>JARDYH010000008.1:91637436-92988151 GCA_029215795.1 Anniella stebbinsi | reverse complement strand
AAATCTAAATAATAATAATAATAATAATAATAATAATACACAGGCATGGAGCATCATCAGACAAGCGTTTTATCGCACACTCGTTTGCGGGTCCTATTGACGACGCCATCCGCCTCCCATGTGCCTTCCACTCCTTCTGGCCTTCTTTCTGTCACAAAATAGACCCTAGTAAATCCAATTTTGTTAAAAATGAAATGTTCTGCCATTTCCTGCTGCGTGCAGGAAAAGCAGCACAATTAAAATGCCCACTGAATGGGCGACGTGGTCATTGTTTACTTCCTCTTTCTTCTCCTGTGTGAAGAAAGAGGAAGTATTGTGGGACAGAAGCGGGGGGGGAAGCAACGGGAAGGAAACGCGATTCCCCCCCCCCCCGTCTGATGACACTCATCCTGCTGTCATGCCTATAGCCATCACAACTGGTCGCCATCGATCACCTAATCCTTCATGAATTCATAGTCAACCTAAAAGTTCAGACGAGCACCATAAAAGGGGAGGGGGCAGTTTATCTGGTTTGCAGGCCTTTAAAGACAAAATTGTGAACTGTATCTTAATTACTTGTTTGTAAAAAAAAAAGTTAGGGAGGCAAAGAAAATTTTGGGGCCTCCGCTGGCTGTGAGCCCGCTCTTTTGAAAGCCATCTATGTCAGTATCATCATTTTGTGGCAGAGAATTCCATAGTTTAACAATGAGCTGTGTGAAGAAGTCCTTCCTTTTTATCTGTCTTGAATCTCCACCATTCAGCTTCACTGGATGACCCCGCTGGATTTTAGTATTAGTATCTAGCAGGCACCTTGATTTTCTGCTCAGACTTGTGATCATTACACCCAGAGGCTTGTCCAAAAATGCCCACCTTCCCTTGCCTCCACCCCCAACCATCCATCACTACACACAAAAAACTTCATGCATCCTTTAAGTATCACTGCAAATCCAGCAATTTGCAGACAACTTGAGGCAGATTGATGCTGCACGTTCATCACTGGACAACTGCCGTTCCATGTGGCGGCGTTGTGAATGAAGCCCCCTTTCGCCATAAGAATGCCTAGAATTGTGGACAAAGACATTGAGATGTGGGTCTGCGGGTTTAACCGGTTTACGGATCACTGCCTAAGCAAACATCCTTGGACAACACAAAAGGTTGTTCTCGGAGACACACCCCATCCACAATCAGAGTTGGGCATGTGCCAAGTCAGCCGGCCAGAGCTAAGCCACCCTCTGAACAAACGGAGTGCGGCATCACATTTGCCAATTCAGCGCAAGGTTCATGTTCAGCTATAGAGACTGGGATGGTATACTGGCAGTCCAGGAACCAAATCCCCCCCCTCAATGTTATGTGACTCCTGCCCCCAACAGCCTCATAAAATTTTAATCACAGTTCGGGGGCGGAGAGTTTAATCTCAGTTGCGCGGCTAAGGAAAAAGGGACCAAGTATTTTCAAGACATAAAAAATAGAGATCATAGAATAGTAGAGTTGGGAGGAGCCTATAAGGCCATCGAGTCCAACCCCCTGCTCAATGCAGGAATCCACCTTAAAGCATACAAGTCAGATGGTTGTCCAGCTGCCTCTTGAAGGCCTCTAGTGTGGGAGAGCCCACTAAAGCTAAAAAAGCTGTTAAATCAAATTGAGTATTCAACCCTTTAGGATGCATAGTTTGAAAGCGAAAGATCCACCCTGCCTCTTTTTTCAAAAGTAAGGTATCCACATCATCCCGGTGATACTTATTCAGATAAACCCTGTCAATTGCCAGGAACTGAAAATCATCATAACGATGTTTAGAAGTAATAAAATGTTGTACGAGAGGTGCCTCTTCTATTCTATTTTTAATCTTGGAGCGATGTTCAATCATTCTTGTTCGTATGCTCCGCGTGGTCTTGCCCATATATAACAATTTGCACGGGCAAATGATGATATAAATGACCCGTTCAGTATTACAATTTGAAAAATGGCACAATTCAACTGCTAATTCGAGTTTTGGATGATGAAATTGCTTCGTCTGTACAGCAAGATCACATACTGAACACCTTCCAAAGTAATTGGTTGATAAAGGAACTGCTCTGTATGGCTGACACTTGGGGAAAAATACTGCCAGACCAACTTTCCATAAGGAGAAGGTCCATAGTTTAGCAACAGCCTGATGTTTCAAGGTAATTCTGGCTTTCTTGAACTTTCCCAGATTTTTCTCCCCATAACAAGGGCTAGAAACATACATTTTGTTTTTAAATAAAAAAACAAGGGGGTGACTACACGCTGCTGCCTTGGGAAAGCGTCAGATTGAAAGGCTGCAGCATCGCTGCTGTGAGGCTAAACTGATAAAGTTAGACAGGGTAGGATGGAGTGTGGGCGATCCAGTCGGAAAAGCCCACCCCGTGCACCTTGCCCTGTGTTCCCGCGCTTTCCCATCCCAACAAAGGACAGCCTCTCTCTCCGGATTGGAGCTTTTCGCCACCCCCATGGATAACCCAGATTAAATGAAAAGTCGCAGTAAGTCAGAGGCCCCCTCCACAAGGATGCGCTTTTGCGCCCGGTTCGGCGATTATGCGCATTATCGCGGAGGCGCATTTACTCCTAATCCTTCTGCACGGGAGGCGGCGAGAGGCGGCGAAGCGCATTAATTGATGTCCAAAAAGCGCTTTACAAGAAGTTAATGCGCATAATCGCTTGTTCACACGGCGAAAATGCACTTTAACGGCCGGAGCAAAATAAAAGTCGCTATTTAACGCGCATTCGATAATGCGCATAATCCAGGAGATAATGCGCCTCTACGCCCGTTTTGCGCTCCGCTGGTGTGGAGGTAAAATTTATAATGAGCCTTCAAAGAGCATTAAACCTCTCTTGTGGAGGTAGCGAGAGACATTTTAACTGCGTGGTTTCGGGGGAAAGGCCCGTGGTGGTTGCGAGTTGGCGGCTGCGTTGCATAAACGACGCAGCGCCACTGCGTAGCTACCATGGGGTAAACAGGGTGTACAGACAGCCCCCAGAACAACAGCAGGTGAGGTTCTCAGGATAAACCGGAGATTTATTCCACGCAAACCTGCGGATGCATGCCATGCACACAAGATTTGATTGTCCGTTGAAAATCAAAACTGAATGCAACTTCTAAGAATTTCCACAGAGAGCATTGTCCTGTTGACACTGTTCCTTCCAGTGCAGTGTTTCAGTTGTACATTTAAATAATGAAAGTATAGCATTCAGAGAGGGTTCCAAAGCACAAGCTTGTGTGTGTGTGTGTGTGTGTGTGTGGTGTGGGGAATTGCTACAAGACAGGAGCTGCCGGATCCAAATTCCAAAAATAAAAGGGAGGCTTTGTGAAACGGTCATGTTAATTCTCAAAGCTGCAGTGTTCACGCGGAATGAATACCCATCCTTCTCTGTCAGGCTCCAACAATCTGCAGGAAGGGGCAACCTTTTCAAATTGGGAACATCTGGCCGCTCATTCTCCATTCTGGCCCTTCGGCACTTGGGATTGAAACTGCAGCCAGAATATTTCATTTTGTTTTTGGTTTCCAGTTTGGTGGAAACATTTACAAAGCTGGTCCATTTAAAAGGCGCCTCTCCAATCGTTTCCTAGGGCCTCCCTCGCCAGTTCCTAATATGGGCAAGGCGTTTTCTTGCGCTGTTCTCTGCGATGGCTCTGCACAGAGTTTGAACTGCAGAGTTGTGTCTGGATCATACAGGCTCTTTGCGGTCTGGGAACAGATGGAAAGAACTGGAGAGGCCTGGCCCTTTATGAAAAATTCTCTTTCCAGATTATTGAAATGCGTCTTCAAAGGGGCAACTTGGTCTGGAGCAGGAATTACCAAACTATATTGCTGTGAGAGTGCACCATGAGAAATGAATTAAACCATTAAAAATTCCCGCCACCAAAGGCAATCCATTCATTACATAGGCCAACCCCACTGCACTTCTGAATGACGCACTACTCTGGATTTCCTTCCTTCCAATCAGCCTCTCCTGGGGCTTTTCTATGCCACTATTAAAGATACTAGAATAGGGTGACCATATGGAAAGGAGGACAGGGCTTCTGTACCTTTAACAGTTGTACAGAAAAGGGGATTTCAGCAGGTGTCGTTTGTAGGCATGCAGCACCTGGTGAAATTCCCTCTTCATCACAACAGTTAAAGTTGCAGGGGCCCGGCCTTCTTTTGTATATGGTCACTCTAGTATAGTGCATGCACCTTTAACTGTTGCGATAAAGTGGGCATTTCACCAGGTGCTGCATTCCTACAAATGACACCCGCTGAAATTCCCTTTTCTACAAAACTGTTAAAGACACAGGAGCCCTGTCCTCTTTTATATATGGTCACCCTAGTGTAGGGTGACCAGAGAAAATCCAGGTCAGGGCTCATGTAACTTTAACAGTTGTTGAGAAAAAGGAATTTCAGCCAGTGTCATTTGTATGCAATTAGTTCCTGGTGAAATTCCCTCTTCATCACAACAGTTAAAGTTGTAGGGGCCCAGCCTTCTTTTGCATATGGTCACTCTAGTATAGTGCATGCACCTTTAACTGTTGTGATGAAGAGGGAATTTCACCAGGAACTAATTGCATACAAATGACACTGGCTGAAATTCCCTTTTCTCTACAACTGTTAAAGTTACATGAGCCCTGACCTGGATTTTATCTGGTCACCCTACCCTAGTGCCGCAAATGCGAAAAGGAACTGTTTAGCTTTCCGTAAACTAATGCTGCTGTTTAGACGGTAACTAGTGGTAGTGTTGACTGCAAACCATGATGGAGGGACCATTTTTACTGTGGGAGCTGTATTCTCTCACCAGCTCCAAAAGGCCGCATCATTTATAGGTGATGTCAATTTCCGTTGGACTGCTTGGGATTACACAATCATTGAATCGTGCATTTTCAAACAGGACCTTCTTTATGGAAACAGTTGCATCGCAAAGTGATGAACAGATTGTATATATGCTGCTGAGTCATTTGAATAAGCCATACAGTCTGGTCGGTTCTGTTCCTTGTCACGGCTCCCGATTCTATGCATACTAACTTGAGAGGGGCTGGGTTCAGATGACACGATAAACAATGGGGTGGGTAAATAGGCAATCGTCTGTTGTGTTGATTATTGTGTCATCTGGGGGACAACACACAATGGGCACACAACTCACAGTATGTTATTTTCTGGAATTAAACAACGGGGGAAAACAATGGGCTGCTCCGTTGCTTATCTGGAGACCCATTGATTAACATGTCGTGCGGCAGGCTCCGTTGTGTGATCTCCCCTGTCGAGTGCACTATTGTGGAAGGTCATAGAGTTCTCTGGCAGAAGTGGCTAAAAGCACCCGGGCCGCTCCTGTACAGCCAGCAGGACTTGCAATGCATGATGGGATAGGGCTGGGAGGACTGAGGGAGGAAGGCGGGGGGGGAGCACCAGCCACCCAGAAGGACGCTGGGACTTTCAGCCGCACGACGGGGAGGGGCAACATGTCATGTGGGGAGCACCTCTAAAATAAGGTCCTGTGCATTGCCTATTCCCTCGTCTGTCACCTAAAATGTCATCCAAACATGGCCAGTATGTCCCTTTGAATTTAGGAGTAAGCAAAGCACTCAAAGTAAGGCTGCAGATATTGCTTTAGGAATGCAGCCTTGGTCGAATACAATATTCCCAGCCTGCAGCAAACTCATGTTGCTCAAAATCTGATTTACAGGCTTTGCAAGCAGACTTAACATGCCTGCTCTGTGTCTCTGAGCCAAATTTTCAATCCCATTCTAACAAGCTCAGGCAAAACAGATGTCATTTCCTTATCTTATTTGCTGCCCTTTGCCACATCTCTGCTGTTGGTCACTATTATTGGGAAAGCCCGGAAAAGGGGCACTTCTGGTCACGACAAAGGGGTCGGAGGACCTTCCTAATGAAGAGGAAGTCAAGAGGCCTGGGCATTTTAGTTTGGGCTGGGAAAGTAACTGACAAGGTAGTGGTTTCTAAAATTATGAGCAGGGCGGAGGGAGAGAAATTGTCTCCCTGCCCTTCTGTCCCCATCTGTCAACATATGAAATCTCAGAATCATCCATGGAAGCTGTTGTTCAGGGCAGCCTTCACCTTCCTGATTTGTAGGACTACAACTCCCAGCATCCATAGTCAACATGACCAAGGGGATACTTGGAGTTGTAGTCCAACAAACCTGGAGGGCTCTGGGTTGGGGAAGGCCAGCGAAGGACAAACCGAGGCAGAACTCCCTTATGGAATTCATTGTCGCGCAATTCTGTTTGGTCAGTCACTAGCGCAGACTGCTTTTTGAAAAGGTTAGACCATTTTATGGGTTGTTTCCAGCAATTCGCCATGAAGATTGCCTATGAATTGGTCCATTTAATGGCTAATCAGCAATTAGACATGACAGCTAAAAGTGGAACCTCTGTGTCTATGGACAATACACCCCCGGGGATCAGATACAGGAGACATGGGCGGGAGAGGGGCTGCTGAGCCACCACCCAGCCAACGAGAATGCTGATGTGAAGGTGAAGGAGAGCCCACATGCAGAAAAGGCATCCTCAGGAGGAAGGCCCTCCTCACAAGAAGAATGTTTGCCAGAGAGTCTGTAATGAACTGCAGCTGAGCTCTGGGTACAGCTGAGGAGGCTCTGGCAATATAAGCCTTCAATATCAGTCTAACCATTGCAGGGAAAAATGTATTCTACTTGCTCCTTTGTGTTGTTGTCTTTGGACCCCTACTTGACTTTGCTTTGCTTGTCTGTATTTGCTCCTCAGCCCTTTCTCTTTGAACTTTCCCTCTTGCCAGGCAAAACTGTGCCGTTGACCTTTGCCTCTCTATTGGCTGTCCTTTGGATCACCCCTTAGGTTAAACTAATGCTAAGCCTAAGCCAGCCAGCCCAGCTGCAGTTGTCCTATGTGTGTACATATGGGATAGAGGAGGGCCACCACTACAGGTTCCTTGCCCTGGATCCTAGATGGTGCTCTAGGATTTTAGATCAAATATCATTTAACTTAGTACACGAAATTTTAAAAGATTTTTTTTAAAAAGACATTCCCCACATCCTCCCCTTTGTTTTCTAGAATCACCCACCCTCTTCCAAGCCATGCCCAAGGAAGATGTCTTGAATCATGCAGAGGCAGGTTTTGGAAGTGAAAGAGAAATTTAGGCGATCGAGGAGAGGAGAGGAGGAATACCGCATAGAAAGGGGCAAAGTTGAGAGCCGGGAAACTGGATGGAGAATCCATGGTTAGCAAAGTCAGATTGATTCATAACATCCAAAATAAAAAGCGAGTTAACATTCCAAGCAGTTTATTTGAAGTGGGTCTTACTTACTACCTTGGCGTCTTTGACACAAGTCATCCCCATAACTTTTTTTAAAAACACTCTCCCTAGGAAACATTTTAAATAGGGTTTAGGTTGCTACATGTTAAAAAAAATAATTCTTGCAATTTTCTTCATTATTTTTATGATGCCAAGCGAGTTTTGCTTTGTGAGCATACAATAGAGTGGCCATAAGGAAAGGACGACAGGGCTCCTGTGTCTTTTAACAATTGTGCAGAAAAGGGAATTTCAGCGGGTCTCATTTGTAGGCATGCAGTATTCGGTGAAATTCCCTCTTCATCACAACAGTTAAAGCTATAGGAACCCTACCCTCTTGGCCAAATACAAAACCAGACAGGGCTCCTGCAGCTTTAACTGTTGTGATGAAGAGGGAATTTCACCAGGTGCTGCATGCCTACAAATGACACCTGCTGAAATCCCCTTTTCTACACAACTGTTAAAGATACATGAGCCCTGTCCTCCTTTCCATATGGTCACCCTAGCATACAACCTGAAAAGAAGAGATGCCAAAAATGGGCTTCCATAATATGCTTAAGGAAAAAAGTGATAACAACCAATACAGCTTAATCAAAAAGTCCCCACATGTAAGTCCTTTCATGTTCCTGGCATTAAGCATTCCTAAGCTATTTTTACCAGCCTTTTGGCAGACTTCCTGAATTGGTCATAACAGGGGTAGGAAACAAGGGTTTGCAAGTCATCTCTCCTCACCAGTCTACTGCTTGAATGCCAAGAGGAGTAGCAACGAGGCAAAACGGAAAAGAAAGGGAAAAAACCACTAAAGAAAATGCTTTTGGCCTTCATTCAATTGTACTGCAGTTTTGTAGCTATTCCAGAATAGTTTTTCCCAAACTACGGCTCCCCGGGGAATTTTTATTTTGTTTTCTTTTCTGGATCAAAACTGGAAATGCACTCCACTTGACACTCGGGAGACAGATTAACAACGCAACCCTGTGCATGTTTACGAGCAAGTAACTCCCACGGTGTTCAATGGGGCTTTGCTTCCAGCAGTGGCGCAATTAGGAAATGTTAAATCAGGGTGAGAAAACGTTGGCCCTCCAGATGTTGTTGGCCACGTTGACTGGGATTGAGAGATGGAATCCAAGAACATCTGGAAGGTCGCAGGTTACCCACCTGATTTAGACTCTGGACTTAATGGTCTTTCAGGACTTATGTTGCCCTGCTGTGTCTGGGGGCTGCCCCAAAGCCCTGGCTTCCAGGCAGAAATGTTTACAGGACAATCCTCCGCACGGTTACCCAGAAGTGAGTTCCACTGAGTTCAATCGGATTTATTCGGAGGCGAGTGTGCACTGAGGGCACCACTGCATATATCTATAGAGGAAGGGAGGGGACCCGGGTTGCATGAGCTTCCCTGCTCTGCAGACTCTGAAATGGTGGTAGCATCCGACGTGGTGACTCATTCTTCCCCAAGACACACAACTGGAGCATGCGCAAGCCCCTCCCCACACGCAAGTGTGCCCTGGCACACCATTTCAGGTGTTCGAGAGACTCTCGCCCTGGGTTTTCTAAGACAAAAGTCCGAATTTAAGCTCTTTGGGGAGACGTACTATTGTGCAGATTGTAGCCAGCACAAAATATGAAAGGAATGGAATGGCCAACCAGGCAGCAACCTCAGCCTTTAATCTTGCAAACCACGGAACATTCCCAAAGGAAATCCAATATGGATTTTTATGCTCATACAAGGCAATATGCCCCACCACTGCTCTGTAACTGAACATCCCTCCAATGCATCCTGGAGCTTGGAAGAATGGAACCACCAGGCCTGCAATTTGGGAGGGAGTGCCTGTCCCCACCCGCTGGAAGAATTGCATCTTGCCCTGTCCCATCTGTCCTCATCTGCACACTGCAATCACTCCCAATCTCATCGCTCCCGTTGGAACAGTTTCTCTCTCCCTGCAAGTCATGATAAAAAGAAAACTGCTCAGGGTCCCTCATACCTCAGTCTGACTCCCTTCCCCCTGCCATCTAACCCTAAAAATCCAGCAGTTAAGGAATCCAGCTCTTAATGAAGATTAGATTGGCTATCGCTTCAGGCAGGGACTTCCCTGCCGCAGCCCCAGCCTTATGGACTCAGTTAAAGAGGATCATCCATTTTACGCTGCAATTGGAAGCATCCCTACTACAGAGTTATGTCCCATCTCAGGAGACACTGGCTCAATTCGGACGACACAATAAACAACTGGTGTGGGGGAAACAATCGTCAGTTGTTTTGACTATTGTGTCATCCGAATGCTGCCATAGTCAACTCAGCGCTGATCCTAATCCACACCAGTTGATTATTTATTATCATGTTGTGTGGGGAGTACCCCCTAGCTGAACAACTGTAAAGTTGATTATTACCCCACCATTGACTATCGTGTCATCCGAATTGAGCCTCTGTCTCTGACAGCCAAACTACATGTTACAACACAGCCACTTCTTCCACCATGGTTCATATCCAAAGTGCCTGCAGTTACCTTTAAAGCCCTAAGTAGTTTGGGCCTAGGTTATCTGAAGGAATGCATAAACCTATATGAACCTGCCTGAGTCCTCAAATCAGCTATGAAGGCCCTGCCCACGTGCCCGACATTAAGGCCTATTACGTACGCCAGGTACAAGAGGAAGAGCCTTTTCAGTGGTGGCTCTGTCCCTATGGAACTCACTATGAATGTGTAGCTTAGCTCCCTCTTTGGGGAGTTTCTGGGGATTCTGAAAGAATTTTCTCAGTACTGCCAGGGGTGAAACTGCAAAGGAGAAGAATCTCCAAGTAGAAGAGAGCTCAGTCTGGGAAATTGAGCTCTCTGTTCAAAACTGCTAGGGTTTGGCGGCTGGTTAATCTTCTGGTTGTTTTCAAAGAGGGCAGACCCGGCTCCTGCAAGCTCATACTTCTTTTCTTCTCTAGCAGGAACCGGTGATCATTCAGGAACCCCCTCTTGTTACAGACCACAAAGTGGGTGTGTAGTACAAGCAAGGATGAATCACATTTTCTCGGTTCTTCGTCTTCTTGGGAATTTCACCAGATAAAATTCGCAGCTGTGGCAGCAAAACTCTCCACCCCGTTTGCTAGTTTGGAAGGCTGCCAGGGAATAGGCCTTGCAAGCATTCAAGAAGAAGGCAGATGGCCACCTGTGATGTTTTCGGACATTTGGACCAAACAGATGGAAGTGATCATGAGGACTAGTGGCACAATCCTGTAAGTGTTTGCAGGGAATGCTTCTCAACAACGGTGCTGGTGGACATAACAGGATCTTATTCCTAGTCGATGTTCTGTGTCTGTTTGGGCCAAGGGCTGCGGAACTGCGATTTTCTTTTGTTCTAAAGCTAACACTCATGTTCTGCGGTTGCAACATCGTACCAGTGTAAGAAGCAAGAGTGTTTGGGTGTGTGTGCCAAGACAGCTGACATGGAGACAGTTCTACTCCACACATGCAACACCATGACTCACAGTTCTGCATTGATGGAGAAATCCTTGCCACCTACTCCTGTCTGCTTAATGCTGTGCACAGCAGACTTCTGGCTCAGACTTGTAAATTAACTTCAAATTCAAAACTCCTGGTGCATTGTGGGTCAGGCAAATTGAGAGGTGAGCAGGGTCATTTCGCCTGGTTCATTTACCTGTTTTGTCCAAACAAAAGGATTATTTCAACACAGCCAAAGCTGTGCTTGCTCTACCCTCGAGGAACCAAAATTCCATAGCCATAACCCAAATTCTGCAAACTTATATAGATCATTAAGCCAATTAAACAAATATGCGCATTTTCTTAGGCGGCAATCCTATGGTCACCGAGAGGACGTCCCAGAGGCTGTGTGATGCTGTGGGCCTCCCCCTCACAGGTAGAGAGGCAGGTGTGCCCATAGAGGTCCTCCCTAGATGGTGATGGTCCAGTCGACTGCTATGATTGTGTCCAAAATGGAGAGATATTTTGGGCCCCTGAGGGTCTGCTGCATCATTCCCTTGTCCCCTCCACCCCAAATGGAGCCAAAAATAACAATAGCCCAAGAGCTGGCATAGTAAATCCTCTTCCATGGAGTCAAAGGGAGGGGAACGTGTTAGGAAATAGCTGGCCCCCACAACTGGCTTAGAGAATAGGAAATGCGAGGTGACAGCTCCTTTCGCTTTTGAGATGTTACCAGTTCCATATATTGTCAGATGCACCTGGTGAGCTTCTTGGGACTTGAATCAAAATCACAGGTATTTATCCCACCACAGGGGTTAATTAACCAGTCATTGCCAGGACATTCATCAGCTCTACTTTGTGAATAGTCTCTGTAATTATTTTGCATACATCTGAGCTTTAAAGGTGCCTGCTGAAATCATTTTTATTTAACCAAACCTTCCCCGACTAACCAGCCAAGGCTTTATCAGAATAATTTGATTTTAAAAGTTTTAACTCTGTATTTTGAACCTTTCCATCTTCGTTTTTATTGTTTACTGCTCGGAAATTTTATTGGATGTAGAGTGGTATATACATCTTGTAAATAAGTACATGTAATTTTCAATTTTTTTCTTGCATTTCATTTCTCACTGACTTCACTGCTTACTTCCCCCACCGCTTCTGCAACCCAGTCCCTCCATATATTTTGGACTACAACTTTCATAATCCCTTACTATTGTCCATGCTGGCTGGGCCTGATGGTAGTTGTAGTCCAAAGCATTCTATCCCTATAAATCTGCCCACACAGAATGACATTCTATGCCATCTGATGAAGGGGACATTGGTCCACAGAACTTTACACTATAATAAATGTGTCAAGACTTTAAGATGCTGCAAGGCTCGGAACACCTGCAACCAACACCACATTCCTGCAGCTTTTCTGCTCCCTTGCAAGATCAGGTCATTATAAATGCTCCTCAAGGCAGGACACACGGTTCTCCCTATATTAGGGAGGTAAGACAGAGGCCAGTTTGCACGATCAAACAATCTACCATGGCTTAAATAAGCCAGGATGGCTCGTTTTAATTCCCAGCATATGCAATAGTAGCCCGACATGCAGAAGCTTAGCAAACAAGGCTGTTCCTGTCCCTGGCCTGGATCTAATAGTGCATGTATGGAGCCCTTTAAACAAGCAATAATTGTGGTAGGTGGGGAACAGGAATGAGGGGAGAGGACTAAATCTGGCCCCCTCCCGAGCAAGCTGACCAGTGCTATTACTGCTTTTTGGAGAGCAACTCTGCCTGTGCGATCTGTCAGCTGCTTCAAGACAAGAATAGGAATCATGCCAGTGGCATCCGGTTGGGCATGCAGTTCCTTATCTGGGAAGAAATATCTGCACAAAAGCTTCCTTCCATGGGCATAGGGCCATCATCCAGGTCAAGCTGGTCATCTTTATGTCTCGCACTGGACTTCTGTACGGGAGACTGATGTAAAAGCACAATGGCCTGGGGCAGCTTTAAAGGAAATGTTCTGCATGAATATCAAATATTATATGGACTTCACTCTAGGCGAATGACTTGTGCAAATTGATTAAGGAAACCTTCCTTCCTTAAAGTTTCAGCTTTCGACTGAACATTTTTTAAAAAATCATTCTGCTACTCCTTAAAGTAGAATTTTTCAAATTCTTGCTACTTTAGATTCAACCCCCCCCCCCCCAACCATTTTTAGGAGTCTAGAAAATTCCTATTGATGCTTAGGGATCCATAGAGCAACCTTTAGGGTGGAAGGATGCAAAGAAAGGTTAAGTTGTATTTTCAGACATTCCTGGTGGCTCTGGGTTTTCTTTTTTTTAGGGGGGAGATGAGAAATTCTAAACCTGCTGCTGATCTTACCACTGCTCAGGAAGTGACTCCAATACAATTTGGGGAAAGAGAGACCAAGATCTTGATTGTAAGCTGTGTAGCACTGTGTGCTGGCATGCCCTATGCCAAGACGTGGGCAGCTCGCATTGTCGTCTGGATGAAACTGCACACTGCTGTCCTACGGACATTTACTAAAGATTAAGTACTACTGAAATCAGTGGGATATACTTCCAAGTTAACTTCTCTAGGAGTAGTCACTTAAAGCTTAATCCCACATATCTACAGCAGTAGTTTTCAATTTTTTCAGATCCAGCGTTCACCTTTCATCCCAAACTGCAAAATGCAATGCAATTTGGTTTAAAATAAATAAATAAATAAATAAATAACCATGCTTGTATAACCATTTTCTACCTTTCTCTTTTAAATGCCTAGATGGAAAGAGGATATGATTTCTGGATTGGATCCAGACTTAGTCACGCTTCGAGAGGACCCATTGAAATTAATGAGACTTCGGTTACTCATGACCTACTTGTCCCATTGATTTCAATGGGCCCATTCTAAGCATGTCTAAATCTGAATCCAATCCTCTATTATTATTATTTTACAGTTGTACAGAAGAGGGATGTCCTAAAGATCAAGCTCATTGTACAGGGATTAAAAAGCCAGACCTTCCAAAACAAAGGGCTAATTAGCTAATTTGTCAATTAGATCAATCGATTAAAAACATTGAAGGCACTCAATGATTGATCAGTGAGCAGTTTTAAAGTGTTATTTCAAATTTCTTTTTAATGCGAGTACCATCTGAGAAGAGCCCTTCCCCTCTTCTCTCTCACTCGGACGAGAAGGCTTCTTCCGAGATTCTGCCGGCTGTGACACACACATAGACCATAGTTAAACGGATAGCTGGCTGGTGCAATCTTGGGCCTCCTCCACACGAGACGTTTAATGAGCCTTGAAGGCTCATTATAAATTTTACCTCCACACCAGCGGAGCGCAAAACGGGCGTACAGGCGCGTTATCTCCCCGATAATGCGCATTTTCGAATGCGCGTTAAATAGCGACTTTTTGGCCTCCTCCACACGAGACGTTTAATGAGCCTTGAAGGCTCATTATAAATTTTACCTCCACACCAGCGGAGCGCAAAACGGGCGTACAGGCGCGTTATCTCCCCGATAATGCGCATTTTCGAATGCGCGTTAAATAGCGACTTTTATTTTTCTCCGGCCGTTAAAGCGCATTTTCGCCGTGTGAACAAGCGATTATGCGCATTAACGTCTTCTAAAGCGCTTTTTGGACATCAATTAATGCGTTTCGCCGCCTCTCGCCGCCTCCCGTGCAGAGGGATTAGGTGTAAATGCGCCTCCACGAAAATGCGCATAATCCCCGAACCGGGCGCAAAAGCGCATCCTTGTGGAGGGGGCCTTATTTTTCTCCGGCCGTTAAAGCGCATTTTCGCCGTGTGAACAAGCGATTATGCGCATTAACGTCTTCTAAAGCGCTTTTTGGACATCAATTAATGCGCTTCGCCGCCTCTCGCCGCCTCCCGTGCAGAGGGATTAGGCGTAAATGCGCCTCCGCGAAAATGCGCATAATCCCCGAACCGGGCGCATCCTTGTGGAGGGGGCCTTAGAAGAGAGTCATGCATGCATCAACTAAAAACAACCACAAAAGCATACTTTGGGGCTTCCTTGTTTGCTTTTTTAAAAATCTATTTTGGTCTCATATGCAGATTTACTCCGTTGATTAATCGGCTAAAACACATGCCATTGGCTGACAAGGTTTGCAGATATCAAGTGACATCCCTAACAAATACATTCTTTCCTGCTCAAGCATTTTATGTAGCCCTTGAATCTGTGTTTTCAGGGTTGTTGCGGTTTTTTTAAAAAAAAATCCTGCCTTTCAGTAAAATTATATTCAAGGCAGTGAACTCTGCCTTTAGATGTAGCCATCCTGTTCCTTCCAACACTCCTTTTCTTAAGAAAAGAAGAAAGGTAAGAAAGGAGGAAGGAGAGAGAGAGAGAGAGAAGAAAAGATAGAAAAGAAGGCAGGAAGTGTAGTGGAGGAAAGGGAAAGAAGGAATCCTGATGATGCAAAGGGTGAGACCCATCTTTCACCACCCACTCTTGTGGGTCCCGATTGACCCACCAGCTGAAGACCAATGACTCTCAGGACATGCAGAAGGACCAAGGTCTATCTTGCAGGCTCAAAAGCCTCAGGGGCAGCTGGCTTTCCGCCCCTTGGGCTCCCCTCAGCTCCTTTCTTAGAAGCTGCCACAAGCTCCCATCAGCCAAGAGGGAGTTGCGCTCGAAGAGCGGACAGATCGTCCGGGCTTGTGACGGAGCCAAGCCGGACCAGGAAAGCGCTAAATTGGGAATCCTGCAACGCCCAGGGATCGCCCTCTTCTTAGGCTGTCGGACGGGGGGAGGATCACCCCTTCTTCTGCCTCTCCCGCGCCCCCAGAAAGACACACACTGATGGATTTCCCAAGCTCCCACCTCCCAGGCTTATTTTTTTTCTTCCTGATCTCTTTCCTGGAGTTGCCATCCGACTGGATCCTGGACCTCCGAGGTTGCAGGATTGGTCCCCTCCGCCCACACGTCGCCCCCCCCGCAGCACCTTCCAAACCCGGGGGGCGCGGAAGTTGGTAGCTGGGGAGGGACCGACGCGTCTCCTCCACTCAGCAATCCGGAAGCGAGGGCAGCTGAGCCGGCGCCCCCGATCGCCCCCAAACCAGGCGCGGACCTGTGGCGAACCCACCCTCCGGGGACTCCTACCCGCCCCTAGTCCCCATGGCCTACTCGGGGGGTTCCTACCTGGCGCTGCGGCAGTGGGGACAAACGAGGGGAGCCTCCAGCAGATCGCAACCCGCAAGAGTGGGCCGGGCAGGACTGAGCCGAGCGAGGTCGGGCGAGATCCGGGCGGGGCGGGACCGGGCGGGACCGGGCGGGGCCGAGCATCCTCGGCCGGGCGCCCCGCCCAGCGCCCTGCGGAGCCTCAGGCCCCTCGGAAGCGGGGCGGGGCGCCCGGGCGCTCAGGGCCGAGCTGCTGTCGGGGTGCGCCTCGGAGGAAGGCCGGGCGCGCCGCTGCGGGCATGAGCGCCCAGCCAGAGCGGAGCTGGAGCGGAGCCCCCTTGGCCTGCGCGGAGCAGGATGCACGCGCCCCCCTCCTTTGGCCCCGGCGCCGGGTCAGGCTGCCCCTCCATGGGGAGGCTCCTGCACATAGGCGCCCTCCAAATCGCGGACTCGGGTCTCCCGGTGCTCCCACGTCTCCGGGCACCGTCCACGCGCAAGAGGGGAACCCAAGGCTTGCCGAAGTGCTACGCTTCCCCCTCCCCATCTGCAATCAAAGCTGCAGGAGCTTAGGGTGACCAGATAAAATCCAGGTCAGGGCTCATGTAACTTTAACAGTTGTAGAGAAAAGGGAATTTCAATCAGTGTCATTTGTATGCAGTTAGTTCCTGGTGAAATTCCCTCTTCATCACAACAGTTAAAGGTGCAGGGGCCCTGGCTTCTTTTGTATATGGTCACTCTAGTATAGTGCATGCACCTTTAACTGTTGTGATGAAGAGGGAATTTCACAAGGGACTAATTGCATACAAATGACACTGGCTGAAATTCCCTTTTCTCTACAACTGTTAAAGTTACATGAGCCTTGAACTGGATTTTATCTGGTCAGCCTACAGGAGCTATAATAGAGTGACCGGATACAAAAGAGGGTAGGGCTCCTGCAACTTTCACTGTGGTGATGAAGAGGGGATTTCACCCGGTGCTGCATGCCTACAAGTAACTCCTGCTGAAATCCCCTTTTCTCTACATCTGCTAAAGATACAGGAGCCCAGTCCTCCTTTTCATATGGTCACCTTACATATAAGGCCCTTTTCAACTACTATTCTATGATCACCCACCCTGCAAAACCCCACATGCTTCCTGCTTTTTGGGTTCTTTGCAGTATTAGGACAGGGGCCCTTTACACAGCAGACAAAATTGTGCTGTAGGTCTGCAATCCTAGTACAGTTACTTGTAGGTAAGCCCCATTGAACGCAATGGGACTTACTTCTGAGTAGGCATAAGATCGCGCTGTAGGTATGCTTACTTGTGAGTAAGCCCCATTGAACTTAAAGGGGTCATAGCGCAACGGCAGCTTTACACACTGCCAATTTCATGACATTTAAGGGTTTATTCCAGTTTATCTGAAAATGGGATAGGGGTGGGGGGACCAGGGTAGACATCCTGGCTGTTGACAACGTCATGAAATTGACCCGCAAACTCCCGCGAGTGGCCAGTCACGAGCGTGCTATCTATAAATTGCTCGTTTAGAGAAGCCCAAGGTCACTTTCTCCACAACATCCGTATTTCACTTACGGAACTCACTGCCACAAGGTGCAGAATCATAGAGTTGGAAGGGGCATTGGAGGTCATCTAGTCCACTGGCACTGCTGCTGTGTGCATCTTGTGCGTCCTATTTAAGCCCTGGGTTGGTCCAGCAAAGGTAAAATGACTGTTCATGCGCTAAATAATAATCTCACTCCGTTCTTTCTTCTGCATTGATTCAGGGTTAAAAAAATAAGAAATTGGAGAGAGGTGGAGAGACTGAGTCACATCGCAAACAAGCAAGCAATAAATAAAGATAATCCGGCCACAGAGGGATATTTCTAAAGAGGAACCACAAGAAGACTAACATGGTGGAGCGAATGCCCTGAAAAACACATCAGCAGAAAACGAGGGAAATGAATTCACCAGGGCGGGCACTTTGTGTGGGTTTAAAAGAATTTGACAATGTTAGCAGCTCTTTCATCACTCAGGACTTCCTCATGGCTGGCCAAAAACTGCAGTTTCCCTCCGTTTGCAGCATACACTACACCAAGGAAGGTTTTTACCCTGAATTAAAGCACTTGTTCCAGTTTTGTGGGTTTACATTTCTATGCGAATCATAGAATAGAGTTGGAAGGGGCCTATAAGGCCATTGAGTCCAACCCTCTGCTCAATGCAGGAATCTACCTTAAAGCATCCCTGACAGATGGTTGTCTAGCTGCCTCTTGAAGGCCTTCAGTGTGGGAGAGCCCACCACCTCCCTAGGTCATGGGTTCCATTGTCGTACTGCTCTAACAGCTGGAATCTGGCTTCCTGTCACTTGAGCCCATCATTCCGTGTCCTGCCCTCTGGGAGGATCGAGAAGAGATCCTGGCCCTCTGTGTGACAACCTTTCAAGTTCTTCGAGAGTGCTATTATGTCTCCCCTCAGTCTTCTCAAGGCTAAACATGCCCAGTTCTTTCAGTCTCTCCTCATAGGGGAGAGACTGAATATTGTTATTTATGTTTTGTTATTTATGTTTTCCTTGCAGATCTTCTGAAAGGCTGGCAATTAGACTGACATTCAGAGAGCTGCTGTCTAGCTCAGAGTGCTGTATGCTAATCATTAAGAAACCATTTACCCATCATTTCACTCTTTCCCATGTTAAGGGATGTAGCAAAACGGCAGTCCCCACGCACAAGAGAGAAACATCAGTCGGTTTGGCGGAACCCCAAGGTTTGCAGAAGTACTCCCCCTCAAAAAAAACTTCAGGGGGAAAAATTAAGGGGTTGAGGGACTGGAAAACCACAGGGAGGGAAAAGTGACTAGACTCCTGAAGAGCAACATTTATGCAGCAACATTTTCTTGCCGGTCCTGCTTGATGCACAAAATGAGGTAGCAGCTGAGGAGGGGAAATTCTGGGGAATACCACTTCTGGTTGCAAGTGGACAGAACTAGCTTTGTGACAGTGATTCCCGTTCTGGTAGCTTCGAGTTTGGATTATTGCAATGTGCTGTATATGAGAGGCTGCCTTTGAAAATAGCCCAGAAACTTCAGCTAGTTTGAAACAGGGTGGGTAGATTGTTAATGGGGACTCACTGACGCTTTGCCATCTGCGCTGGCTGCCAGTCTGATTCCTGCCTGAATTCAGAGTGCTATATTTAGCCAGTAAAGTTGTAAAGCAGTCTCCTCCAGCCTGGTGCTTTCCAGGTGTTTTGGACCAGAATGCTCAGAATTCTTGACCATTGGCCATCCTGGCTGGAGCTCAAGCCCCAAACATCTGGAGGGCACCAGGTATGGGATGGCTTGGAGGGCTGTCTCTAGGCTCTGGAAGCCCCCGGGGTGGCTCCAAATCTGTGCTGCGTCGGGTATGTAACGCAGCCACATTCTGCTGCGCAAGTAGGAAAGGTCTGAGACCAAGCTCTCCATCTGCAATGTCGGGGCAACAGTCCTGGCCAATATTTCAGGGCTATTGAAATAATCAATGAGTTAAGTGACGAGAAGTGACTTAAAGCACTAAATGCATTCTAAATATATACACTATATATATATATATATATATATATATATATATACACACACACACACACACACACACTTCCCATCACTGTCCATGGAAGCAAAGAGGAGTCATCATGGCTAATTCCAGCTCCTGGCAGATATACATGCAGAATAGTCATTTGCAAACATGCAGCTGTCATAGGCAAGCCTGATATGCTCACACATACACAACACACACTTTATGGGTGCATCTAAGCAGCCACGGCAACCCACATAATCTGTGCAGTGGCCCCGAATGAAAAACAACCAGAAGCCCCCCACCCACCCCCAAATTATGGCTGCAACCCTATGGCACTTCACCTTAGAGCTGGAGAAGGAAACCTGGAACCTTACAGATGGTTTGGACTACAACTCCTGTAATCCCTTCTATTGGCTGTGCTGGCTGAGGCGGGTGGGCTTTGTAGTCCAAAACAGCTAAAGAGTTAGGTCTCAACCCAAAAGGGGTTCGTGAGATCAGTCCAAATGAGTCGCAGCAAAGCTGCTGCTGCCATGTTGGCCAATTGCGAAATTGTGAAAGTGGGTCCCAGGTTGCAGGTTGGGAGTCTGAGGTGGGTCTTGGGTCTGGACCAGTTGAAGACCACTGCCTTAGAGCAAGCTGTATTTTAGGGAGAGGCGGTAGCTCATCCTTTACATGCAGAAGGCCTCAGGTCCAATCCCCAGCATCTCTAGGTGGCAGGTGGAAGAATCCTGCCTGAAACCTTAGAGAGATGCTGCCAGTCAGTGTCAACAATACTAGGCTAGATGGACCAATGGTTTGGCTTCTATATATTTAACACACTGTGTGGGCCTTCCTTTCAAGTAAACATGCACTGGATCTGGCAGCATGAAGTAAATTCCATTTGACATATCCCACTGGGCTTTTTCTTTTCTAACCTGCCCATCCCAGGATGGTTTGTAGGATGTGCATTTCATAAAATAAAAACCAACGCACAAAAAGGAACAGAACATTCCCTTGGGAACACAATAGCCTTATTTGTCCAATGCTTTGTTGGAGACAAAGTGCATTCATCTTATCAAGATGGTGACACCTTTGAAAGCTGCCAGGGATTCAACTCTGCGAACTCCAAAGAGCCATAGAATTTTTTTTCTGTGTTATTCAGAGGGGGGTGGGGAAAATCCACATTTTTGACAAAGCCTGGTATAAAAATGATTTGCTTAAGAAGTAAACTTGCTCTCGCTTTCCTGTGTTCTAGCCAACATGTGTGAGGGAGCTGGGATAACTGACAAGCACAGGACCCCCAATTTTAAATGATATAAAATTATGTTATATTTATTAGGCCAACCCAAAGATCGCAAATATTGTACAAGATTTCAAGATCTCCAGGCAAGATTTATCAGGCAAGGTGTTACAAAAACCAGGTGTGCGTGTGTGAGGTGGGGGAGACGAGCAGAGAGGGAGAAAACTGAACAGATGTTGACCAGTGTTTGCAGGTTCAGAGTTGCAAACAGTGCTTGCTGGTGCAATGAGTTTTCCAGTGAATTCTGTTGTGCCACGCATGCATTACATTAGTTATTGGCGTTAGGCTAGAGGTCATTTATGTGACTCCAGTGTAACTTATGTTAGAGGTAGAATCATATTGGATAATTCTTGATGATCTTTTGGTTGGCCTAATAGAGCTATTGCACTAATATGGGTTTGGGAATTTTACATGATTACTTTTGTTTGCATTTTATTCTATGAATATAACTCCCCCCCCCCCCCCCGAGGGAGAGCCATTTTAGGCTGTTGCATCAAAACAACAAAGAGTCTTGTTGCATCTTTAAGACTAACATATTTATTCTGACATAAGCATCTAAAGACACTTTATCGGATGCAATTTATGTTCTGGCTATTCTGCAAAGCTCCCCATGATTGATCCTCGTTTCTGGCTACAGACCTGGCTTTGATTCTGCTTGTTTACATACTGGCCCACTATGATTGAAATTTAATCTTGCAGGCTGGCGTTTTAATCTCTGTGCCAGCAAAATGTGTCAAAGTGGCAGTAATCTTAAGGCTGCAACTGGACACCAAGTCCTTTGCCTGCGTATCGTGGTGTAGGTTTGTGTCGCTGCTTTTAAAAATCCTAAAACTGGTTCACTGAATCCCTTGGTTTATCATAATTTGAGTTTTTATTTTGTCTTCTGTCAAAGCTGTTATCTTTATGCTTCCTCTCTGGTCATTCCGCCATGCCGCATGACTGCCCTCTAGCAGCGATGAAGAGATCGTCACTGGGTTCAATCAATCATCATACAACCAACGGAGATAGCATAATTGCCTCGTTTTTTCTCTGATGATGCCCAGGGTGCATGTGTGGTTCAGATTTTAAGCACCCCATTGGGTCTTTCCTTCTACTCGTGATTCCTGACAGTGCTATATGGCATTGGGCAATATGTTGTATCATATTGTGAGCTGGTTTAGGCATTCTCCCTTTTAGAGACGGTTGAGCAATATTTTTATTTGGCCAGATGTTGTGGCCAAAATGTCTACAAGATTGGATTTTGGAGTCCCTCTCTTGACATCTTAGCAGTATCTACAGTATCAGGAGGGGAAATCTGAAAAATTGTATGGCACCTCCAGGGACCATAGGACTGCACCCTCAAAATGTTTGTATATGATGGTTTTAATTGTAATTAATCTGCCCAGAGAGCCTTGGCTGTTGAGCAGTATAAATAAGTAATAAATAAAAAAATAAAAAAATAAATCCTTAGCAATGTTATTATAGCATAAGTTTTCATGGATTGGAATCCATGAGTTGCATGGCGTGTAATGTCAAGTTAGAAGTACATGTACATAAGAATATACATAGGAAGAACAATTCTGGATCAGACCCAGGGTTCATCTAATCCAGCACTCTGTTCACACAGTGGCCAACCAGCTGTTGACCAGGAACCCACAAGCAGGTGCAACAGAACCCTCCTACCCATGTTCCCCAGCAACTGGTTTATATAGGTTTACTGTCTCTGATACTGGTTGGGAGGAGGTCAGAAGGGAATAAAATGCAGACAGTGATGATAATAATAATAATAATAATAATAATATTTCGTACCCGCCTCTCCATTTGGATTGAGGTGGGGAACAACAGTAAATATAAAACACGATAAAATACATAAAACTGATTAAAAACATGACAAACACTATCTTTAAAAAGCAATAAAACATCCTAAAAACATCCTAAAAACATCCTAAAATTCCACTGGATATGCCTGCTGGAAGAGACCAGTCTTTATAGCTTTCTTAAATTCTAAAAGACTGTTAAGTTGACGAGTCTCCTCCGGCAGGTCATTCTACAGTCTGGGAGCGGCAGAAGGAAAGCTCTTCTGGGTAACAGTTGTCAGCCTAGCCTTTGCCAACTGTAGTAAGTTCTTCCCAGAGGACCTGAGCTTGTGGGGCAGATTGTACAGGAGAAGGCAATCCCACAGGTAACCTGGACCCAAACGATGCAGGGCTTTAAAGGTAATGACCAACACTCTGTACTTCGCCCGGAAACTAATCGGCAGCCAGTGGAGTGATTTTAAAGCTGGTGTAATGTGGTCACCCCTAGGTGTACCAGTGACCAATCTGGCTGCCATATTTTGAACTAGTTGAAGTTTCCGGACTAGGAACAAAGGTAGCCCTATGTACAGCGCATTGCAGAAGTCGAGCCTCGAAGTTACCAGCGTGTGCACTACCATCTTTAGGTCTTCCAACTCTAGGAAGGAGTGCAGCTGGCGTATCATGACCGTATGAATGGCTGTATTAACACTGGCCATTTAAAAAAAGTTGCTGGGGTCAGATATGGGGTGCTTCCAGATGAGGCTTTTATTGTACAGTCACTCTGCCTTGTTCATGGAATTTTACAGGGGTCTAGGTGTCATTATGTTCCATTTCTAACATTCCCATGTTTTTCTGCTTTTTCCTTCTTTTATCCTACCAGAAGAAATCTGTTAATTAGGAAAAGAAGGAATATTTATTTAATAGATTTATATACAGCTTACCATGTATATAAATATCTCTAAGTGGTTTGCAAGAAAATTAAATACATTAAAATACAGTATGATGTACATTAAAATTCAAAATCCTGGTTGATAAGAATGGCTTCCTGCCATATGATCTACATCAAAGGAAGCTGAACTTCATAGTCATCTGCCAGAGGAGTGCAGGGATGTGGGACAAGACAAGGCCTTCATGTCAGTGGCACCCAGGGACTGTGGAACTCCCTGCCCCATGAGATCCAGCTAAAATTTTTGTGAGTCAGGTGGGCTTTGGGACGTGGGGCCTGGTGGAGCAGGGAGTGGGGTGGGATCAGTAGAATTTTTTAAACCAATAATTGGGAATTTTAATAACAGTGTTGTGTTATTTGTATCATGCATCTTTTTCAATTTCCTCCTCTATAAACTTTTATAATTTTGGCTTTTAATTTTTTTTTAATTCTCACATTTTAAAAAAAGGTAATGTTACTAATATAGCATTATGTATTTTTCATATATTTTTCTACAAAATATGAACAAAAATGACATTTTATGATATTTTGTTACTGAATTAATCTGTTCCATAAACAATTGGTCTACAATTTTCCCATCTCTCCCGCCATTTTAAAAAATACAATTGCTATTGTTTTATTGTGTTGGGAAAACTTTCATCTTATATTTTGTATCCATCTGTTGTCTTCTACTGATCATGCTTTCTTCGTCATCAATGTTGCTTTATAAAACTATAATCAATAAAGGGTGAAATAACAACACTGGTCTAATACACCAGCGGCAAAAATGCCAAAGAAACAAGTAAAATGCTACGACGTTGTCGACCTTACAGGCAGGAATTCAACAGGCAAACCCTCCCCTAGCATGGTGGGGGGGAAAAATATCCTCCTGTTGAACTTTTGCCTGTTGGGCTTCTGTCAAAGGCGTGCATTGTCTGAATTGCTAACAGTCCTGTTGTTATGAGGGTTTGGCAAGTCACACAAGTTTTTACGAAGAGGCTCCTAACTAGGGTGGCCGTATGAAAAGGAGGACTGGGCTCTTGTATCTTTAACATTTGTGGAGGAAAGGGAATTTCAGCAGGTGTCATTTGTAGGCATGCAGCACCTGGTGAAATTCCCTCTCCATCACAACAGTGAAAGCTGCAGGAGCCCTGCCCTCTTGATCACATACAAAAGAGGGCAAGGCTCCTGCAGTTTTCACTGTTGTGATGGAGAGGGGGTTCCACCAGGTGCTGCATGCCTACAAATGACACCTGCTGAAATTGCCTTTTCTATACGACTGTTAAAGATGCAGGAGCCCTGTCCTCCTTTCCATGGGGTCACCCTACCTAAACCCTGAAGAAGGGCTCCCTGGGCGGGCAGGCCGAGCCCACAAGCGCCAGGGGGCAGGCGGCTGGGCAGGCTTTGCTGCCAGGCTTCAGTTTCGGTTTTAAAAATAATAAAATAATTCATTCTCATTCGGTGTCACCCGCCCATTTCGGACTCGCGCGTCGTCGTGATTTCTCCACCCCCTCCCCCAGAGCGCATGCTCAGTGCTGCGACCAAAGGGAGGGGGGGGGAACCCATCCCTAAACAAGAGACATATCGGGAGGGTTGCGCGCGCCCGGCCCTCGCCGAAGGCAATCTTTTCCCCCCTCCCCAATCAGTTTTGTAAAATAACCAGACCGCATCCATAATATCACCCTTTTCGCCCCGCCTTCTTCCGCTGATCCGATTGGCCCCGTTCCCTCGACATCCCACCCGACGCAGCCTCTGCTTTTCCCATTTCTTTGAACCCCTTCTTTTATTTTTAGGTTGGGGGTGGGCCGCCCGCTTGTTTTCTCCTCCTCCTCGCCTGTATCCCGAGTGAGGTGCTGCCCGCCCACCTTCGGCGCGGCCTGCCTTTGACCAGACCTGGCTGTGTCCCTCCTCCCTTTGCTCCCCGTCGGTGGTAGGCGGGGAAACCCCGTGTAAGGGGTCGCCGCCATCTTGGATAAAGTGTGTGTATGTGAGGGAAGAGGAGGAGCGGCGAAAAGCAGCAGCAGCAACAACACTGAGAGAAGAGGAAAAAGGAGGAGGAGGAGGAGGCCGCGCGCGCGCGCACACGCACACACAGGGCCGTGGTGGAGCCGCCGCAAGACCGAGGCTCGAGCCCGGAACGAGAAGGGGAGGAGACATCGCGCGAGCGCCACAAGCCGGAGCCGAGCTGCCCAGTCACCCGACCCTGGAGCCCACCAGGTAAATCTGGGAGGCCCGGCCGGGCCTCAGCCTCGCCTGCTCTGGCGTTGCCTGGCAACGGGAGGGGGCGGCTTGGCCCCTCCCACTCCTCGCTGGGGAGTGGGGGGGGGCGGAGGGCTCTGGAGGGACGGGCCTGAGGTGGGTCTGGAGGCGGCTAGTAGGCCGCCGCCGCCGCCTCCATTGTACTGGAAGCGAGAGGCCTACTGGCTCCCCAACCCGCTCGAGGCCTTCCCTCCTGCTTCCTTCAGCCTCGGCGGGCGCTTAGCAGGGGGTCCCACCCCACCCTGCCCGAACCCTGGGCGTAGGGAGGCTCGCCTCGCCGGTGCAAGCCGCGCTCTCTTCCTCCTCCTCCCCTGGCAAGGTGTGTCTTTCAATTATCCCGGTGGGGGGGGGGGGGAGAGAGACTTTCGTACTTTCTCAGGTGAAACGGGGCGTTGCAAAAGACCCTTTCCCCTTCTCCCTCGTTTCTCCCACCGCACCCGGGGGGCTCGCTCGCTTGGGAGTCAGCTCCCACGGAGCTTAGCAGGGCTCAGCGCCCGAAGACATTGCACGTAAAGTTTGGAGAAGTAAACCCCGCGCTAGGTTCAATGGGCCTTATTCCTAGGCGAGTCACACAAGGCCACAAATCGCCTTCTCCTGGCCCCATTCTCCTCCCCCCCCCCTCCAGCCTTCCAAGATAAATTGCAAGTTCTTAAAGGAAGGCACCCATTGCTTTCTTTCTCTGGCAAACTTTGGAAAGTGCCCTGCACATTAATACATGTAGAATGCCATCAATTCTAATGCTTGGAACAGTCACCGGAGAGGTAGCCATATTAATCTGTGGCAGCGGAAGGGAAAAGCCTCGTGGCACCATAAATGTGCCATAAGCTTTCACGGACTGTGCCATAATAAATATGTTAGTCTTTCAGCAGTCAGGCAAGTATGTCCCATTGTGATACACTCAAGGAGTTTAGGATTGCAGCCTTTATTTGCAAGGGTTGTAGTTGTACTATTAAGTGTGAATCCGCTGCCAGAAAGTAATGGGTGTTAGCCTATGATTTTCATAGGCAAACCTTCCACTTTTATTTGAACTTTTTATTTAGGAATTGCTGTCCTTACGGAGCCCTGAAGGTGGTTGGTATATAATTCCTGGGTATACCTGTGTTCTTCGCACACAGCTTTTTGGTGTGTGTCTATCTCTGGACCAATTCAGACTGACATGGACCTGTGTGTGTTAAGGTGTGTCTGAGGCTCAGCATTCTTCATGACACATCTGCCTGTTAAAGCACAGTGGGCAGATGCAGAGGACAGGTGTTGCAGAAGGTTACAATGTGGGATGCTTCACACATGATATTTTCCTAAGTGGGAATGATTTCTGTGGTAGGGAGAAAAACATACATGGCACTAATGTGCAGTGTTGTAAAATAAGCACTTGTTACATGTGCTAGGAATCCATTATGTGAAGTGTTTTTGTTTGTAATGTAGGCATGCTGTGTAAAATGTGCTCATTGTGTGCTTAATTGTATTATGCCTGCATAAAACACAATGGAGAATGCATTTTAGATGTGGCTTGCTGTTCTTGAACAAGTCATTTTAAATGGGTTACAGATTCAGGAAATACTTGAAATGGCACATTTATACTTGAGTCTGAACCCAAAATGGTACAGAGTACCAGTATTTACTGCATGAATAGGTTTGCTAATTTCACTGTTTAGGTTTCAACTTTTAGAACTACCTTAAGGATAGTACAGGTTAGGGGATCTGATGCTCTCCAGTTGTTGTGGACTAAAACTTCTGTAAACCTCAGCCAATACAGTTAATGGCCGGTGATTATGGGAGTTGTATTCCAGAATAACTGGAGGGCCCCAGGTTGTTTACCTTTGTTATAGTATAACTTCTTTGATAAGAGATGCTGTGAATCAAGTGCTTCTGTTCTTAAGGTGGAAGATGAACTGTGTACACTCTTTTTCTCATTCTGCATGTAAACAGTAGGTTCTTAATGAGGGATAGGCTGTGCTTTGTTTATACACTCACTTTTCCTATGATCATTTTGTGTGAGTGTAAGCAAGCTTTTCATATGTATACTTTCAAGTTCAAATCAACATGGCAGGAGGCTCTTGCTAATCAAGAAAAGGCAATTCAGAACCCCTCCTGCACCCTCTGTTCAATGGCCATTATTGGAAAACTTCACAGTGAGGGGCTCAGCTAAAAAGTCTGACATCTGGTTGTCAGGTTCTTTCTGTCCACCCTGTTTACATGCTTTTCACCTACTGAAATAGCTGGTTTCTAGGTCAGAAACTGAGGCTACAATGTGGATCCTATTGAACTCTGATTCTGAGTAAACATGCATAGGATTTTTACTGTAAAATACCCTAGAGCCTATCTATTTCTTTTCTTGATATACCATCACCAGTCCCTGAAGCCAAGAGGAATTATAATTTGTGAAACAAGGGCAAGGACATGTGTATGAGTGGCTTCCCCATTGTTGCGAAACACCCTTCTTCTGAAGATTTGCCATAGCTTGAGCATCTCTGGGAAGCCTTGTCAGATTTCCTGCTTGTACTCCCTTCTTGGTAGCTGTAGCTAGATAGGGGAGTGGCTTTGCATATGTTTCTGGCTTAAGTAATTGATTAGTGTTAGATTTCATATTGTTTCCCATACTGAGTTCTGAGCTTTGTGCCTATAACATCTATATTGGACCACAAACTTTCTAAAAGGCTTGGCACTGTTGCCATAGAAATAATTGTGCAGCATCCAGGATCTTTAATATAGAAGTCCTCACTAGGATTTTATTCTTATGCACGCTTGGGAGTGAGTTCCATCAAGATAGGTAGGACTTCCAAGTAAGTTTGGAGCTGCAAGTTGCTTGAGAGTTAGCTGGTTGTGTGCAAGGGAACACTTTTTAAAGTTCTGCATACTGCTTGAGACTTTTCTTTGAGGTCATCTTTTGACCTTGCCTTAAGCTGCAGTTTAATGTAGCTTAGGATAGAGAAGTATACACCTTGCATCTATGGCCTAGTTCTCATTGAAGCAGTAAACCTGTGTCTGGGCTGTAAAACTTCAGCATGCAGATCACATGTTGGAATGCTTCTTCACACACACACACATGTTTGTATGTTTTCTCCACATAAAAAGCTAGCATTGAGGTGAAGGGTTCTGGCCTAGCTTATTCCTTGTCGCACTAGTCTTCAGTGTGTATAAACCTCTCCCTCTCCTCCATGAAGTAACATTCCATCCAACATGTAACACCCTCAGCCTTACAGTCTGAAATGGTGTAGCCCAGCCACAGGTTTACTCTTCCACTGTGAACTAGGCTTGTGACTTATGCCTATGTTGCCAAGACTTCCTAGCAAACAAAGAATGTAACAGATACGTTTTAGGGTGTTGGTCATCTACTTACTCTGGGAGTGTTAATTCAGATTCCTTGAAGACAGCCTTCCCCAACCTGGAGTTGTAGCTAGTGGGCCAGTTCGCATGTCACGGTGGCAAATCGTGGGTTAATTAACCCACGATTTTCCAAGATGTGTGCTGTGTGGAAGCTCAGTTTGCATAAACAACTTCTGAGCATCCAGTTTGTATGGGTTAAACAACCCAGAGTTAACCTAAGAAATAGTCATAGGTTAACTCTGGGTTAATTAACCTACAATTTTCCACCGTGTTGTGTGAATGGTAGTCCAACTTAAGTCCCATTCATTTCAGTGGGTGTGTTCTATGTATGACTAATATTGGATACAACCCCTGGTGTCCTCCAGATGTTTTGGACATCACCCCCAGCCAGCATGACCAGTGGTCAGGAATGCTTGGAATTGTACTTCAAAACATCTGGAGGGCACCAGGGGTTTTAAGAGCTTGCCTTTTCTAGAATTCAGTTAAGATGTAATATTCCGTACATAGAATATTATGTGAAGAGTTTGTCCTCTTGAAGTTTGTCATATCCTAGACTTTGAAACAGAGTTTGAGTTTGAATAATGCGTTTTTCCTTTATCAGCATATTAACAATTCCTCCCCCCACCCATGTTTTAGGCTGGAGAATGTATTGTGTCACTACTAATGACTATCTGGTTTGGAGAGCCCTGGAAACTGCAAATTGCTTGCCACACAGACCTGACCAAGTAGCACCAGTAGTAATAGTAGGACTGGGAGAAATGCCAGTGCTTGGGCATTGAGATACCCATGTTATGTAAATATCTCCAGAAGTATATGCTGGGGAAAATGGGTATCTGCCTTGTGCACTGATGCTGTTGTTTGAAGGCTCTACCTATAGATGCTGTTCTCTACAGGAGTTAATAACTATGTTTGGACATCACCATTGACCATAATTTATATTTACAGGAATGATCCTAGCCTCCCTCCAGTGTCACACAATCTCCCCCCCCATTTCCTTCTGTGTAGCTGTGAATAGATCAGAAGCATTAACTTCCATATTTGATTAACTGCAGCTTAGCACATCCAAACAACAAACTGTGGTTAATTTTAACTATGGCTTGGTGAAAATAGTCAGCTTCATAAACTACAGTTAAAATTAACCATAGCTTGTTGGATTCAGATGGGAAGAAAAGCAGCGGCTAATAAAAAATGGAAGCAAAAGCTTCCAAACACCTTCTTGCATTTGTCCTGGAGATGTGGATGCTAGGCTTGTTCAGGTCGTGATAAACCATGGTTTATCACGATGTCCAAACACAGCCGCAAACAAAAAGATGACACAGTAAATTATCGGGTGCTGTGCCCTTAGAACTGGTAATAAGTACACAATCACTTTGGATCATAGAAATGCTTTCTGAAACCCTTCTGTAGGTATAGTTGTTTAGAAGACACAGGCTGCGCAAATTCTCTTGATTTCAATGGATTGTAGTCCTAAGAACTAGTTAGTGCTTGGTCAGGTAAGTATTCCCAGCAATATTACAACTCCAATCCAAAAATCGACATGTATGAGGCCTTTGTTAACACGCTTGATTAGTATTTACTTTGTCTTGCAGTTCCTGTAGCAGTGGTTCATCTGAAGGCGGATAGTTTTATTTTTGGTGGCTGAAGGATGACCAGTATCTGTTCTTAGACAATATCCTACTCTTAGAAGGAAATCTTACATATAAAATTGAGGGAGGGCTCCAAGATTTATTTAGTGCTTTTGAATGAAAATCAAGAGCACAAAATTGGTGAATTTTTGAAATAGAACAAGGTCCCAACCTTTTTGGATCAGTGAGCACATTTGGAGTTTTAATAGTGTTGTTGTACTCCCACAAAAAGGCACCCATGGGGTAAGGCTTGTCTATTCACAAAAAAAGTTGCCATAGTAGGTCTGGCCAGAAGGCTCAAAGAAAAGTAACTTGCCCAAGAACCTAAATACAAGGCAGGCGAGGGCTGTGCTCCGAAACACAAACCCGTCCTTTTCAGCCCGTAGTTTTCTACTACCAATTTCTGTGAAAGCAAACTGATGAGACCCAGAGACAAGTAATTTGGCCAAGAATACCAAGTAGGGCCCAGAAATAAAGATGGTGTTGGAAGTTGGAGTTTCATTTTGTATAATCTCAACATAATTTTTAATAAATAAAATGAAAATCAAGGGTGTCAGGGAGCCTGGTGGGCACCAAGAGATGGGCTGATGGGCAGCCTGTTGGAGATCCCAGAGATGGTAGATGAACTTGATTTTCCTCTACAAAGTTATAACCTTTTAATCTAGTCACTCACAACACTCACTATATTGTGAATGACTATTGCAAAGAGTTAACAAGACAGAGTAGCACAAAACTGATATGGATTTGGCTTGAAATGATGTCATTCATAAATACAGCAAGCTGTCGTGTTTAACATTAAAATACTGCCTTTGTTGTACTATAGTGTCCATACTTTTCAGTACAGAATGGTTTATTTTAAATCAGGTGGTGGAACAGCATGTGTCTTGTGCTTAACAGTCAACGTTTGCTCTTGAGAAATAACGTCTTGAGTAGAAATGAATGACATAAAAGTCAAGCTGAGGGTACTAGTTTATTAAAGCTAGAAGAGACTCAGGAGTTGTTCACTCTACCCTTCCATCTGAGACAGGATATCCCATTTCTAAATTATCCCTTCAGATGTCTACTTTGTACTTTTTCTTGAAAGCCTGCTACAAAGTAGATTTCATAAGCAATTTAGGCAATTTCAGCTTATTTCAGCAATAGATTCTAGTTGTATTTTGTGTGTGTGTGTTGGGGCGGGGATGACGATGTTTCGTCCTCATCATTTCAAAGCCTGATCTCTCATTTTTTAAAAAAATAATACATGTAAATCTTTTCGGCATCTCGTCCACCACTGCTATCATTTTTCTGCTATCTGCTCCTGTATTTGCAACTGGCTGCTTTAATTGGTTATGGCATTCTTCCTTAATGTATTTTCCTTTGCTGTTGTCCTTCCTGCCCAGCTTTCTTGGTGAAAGATCAGTTTGAATTTAACCCCTCCTCTAAAGTATACACAGTCCTACCCAATCCCGTCCACCTCCCACTATTCTAGTGTAAATGTGACATGCTTGTATTTGATGTTAGCTGCACAGACTGGCTAACATCAAATAGATTTATCATTGACTCTGCTTGGTGAAAATGCAGAAAATTAAGCTTAATATGCTTTAATTGTTGGGGTTTTTGCAATCACATGAGTACTTCCTCTTTGAGTAGAAAGGGCCATCTATTGTACCCCCTTGCCCTGTGGTTTCTGCTATTTCTTGAACTTGAAACTGGCTACCACAGTGCTGCATTCCCTTTGCAGAGGAAGAAATAGAGGGAGGCCAGGATAACGACAGACTTTTAAAAAATAGGTGCATGTTTTTGAGAGGAAGCTACAGCAGATGCTGTAAAACCATAGCGCCACATACCCATACCCAGCTTTCCTTACTTTCCACTGTTGTCAGAGCATCTGTTGAAAGGTTGCAGGGCTAAATTAAGCATTGCTCCATTGTGTCTGCTTAAACCCCATCCATTAATTTTGCCCAGCTGTGAGTGGCTTATGCCCTTTCAGACCAGCTTCTGCTCTGGTGGAGATATGGGCAGAGGTGTCTGGATTGAGCTGAGTGCCTACTGCCGTGTTCCTCCTTTTCATTGCCCTGTTCCTCCTTTTCATCAGATGATTGGTGCTGTCAAGCAGTTCTGTAATGTTATGGGTGAGGGTGTCCTGGTGTTCTGAGACAAGTCAAATGCTGTCTTCATTGTGTGTAAGTGTTTGGGCACACCTAAATCAGCTTTCTGTGTACTGTTTAAAAGCTGTGGTATTTATTACTTTATTGCATTTCTACACCGCCCAATAGCCAAAGTTCTCTGGGCAGTTTACAAAAATTAAAACCATAGAAACCATTCAAAATATAAAACAAACAACAGTATAAAAACATAATATAAAATACAGTATAAAGGCACAACCAGGATAAAAACCAAGCAGCCATGCAGAAATTAATACAGATTTAAAATGCAAATTTGAACAGCAAGGTTAAAAATTAAATTGATGAACTGTTAAAATACTGAGAAAATAAAAAGGTCTTCACCTGGCATCTAAAGGAGTATAATGTAGGTGCCAGGTGAACCTCTCTAGGGTGCTCATTCCACAGCCGAGGTGCCACAGCAGAGAAGGCCCTTCTCCTGGTAGTGTAGCTTGTGAAGAATACTGCTAAAATGTGCCCTACATCACTCAGATGTGGATGCTCTGTCCTCCTGACTTTGAACACAACTCCTGCTATGCTTAGTGGTGAAGGGCGAACTAAGACAGGGTTCAGATGACACAATAACCAACAGTGGCCTTAATCCACACCATGGTTGATTATAATCATGTCGTGGAGGAAGTACCCCCTTGACTCTTAACCCACTACTGACTATTGTGTTGGTTGAAAGCAGCCTTAGTATGATTAACACACTAACCATAGCAGAAGTTGTGATCAAAGTCTGGATGACAGAACCTGCAGTGATTCACATAAAACCATTGACAATGCAGAGTAGTGAACACCTGAAAATATAGACTATGAGGAGCATGATAGCTATTTGGGTTGTGTTTTGAAAACTAGCACAATATTTGTAGAACTTCAGGGATTCAGAAATAAGAGCCCAAGGATGTTTTCTTCCAAGGATTTGTAAATGCTTTGCAAATCTTAGCACAATTGTGCTTCTCAGTAGGATTATAAGAAGTCCACTTCTGGGAATTTAGTTGGGTGTAATTCAAAATCCTATTTCAGGTTTGAAAACGGCTATTGTTTATAATGCAGGTATCAAACTGAGTTTCCCTTGGAGGCTGCTCTCCAGCAGAGAGATTCTGAATAAAACATGGGGATCTAGAAACCTGAAGTGGGTGTAGGGCAGCAAAATGATTATGTTGTGGTAAGCCTTCTACTTCACTTCTTTTGTCTCGTGTCCCCTCCTCCCCAGTTTGAAAACAAATATGTGAAGGGTTGGGGAAAGATGAGAAATTTGTGTCAGAGCATGTGTTAAGTAGCTTCTCTCTTGAAATTAGCTTGTTTTGAGTTACTATTACTCTGCGCAGAGAGAGCTTACGAAGCATCATAGTTAGGAGTGTGACATAAAAGTTCCCAATTCAGCAGCAAACTTACTAAGTAGCCCTAAGCAGCATGTCTTGATAACCACGTTAAAATGGTAATAGGTGTAAGGATTCCTTAGAAATGTTGCTAATCCTGTAGAGGATGCTGAGTAGTCACTTTGTGCAAAACGGAAGACATACTTGGGAGTTGTGCATTTACCCCATGCAATTGCAAAAACTGGTGTCACCTGGCATCTGAGTTAGTTTTTGTGGCACAATACTTGGGCTCTCTTGGGAGCCCTGTATCTAGCTGGCCAGCATCAAGTCTCTGATGCCAGCATACTCTCTTGTAGGCTTAATCTCTCGCAAATTTAGATGGTGTTCTATAATCAGGTATGGTTTGCTTATATTCTAAACTTGTTTTGCAGTGGCTTGCGTGCCACCATCAAATATATCTTTGAGATTTGCTGGACTGGAGTGAAATACTTCCATGTTAGTTCCCGCTATATCTTCAATACTTGGTGGGCTTCACCTTTTTTATTTTTTGTATTGAAGAATAACGCAACCAGCGCTCTGGTTGTAGCATCCACATGGATGGCTTTTCAGATAGAGAGAGGCAGCAGGAGACTGGAACAGACCCTTGATATGTAGGTAGACTGCACTGTTAGCAGGTTTTGCATTCTTCTGAGGTTTCGAAAATCTGCCCTTCTAGAAACTTGAAGTGTCTGTACCTTTCTAGCTATATTTCTAAACCTTTTGCATTTGTGTGATGTCTTGTTTAAAATATTGAGCTGGTATAGCAATTAATGTTTCCTTGTAACTAAGCCCACATGTTACTAGCCTGTGAAGAGGCCATTAACTGGTATTTCCATGGTAGCAGTGGAGAAGGGGAAGTCTCCCCCACCATGGCAGGCATGGAACCACAGGACACTAACCTCTTAGCAGGCTAGCTGAAAAAAGGACAACCGTCTACCAAGTGGGTTGGCAGAGGAGGAATGGGCTTTACTTTATCTGTAGCCAGCATGGGAGCCAATTGGACTGATAGAGAAGGGTCAGAAACACATCCCTCTTCCACCGCTCGCTCACTCACTCACTCACTCACCTGCACACCTTGTTGCCAATGGCTATCAGGCAGCTTGTTAAACTAAAGATGGCCAATATCTTTGGAAGATGGCTTCATTTTGTTCCTAGAATTTGGGTTTATAAGATTGCCCCTGATGAAGGAGCTCTTCATTCCAAAATGCGCTGGGCTCATTCATAAAAAAAAAATTACACTGGCACCTTTGAGAACTCGTTATCTTTTTGCATTCTCTCCTGTTTTGGTGCTTCCTTCCTTTCCTTTCCTTTCCATTTTGTTTTTGGTATGTTCAGTGGCTACCAGGCAACTTTAACAAGGCTGAGTGAATGCAACCAATAAAAAGTCTTGGAATCAAGTAGATAGTAGCTCACATTACATGCCCGAGAGTCCTTAGTTTCATTATCCTGTGTTAAGGGAAGCAGTCAGAATATTTCTTACAGGGAAAACAAGGAAACGGCAGAATTGACTCTAAATTAATGGAAATAAGCCATGTATCCATCAGTTAACCTGTTAGGATTTCCTGATACTGGCTGGCTGCTGAATGTGGCATGTTCTGCTACCATTTTACCAGGAAGCCTAGAAAGTGCATTTGGAGTGCCGGCAGAATCTGGGTGTGTCCACTGTGGGAAAAGCTGCCATGATATTTTGCCGGAGGGATAACAAGAGTTAACAGGCATCTGATGCTGAAGCAGCCGTTTAAAATAAAGGTGTTGGTGAATGTGGTAACTTCAGCAAGGGAACTGAGATTGAAAAAATGCCATGAACTTTAAAGTATTGGCTCTTGGAGTTCTCCAGGGACCTAGAATCTCTCCTCTCATTATTAAACCATACGTATGCAGCTTCATTATTTGAGATAGTGGGATAAGGTGCAGGAGAAATTTAATCATGCATTGTGGGAAAATTTCATGTGTATGGTTCATATCATAATTGCAAAACTGTGGAGAATCTTAGCTCTGCACTCTCCTGAAAGTTTGCGTGATGTAGGGATGCAGAAACACAGGGCCGAGACCAAATCCGTCCCTCTAGATTCCCCCAGAAGGCCATACCCCCTCTCCCGGGCCCATCCTCTTTGCCTCAGCCACCAGTCATTGGGTAGTCCCCCCTCCCATTCTAAAGGGATGAAATGCCTCTCATGAGGCTACGTTATTGGCAGTATGAGCTTTAAGGGAAGATATGCTGAGTTTTTTGGCCCTTCCTCTTTTACCTTCAGACCCACCCAGTGATAGGATGCAGCCCCCAAGAACTTCCTCAAAATGGAATTTGGCCCTCTGAGTGAAAGAGCTTCTGTACCCGTGGTGTAATATCTTCCTTAACAGCCAGCGTGGTGTACTGGCTAGAGTGTTGGACTGGGAGTCAAGAGATCTGGGTTCTAATCCCCCCTCAGACATGGAAGCTCACTCAGTGACTTTGGGCCAGTTACAGATTCTCAGCCCAACCTACCTCACAGGGTTGTTGTTGTGAGAATAAATGGAGAGGAAGAGGATTATGTACACCGCCTTGGGTTCCTTGGAGGAAAAAAGGCAGGATATAAATGTAATAATAAAATAAATAATATACAACGCCCTCTTATTTTTGCAGAGATGTTCCTAAAAATGACCAGTCCCCAAAAATGTAGGTAGCCTGCTTATCTAAACAAAGTCATTTGGCACAAGGGATCTGGTATGAACTTGAAAGCGTGCGATACAGCAGGGTCAGGCTGTGTCTGGCCAATAGCTGCATGGGAGGCTGCCTGAGAACCCTCTGAACGCCCCCTTGAGTTCCATAATGGAAGAAAGTAAGGCTGGAAATATTAATAGACTAAAGGGGAAAATAACACTAACTTTGATAAAGCATCCCCGCATGGTCACCTGGAAGCAATAGATATTTCCAAATGGCTACACAAGTGGCTATTTAAAGGTTGTGCTTATTAAACATCTGGGATGCTCTGGATTCTTGTTGCACAGGCTTAGGAAATAATCCTGAGTGTTTGAAAATATGATGCAGGCTCCTAGAGACTGGAAATCTTACCAGTCCTGTTATGTGCTGCATCAGTTGAGGCTTCGTTACTGAGATTTCAGGTATAAGGTGACTCTTGTACAACTCAGTTTTAATCACATGTACATGGAAGTAACTCCCTCTTATTTCAGTAGAATGTAGTTTCAGATATTTTTATGGTTATACCCTTAGTCCAAGACCTCAACATCTGTATTGAATCCATACTCCTCTAGGCCATCAAATGCATCTATTCTGGTTTTTTACTCAAGATGACAAAAAACAATGTCCAATAAATATTTAGCTTGGAGACTGGCAATCCTAGTTTTTGCTAGTCTCTTTGAACCAGGGGAAACAAATTTATCACCAAAGGTAATTAAGGCAACAAAGGAAAGCTGGTGGCTTTTGCTCCAGTTATGAACCAGGAGGATGCAGTCCTGTGGAGCATGTTGAGCTCCTGAGCTTTGAATTACTGTAGAGGAAAACAGCCTAGAAAAACAGGGTTATCCATTCTTCCATATGAATGCAAAATATTTCCCACAGACTTTGCCTGTCTGCATCTACCTTCTCAAAGATAGGTATAGGCAGGCAATACTTGTGGTAGGGTGCCTTGAGCAATGACTCAGGCAAGTTACTTTGCAGCAGGTGTCTGATGGTAGATACAGGGTTTGTAATTGTTCACTCCCATATACTGAATTGGCTCAAGCAAGTATGCACATGTCCTTATTACCTAATGAGGTGCTGTCATTAGTGAGTCACACAAAGATTGGGTGCAGGTTGACATTCTGTTGGCCCAATCAGAACAAGACCATAGTGGAGTCTGGTTGATGCTCATGGCTCCCTATCAGTGAGGTTGTGTTTGTAGGGATTGGCCATCTCATTGGACAACTAGGGTGTTAAACTTGCTAAAAGTAGCCCCTTCCTGGGCTACAGTTTCTGAGGAGTCCCTGTAGAGAGGGTTGCATTTACATAGAATACTGGTTTACTGTGAATAAGTTGTGTGCCAGTACACTCAGCCTATTTGCTTCCACTTGGCTTCATTCAGTAGCGCAAGGGGTTAAACAAGAAGTGATTTGCTTAGTGAGTTGTCTGAACCCAGGATCCTGGCTTGTTTGGAAGCAACAAGTCAGGATCCCAGGTTCAGACAACATATTAAGCAAACCACTTCTTGTATTAGTGCTTTGTGGTCCAGAATGGCCATTGCCCATGAAACAATAGCTTCATGGGCAATAGCCATTGGGCAATAGCCACAATTAGCAATAGCCACAATTAGTGCAATTAGTGCACAATTAGCAATAGCCACAATTAGTCACAATTAGTGAAATCATGGGCAATAGCCACAATTGGTGCTTTTTTTTTGTGGTGTCAACATGCCTTGAAGTAACTGCATCTCTCTCACTACCCAAAAATAAAGAGTATGGCCCAGTTTCATTACACAACAAACGTCAAATCTGCCTGCATAAGGGGCTCTTTTTGTGCCATCTTCTGGCAGATATCCTGTGTGTGCTGTGTTGTATTCACATTGCATCACTCTTCACACTTGGCAGAACTGCAGCCATTGCTGCAATTGAAAATAAGAGCAGTATAAAATAGACAATAAAACTCCTTGTTCAGAAAGAATCTCACTGGAAGCTGTTAAGTTTGACTCAATTTTGGTTTCTGCTGCTTGCCCAGTATTTCAGATTATCCAACCAACCATAGAGGTCATATGAATAGTGCACTACACTTTAAAAGACCAGTGTTTCTGTTCTTGCTGATTTTGAAGGCTGGTGTGAGTTTTGTACAATGACATTATATTAAATTGTGCGGGCTGGTCACTGTCATTGGCTGGGTTCAACCTGCATGCTAAGCCACCCTGCGAATAAGTCAGGGTGGGTTGTTCACAGAACAGCCCACGGAATGCCTGACAGAGGATTGGTCTTGCCATGGCTTGTTCTCCCCATCAGTCCTCCAGCTGGCTCCAGCACATACCCAAGCCCCCTTTGTGACAAAAGCCATCCTGTCTCCTGGTAGCAGCCCCCCTCCCTGCTCCAGTCAGACCCCTTTTAAAAGTGGAGTAGGTAACATACAATGAAATTGACAAGACGAGCCTGCAGATAAGCTAATTTGTGCACAGTTGCCAAAGACCAGGGGGTGGGGTGGGGTGGGGGACTAATGCTAAAGGTGAGGAGGAACCCATTTGCGCAACCGAGAAACACTGAAAGAGGAGGGAAAAGACAAAAGCGCTAGGTGCACCAAAAGGAGGGGTAACAATGGCTCAATTCGGACGACACAATAAACTGGTGTGGGGGAAACAATCGTCAGTTGTTTTGACTATTGTGTCATCCGAATGCTGCCATAGTCAACTCAGCGCTGATCCTCATCCACACCACAGTTGATTATTTATTACCATGTTGTGTGGGGAGTGCCCCCTAGGGTTAGCGTGAGGGTTAGGGTTAGTCAACCCACCATTGACTGTCGTGTCGTCCAAATTGAGCCAATATCTCCCACTTAGCAGTGAAATCCTTTTGCAATTCAGAAAGGAGGGATATTGGCTCCTTCCACCACAAAGCACAGTAACTGCTCTGAGAAGGAGCTGTGAAAAGTGGGGGTGGAGCCAATAGCTCCCCGTTTTGGACTTGCTGGAGACTCGGGGAAGGGTTGAATGGAAGGAGGACACTGACAGTTCAATAACGATTGGATTCAGTTGCCAAGTGGAAGATACTGGCTGCATTTGGATGTCACTTTAAGCCATGATGGGTTTGTAATGGCTGCATTTGGACGTCACTTTAAGCCATGATGGGTTAATAAGCTACTCACAGTAGCTTATTTTGAAAATAAGCTACTGTTATCCCCCACACAATCAGACATGTAAACTACTGTGCATAGCTTATTAAGCTACTCTGCATTATCTGAGGCATCTCTCCGCCTCCTGTCCTGCTGCAGTCCCTCCCGTCCTAGCAGTAGTGCTATTTCTCCCATTGACAGCATTACAGCAGCCTGTTTTAATGTTTCACAATCCCAACGAGAGGGGAGAGGTTAATTTGGCATTACCCCGGCGAGGGGTTGTGGCTTTAAATTGCTGGAAGTATGCAGGATTGGAGGCACGCAATGCACCATCAAAACCCTGCATGATTACACACAAAGGAGCAAAAACCCTGGTTGCGCCATGAAGTGGGTGGTGCAAGTTAACCCTTGGAAGCTTGCAGGATCGGGACCAAACTTCAAACACAGCCTCCCCTAGCAGGGATGCAAATAAGTCCTATTGAAAACCGTGTGCACTGACAAAGCCACGCGAGCAAAAACACCATTTTGCCACAGAGGAGGAGGGTGGGTGGGTAGCAGCTATAACTGCATGGAAGTTTGCAGGAGCAGGGAGAAAAAAACCATAAACAGCATTCCCTGGCAAGGATGAACACAAAGCAAAATTACAGCTCTGTGCAGCTGCTGCCACCTGACTGAGACAGTCGCTTAGACTTGAGGAGATTGCAGCGCACGCTACCAGGGAGGGGTTAGGGTGCAGGCCAGATCATGGAATCAGAGATCTGCCGTCTGGAGGAGGGCAGCAGCTGCGGTTTTGACCGTTCTTGCCGAGCGACTCTGTAGGCGACCAAAATTGCCCACTGTGTTTGCCATACAACATGATGACCCATGATAGGTTAAATAGCCTACTCTGCAGCCTGTTGGTTATCAGAGTTGGGTTATTTTAGCCAAACAAGCCTTCGTGGATTAAAAAAAAAACTCCCGACAAACACCACGATAACCCATAATGGGTTATTTAACCCATTGTGGGTTATCATGGCAATCGAACCCAGTCATTGTGTGTTCCCCTTTTTTTGGTGCACTTGCTTCTCTCTCTTCAGCATTCCTTGTGATAGCTGAAACAGACAAGGAAATTGACAAGGCAGGCCTACACCTACTGGACAGGTGAATCTGTGCTCTTGCGCACTTGCGAAAAATAATCTTAAAATAATCTTACTCCCAAAACCACCTGTTTGTTTTTTTAAAGGCCCTGAACAAGTGACAGTCCTCCAAAGTGCTGTTTGGGCATCGGTAGAGGGAAGTCACTTGCAAGGGTGGTTAGTTGCACTGGTGAAATCGCAAAGGGCGGCATGGGCTTGTTTTGCTATTCCTGTCAAGCAGCTCTATAGCCGATCCCAGCAACCCATGATAGTCACTCTCCTGGGTTCAGACAACCTGACAACCCACCATGTCTGTCTGCCCATGGTGGGTTGTGGTGTTGTATGAATCCAGTTGAAACTGCCTTATGCTGAAGTATTTTATACTGATGGGAATATTCATAAGCAGTGTGCAAGTATGTGCATTGCCCCTCTGAGCATGGTCTTAAGATAGATGCTTTTATTGAGAATTGTGGAGCCTACTCAGATTTTCTACTAGTGCTTAGTTCATGCAAGTAGTTCATTCTTGTACGTGTGGGGGAGAGGTGGCAAGAGTGAGGTTTAATTATGGTATCTGGTGAAGTGTAGAGTTAGAACCAGAAAGTAGCTAACCCTGGATCTTGTGCTTCACCATGCCTTTTCCTCCTCTCTTTGAAAGTTCTGACAATTTACGCTTCTTGCAACAAGGCTTGTACATCCTTCTTGAAGAATTGTCGGTGCTTATGTTGATTCATTAGAAAAAAATCCAAAGTAAAAGTAGGATAATACCTTTTCTTAGGATCAACTAAATTGTCACTACTTTATAATTACTTTGGGATAGTTTTGGTGGTGCTAATACCTTTCTGTAGCTTCTTGAATGCATTTAAAATTGTTTAAATTTTGTGTCTAAAGGCTACACATGTCTAGGTAAATAGATTTAACTTACAAATGGCACCAGTCAGAATCAAGTATTCCAATAAGCTCTGTGCTTAAATATTGAAATTTCATCTCCTGGGGATTGGGAAATACTTCAGAACTGTGAAGTCAGTTGTAGTCCAAGCAAAGCCAGATGACACTTGACCATCCATGACTAAAAGGAATGGTAGTGGCAGGGCACTGCTAAAAAGATCCAGAACTTGGTGATGAAGCCGTGCAACTCTGGACAGCAGTGCAAAAAGATGCTTAAAAGGTAGCTACATCTGATAGTTGTGTATCCTCATGTAGTATCGGCCTATAAAATAGCCACTCCCTTGGTTGCCTGTGGTGACCTGACTGCACTAACACCAGAAAGAGACGCCCTTCTCAATTGCCCACCCATGAGAGCAATTAGCTGGGTAATCACATGTGAGAGGGCCTTCTCTGCAGTGGCCACATACCTTTAGAACAAGTTGCCACTGGAGGTCCACCATGCTCCATCATTCTTGGCTTTTAAGAAGGCCTTGAAAATATACTATTTTACTGTGGCCTTCTCTTGATATGATTGCTGTTGTTGCTCCTATTGCCATTGTTCTTGCTGCTGGTTTTATTGTTGGCTTTTATTGTTTTATTGCTATTTTATTGTGTTAGTTTTTTTACTGCTTTTAATTTTTTCATAGAATGGTAGAGTTGGAAGGGGCCTACAAGGCCATCAAGTCTAACCCCTACTCAATGCAGGAATCCACCTTAAAGCATCCCTGACAGATGCCTGTCCAGCTGCCTCTTGAAGGCCTCTAGTGTAGGAGAGCCCATGACCTCTGTAGGTCATTGGTTCTGTTGTTATGCCACTCTAACAAGTCAGGAACTTTTTCCTGATGTTCAGACAGAATCTGGCTTCCTGCAACTTGAGCCCATTATTCCATCTCCTGCCCTCTGGGATGATCAAGAAGAGATCCTGGCCCTCCTCTGTGGGACAACCTTTCAAGTCCTTGAAGAATGCTATTGTGTCTCTCCACAGTCTTCTCTTCTCAAAGCTAAACATGCCCAGGTCTTTCAGTCTCTCCTCATAGGGCTTTGTTTCCAGACCCCTGATCATCCTCGTTGCCCTCCTGTGAACCCCCTCCAGCCTGTCTGCATCCTTTTAACTGTTTTTATGTATTTTATTTCTGCAAGCCATCTTGCGAGGGCTTCTGCCCTGAAAGGCAGTCAAGAAATGCTTTAAATAAATTACTTAAATTAATTAATTTGGCTAAAACTAAAAACAATTCACTCATTCCCCCCCATCGTCTCTGCTTCCATAGGTAATTGATGTTGGATTTGATGATCATCACTATTTTGTTAGGCTAGGTGTGTGGCAAGGGGGAGAAAAATTCTTCAGGATTTCAGAAATGTAAAATGACTCTGCCAATCTGTGTTAAACAATCATACAGGCCAGATTTACACCAAGCAGGATATAGCAGTATGAAAACGGTATATAAAAGGCAGAAGCCACATCAAGCAGGATATATTCCCAGTGAAGCTAGACTGGCTCCCTCCTTGGTGTGCTTTCGGAGGCAGGCTAAAACTTTTCTGTTTCAGCAGGCCTTTGGGGAGTAGTTTGGACCCCTTTGGATGTGTTGTTGATATCTTGGATTTTTTTAAAAAAATTGTATTTAAAATGTTTTAAAATGTTTTAAATATTTTAAAATTGTACTATTTATTAATTTATTTTATTTCTAACCTGCCTCTCCATCCAGATTGAGGTGGGAAATAACAATAAATATAAATATAAAAATAATAAAATAGATAAACCATTAAAACAGATAAAAACAAATACATTATTAAAAACATCTTAAACTATGGTTAATTATATTTTTAACTTTTGTATATCTCTTATTTGTTTTAACTGTACATGTTTTAATTTGTAAGCTGCCTCAAGTCCCAGTATTGGGGAAAAGGCGGGATATAAATAAATATAATAATAATAGCAGCGGTATATGTGTCAGTGGGCCCCAACAGTTGTCAGTGGACTTCAATACTTCTATAAAGACTTCAATACTTCTATAAAGCCAGGTGTGGCTCCTGCCTTTTATATATTGCTTTCATACTGCTATATCCTGCTTGGTGTAAATCTGGCCACAGTCTCTCTCTCTCTCTCTTTTCAGAAAGGCTTTTGATTGGTGTTCTTCCGAATTAGTTATCCTGCTCTGAAGAATCACTGTAGATAAAACCCAAGAAACAGCTAGTTCTTGGAATTAATATTTAGAATAATTTAATGAAGTGCTAGAATAGCTGAGATTTCTCTACCGGTGAGGGGGGTGGGAGAATAGATTCAGTGACTCCCTTTAAGTTAAAACTACTGAACAAAACAGATAATTTGGAAGTTGGCAACAATGGCTTGCAGTGTAATAACCTCTTTTTTTTCTTTTTTTCCTTCTAGTGCCACTATGGCCACTGCACCTTACAATTATTCCTACATCTTTAAATACATCATTATCGGTAAGTCTAAATATACTCCATCTACAGATACTTCAAGTGTCTTAATTGGTTTGGCCACTTTTTGCTAGAGGGTTAAACTACAGTTGAGCAAACTTGATGTTCTCCTGTTATATCTCTGTACTTGCTTTCCAAAAGTACACCTAACAAAAGACTGTGTGAAAAGAACAAATGTTCAGTTTCAGCTCTATCTTCTTATCTCTAGCTTATGAGCTCACTTGGAAGTTGAAGCTGCTCTTCATGTTTTCATTGTTCTATAAATCGCAGTGACGTGGGTTTTTTTGGAAAATGTTGAATTGGAAAACTTCCTGGAAACCCTTCCAAGGCGAATTGGGGTAATTTGCCTAGGAACACTTGCATAGGAAAATTCTCAGTTTGCATCGGACATTTTTTAGATGCCCTAGAGAGATCTAATTTAGTTGCTTATTTTACTCATATTTAGAAAACAAAAAGTACCCCGTGTTAGTTTTTTGTCCCAATACACGACAAGTTTTTGACCTGAAATATTTGAGGGGAGAAATTTAAAGCACACTTAATGTGATTTAAATGTTAAACTATGTAGAATTTTTTATTGGAATATTTGTAAAAATTTAAAGAGAGTAGACTTCGCTTCCATTATTTAGATTTTAAAAAAGGTACTGAAAGCGATTGACACATTAATTAATTTTAGCAACTTAAAGAATTGTGCGTGACAAGCTGGCAATCCCTTCCACTAAGGTTTTGTTGTCACTACTTCTTAGTTCTATTTTCACCCTGAGACATACATGTATTTCACTGACATAGATGTAGTCTCACATACTTGCTAGGGACAATCACCTGAAAAACATTAATTAGAACTTTGAATCAGCCAGGTTTGCCTAATATTGCATTTGTAATTGATATACTGCTGAACATACGAAACGGAAAAATTTGCCACTACGCATCATTGATAAACTATGGTACTTATTAGCTGGATTTGCATTTATCTGTCGTAATGCTTATCGGATTGTCCTTTCAGAAAAATTTCCTGGATTGTTGAATGAACATAAGTAATTTTGGGATTGTAAAAAAACGCGAATTTGTTTGAGTTGATACGTTACTGATGATATTATATTTCTGGTGTTTTTCTTGTTATATATTTTCTATCCCCGTTGTAAACCACTTTGAGGGAAAGGTTGTATACAAATTAACAGTGACATTTTTTCCATATTCCGAATTGCTTGGCCCTGCACAACATGCAGAATTGAGTCTAACTTGGTTTTATAGCCTTCACATAGATTGCTGCGCTGGTTCAGTGTTGGACAAGGAATTTCTGTTGTACAAATCATTTCTCAGTGTACAGAGAGCTATACAGTCCTGTCAAGCTCCATCAGGAAGTGAGACAGGAGAGATTGGCCTTCATTTGGTTGCTGCCATTGGGCTGGGATTTCATCCAGCACTTGACGCAAAATGTTCCACTGGCCTACATTGGACAGTCAGTGATCTGGAGCAGGGGAGAATGCTTGCAGCTGGGTTGACAATGTATACCTTTGGCCCCAGATTTCGTGCTTCTTGCAACATGGTCTAGGTGTTGTTGACACCAAGCTTTATATGTTTGGGGGTGGGGGGTTAAGCTCCTGCCCGTTCCTCTTGCCAAATGGTGTATGCTACTTCTCAGCAAGCGGAAATTAAAATGTCTTAGAATCATAGAATCATTGAGCTGGAAGGGGCCTATAAGGCCATCAGGTGCAACCCTCTGCTCAATGCAGGAAACCACCTTAAAGCATACCTGACAGATGGCTGTCTAGCTGCATCTTGAGTGCCTCTAGTGCCCACCACCTCCCTAGGTCATTGGTTCCATTCTTGTACTACTTTAACAGCCAGGACGTTTTTCCTGATGTCCAGCCAGAATCTGGCTTCCTGTAACATGAGCCCATTATTCCGCGTCCTGCACTCTGGGATGATCGAGAAGAGATTCTGGCCCTCCTCTGTGTGACAGCCTTTCAAATATTTGAAGAGTGCTGTCATGTCTCCCCTCAGTCTCCTTTTCTCCAGGCTGAACATGCCCAATTCTTGCAGTCCTCATAGGGCTTTGTTTCCAGACCCCTGATCATCCTCGTAGCCCTCCTCTGAACACCTTCCAGGGTTCCGGGTTTGGGCATCACGTGAACAACCCAGGGATGGAGATGTCCCTTGGCTGTTCATTGCAGTGGAAGTAGGAGGTTGCACAGGAAGCAGTATGCATGCTAGCTCCTGCTCCATTTCTAGCAACCCACAGTTTGTTAACCATGGGTGAATTGGGTCACCGTGCAACTTTGGGTCTCTAAAGTACATGCTAGGAAGCCGTTTTTGAAATGCTAATCTTCCTTTTTTTTCTTTCTTCCCTTGAATAGGGGACATGGGTGTAGGAAAGTCCTGCTTGCTCCACCAATTTACGGAAAAGAAATGTAAGTGTGTGTACAGTCAGTCACCGAGGTAGTTCACTTCCGTTCTTTCCATCATATACAAGTTGATTTGGACTTCTGTTGTATCGTCGATCTGACTGGCTTACGGTCTGTGGGAATGATGGCTCAAAACCACCTGGCAGGATTGTATCGGTGTGGTTATTAAAATGAGAGTTTAAATGCCTTTTGCTTCTAAGTATATTTCATCCTCTGACCTGGTTCTCATGGCATGAGGGTGGCTAATAACCTGTGATAGCTTGCTAATCACCCTGTGTGTGCCGGTTGTGTGCTGGCCAGATTTACATAATTTACTCTTCACTGGTGAGACTTGCTAAAATGTCCGAACCTGGTGAGAGTGGAGTAGTCCTAGGGTTGCTGGGTGTTTTGTTAACCACCCCAGCCAACCACCCTCACCAAGTTTGGATGTCACATCAAGCCATGCCAACAAGGGGTAATTATGTAGGTCTGATTGGCATGCGCAGGGTGGTTAACAAGCCACTGCGGCTTATTAACCACCCATGTGTCATGCAAACCAGCCTACCGTCTTCACAGCATGATTTGTAGACACATCTCTACACAGCTGTGATACAGCTTGAAATAGTGATGTGTTCTATGCTGGTTATTTAAAATTGAATGGGGACAATTTTTTGTCCTGATTTGGATGCTCTCCTTTTGGTTTTTTATTTAAAATTGAATGCCTGGCCATTGGTCTGGTTCATTTTTGCAGATTTTAGTAGGGTTTAACTTGACTGTAACTGACCAAAGGCCTTAAGTCCCAGCTATCTTCTCTCTTTGGCTATGATTTTTTTTAAAGGAAAAAGTAAAGTAAATTTGGTTCTCAAGAACAAAACAGGTACTGAGGTCTAGAGCTAGTCAGGTTTTGAGACATACCAGTTGCCTCTTTCTCATTCTTGATGAGCAACATGAACTGGAAATGGGATAGTGTGATATAGGAAAAAGCCTGTAACCCTGCTAACCAAAGGCATAGCGCCTCGGTAGTGATGGATTTCTTCCTCTCTTTTTGCTGGGATGGGTGGGCTGAGCCCTGTGACAAGCTGGTGTTAAAGCAAGTCTTCAGTATTGATGCGTTCAGTGTTGTTGGGAAATACTTGGTCACCTGAATCTCTCTCTCTCCTTGGCAATAGTTATGGCGGATTGTCCCCATACAATTGGTGTTGAGTTCGGTACAAGAATAATTGAAGTTAGTAGCCAAAAAATTAAGCTGCAGATCTGGGATACAGCAGGACAAGAGCGATTCAGGGCTGTCACACGGAGCTACTACAGAGGAGCAGCAGGAGCTCTTATGGTCTATGACATTACTAGGTAAGATGTTTTCCTTTTGCTGTAGATGGTTCTTGATGCCCTTGTCTGGAACCAAGCACAGCCACACCTTAACTTGCAGTAGTTATGCAGCTTGCTAAGATTAACTAGTGAAATTGAAGTCCTAACTCTTCTTGCTTTTAATAAACATAAGAACCTCCCTGCTGGATCAGACTAGGGGTCCATCTAACCCAGCATCCTGCTTCCCCAGCTTACTAAACTCCTAAAATGTTCTAAGCACTGTGCAGATATTGAAACATAAGACCATCCTTGCCTGCACGGTTATAACCTAATAGCTATGCTACAAGAAGAAAAAGGCATGGGAAGGGAAGTAAGCTTTGGAGCAGCGTCTCTTTCTGTGACCCATAGATGCCTGGAGGGGGCAGTGCAGATCGGTCTTTCTCTTGCCATGATCATCCTAAGAGGCAGAATATGGAGTCTCCCAGTGGCTCTTGGTCCTCTGGCTGTGGGCAGGGGACAGAGGGTTTTTAACAGCCCCCCCTATGAAGGCAATGCCCCCCCTCTGTTGACTCCCCCTGACAATGCAGCCTCTGAACACGTAGATGCTACTTTTGGTGTTGGCCTCTGCATTGAGCTAATCCATCTTAAAGGCAGGAGTCATCACGTCTTGTGGCAGTAGATTCCATAGTTTGGTTATGCACGTTTGTAGTCTTTTTCTGAGCCACATGGAGAGCAATCTCCACCTCAGGATGGTGCCTCCTCCTGGAGCTCATAGGCAGGGTCCATATCTAACGTTTTGTTTCTCCATTGTCTCTTGGTGAGCAGAGCGGTTTGCTCTGACCGGAGCTTCTGAGAATCCACCCAACATCTTGTTTTTTCTTACGGGATAACCTCCTTTCTTTTTCTTCTTCTCTGCCCTCTCTCTCTCTCTCTCTCTCTCTCTCTCTCTCTCTCTCCCTTTTATTTTTTCCACACAGCATGCCCAGCTAGAATTGGGGGGGGGGGAACAAACTCAACGAGGGGGTGTTTCAGTCCCTGTTGCGGTTTCAGTTCCTGTTGCAGTCCCTCCTTGAGTAGAGACGCCAGGACAGCCTGCAACGGTTGCTCTGTTACAAACACGTGGAAACTCCTTTGGCAGGAGCCAGTTAGTGGCAGCTGTCTTGCAGTCAGGGCCCATCACCACTCGCATGCAACACAAGGCGTGGTGCAGCCAGAAGATGCCAGGACCTCAAGTTTGTCTCTACTCGTTCTGAGGACAGTCTAGCCTCATCCCCTTCCTCCCAGTGACTTTAAGCCCTCCTCTTAAAGTTCCCAAAGTCTCTGGCAGGGGCAAAAAGAAGGGCTCCAACAGGGGAAAGCACCACAGAGAGGCATCCCTGTCTTTTTCAGATAAGGATAATGACACCACTGGTTCTGATAATGGGAAAGAGGAAAACTGATCAATGGAAGAGCTAGATTCTCCTGCTTCTCAAAACTGTTTGTTTTCAGTGAAATTCTTCCTAGCCCAGTCAGCCAAAGCAATCAGAATTCTTCAAGTTACTGAGGACTGTAAACCAGAGAAAGCTGTATCCCCCCCCCCCACTCCTGCAGGGGTAAAAGCTGTTCTCCCCTCAAGTCTGCCCAAACCTTGATGGTGCCCTTTCCAGATCCTGTCTCAGATGTATGGAAAACGGAATGGGCTACACCAGGAAAAACTAAGGAACCCCACAAACGGGCTAGTAAACTTTACTCTCTGCCTGCAAAGGTTATGGATCAGCTTAAAATTCCAGTAATTGATGCCCCAATGACAGCAGTGACCTCTTCATCAGACCTCCCCCCTCATTGGGACTTAAGGCCCTTTAAGAGAGGCAAGTGGCCCTACGCAGAGGCTTTGAGGGCATCAGCAACTGATTCCTTTTTTTAGTAGACCAACCCACCTGTGGGGAGAAGGATTGGCTGTGTTTGGACCCAATCTCCAAGCCTGTTAAGGATGGCCTGAAGAAAACCTTGTATACAGCCACACTACTTGCTGACTCTTCCCTGGACACAATCCAGTTTGGAACCAGAGCAATGGAGGGCCGATACAGTGGCGAGATGTTAACATGACATATGGCTTAAGCACTGGAATGTGGACCCAGGATCCCAGATGAAACTGGCTTTTGCGGGTGCCCAACCTTTTGGAGAGCCACTCAACAGAGTCTCCGCGGAAAATAAGGAAAAAGAAAAAGTGCTTCCTTCGAAGAAAGAGGAAAAGAAACCTAAGCCACAGCGATACTTTCATTGGCTTATTTAGAATCATTGAATCATAGAATAGTAGAGTTGGAAGGGGCCTATAAGGCCATCGAGTCCAACTTTCTGCTCAATGCAGGAATCTGTCTGAAAGCATACCTGACATGTCATGTACAGGGCATGATTTCCACCTGGGCACAGCTTGTTGTGTTGTCTGAACCTGGGCGGCATGGCTTGTTGGAGAGGGAAACAACCCTCCAACAGCCCATGGGTTATTGGAGAGTTGTTTCCCCCTCCAACAAGATTAGATGTAGACGACACAAGCCATGTGCGGAAATCGTGCCCGGCACATGCCACGACTTCAATAAGCCAGGGTGGTTTATTTTGATGTGCAAATGAGGTCAGAATCTCTTAGTAGTTTGACATACACCCTTGGTGTATTTTGTTTTTGTCATTGTTGCACTAAGTTAGTAAAGAATGAGGAGTGTTTGCTTTCCAGTCTAGTCTGGCAGGCAAGATGGCTCCTCCCCCTGGAGAAACAAAAGCTAGATGTAGACCCTGCCTACAAGCCTCAAGGGGAGGTGCCATCCAGAGGTGAAGGATGCCCTCCGTGTGACTCAGAAAACAGAAATTTGCAGTAAGAAAAATCTCTTTTTCCCTCCTCGGTCCTGAATTTGCTACCATTGGTTTGACTAGATGACATTGAGTTCTAGGGGAAGGCTAAAATTGCTTTCTCTCTCCACTTTATCCACAGCATGAACCACTTTTTCTCTGTGGAAGTTTATGTATGGGCCACATATTCGAAGCAATTTTTTTAAAGTGACCATGCTTTGGAATCCTAGATGCTATAAATGATGAGTCATTTGTCTTGGGTTTTAAAATGAGCTATAGCCAAGGTTGTTTCTTTAACAAATCATCTGTATAGTTGTGCCACATTTTCCATAAAAGGGAATTTTAGTCAGTGAGAAGGAAGGAAGACCTGAAAATACTTCTACTTTTTTTTTTAGCTTGGCCAATAAATAACAGTCTGTGTGGAGTATTCTTCATAGCCAAGGCTAGCTATTCAGGAGCCCATATTTCTTTGCTTCTCATGCATAATGCAAGAAAACCAATAGGTTTTTCACTAATAAGTGGCACTAAGATCATACTGACATTTCAAGAGCATCTATTCTGTTTCAGACACTTTATGACTACGTGAGCAATGCCTGTGTATCTAATTTTGTGTATGGAACCACCGAACTGAACTTCATAGAATGAGGAATAGCCACAGAAAGCATCCTAAGATTAAAAGTACATTCTTGATAGGACATGCTGCTCCCATTACATATTGTTGCAAGTTGATAGATGTATCAGGTTGGGACAGCTTCTCAAGCTGAGCATTGGCCAGCTTCCTATGCGTAATGGGAGCTAGTCATTAGTTGCATAAGAGGGGGCTTGCTGCTTTTGTCAGGTTCCTTGCAGGGGTGGCCAGAGTGGTGTGATGTTTCGGCCTACTGCTCCCACGAACCCTCACCTTCGATTATGCTAGAGGTGAGCAGAAAGTAGATCTCCAGATGTTTTGGATGTCAACTCCACAATTCCTGACTGTTAGCCATGTTGGCAGGGGCTTTGGGAGTTGAAGTCTGGAAATCTACCTTCTGCCCACCTCTGGACTTTGCTGGCTTAGGACTGGCATGAGTTGTAAGCCAAAAGAGCTGAAGAGCTACAGGTTGACCATCCCTGCTTTAAGGACAGTTGCACTGGAGCCAGGGTATCATAAACTGAATTTCTTTAACTGTTATTAAAATTGTTGGAAAAGATACAGAGCAGAGGAATGAGGCTTGTTGGTCAGTCCTACAAAAGTAAACAGCAGGAAACCATTTTTCCAGAACTGCCAATAACGCACACCCCTGCGTCTTGGGTGCCTCTTTCCCCAGATACACAAGGTCAGTGCACTTCTGTCTCCTCGACAGTAATCCTTAAAAGCAGAAGACACCCTTCTGTGTTATGCAGCGATGTTCTTAAAAGTGTTGTATCCATTTAGAGTTTCCAGTGGGCAGTCCTTTAATGGGTTTGTACACAGTGTTAACAGCTTTCCCGGGAATATCAGGGGAGCGAAGAGCAACTATCAACAGCTCAGTGCAACTGCTTGAATTGGGAGGAAAGAACACGCTCTTGTTGCATTCTGTTCAACCCCCCAAAAATGAAATAGGGAATAAGATGGCATAGCAATGATGTTGAGATCCTGTAAGTATTAAGTCTTCATTCTTAAGATGGCATAGCAATGATGTTGAGATCCTGTAAGTATTAAGTCTTCGTTCTTGCCTTTTCTCTCTTACAGAAGAAGCACATATAACCATCTAAGCAGCTGGTTGACAGATGCAAGGAACCTAACTAATCCAAATACTGTGAGTTTGGCTGTTTACCTTAAAAGCAGGGCTGTCAAATTTAATTTGACTTTCATATAGGGTGTCTGGTTTGGGAGACTGGAGTTGTGAGAACATGTAATTTGATAACATAAGGCTGCTACTTGTTAAACAGAAAAGCCACCTTTATTTTTTTTCTTTATTCCAAATCATGATGTTGCCCTCAACTTAACCCTACTGATCTTAAATTTGCTTTCTCCAATTCAATCAGCGAAAGCTAAAAATCAAAGGTTGATTAAAATGCAGGAAATCCAAAACCAGGGCTAAGATGTCTTGATAATTGAAGAAAATCTGGTTAAGTTGCATCTTGGCAATTTTTTTAAAACAACAACAACAACAAAGCACCCAAAATTGCTAGGCACTGTACATGAATTAAAAATTGAACCATGCCTGCTACAGGCACAGGCATAAAAGTAATGGCAGGAGACATTAGGGAGAATTGGAAGGGGAATAGCGGGAAAGAGCCATGGTGAACAGCTGTGACCTCAGTCTTCCAACGTTACCTCTGAGAATGGGGGAAGGATTGGGATTTGGGGTCATGATACTCCTAGTTTTAAAGTGGCTACAAACTACTTAGGAGACAAATCTTGGGAATCGCTGTAAGAAGCTTACTTTCATAGGCGTGTGCGCAGCACATTTCATTAGGGCGTGCACCCATGGATTATTATTTTTAAGGCAATCATTTACTCAATCATAAAGGACATTTTAAATTCATGTATTTATTAAACACTATAAACGCTGATGCCCTACTCGGTGTTTGGCTTGCTTGACCATGGGAGGGCCGTTGCAGATGAGGGGGTGGTATGAGGATTCGCTCCTCAAGCACCAGCACTGGCCTCTTTGAAGCATGGCTCCCAGCAAAGAGGCTCCCAGCAGAGTGAGTCCTTTTTGCTCCTGCTTCCAGGAGCAATGGTGCGCTGTCAGGAGTGGTGGCAGTGGAGAGCAGTTAGAGGACTGTTCCCACTGGGTCTGGATCCCCCTCTGGATCCCTACTCAACGGCCCCCTCAATTTGCTTGAGATATTAGGGTGTGCCAGGGCACATCCAGCACACCCCTTGTACGTGCCTATGCTTCCTTTGGGCGCTACAGGGCACAGTTCCAAGGGGCCATTGGTTCCAGCCAGGCCAATGTTTCCTGACATCAACCAGGCTATTGCCTCTGTCTTTGGCAGGCAGGCAGAACGGCTGAAGGGACTCTCTCTTGAGTTCTTGCCTATTGCTCTTCATAGAGGTTTGCATTTGGCTAGGTTGTTCTGAAAATAAATGCCATGCCATTTCCTTCCCTTCTGTGTAGCGCTGAGAATGATTTGAAGGCATCTGTTCCTAATTTGGTTTGCTCTGGTCTCTGCAGCAGTAATTCTAGCTAGCCAGGCTCACTTCCTCTTTCTTTACACGTGCCTATTTTATTGCATAGTGAGCGCTTCCTTGAAGCTGAGTGGACCCTACAGGAATGAGAAACTGAAATGCCGGTTAATGGATGCTCTGTCACATAGCATTCTCACTTGACGTTTTGGAAATGTTTGCCTGATTTGTATACATCCTTGCAGATGAAGATGGTTGATTGCCAGTACTCGCGTATAACTTTGCGTCACAGGAGGGCTTGAGATCTGGCAAGGTGCTTGGCCAGACATTGTTACCAACAGCGAGGCTGCTGCTGAATGGCTCTGCATCCTGACGCTTAGCAGATGGGATTAGCATGTTGACTACTTGGCCTTCAGTTGGGCCTGTTAACCACTAACTTTGTGTCTTGCCATGGATGCAGGTGATAATCCTTATAGGAAATAAAGCGGATCTGGAAGCACAGAGGGACGTGACGTACGAAGAAGCCAAACAATTTGCTGAAGAGAATGGTGGGTGTTGCTACTCCACAAAAGCACAAAGTACTTGCAGGCACTTCCTTTCTTTTGCCCCATGCTGTCTTCTCTATAGATGTGTCTGTACAAACTACACTTGCACCCTCCTTATCTTGGAGTTTTGACACCTTGTGGGTTTCTTCATTTGTGAGGTCTTAAAGGGTACTTTGAATTCCTACCTGTGCTAAAGTTGCATTTTGTTTCCGAACAGGGCTGCTGTTCCTTGAAGCAAGTGCAAAAACGTAAGTGTTGGGTGCATTTTCTTGAAACTAACATAGTTTCTGTGAATCTGTAAATTCATTTACAAAGAAGATGAGAGCTTGTCCCAGGAAAAATAGGGTGGGCTAACTCTAGAGCCTTCAACATGGTGCCCACTAGGCTCCCTGTCCCCTTTAATTTTTATGTATTCTTTTAGGGTTTTTTAAAATTAAAACTAACTGGGAGACTGAAACTTCAAAGTGAAGCCCCAACCTCCAGAGCCATCTTTATTTCCCACAATACCTCTGGGCCCTGAGTGGCATTCTTGGCCCAGTTACTTATCTCTGAGCCTCATCAGTTTGCTTTCTCAGAAATTGGTATTGCAGAAAAGTGTGAGTTTAAAAGAGTGGGTTTGTGTTTTGGCGCTCATTTAGGTTCTTGGCCAAGTTACTTTTCTTTTAGCCTTCTGGTTTGTTACTGGCCAGGCCTACTATGGCAACTGTTTTGTGAATAAGAAAGCCCCTCCCCTCCACGACTGCCGTTTTGTGAGAGTACACAACAACACTATTAAAATGCCAAACGTGCCCACGATCCAAAAAAGTTGGAGATACCTGTTCAGTTCTCATATATTTACCTCTTTTGTGCTTCTGAATGTCATTCAAAAGTTCTATATCAACCTTGGAGTCCTCCCTCAATTTTATACATAAGGCTTCCTTCTATTAGTACGACCCTAAAAACAGATATTGGTCATCCTTTAGCCACTATTCCCCTTCAGATGAACCACCCCTACCACCCTCAATTACTAGCCTAAATCTGTACTTTTTACTTCCGATTCAGTCACTGACAGGAACCGTAAGACAAAGCAAATGCTGATCAAGTGTGTTCGCAAAGGCCTCATTTGTTTTAGTGCTCAGGCCCCACCTCTGCCTAGTATTTTGATTCTTGGGCAAGTTATTTTCCTTTAGCCCTCTGGTTTGTTACTGTCCGTGTCTACTATTGCGGCCATTTTGTTAATGGGCAAGCACCCTATGCCAGCCATTTTGTGAGAGTGCCCACAACACACACTCAAAGCTCCAAATGTGCCCACCAACCCAAAACGCTTGGGGACTACTGACTTAACTCTTTAAGATCTTCATTCAGTTACTGAGTTTTTAGCCCCTGCAGCATGGACAAATCAGTGCTTTTGGTAAGGGGCGTGAACTGGAAGGTTGCCGTTTACTTACTAGGCTTCTTCCTGTTCCACCAACACCATGCAATTCTCCAAGACTCTGTGTGAAGCTTTGCTGCCTCCACCTTGTCTTCCCATTGGTCACTGTTTCTCAAGCCATTGCATACTCACATTGGCTCTTGGGCCCGCTTTCCACACTTCACCTCCTTGGCCTTTGTCACCGTTTGCTGCTCTGTCCACAGCGTTTAGCCTTTCCTATCCATTTTGTCCAGTGTAAATCTCCATTCTATTACCAGCCTTCACTTCCTCAAGCAAACTGCAGTGTCTCTTCAGTGCCACGTGTCTGACCTTTGCTTCTTAGAATGTGAATCTTAAGTTTGATCACAGCCACCCAGCCAGGACCTGGGTGGCTTGCAAGTTACAGCTAGCTTTTAGCCTCATAAGGGTTTTTTGTGGGGTGGGTAGAATATGCTGCACTAATACATTTCCCCGAGATGCACATTTTGTGCCTTGTATGATAGTAAGAAGCAATTTGGCCGTGTTGAGGGGTTCTGACGGCTGAGTACTTTTGAACTTCTTCAACCCAATCCTGTTGTAGCAAACGACAGTGGTTCAAAATGACATCTTTTGGAATCCCTTTGCTTCTGACTTGTGAACCTTGATGTCGTCCCATGAGCTAGAGATTCTTGCTTAAATGAAAGTGGGGTTGCAGTCCTCAGTGTTGTGGTGAGGAGACAAGGGGCTTTGTGGCCCTTCAAGCAAGGCACCCCCAATGGATGTCTAACTATATAGAAGCAAGGTCTGTAGACTGAGAACCCACCTGTGCTGCCTTTAACATTTATCTTGTGTCTCATGCAAAGGTGAGAATGGGGTCTGCATTTTGGGGGGAGGGGAGACCTTCTTTTGGTCTTGGAGTGGGAGGGGTGACCTGTTTGAGCTGGCTATGGCAAAGAAGCTTGCAGGAATCCACTTTGTGCTGATACGTGTTGTAAGATTGCAGTGGCAATACAAAAGATCTTAACTGGTATTTTGCCAGCTGTTGGATGGAAACGTTGCTTTTGAAAACTCCTTGGATGTAGTAGCTAAAGCTAAAGAATCCACAAGCCGCGTAAGCTTGAACTATGAATGGGGAAAAAACGGTAGAGATCTGGGTTGTCGCTCCTGGGTATAGAATCGTGAGGCATGTGTAACCGTCTGCCACATCTGTTCTGCTTCTCCTTTTACCAGAGGGGAGAATGTGGAAGATGCATTCCTAGAGGCCGCCAAGAAAATCTACCAGAACATCCAAGATGGGAGCCTGGATCTGAACGCTGCAGAGTCCGGTGTACAGCACAAGCCTTCAGCTCCACAGGGCGGGCGGCTAACCAGCGAACCCCAGCCCCAGAGAGAAGGCTGTGGCTGCTAGTGACCTCGATTCCTTGGCTCTGTTTCTGACCTTTCACCTCTGTTAGGAGCAGTGCTTTCGGCTGCTTCAGTTTCGTCTGTCCATCTTACCGGGTTTAATTAAAACTCCCGAGGCAACAGTTTAACACAGTACTAAACTGCTAAAAAATAAATAAGAGAAACTTAGATGTAATCAGGTTATCAAAGGCAAGTAGAGTCATACCCTCTCTCCCTGCATGGTAAATCTAGGAGACTTTACCCCTCCCCTCCCCATGATTGTCCTTGTGAATAGGTGTCACCAATCCATGATTTACAAAACAGAGCACTGATGCTGGACCTAATGATTTCTACTCTTCTTCTCTGCAGGGCTTTGTCTCTTGTAAGGTTTAACTTTGTTAGCTTCAGCCTTTCCTCCCAATCTGTAACTGATCTGAACCTGTCCTTTTTAGTAACAAAAAAGTTGATTTGCTGTGAAACAATTTCTAAGGGTAGAGTGGGAACCCTGCGTAAAGTCCCTTTTGGTGGAAGGGGTTCCCTGCTACGCAGTTTGAAGGGCGAGGAGGCACGTTGCAGGGGTGTTATGTCTTCACCCATCTTGGCCTAGCACATGGAAAGTGCGCATCTTGAGCTCCGCAGGCCTTCCTCCTCCTCCATCGTTTTTACCTTTTGGCCCTTGTTCACAGAACGTAAATATGTATACATTTTGAAGGAACTGAGCTAACACTTAAAAGTACATTCTTTGTATATGATTTTAATGAAGAAAAACAAAACTGATTACTGGCATTAGAACTATATAGATAATATATCAGTCTGTACAGTCCAATCTAATAACGGCCACATCCCCTCTGCTTCGTAAGTGCAGCTCACTGACCACTGGCTTAACTCGGTGGCGGTGGCGGCATTTGGAGGTTTGCACTTCGGAAGCTGATTCCTGATGCAGTACAAACGAGTATCTACCCTGGTGTAGTATCTGCTCCATCTCTGCGCTGTGGTTCAACTATTGCTGTTTTTCTTAATGCTCCTGGTCTTGTGCAATTGATGATGTGCTAACCTGCTTCCGCCCCTGGCATCCCTTCTCTTTTTGGTAAGAATTCTGCATTTAATCCGGCTTTATTTCCTGCCTTATTGTATAGGAATGCTGGGCTCTATTGCACATCTTATGTTTTTATGGAAATTATTCTCAACTGGACTGTCACAAGCATTTTACTCTAGGGATTTTGAACAATACTGTGGCATTTGACACTACAGTTGAACAGGCTTAACTTCTGCTCCTCCTCCTTTCTTCCTCCCTGCTGCGGTTGCAAGGATCTTTACGAAAGAGATCTAATTCAAAGCGATTGTGTATCTGCAGACCGCCTTTCTACTTGGGTTGGAGCAATGTATGTAAACAATCTCAACTCTGTACTGTACTCTCCACTCCATGGCAACCTGGCCTTTTTTTTCCCTCCAAAAAACAGAAAAAGAAAAAACAGGGCACCGAATGGTTAAGCACGATTGGGGCAAGATGAGCCATGTTTGAAAATATTGACCGCAATGTTTCAAATGTAGCAAAGTACAGAAATCCCTGTAAAGACACTAAGCAAGACCATGTTCCAATATGTAAAAAAAAACCAAAAAACAAAGGGTGATTAACCAGCATATTGTACAGTCAATGTTAAATAAAAGCCAAAACTGGAATGTGCAAATGATTAGTGTTTGGGTAGCTTGGTGCGCTGTCCCTTGGTGTGTGTCCTTTTTGTTTGACTCCAGTTAGGTTTACCCCCCCCCCTCCCCTAACCTAAGAATCTTTAAATAGATGGGTATTACAGAATTTGCAACTTGAATTCCACCATGCAGGGCGTGGGGGCGTGGGGGGGGGGGGGTTGCCCAGGGACCATGACCTGTTGACACAATTTAAGTTTGGGCAAAGGCAATCACTTCCTGCAGCTTGTTGGCGGTGCAATACCCCCCCCCCCCTTCTTATATTCCCCAAATTAAAGTTACGGTAGATCTTTGTTTCTGTAACAGGACTCATTTGGGCTGCTGTACTCATTTAATGTAACAATGCTATTATCTAAATATTTGTAAATAAAGTACCTGTATCTAGATACATCACTAGTCATTCTTTGAAGACGCATGCTAAAGGGGGTGTGAACTTTGGGGTCACTTGAAGCAGACTGTTTCTACAGTACCTCTAATACCACATGTTTCAAAGCTCTAGACTTCTGTTTAGTGGAGGGAAAATTTAGTGGATACATTGTATATTTTATTGTGTAACAGAGCTAACTTCACACTTTGCCAGCCTGCTGTCTAGTTACAATTAAGTGATAGAGCAAGTGGCCAAGTATGAAAGCAAACACCATTAGTTATTGTGGATTGTAAACTGCTTTGAGAGCCAATATTGGCTGCAAAGGAGGTTATAAAAATAAACTTGCATTTGTTGCAGCAGGCAGGGAAATCCTCCAGTGGGCAGATTATCTAGTCATAGACTTGGAACAACGTTGTTTGCTCATGGAATTCCAACCACTGATTTACTTGATCTTGTTCACTAAAGTTAATTTCTTGGCCGAGGCGGAAGCTGTATCAGAATTGCTAAGATGAATTTGCCTTAAAAGCTATACCTGCACCTGACTTTGTCAAAAGCGCAACACTGCTTCAATTTCAGATGTGTATGCTTGGACTCGGACAAATTCAAGCTCAAGTCTTCATACGGGGCAAACAAATTTTTGTCTCGGGGAATCAGAAACATCACACTAACGTTGCAGACTATAGCAAATAAGCACCATCCAGTTACGTTGCTACAGTAGACTGTTCTGCCCTCTCCATTAGCCACGAAGATAAGCCTTTCATCCACTGAAGATACTTGGCATAAGTCTGCTGTTGATGTAATAAGGTTTGGGGAAACTATTAACCAAAGCTGCCAGTAAGTAAAGGCAGCAGTGAACAGACAGTCTAAACCAGTTGTCACTGGCCTTTTGCTGTAGACAGTGGACCAAAAGGCAGACTACAATTCTGTGAGCAGTTGACTTTCTCTGCCTCTTGATGTTCAAATTCCTTTCGTGTCCTACATAATGTGTAGGTAGACAAAACTGAAAGGACATAGTTTTCAAATACTTATAATAGGAAGCTGAAGTGGAAACATTTTGTAAAATTTTATTAAGAAAATATTTTACCCAATACAATACAAATTTTCACTAAACTAAAAAGGAATGTAAAAAACCAAAGCATTCATCCATATTTAAATAACTCCAGGCATCCCTGCATTGTAGCAAAACTGCCAGTATTGCCAACTTAATAGAAAACATTCAACTAAATACATGTAGGTAATAAACCTGAGATCAGCTGAAATGTCTCAAGGAATGTTCATAGGGACTTCAAATGAGGTAGTAATCTTCGGATACTTTTGAATTCAGGTTATTGGCATTGGCCCCACGAATACCATTGTGTATGTTACTGTGTCTCTGAAATTTTAAAAAAAGTTGAGATTGTTATGGCACAGGTTTTGCAGCGTATCCAGTGAGAGCACTTCTGAAGGCTCAGGATAAATCATATCCTGGCCTCTCCAGCCTCCTCCTCCTGCCACTGGAACACCCCCTTTCCATCCTCTAAGAGGCAGCCAATATATTTCTCTCCACTATATTTAGATCTGTTTTGAGGATGATACCCTTAATTTATGAGGGTGTCTTAATTCATTCTGTTCCAGGGAAGTGCCACCTGAGTTGTAGTGTTGCCTCTGCTTTAGAGCAAGCTGTTATCTTTCCCTGGGATCACATCTAGATACCTACTACTGGAACTGCATCAATACCTATAGGCCATTAAAACTCGTGAGCTTGTGTTGGTTTGTATTTGGTACCAGATATGGGTGCAAGTTCCAACTTTTCTTCCTATGGCTGCATCAGAGAGTTGGGCTGCCTTCCATAAGTGGCAGGTCTTCAAGAACACTGGAATCCTCAGAAATAAGTCTCACTTTGTCCAACGGGGCCCTACTTCCTAGACAATGCTTAGATTACAGCCTATGCCTTTGTGATACGTTTATTGAAGTTTAACATGCAATTCATAATGCAGCAGATTCCTTACCTCTTACCTGGGATTATGCTTTGTCCTGATGGTTAACTTGAGGTTGTGGCGAGATAGCAGTTGCTGTTCTGGAAGGGGATTGGGCAAACTAGGGGGGAATCATTTTCATATCATAACTCGAAAGTTGAGATATTCATAATCTTCCTTCAAGGAAAGCTGAGTAGGTCAAACCATTCAGAATGATAAAATGCATTGCTCGTGGCGTAGCCCAGTTTCAGACTCTTTGTTTTATGGGCTAAAGCCCCAAAAGCCTGATATAAAAACCCAAAATTGCCAACATGGTGCCAAGAGTTCAAGGTTCTCCTGGTGGATGGCCCTGGTGCCTGGCATTCTGGTTCTAAAGTTCTGGATAAACTCAGCCATTGAGATGACAGGGTCACTGTTACTTCTACCAAATTTCAAGTCCAGGCCTAAGAAATTTCTGGAATGTGCCTATCAGCAGAATATGTTCTCATTAAGGTTTAGGCGAGCCAACTAAGGCTTCTGCCTGCCATAATAAATAAGTCCAAGTTTGAAATTGACTTGTTTTTACTCTTCTTTGACAGATACACTTTTTGGAGATTCTTTGAAGTTGTTGTAATAGAATCAAGAAGCAGTTTCTTACTCTGTTGGGCTACTAGGAGGTTGTTCCTCTCTTCCCCCGGGAAAAACACCACCACCACCACATGAAGACTAACCTGGCCCTAGCACCTGGTCAGAGAACAAACAGTTTCCCAGAACGTATTCTGCTCCAGCACAACAGAAGAGGGAAGAGTTACGGAGTTGGTTCCCCCCCCCCCCCCAATTGTAAGCCACTTTAAAAGACAATCTGATCAAAAGGCAGAAAAGCAGGGTTTAAGTCTTCGAAAGAAATAAAAACAGATAGGCTCTTACGCATAAACAAGTTAAGAAACCCAAATCAGTGAGAAAGCTTACCCTGAACTTTGCAAGGGTCGGCTCTTCATGCACAGAGGCTGTCAGCCCTGAGGAGTTTGAGGACAGAAACAGCGAGTCTGTAGATGTGCTGCTAACCAGTTCGTCCAACACGTCAACTTGCCGTTTCAGGCTATGGAGGGTGCCCTCGGTCTGCTGCTTTCCTTTAATTAACACCTCCACTTGCTTGGACATGCACTGCTGCAGTCGGGCCTTAATAAACACATTGAGTTAGCAGTTAGATTCTAATTTGATAGATGACTCTTGCGGTACAGACAAAGGTGTATGTATTATTCAGAACGTCTCTACCCACTCTGCTGAGAAAGTTCTGGGCCAAAGATGGAACAAATTTCACACATCGGCTTATATGTATTTAGGATGCATGTTGCTCCCAAGATTTGGGGATCCAGCAAGAGGGAAAAAGGGTGGGGGAACTGGAAAAGATGTGAAAATTTGAGCTACGACAGCAAGGGCCAGCAGGTGGTGCTGTTGGAAGTGATCTCACCAAGCGAACTGTTACAAACTGTCCCTACCTTGAGCCGGTCTTCGTGGTGCTGCAATTGCTCTCGGCGCGCTTTGCCTCGCCACTGTTCATCCTTCGGGGGGGAAAGAATGCATCACAACGGACCTTAGTGGCATCTACTGGTAGACAGATCAAGGGCAAGGAGCAGACACCTCTAGGCGTGCCCCTCACCAATCAAACAGAGCACACAGAAGATTGTCTGACCACATAGATTATGGTGGAACTCCCATTGAAAGCAGCTGGCAATCATCGTATAAATAATAAACCTAGTGACATTATATATCAGTAGATATATCTATATATCTAATGCAGCTCCTGCTACCTTGCTTGAATATAGAACCCTGCTTGCAAGTTCTAGAACAAGCAGCTCAGGATTTATTTTTACGAATTCAAACTTCTAGGCATCAAGGTTTTAAATTAATATCTAGAAACTTGGGATAGTGAGTAGCAGAGATGAAAGGGATGGTGGTGGTGAGCGGTTTCCAGCAGTCGAGAGTGTGAGAAAAGCTTCCTGGGTTTGTGCACTATCGTGCAACACAGTAGGGAAGATGCGTGAGTTCCTGCTTCAGAGAGACATTCATGACATACACAAATACAGAAAGAATGACTTTTGCTTCTAATATTTACACACGCTTCTGAGACTCCAAACGGCTCTGATTTTTAACCCTGATTTTAGTAGGGCTGCGTTTACCGTGATGTGGACTTTGGACAGATCCAGCTTTTCATCGAAGCACAGCACTCGTGGTTCACTATCTGTGAACGGATAGTTTTCCTTCAGGCTTTCCAAGTCACTCTGCGGCCTTCCCTTTGCTCCAAAATTAGCCTCGAGATGTTCCAACAGCTCTGGAGGAGACTGACTCAGATCCTTCAAACTGGTCCTCATTTTTTCTTTCACTTCCAGTTTAAGCATTTTCACTGTGCCCTTCATCTCTTTTTGTCGTTTCTCCAAATCCTCCTGACTCTTCATCTAAACAACAGGACATAAGGGCAAGAGTGGCATTTCAGAGAAGTTGCCAAGTACTAACAAATAATCTGCGAACAAGGTCTGGGCAGAACCCTATGCAACTGCCTGCAGAAATGGTGAGAGCTACTGAAGAGCTCACAACCTCACTGGGATTATGTGAATTGGTACTCCGTGAATGTAGTGTAGTGGAAACACACTGTTGCGATTTGCCTTTTTTGAGCCACCACAATCCCACAGATTTGCAACAGCTGCCATTTTGCCAAACCTTGTGGAGGCACCGGCTCACATAACTGGCACCTCCATGCAATCCTGGCCAATTGCCCCACAGGAGAGTGCATGGAGGCTGCTAAGCACGTGTACCAGGCCTATGTTTTATCATGCGACTACAACAACGCTTATGAGTTCTACAGGTGGGTGAAACTGTCAAAGTTCAGCCATTATGGAGCTCTTTTTTTAAAAAATCCTGCAGATACATTACTAGCCTAACGTAAACTAATTTATCAGCTGATAAAGACAACTTCAACTGCATACAAACACTTTTGTTAAAAATTAATTAGCTGATTGCTCTAGACACTCCCAATTTCTACTACTGGTGGTGACCTTTTCTTTCCTGACAGTCTTTGTCTCTTTTCATGTGAGATAAGAAATGGTAACCCATTTTGCCAGAGTGAAATGTTTCTGTCCTGATTTCAGAAGAAAAGATCTGAGCACATGTTTAAGTCACAGCTTTGTATTATGAAACAGGTGGTGCTAAGACTCAAGAAGGCCGGGAAGCTGTTCCTCTGTAAGACTATAAGACGGACCCAGACGGATCAAGGCCCACCTAGTCCAGAATCCCACCTCCTACAGTGGCCAACCAGACGTCCCCAAGCAGATCACGATGGAAACAGACCTCCCCTGTTGTTTGTCCCCAGTAACTGGTGTTCAGTGGCATACGTGGCTATCAAACCCAAGAGCTTTGGGTAGACCTGTCCTCCATCATGAATTTGTCTAAATGCTTTAGCCATTTGGCTTTTGGCAGGACCGCACCTTGTGGCAGTAACTTCCATGAATTAATTCAGTGTTGTGCAAAGGAGTTATTCCTTTTGCCCATCTAGAATTTGCTTCCAATCAATCTCATTGGGTGACCCTGAGTTTTATTGTTATGGGACAGGTCAGGGAAAACAGTCCCTTTGCCCACCTTCTCCACACCATATATACAAATGAATGGGAATAGTCAGTGTTCCAGGTGACAAAAGTGTAAAGGAAGGTGGGATCGTCACCCATCGTGAACTACCTGCGCCTTGAGCTGCATGTACTCCTCTTGGATCTGGCCAAGGTCCCTCATCAGCCGCTTTGCTCGCTGGTGGTTGTCCTGCGCCACTTGCTCTATAGAAGCCATTTCTTTCTGCAAACAGTGGTTTTCCTGTTTTTGCTCCTAAAATTAGAAATAGGTGGCAGGATGGGGATACTCACAGCTTCTCTTCTGGTTTCCCTTCAGAAGGAACAACTGTGCTCCTACGAAACAAAACTCAACACAATGAAATTACTCTCTGGATAATCACACTTTGACTGGGATTCTGCTCAAGGCAAATGGTCTCAAGGAACAGTGAGCGTAACAAGTAAGAGTCTGGACCATGAACCATGAAGTATCAGGCTCAGACCCCACCGTTGCCACGAGCTCACTAGGTGGCTGAAAGCAAGCCACACCCTCAGCGTCTTTGATTTGAAATAATATCAACCTGCCTTACAGAGTTTCTGGAAGAGTTACTGAGAATCATGTACGTGAAATGCTTTGAAGGCACCAAAGTTCTATCATCAGTGCTAAGCATGGATGCAAGTTGGTTCAATGGGCCCAAAGCAGTCATGATGCCCACAATCCCAATCGATTCTTATTCTCCTCAAAGAATAGCATTTTTAAAATGATGAAAACATTACAGAACAAAACAGCAACATACGTGAAGCGCTCTCTCAAGCTGGATCCTCTGGGTCTTGATGGCTTCCTTCAGGCCTGCGATTTGCTTTTCTGCCTTTTTCCTTTCTGCTTGGATCTGATCTTGAAGCATGCGCTCCTCGGCCTTTGAGAGTTCCAGCTTCCTTTGGAGGGAGAACACCTCCGACACCTTTTCTTGCAACTCCAGCTCTTTTTCAGAGACCTGATGTCCTGGAATCAGAGGATGCAGTCTTTGTCACCAAAAAGCCACATTTCAGCTATCCAGCTACTGAAGGAGGACCCTCCCCAATTGAATTTATTACATTTGCATCCAGCTTTTCCTCCAAGGAGCTCAGAGCACCATCTCAACCTATCACACAGGGTTCTTTTGTATTCAGTGAGCTGAGATTCCAACATATACAGTGAGGCCCATGTATCACAGTTTGTATGAGGGCTTAGCCTTAAACCCAACGTACTGGTTTTGCTAATGGTTTCTTGAAGGGCTAAGCACCAGGATTCCTCCTCTTGAAGCTTCTGGATCTGTTCTTCTGCCTTTTGAACTTTGGCAATTGCTTGCTCCAGTATGCCCTGCTGCTCTGCCAGCTCTTCTTCTAATAGCTGTTTCTGATCTTTCAGTTGAGCTGTACACTCTTCCAACTTCTTTTCTTCATGCCGTGCGTCCTCCCTAAGGTGCTGAAGAACCTAGCCAAAGATAGCAGGTCAAGAATTAACCTTTGGTTGAGGGAGGCCACTCGAACTGGAAGGTGCTCTTGTTTTTATCTCTCTCTCTCTCTGAGCCACAAGCCTCCCCTTATTTCAAGAGCTAAATTTTATGTAGGGCCTTTTAATCTAATCTGATATGCCAGTTATACTCAGCTGGGGTCAAGGAGGGATTTCCCTCCATCCACCCACCCTGCCACTCAACAAGCGATATTGTTTTTTTCCTCCTTTACCATAGAGTATCACAACTAGAGGCAGGATGGGAAGTGGAGGATTTGTGCTAGGAGGTCAAGGAAGTTCTCCTGGGGAGAGGCCCTGTGAGTAGACTTTGATTCACATTCAAGGTGTCACCAATTTACTGTACTTGGGTGCAGGAAGGAATTGGGGAAAGGCAGTGGTGGAGCAAATGTTTTGCACACAAAAGGCTTCAGGTTCCATCCTTGGAATATCCAATCAAAAGGGCTGGGAAAGATCTATGCCTGAGATCCTGGGGGGCCATTGCCAATCAGAATATGCCATACTGAATCAGATGGGCTACTGTTTGGATTCAGTCCAAGGCAGCTTAATACATTCCCCCAGGACAGCAGGGCTAGTGATTCTGGGGAATTCTGACATTCCAAAAGGACAAACTAAAAGAAACATTTAAGACATGGGTTTTAAGAAGCAAAACCATTTACAGAGTGACAGGTCAACTAAAGTTGAAATTTAAAATATCTCAAGACTGAAAAATGCATTTGTCCAAGAAATTCTTTACAACTGAGTTTAGTAATTAACCATCAGGGAGGAATTATGCTGAATTATTGATCTGATTGTTCTCAACGGTGGCTCCTTCTCCTTAGACTCTAGTCAAAACACAGAGAACTGTAGCTGAAGAGATCAGCCGAAAGCGAGTGGATTGGATGCCTGTACCATCTCTTGTTCAGTCCGTTCCAGCTCCTGCGCTTCAATTTCCCTGCAAAGTTTCTGCAGCTGCTTTTCCTTCTGCCGCTGGGCTTCCTGGCATTCCTCACACTTCCTTGAATATTCGCTCAGGCTGTCTTTCAGGTCTGCCTGTTCTTGAAGTAGCTCCTCTTTTCGCTTTGAGGTGTTTTTCATATCCTGCCATTTCAGAAAAAGGAAAACATAACACAAACACTGTAAATGCTACATTTCAACATTTTCCAAGGCTTCGGCTGCCTAAAAAAAATGTACCATTACTACAAAGCAATGATGCCAGACACGAGCTGGGCTCACATCACAGGAGAGTCTTCTCCAACCTGGTGCCTCCCAGATGTGTCGGACCAGAACTTGTAGCATCCCTCAGCCAGCGTGGGAGTCGGGAGATGCTGGGAGTCCAACATGTCTGGGGGGGGGGGGCAGATTGGGAAAAGCTACGGGGGAGGGGGGGAGACAGTCACAGCGCTTTAAGATGGTTAATTTGTATTTACCATTTATCACAACACACTGAGCCTATTTCTATGCCTGTTTATTCAGAGGTTAAATTCCTCTGATTTTAATACCTACATTAGTGTGTATAGAATTGGGCTATTAATTTTAATGAGAGGCTTCGTATTTCAATGCAGTTGTGAGTTTCCTGTCTGTTCTACCCCAAATACTGAAACTAAACAAAACCCACCTGTTCCAATAACTGAAGATGATGCCTGGAACCATTCAGTTCAGCTTTCAATATATTCAGTTCCTCCTTTTTTTCTAAAGAAAATACATTTTACAGCTTGTTGAAAGAAAAGGCAATAAATAAAGGGTAAATATTTGAGGGTGGATTTGGTAAAAAGAAATAAAACCCCCATCACAGATTAAGTTAAATTAGATGAAGCACTCCGGGTGGTTCCCTGTAGACCTGCAGTCCATCTGAAGTTCACTCAGAGTATAGCCTTTGCGTATTGGCTCCCTCTGTATGGAACTCCCTGCCTATTGATGTCAGGTGGGCACCAACATTGTTTTCGGCACCTGCTAAATACATTTCTATTTAATCAAGCCTTCCCTCATTAACCAGCCATGGTTTTATTGGCACATCCTGATTTTAAAGGTTTTAATTTGGTACTTTGATTATTATTGTTCACCACTCAGATAGTTCATTGGATGTAGAGTGGAATATAAATCTTGTAAAAAAAAAAATTAGAGAGATGGTGTTGATCTAAGTAATGACTACTGTGTAGAAATCTGGAAAGCTTTCCTCTACCGTGAAGATGCTTCTGTAGGTCTCCGATGTCGCCATTCAAAGATGTTTTGTGTTTTTGTAGCTGGTCAAGGTCATGCTGCAATTTTCGGACATCCAAGTCCATTTTTTCCACACGGGAAAGGGCAGCTTTATTGCTATCTTCTGTAGAAGCCAAGGTCCTGTGAAATGGGATAGGACATACATTTCTTCTGAATTCTGGTTGACATTTTTGACAAGATTCATTCACTTCAAAGTGGAAAGAGCTGGTCATTCCCACTCTTGTGTGTGTTTATCATTTAATGGAGGGTGAATGCTGACCGGAGCTGACGTGATAAAACGGAGGTGAGAGGCACCATAAGAAAGTGATTATCAAGTAGCCAGGAGGTTGTGTTGTAATTGCTGCTTTAGTATGTGTCACCCATAGTTATCTGGCTAGTGTCTGGTACACAGATTGAACTAGCAGGGAAGAGCATTGGAAATCAGTCTGCCTGGTGCTAATTTTCCCCTGAAAGCCAAGAGTCACGGTTAGTAGTGGACGCCTAACTTCTGCATGGCTGTGTCAGTTTGTGTCACTATACTGTAGACAGTGCAAGCCTTTCCACCACCCCCTCGTGGTTTCTAAGGGTCTGTTCACACGTCACATTAACTCATGGTGCTTATAAACTATGCACAGTAGCTTATTTTGCAAACAGCCTACTGTGCCCTGAGAGGCTATCAAACTAAGCTACACAGCATAGTTTATTCCACCCACCAACCCATCCCTCCATCCCTTGTAGTTCTCCCGCCCGGCTGGGTAGGTATCCCAGCTTCCTTTGCGGATTTTCAAACCTTTGCTGGGTCTCCTTTCTCCCCCAGTGTGTAACAAAAAAATGGGGAGTTATAACTCCTTGTAAGTTTACGGAAATGGAACAAAACATAATGTATACAGATTCCCTTTATGGGGAGCCAACACATGCACTACTGGATAAATGCGGAACTTTGTGTTTTCATGGAAAAGTGAGGATTTATCCACATGTGAAACCGTTTGGAAACCATGCAGGAGAGGGGGGAAACTCATTTGGAATCGGAGACACAGCTGAATGTGGCAGGAAAACAAATTTGCTCAGAGATCACTCGAGAGGAGCAGAGTGGCAACTCTTGTTTGGCCGCTAATGCCAAGCGGCTCTGTAAGGAATCTTCGTAACCCACGCTGGCGCGACAGATGACACACTAACCCACCACAGGTAAAGTAACTCTTACTGCAGGCCGTGGGTTCCCATGGGGGCTTATTTGGGGGAAATAATCCATTGTGAGTGGGAAAAGAGCTCACAGATGACATGCTAAACCATCATGGGTTAAATAAACCACTGCAGTTTATTTAACCCATTGTGGGTTAATGTGTTGTCTGAAACCAATTTAAGAGTTTGCAAAACATTCCTCACATTTCAGGCTGACCATTTAAGGATTATAACACGTAGAAATGCCAAAAAAAACCCAACCCCAACCTGAAGGATCATCTTCTCCCATATACACCTGAGCAGACCCAAAGACTGGACCTCTTCTCCGGAAGTCCCCACCAAAGGAAGTGAGCTGAGTGAGTTCTAAAAAAAGGGCATTTTCTGTTGTGGCACCCCAGTTGAGGAATGAGCTTCCCAGAGAAGCTTCCCTAGCACCTATGTTGTAATTATTATGGCGTCAGGTGAAGAAGACCTTTCTATTTTCCCAGGCATTTTATTTTTGAGCTTCTGTTTTATATCTGTCTCTATATTTTAAACCATTGCCCTGCTGCTAGGATCTATTTGGTTATTATTTTTTAGTTTCTACTATAGTTTTAAACTTTTATGTGGTATTTTATCCCCGTGTTATAAAATTATAAAACAATTGTGGTGAACCATCCAGAGAGCTTCGTCTGTTGGGTGGTACAGGAACGTAATAAAGAAATAATTAAATTATAACAGGTGAATTGGAGATGATCCACCTGTTCCTAATGCTTGTGGCTCTCTGGAGAGAAACAAGGTTCATTCCAGCTCCTTTGCATAAACCTTGAGACCTCATACAAGAATATTCTGGGACAGCAGACAGCAACCTAGAATCATAGAATAGTAAAGTTGGAAGGGGCCTATAAAGCCATTGAGTCCAACCCCCTGCTCAATGCAGGAATCCACCTTAAAGCATCTGTGGCAGATGGCTGTCCAGCTGCCTTTTGAATACCTCTAATGTGGGAGAGCCCATGACCTCCCTAGGTCATGGGTTCCATTGTCATACTGCTCTAACTGTCAGGAAGTTTTTCCTGATGTCCAGCCAGAATCTGGCTTCCTGTCACTTGAGCCCATTATTCCGTGTCCTGCACTCTGGGTTGATCGAGAAGAGATCCTGGCCCTCCTCTGTGTGACAAGCTTTCAAGTATTTGAAGAGTGCTGTCATGTCTCCCCTGTTGTTGTCTTTTGTGCATTCTTATTTAAACAAACAATAGTGGCCCCATGAAGAGTAAAACAGCTTTCTTTGAGAAGGCAGCTAAACAAAAACCCTGCAGGGTATTTTCATTAAGAGAAACGTCTCTCCTTCACTTAGCCTCTTCACCTTTTGGTTTGTGACAATTTCCTCTCCAAACTCTTGCAGTTTTCTTCTAGCTCCTGCTTCTCGTGGCTCAATGCCTTGATGCTCTTTTGCAAAGTGCAGAGCTGAGAATTCAAATATTCAGCTTCTTGCCGGGTCCTCTCAAGAACCTCCTTCTGGCGTTCCACTTTGCCATGCTCCTGCTGGGATGCTCTTTGGAGACCCTCCAACTCCAGTTTTCCCTAGGAATTAAACACACAGGGAAACAATGGAACCGATTTCATTTTAGTTCACGGTGCACCCATTTGCCATCTTTGCCTTGTGTCTCGTATGACACAGCTGTACAATGCTACTTTCCCTTTGCTTCAGGATAAATACCTTTGAAACTGTTCATACTCCTGCACCTGGTCTGCCCCACTGGAAACTCGGGTACGTTTTGGGAAACCACGCTTCCTGGAGTCTTCCCATATAGCTTAGTTTTTGGTACACTGAAAGTGCGCTGGTTTTTACTTGTATATAAGTAGTGCACTTCACACGTCCCCCTCAAAGTCATGTTACTCTTTCAGAGATATCTCACTTTTTGAGCAAAGAACTATACTTTGTACCCAGGAAAATGTAATACTTCCTCCAGGTAACATATCTATTCCATTGTAAAGGCCATTTCAAACATTTTGCAGAAGCAAACATGCACTTGCTACTGAGTATACGCATCATACACAGCTGCAAGCGATCATTGTTCCCTGATGAGGGTACCAGTTAGGTACTTGGTGTAATACGTACAGAGGCTGGAGAATGGGGTGTGGTTGACAGAAAAATGATGGACACCTACTGGATAGAGCTGCCAAATTAATGGTGTGTCTGTAAGCACGAGTCACTAGATAATGATTTGCAAAAGGTCTAAAGAGAATTGCAAGGCATGCAATTCTTCACGTGGGATTTCACAGACATTTAGTTCAGAGAAAGTGAAATGCTGTGGTAAGTATAACCGTTTGTTTTTTAAAACAACAAACTTCGGTCTCCAGAATAACAAAATACAAATTTACTTTGTGTCTGAGATATGTGTTGTTTCCCCATGCACTTTTTTAACTGAATTAATTCTATTTGTTGTAGCTCCTGCAGAAGGATTGTGTCAATCCGAAACGTCGAGCCATTTTACAGAAAGGATCATTAAAGCTTTTAACGGTTTCCAGCAACACCAGAGCTCGTCTCTCTTTTTTCAGCCCTCCAGTGGTGCCTTTTTCCCCCCTCCCATTTTCTGTCTTGTGTCTGTAGATGTTTGGAAGCTGCTGTGTACAGGGTTCCCTAAGTGGTATAATCAGGACAAAAGCAACCCTCACATACCTCTAGGAGCTCACTCTGCGTTTCCTCCAATTCTTTAAGTTTTTGGTTATGCTGGAGTTTTAAGCCTTCTAGCTCACCGCTTTCACGTCGCAACATTTCCAGAACGTGCCTGAGTTCTAAGAATTGGCAGCAAACACAAAATCACGTCAATTTCAAGTAAGTCGATCGAATGAAGTAAAGGGCAGTCGTTACCATCTCCTGTTTAAACGACTGCAACGGCTAAAGATCTCATGGAACAACGGTGGGAAAGACCCCTGGACAGCTGCTGTGAGCTGAGGCAGAAACAGCTGGTGCTCTCCAGTTAGGTTGGACTATAACTCCCAGCTTGGAGAAGGCTGGAGTGGACAATACTGGGGTAGATGGATCAATGCCCTGACTCGATCTGAAACAGCTTCATGCTTCCTTTTTCCACTGTGAATTTACATAGCCTCTGAAATCTCTTTCTGCTTAGATTTTAATTCTCGGCTGTAATGGGTGGTGTTAGGGCTGAAAAAATTAAATCTGCAGAAAAACCTCAAAGAATCTAGGTGACGTCATGTATCTGCAGCTGTTGCAGATTAGCAGAGGAGGCCAAAAGATAAGGGAGAGAGAAGATAATCTTAATTGTCCCTTGATTGTTTTATTAGATGATGCAATGTTTGTGCAACAAGCTACGTAAAATGTATAAATATGTAGATATGTATTTGTCAGTGTTGGTTGGTGTTGAAAGAGTTTGTAACAGAAGTGCTGTGCGTTTTTCACTAAATCGTTTGAAAAGAATTCAACGTGTGTGAGTCATTCCTTCAAGGTTTCTCTCAAGAGAGCAAGTGTGGCTGGACTTTGGATTTCTGCGGTAGCTCTGCTATTAGATTGTTTTTCCATAAACCCTAACAGGTGTGTGTGTGTGTGGGGGGGGGCTGATCCATTGAAGCTGCTTGTTGATGGAGATACTGCAACCACTCTAGTCTTCCAACAATAAGTGGGGTCAAAGGGAAGGATTTGTGCTGCACTCCCTGTCAAAAGCAAGCTATTTGCAACTTGCCAGGGGTTCTGGAGAGGAATTTGGGGCAGTTCAATCCACCTCCTGACAGTTAACAATGCAAGAGCCTAGAATGGTAGTGTTGCCGCTCCTTTTTCCTCTTATGAAGGAAGGGAGATGTGTCAGATGGGTGAAGGGGAGATAAACCGAAGATTCCCTGGAGAGGATCTTCGCTATTGGACTCTGCTGTTCACCAGAGGGAGAAACTCAAAGTTCGGCAATGCCCTCCATAAGATCAAAGGGAACAATATTTATCATTACTTCCATGTTTTAATCTATCTCCACTCCAAGTATCTAAAAAGCAGAGGAGGTCAACCTATTTTTTAGGTCTATGTTTGATCTCCCTTCTCTTATTTAACTTAGTAATTATAGCTGTTTCCCACAATCAAGTATTTCATTTGTGCCAACGTGGGTAGGTTGTTAAGTACGTAACAGACGTGACAAATGTTTTTAAGCCAAACCTGTCTTATGCTTCAAGATCAGTCCCAGGACATCCTGCAGGTTCTCTTCTTCTTTTCGGATATCTTGCGTTAGAAGAGAAAGCTGGGCTCTCTTTTCATTTAACTGGGCGCTGAGTTCTCCTTTCTGAACACTCAGGTCCTCTAGAAAAGTCTTCACTTCCTAGGCAAAAGAACCAACACCGCCATGTTCAAAAGTAGAACAGTTTAATGCAGACAGTGCAACCTTATGCATGTCTATTCATCTGGAAGTCTTATTAAGTTTGACAGGGTTTACTCCCAGACAAATGTGTACAGAAATGCAACACAAATCATTTCATTTTATTTTTGTACTTCATTTCCCCTCACCCTGCTTCCCACAGAGATGGGATATTATCATTTAGAGGTTCACAAAATGTATGCATTAAGGCAGTGGAATACTTTGAACTACAAGTGTTCAAGGAAATAGTTTCCAACAACAACAAAAATCACATTAAAAAACCCCATAAACGAGCTCCAAAACATAAGCACATAATTGGTAAACCTTTATTTGTCGCCATTTTTCATCCACCTCAGCCTCACCATCCCTGAGAGCTTCTGTGAGGTTGGCACTTTTCTGGGCAATGCTGTTTAGGAGGAGGTGTAGCTCTTCCTTCTTTTGATCAAGCAGTCTGTCCAAAAGTAGCAGCTCCTCCTGTTGAGCTGCAGTCTAAGAAAGATGAGAAAGGGGGGAATGTGTATTTATAGTTGTCACACTTTGGGATTGTTTGCTCACTTCTTGGCCCCTGAGATGATTTGAATGCAGGCTCTCCCAGGGCGCTTGTTGCTTTGAAGAGCTGGGCTAATGCAGCGGCTGAGGGGTCGGGCAGATCTCGGTTCACAACTTATTCCAGCCATGAACTTCCTAGGTGGCCTTCGGAGGTCCATTATTATCTTTATTTTAGCCCCCCCCGCCCAGTCCACCTACAATACAGGAGTAATAAGAGTTGTTGCAAGGATTATTGAGATAATATATTGGAAATGTGTAGAACACTCTAAAATACTACCTATTTGACTATCATCTAGCGAGGGGAAACAGTGTCTCAAGCCCCAGAGTGCAAAGTCTGATCCTCATCACCTAAGGGTAAAGTACCAGAGGCCAAGTAATGAGCGACGAGGCCATTTCACTGAAACGTTAAAACATTACAGCATTAATACTGGATTTAGTTGATGCATCTATGTTCAGCAAATCCAAGTATGCTTTCAAATACTTGAAAGGTTGTCACACAGAGGAGGGCCAGGATCTCTTCTTGATCATCCCAGAGTGCAGGACATGGAATAACGGGCTCCAGTTATAGGAAGTCAGATTCCAGCTGGATATCAGGAAAACCTTCCTGACTGATAGAGCGGTACAAAAATGGAACCCATGACCTAGGGAGGTGGTGGGCTCTCCCACACTAGAGGCATTCAAGAGGCAGCTGGACAGCCATCTGTCAGGGATGCTTAAAGGTGGACTCCTGCATTGAGCAGGGGGTTGGACTTGTTGGCCATATAGGCCCCTTCCAACTCTACTATTCCATGATATTATTATTATTAATTTATATCCCGTCTTTTCCCTAGAGCAGCGACTCAAGACTCAAGAAAGAAGAGCCTTGAATATATTTTTTTTAAAATATATATATATAAAATTTTATATATATATATAATTCAAGGCTCTTCTTTCTTGAGTCTTGAGTCGCTGCTCTAGGGAAAAGGTGGGATATAAATATTTATATATATATATATATATATATATATATATACATGAATGTTCAAATATCTTCTTGCTCCACTACATGAACCTACTCTATATGAACCTTAATCCTAGTTAAGCCTACGATTGCCCTTGCTATTCTTTACCCACATATCCTTTCTCTTACAACTCTTTATCACAGGAATGTTTCCACCTGATGTCCAACTCTTCCTGTTTTTACATTCCAGGACCCGCCTTAAGACACATCTCTTCACTCTGGTGGCGTATTGAACTGATCTTCCTTCCCTTTTCTCCCTGATGTGTCTTTCATTTACTTTTAGACTGTAAACCTCTAAACAAGGCTTGTGTTATTTTTAATTTTTGTACAGCACCTAGCGATTTTAGTGCTTTAAAAAGATATAATGAATGAGTTATTACGATTTCATTCACTGGTCATTAACGAAACCCTTCTTTCATGGCTATTTACTTGGCTACTCTGGGACTGGTATCTCAGGACACCTGCATCTCAGGATAGCGTAGATGTGCCACACCCCAGATTATACTCACCTGATCCTTCAGCCTCTCTAGATCACTCTTTTTGCTCTGAAGAATATTTTCTGCTTCTTTAAGAATCTGGAGATGGTGGTCTTCATTCCCTCCTGCAACTTGTATATCTACCTGCAGCTGCTGAAGGCTAGAAAAGTTTGGAATCAAATACATTTTTGAGGACACGCAAATACACCGTGACCAAAGGTTGCTCAATGAAAAGCTGGAGTAAGCAAGCAACATACTCTGAACGGCTAGCCTGGAACTGCCCCTGGTTCAGCTCCTCTCAGTAGCTGGTGAGCCCCCTCACAAATGCTACTTGTCCTTGGAGGCACATATATGCTGCTAAGGGAATGAAGGGGTGCATTGGTGGCTACTGAGTGTAGCAGAAAAGGTTATATAGGAGAGAGAGTATACAGCTTTGGTGAGCCTGCTGTAATGCCCAACTGAAGAACAATGCTCTTAGTCCTTCACAGCACCACTTGTGGACACTGAGGGATTGTGGAGAGAACCTATGAAGAGCCCTGATGCTGGATCAGACCAAGGGACCATCCAGTCCAGCATTCTGTTCATACAGCGGCCATCCAGCTGCCCACAGGGAGCCCACAAGCAGGACATGACAGGTGAGAGGAGAAGGCTGTTCTGAGTGCAGGCATCTTTCAGAGATGATGACAGAGGCATCTGTTTGTGTATGGCTCTTTTCTGCTTAGAGCATTATGAATATCATATTGGGAGCATTTATTACGAGTACAAGTTTGCAAGTGAAAAAATACACAGGGCCTGAAAAAAGGGCTCCGCAAACTGCCCCCAATTTGCCAGGAAAATGGATCTAATTCAAGGTACCTTTCAGTTAATATTTCAATCTTCCGGCTCAAAGACTGAAATTCAGAATCTTTTGCCGACATGACTTTATTGATTTCTTTTAGAATCCCTTCTTGCTCCATCTTGTGCTGTTCTAAGTCCTTTGCACCCACTTGAAGCGATCTGAAAAGCATTCATAAAAGGGCTTTTGCTGTTGTTGCCCTGCTCATGATGACAGATTCAAGTTCTTTACAGGGTATTTAAAACTGGGATCCAAAGTTCTAAACCAGAAGAGCCAAAACCCAGAAATGTCATGCTGCTAATAACCACTTCCTCTCTTTCAACGCAGCCTATCTCCTGAGCCACACCAGCGCCAACCCTGTTATGTAGGCCCAAATAATGTGATTTCACGTAACTTCAGCTTACCTTAGCTGCTGATCTGCCTTTACAAGCCTCACAGCCATCTCCTGAGCCCGTCGTTCTAACTCCTCGGCTTCTTTCTCAGTCTGAGACAAATGTTGCTTAGCGCTGTTGTATTTCTGAATAGTGTCTTTGGTCTAGAGAAAGAAAAAGCACTTTGAAAAGAACGCCTATCCCATACATTTCTGTTCAAATTAGAAGGCTATTACTTTGCATTTACTGTCTCTCTCATTATCATACAGAAAGGAAAAAAATAAAGCAGGAAAAGAAATCCACCAGAACAAGGATGGGCAGAAAGTTAGACCTCCAGATGTTTTCAACTTCAGCTCCCAGCATTTCTGATCACTGGCCATGCTAAAGGGGCTTTGGGGAGTTGGAATCCCAGACAACTGGAGATTTAACCTTCTGCCCACCCTTGCACTAGAACACATTTTGGGGGGTCACAAATATTTTTAAAATGATGTTTTCTACAGTCATTTTCAAAGATAATTAACCAGGTGCTGTTTCCAGATCAGAATACTGGATACTCGCCCTGATGCTTCCTTCCTGCTCTAAACAAAGGAGGCATCCACGAAGGGTTATGCCCTGACACCACCCAGGGCAAGGCAAGGAACATGTGATCATCTGGCTCTTCCATTTGTTTTGTGACCAAGCAAAAGGCAAAGTAATCCTAAGAAGCCATACGTGCTTGTTACCATTGGGAAGGAGAAAGAAGGTAGGAAAGTATGTAAACAGTTTGAGGAGCCCTGGACAAAACTGGATGTGCTGAAGAAATTGGTTTAAATGGCTTAAAAAAACTGGTTTAAGAAACTGAGCATCCCATTTGACTCAAGCACTGTAAAGTTTGGATGTGGTTTTGGTGCCTCCTTTGCTTAGAACAGGAAAGAGGTACCATCTGCTGCAAGCACTCTCAGCCTGGCCTCCACTGAATCCTAAGTAGCCAATTTGTAACATCTCACGAAGGTATTGGTGTTGGACCAGACGGCGGCTTTACATATTTCCGACATCGTAGCATTTGAGCTGAACGTGACTGAAGTAGCTGCTGCCTGAGTAAAATGGTCACTCACAGCTCTAGGCTTTGGAATTTGCTCAATTGTGTATGAAGTGAAGATACAAGCCTTGATCCACCATGCTGGGGTCGGTCCTGATACTTTTAATCCCACACGCATGTCAGGCTTATGCCAAATCCTCTTGGAGGGGTGTGAAGGTTTGGGATGGAAGGCTGGTAGGAGAATGTCTTGAGGTTGGTGACAAACGGACTTTGGAAATGAATGACAGGTCAGGACAGAAAGGGCCACCAGCTCTGAGGTTCGTCTGGAGAATGTAACTGCTACCAGGAACAAGGTAGCCTTGCGTTAAATGGGCCTTTAAGGCCCCCATTGGCACAGTGGGGAGGGAAATGCGTGATTTCCGGAGGGTCCGGAAATTCCGCATTTCCCCTCCCTCCACACTAATGATGCCATTAGCATGCTGGTTAGAAATGATGGGAGTTGGAGGCCAATACTGAACTACTAAATCCACAGGAACTCTTGTCCCATCGTGAATCTGGCAATTCTATCTATAGCCAAGGGTTGGCAGGTCGGAGGTTCTAACATGCCTTATGTAATTCTGGGTTTCCACAAAAACGTTTGAAACAAATAAAACAAAAGTTTACTTTTCCTCGAGTGCTTTCAAGTGCATGTTCAGCTTCAGCAAGAAGTCTGTCTGACTCCCTGAGTTCTGCCCGTCGCTTCAGAAGAGTTTTCTCCATGCATTCGATTTCATCCATGATGTTTCCGTGGTGCTGAAGGGATTTCTCTAACTCCAGCTCTGAAATGACGTCACTGACGCACCCATCAACTAAGTCTCTAAAAAATGCAGGGTTAAGAAGTTAGTGTGGAAAGTAAATAGGTGGCAGGAAGTTTTGCTAATCCAGCTTTCCCCCCAGTACTCCAATTATGGAGGAAAAAGCAAGGTAAGGGGAAGACCTCACTGAAATTCACAACCCCCCCTTCACCAATGTTATTAGCCAAAATCATGGGCTCTGGCAACAGCTCCTAAGGAAGTTGGCACAAAAGCTAAGGGGCTTGGCCCACTTTTGGCCCACTGTAATTCAAGCACTACTGTTCCCCCAGTGCACTACTGCTGGACGCGGAATAATGGGCTCAAGTTACAAGAAGCCAGATTCCGGCTGGACATCAGGAAAAACTTCCTGACTGTCAGAGCAGTACGACAAGGGAACCAATGACCTAGGGAGGTCGTGGGCTCTCCCATACTAGAGGCATTCAAGAGGCAGCTGGACAGCCATCTGTCAGGGATGCTTTAAGGTGGATTCTTGCATTGAGCAGGGGGTTGGCCTTATAGGCCCCTTCCAACTTTACTATTCTATAGTTCTATGATTCTATGCTTTCCTCATAGCTCTAGAAGAAAAAGCTAACAGCCCCTGGTGAAGGATCTCAGGCTGAAACAGAACCCAGGCAAACATGCTCAGATCAGCAGAAAAATGTAATGAGTTGCTGTTTGCACTAGAATAGGGGCGTGCTATGGCAAATGAGTGGCCATGGAACTTTCATTTCAGCACACAGAAAACTACATGAGAAAAGTAGAATGGGGTGGGGTTGAGGGGATTGTGAGTACACCAAGCAGGTGATGAGTAAGCCTGGAGAGCTGCTGCCTGTCAAAGTAGGAGATATTGGGCAAGGTGGACAAACATTTTGACATGGTACAAGGCAGTTTCCTATGCAGCATTTCCTAAATCATTCCTAGTGAAAGTGCACGTGTGTAGTAAGGAGCGCCGTGACAGTATGAAGAGGCATTATGCAGGGGGGAAAAACTTGTTAGAGGTTCGATATGGTGTCCTCACTTGCGTTCATTTCGTTTCTGGGCTACCCGACGGAGCTCAGCTACTTGGTGCTCCAGCTCTTCCCTTTCATACAATAGGTCTTGAATGCCCTGGTGCAATTCATCCATCTCTTTATTATGTTCATGATGAGCGCTTCTAGGACACTGGCCTTCGTGTCGCCGAGACACTAATTTATCTATACGGTCCTCTAGCCTCAAGGTTTTATTTTCCTGCAATAGATGACAGAAACAGTGCAATTAGAGTCTCTCTATTGCTCATCATGTAAAGTCAAGAACCTTCCAGCATGTTCACTGCATGCCTTGCAGCAAACAACATTAAGGCTTGAAGTGATGGAGTACGCAGCAAACAAATGTTGTGGAGCCACAACTGGCCATGGCTTTGGCCACGTGTGTCTCAACCCCAAATATTATGATGGACTATTTATTTTATTTTATCTATTACATTTCTATGCTGCCCAATAGCCGAAGCTCTCTAGCTGCTTCACAACAATTAAAACCATACAGTAGAGCACAATAAAATACAACATGAAACTTTTTAAAGTTTAAAACTACAGTACAAAACTAAAGTAAAACCAACAGCAGCGCAAAGATCTCAAAAATACAGTAACAGATATAAAATGATAAAAGTTGAAGGACTAAAATGCTTGGGAGAATAAAAAGGTCTTCACATGCCTGGTACCTACCAGGGAAAAGTAGCCACCCGTCTCACTTCGTTTGTGTGGACCAAATCGTGTGGACCAAATCGTGTGGACCACATGAATTCACAGTGGGGGGGATTGTGTTGTAAATAATCATTTGTAGAAGTTTTGAAGTTTATCATCCTTTACATAAAAGATGGTAATTGCCAGGCTTCAGGCAACAGGACATATTAAAAAGTTTCAAAGAGAAATCGACAAAACCTACAGCATTTGTTGATTTCGACAATAGCCAAAGCTCTCTGACTGGCTCCCGATGGACAGCCATATGGTATAGTGGCTAAAGTGTTGGAATGGGAGTTGGGAGATCCGGGTTCTAGTCCCCACTCAGCCATGGAAGCCCACTGGGTGACTTTGGGCCAGTCACAGACTCTCAGCCCAACCTACTCCACAAGGTTGTTGTTGAGAGGATAAAATGGAGAGGAGGAGGAGTATGTACGCCGCCTTGGGTTCCTTGGGGCAAAATAGGCGGGATATAAATGCAACAATTAAAAAATAAATTAGCAAATATGTAGTGCTTTCCCAATATGCACAAAATGCACTACTCATTTCCGTTTTTTGAAAGAGTGCGCAGGGAAACAAGGTTTATTTAAAAAGCAAAAATCAGTTCATTTTATTAATCTCAAGTCAGAATATTTGTTTGAAAGTCTAATCATCAGAAGACATAGCTCAAGTGTTCAAGACCCTTTGCATACATTATCGTAGCAGTTCTTAGCACAGTGCGGTATTATTATGCATGCATTCAGATTGGTAGGCACCGGGGGGGGGGGGGGGGGGGAGGCTGAGAGAAAAGAACGCCTTTCCTAAGGCCATCTAGCAAGTTAATTGGCTAGATGTGAGAACCGGGGAACTTCCTAACTCTTAGGGCTTCACCACACCAGGCTAAAATCCTGCATCCTTACCAGAGCTTTCTGGTAAGGCGAACATGTGATTTGAATTGAAAACTTCCTTTCTCGGCAATGTTCTACATTTTTCATTAAACAGCACCATCTAGTGGCTGTATTATGGTGCACGATACATTACTGTTTGTATCAGCTTATCTCCGATCTTTTAAAAAGCAGGATAAAGCTCAAAAAGCATGGGATACACTCTGGAGGTTGCCAACGTTGCGTAAAGGACCTGCAAACTTCCATGAATGTACAATTAAAGTCTTTTGTAGAAATGCTCTTAGCCACAACACTAAATCAAAATACATTTATTTTAGTTTCAAAACCGGGTGTCTTATGAGCCAGGAATCTTACCAAGTCATGATGCTCAGGTATGTTGCAATGAAGTACTCCAACAGGAACAAGAGGCACAGAACAGTTAGCAGGAAGAGGGCTATAAACAAGCTGAGCTCCAGCAGGAGGTGAGCCATATATAACTGTAGTAGGAGCAAGCTGTCCTCCATTGGCTGGTACAGAAGGAGGTGGACCATACACTACTGTTCCATGAGGTGCTGGAACACCATCTGGCAGCAAAGTATAAATGACTGAGCCAGGAGGTGGTACAAAGGAAAATTCACCATGTGTGCTCACTTCACCATCTTCTTGGTTTTCTGCATTTGACGATATAGCAAAGAAAATCTGAGTTTAGAGGTTAAGACATAGTCTTTCATATAAGATAGGAACAGAAACACAAACAGAGATGCATCTTCAGGAGAAAAAAGACATAGGGTGCAGAAACTCAATTCTAAGTTGATTGTCGTAGTAGGCTCAGCAATGTATATCTGATGTCATTATTGCTTTTTAATATGTTTTTATTGCAATTTTATACAGTGCTTTTGAGTACCACTTTGAAAGCCTCTTCTGGGCTAGTAAGCAGGATATAAATAAAACGAAATAAAAATACTCTCTCTAGAATACAGAATAGCAACATATAAGATGTGGTATAACATCTTATACCGTGTCCCATCCAGACAAGGTATCGGTTAAGAATGGCTGCAAAAATGGGGTGACTATAGTAGCCACTGCTCATGCCAGCCTTCGAAGTAGGAAGGCAGAAGGAGATTACAATCCTGTGATGTCAAAAAGAGGGACATCAGTGGAACATACTTCCAAGTAAGCAGGCAAAGAAAGAGGCTACAAGTTGATGCCAGTCCATTGGCATGATTAATAGGATCCTGACTACAATTGGTTCTGTGTGTGTGTTCAATAGCTATAGACATTCTGAAAATAATACATCTCCCTTTACAGTAATAGGAGAAACTGCAGAGCTGACTGGCAAGGAGGTGTTTGCCAAATGAAGGACAGAAAAAACCATCACGGCCAGACACTGGATGAGAACTGAAATGAGTTACCTCCACAGGAGGGAGATTCTTGCGGGCCATTTCTGACCGGTGTATGCAACCAGCATCCTCTTGCATGTTTCTTCTTGCTTTGCTTGCTATCCACGTGGCCTTTATTGATTGGGGTTGATGTAGGACACTGCAAGCCAACGCCAGAATCTTTGGTACTCTGAGACGCAGGAGTAGATGCCTTTGAAAGCAATTATCACCATCATCACCACCATCATCTAATGTTAATAGGATCCTGACTACAACAGTTCTGTGTCTTTTAACTATCATCTGGGAGCTCCCCTTGTTCTTTGATAAGGAACTGCAAGAGTTCAAGACAAAGACAGGGGAACCAGAGGCTATTCTTCCAGATGCAGGAAAATCTAAATTCACCAGCAGTTTCACTAGCAGAAAGAAGAAAATATCCTCCGCCTTCATGTCCATCACCCATGTATGAATGCCAAAATATACGATAGGGTGGCATTCAGTCAGTCTTTTAATCTGGCCTTGTCCGTGTCCAAGCTAAACAGGATTCCTATCTTGTATAATACTATGATGTCTGAAAATATATGCTCCACGATCCACACACAGGCATCTCAGTCAGAAAGGCATGTAGCGACAACCCATGATAAATAAAGAGCAGTTATATATTAAGGGATAGGCCCATTAGAAAGAGTAACTAACATGGCTGAGATTCAACTGAGTCATTCAGGGCAGTGACTTGCAGCCTCAAAGAGCTGCAACACAGAACAAGAAGCTACGGATTTGCATAACAGGTTTAGAAGTGCCCTGCACAATTCAGAAGATTTCTTCTTACAAAACAAGGCTGTACATGCATAAGCATTCCTGAACCACAACAGCTCATCCACATGTGCGGCAATTAAACAAACATCAGTGTGCAAAGGAGCTTCTGCTTCCATTTGCTGAAGGGACAAATGCATGAATGAAGGTTCTGCAGCCATTTTGCTCTGGAAAGTGTCATCAGTTCAAGAAGCGGCTCAGAGAGGTTGTGGCCTTGCTTCTTCCTTGGGGCTGTAACCTCATTTCCACATGTTCTTAATCAGGGCTAAGGGGAAACTTGCTGGCGAAAGGAGAAAGCAGCAAGTGTGGTAAGAGCTGACCACCTACACGTCCTGTAGAAGACGGTAGTGCACACGCTGGTAACCTCGAGGCTTGACTTCTGCAATGCGCTGTACATAGGGCTACCTTTGTACCTAGTCCGGAAACTTGATTTAGTTCAAAATATGGCAGCCAGGTTGGTCACTGGTACATCTAGGGGCGAGCATATTGCTCCAACATTAAAATCACTCCACTGGCTGCCAATTAGTTTCCGGGCAAAGTACAAAGTGTTGGTCATTGCTTTTAAAGCCCTACATGGTTTGGGTCCAGGTTACCTGCGGGATTGCCTTCCCCTGTACAATCCACCTCACACACTCAGGTCCTCTGGGGAGAACTTACTCCAGTCAGCAAAAACTAGGCTGACAACCATTACCCAGAGGACCTTCTCTTCTGCTGCTCCAAGACTGTGGAATGGCCTGCCGGAAAGATTCGCCAACTTAACAGTCTTCTGGAATTTAAGAAAGCCATAAAGCCTGATCTCTTCTGGCAGGCCTACCCAGTCGAATTTTAAGATGCCTTTTAATAATGTATTAGTGTTATATGTTTTAAATAATTCATTAGTTTAATCAGTTTTATGTATTTTATGCTGTTTTGTATTTAATGTTTTCCGCCTTGATCCAGAGGGAGAGGCGGGTAAGAAATAAATAAATAAATAATAATAATAATAATAATTATTATTATTATTATTATTAAGTTGCCCACTCCCAATGTTGTTGCCTTGCAGAGAAATGGTAGTAAACAGACATTCAAATAATAATATGCAGTTTACATCTCAAATTTGTGAGGCTCAAAATGTTTTTCATTCTTCGGTTTAGCAAAGCTACCTATGATTAACTGTGGAGAACTTCTGTTTATAGAGGAGCTAGCTTTGCGGCAAGGGAGAGGCTTTAAATAAAGTTCATCTTCTCCATCATGGCTCAGAGTAGGACCTTTAGTGTCGTAACATCCAGTCTCTGGAAATGCCAGTTGCTTACCTGTAAGTGTAGTTCTTCGAGTGGTCATCTGTGCAGTCACACACTATGGGCTCGCGCCGGCGCCGAGCCTCAAACCGGAACTTCTAAAGCCTAGAAATCTTGGTGGGAACCCCTCCCCCCACCGTGCTATCGCGCATGCTCGGGTTCCCGCCTACCTCAGTTCTATGAGATCGCTAGTAGCCTCACGAACAAGATAGATGAATAATACAACAGATTAAGAGCTGCATAGCGCGATCACCCCATGGACCATAAGCGAGGTCTAGAGGGGACGGTGGGTGGGTTGTGTGACTGCACAGATGACCACTCGAAGAACTACAGTTACAGGTAAGCAACTTGCATTTCTTCTTTGTGGTCTCTGTGCATCACACACTATGGGCGAGTAACAAGCAGCCACTTTCCGGAGGTGGGTAGACTCGCTGAACAATACATCACTGGAGAACAGAGGATAAAACCGCTCGGCCAAAAGAGGCGTCATCCCTTGCGCGAACATCCAACTTGTAATGCGTGACAAAGGTGGAGGCGCTGGACCAAGTCGCCGCGCTGCAGAGTTCTGGGATAGGGATCTCCCTGTCTAGAGCCGTAGATGTCGAAACTGATCGCGTGGAATGGGACTTGAGGGTCTCAGGCGGTTCTCTCTTTGCCAACTAGTATGCGATAGAGATTGTCTGGACCACACATTTGGCGAAACGTTGTGCAGATACTGGGTGGCCCTTAGTTCTGCCACCATAGCAGACAAAGAGACGGTCTGACTTACAGAAAGAATCCGTTCTGTCCTTGTAGAAAGCTAGTGCGTGTCGTACATCCAGGGAGTGAAGTTTAGTACTGATGGGATCATGTGATGCCTGAAAGAACGTAGGCAGTATGATGTCTTGGTTGATATGGAAGTTAGAGACTATCTTAGGACGAAATCCCGGGCCTGTTCTGAGGATCACTTTATCCTTGAAGAATTGAGTGTATAGTGGGGTAATCATCAGTGCGCAGAGCTCTGAGGCCCATCTGGCTGAAGTAATCGCGACTAAGAACGCCACTTTAAAGATGAGTAGTCTGATGTTGATAGTGGCCATTGGCTCAAATGGTTTAGTCGTCAATGCTGCCAGGACCACAGACAGACTCCATTGCGGGACAATTGGCCGTAAAGACGGTTGCAAGTAGCGCAGACCTCTGGGGAAACGTTTTGCGAGTGGGTGTGAGAAAACAGAGAAGCCCTGAATGAGGTCGTGACGTGCTGAAATTGCTGCCAAATAAACCCTTATAGAGGTGGTTTTGAGACCCTCATCATAAATGGAATGAAGAAAGGCTAGTATGTCCGCTATCCCACAGGACTCCGGTTGAAGTCCCCTGTTGGAAGCGAAGACTTCAAACTTTCTCCATTTTCTGTTATACGATGCTCTAGTGGACGGTTTTGTTGCCTCCATTAGGATGGCACGCACTGGCGATGGAAGGTCTAGCTGATGCCAGTGCGCTGGATTTGCCATACTGTCAGTCGCAGTTTGGGTATATCGGGGTGTAGAACAAGGCCCTGATCCATGTAGGTGAGGTCCGGGTAGTGTGGCAACTGGAGGTATTCCCCTCTGGAGAGGCGGAGTAGTGGTGAGAACCAGGCTTGCCGTGGCCACCACGGGGCGATGAGGATGGCATCCGCCCTCCTCCGCTGTAGAGCTACTATTACTCTGGAGATCAGTGGGAAGGGGGGGAAGGCATAAACAAGTCCTTCTCCCCATGAAGTGGTGAAGGTGTCCCCTTTTGAGTCTTCCCCCATTCCTGCTCTTGAGCAGAAGGATGCGCAGACTGCATTGTCCGCAGATGTGAAGAGATCTATGTGTGGGGTCCCCCATCTGTGGAAGATGACGGATATGATCCTCGGGTTGAGCGACCACTTGTGGTTGTTTTGAAATTGGCGGCTCAGCGTATCCGCTCATACATTTTCCGACCCCGTTATGTGGACTGCTGAGAGGAGTATCTTCAGGGGAATGGCCCAGTCGAAGATTTGGAGTGTAAGTTGGAGGAGTGCGCTGGAGCAGGTGCCTCCTTCCTTGTTCAGGTACCACACAACTGACGTGTTGTCTGACACTATCAGTACATGGTGGCCCGTCACATAGTCTTTGAAGGCGAGTAGCACTTTTTGTACGGCTAAGAGCTCCAACTTATTTATGTGGTACTTCTTCTGTCTCTGGGACCATTCGCCCTGTACGGTGAGGTGGTCGCAGTATGCACCCCATCCTAGTAGGGACACGTCCGAGGTGATCGTACGAGATGAGCCTGCGTTCATGAACGGTAGACCCGCGCTCAGATTGCCTTCTAGTGTCCACCATCTGATCGAGTGATGGAGGGAGTGGGGTATACACACTCTGTTCCAGCTGTTGTCTTTGAGTGGATTGTAGTTCCTTAGTAAGAATTGCTGTAGGGGCCGCATCTGCAGGCGTGCCCACCGTACCACATATACGGAGGATGCCATGAGTCCCAGGAACTTCTGCACCGTGATTACTCTCGTATGTTCCGAGTCGAGTAGCCGTCGTGCAAGTTGTTGTATTTGTATGCACCTTGAGCTTGGTAGGAAAACTCTTCCCAGTGTAGCGTCCAGACACACACCGATGAAATGGATGACTTGTGTGGGGTTGAAGATAGATTTTTCGAGATTAAGGACAAGGCCCAGATTTTTTAGGAGGTTCTTGATGGTATATACATCCTTTTTCGCCTGCAGGTATGACGGGGAGACTATCAGCCAATCGTCGAGGTAAGGGTATATCTCGATCCCTGATGACCGGAGAAAGGCGCAGACTGGAGCCATGCATTTTGTGAACACCCTGGGCGCAGTCCTTAGTCCGAAAGACAGTACAGTAAACTGGTAGACCTCTTTCCCCACAATGAAACGAAGGAATCTCTGGTGGGGTTTGTAGATGGGTACATGGAAGTATGCATCCTTTATCAGTGCAAACCACCTGTTGCGTTGGAGGAGGGGAAGGACGGACGCCAGTGTGACCATGCGAAATTTCTTTGTCAAGACAAAATCGTTGAGTAGTCTCAAGTCCAAGATGGGTCGCCTGCCCCCATCTTTCTTCGGAACTGTGAAGTATCGGGAATAGAATCCTGTCCCCAGCTCCCAGGTGTTGACTGGGGAAATAGTGCCCTTTTGGAGGAGGGAGCGGACCTCCTGACACAGGACTTTCGAGGGTGGTGTGATTTTTAAGTGCCCTGTCGGTGGTAGGGATGAAAATTCTATTTGGTAGCCCTGTAAGATGATGTCCAGGACCCATCCGTCCGTCGTAATGTTGGCCCAGGTGTCGTAAAATGGCAGGAGTCTGTGTCGGAAATTTATGGGTGGGGGGGGAGGTACCTGGAGAGAGTCAAAGACGCTGCTGTTTGTTGGATGTCTCAGGCCTGCCGCGTGGCTGTCGGAACCTGCCCTGAGTGTAACCCCTCTTCTGATGGAAGCCCGTGTGCGAGGCAGATGGGTACCGTAAGTGCTGTTGTGGTTGCTGCTTTCTGAATGGTGTATAGCGTTGTTGGTAAGAGTGTTGCCGTGGCCACCTGCGTGGGCGATATGGTTGATATGGTTGAGGATGGTAGAAGCCCATCTTTTTCGCTGTTGTTTTGGCCTTTTGTATGCTATCTATTGTCGTGTCCGTGGTTGTATTGAATAGGCCTTCCCCATCAAAGGGTAGGTCCTCTATCCTGGTCTTTGACTCTTGTGGCAGATTCGATGACCGGAGCCAGACGTGCCGTCGGAGGGCGATGGAGGTCACCATTGCTTTTGAGAGGCAGTCCGTCTGATGCCTAGCCGTCGATAGCTCTTGTTTTGCTAGAGACGTAGCCTCTTGTTGAAAAACGTGTGCTGCCTCCCTGATGTTGTCAGGGAGATGAGCGTGCAGCGCGGACACCTTTTCCCACAGAAACAGGTTGTAGCGGGCCATCATCGCCTGGTAGTTAGATATTTTCAGACCCAGGGCCGTGGAAGAGTAAACTCTGCGTCCGAGACCGTCCAGCTTGCGACCCTCTCTGTCTACGGGGGCCAAATGTGATTTAGTGGACCTGCCCTGTGCGGATTCCACAATTATGGAGTTCGGCTTAGGGTGCTGCAAGAGGAATCCAGCATCCTTCTCCTGGATTTTGTATAGGGCGACTATCCGTTTTGAGACTGGTCCCATAGTCGCTGGGATCTTCCACGACTCTTGCGCTGTGCGGAGGAGTGTTGGAATCAGTGGTATGGCCAGGGTTGTAGTCGTCTCTCCGTACATTCCATCGTAGATGAAGTCAGTACATTCCTCCTCCGGTTGTTGACCTTCAACACCAAGTGATTGTGTTAGGCGTTGTAGCAGCTCCTGGAAGGAGACGACTTCTACCGAAGGAGAGGCTCTTTTATCTGTCCCCACATCCTCATCTGGTGATGGTAGCGACGGTGGGATGTCTACTGAGGAGGAGGAGTCAGAGGCGTAGTCCTCTTCAGAAGGAGTCAAGCGCGGTGCCGATATCACCATCAGTGGAAGTGGATCCAGTGGCGAGTCGGAAGGCTGGATGGGCTGTGGTGGCACCGACTCGGAGGCCGACGGAGGTAGCCTGGGCGGCCGCGGAATCAGGAATGTCTCCTCCTCACCTTCGAGACGCTGCCCCGTATACGGATCAAATAGGAACCGTTGTGGAGGGATGTCTTTCTCGGGCTGAGGTAGACCAGTCCACGAGATCGCCGAGTGATCGGAGAACTGGTCCCAATCGTGAGCCGGTGTCGGGGGTGGCGATCGGTACCGAGGGGCGGCCGGGGTCGACTTCGGTATCGACATCGGTAACAGCGAGGCCAGCGGGTCAAAGGGTCAAAGGGTCATTCTTCCGGTTCCTGGGCCAGTGGCGAAAAGGAAAGGTGGAGCCTCGACGTCGACGAGTTGTGGTCTGGCCGCCTGGCCGCGTCCCTTGTGGGTCTCGGTGTCGGAGAGGCTGGTGTCATCGGTACCACCCGAGGCGGGGTCGAGTTGTTCCTGCGTCTCGGTGCCGGTAGCGGCGGGGGCGGCGCGGGTATCGGCCACGACAGAGGCAATGATACTGACATCGATGGTGACGGTGACGGCTTAGCCATTGGTACCGGCGAGCGCAACGGTACTGAGGCTGGTTTCGGCGGCAGTTTCAGCCGTGGTGTCGGGGCCTCCGGCGCAGGCACCTTCTGGTGCTTTGAAGTCGAAGGAAGCTTCGACTTTCCTTTCTTCTTTCCCAGCCCGTCTTTTGAGGAGGAAGAGGAGTGTTCACCCTTGTGCCTCTTCGCCTTGACCGTATCAGTGGCAAGGGAGGGCTTGGTTTTTCGTGGGCACTCGGTTGACTCTGCAGCCTTTGTCCCGGTATCGGTCGCGCTGAGCGAATGCACAGGCGTATCCACGGCCTCGAGAGCCTTCTTCCAAAGAAGCACTCTTAGTTTATTCGCCCTGTTCTTTCTAGTTTGCCTGGAAAAGTTGAGGCAGTGGGTGCAAGAGTCAACGACATGGGTCTCCCCCAAGCACAGGAGGCATTTTGAATGGCCGTCCGACAGGGTTAGTTTAGCGCTGCATGCGGTGCAGTTCTTAAAAAGTGCGGTCTGCGCCATCTTGGATCCTCCACCGACCGAGTGCTCGGAAAGGAAGGAAATGAAGAGGGGGGGGTACCCCCACGGGGGTGAGCAACGAGAGACGGGAGACAGGAAAGGAGATAGATTTTATATACATAAGGTTTGCGAATGGGAGGTAAAGATAGATGTGTATATATATATATATATATATATAGGTGAAAAACAAAACGGAAGAATGAAGAATGAAGAAAGGAGAAGCAGAACAGAGAGATAGAGAGTCTAGGCTATAAAACTATACGAACGTGTAGAGAGAGAAGTTCTTCGTGAGGCAATCAGCAAGGCGGTTAAAAAAAGAACTGAGGTAGGCGGGAACCCGAGCATGCGCGATAGTACGGTGGGGGGAGGGGTTCCCGCCAAGATTTCTAGGCTTTAGAAGTTCCAGTTTGAGGCTCGGCGCCGGCGCGAGCCCATAATGTGTGATGCACAGAGACCACGAAGAAGAACTCCCTACCACTACAAATTAGGCAGGCACCAGCCCTTCTGGGTTTAGCACCTACTGAAAACATACCTTTTCCAACAGACATTTCCCAGGAATGTAATCTTGTCCCCTGTATAAAGACTTGTATAAGTGACTTTAAATAAATACATATAAATAAATAAATAGCTTTCCCCCAACAATAATCTTCATGGAAAATTAAATGAGTAATTAGCCCCAAATCTGTTTTTCAAAATTTATTTACACACATTTAAGCACAGGCATCTGATTCCTTCCCATCAAATGCCACACTGGTTTTCATACCTGCGATGAGGATGGCATATAATACAAATGTCCCCTCCCTTTGAGTGGGTCCATTAGTCTGGTGATGGCATCATTCTGGTGAGATATGGCATGCTTGAGTTCTGCTATTTCATCCAATATGCTGCCAATTTCCTCCCTGTTGCCTGCAAGAGAGTTTAGATTTTTAGCCCATTCTATGTATGTATGGAGTTATAAATTTAAAAACTTCTCAATCAGCTGAACAACTCAATGGTTGCCTGAAGATTTGAGGGGTATTTTGTACATGCTGTATGGGGCATTGAAGCCCGTTCTCCTGACCTCTGGAAATCTCATTCAGACAACCCTTTGGTGTCTTGAAATTGGACACTTTCAAATGGATCCATCCAACCTGTACCGGCTACAGAAGGCTGTAAGGTACATAGGACAAGGAAGTATTTTACACTGAACATATTAATTTGCATCATCTTGGACTACAGATCAATAAAGCTGAAGGGTTTTGCATTGATCCTGCCACAATGATTAAGCAGGTGTGGTTTATTAAGTCTGTCAATGTAGTCTGACTGCATGATGGGTATTTATTTTGTTACTAGTTATGTAGTGACATTTTAAGGACATTTGGAAACCAAATCAACCGATATGCAGGCGATGTGATGTGCATGATACAGCACTCCGAAAACAAAACAGACCATTTAAAATTTCCAAACATTTAAAATATTATAGCTTTAAAACTTTTTAAACATATAAGCGGTTTTTAAAATGTGAAATATTTCAATATAAAATGCCAGCTTCAGTTACAAATCAGAGTGTGCGACAACACCACATATAAGCTGAGCCAGAACCTATCAGGGACAGGCCAGATCTTTTTGAGGGAACAGATATGAACAATCAACACTTATATTTGACAGCAAGACAAGCTGCATTAATAAACATCATGGCTTGATATCTCATCCTTTACACTGATATCTGTTTTTAGCCTATCAATGAACATTGCCTCTTTAATCTTTCTCCTTTGGAGGCTCCGTTCCACTTCTAGCACAGAGATCTTCACTAACGTTGCTCTACCAGCATGTTTATACCTCCTATGAAGGGACCAAGGTCTAGCACGTATTTCATTACGCAGAATATCTGTCAAGTGCTCCTTATATTGTTTTAGAAGGGTTTAGAGGATTTGGAATTTATAAACTGGATGGGCTACTTCTGGTCATTTGTTCAATTTTTGGAAGTCAATAAAAATACAGTTTAATCATATGGAGGTTTACAAAGAAGCAAATCCAACTGTGTCCAATGGAACTTATTCTAGAGTCTAGTCACAGTTGAACACATAATATATTTTGAGAGATGGTACGTTTTGCCATTCAAGTGTGACAGTTCAACATTAAAGCCTCTAAATTGTGAAGAGTAACTGGGCCATTTTGCTAATATTTCAAGAAATCCTTTGAAGTTCAAAGTCTGTGCAGGACATAAAGTGACATAAATGGACCAAATTTTTACATGGAGAACTAGCCTGGCCTTTGGCAAACCTCAGACACTAATAAAAGGAGTGCTTTAGATGCTCTGTTTACGTTTATGTGGGTGGCACAAAACATCTCATGAGAAAACACACTGTTTCAGTGTAAATAACTTGTAAGAATAGGATGAATGCCAAAGCCCCAGATATTGGACAACATATGCTTATATGTGAAAAAGCAGAATGAACTCTTCAGATTTTTAAGTCCTGCAATTAAAAATACCTAAACATAAACACACTATGGAAAGACCCTGATGTTCTTTAAAGACATTTTCAGTGGCATGACCAAATTGGTTTTTAGTTGATTTTTTGTTTTTAAACTGATGTTGTTTGCTGCTCTCACGGACTGAGGTTTTATAATATTGTTTTAAGAATTTTAAATGTGCTGTTTAAGTATGTTTGCATTCACTTAAACATTTTAATAAAGATGTCAAATACTGTTAATTGTAATTACATAGGTAATAAATAATAAAAGTAATAATTAGAGTCTTGTGCTTTGTTTATATATGGCGCAATGGGGGATAGCTCATAAATATTTCATGAAACTAATGTTGCCCATCTTAAGAACCCTAATTATAACATTTGTTTTAAAAGGAAACATTTCATGGCTGCTGCTCAAGGAGAAGTGATTACGGAATGGTGGGAATACATCTGAATTTGTTCAAACACAAGAAAAAAGAAACTGGATGGAAAATATTACCTTCCCCAGCCTCATCTAGTGCAATGCGTAGTCGGTCAATTTCTGCTTTCTGGCATTTCAGGAGCTGCTTTAATTTCTCAATCTCCTCTTTCTGAAAACGTGAAGCAGCAGTCTCAACATCCACCTTTTCCATTTCATGCTGAAATTATCAAAAAGCATCTTAGTCAAAACCCTTTTGTCCTCACATACATTACACTTAAGCAAAAAACTTAACGCATCACTGAACCTTGCACTTCATGTTCATACGTATGTAGCCATGCTTTACTCTTGCCCCTAGGTTGCGTTCCTTAACACTGCATAAAGTAATGTAAGTAACATACTCGCTCCTCCTTTTCTTTCAGAAGTTTCTGCAACAATTCTATTTCTGCTTCTGCTCTGGCAAGATCATTAGAAGCCTGAGAGGCCTGCATACAAAACTTCTCTGCTTCCGCAAGTTCCTGGAATTCAAAAAAATGGGGGAAAGCATTGAATTAATTTATTTTGAACAGCTACTGGTGTTTTGTATCGATTACATAAATTACAGGATTATACTTATAATTTGTTTATTTTCTCCAGTGAAAGTAATATGTACTGTACACCTCCAACTAGATTCACCAGAATTGCCAGGGCAGAGGTCCTAGGTATTGGTACTGCTTGTCTAAAAGGATCCAATATTGTGCTGAATCCTGTAGCCAAATGCTGGCTCCCTTAAGTAAGCAGCCAGAGCGTGACCAGGAGGTGGCTGCCATAGCCTGACGCTGTAGTAATCTCCAAATATGAGTATGAACAGCTCATTGGAAAAGCTAAACTTTGGCCAAAGTGACGGTTCCTTTGATTCTCTGCTCCTCTTTCACTTACCCAAGTTTTTCTAAGCTCCCAGTATAGCCAGGTACATAGCTTATCCTAGTGATAACTCTATGATACTGTATTATTAAATAAAATTGAGAAAGTCATTTCCATGCTTCAAATCAAAACTGAAATGTACACCTAAATTACATAATCTAACCAATGGACTGAGACACTTGTTAACTCATTGAGAGAAATAACTTCCACAATATATCCAGGATTTATAATTCTACAATAGTGTACCTCACTGCGTTCTTGATTAATTTTGTATACAGTCCCATGAAGTGACTTGAGCTGATCTTTGGCCGCACAGAGCTCTGCCGTTGCCTGTTTATCTGAAGCAGAGATTGCTCTCTTTAATTCCTTCAGCTCTTTATCAATGCCAAGGAACTGCATTTGTGCCCTGGCATCTTCCACTTTTTTCTGAAAGAGAGATGAAGTGTCATTCAACTGACTTGACGACATACGACGATGAATGATATAACAATTAAAGTACCAGGAATCCTCTGGTACTTCTCTTTCTCAGGATTCATTCACACTAAAACATAAGCAAACACCTAGGTATTTTTGTTAAGCGTTATGCCAAAGGGGACATCTTTCTTCTAATCTATTCACATACTTCTCAATAGGAGTAGCCCTACCCTATTCTCCAGATCTTCCAGCTGAGCAATTATTCTCTCTTTCTCCTCATCAGCTTCTTGGAGCTGTTGATCTGTGAGCCCCTGGATTTCCTCCATGCTCTTCAGCTTTTCACTTAGATGCTGGATTTCATTCTCTAACTGCCGAACTCGGGCTTCATTTTGCCTCTTCTCAGCTTTAATCTGAAGTTGAAATGCAAGACAAAACAAAAACAAAACAAAAAGGATAGTTGGCGTGAGTTTTTATTTAGTAACTTGTGGATGTCTGTCCTTTTCCCCAGAGAATAAAGTTAGCAGCACATGGAATTATTTGCAAAAGCCTCTGATCTTTTTACCGCTTTATATACAAAGAGGCACAGAACTCTGTTGCCAGCTTCGTACGTTGCTCAGTGTCCCAATAGGATGACAAGTGGTGTGGGAAACTGAATCCCTGCTGTGGGGATTTCTCCAGGGGGTAGGATTCCAAGGCTGCTCTAAAGGGGCTCTGCAGGCTAGATGTGGATCGTCCACATAGATTCCCCACCCCTGAATTAAACAATTACGCCAAAGTCTTCACAGAAAAGGTGGCTTTTGAAGAGAGATTCCATACATCATGAAACTGACTCATCATTATACAAGATTTCTGCCGAAATAATTGCTGCATTTTTTCAACCTACTATATGGTCTAAGGAATATACTTTGCCTGCACCCAGATATCTGGACTTGAAACCAAACAACCACAAAAGCCGCTTCAATCCTTCCCTGGTTGTTAAAATTCACCCAAGACATAATCCAGTTTTCCACAAAGGGATTTTAACTGCTTGTCCACTACAGCCTTTAAGTCGGGGGTGGGGAACATTTCTGGGATGATGCCCCCCCCCAACTCTTCAGGTTCTGGATGATGTCAGGGAATGTGGCTGGTGCCCAGCTGGAGCTCCCGAAATCTGTGGCAGAAAAACAATTACTGCAATGGAACAGTTCTTTTCAAACTAAATATGGCCGTTTGGGTGTTCTGTAGCAGTTTGCTGCCCCAAATCAGCAACAAATTGCCTATTTTTTGCCACCAAATTTGGCAGTGCAGCAGGAGTGTGGTCTGTGAGAGCAAAAATGGCCTCTGGACCTCCCAACGTGGCCCACCCTGGCTTTAAGGCACCACAAGACTCTTTGTTAAAACAGGCTGCCATGGCTATTATCCCACTAGAAGTTGGAAATAAAGAGTGGCTGTTGCACCCTTTTGCACAATTTACAACTTTCTTACTTTGGCTTCTGCAGCCTTGTTGCAGGCCAATCTGTATTTTTCTTGTGCCTCTTCCAGCTTAGCTTGCTGAGATGCCATCTCCTTCTGAAGTCCTCTCTCTCTGGCCTGGGTTGCCTCGTTCTCTTGCTGTGAATGAGCAAGGATCTCCGCAATTTTTTCCTGCAGACCTGCAAGACTTTTCCCTAAAATATCCTTTGAGTTCTGACACCTGAAATAATTATACCAAGAATGGAGAAAGGGGAAGGAACAGAAAGCAACTGAGAACTGTTCAGGCTGGACCTGGGTTTCTACCAAATATCTAAAGAGTATGGGCAGCACATGTGGGAGGGGAGAAGTAGCAAGTGAGTAAGATATATTTACCCCTACCGTGGCCAGCAGCTCCCCCTGCAGCCCCACATTCCCCTGCCCTACCTGTTTTAATTCCAGCTACAGCTAGAGAAACTTGTGACAACCATACACTAGTTTTTTAAAAAAATTGAATTTTAAAAATAAACAAGCCAGCCAGCCAGCAGGCAGCAGCTTGCAGCGGAGTGAGGATGCAATCAGAAAAGATATTTGAGGGAAGGGGAGAATGTATCCCACAGAGTATAGCAACAAAGTACAGCAAAAGCTACAAAAGTAGGAGTGAGTGAAGGTAATTTCAGATGCACTGGGTGTCTCACAGTGATTTTAACATTAAGATGTTATGAACAGATTTGTCTTGTGTGTTGTAAAATCAGACATGTGACCAAGGCTATGTTCAGGTGGGCACCCCCCCCCAACCTGGTGCTGGACACGCCCCCTGGAGGCAGACATGTTGTCCTCCTTTTTGGTTTCCAAAATACGGTCACCCTAACTGGGAACCCCAGAGGGGGGGGGGGAAAGGCTGGAGGAGATGAGTGCAGGGAAGAAGCTGTGGGTGAGAGAAAGTTACACCTTTTTCCTAAGGTATCTGATGGAAACTCAGATTCCCAGACCAAAGTCTCTGCCAAATGTCCAATTTGATACTAAAAATGCTTTGAGACTGAAGGCCATTTCATACAATACGGAAAAGCGGTGTTCTGCAGACTGTCCACCATGTGCAGATGGTAACTGTGATGTTTTACTGTTCATTGCCAATTTATGTAACGTAACTATTTGCAATGCGTTAAGGATATTTGCTATTCAGGAAGTAAGTGGTGTGGACTTCAAATACCAGGTTGGTAAATGGTTAAATCTGGGGGGGGAGAGTGAACAGAATGTGAAGTGAATGCTGATTGACTGGTGGTGCAAAGGTCTGGATTGGCAGTTAGTAGTGAGTGGGAGGAGTTAAGGGAAGCAGTAGAGATTGTATGTGGTGAGAGAGTCTGTGGAAGTTAGAGTTGGAATCTGGGTTTGTCTGTGGAAGGGTCTAGCGACAGTGTAGGAACAACGTCTTTTATTATTTTGGGAACAGGGTGAATGGGAACAGAGAGTGTAGCCTAGGGGTTAGCATAAGGGTTGCATCTGAAACTGATTTGAAACAAACAAGTATTGAAACTGATGGAACCGTAGGTTTTGTAAACTGCATAACCTTATTTATGGTTAGTTAGAAGTTCTTTCTGTTTCATAAACTGGAGTGGATTCTTGGAGTATGTAAGATAAGGGTCCAGTGTTCAATGGTGGCAGCAGGGAAGGAGAAAGGAAAAGACAGAGCGCTGGGCTGGCTGCTGTGAGGCCCAAAAGGCTTGTGAGTCACAGAGTCAGTGAGCAGCATTCTGATGCACGCCCCATAGTGGGGATCCTTTGATTTCATAGGACCAAAAGGGGCGGCATCATGGCAAAAAGGGAGATGACCATCTTCAAACCCTGGCAAACAGGACCAGCCCTAATATGAAGCGGGAGGATGCGGGCACAGCAGGCAGCAGAATATGGGAAGAGCGGTGCCCTCCCCCTCTAAAGGGTTTGCCACTTCTTAGTCCTGCCAGCCGCCTGCATGGTCGGCCGGCCGGCCGAAGGAGCGGCTGCTCGCTTGCCTGCATGCCTCCTGCTCTGCTTGAGCAGCCAACCCAGCTGGCCCACCTGTTGACTGACAGGCAGCACACTGGCGAAGAGGGTGCACATGCGTATGCCAAGAATAGGAAGCTGATGGGCAGGTAGACCAGGTGGGAGGGAAAGTGGTGGCGGGTCCTCACTTTGGGCAGCGGCCTGCCCTGGCCCGGGCCCTGCTGGAGATGTACACACACGAATTAGCCCAGCATGTGCAGACGTATCTCCCCATCCTATGAACATACGGAGCTTCCGATTTTAACTCACCTGACTTCTGCCCCAGTTTGTAGCGCTTTTTTTAGTTCATTCACACGAGCCAAGACATCCTCAGGATGAATTAAGCTATCGACTGCACGATTCAGTTGATTTTTAGCCTCTTTAAGCTGTTGTTTCAACATGTTATTGTCTCTCTGCAACAAACAAGTTTGAGTGGTCATGTCCCCAATATTTCCAATGAAATGTATCTTGTCTTCTTGCATTGATTGTATAAAAGAATATAGAAGACACTTAGCATACTAATTATTTTACCATATAACTTATTTTACTACACCTTATGGAGTTAAAAGCCCAGATGTTGCAAGGAACAATGACCACAAAGAAATTGATAATTTCCCCTGATAATTCTAACTGAACTCTCTCAGATACAGCTTCAGTTAATTTTTAACAGACTTGCATGAAGCCTGTTAAAAATCATATATAACATGATTGACTTTCACTGAAAGATACAACTTGAACCTTTCGAAGGAGATTATATCAGAGAATTCAGAGACAAAATATTTGCTAAAATACTCCACCTGCAGTTGTTTGAGTTGGGAAAGCAGTTTATTATTTTCCTGCTCTTTTTCTTCCAATAATTGTGCTTTGGTTGATGCATTTTCCAAGGCCTGTCTTTCTTTGTCAAGTTCAGCTTGGAGAGCAGAGTGTTCCAGCTAGCTCCAACACACACAAAAAATGACATTACCGCTTTGTTTTGTTTTTTAAAAAAATGGCAAGAACAGCTCTAATTTTTAATCTTTGTAAATCACCCAGAGGGATTCATCTATTGGGTGGCACACAAATGTAATAAATGAACGTTTTTCAAAGGAAAGATGAATAAAAAAACCCTATTAAACAGAAGATAGATTTTGCAAGAACAGTTCTTTCTGTTAAGGAAGACACTCACTTAAACTTCTATGTTTGTGAATCAGTTGATTGGAACACAGCTGCAAATCTGTCCTAAACGTCTGTCAACAAATTAGAATATTAATATTGTATAGGATATGTTGTGTATTTCCTTATATTTTAGTTTGCCATTGGACCTAGTCTCATTTCCCTAGTAGGTCTCCTTGTACCGGTGCTTTTGTATCATCTAGACCAGTCATTGCTCCTCACTAGATTGGCCTTTGCTCCTCATTTTGCTCTGGCCTTTACTCCTCACTCCTCATTTAGGAGATTCAAAGCACTTTCCCACAGAATTAAAGGAAATTCATTGGGAGGTAGATTGAGATTTCCTTCAAGCTATCGGACACCTTTCTAGCTATATTTCTAGCTGACAAAGTTTCAGATTAGAAATCTCTATGTCATTTCTAGATTTCAAATCCACAAACATTTTATAAGCTTGTTTGTTTCCATCAGTGCATGTTTCTAGGATATATTCTCCAATACAATCACGAATCAATCTCAGCGGTGTGTACTTAAGAGAATGCCATGGAAACTAATTACAAGCTTTCAGTCAATAGAGGGTACTTCTCTTTGCTTCTGCTTGGCCTGCACAACTTCAACCTACCAAGCAAAACTCAGTGCTCCAGGCACGAATGGTAGCTCAATAAAGCTCATATTGTTGCTGCCTGTCTGGGAATCCAAAAACAAGAGACTGTCAAGCACCTGTCTGGCTGTCTTATCTGGCTGGTGGGCTGTATTTTGCTCAGCGGGTCACAAGCTGTGTAAGCAGACATGTTGGAGCAGAAGCCGATGTCAAACGAACAGAGGTCTGTTTGTATAATGGGCCTTTCTTCTCCCCTCCACAGCCCACAACCCTCCAGAGCAGATTTTGAGGGTGTGCAAGAGGGGAGAGGGGAACGTTAGTATTAACATTCAAAGCCCTTAATGGCTTGGGGCCAGGTTATCTGAAGGAACGGCCCCTCCCATATGTACCTGCCCAGACCCTAAGAACATCTTCAAGGGTCCTTCTCCGTGAGCCCCTGCTAAAGGAAGTGAGGCAGGTGGCTATCAGGAGGAGGGCCTTCTCTGCTGTGGCACCCTGGCTGTGGAATGAGCTTCCTAGAGAGGTTTGCCTGGCACCTACGTTATACTCCTTTCGATGCCATACTCTTTTCAACAACCTTTTTTTCCCCCCAGTATTTTAACAGTTTTGTCATCTTAGTCTTTTAACTTTGCTGTTTTCAAACTGTATTTTCAATCTGTATAAATCTCTGCATTGCTGCTCGGTTTTATCCTGGCTGTGCTTTCATACTGTATTTTTATATTGTCTTTTTATACTGTTGTTTGCTTTACACTTTGAATGGTCTTCATGGTTTTAATTTTGGTGAACCGCCCAAAGAGCTTCAGCTATTGGGAGGTATAGAAATGCAATCAATCAATCAATCACTCTGTCAATCCCAACTCTGCGGATTGAAGCAGTTCTGTCAGCAGAAAGATTTCATTTGATTACACCCCTGGAAACTACATGGATGGTAGCAGAGGGGGAATTGAAAGGCATTAAGAAAGGAAGACTTGTCTGCAATTGCCTATATACCTGACTAAGTTCTTTTAGTCTTGCTAGTTCTTCTTTATGCTGATTGGTTTCCACATCTCGGGCCTTCAGCTCAGCCTCCAGCTCAGCTTCATAAGCACTAAGTTCTCCTTGGGCCTCCTGCAGTTCCTCATTGAGTTCTCGTTGTTCCTGCAGCGCATGTTCAAGGTCTGTAATTTCCTGAAATCAAAGATATGGATGGTTTTGATTCATTCACATAGTTGCAGCATGCATCACTGCCTGGCATTCCACAGATCCGGCACGTTAGGACTACCACTTAGCGGGGAAAAGGGAGCTAAACCACTTCTACCACAAGACTGGTGACATATATCACCAACACAACACTTCTGAAGTCCATAAGGCCAGATTTACACATATAGTGAAAAAACAAAAACAAAGGAGGAGCGCATCTGAGTCAGGACAGAAAAATAGGGAGAAACAGGTTCTCAGGAGGCTTAAAATACTTTATTTCAAAGCCCAACGCGTTTTGGCCTGTGTTGTTTCAAAGGCCTTCTTCAGGGGGTTGCTAAGAGATGTCTGCAGAAATACTCCTAACACGATGATTGTCTCCTACGACAATTAATTAATTAATCACTATTAATTATCATAGGAGACGATCATCTTGTTAGGAGTATTTCTGCAGACATCTTTTATCAACCCCCTGAAGAAGGCCTTTGAACCAACACAGGCCGAAACGCATTGGGCTTTGAAATAAAGTATTTTAAGCCTCCTGAGAACCTGTTTCTCCCCCTTTTTCTGTCCTTATACATATAGTGGCAAACAAAGGCTTCCCAATTTCATCTACTTCTTGCGTGTGGGTACAACAGCAGCAAAGGGCATCCGCCGGGGGGGGGGGAGGAGTGAGCGGGGATGGAAAGGGTTCCTAACCTTCTCCTGCTGGCTGTTTTTCCCACCTGGTGGAATTTGGGGAGAAGGGTGGGAAAGTAAAGCTCTAGTGTTGCCAACGGTGACCAGCAGGATGGCTGAACTGGCCAGGTCCCACAGAGCATATGCAGCTTGCTGTGCGCTCTTTCAAGAAGCAATAGCAGGCAGAAGCAGCAGCACCACCATTGGCAACAGAGGAGTGTGAGCTGCCAGCCGAGAGGAGAAACTGGGCCACAAGGACACAGAGAAGGAAGGAATGTGGGACATACTTGCTCATCAGCTGCCTGAGGCCAGCGCCTCATTTTGCCCAAGGATAGGGCCAGCTCTGACTGAGATGCGTTTGCCAGTGAAGTGGGGGAAAGCAGCATGGCATTTGGGCACGTAATGTTCCTATAGCTTACTTTTCTCATGTTTTCTGCATCCATGGCAACTATTTCCAGCTGGTTTTTTTCATCCTCCAGTTCTTCCAGCCTTTGCAGCAAAGCCTCCTTCTCTTTCCGCAACTCCTTGCATTCATCACTGGTTTGTTTGGCCTGACCCTTAACACTTTCCAGATATTCCTGTAGCCCAACGATAATGGCTTCCAGGTCTTTCTTCAATGCATCATTTGCTGCTATTTGACCTGTGAACAGAAGGGCAGAAAAATTCAGAAATATATAGAGAGGAGCATTTCAACTATTAAGTCGGCAAAGAAACACCAGAAAGACAAGAGATCTATCCCTGAATCAAAGATAACAACACTGATTGAATCTGAAAATGGACTTATACGGGAGAAAAACCTTTGATTTCACTCTCTGAAGTGATTAAGTGCATTTGCATTTACCTGACATCCCTATCGTGAAGAACCAACAACCTTTGCCATTCTGCATGATATGCAACTTGAAAGCAGTTTGAAATTCCTGGAAAGGAATGTGGTCCAATCAAAGAGGAAACCACTCACATTTGTTCTGGTACATCTAACTCTCTGGTATCAGAACAACATCAAGCCGGGGGGTGGGGGGGATGATATCAAGATACCCAGTAATGGATAATTAAGAATTGGAAGAATAATATTTTATCCAGAAACCATATATTTTTCTTTAAACTTGGCCTACATTCACAGATTAAGTTAGCAAGGTAGAAATCTATTCATCACTAATTGCACCACAGTTCAATTTCTTAACTCTCTTGGCCAGGTTCTCATCACCCCTCTGGTTTTCCTTACTTCCCTAAGAGATGGAACTTCTTTATCTAATTATTACTGCTCTGTGGACACAAAAACACCAAAAAGTTGTTTTGGGTAGCTAATCTCCAAAGACTTCTACTGACAATTGTCCTACTACTTTAGGACACAAATCTCCACATGACAAAGGGGGTATACTGGAAGGGTTTGCCCATGTGCCACATCCAGCTATGGACAAATGCGAGTTTGCTCAGAACTCACCTTCACCTTTCTATTAGAAAAAGGAAAGGTTTTGTCCTAGGTAGACTGTGATGTTTGGGTGAAGCAGCTGCGATCCTACAAACCTCTTCAGAGCTGACTAAAGAGGCACCTAGATACCCATAGATGGTGCCACATATGGGTTTCCTGCCAGGGCAGGCAGAATGCTGCTTTCAGGCTTGGTCGGTATTAGAGTGCTGGCACTAATGGGGATGGGTGAAATGGCCTGGCCTCTTGCCCAGGTGTGATCTAGTTGTGAATCGCTGCTATTCAATACAGTTAATTCCTTCCTATTCATAACAAGAAGTACAGCAATGCCTCACATATTAAGGGTGGCCCCATACTTTATACAACAAAACATGGGTGTATGTGGACTTCCATAATATGGGGGTTCCGTCAAGCAAACGTTTCAGCATACCAGAATTTTTAAACATCTGTCTAGGAACATTTGGGAGCTGTGGCCCATGGAATATAAAACCCGTATATACACTCATCCACTGCTATGTAAAGTTTGGAGGTACCCCAAGTTTCTGAGGACAAACCTAGTACAAAAAAAGCCCATCTTACCATCTGTGAGCTGCTGCTCCAAGTCCCTGATTTCCTCAGTTTCCTTTGCAATCCGAGACAGTATGTCGTCCAGGCGGGTTTCGAGCTGTTTGTAACGCTTGTTCATCATGTCAAGTTGCTGCTCCTTGCTTGATTTCTGAGCTTTCATATGAGCCTGTAAATAGCAGCGAAATGACAACTTAGAGCAGTAGCTTTGTTATAAAGTAAAGACAAAAGAAATGGCCCACCTTCCTCTCTTAAAAAAACATTCCTGTCCCTCCAGGCACTTTACAGCAGGGGCAGGCAACCCTTTTGGGCCAAGAGCATCCTGGGCATGTCCTGAGAGTGGCAGAGGACAAGTAAATTGCCCCAAAGGAATAAAGGGGGGGGACTGAACCCAAAAACATTAAACTCCATTGAAGCCATGTTTTTAGCACCAAGAGAAACCTATTTCACAGCTCTCCAAGCTGCTGGTAAGGTGCCAAGAAAGGTGTCCCACAGGCACCACAGTGCTAACCTCCTCAACACAGGAAGCTGTCTTATACTGAGTCAGGCTATTGGGCCATCTAGATCAGCATTGTCTGTTCTCCAGGGTTTCAGACAAAGGGTCTTTTCCAGTCCTTCCTGGAGACCTTCTGCATGCAAAGCATGCACTCTATCCACAGAACGAAAGCCCTTCCCCTCAATGATTAAGCATGGCCTCTTCAGTCAAGGGGCATTGCACTAGATGGCCTTCAAGTTTCTTCCAACTCTTACCATTCTATGAAAGCAGTGCATGTATATACTTGGAAAAAAGCCTTTTGCAGAAAGCTGGATATGGTTCTTATGTCTGAAATATCTTTTATGGGGTATAGAATCAAAGGCATCATTCCATGAGAAGTCCACAAAGATATATTTTGTGGTATGTCTAGATTCCACCTTTTCCCACTGCTCTTTTCCCTGACAAAAATGTTTCCTTCCACTATAGATTGTAGCCCAAATAGAGCTGCCTGGACCCTACAGTAGTCTTCTGAGGCTCTTCTCCGGGTGCCCCCATCAAATGAAACGAGGCAGGTGGCACTTGTGGTACCCCAGTTGTGGAATCCCCTCCCCAGAGAAGCTCACCTGACACCTATGGTGGGCTCTTTTTGGAACCAGGTCAAGGCCTTTTTATTCACCTGGGTGCTTTAGTCCTACAGTTTTTATTGTTTTATATCTGTTACTATACTTTTAGATCTTTGACTGCTGCTAGTTTTGACTGGAGCGTTAAACTTCTAAACGTTTTATACTGTGTTTTGTCACGTTGTTATATTTTATGGTTTTAACTGTTGTGAGCTGCCCACTGAGCTTTGGCTACTGGGCAGTATAGAAAAGAATTTTTTTAAAAAAAATACATTTCTTGACTGAAATCCTCAAGATGGATAACAGTAGGCATCAACTGTAATCATTACAATGATAAAACATTTGAAAAAAACCAAAATGACAACATTTGCTTTTGCCTCTAGTTTCTTTATATTGTATTGCTTCTGCACGAGAGACAGGTGCTAGTATTCATTTCAAGCAAGTGCCTCTGTTACAAAGCTACAGAACACCACATCAACAGAAGAGTTCTGCACTCTTTGCCCCCCTAAAATCAAAGGAAGAACTTACCCTGAAGCCTGCTAATATTCCCCTGATTTCCTAAAGGGCTTGTCCAAAGGAGAAACTACATGTTGCAAGAAATACAGGGATGCAAAAAAGGGTATGCCTATGTCATTTCTCCCCTCCCCCTTCGCAACACAGAGTTAATGTTTACCATCTTCCAATGTCATTACATTGGGTGTTTCTCTGCCTTTGCTCCACATCACTGGGTGCTGCTGGTAGGGAAACGTACAACGTGACATCAGGAGACAAGGTAAATTTTATTTTACATTATGGAGGGAGGCAACACAGGGGCACTGCTTTCAGTCACAACCAAGTGCTTTTCATAACCTGTAGTTCCCTATTTCAGCTACACAAGACATTTTGTAACACCCAGTTTCACAGCCCAATCAGATGAAATTCATAGTAAATGTCTGCCTCCAGAGCCTTTGAAAGAGAGATTAGCTCTGGCTCATCTGCATTAAAAATATATAAGATAACTATAATAGTTCCCATTTCACAACAAAATATTATTTTTGTTCTTTCCCCCTAAATCTGCAACTTAGGCCTCATCTACAAGAATTCGGCTTTACGCCTGGTTAGCCGATTATGCGCATATTCACAGAAGCGCTTTATCGTAAATGCTTGTATGCAGGAGGTAATTGAGCACTCAATGGGTGACCTTACTGGTTGTTTCAAATGTGCTTTACAAGTAGTTAATGCGGAGAATCGCTTGTTCACATAGTCAAAATGCACTTTAACGTTCGGAGCAAAATAAAACTCGCTATTTAACGCGTATTCGATAATGCGCATAATCGGATGTTTAAAGTGCCTCTACGCCCGATTTGCGCTCCGTTCTTGTAGAGGTAAAATTTTTAATGCGCCTTGAAAGAGCTTTAAATGTCTCTTGTAGAGGCAGCCTATGATAGTTACATTAAGAGCATATTAATTAAGCTATGCATCTAAGCATAGCTGTGTGCAGCATCTCCTAACAAATACCATGCATGACAACATAGTTGAATGAATGAATGGCATGTTTTGTTATCAGAGCTCAACTTGAACTGAAAGTATTTGCCTGGCTTAGAAACACAGGGTTAAACCCCACCCCCTCCAGCCAGGGCTTCAGGCATCTAACATTTGTCTGCATTTGGCTCTTTAGGTACCAAAAGTAACAGAGCACTCATCAGCAGAATGAGTACAACATATACACACATAAAAAAGACAGCGGTAAGAAATACAATGAACTTCTCCAACAGTTAGATGGTACTTCTAAAAATATAAAATAAATGCAACACACCACTGATTGCTATTTAAAAATAAAGATCCTTATTGCTAGAATTCTAAGAGATTTTTTTTTTACTGCATACTGTTCTGCATATTAATTGAGGCAATGCCAAACGGCTGAAGCAAAAGTATCACTGCAGCAAGGCTATCTACTATCCAAATCAATATTTAATTTTCTAAGCAGGAAACTAAAAGACAATGTCTAAACATCTGCAAAGTTTAGTCAGACATATCCTGTTTAGATAATAGATGCAGCTTGACACTGTGGTCTTCCAAAGGTTCTCTGCAGCTGTTGGGGTTCTGCAAGGGTCTTTTGATGGGTGGGGGGGGTGAAGGAAGGAGCAGGCACTTACAGCATTTTCTTTGTCCTCTCTTCTTTTCCAATTACGTGCTCCACTCATAACACAGAATTCATTGTGGAAGAAAAGCAGCGCTAAGCAAAGTTGCTTAACCAGAACACCGTTCCCCCTAATCTCCCATCTTGTTTTACGCGTCTCGTCTCTGTTTGACAGTTGGCCTTTGGTGAGGATGTGGTTTGAAACAAGCGAAGTTCCAGGGGTGTGAGAGTTCCTTCGTGACGCCTGCACGGTGGTAACATGTGCTCCAATCCCTACTTCTCTCAGCTAGCTGGACTCTGTCCCATTTGCTTTAAATCACAACACAGGAAGCAGTGCAGGAAGCCAATCGACTCTGGGGCTTCGAACAGGCAGCTCTACTCTCTGAGAGGCTGCGCTTGGCCTCTGGAGAAAGCCGTTTCCGCCCATTGAGGAAACCTCCCTGCAACATACCGAACGCTACTATTGGAGGACTGAGATCTTGGGCTGCTGACTTGCCAGTTCTTTTTATAATGAGCCCCTGGGCCTCAAAGACAAAGGAAGATTTGGAATGAGAAAACTTCATGCACGCCCACATAAGTGGAAAGCATGAAGTACTAAATGAACCTTTTTCTTTTTTATTTCTTTCCTTTTTTTGTCTTTTTCTTTTGCAAAAAGATTTTAACATTGATATTATAGTTCACTAGACCCCGTACTGAAATCCCTTGGTATATATTATAGATATCAATATATATGTCATTAAAAGGTTTTTTTAAAAATGAAACTAAGATGTGTTGTAACTTTACATAAGCTTCTTGTAGCCCAATCTTATGCATGTTTACTTGGAAGGAAGCCCGACTGAGTTTGATGGGGATTACTTCTAAGGAGTGCAGCCTTAGTTGTAAGAATTGTTCTCACATAATACAATGAAATTTTCTGTCTGGTTCCAGAAACAAAGAAGCTTTATATAGTTACACCAACAGATGTAACTCCATTCTGTATTCTCTGGAACCAATTTCATTCAATTCGGTCCATACCAAAAATGGACAAAAACTTTTAAAATAAAAGCCTGCATGAGATGAAGAAAGTGGTCCAACCACATTGTTTTATAAAGGAATTACATCCCCTCCGGGTGTATCTGCACAAGGTTCTTATCAAAACATACTTCTGTTGATCTTCCAAAGTATGCAGCTGGTACTTGTAAGGAGAAGTAGAATTAGCTTCTAAACACCCCTATGCCTGGTGTACAAGTAGTGGGTTGGGGTACTTACTCGGTACTCTGCACTGAGCATGTAACACCAATTTACATCAACTTTGCTGGATCCCACATGATTCCAAGTCCTGCTCAAAGTGCTGATTTTGATCTTTAAAACCCTAAATGGTATGCAGTCATTCTTTTAGGGCCACCTTCTCCCACACAGACCTATGTGCTTGCTTAAGTAAGAGGGTGGATTAGCGTGCTATGTGAACAGCCCTAATGTCAGGCAATAATTCCTGGGGACAGCATTCCAAAGATTGGGCACCACAACAGCAAAGGCTCTTTCATGCATCATCACCCACCTCACTTCAGACTGCAGAAGAGCATCCATTGAAGGTCTTAACATCCAAGCAGGTTTATGTACAAAGCAGTGATCCTTCAGATTGCCTGGTCCCAGGCAATTTAGGGCTTTTAAAAGACCATGACAAGCCCTCTAAATTTTGCAGATCACCGCCTTGATGGCTTTTTGCAAACAATGCAGTGTATACAGTGGTGGCCAAAATTGTGGACACTTTTTGAAATTTTCATGTTTTGCAACTTTGAATGCTTATAGAAAATCCTCTGTTTCAAAGTTCAAATGTTTATATATCAATTGAAAGAGAATTTAATGCTGAATTCAAAACAAAAACAGAATGCAAATACCTGCAGTTAAAAAAAAGTTACGCTTACTTTATTCTAAAAAGAAACACAAGTTGTGATTGAGTTGAGAAGCAGTTTGGAATTGCAAACCGTACTGGCCAATCACAGTCCTTGTTTTGGGGACCAATCATATGGCAGTAGCTGTGATACCTCATGTTTCAAGTTAGGGAAAGTCAGTTTTGCTGTTTGTCTGTAGAAGACAGAACAAATATCACTGTATCTGAGGCACAACTGGAGACTGTGAATATTTAAATTATTTCTCATATAAAAATTGTACATCATAAATAGTGAAATGGCACCAAGGAAAAGAGCTGATTGGACACCCAGAAGAGAAGAAGTAGGATTGTTGTATTACGTGAATCAGGTCTTTCCTATGCTAAAATTGCAAGGCACGTTGGTCGTTCAGTGACTACATTCGGAGTTCGAAAGTTTTGTTTACGATATAACGAAACAAAGTCAATTAAAAACAAGGCAGGAAAAGGCCGTAAAAAGTGCACATCATCTGTTGATGACAGAAGAATAAAAAGGCTGTGTCTCAAGGAGAGAAAAATTTCATCTGAGGCCATCAAAGGTGTACTTGATGCAACTGGTGTTTCTGTCAGTTCCAGAACGATAAGGAGAAGACTATCAGATTTTGGACTAAAAGGTAGGATTCCGAGAAAAAAGTAATTTCTGAATCTAAAGCAGCGCCGGAAATGACTACAGTGGGCAAAAGAACACAGTGAATGGACAGAAGATCTGTGGAAGCAAGTTATTTGGAGTGATGAAAGTAAGATAAGCTTATTTGGTAGTGATGGGCGACAATATGTGAGACGTAGAGTAGGAGAAGAGCTACATCCTGACTGCATTGAGGCAACTGTAAAATACCCAACAAACGCTATGATTTGGGCATGTATGTCAGCAGATAGTGTTGGTCACCTTCATGTAATCGATGGCACGCTAAACGCACAAAAATACACTGACTTTTCAAACAATGCACCATTTATTTTTCAACAAGATTCAGCTCCCTGTCACACAGGAAAAATATGCAAACAGTGGTTCACAGCAAAGGGCATTCAATTGTTGACCTGACCAGGAAACAGCCCTGACCTGAACCCGATAGAAATTTTGTGGCACTGTTTGAAAATTCTTGTACGAATGAGGCGTCCATCAAATAAAAGCCAATTAATTGAGGCTATAAATGATTCCTGGAACCATGTCATAAAGAAGGAAGAGCTTAAAACACTTGTCGGCTCTATGAGACGTCGCTGTGATGCTGTTTCCAAAAATAAAGGCTTCCCTACCAAATACTGATATTACATTTCAATCATAACTAAAGTATCTGATATGTTTTTGTCAGATTTTACTGTAAATTGATCATGATTGCAGTATTTGCAGCATAACGTCTTTTTAACTGCAGGTATTTGCATTCTCTTTTTTGTTTTGAATTCAGCATTAAATTCTCTTTCAATTGATATATAAACATTTGAACTTTGTGAAACAGAACATTTTCTATAAGCATTCAAAGTTGCAAAACATGAAAATTTCAAAAAGTGTCCACAACTTTGGCTACCACTGTAAATATTATTGATAGCAACAATAAGAATCGTTAATAACAAATGAATAGTATCTTCACGAGATGCAATCCTAGGTATTTTCATCACTTTTTTGTCTCCACATAAATGAGACGTGTTTCATTACAAATATTCCCAAATCCATTCACAGTTATTGTTGGAAAGGGCAGCATCGCCCCACTGCAAAAATATGCAACTATATGATGATAGCACACAGGTAGTGCACTTCTAAAAGAGTGCAATGATTCATAATAGGTAATCATGGGGTGCATGTGAAGATATCAAACGTAAACGGGGGATGTCAATCCTCCTCCTGCCGAAGCCCTCAAATTTAAAATAAGCCTCCAGTGCACATGTTTTGGTGCAGATCTAATGCTATTAATCTTTTAACCTTAACCATGGCTCCCTCCCCGTAACACAATTTCCCCAGCTTTCTTTCTTTGTTTCCTTACAACCCAAGTTTAATGTTACGCCTGCAGCACTAATCTTGTTCAGGATCCCCCCTTAACCAGGGTTTAAAAATCTAAACCCTGATTAAGAGGGGAAACAGTTTCAGAGATTGGCAGTGCTACATCTGCCCCTGGCCAAAATGTGTTAAAATAATTTACAAGCACACACAGTTCTGAGAAAAAGGCTAAAATGTATTCTTACAGTGCAATCCTATGATTGAGAGTTCAATGGGACTTAATCCCAGGCAAATGTGTCTTAATACGTTCGTGAGAAAACAGACTTTCAGTATGAAGGAAAGAAACTGAATGTAAACATGTCACCTTCTGAGACTGCAACTGAACCTCTTAAGCAGTTGGAAGCGTTTCTGCTCATATAGAGCAATGCATCTATAAAAGTTATTTTATATCTTCAGAAGAACATCTCTTAAAGCAAGAGGAGACACAGAAAAGATTCTTTACATTGTTCGTGACAATGGGAAAGGCCCAGAGAACAAACCTGCTCCCTATGTGCAAAGAAAGCCAGATGCAGAGAGACTCCACTCATATCTAATATAACCCTCCCATGTCATAGCGCACTGCTGCTGTGCATGGTGTGATCGACTTCAAACGAAAGTGTTCAACCATTGTGCCTCATCTTAGAGCACCAAAGGGCCAACTCCTTCCCTAGTCCCGGTATGAACAGATTACTTTGGAATAGTAGCATGGAAGCGCAGGAGGGGTGGCCAAGTATAATTAGATTCTAATTGTTTAAATAATACCATTTCTTCAACATGGTGGATCCCAATTTAAAAAAACAACAACAGAAACCACATTAAAATGAAACAACAACTTACATGTCTTGGGTCTTTGGGATCCAGAGAAGCTATAAAACCCTGCAGATCTTCTAACTCCTTCTCCTTTTGGGCTATTTCTTGTCTTTGTCTTTCCATCTGTTTCTCTAGTCCTAGAGCTTCCTCTTGCAGCTGACTTAGGAGAAGTATCTTGTTGCTTAGCTGTTGCCTGAGACAATCTTTTTCCGCTTCTGACGTCTACATTTGAATATGCAAAAACACACATAACTAAGTTAAGATATGGTGATAGAGAATTCAGAAGCTTCAAAAGATAGGAGGTTGGCTTTAAAATATGGTTTAGTTGTTTTGTAAATAAATGTTTCAAAGTCCTACCAGCAAAGAGCTCCATCCTAGAACCCATATGTCCGTTTGTTGATTATTTCTTAAAATCTTTCATTTGGGGATTTCAATAAATTTTCTAAAACAAATACAGCATACAGAAAAAGACACCAGGAGACACCCAAGTAACTTTGGATGTTAAATCCCTGTTCTCCAGTATACTACAGATACGTGCATTAGACATCATCTTCATCAATGTATTACAAAGGCATAAGACATTGACAAAAAACATTGATAAAGAAGGGGAGTGGCAATGGGGTGCCCCATGGCCCCTTAAGTAGAAATCTTTACATGGAAGACTTTGAATAACAAAATGTCTGTTCCAAGGATCCCTTTGATTCACATTTGTTAATGTCACTGAGAAACACTGATGATATCTTTTTCATATGGAGAGAATCACAAGAGTCCTTGCACCATTTTTTTTCACTGAATCAACTCCAGCCCCTACTGAAACTGTACACAATACACACCAAATTACTTTTTGGGACACTGTCGTCAAAATGGAAAATTTAGGAATTGTAACTACAACGTACAAGAAACCGACAGAAATAATTTTCTCAGATATGAAAGTCACCGTCCCACTCGTCATAGTCAGTTCTTGAGGTCCAAACGGAATTGTTCTAAAATGAGGACTGCCAGAAAGCATCTCAATCTTTGGTCCAACATCTCTGCAACAGAGCATGCCATTTTCGTATAGTGGAGCGAGCCAGGCTCAAGGCCAACAACCAAGCCCATCAATTGTTGCTATCACCTTGTGAAAAGACTTCAAACAATGGAACTACCTGTGTATTGCCTTATCCTTCAATCACCAAGAAAGTGCCAAATAGTATTCGCTGCCAATGGCATCCAGTACTGGATCTGCTGGGTCTTTCATCTAAGCCTTTTAGTATCATTCAAAAGAATGCAGAGCCTTAAATATTGCCTGTTACATACAAATTTCACAACCAATAGAACCCTCACATCTCAACTATTGCCTTTTCAAGCTTCAAAACCAAAAGGACACCATCCATTTGGGCACTCGTCTATTGCAAATTTATGAGGAAGACCATGCACGTCATTCATCCGATCAATAAACAAAACGTGCCTATTTCTTCTTTCATGACTTGCAACAGCTCTAAGGTAATCTATACCATTCAATGCCCCTGCCACGAATTATACATAGGTAAGATTACCAGATCTCTCAAAATAAGGATAGGAGACTATCCGTTGAATTTACGGCGTCAAAGAACAGAGCCCCCTGGTCAGGCACTATCTTGAGAAGAACACACCATCAGCAACATTGTATTTTGGGGTATAGAAAATGTGCGTAACAAGAACCGGCTTTTTAAAAAAGGGAACTATATTGGATCCTGTCTATGAAGACTCTGACCACCGTGGGTCTAAATGAAGAATTAGATTTTCCAGCAAATATATATCAGGTTTTCTGAGGGACATAACCGAAAATGGTGTTTTATATCTAATCTCAGACATATGAAGAACTAGGAGACAGAGGGCCTGTAGAGCTGTTTTAATGTGAAAACGGAGCAGGGCCGAAATTGCATGCTCTAGCCAAAGCTTCCTTTTGTAGGCATATAACACAGCAGGTAGACAGACACGGCTTAATTATGTGGTTTGTATAAATAGTAGGAAGAACTTATTGTCCCTGCAGCCCCTTTGTAAAAGCTGAAAGGTTCGTTAGTTTATGTAAGTAAAAGAAGGACGTCTTACTTCTGAAGATAAATAGTTTCATTGTTAAGATTTTCCCAATTAATCTCTGCATAAAAGTGCTACAACAGGCAAGGGGACAAAATTACAATTCAATTGTTCAACATTTTTGTGAGAGCTTTCAGAGTTTTGATATGTGTAAAACATTAGAAACACAACGTAGAAACCTAACGTTTATTAACAAAGCGTTTTTGTGGTTTGTGTTAAAACAACCGTGAGGAGACAGTTAGTAATGAGGATGCACCTGTAGATAAGTGTTTAAATGTCTCCCTGTAATGAATCGCATATTTTAATGTTTATAAGATGTATTTCGATAATGCAGTACCATTTTTGGAATGTAATGGCTTTAATTGTCAATTCTGAGTGTTTCGTGTCGTTTCCTGTTATGTTTTATCTCATATTTAGATTATTGCACCAGAGGAAGGAGAGATTAATTCTCAAAAACGTTTTGAGTTGTGATTCACGATAAAAAGGATCATTCCATCAGCACTGGGGACACATTTCCCCCTCTTTTTTCCTTATTTACTTGTTTAGTTAAAAAAACTTGAATCAGCTCAATCCAGGTATGTGTGTACCAATGTGTACTGAGAAGTCAGTCCCACTGCAACCAATGGATCTTAGTTCCAAGTAAATGTGCAAAGGCATGTAGTCTCCATTGTTTTTTTTGGTCAGCCTGTTACAGGGGTGCGGAACCTGCAGTCCTCTAGCAAATATTGTTGAACTCCTATGTATCCCAGCCAGCATGGCCCCGGGTCAGAAATGATGCGATTTGCAGTCCAACAACATCTGGATGGTCACAGGAGTTCACCCCAGCCTGCTATCACTTAACGGTAAGCAATGTTACCAACTATAAAAACAGAAGATGATATCTAAACCCTGCTGTTTTACTTTATGACATATGATGGCCAAGTGCCTATTTTAATGTTTTGCCCCAAAACACCTCCCCATGAGCACTGTTGGAAAGGTTGAAATTTGGCGATTCCGTACAGAAAAACCAACATGCCATGTAATGTGTATGTCCTTTCAAATATTTACTTTATTGTCAAGTTGTAATTGGCTTATACATACCTGTTTCTGAGCTGCAGCCTCTTGGAGTTGTTTAAGCTCTTCTGTTGCTTTTAAAACATATTGCTCTGCATTTGCTACCTCCCTATGCAATTCAGTCAGTTTTTCTTCAGCTGGGAAAATGAGAAAAATATATGTATGCATTGAAAGTATTCAGACGCAGATGGGCAGATGCTGCAGTTATGAAGGGCATGTTTTGAGGGATGGAAAGCAATGGCCACAATCAGGAGACACAGGCAAGAAGATATGTGGATGCCCCAAAGCTTTTAATATCTTTTTCTTTCATGTACATTCTGAGAGAGACTCACTGGATGAAGACCAGCAAGTCAAAGATTAGGAAAGTGTTTGGTAAAAAGATTGATTATAGCAAAAAACATGAGGTAATAGGGATGGGGTTGCATTAAACTGAACGAGCTTTGAGGCAGTTTAGTCTATGCTCTGCTGGAATCTGCTGTAATGGTGAAACATGTGAGATGGGAAGTCACCTATTCCAATGTCACCTCAGCCATGATATCATTGAATTCAGATGCTGCTGTGTCAGTGCACAATTTTAGCTGCCAGCCTGGCTGTTCAGCATACATCCAGATCATCAGACAGGAAAGTGCGAGGACAACTAAGCGAAGACAAACTTGAGGGGGTATGGAGGAAATTTATTGACTTTGTGAACAAAGAAGAAAATGGGAGAACGCCTCCATCGGCGTATGTAGAGCTATGGACAGTATAGGTGGATGGGTAAAGACTAATTACTGGGGTATCCTAAATTAGTTAATGTTAAATAACATCAAACCTAAGTGGGAACATGTATTTGTATTGACATTGAGTGGCTCAATTCGGACGACACGATAATCAATGGTGGGGTAATAAACAACTTTACAGTTGTTCAACTAGGGGGTACTCCCCACACAACATGGTAATAAATAATCAACTGTGGTGTGGATTAGGATCAGCACTGAGTTGACTATGGCAGCATTCGGATGACACAATAGTCAAAACAACTGACGATTGTTTTCCCCACACGAGTTGTTTATTGTGTTGTCCGAATTGAGCCTGTGTGTGTGTGTGTGCGTGTATGTATGTATATATATATATATATATATATATAGTAATACTTGACCTATGCAACCAGAACTACATGGCTAGGTTTCCTACTCTTCCCTTTGAGGGTGGGAGAAGGAAAGGTTGGAGGTACCTCCTTTAATCTTTCTCTCTTTTTCCTCTAGCTGTACATCTAGCGACTGAAGAAGATTCAGCTGAAGCTGCTGAATTTTCTGTTGCTCCTCCTGCTCCAGGCTTCCTACGTGCATCTTTTGAGCCTTAGTGGGGATGTAACCTTCCACGGCAAACCTGTTCCTTTTGTACCTGGCTTTCCCAATGTAAGGACTTTCACCTGGCACATCATCAAGGTCAACATCCTGCAATTGGACACACAGTACAAACCCAGTCATATTTGAAAGTCGTTTACAAAGCCAGTCTTATGAATCAACGTGGTGTGGTTGATTACTTTAATTTTGCATGTATTTTTCCAAATTTCTCTTTTGAGTCTGTTGATGCATATTATTAGTATTGATAATAACAATATTTAGATTTGCATACCATCCAACTGGCAAATGCTCTCAGGGTGGTTTGCAATTATAAAGCCAAGCAACAACAACAATAAATTAACCATTAATAGAAAAATATATAAAACAATAATACAAATATCAAAATAATAATTAAACATTAAAAATATTTAAAACATTTGCAACCAAATCCACAAGAATCTTTCTACAAATCTTTGCTCTATCTAAAACCCATCTCCTATTCCCAAGATCCTTGTACACTGGGGGATTAATCAAGATTAGCTGATATTCATGAATCAATCTGCACTTTGAGAGAACAATCGGGGGGGGGGGGCATAGAATTTTTTGGATTCCTGGATCTGAGGTTGGAGGGCAGCGTTCTGACCTCAGGCCCAGGAGACCGGATCCCCACCCCTCCCCCTCCCAGCTGCCTCTACGAGCCCCGAACCGTAACAAGAGCATCACCTTTCTCCCAATTGTGGTGCTCAAGAGTGTGGACACAGTCACTGCAACTGTACTAAGGCTTCAGACGCCCAGTGCAAACGCAGGACACTTCATGCCTCTTCTCCAAATTTGAGAGGAGCTCTGGGGATTATTTTGGTGTAGCTCTTTACAGATGTTTGGAGTACCTCAGAGGCAGAGTACCAACTGTAGGAATGATCCCTGACACTTCTCCCGTCTATACACTTGGAGCTGGAGAGGGGAATGCTAGCCATGTACTCAGTTTTACATGGCTATAGGGAATAAACAGGATCCAGGCACCCATAAATTTGACTACCTAGGCCAGACCCCATAAATTCAGAATACCATTTATAACGAATTACCTCTGCTGGATAATAACCTAATGGCTCAAACTTGGCATCGATCTTATAAAAAGCCAGTTCTTGTTCCAATTCATATTGTTTCTGGCAGGCTCTGGTTAATTCCACCGTCTTCTGCTTCAGCTAGTACAAAATTAATTTTTAGAAAAATGAGTCAGTCTCATATACAAACATAAACATCTACGTTTCATAAAAATATATAGATTTATATAGTATATGAACGTGACAAGTCACTGTATGATATGCGCATGAATTACACAATGACACAAAGATCTAGTTTGCACGATTAAACAACCCACGTATTGTTAACTGTGGGCAAGTGGTTGGGTGCCAGTGCTCTCACATGCACCCAAAAAAACCTATGATTAACAAACAATGGGTTGTTTAATCATGTGAATGGGGTCAAAGTCTTCCTATAGTAAAAACAGAGGGGGTTTCCCCAAGTCAGACTTCAGTGACAAATGCATTTGCTTTACATGCTATGTTTTTACACTTACAGTGCAATCCTAACCCCCAGATCCGCTGGTTAGGATGCTATAGAGGTTCCTCTCCATCGGTGGAGGAAGCATCCAACTCTGAGACCCCAAGTTACATTCACAGAAAGCTCTGCAGGTGTAATACCAGCTGTGTTCCTGCTGGCAGCTGTCAATGGAAGGTCCTGAAACAGGCCATTCTCGTGGCAGGGCAGGTTTGGATCCATAGCCCCTCCATTCTCCAATGACACCCCAGGATTTGACCCCTAATCTATACATGCATCAGGATGGCATACATATTTCCCTTCCCACTGAAAATTATTGGGTGGGTGGGTGGGTGTGGAAAGAGCAGAGAGGAAGGACAAAATCTGTTGGGGGGGGGGGGGAAAGCTGGTGAAAAACCACTTTTCCCATTTATCTCTGGCCATTTGTGTTCTGGCAGGATTGCTCTAGTTTAAACAACACAGATATGCACGCGCACGCGCACACACACACAGAAGTCACAATACAACAAACAAATAGCAGGGTGTACTTGAGCAGAGAAATGTGAATGCCCAGGAAAAAGACACACACAAAAAACCCGGAAAAAAAACCCAGGATTTCCCATTTTTTCCAAGGACCATCCCCGGCCCACTCCCTGAACAGCTTTGGATTATGAAATATTTTCCTTTTAGAATTTATGACAAGGTGTTTTACATATCGTTACCCAGCCTTTACTCCCCCAAATGATTTCTAAAAAATATATAAGACAACTTGCATAGAAAGACTAGAAAGGTAAAAAGCCTGAAGATAATGAAGCCATGGAATCCTCTTTGTAAGATTCCCAGTATAGTTATTCCTTCTAAAATACTGTTCTGACATATCCATTAGAACAGTTACTCCAAGTCATGCTCTGTTTCCCAGCATGTGAGTCAAGTCACCATATCATGATATGGAAGAAAATGTGCATCTTTGATAGTTTGGGTTTTGTTCTACAGAGGCCTACATTTCTGGGCTTGTTCTGATTAGATGCTGCAGCAGTAAATTAATATAACTCTAATCTAAAACCCACGTGTAAGGGGGAAAAAACCACTGTAGGCTATCCCACCACTGTCTTCAGAGAGCATGGGGGCTATCACATTTAGGCTTTTTAAAACAAAACAAAACAAAAAAAACTTGGGGGCATGGTTCTATTAAACTAATTACTACAGGTTTTAATAAGAGTTCTCAATTAGAACTCACCGCTAGAGGATGCTGCCTCAGCCGTAAACCCTTTAACTGCTGCCACTAGTTTAAACCCTATCTACCTAAAAGAAACTCAGTAGCCTATTTTCTCTGGTTTAGGCATGGGATTAACACCACTAGAGATAACCTTTCAAAATGAACAAAAAAGAAGATATTCATTAATGGAAATTATTTACAGAAGTGAATAATATGTCACTCATCAAATAATAGGTTGTGATTGCTTAAAAGTTCTTAAATATGGTTGCTTATACCATTCCTAAGCTAAATAAATCTCAATAGCTTTTCATTGAGATTAGATTTCCCTAAACTCCACCGTACAAACAGGAACAGCTTTAAGACTTTCCCTAGACAGAAAACAAACTACGATTGCATGTGGCCTAATGCACACATACACACCCGCCCACCCCATGCACCTACCCCCTGTGCCACCACTGCCCGCCTGACCGGCCAGCCAGCATTTTTCTCTTTGGTGCACGTATACCTGCCCCGCCTCTCCCAGAAGTCTTGCGAGACTTCTGGGATGAGGTTTTTGAAGTCTCGCAAGAATTCACACACCTCATTCTGGAAGTCTCACGAGACTTGAGACTTTTGGGAGAGGCAGGGAAGCCAGTGAGCGGCCAGCTTTCCTGCCTCTTCCAGAAGATACGTGCACCAGCTGCCCAGGCGGGCAGTCCGGGTGGCAGGAGGCATGCAGGAACAAGGGGCATCGGCTCACTCAGGTACCATCCAGCCACCTGGGTTGCTTGCTTGGCAGCCAGCTGGTTGTGCCCACTGCCCACGCTCACTGCTTCATGGTTTTGCCGGCCACATGCATGCAGCTGATGGGACCAAGGGGTAGTGGGTGTAGCCTACCAGCTGCCCAAATGGGGAGTCCGGGTGGCTGGGAGCTGCCTGGGAGGCTTGCAGGAGCAGCTGCTTCTTGGCCCCACTGCTTGAAAGTGGCCAGACGGACCAAGAAAAGGTGAGTGGGCCTGTGGGCACCACCAGCGTTGTGCTCTGCCTCCCTTCCAAAATTTTGCCGCCTGATGCACCCGTATCAAGCGGCTTCATGGAAAGCCGGCCCTGAATATAGTCAAAATATATTTGGAGAACTAAAATATACTGATTAAAGTATAAAGAGTTCCAGCTTGCAACTACTGCATTATTTTTGTGTTGTTAAGCAAATACTCGTGTGCTCTCTCTGATAGCTTTTCTTGTTGGATACCTGAAGAAGAACATGCAGCAAGGTTCCAATAGGTAGCAGAAGAGAAAACTAAAAGGAGGAAGAGAAAGAGAGAAGGGCAGAAACAGGAAAGATTGGAATAAAGAAAAGAATTAGATTTCTAAATCAAAGTATCTAACACCATGCACCATTTCTATTTTAGAAATATACATGACACAAAAAGGTTTTGAGCAAACAATTATAAAACAAGACAAGTTTTGACCTCGTTAAGATAATCTGAAACAGGACCATGCAAGGAAATCCTAAGGGTAGCAGTAAAAAAAATGTAGTCAAGCAATACACATAGAGACTACCTTTAGTGAAGAATAAAGGCTCAGCAGTAAGGAAACTGGGGTCAAACCAAGATATTGGCTAAAGGAAAAGAGAGGCAAGCAAAATCTATCATCCACAAGGACAAGAGTAGGCAGTGCTGAAAATTATAGGATGCTAAAATATGGTGCTGTAAAATATGTGCCCAGTTTTTCTAATTCTCCAGAGTGGTCATATTCACATACACCTCTTTGAAACCAGTTTTAATTAAGCCCAGCCCTGAGGAAGCTTAATTAAACAGTTACAGCTAAGTCCTAAGAATTTTTATAGCCATGACAAACAAGGATTTCATAATGCAAATGGCTAGTTTGAATAACTGTAGATTTTATAAAACTGAATAACTATAGACTTTATATCCAGAAATGAAAAGTTAGGGTTATGTTTAACAATACTTAGAGCTTTAGAAGTGAACCACAGAACATCAGATTCTTAATCCCTAAAATAGCCTTTTCCAACCTGGTGCCCTCCAGATATGTTGGGGTGAGACTCTGGCTGGGAATTCTGGGAGTTGTTCCAACACGTCTGGAGAACACCAGGTTGGAGAAGACTGCCCTAAACTATAAACATTTAAATCCAGCTATTTGAAGGCAAAAAAAGTTTATTAAGACAGCTAGAAAACATTTAGATTTCTAAAAAATTCAAAACACACACTCACATTATGGTGTCTATTTTCCAAAAACAAAAACAAAAAAGTTTACTAAAGAGATTATTTGGTAGTTGTAGACATTGATGTAGTCCCATTGCAACCATTCTATTATAGTTAATTTTACTACAACAGTGTCAGTGTTAACCAGGAGTCATCCTCACAGCAAATTAAATATGGATCTCTGTCATTTAACGTCAACCTAGTTTCCATAGATTTAATGAGAGCACACGCACGCATGCAAACAGTGTAGGGTGACCATATGGAAAGGAGGACAGGGCTCCTGTATCTTTAACAGTTTCATAGAAAGGGAAATTTCAGCAGGTGTCGTTTGCATGCATGCAGCAATACAACAAAGCTGAAGGAGCCCTGCTCTCTTTTGAATCTGGTCACTCTAGTATAGCTCCTGTAGCTTTAACTGTTGTGATGAAGAGGGAATTTCCCCAGGTGCTGCATGCAAAGAACTGACACTGGCTGAAATTCCCCTTTCAATACAACTGTTAAAGATACAGGAGCCCTGTCCTCCTTTCCATATGGTCACCCTAAACAGTAATATTCAACAGTACGTTGGAATTTTAAAAACCAACATTGTTTTACCAATTCATTTTTTGTCTCCAGCTCACTCTCCAGGTCTTTATAGCTTTCTTTCTGTTGTAAGTGTTTTTGTTTTAATGATTTGTTCAGGTCATCTTGTTGCTGTAGCTTTTCAAGCAAGTCAGATTGTTTGTTTTTAAGGCCATCCATGTCTTTCATCGTCTTCTCCAAGTCCTTTTCTAGATTTTCTATCTCTTCTGCAAAACAAGGCAACCCAGCACATTACACACTTCTGTTGGCATGTTCACTAATTGTCAACAAACAAACAATGCTGATGGGCTTCGCAGACTGAAAATTTCTGTCCTTCATATATAATATTCATGGTTAAGGTGGAGGCAAAAGATACACTGGACATGAAACCAACACCAACTCCTTTGCACAATCCTTTTCCCCACCAAGTCCAAAGCATGCATACAGCTAGAAATCTTTCACACCAAGGCTTCAATCCTATACACACCTACCTGGGAGTAAATCCCACTGAACTCAATAGGAATTATTTTTACAAAAGATTGCATTCTAATTGTTTGAACCTGTGGTTATCAAATTTACCTAAATTGAATCTTTCAAGGGCCTCTTCCCTGTCACAGTTTGTCACTGGCTGCCCTTCAAGATCTTCCAATGATCTCAAATGGAATATGGTATAGAGACGATAATGAGGCAGGTTTGCAACAGGATTGTCTGCCAGGAACAGAGAAGTCAAATCTTTAAGAGGTTTCAGTTTAGCTACTTCATGGAGCTGAAACAGGGAAAAAAGTACAGGAATTAGACGTTTCTTGAAGCACAAATAACGTGACTTGCTCTGCTAATAGGCATATAATTTAATATTTGATTAAATGATATATTACATTGATCGTGTTAAAATTGTGTGCTAAAATTGAACCCAGGTGGGTGTAACCATTAAGATATTGTGACAACTGTGGCATAAAGCATTAATTAAATTTCTGGAGTCAAAAAAACTGTCAAATGGTTCTCAATGAAAAAGAATTTGCAGGGATGTTACTCAAAGACAAATTGAGCTGAATTTTTAGTTTTGATTTTTGTATTGAAATGTGTGTTTTCAGCAAGGGAGAATCTCTTGTTAAAAAAGGTTCATAAGATAAAGAAAAATAAAAACTCAGTACCACCAGCTGTACAAACGCTCCCTAAAGCTGTTGTTCTTAAAGCTCTACAAAGCTTCGCTTCAAGGAAGTTCATCCAAAATTAAAGCATTCAAGCACACAAGCAAACACAATTAATTGCTTTGAATTAACTCTATTTAAAATCAATGTAAGTCATGATTTGACTGATTACACACAAGGGCTCAACAATTTTCAAAAGTGTCACCTTCAGGAAAATTGTCTGCTGTGGAAGACCAGCAGGGGATTCTGTGGCAAGTTCTAGAGCGCACACTCAGCTCATGCAGGAAGCTAGCTAGTCCTAGTGGGCTTTACTGCTGCTCCATTTGAACTAAGAACAATATTAGCTAGAAAAACCCACTCACTTGCACCCTGTGATAGTGATAGTGGCAGGCAAACTGTTTCAGGAACATTGTCTATCATTACTGAAGAACTACCTGATAAGCTCCTGGAGAACCCCAGGCTTCCTAGAAAATGGTTAGAAGGCCATTGCCTTCGCCTATACAATTTTAATCTGCATATAGTGGAAATCTCAGAAGGAGAACACCCATGCTGACATTTCCTTTTTAGCTTTAGGGAGGATTTGCCAGGAACTACACGGCTATGCCTTTTGTTTTCTAATCCTCTTGGTTCCTCAAACCCATATGAGAGGGGCCATAGAGTACATGCTTTGCATGCAGAAAGTCCCATGTTCACTTCTCTGCCAGGTAGAAAAGAATCCTGGAAAGCCACTGCCAGTCAGTGTCAACTATACTGGGCTAGATGGACCAATAGTTCAACTCAGTATAAGACAACTTTCTATGTTCCTATTATTTCACTAAATAAGGAGTGTACCCTTCTTCATATTCTCTTCTTGTGGAGTCATATATTTCTGTGGTTAGTCATCACATCAGCCTGAAAGCTGCTTCTTTTAGAAATAATAATAATACACTATTTAAGCTAGCTAACTGGTCAACGTTGTTACCCAACTTTCAAAGAGGAACAGTGGTTCTGAAATACCAGAAAGTATTATCCGATGGAGCGGTTTTAAACTAAAAAGTAAACGAACAACAATTAAAATCAACAACAGAACAAGTGTACTTGGCAACAGAGCCATAGGCTGAAATCACTTACTGATGATATTTTGTTTTTTCTCAAATTCAAGATACGCAGAGACCTGAGTTTTTTCCCCAACCATACAGGGATGTGCTCAATCTCATTCCCAGCAAGGTTTAGTTTCTGCAAATTGTGTAGGTGTTCAATGCCTTCTATTTTACTGGGGAACAGAGAAAAATACTCAAAGTAGGCATTATAAGATGAGCAGTGCGTGCATATTGTAGTCTTAGGTTTCAGCTGTGACACAAAGGAATAGCTGATATAACATTTTCCAATACTTCAAGCAATAGTCTGGAGGATCAGGAACAAGCACGTGTTTACTTATTCAAGATGTAGCTTTATAAAGGTTTAGCCACAAACACTAGAAAGTTGTCAAGACACCTACTTTTTCTCCCTAATACTTAATAGAAAAATCGTATTCAAATTCATATTTCTAAACATCTAACTAAACTAGAAGCTTTCTATGCAAATGGTTTCCCTTTTATGGTGAGAAGTCCAACTCCACGCAACCAAGTGGTAAAGTATACTTTCTTTCAGTTTACAAACATAAAACCAGTCCCAAAACTAAGACACTGCAAACAATTCTGAGGAATTACATTTACAGGAAGTTTGGCAATGCCCAACAGTTTCCCCATTCTAGAACGAGGTTATAATAAGGATAAATTTTGTATTGAAACAGTGTTTAATGTGGAATGATGTGTATGTCCTCCTAAACTACCTACCAGTTTCTTGGACGTTAATGCAGGGATAGAGCAAATGGATTTTTTGAGGCTTTATGATAGCTAAAAGACTGATAGTATTACATTGGAAGGATAAATGTTCACCTCCCATAATGCAATAAACTGAGGACTTAACAACGCTATCAACATCTGAACGAGTGTCATATAGACGCGAGTGGATAAATACATGGTTATTTCGTCTGCTTTTCCTAAAACCTATGTATAACTCTCTCCCCTTATTTTTCTTTTATGGTGTATCTGAAGAAAAAAAATGATGACATTCCTATGTATGTAATGTTTGTTCTTTTTTCTTTTCTTTTCCACGATCTGTTTTCTGTTCTGATTTGTTAAATCCACAATAAAAGGGGGGGAAATAAAAAAAAATTACAGGAAGTTTGTGAAGGAATAACATTCAGATATACTGAATGTCTTCACATGTTGTTTTTTGCTCTAACTCCTACAAACTGAATTCCTCCAATGTTGCATGCATCTTCTTGGTTTTGTGTTACTGTTTTCAATTTGTTGTTTTAGAAGAAACAAATAAAACTAAAAATATAGTGGAGGTGGGGAGAGACAGTCGTCAGCAAGATACTATAGCAGTGAATTCAGTTTCTGAAGTTGGAAAACTGTTGCACTATTATCAAGGACTTCAATGAGCAAACAAAACTGCATTAAAATGTGGCTGGGTATACTTTTGACTATGTAGAAAGACTCTAGATTATATTCAAACAATTTTAATTAGCTTATTTTGCAGGGGGTGGGGGGAAATTGCTCATGGCCTCTCTCACTTTTTAAGAGACTTTACCAGACCTGCATGCTTATGACCTGGTTTTTTATTTGTTATAAAATAACAAATAAAATGCTCAAATCTACATTTCATCACAGAACAGCTGCTTCATCAAGTGAGGATGTTATATCAATGTATTGTGTAGCAATACTACGAGCAGCCTGATCCAAAAAATAGTTAAATGGAAGAACTGCAATCCTATACATATTTTTCTGGAAGTAAGTCCCATTGATCTCAATGGGACTTGCTTCTGAGTTGACTTGCATCGGATTGCATCGTAACTCTTCCAAAATCCAGGCACTTAGCTGTACCGTGTCTGCAGATCTATGATCTACATTCCAAAGGAAAAGCACAAAAGTTACAGATTCCTATTTGTAACTGGTGTAATTTTCAGTTCTCTTTTTGACAGAGGCTGTTCCCTTTTCATTGCTTAAAATGTACCACATTCTGTAATAATGAATTCTCCAAGGCTGCATACTCTATGGCAAAGAAACATTCACAATTATTTCCTTCATAGTTATTTTGCTTCTACTTAATTTTTCTTACTTACCTTATTTTGTTGTACGACAGATTGAGGTCACATAACTTCAAAAGTTTGTCCAATTTTTCAATTTTCTCAAGAAGATTGTGGCTAAGGTTAAGAACCTCTAGTTTATCACACTTCTCCAGATTTTCTATGTACTGAAATAGTTACAAAACATTAAACCACTAGATTAACCCTTATAATAAGAAAAAACAGTAGCCTTCTGTTTTTAAAAATCATACTGACTGGAACGATATATTACGCTATCAAGTGGAATCAATAGCGGATTGTAATTGTGCCAGTTCACTTTGAAACAAAACAAACAAAAACAATTATTTTAAAAAACTATTTATCTTTTTTCGATTTAAAACTTTTTATTTTTCAAACAAAGATAAAACACAAGTACAACAATACAACAATACAACATACAACATTAAAATGGACTTCCGAATTTCTCCAACAAACAAAAATATCTATGTTTTCTTAATGCTTTATCAAAATAAGACTAATGAAAAACGAAGCAAAATAGTGTATTTCCTGACTTCCCTATCTTTATCAATTGTTTTTCTTCCAATTTAATCGCTGAATCCACATGCAAATATGTCCTTTCCTTCTCTCTCTTTTAAAAAATCATCAAAGGTTTTCATTCCTCCGTAAACCCAGTTGTTGTTTTATCTTTTATTATCGCAGTAAGTTTTGCCATTTCCGCCAGTTCTGTAATTTTCAATAGCCATTCCTCCTCTGTTGGTACTTTCTCAGTCTTCCAATTCTGGGCATATATTAATCTTGCTGCCATTATCATGTATAAAAATAAAGTTCCATAACCTTGCGTCAACTGTTCGTCTATTATCCCCGACAAAAAGTACTCTGGACGTGATTGTATTTAAATCTTCAGTACATTTTGCATCACCTTATGCATTTGTACCCAAAAGGATTTCGCTTTTCTCAAAATAGATGTTCCATTTGGAACATCTTAAATACTTAGTTAACAGGCAGCTTTGCAACAGTCCAAATTCAGACATGTAAACCAGTTTAAAAATGATATCCAGGTTTAATAATGTATTTCAATTTTAAGTTGCAATGAAAGATCTCATTAATATGTTTTCAGATGGCCCATCTTTTTAAGCAAATAAACTAAACTGATTTTAGCCATGTGTCTGCTTTTCTTGAACAGGACATTTGTCCTTTAGTAGTACCTACCTAGTTAACAATGCAGTGGCAGAACTTGAGTGGTAAGCCTCCTGGCCTGAGACTGGAACCTAGCCAAGTGAACTACCTGAGAATCTCTTTACTCAGCCCTCAGCCATCTTCAGACACAGAGGGAAAGAAAGATGGGCAACATCAACCCCTGTGATTTGCAATCAGTATGGATGCTCTGCATTGGCCACTGGAAGCCTGGTGTTCTGCCCTTGCTTGGTCTACAGAGTAATACATTTGGTCTGATAAAGTCACTGACTTTGGGACCTCTATGCTAGAGAGAGCTTCTTCTGGGTATGGAGACTCAGCCCTGCCAAATTACCCCTGGAGCAGTTCATAGGAACAGCGAGTACCACCAACTCATAGGCCCAGTTTGGACAATGAAATTCAGGCTCAATTAAAGTTGCCTTCTGAATCTGGCTTGCTGGTTTGTACATAACAGGAAGCTATGGGTAACTGTGCCTTTCTGCTTTCTTCGCTTACTCAAAAGGAGGGATGAAGCAACAACAAAGGAGCTGTGATTTTCCAAACATGGCAAGTGTATAAAAAGCAGTTCTGTCTTTCTTTGGCTAGTTTTTGGTTTCTAATTTTTGTCTAAAATTCCAGGTAGCTGACTGTATCCATGATTCTTGTAAGTTAAGTGAAATGTACAAAATTAGGTATACATGCAACGATGTACTAGATGAAAATATATTTATGGCAAGTACATACCTTAAACTTCTTTCCACCATCTTTAGCGAGGGAAAGATTCAAAGCAGTTATGCGTGCCACATTTTCCTGTTTGGACAGCTTCTTGATAAGAGGTTCCGTTATGTATCTGATACCTGGACTGATACAATTGCCAGCTGAAATCAACAATAAGATGTTTGATGGAGTTAGTTCCAGTGGAATAGCGTAGCAAGGAAAACATGCAATCAGGAAATGTCATAAATGATGAAAATGCTGTTTGCTTCTGAAATTGTTTTTACCGTATCCATGAAAATATGCTGTCCTTATGACAAACCAAACCTATTGACTATCTGTCTCTCTCTTACCTGGCCAATAGTTTCAGATACTGTTGCTTCCGCTATGAACACCCAGGCTTGTTAGGAACCAATCTAACTCTTCATTGATCCCTTTGTCTTCCATTTTTATGTCCTTTTACAACTGAGGTAGGCAACTTGTGGCCCTCCAGATGTATTGTCCTATAACTCCCATGATCCCTCACCATTGGCAATGGTGGTTAGAGCTGATGGGGAGTGGTAGGCCAAAATATGTAGAGGGCCACAAGTTGCCCATCCTGGATTTACAAGGTCAATTTACAGTGCTCATACCTTCAAAATAGGATTCTACTTCTTAAATTTTCCCTCACTTCCCTATGTGCCTGGAATATCTCTTCGTCCAAAATCCTTTTCAGAAATCATTCCCCCCCCCAAAAAATACCCTTTAGATCTCATCTTCAACTAAAACCCAAGCCTAAGGACACATAACATCACCTCCCATTTGTCACGTGTTACCTTTTCGTCTCTCTCCCTGTTTCCTCCCCACTGTTGAAATTTAGATTGTAAAGTTCATAGGGCAGGGAGTATCGTTTGTTTATTTATTTATTTATGCTATGTTACTTGTTAAAATACATATGCATGAATAGGTCTGTGTTACTATTCTTAATAAAACCCGAATGAAATGTATGTACCTATGACATTCTCAGTATATCTGAACTTGTATTAAAATCAAACAGACTAAAATACCATAAGGAGGCATAAACAGTCATATGCCCAAGAAGTCCTTTGATTTAATGAATTAAATATCAAGGTGTTTTTCTTTTCCCCAACTGAAATTAAATTTCCTGTTAAATATTACATACATTTTCCTGTTATATATTTATAATAGAAAATTCAGTTTCACTGGGGAATAGGAATTGCACCCCCTACTGGGTGATAGCCAATGTGGAGAGAATATGGCTGAATTCGGACGACACGGTAGTCAATGGTGGGGTAATAATCAACTTTACAGTTGTTCATCTAGGGGGTACTCCACACACAACATGGTAATAAATAATCAACTGTGGTGTGGATTAGGATCAGCACTGAGTTGACTATGGCAGCATTCGGACAACACGATTGTCAATACAACTGACGATTGTCCGTCCCCCCCCCCCCCCCAATTGCTTATTGTGTCATCCGAATTCAGCCTGTGTGTGTGCATGATCCCAAACACACAGGGTGGAGAGGATTCCCACTGGGTCCTATAGTGATCCTACCCAGCACACTCAGCTGAACTTGCCTGAGAGTTTAGTTTTTATATAGTGCTCAACGCGTATATTAAAATTACTTTATGAGAGGCTCTCCCCAGTACCTAGGTCAATTTCATTTTGGCATCAGAAAAAATACGTTTTTTAAAATTTCCCCAGGCTTTTAAAATAGCTATTCAATTTTTTCACTGCTCCTCTTTTTCTGCTGTGTCATTATTAAATAGAAATTTATGCTGAGATATATATATATATATATATATATATATAATTTTTTTTTAGCTGCCCTGGAAACATTATTGCGTTGAAGAGCTGTTTCAAATAGGACATAAACAAAAAAATACTAATTTAAAAGGCATACTGTATACTCCACAAAAATAATAGCCAGGCAGATTACTAGATGTCCTAAATTTGAGTAATATGTAATTAACACTGCAATATTTAAAATGCTTTGTGATAGATTATCACAATACCTTGTTCAACTGGAGATTCAAAGGGAATTCCTGCATCACTTTCTTCAGCTGCATCCCCTTGATACCTAGATCCTGTTGTTAAATAAGTAGCTGGAGTTCCTTGTCTGCTAAACGGGGACGGTGACCTGCTGCTTGAACTTACAGTAGACATTGGACTCTGAGTGCGAGATGGAGACATCTGCTTCTTTCTAGGTAGTGCTCTTTGTGGCCGGCCTTTCCTCATTGCATAGAACGCTGCATGTTATTAGAAGAAAAGCTGCAAAATACAGAGACACAGGGCTCTTCTTCAAAAATCTTTCCAAGTGCATAAATATTACAGCTGCTTAATGTCAAACTAAAGCACTTGATTCCCAGTTTTATTAAACCAGGTTTTTTTAATGAGTTTTCCTTCAAAGCTTTTAGACCGTCCCATAAAATCTTTCATAATTAGGGGAAAGAAGTATACATCACGAAGTGCAATTTGCCCAGCCAGCAAGAACTAACTCTAGTTTCACACCTCCCATCTTTGCTTACTTACCGCATGCCTCTTTGGTGCATCTCCAGGAAGCTGTGGTTTCCCCCAGTACAGAAAAACTTTAGCAGATATTAGCAGTTTTTTCCAGGGTTGCAGAGTAAGAGTATTAGCCCAAGAAACAAATTACCTTAGAGACTTTTCCTGATGGTTTGATTCCATGACTGTATCCATCAAGAACAGTAAGCCCAGTTACTTGCTTATTATGTCAGTTAGCCCTGCAGTTATAATCAACAAGTGTGGCAAATATCAAGACTGCTTTCTCTTTGGCGTTGTTCAGACAACACGCTAAACCACGATGGTTAAGCATTTTGAGCTAAACATTATGGCTGAATTCGGACAACACGATAGTCAATGGTGGGGTAATAATCAACTTTACAGTTGTTCATCTAGGGGGTACTCCCCACACAACATGGTAATAAATAATCAACTGTGGTGTGGATTAGGATCAGCGCTGAGTTGACTATGGCAGCATTCGGACATGATAGTCAATACAACTGATGATTGTTTCCCCCCCCCCCCCCCAGTTGCTTATTGTGAGGTCCGAATTCAGCCTATGTCTTATTATGTCGTGTGAACCATTCCTAACCATGTTGGCTACATAACCATGGTTTAAACACGCTCACTAACCACTTGCTGCAAAAGGTTAAGTGGCCAAACCATGGCTTAGCGTGTTGTCTGAACAGGCCCAGACCCTGTTTCAGCAAAATGGGAGCAACATAGATGGCAAACTTTTAAATATAAAAAGTAAAAGTCAGAGATTAAACAACATCAGTAGTGGTTTGTAGGCTAGAGTAGGCTAATTGAAATATCTGGGAGCAAATAAAAAGGCAGGTTGGGCAGTGGCGGTGGGGGGAAGTTTGTGCCTAGCATGTACATAAAATAGCCTGCATAACACAATGCATTGCCTTCTTAACAATAATTTCAAACTGCTTCTGTTGCTAATACACTACTCACAATCTGCCATCCCATATGGACAGTTATGAAAAGCAGAGTACAACGTTTCATTTTAGTTCACTCAATATATAAAGCATGTGCCTTTTGATGTCTCATATGGTCTTTGCTGTAGGCTTTTCTCTTGTTGTACACAAAGCAACCAGTCATGTTGCCCAAAGCTAACTTAAATCCAAATCAAAAGAACAAGAATTCTACTCTAATGTCCTTCTCAACTAACATTCACTATTGCCCCGAGATTGTAGAGTTGAAAGAAAGTGCTCTATCCTCAACCACTGGCCAGGGGAACAACCACCTCTGGGAGACTGCCTGCCAGAAAATAAAACACTCCGCTCCAACTGCCAATTACCCTAGGTGTGCAGAGCTGAAAGGAAACATACTCAAGCTTCTGCCACTGGCCAAGGGACTAAGAGCTATTGGGTTGTGTGTGTATATGTACTCAAAAACCCAGTTCACATGTAACAAGAAGCCACCATGAATGAATTTTCCTACAGAGCTTCTCATTGCAGTGATGAATGTCATTTTGAACATTCGGGGTGTGCTGGGGGCACACCACAGCTTTTTGTTATGTGTGAACCCGGCAAAGGTAGGTTGTTGAAGTGGCTGACAAGTCTCCTGCAACCCTAAAACAACCCATGGGTTCTGGGCAGCTTATCAAAAGGCAGGTGACCCCCATCCAGATGATACTGCTATGAGTAAGTAATTTCCAGAAGTGGTACCTGAATTTACTTGCTTTCCTCTTCCCTCCCTATTTCTTTTTCCTTTTGTATCATATCTATTAGATTGTGAGACTGGAACCATCTTAACTCTGTACAGTACTTAAGAAATATGAAGTTAGGAGGAAAAAGAACATACAAAAGTGATGCATGAACATGGATTGAGCTATGCATATCCTGATTTGTTTAATTAGTCCACTTATCTTCTTGTAATCTTCTTCTTTCCTAACTATCCGGTATTAGTGGTTTATTATTCTAACATCTATTTGAACATGTGTTTATTATGAGCATCATCAAAACATGATATAAAGAGATATAACTTGGAATAGCTTTTTTTTTAATCCTCCAAGCATGATGCAGACATTTATACTACCACAACGTGTAACTGTCATTTTATGGTGCTCTATACAGCATGTAATTTCAAACAGAACTTGGTTTTTACATCCACATGATGTTGAACAACCATGGCCGCTTGCCCACCACAATCACAAATTTCTGTGATACACACTTTCCTAGAAGCTGGTCTGCTGTCATCCAAGACTCCAGAGTCAGTTCCCTTTACTCTAATACACAATATGATTCAGAAGATAACGCCATCACTATTACTTTGTACTTGCAGAGAAGCTCCACTTTTGAAGAATTTTGGTTCAAAACCAAAACAGTTCAACACTGCAGACAAAATTAAAAGAACCAGACCAGAGGATGAAAATAGGGGAATAAGGGAACAGCTTATATAAATATGTTTCAAGCAAGAGGCATTCTTTGCCATCCTGAGCACTCCATAGGAACATTTCCTCTACCTTTTATATGGCTATGTAGTTCCTATCCCCGCCTCTCCCCACTATTGGGGGTGTCATACCTTTTCTCCTCAGCCAGTTCACATGGTTGTAGACTCAAGATTACTCAGCAAAGGTTAGCTACACTCATCGCCTAACCAACTTGTCATACAAAGTGCTAAAAAGGTAGATCCTCCCTCTTTGTAACGCATATGCAGATGAAGCAGGGATTCTGATCCAATTTAGTGAGTGTGAGGATAGAACCACTTGGGCCATAGTTCTTCTGCGTTAATCAAGGCATTGCTCTAGTCTCCCCTCAGTCCCAAGAACAACAGGGAACGGGCCATTCTTCTAGGCAGGGTGCTGGTAAAAGGAATCCCCCTCCTTTTTAGTACCCCGAAGTGCGGAGAGATCAGCCTTGCCATCCTTTTAGGAAACCAGGACCTCTCCTGCTTTCCAACAGAGTGAACGTACACAGCAGTCGAGGTGTGCACAAAAGAATCACTCCTTGAATTTATGGAAGAGTCTAGACATGGTAAATATAAAACAAAATAGGAAGCACCTGGGAAGATTTATCCTGCTCAACCATCACTTGATAAGTAACACTGGTGTTGGGGGGGGGGGGAGAGGAATGCATTATGTATTCATTGCATTTTTATCTCCTCCTTTGCCCAACGAAGCATTAGGGCCACCTAGGATGCTCAGGGTGCCTAGTAAAGAAGGTTCCCCCGGAGTGTAAGCTGGGGGGGGGGGATATGTATGTGAATGCTCAACCCCAGTTCCATATTCATTTAGATGTATATTGACTATTATGGATTTGGGGGCCGGTATCCCCCCCCAAAGTGATTTGAGCCCAAAAGGGGACTCCCATAGAGATGGAGGAACCCCTGCCCGACTACGGAATAAATGGATCAGTCTCCCCTCAACTTGGTGCCTTCCAGATGTGCCGGCCTACCTCTCCCAACATCCCCGTTGGCCGCTATAGGCCAACACCTCTGGAGGGCGGCAAGTTGGGGAAGGTAGGAAGGGAAGGTGTTTTTCTCTCCCCCACCCCCCGACTCCTTACTCTCCCTTGGAGAGGCGGGACGGAGGAAAGGTCGCCTCGCCCTCACCTGGGACCACTAGCCACGCCAGGGCCTGGCCGCTCTCCGCCGTCACCTCAGGGCTGCGCTTTGATTACCCCCCGTCGCCATGGCAACCCCTCAGGGCGCGGGTCCGGCCTCGGCCTCAGCGGCGTAGGGGCGCGCGGGTATGCGCGCGCGCGGCGTCCGTTACTTTCTCTTTCTCTCTCCGTTTAGATTTTGGTCTTTAGCATCGTTATTCTCTCAGAGGAAAAGAAACGAAAAAGGCGGCGGCGGCGGCGGCGGCGGCGGCTCCGCTCCCGTGTTGCTTTTGCCTCAACGCTTCAGTGACAGGAGGAGGCAGCGGCGGATCCTTTAATGGCCCGGCGACGCCATCTTGTTTCGATGGCTAGAAAAGAAAAAGGGGCTGTGGGGAGGGGGGACGGGACGGATAAGGGGCGGGGCCGAGCCGAGCTATGAGGCCACGCCCCCCGGCACCTCTGTCACGGCGCCGCGCCGCTCGCGCTTCCCGCTCTCCCGCAGAGTTCTAATCGGGCGCGCGCCCCGAGTGAGAGACGGGCGGGCGCTCGCTCGCTCGCTCGCTCGCTCGCCTTGGCCTTCCTCTCGCCACTGGCTGTCAAGAGCACCTTCCCGGCCAAGGAACCCTATTCCCGCCTTTTCCAACCGCCTTCTTGTGCTATATTGGAGTACAGTCCTTAATAGGGTGACCCTATGGAAAAGAGGACACGGGGCTCCTGTATCTTTAACGGTTGTATTGGAAAGGGAATTTCAGCAGGTGTCCTTCGTAGGCATGCTGCACCTGGCGAAACCTTCCCTCTTCGTCACCACAGTTAAAGGCGGAGGAGCCCTGCCTTCTTTTGCATCTGGTCGCTCTAGTATAGCTCCTGCAGCTTTTAACTGTTGTGATGAAGAGGGGATTTCACCAGGTGCTGCATGCCTACAAAGGACACCTGCTGGAATTCCCTTTTCTACACAGCTGTTAAAGATACAGGAGCCCTGTCCTCCTTTATATATGGTCACCCTATTGGCAGTGCATGCAAACAGCAAAGTTGGCCACCTTGGCTCAAGGAAAGGTTACACATTTTTTTAGTCACCTTTGAGTTGCCCTAATAAAGGTATTACACTAATTAGTGATCTTGGAATCGTGTATTTGTGTACTCGGGAATATGACCCAGGATCCTGACTCGCTAAAATCACTGGGACTTGTCATGACTAAGAAGTCCCTTTAATTTCAGTGGGCCTACTCTTAAGTATGACAAAGCCAGGATCCAACCCAACAATGTCAATGGCATTTACTTATTAGTAAGCATGTTTAGGATTGTAACATTAGGCAAGTACATTTAGGCTGTGTAGGACTGGCCTTTCTAACACGTTTCTTATATTTATATTCTGGTAGTGCACGCGCTGGTAACTTCGAGGCTTGACTTCTGCAATGCGCTGTACATAGGGCTACCTTTGTGCCTAGTCCGGAAACTTCAACTAGTTCAAAATATGGCAGCCAGGTTGGTCACCGGTACATCTAGGAGTGACCATATTACGCCAGCTTTAAAATCGCTCCACTGGCTGCCAATTAGTTTCCGGGCGAAGTATAAAGTGTTGGTCATTACCTTTAAAGCCCTACATGGTTTGGGTCCAGGTTACCTGCGGGATCGCCTTCTCCCGTACAATCCACCCCGCACGCTCAGGTCCTCTGGGAAGAACTTACTGCGGTCGGCCAAGACTAGACTGACAACTGTTACCCAGAGGACCTTCTCTTCTGCCGCTCCCAGACTGTGGAATGACCTGCCGGAGGAGACTCGTCAACTTAACAGTCTTTTAGAATTTAAGAAAGCTATAAAGACTGTTCTCTTCCGGCAGGCATATCCAGTGTAATTTTTAGAATGTTTTTAGGATGTTTTAGGATATTTTAATACAGTTTTAATAATATTTGTCATGTTTTAATTAGTTTTATGTATTTTATCATGTTGTTGTTCCCCGCCTCGATCTAGACGGAGAGGCGGGTAAGAAATAAATTGTTATTATTATTATTATTATTATTATAAATGGTGCTCAATGCAACTAACAGCAAGAATACAAATGCAATAAAACGCAAAGTAAAAAAAGCTGGGAAAGCATGGCTCACAACACATCAAAGTGGTCAGGTCCTGTAGTAGCATCTTTTTGGTTGAAAAAGTCTTTGCTTGTATAAACTTGTAGCCTTCCACCAGGCACCGCCCGGTCACACTTCTGCTGGGACTCTGGAGTGAGATTTTGGGGCTGCTCAACACCGTCTTGCTTGTCCTCGCCTCACTCCAGAGAAAAAAGTTGAGGTAAGTCAGCGGAAAGCCCTGGGGTGGATGCGCGATGGCAGCGGTATCGTATACTGTGACCTCACAAGGGCAGGTAACACGCTACTATACAGATCAGAATCCTACCATAGAAGAAGTTTTGTCTTTAAGCCGACTAGGCCATCATACCTCCTATTTACATTGCTATAAAAGCATCCAGTTGTAATGTAAATTGCAGGAAGAGGGTTAAAGCTCTCACTTTAGGGGCCCAATCCATATTAGGCTCCACCCACTTCCTTTTGAGTAAAAAAGAAAAACCTAGGGGAAACAAAAGTATCAGGGCTTCATGTCACCTCTCTTAATTGTTTATTCCCAATATGATTTTTCTAACCTAAATTAACCAGTGAAGTAGCACTCAATAAATAACTGGAGTTGGAGGACATATCACATGCAACTGGAGTTGGAGGGCATACCACATACAAGGAAGCATGAAGCCCCCTCCGTACCAGAAGTGCTGGCCTGCTGCAAGGGAAAGAGAAGAGTGACCTAAGCCCAGGTGAGAAGGGATGTGTGAGATTTTATTGGTCAGCTATTCATTTTGCAAATGTTCTTTTCCCGTAAAAGTTGGCTGTAGCATTTGTTTAAACTTGCAAAATCTTGGCATTGACTTCTGTTTTGTTGCTCGCTAGGGTATTACACTTAATGTGCAAATAGAAGATACGGAGGTATCTACAGAACCAGACTTCCGCATGGCAAGTTAACTAGCATGGTTATATTAAACATATTACAACCTGTGTGTTATACTGCATGCTTCTCATGTCTCTCTTATCCATCCTCATCTAAGGACACCTCAATCAAGTTCAAAGAATTCCACACCAGCAGTGTGACACAGATGTAGATCCAAATCAATTGCCCACACAACTTTCTTTTTGCTGGCTCAAGACAAAGCGTTTCATGGGCCCTGAAGTATAACTTGGAGCTCCATCACACCAGTGGTTTAACGCACTCTCATCACATCTGGAATCTGGTTTTGCAGCACGGGACTCACATGACATCATTCCTGTCCTGCACCCATCTCGCCTCTTTTCCTCTGTTTTGTGTATTATTTTGGTGTGAGGAAAGTCTGGTATTATTTTCCCAAAGCAGATATAATGCACCTTTAAGCCTCCGTGTATTGCTGTCCTCTCATTTTTTTCCCCCTTTGTTTGGGGCGTGTGCATTGAATGGAGTCTTGCTGACGAAAGGGGAGAGCAGGGGCGGTTCTCCTCCTCCAGCACTGTGTCGAACAAACAGATTTGTGCTTAAGTCAATTGAATGGACTTTTTACTGCTCCAACCCCACCCTCATGGCCCGCAGAAATGGAGCCCAGCTGACAAAATATTAAATCAGTAAATCGCTAGACAACAAAGCCAGAGCAGGGAGGGGAGGGGGCCGCGCCCATCAGAGTACCACAACCAATGAACTGAAGGCAAAAGGAGAAGGGATGGAGTGGAGTGGAAGAGCAAACAAGTGAAAGGGAGGTTTCATGGTGCAGCTCAATACCACAAACCCACGTGAAAGGGACCATTAGCTTGACGTGCCCGTGAAGCGGAGGTAAAAAACGCGGAAGCAAACCAGGGGGAAAAATAGGTGTGATGGAGCCCCTAATCTACCAATGGAATGTGGATGAGTAAGAAAAGTATCCTGTCCCGTATTCTCTCTCATCCTAGGAGCAACATGGCTACTATTATTCAAACTGTGCATATTGTAGCTTATGTAGACAAGACACCCCATGCACTGTCCTCCCGTGCAGTTCAGGAAGCAGAAAATGTGCCATGTTTCAAACCCCTCCTGAAAACACACTTGTTTAACCAGACTTTCACCGGCTTATAATAAATTGTAATCAATCATATGCTGTCCTTGTATTGCTTTGTACTATTATAGTAATTGAAATTGTTTTTAATAATGTATTTAAATGTGGTTTTAATATTTATCTACAAATCGCTTAGGGATTTTATTGTACTAGGCCATATAGAAATATCCCTAATAAGTAATAAATCAATCCACGAGCCCCTGCCAAAGGAAGAGAGGTGAATAGCTACAAGTGTGTTGTCTTCACGGCACCAGGTTGGCACCTTTCCCTCTTCCAGGGTGGCGTCGGGTAATCCCAACACTGAGGAGGGAGTGCGGGGTTTCTGGGCAGCCATCCAGGTCCCAGAGCTACCCCATCCTCTTCCTGGTGGAAGGTGACAGCGGAAGCGCCATGTTGACGTTGCTTCCTTTGAAAAAGTTGGCAGTAAATCCCCGACTTTTTCAAAACGCAGCATCGTGGGGGAGGCTTACAGTGGCTGCAAACCTGCACCTGTGTCGTCTAACCGACAGGGCATAGATCCACAGCCACTGCGAGGTTTTCCCCATGTATAGACAGACCCTAGGAAGAGGGCCTATCCTGGTGTGGCACCCTGTTTGTGGAATGAGCTTGCTAGAGAGACATTGTGCTCTTTTCTGCGCCAGGGCATTTAGTCTTTTAGCTCCGTTGTTTTGAAGCTATTATAGTATTTAAATACCTGCATTGCTGCCATATTTTATTGTGGTTTGTACTTTTATATTGTAGTTTCAAGCTTTTACATTTTATGGTTTATTTTGTGATGGATTTTGTGGTTTTAATTCTTGTGAGCCGCCCAGAGAGCTTTGGCTATTGGGCAGGATAAAAGAATAAAATAAATAAAATGATTTGAGATACCAGCAGGCTTGTGGAAGTACTCTAAGGGTTGGGTGGGAACAGTCTCTCTCACGCACATGAAAGCCCAATTAGACCCTTTCTTCAGGTAGAGTATCAGGTAGGACGGATCCACAGGGATTCACACCATCATTCACCACTGAGGGCAGTCCATTTTCACGACTGGCCAAAGGCACGTTTCCAGGACTGGCTGCTGCTGCTGCCACAATCTGTCAACTCACTTACTGTGAAGTGCCACTTGCCACAGCAGGAAAATGACTGATGTAGTTCATCCTACCCACTGAGCCCAATGTTTCTCAAGAAAGACCCCTCAGAGTAAGGCACTGAGCAGGTGCCCCAGAGAGGCCCACCAATCCCTTTCCTGTGGCAGATAATGGTGGACTCTCACACTAAGAGTGCCATCACACCAGCGATTTAGTGTGCTCTTGCCATGCCTGGTGTGTGGATTTGCAGCACGGGACTCACATGACACCATGCCTGTCCTGCTAACACCCCGCTTCTTCCCCAGCCTTTCCTAGAACGCTAAAAGTCTGGATTATTTTCCCTAAATGCATTAAATGCGCCCTAAGACTCTGTGTAGTTTTAAAGGAAGGGGGCTTGAATGGATTGCATCAGGTCCTGGCAGGGAAAAGTGATCTCTTCCAGCAGCCGGCTTCAAGCCTCAATATAAAACCCAAACCTTGCATCCCAGGTTCGAAAGCGTTTTTTAAAATCATACAATGCCTGAATCTCTGCAGAGACAGGATTGTACTCCCTCGATGCCCCCAAAGAGCCAGACTAAAGGGTCATTCCATTTTTGCCCAGCAGAAAGGTGATTTGGTTGAAGTGCTCATTTGACAGGACCTGACTGGAGGGAGAAAGAGAAGGGGAGTGGGGGAGTGGAGTGGAAGAGCAAAGGAGTGAATGAGTAACTATTCAGGTGAAAGGGATCATAAGCTTGACAAGCTTCTGCCTCAGAAGTAAAAAAACGTAGAGGCAAACCAGGGGAAAAATTAGGTGTGATGGAGGTCTAAAGGCATTCAAGATGCAGCTGGACAGTCACCTGTCAGGGATGCTTTAAGGTGGATTCCTGCATTAAGCAGGGGGTTGGACTCCATGGCCTTCCAGCTCAACTATTCTATGTTTCTAGGTACTGATTTGGAATGATCAAGGGGAGCATACAAATTAATTGAGGAATTTATCTTATTTGTGGTAATTTGGATGAGAAAACAATTGGCTTGCTTTGCGTTCTATGAAATTTAAATACTAGTAAATTATTTCTAAAATTGCATATATATATATATATATATATATATATGCAATATGCAAATGTTATACAGATTTGAGTCCTGTGGGCCTGGGCATAGAAAGACTTGTGTGTGTATAAAACAACAGCTCAAAATCAGGTTAGTTGCAATCTTGGCAGGTTTTATTTTTGTTTTTAAAGAGGAAGATCTTTTGCATTACTTCCCCAAAGTTTGCATATTCGAGAAGGGGAGGTGTGTCTTCCTTGGCAATATCTTCTACAGTGGACACAGATTAAAGACACACAGAAACAAAAACTCTAGAATCCAATTCGGCCAGGAATACAGAAGGGGATTTCCTGAAAATCCCCTTCAGAGATTTGATGATCTGATGAATGATTAACATTTAGGTAAATTGGTTAAATTCCCTGGTTGGACCTGTACAGGGAGCAAAACATCAAAGGCTGGTTTCCCCAGCCCCAGCGACACTGATCGATCATGAATCTTCTAGGCATTTTCTTATTTCTGACATTTTGTGGAAGCGGTTTTACTCAGGAGCAAACGTAAGTAAAGGCTGTTATGTCTGTTGCAGTGCGAAAGGTACAAATGTAGATGCCAAACTGAGCAGCTTGGTTATGAATCGGAACAAGGCCGCAGAGAACATGATGGGCTGAATCCAGATTTAGATGTGCTTAGTGTAGACTCATTGAAACCAGCAAGACCTAAGCAATGAGGAGTAACCTAAACCCCTGTGATTTCAGTAGGTCTACTCTGATCATGACAAAACCTGGATTCAACCTGTTATACCATCCTTCCATGAGCTTAGCTGGATCCTACCTGGTGCAATTTAAAGTGCTGGTCTTGATTTTTTAAATCTCTAGGTAGTGTGGGCCTGGGTTCTTAAAGGAACCTCTTCTTCGGCAGGACCTTCACCCTCCCATGTGCTGAGGAAACCATCTGGGCCCTGATTCATGTGGCACTGCCTAGAGAGGCTAGAAAGGGGGCAACAATGCAGGGCCTGTTGGGTGGCAGCACCATTATTCTGGGCCGCCTTGATCAAAGATTCCAACCACAAATCCTTGTGCATTGTTTTTATTTTATTTATTTTATTTGTTTATTATATATTTTTACCGCCCAATAGCCGAGGTTCTCTGGGCAGTTCACAATTAAAACCATAATTGTACCATAAAACCATGATAATACCATAAAAGATGGTTGGTTAGAACCATTTTATTTGAGAAGTCCTGTGCAAATTTCTCTCCGCACAATGTTTTTGTTTGATCAAACTGCAACTTTTGGGGGTACTGTGCATGCAAGCCTTTTAACCCTTTCTTCTCTAGCTATTTTCTGCAGTCCCCCCCCCATAGTTGTAGGTACCTATATCATTTCTATGGGGGGGGGGAAAGGAAAACACTGGAAAGAGGGCAAAGCTAAAAATAAAAATCACTGTAGAGAAAAGGTTAAGATACCCTCCCTCTCATATGCATTTTCTGCTTCAGATTACAGCCTCCACAACTATATTTTAAAAAAACAAACTTCAGTGGGGAAAAAATATACACAAATTCTGTGTCACAAGAGTTTTCAGTGCAGTTTGAATGCTCTTTTAATCCCTGGGTAATATAATATTATTTGTTCATCTGGTTTGTTCTGTCTTATTTATTTTAATGCTTCTATGCTAACTTTGTTTGTGCAATTTGCAATCCACCTTGAGGGCTCCTTTCATACCAAGAGCCCGGTAAGAAATGAATAAGTAAACATTAAATAGGATAAGATGGGTTACAGAAACAGTGGAGGCTCTGAGGTCTGTGGGGTTCTGAATCCACTCCGGGTTTCAGTCAGAACCAGTCAGAACTCTAAAGGAGCTCTCCAAGGTTTGGGAGCTTCTTTAGCGTTCTGACTGAAACCCAGAGCGGATTCACCAGAGCACTGACATTGGAGCCACCAAACCTCATGGAAACAAAGGTCTTGTCAATTTGGGCAGGACTTCAGCCCTGCTATAGCTGCAGTTATCAAGCTATTTTCTCCACAAATTTCTCTCCACCGCCACCCCCACTTATTTTATTTCACTAAAAATATATCTTGAGCAGTGGGCAATGTCAGTGAGTTATAACACAGAAAGTGCTTTCCATGAATTAATATCAATATTAAAAAGATTAGCTGTAAATGGAGTCCATTTTTTCCAAAGGTGCGCAGCCTCTGGCCATGAGGGAATGGAGGCCTGGAATTGACCATTTCTTGGCAATTAAACTCTCTGTGTGCTCCTAATGTGTTGGGCCACAATTCCCATTACCCCCTCCTATGGCTGCTGCTGATGGGGTTGTCCAACCCTTCTGGAGGCCACTGGGTTGGGAAAAGCTGGCCTGATGGATGCATTCACATATATGGTTGTACTATATTTTAAAAAAAACCATGTGCAGTTAAATTAATTGCACATAATTCGTGCAATCCAGTGAAGCTGAATATACATAAGTAAAGCCTCCCTAATTGTGCCTTAATAGCATCTGGTATGCAGGAATTAGCAGATGAATCTTTACAAAGGATAGAGATGAATGATCAAGCCTCTGTTAAGTCACAGCGATGGAGCCTAGTGGGAAAACAGCCCTTCCTGAACAACTATGCCTAAACTGTAGCTCCTCTGCTGCAGGTCCTTACGCTTTGGTGACGTGATTTATCCCACGTTATTTCTTTGTACTGTTTGAAGTAAGAAAAACTTGTACATACGTGCTTCTTCTGCTTTGCACTTTGGATGGGGACTTTTTTCCTTTTAAATATGTGCAGACACCTGTGAATCTTTGCACACATCATTGATTTTTCATGCAGTTTGGAAAGGAGGAACTTGCAGTGAAAGAGTCAGAATTTCACAAGATTAAGAAAACACACACAAAAAATCTCCTACTTGAACGCTTTACACCCACACCTAGTGGGGGGGGGGGACACAGCTCTAGAGCTTTTTTTTTTATTATTATTTTTTAGAACTGGAGCTGCAGCATCAGGTTAGTAGATGGAGTCTTCTTGGAGGTGATAATAAGGCTTTCAAGTTTTGCTATTGTTTGAGACAGATTAGCAGTCAGACAATGAGGAAGATAAGCAGAGGCTGCATATTTCTTTCCATTTCTTTTGATGGAGTTCCTACTTCACAGTAGCCATTTAAATGGTAGTACTTCTTTGCAAAATCGTTTCAGTTTCGAATTGAAAGCCCAAAGGTCCCATTTTAATTGGCTGAAGATCTTTGGCTAAAGCTCAGTGTTTTTTTTGTTTTGTTTTTTGCAAGTTGAACCTATGTAGTCAGAAGTTAGTACCACCGAGATCCATGCATAGGGTTGCAGCCATGCCCTGCAAACATAACTCTGCTATTTTATTAGTGGTTTGCTTGTTTTTTGTTTGCTTTGTATGTCTGTGTTCAATGACGGAGTTTTTTAACCAGAGTATTGCAATATTCTTATATGGGTCCGTTGTGCAACTGCTCGCTTGTGCAACTATTCCCTTGTGCAACTACTCCCTTGTGCAATTGCCATGCACCACAGCGGGCAATTGAACAGCTTTATCAAACAGGGAACACATATGACTGGCACAGAGGCTCAGAAACACAGGACTGACTGGGAGACAGGAAGAACACGGAACATAAATCCCATCTCCTGTGTTATGGAAGGAGTGGCTACAGCTAACCTCCTTTAACCCACATCCCTCTCAGCTAGAAACATTTCTCTAAAATCAGCCAAATGAATTCTCTGATGATTGTAGGTAGAGTCAAGCACTTGACTAGGGTCACCATATTTGGGGAACCCAAAAAAAGGACACCCAGTGAGGGTGGGTGGGAAAGCAGCTTTCCTGGGTCTCCAGAAAGTACATCATCTCCCCCACTGCTCCAATTGGGGTCTTTTTTATAATGTTTGGCAATTACAAACTTTCCCCTTTAAGGCCCCGATTTGAGCAGTAGGAGGGGGGGGAATGAGGCACCTCCAGAAAACAGCATCATTCCCCCTCCTGCCACCATGCTAATAGAGGTCTTAAAGGGGAAAGCATGTCATTCCAGGACATTATAGAAAATTTCAGAAAATCCCCCCCCCCCGACACCCAGGATAGAACAAAAGCCAGGACAAATCTGGGAAATCCTGACAGATGGTCACCCTACGACTTGACTCTCCAATGGTGTTAAGTCTTTACCATGAACCCATTATGAATAGGGAGACCATATGAAAAGGAGGACAGAGCTCTTGTATCTTTAACAGTTGTACAGTGTTTTACTAATTAGTTAATGTTTCAGATTTCAGAAGCAATAACAACAACAGAAGTGGTTTGCTTTATTGCCTAACAGGCTAAATGTCAGTTAAATACACATAGATAAGGTTAAAAGCAAAGCTGGGCAAGATCTTACATTCTCCATTCAGGTGTCAAGAACTCCATACAAAGACAACGGAGAAACTCCTTCTGCTGGCCAATCAAGTCCACAGCATCCTTTACCGCAGCTTCAGGTCTATGGCAAAGTTCCAAAAAACAGATGCTAGCGTCTCATATTTATAATGGCTAGTTTCTAGTACATGTGCTGACTTGCGCTGTTTTAGCCCATTATATCACTGTGTTCCCGCCTCTAATCAGTATGTTACCAAGGGAACAGACTCTGACATCAGCCGGCAGGAGAAATGTCTCATAGATCAAAGCACGCAGTTTTGGGAAGAATGCCAAGACACGCCACCTGCTGGTAAATAAGGTGCTCCTCTCAGGCTTCAACAGAGTTAGATCATCCTGTTCTATCTGCTGCCAGCTTTAACTCCTTACTTGCATTACACAGCATAGGCAGCTCATTATATAATACACATAAATAAAGGGAAACAGCTCTCTCACAGGAGTTTAGCATTGAGCCAGGATGGTTGCATATCAAACCTTATCTCCTCAGGTTCACAATAATCTTCCGGCTTATTTTCCATTCACACAGAAAAGGGAATTTTAGCAGGTGTCATTTGTACACATGCAGTACAACAGTTAAAGCTGCAGGAGCCTTGCCCTCTTTTGTATCTGGTCAAGCGGGCAGGACTCCTGCAGCTTTAACTGTTGTGATGAAGAGGGAATTTCACCAGGCGCTGCATGCATACAAATGACACCTGCTGAAATTCCCTTTTCTATACAACTGTTAAAGATAGAGGAGCCCTGTTCTCCTTTTAATATGGTCACCCTAATTATAAAATCATGGTGCTATGCACAGTCCAACCACTCTGCTCTGTGTCATCTTTTGCTCTTCCTTATTAAAAAACAAAAACAAAATGGTCATTGCATTTTGCATGTATATTGGGTGCACCGATCCCGGAAGTCACTCTGAGCCCTCTACACCCCTCTGGTATAGAAAGGGCCACAGGCTCATAAGCACAGCACTGACTAGGAGGAGAGGGAGAACACAGCATAAGTCCCACCTCCTGAGGGCGTGTGCACTGTAAGTATTAGCTCTTTTGAGTATAAATAATAAACCGTAGGTTATATTTGTATCTATATATCCTGGGGACATGATTATGTAGAGTGACCAACTGTCAGGATTTCCCCAGATTTGACCTGTTTTTTGTTCTATCCTTGGTGTCGGGGGATTTTCTGTAATTTTCTATAATGTCCTGGAATGACACGCTTTCACCTTTAAGGCCGCCATTCGTGTGGTGGGAGAGAATGACACATTTTCTGGAGGTGCATCATCCCCTCCCCATTGCTCCAATCGGGCCCTTAAAGGGGAAATCATGTCATTCCCGGACATTATAAAAAAGGTCCCAATAGGAGCAGGGTAGGACGGGAATAACGCACTTTCTCCTCCAACCGGGGCCTTTAAGGCCCCAACTGGAGCAGAGGAGTGGAAAGCGCCCATGGCAGGAGGGAATGATACATTTTCCGGAGGCTCCGGAAAGTGCACTCTCCCACTGCCCCTGCACTGCTCCAATCAGAGGCGTAAAGGCCCCAATTGGAGTAGTGGGGGCGGGAATGACACACTTTCCCCTCCTCTGCTGCAATCTGGGACTTTAAGGTGGTGGTGGGAAATGATTAGGGATGTGCACTGGATCGGACCCGATCCACGATCCGAGTCCGGTCCAGTGGGAAATCGGATAAATTATCCGATTTCCGATCCCGCAGCTGGATCGGCCGATCCAATCCGAACCGGTCCGAAAAAGCTCCGAACCGGTTCGGCGGATCGGCGGAACGGCGGGCGCCCACTGGCGCCCACCGCCGCTTCCATTGGCGGGCGCCAGCGGGCGCCCGCCGATGAAAGTGGACAGCGGGGGGGGGGGAAGGAGGGGGGCACTTACCTTCTCGGCCCGGTGGCTCCCGTCCGGCGCCGGCGCCTACTACTACTAGCAGGCTCCGCGGCCTGCTCTAGGGTGGCGCGCCGGGTGATGTCATCACCCGGCGCGCTACTCTAGAGCAGGCCGCGGAGCCTGCTGGTAGTAGTAGGCGCCGGCGCCGGACGGGAGCCACCGGGCCGGGAAGGTAAGGAGGGGGTGCGTGGAGGGGAGGAGGGGGCGCGCGGAGGGGGGAGGGGGGCCCTTACCTTTCCGGCCCGGCGGCTCCCGTCCGGCGCCGGCGCCTACTACTCCCAGCAGGCTCCGCGGCCTGCTCTAGGATGGCGCGCCGGGTGATGTCATCACCCGGCGCGCTACTCTAGAGCAGGCCGCGGAGCCTGCTGGAAGTAGTAGGCGCCGGCGCCGGACGGGAGCCGCCGGGCCGGAAAGGTAAGGAGGGGGTGCGTGGAGGGGAGGAGGGGGCGCGCGGAGGGGGGAGGGGGGCCCTTACCTTTCCGGCCCGGCGGCTCCCGTCCGGCGCCGGCGCCTACTACTCCCAGCAGGCTCCGCGGCCTGCTCTAGGATGGCGCGCCGGGTGATGTCATCACCCGGCGCGCTACTCTAGAGCAGGCCGCGGAGCCTGCTGGAAGTAGTAGGCGCCGGCGCCGGACGGGAGCCGCCGGGCCGGAAAGGTAAGGAGGGGGTGCGTGGAGGGGAGGAGGGGGCGCGCGGAGGGGGGAGGGGGGCCCTTACCTTTCCGGCCCGGCGGCTCCCGTCCGGCGCCGGCGCCTACTACTCCCAGCAGGCTCCGCGGCCTGCTCTAGGATGGCGCGCCGGGTGATGTCATCACCCGGCACGCTACTCTAGAGCAGGCCGCGGAGCCTGCTGGAAGTAGTAGGCGCCGGCGCCGGACGGGAGCCGCCGGGCCGGGAAGGTAAGGAGGGGGTGCGTGGAGGGGAGGAGGGGGCGCGCGGAGGGGGGAGGGGGGAGGGGGGCCCTTACCTGCCCGGCCCGGCGGCTCCCGTCCGGCGCCGGCGCCTACTACTACCAGCAGGCTCCGCGGCCTGCTCCAGGGTGGCGCGCCGGGTGATGTCATCACCCGGCGCACTACTCGAGAGTAGGCCGCGGAGCCCGCTGGTAGTAGCCGCCGGCGCCGGACGGGCCGAGAAGGTAAGTGGCGGGGAAGGGGGCTTACCCCCCCCGGAGCCGTCCGCTTCTATCCGCTGGCGCCCGCGGGCGCCAGCGGATGGAAGCAGGCGGCCCCAGGGGGGGTAGGGAGCGCGGGGGAGGGGGTTTACCTGCCGGGGCCGTCCACAGCGGATGGCCCCGGGGGGGGGAGGGAGTTAGGCCCCCCCTTACCCACCCGCCGCCATTTTTTCCTCATAGACTTGCATTGCAATGCAAGTCTATGGGGAAAAAAATGGCGGCCGATCCAAAAATGTACGATTTTTGGGTCGGGATCGGACTCGATCCGGTCCGGGGGGCCTCCGATTTTGTCTGAACCGGTCCGGGACAAAATTGGAGGTCCCGATCCGGGTCCCGATCCGATCCGGGGGGTCCGTGCACACCCCTAGAAATGATGCGCTTTCCGCAGTCTCCGGAAAGCTGCTTTCCTGCCCTCCCCCCACACTGGTTGTCCCCTTTTTTGGTTTCCCAAATATGGTCACCCTAGATTCTCCTTGTGGGCATAGCTACAGGACTGAACAAAATGAGCTCCCGCACTTCAGATTTTGCCACCACACTGTATGTTAGAACATAGAAAGTTGCCTTATACTGAGTAAAACACTTGGTCCATCTAGCCCAGTACTGTCAACACCCACTGGTAGCAGCTCACTAGAGTTTCAGGTGGGATTCCTTTCCTCTCCCTACCTGGAGAAGCCGAGGATCAAACCTGGGACCTTCTGCAGGCAAAGCAGGTGCTCTGTCATTCTGAGCTTTTGCCCCAATGTTCCTACACTGACAGAGGAAGATGGTTGAATAAAACTTCATCAACTCACCTTTTAAAATAAATAATAACAGTCTGATCCTAAGCCCTAAAGTTTCAGTAGGACTTTCCTTCAGTCAAACGAGCTTATGAGCAGAGCATTATTTTCTGGGATCTACATTGCCACAGCTTCTACGTTTTTCATATGGACCGTTAGCTGTTGTATTCTAACACTAAAGCTCCAGAAATGGTGAAAGCATAGCCTCAGAAGCGAGTAAAAATCATTTTTAAAAATTGGTGATTTATACAAAATGACACCAGCAGGCACGGAAGAGACCTGTGATGATCCTCACAGCGATGCCATGGGAGACACAGGGTCAGCCCCGTAACCAGAACATGAACAAAGGTGATTGCTGGGGTGATAACCCCTGACTGTATAAGTGGTGGTGCCAAAACCTCCACAAATAGGGTGACCAACTGCCAGGATTTCCCCGCATTTGTCCTGGTTTTTGTTCTACCCTGGGTGTCAGGGGGGATTTTCTGTAATTTTCTATAATGTCCTGGAACGACATGCTTTCTCCTTTAAGGCCGCCATTAGCATGGCAGGAGGGAATGTCATAATTCCCCCCCCCCACTGCTCCAATCAGGGCCTTTTCTATAATGTTCAGGAATGACATGCTTTCCCCTTTAAGGCTCTGATTGGGGCAGGGGGGCAGGAATGACATGCCTTTCCCTCCTTTAAGTCCCCGATTGGAGCAGAGGAGGGGAAAGAGTACTTTCTGGGGCCTCTGGAAAGTGCATCAATTCCCCCCTGCCACTGGGTGTCCTCTTTTTTGCTTTCCCAAATATGGTCACCCTATCCACAGACCACAGTGTCTGGAGATCTCCTTAATAAGGGATAAAAGAGCATTTATTGTGCCTTTCCATTACAGATACGTCATTTCAGCCCCCAAAATTCTCCGTGTTGCGTCATCTGAGAAGGTGGTGATCCAAGCCTTTGGATATAAGCAGGAGTTTCCAGTGACAATATCTGTTAAAAGCTTCCCAGATAAACAAATTATTTATGCCAGTGGTCTCACTCAGCTAACTCCTGCCAATCAGTTCCAAGGTTCTGTAACTGTAACGGTACGTAGTTAAAAATCGTTTCTGGTCCCCTTAACTTGGGAAGTTCTACTGAACTCAGTGGGACTCACTTCCTAGTAAACTGTCATGTTTCAAGGATGCCACTTAGGAATGTCCAGGTCTGAGGTCAGTAATCCAGTCTGTGAGTCAAAAGCCGAAGCAGCCGTTTGAAGTCCAGATAACAGTATTGGAATCGCAAGATGTTGAATCGTAGTCAGGAAGCCAGTCCACGGGGTCAGGATACATTCGAGCAAGTCCAAGGTTTCAGGAACACGCAGGAGAATAGTTGAGTCACAATCCAAGGGTCAGAATCCAGGCTTGAATCAAAGGCATGGCGCTATGGTGCTGAGAAGCACAGAGCAAAGCACAGACATCCAAAGCGGTAGTTGCTTTCAGCACTTTGGCTGAGCTGTGGCCAGACTTTTATGGGACATGGATTGATGAGCAATTAGTGTCAGCTGGCCTGAAGCCCAGCTTGTCTCCGCCAGATTCTATTGAAGAGCTCTAACAGTCAGGAAGTTTTTCCTGATGTCCAGCCGGAATCTGGCTTCCTGTAACTTGAGCGCTTTATTCAGTGTCCTGCTCTCTGGGATGATTGAGAAGAGATCCTGGCCTTCCTCTGTGTGACAACCTCTCAAGTACTTATTAGTTTGCTGCTGATTTCTTAATATATTTCTCTCCATTTCCAGATTCAACCGAAAGATTTATCAAGCAGAGATCCAAAGAATCCAGTACAATATGTATATCTGGAAGCAACTTGTCCACACTTCACAAAAGAGAAGAAAATGCCCATTACTTATGAGAATGGATTTCTCTTTATTCAGACTGACAAACCTATTTACACTCCTGATCAATCAGGTAAAGTCACTTTTTCTGTTACTAAACGCTGCTAAACGTTTGGTCATAATTCTGCATTATACTGATTTTTATGCCAATTTTTAATATTTTTAAAAGGGCTGTAAAATTTAATTAGCTGAATTGGTTGAATTGAGCGATCAAAAACGTTTTGGCTAAAAAGACTGCTGCAAAGTTTTATTTCCTCTGTTTCCTGTTTTAACATTATCTGTGATTTTTGTCATGATGTTTTTTTGGCTGTATTGTTGTTGTTTCATTGTAAGGTATTTATTTATTTATTTATTTATTTATTTATTCCGCCTCTGTAAGCCTCACATAGAACTTTGGTTATAGGCTGGCCTATGCATTGTACATATAAACCAGGGGTGCATAACCTTTTTGGCCCTGATGTGATGATGGCTTGGGGGTCAGGGTTGCAAGTGCAAATCACTTAATTAATTTTCTTCCACAGAGAAGAACCCATCCTCCAACCATGCAAACTCCAGTTCACACATTTTTCCGTCTTAGATTGAAAAGCAAAGAGCATCACTGATTTACATTTTCTTCCTTTTAGTTTTTTTTCATCTTGTGACATGGAATTTAAAATTAAGATTTGCTTCTTTCCTCTCCAAATTGGGTTGTAAATTAACCAGATACAATCTTATGTAAATCCTTGAGATTCCCCCAGAGAAAAAGGCCAAATGCCATCAAGTACTGGTGATCTGAGAACAATGATTTACATTGAGGCGTCAAGTACCTTAGTTTATGGGTGAAGCATAGGTTTAGGAATGCTTTGTTCTCGCCTGCCAAAGGGGCCTGTTTGTTGTATCTCTTGCATGCATAGGCTGACCTTGCTTTCGGTATCTATTCTTGTAAAATGGCCAAGTGTTATCTTTTTCACTCCCATGTCTCCTGTTCTGTGTTGTAAAAAGCTCCAGTTCGGCTACGTCACCGAGGGGGGAGTTCTTTTTTTGATGCTAGAGAGTAAAAAGCTTTTGTTTAGTAGACTCGGGGCGGATTCCCTGAATTTTAGCCAGGAGGCTCGGGGAATAGCCACAGCGCTGTATTTCCAATAAAACTCAATTGCACTCTCCTCCTGTCATCCGAGTTTTATTTTAAGTTGCTCCTTAATTTTTCCCACTTACTGTTTAAAACAGTTGTGGCGACAGCAGAGCTGGTTATGAGGAGCTCAGTTAAGGCCTTGGGGCTTCTCTCCAGCCATGAGTTGTAGGGTGACCATACGGAAAGGAGGACAGGGCTTCTGTATCTGTAACAGTTGCATAGAAAACGAAATTTCCGCAGGTGTCATTTGTATGCATGCAGCATCGGGTGAAATCCCCTCTTCGTCACAATTAAAGCTGCACGAGCCCTGTCCTCTTGACCAGATACAAAAGAGGGCAGGGCTCCTGCAGCTTTAACTGTTGTGACGAAGAGGGGATTTCACCCGGTGCTGCATGCATACAAATGACACCTACTAGAATTCCCCTTTCAAAACAACTGTTAAAGGTACAGGAGCTCTGTCCTCCTTTCCATATGGTCACCCTCTGTACACCATTTATATAAACCAAAGCAAAGCAATCCAAAGAGAGCATAGGAGCGAGAAGCCATGGTAGAGGAAGCACCAAATCCAAATCATGCTGGTGTGGTGGGGGAACTGAAGGGAAATTATGTGCACCTAGGCTGACCATATGAAAAGGAGGACAGGGCTCATGTAATTTTAACAGTTGTAGAGCAAAGGGAATTTCAGCCAGTGTCATTTGTATGCAGTTAGTTCCTGGTGAAATTCCTTCTTCGTCACCACAGTTAAAGTTGCAGGCACTATACTAGAGTGACCATATACAAAAGAAGGCAGGGCCCCTGCAACTTTAACTGTGGTGATGAAGAGGGAATTTCACCAGGAACTAATTGCATACAAATGACACTGGCTGAAATTCCCTTTTCTCTACAACTGTTAAAGTTACATGAGCCCTGTCCTCCTTTTCATATGGTCAGCCTGCACCAGCTTCAGGTCTGGCATACTCACTCCCCTCCTCCCATTCTGGGGTTGTATTGGGGGAAATGAGAGGACTGTGGAACCAGTGACTTGCTCCCAGAATTCCTCCTTTTCCCCACTGCTACCATTGGAGCACTGAGGGCAAAGCAGAGCTTTCCACACCTGCATGGAGGGGACTTGTGAGGGCAGACCTCCTCTCTGCCTTAGACCTTCCTCTCTGTGGGCAGAGAGAGCGAGAGCTGCACATCATTATATGTCCGCTGCCAGAGTCTTTGGGGTTGCAGCCTAAACGATGGAAAGGTCTATCTCAGAAGAGGTATTCCCTGTGTCTCTTTCACCTAGGAGGGAATGGCGCTTCCAAAAGGATGCCTCCCGCAGCAAATGTTTATATTCACCTTTTAATGAAAATGTACAGAGTTTTCATTAAAAAACACATCTATACCCAGAAGGATATTGTAATTTTAACTTGTTTTTATGCTTTATGGTTTTAAATTTTGTATATCAGTGTTTTTAATGTTCAATGTTTTTAATTTTTGTAAACCGCCCAGAGAGCTTCGGCTATGGGGCGGTATATAAATGGAATAAAATAAATAAATAAATAAATGAATAAATACATTGGCTACATTTTGTTGTTGTTGTTTTCCTGGTTTGTAGTTTTATTTATTTTGTTGTGATATTATTTGTTAGCTACCCGGAGGTTCCCAAATGAGCTTACAATTAAATCTCATTTATTTGAAATTATTGCTGCAGTGAAGGTTCGGGTCTATTCCTTGAATGAAGAACTGAGGCCAGCACGAAGATCCGTTACCTTAACTGTTGTGGTGAGTGTTGCTCCTAATTCAATGTGTACATAAACTAATTTTTAATTTAAACTTAAGAAATATAGAAACAAGAACAAGACATACTTGCATACCAACTTGGCTTTGGTACTTCACTTTAAAACAGTTGTATGGAAATCTACTATTACAATTCTGAAAGTCAGGACTTTTCTACACGAGGCTTTTGATCCACTGTATCTACTTGGGGTTTTGTCACAGAATTGAGATCTGAACATTACACCAAGAATTTTTCCTTTCTTGCTTTCACATTACTCAGCTCTTGGTGGCAGTGCGCTATAGTACAATTACACAAGTGGATTTTTTTGTTGCTTTTGCTTTCAGAAATAAAATAGCATCTTTCCCACTCTAAAATAAAAACCTCACCAAAGTGTTCTTTAAAATCAGAAGTGAAACTGGAGGGTCAGAACATCATCTAAAGAACCCATAAACAACTGTGGTGTGAGGAACAATGTGCATACAATAAATGCCTCGTGTAGAAAAGGTTTGGGCGGTTTGTATTCCTCCAGATATTGTTGGACTGCAACTCTCACTAGGGCCTAATCCACTCCAAGCAGGATATAGCTCTATGAAAGCGGTGTATGGTCTGTGTCAATGGGCCCCAACAGTTGTCTGTGCACTTCAATACCACTATAAAGTAGTCATGTGGCTCCTGCCTCTTATATACCGCTTTCATATCATTTTCATAGTGCAATATCCTGCTTGGTGTGGATTAGGCCTAGCTATGCTGGTAGGGTTGATGGAGGGTTGCACCCCAACGATATCTGATGGGCCACACATTACCCACCCCTCCATTAGGACAAGCCAGTGTGCAAGAACTTCCCTTCTGGGCCAACTTTTTGCTTGCCTGCTTGTAATCCAGCAGTTTGGACTTCAGCAAAACCACAGTTTCCTAAAGAAAGATAGACATCCAGCCTTTAGTTTAGTCAATTCTGATTATCCAGAGAGTTACACCCACTCACCCACCCACACACCTGAATTTGGACTATTTGTTTTTTTAATTATGCATTTATTTCAAAGAATTAAAGACCAGCTTTCAGGGCCAAACGCTCCCAAGACAGCTTCCATCAGAACAATATGCAAGTTGATAAGAACCAATAGAAGTTTGTATCATCTCTGTTAAAATTGCTAAGTTTGTGTTTATTTCTTAAAAAGGATCCAGACGGAGTAGAAGTGGATATTATAAGTGAAGACGATGTCACCGGAATTGTATCTTTCCCTGACTTCAAAATTCCTCCGCACCCTAAGTAGATCAATTAATATTTCAGATATTACCAACTAAAACCTTGTCTTTGTTTGCAACCGAAATGTGTCAACACTGGTATTTTTCCACCCAGAGTGTCATCAGACGAGCGTTTTATCGCATGCTTGCTACGGCCCCCTTGCGAATGTTTGCGTATCCTTTAGACGACACCGTCCGCCTCCTGCTCCTTCTTGCCTGTTTTCCGTCACAAAATAGACCCTTTATAATCCGATTTTTTAAAAAAAACTGAACGTGCCGCCATGTCCTGCTGTGTGTAGGAAAAGCAGTGCGATAAAACGCTCCCTGAATGGGCCACATGGTCTTTGTTTACTTTCTCTTTCTTCTCTGGGTAGAAAAAGAAAATAGCATGGGGGCGGAGAAGTGACGGTAGGGAACCACGATTACCCCCACCCCGGTCTGATGACTCAGATTTAAAATATTCTGTATATCCTGAATCCGAATGGGCGGGTTTAAACTAGCCTTCCCTAAACTGGTGCCTTCTACATGCAATGTAGTACAGCTCCCATCATCCTGGTTGCCCTTTTAGATTACATTTTATACTATGTTTTATACTTTTGTTTGTTTTATATTTTGAATGGCTTTCATGGTTTTTAATTTCTGTAAACCGCCCAGAGAGAAATGCAGTAAATAAATACATAAATCTATAGGCACAGACGATTCAATGCATCTGGAGAGAACCAAGTTGGGGAAGAATGATTTAAACACTGGCCCCATAAGTGCGATTCATATTTGTGGGTACAATCAAGCCAATTGTTTTGGAGTCCTGAAAGGGTAGACAATATTTGGCATGGTATTATTATTGTTTTAATTCATCAATTGGATAAATGTTCTTGGAATTAGAAACCAAAATCTGATTCAAATGGAATTGATTTTTTTCTGTGGGATATGGAGAAGGAATTCTGTTAGTCCTAGTTGAATTACCTAGCACTGTTCTTTGAAGAGCTAAACTAAATGAGCCACCATTCATGAAAGTGATGGCTTTTAACAACAAATAGCAGGTGTGATCCAGTTTGAGATGCTGGGGTAGGGGATTGGGGGGATTAATCCTTCTTCCCTGACTTGTATCCCCTCACCCATGCCTGCTGTTTGCATTGTGGGGGGACGACAGCTATTTACATTTTTAAAAAAACATGCCTGTTAAATTTCATTTGTGCAATTCATGTTACGTTTAGTTAGGGTGACTATATGGAAGGGTGGACTGGGCTCCTGTATCTTTCAGAGTTGTATAGAAAAGGGAATTTCAGCAGGTATCACTTGTAGGCATGCAGCACCTGGTGAAATCCCCTCTTCATCACGACAGTGAAAGCTGCAGGAGCCCTGCCCTCTTTTGTATCTAGTCACTCTAGTATAGGTCCTGCAGCTTTCCCTGTTGTGATGAAGAGGGGATTTCACCAGGTGCTGCATGCATACAAATATCCCCTGCTGAAATTCTCTTTTCTACACAACTGTTATGGTCACCCAGCTTTAGTTTGCCCTTAAAAATGCCCTAAGGCTGCCAGTAAAGATTATTTGCAACAGCCTGGATATATTTTATCAAAACAGTGCAAAATATGTTCCCATTTAGCCCCCTAGGGGATGCTGGAAGTCCACTTGGTCCTGGAAAGCAGGGAGAGTTAATACCTTAATAAGTTTCTAGCTGAAGGAAATGAGAGAGAGAGAGAGAGAGAGAGAGATCTGTTTTTGAAAGCTGGATTCTCCAAGGTCCCCCCCCCCATCCAATGTCCACTGTTTCATTTATTTATGTAGTTATTTATTGCATTTCTATACCACCCAATAGCCGAAGCTCTCTGGGCGGTTTACAAAAATTAAAACCATGAAACCAATTCAAACCATAAAACAAACAACAGTATAAAAGCACAATATAAAATACTAGGGATGTGCACTGGATCGGACCCGATCCACGATCCGAGTCTGGTCCAGTGGGAAATCGGATAAATTATCCGATTTCCGATCCCGCAGCTGGATCGGCCGATCCAATCCGAACCGGTCCGAAAAGGCTCCGAACCGGTTCGGCGGATCGGCGGATCGGCGGGCGCCCACTGGCGCCCACCGCCGCTTCCATTGGCGGGCGCCAGCGGGCGCCCACCGATGAAAGTGGACAGCGGGGGGGGGAGGAGGGGGGCGCTTACCTTCTCGGCCCATCCGCTCCCGTCCGGCACTAGCAGCTACTACCAGCGGGCTCCGCGGCCTGCTCTAGGGTGGCGCGCCGGGTGATGTCATCACCCGGCGCGCTACTCTAGAGCAGGCTGCGGAGCCTGCTGGTGGTAGCCGCCGGCCCCGGACGGGAGCGGACGGGCCGAGAAGGTAAGCAGGGGGTGCGTGGAGGGGAGGAGGGGGCGCGCGGAGGGGGCGCGCGGAGGGGGGAGGGGGGCCCTTACCTTCCCGTCCCGGCGGCTCCCGTCCCGGCGCCTACTACTACCAGCAGGCTCCGCGGCCTGCTCTAGGGTGGCGCGCCAGGTGATGTCATCACCCGGCGCGCTACTCTAGAGCAGGCCGCGGAGCCTGCTGGTAGTAGTAGGCGCCGGCGCCGGACGGGAGCCGCCGGGACGGGAAGGTAAGCAGGGGGTGCGTGGAGGGGAGGAGGGGGCGCGCGGAGGGGGGAGGGGGGCCCTTACCTTCCCGTCCCGGCGGCTCCCGTCCCGGCGCCGGCGCCTACTACTACCAGCAGGCTCCGCGGCCTGCTCTAGGGTGGCGCGCCGGGTGATGTCATCACCCGGCGCGCTACTCTAGAGCAGGCCGCGGAGCCTGCTGGTAGTAGTAGGCGCCGGCGCCGGACAGGAGCCGCCGGGACGGGAAGGTAAGCAGGGGGTGCGTGGAGGGGAGGAGGGGGCGCGCGGAGGGGGGAGGGGGGCCCTTACCTTCCCGTCCCGGCGGCTCCCGTCCCGGCGCCGGCGCCTACTACTACCAGCAGGCTCCGCGGCCTACTCCAGGGTGGCGCGCCGGGTGATGTCATCACCCGGCGCGCTACTCGAGAGTAGGCCGCGGAGCCCGCTGGTAGTAGGCGCCGGCGCCGGACGGGAGCGGACGGGCCGAGAAGGTAAGCAGTGGCAGGGAAGGGGGCTTACCCCCCCCCCGGAGCCGTCCGCTTCTATCCGCTGGCGCCCGCGGGCGCCAGCGGATGGAAGCGGGCGGCCCCAGGGGGGGTAGGGAGCGCGGGGGAGGGGGCTTACCTGCCGGGGCCGTCCACAGCGGACGGCCCCGGGGGGGGAGGGAGTTAGGCCCCCCCTCAGCCACCCGCCGCCATTTTTTCCTCATAGACTTGCATTGCAATGCAAGTCTATGGGGAAAAAAATGGCGGCCGATCCAAAAATTTACGATTTTTGGGTCGGGATCGGACTCGATCCGGTCCGGGGGGCCTCCGATTTTGTCCGAACCGGTCCGGGACAAAATTGGAGGTCCCGATCCGGGTCCCGATCCGATCCGGGGGGTCCGTGCACACCCCTATAAAATACAGGATAAAAGCACAACCAGGATAAAACTGAGCAGCTGTGCATAAATTAACACAGATTTAAAATACAAATTTAAACAGCAAAGTTCAAAAATTAAGCGGATGAACCGTTAAAATACCGGGAAAATAAAAAGGTCTTCACCTGGCGTCGAAAAAGGTATAGTGTAGGTTAGGGCGAACATATGGAAAGGAGGACAGGGCTCCTGTATCTTTAACAGTTGTATAGAAAAGGGAATTTCAGTAGGTGTGATTTGTATGCATACAGCACCTGGTGAAATTCTCTCTTCATTACAAAAGTTAAAGCTGCAGGAGTCCTGTCCTCTTTTGTATCTGGTCACTCTAGTATAGCTCCTGCAGCTTTAACTATTGTGATGAAGAGGGAATTTCACCAGGTGCTGCAGGCATTCAAATGACACCTGCTGCAATTCCTTTTTCTCTACAACTGTTAAAGATACAGGAGCCCTGTCCTCCTTTCCATATGGTCACCCTACCCATCAAGGTAGGACTTTGGGGCAAAGGTGCGGGGCCCCGCTCAGCAGAATGAGCAGGAGGGTCCCTAAACTCACCTCATTCCCCACATTTTGAAGTTAAGTCCGACAATACACATTACCTTCTCAAGAGAGGGAATCTCCTGTCATATCATTAAGTCTAAAGGTCCCTAACTGCACCACGCTCAGCAATGAAATTCAGTCTGTGGCTTTGGCAATCCTCTTTCTCCCACATCTAAAAATAATGCTATCATCATTTTTTTTATATATAGATTTGGTATTTGGAAAATTAAAGCCAAGTATCAAGCGGACTTTGCAACCTCTGCTGATGCTTTCTTTCAAGTTAAAGAATACGGTAAGGTGGAGCGCTTCCTGAAATGTTAATAATTATGAATATGATTAAACCAATACACCAGTACTTTCAGGGGTGGGATAACACATTTTGTGAGCCAGCAATGAACGAGAATAACGAATAAGAAAATCCCTGCACCTTTAACAGAAGCTTGAGGACCAAACTGCATGGAAACATGCAAACATCTTTCATTTAAACTAGTGCTGAGCAGAAGGTTCTTTGGAGACATTTTTCTTCAAATTTGTTGGGGCAGTGGGTGAAAGAGACATGTGAAAACTGCTGCCTTATATTTTGGGGGGAGGGATTTTTTTAAAATTAAAATTTGGGGCAATAGGGGATGGGCTTAGTCAGAGTGGTGGAGGCTGTGTTCTTTTCCCTTGCTTTTTTTTAAACTAATGCTGTGGTCTGGCATATTTTCCTCATATTGCCTGTGCACTTTACTAGGGTGACCATATGGAAAGGAATACGGCTCCTGTATCTTTAACAGTTGCACAGAAAGGGGAATTTCAGCAGGTGTCATTTGTATGCATGCAGCACCTAGGCCGGATCTACACATCATCCTCGATTCGCCCTCCCTGTGCCACAAGCCGCTTTGGAGCGCTGCACTTCGTCTAGTGTGGCTCAAGCCTCGGAGGCTCTGCTTGCGCTCTCGCCGCCGCTGCCCTTTCATCCCGGCCGGTCCCAGGGAGGGAGGAGGGAGGGTTGTAAACAAAAGCTAGCAATTGGAAATCCCTCTCCCAATCGCTGCCCTCTCCCAATCCCCTCCCTCCCCGAACCGGCCTGGATGAAAGGATGGTGGCCGCCGCGGCGCGGGTGTGGGCAGAGCCTCCGAGGCTTGAGCCAAGCGGCTTGTGGCGCAGGGAGGACGCATTGAGGACGATGTGTAGATCCTGCCCTGGTGACATTCTCTCTTCATCACAACAGTTAAAGCTGCAGGAACCCTGCCCTCTTTTGTATCTGGTCACTCTAGTATAGCTCCTGAAGCTATCCCGCGACCGCAGCCTCTGCCTCCCTGTGCCCTATATATGTGGCTTTCCAACCATACCCATTGAAAATAATGGGGTTTTGGTCTGAGTAGACACGTATAGGATTGCACTGTGAATGCTGGACTTGATGGGCAGTCTTTTCTAGGGTGACCATATGGAAAGGAGGACAGGGCTCCTGCATCTTCAACAATTGCATCGAAAAGGGGATTTCAGTAGGTGTCATTGGTATGCATGCTGCACCTGGTGAAATCCCCTCTTCCTTAAAACAGTTAAAGCTGCAGAAGCTATACTAGAGTGACCAGGTACAAAAGAGGGCAGGGCTCCTGCAGTTTTAACTGTTGTGAGGAAGAGGGAATTTCACCAGGTGCTGCATGCATATCAATGACACCTGTAGGAGCCCTGCCCTTTTGACCAGATACAAAAGAGGGCAAGTCTCCTGCAGCTTTAACTGTTGCGACGATGAGGAAATTTCACCAGGTGCTGCATGCATACAAATGACACCTGCTGAAATTCCTTTTTCTATGCAACTGTTAAAGATACAGGAGCCCTGTCCTCCTTTTCATATGGTCACCCTAATGTTTGCTCCAAATCACCCCTACCTGGTTTGGGGGTGGGTTTCCCTATGCATTCGCATGTAATACTTAGTTGAAGTCTTCCATGCTGAAACTTAGGCTGGTGAAAACCAGTCCCCATCATTTATGGGGGGGAAAAGCAACCTGTTCACCAGCCTGTCAGGCTATCAAATGAGGCTCAAGAGCAGAAGTAATCAAAATGGATGCCAACCATTTTGCTAATGGAGAATTTTCTGGAGAAATCGATTTATATTTTGCATTTGAAGGTGCCAAATGAACTTTCTTCTACTTAATGTTTCAGCAATGCCAAGCTTTTCTGTCACTATAGAACCAGAAAGCAACTTTATTAGCTCTCAAAAATTTGAAAGATTCCGGATTACTATCAAAGCCAGGTAAGACAGCCTTGTCAGCTTTACCTCTTGTCTTTGGTGTTCTTTTTTATTTTGAGGGAATGGAGCGAGTAGCAATCCGAGAGTTCTGTCTCAGCTAGCCTGCTCTGCAAGGTTGCAGTGTAACCTGGATGTGCTTCTTAGGCTGTACAGTGTAGCCCCTTGGATTGCCAGCTTGTCTTAGGCTAACCCTTCTTACTGCTGCTGCTTTATACATGTCTCATAATCCTTTCCTCTGCTAATGAACTTCAGAAGTGAGTGTGGATCTTATGTAACCTATAAAGCCTTACTGACTTGGGACCACAATACCTGACAGAATGCTTCTCCTGACATGAGCCTACCCATACACTACGCTCAACATCTAAGGCCTTCCTCCGGGTGCCTACTCTGAGTAGGCTGACCATATGAAAAGGAGGACAGGGCTCATGTAACTTTAACAGTTGTAGAGCAAAGGGAATTTCAGCCAGGGTCATTTGTATGCAATTAGTTCCTGGTGAAATTCCCTCTTCATCACAACAGTTAAAGTTGCAGAGGCCCTGTCCTCCTTTTCATATGGTCAGCCTAACTCTGATGGAAGCTCGGAGGATGGCTAAAAGGGTGAGGGTCTTCTCAGTGGTGGCCCCTCAATTATGGAATGATCTCCCCAACAAGGCTCACCTGACACCAACATTGTTATCTTTTCTGCACCAGGTCAAGACTTTCCTCTTCTCCCAGGCATTTAATGGCATATGCTGAGTTTTTAATTGACCAGAACTATATTTAGGGCTGGCTGAGAGTTCACAGTTGTTTTAAATGCATACTGTTTTTGTGCTTTTATGCTTTTAAATGTTGTATATCAATTTTTAATGTCCAGAGTTTTAATTTTTGTAAACTCCCCAGACAGCTTTAGCTATGGGGCGGTATATAGATGTAATAAATGATGATAATAATAATAATAACCACCACCAAAATAGCACCATCCATACACGAGGGTGGTACCAGCAGACTGGGAACCAGGGAGGGCAGAAGAACCAAAAAATCTTTAGGAAAAAAAATTAGCAGGGGGTGAGAGTCCCAATAACAGCCCAAAGGGGAACAGGCTTCCCCTGTGACCAAAGAATACTGTCTGATCATTGTGGAGCGGGGATCAGAAAGCCAGGTGGGAGGGAAGGAGAATGGATGATCTTGGAGAAGGTTATGGCTGACTGACAGGAATAGTAGATGGGAACACTCCAGACTGCATCCTGTTGCCCTCCAGGTGTTTTGGACTACGGAAGCATTCCTGACCATTGGCCATGATGGTTGTGGGCTGATGGGAATTGAAATATAAAAATCTGAAGGGCATCAGGTTTGGGAAGATTACCTTTGGCTGTAATCATAGAATCATAGAACAGTAGAGTTGGAAGGGGCCTCTAAGGCTACTGAGTCCAACCCCCTGCTCAGTGCAGGAATCCACCTTAAAGCATCCCTGACAGATGTCTGTCCAGCTGCCTCTTGAAGGCCTCTAGTGTGGGAGAGCCCACCACCACCCTAGGTCATTGGTTCCATTGCCGTACTGCTCTAACAGTCAGGAAGTTTTTCCTGATGTCCAGCCAGAATCTGGCTTCCTGTAACTTGAGCCTATTATTCCGCGTCCTGCACTTTGGGATGATCGAAGAGAGATCCTGGCCCTCCTCAGTGTGACAACCTTTCAGGTCCTTGAAGAGTGCTATCACATCTCCCCCCAGTCTTCTCTTCTCAAGGGTAAACATGCCCAGTTCTTTCAGCCTCTCCTCAAAGGGCCTTTACCCATTCCTCTTTGCTCAGGGGATGATTCCCCCCAGTCTGAAATAAATCAGTTCTTATTATATGTCTAGCTTCTCGTTATCCACACAGCAGTGATCATAACTGAGTTAACTCATGGGATGGTGTGTGGTTCCTCCCCTCTTCTCGGTCTTATTTTAAAGATATTTTTACAACAAGGCGTTGGCGAGTGCAGAAGTTTATGTCCGTTTTGGGATACTTCAAGGGAACCAGAAAACCATGATGCCCAAAGCCTTGCAACACCGTGAGGTAAGTTTGGATGAAATATAATTGGATCAGGTCTGCTCCGGTTCCCAGAGTAGCTCCTGAGGTTTAGATTTGGCTCTGCGTTGACCGTAAGAGTTATTCAATATCAGCATTTCCATTTTAAACTAGCATTATCAGGGGCATAAGGAAAAAAAAGTCCAACTCTTTGGACTGAAATTTAGCAGACGGTATCTCATCCAGAGAGCAGTTTCAGCTTGGCTCAGACAGCCAGGCCACATCAGTAGATGCCTTGTTGATTTTCCATCAAGGGTTGTAAGCTGTTCTTTAGTAGGACCATATTACTTTACCAAAAAAGAAAAAGAAAAAAAGAAGCAATTTATTAAAAAAAGGCGAGGGGCTAAGTTAAACATAAGAAGGGCCATACAGGAACAGACCGAGGGTCCATCTAGTCCAGCACTCTGTTCACACAATGGCCAACCAGCTATCGGCCAGGGACCAACAAAGCAGGACACAGTGCAACAGCACCCTCCCACCCATGTTCCCCAGCAACTGGTGCATATAAGCTTACTGCCTCAGATACTGGAGGTAGCACATAGCCATCAGGGCTAGTAGCCACTGATAGCCTTCTCCTCTTGTAGGAATTTATCCAACCCCCTTTTAAAGCCATCCAAACTGGTGGCCATCACCGCAGCTTGTGGTAGTGAATTCCATAGTTTAACTATGCGCTGTGTGAAGAAGGACTTCCTTTTATTTCTCCTGAATCCCCCACCCATCAGCTTCATGGGATGACCCCTTTGGGTTCTAGTATTATGGGAGAGGGAGAAAAATGTCTCCCTCTCCACATTCTTCACACCATACATAATTTTATACCCCTCTATGTGTCTCCCCTTAGCCTCCTTTTTTTCCCAAGCTAAACAATCCCAGCTGTAGGGGAGATGCTCCAGTCCCTTGATCATTTTAATTGCCCTTTTCTGCCCTTTTTCCAGCTCTATAATATCTTTTTTTACGTGTGGTGACCAGAACTGTACACAGTATTCTAGGTGTGGTCGCACCAAGCAATTTTGGCACTCCTTAGACATGGAGCCTATCTACACTACTGCTTTAAAATGGTTTATAACAGTTTTAAACTGGTTATTAACCGGTTTAAAACTGTTATAAACCGTTTTAAAGCAGTAGCGTAGCTAGGCGCGTTGATTGTCTGTCTATAGATACTAAGGTTATTAGAGACCAATAAATGTACATTTTATTTTTTTAAAACTTGGGTTCAAAAAGTGTCTGTTTAAATCTAAGAGTTTAAATCTCACCAGGTGATGTCAGTGTCGTGATGGTCACCGAAATGGATGGCTTTAAAAGAGGATTAGACAAATTCATGGCGGAGAAGGCTATCAAAGGCTACTAGTCTCTATGGCTATATGCTACCTCCAGTCTCATAGGCAGTTGTACACCAGTGGCTGGGGAATATGAGCTTGAGGATGCTATTGCACACATGTCTTGCTTGTGGGTTTCTCACAAGCAACTGGTTGGCCGCCATGTGAGCAGAATTTTGAATTAGATTGACCCTCGGTCTGATCCAGCAGAGCTCTTCTTATGTAATGTGGATGGCTCACATGTGCATTTAAGTTACCAGATTTCCTGGCAAGGGAGTATGTGTGTGTTCAGGGTGGGTGGGTTAAACCTTTACTGATCGCCACTTCTTCGTTTATTGCCCAAAAGGGTGCCCAGTCAAAATGCATATGGGCCATTCACAGTCGACAGCTTCACAAATGTATTTGGGCAAGTTGAAGTTGGGTTAGGGTGACCATATTTGGGAGACCAAAAAAGAGGACACTCAGTGGGGGGGTTCAGGAAAGCGTGCTTTCCAGGGCCTCCGGAAAGCACATAATTCCCCCAAGCCACACTAATGGCGGTCTTAAAGGGGAAAGTGTGTCATTCCAGGACATTATAGAAAATTACAGAAAATCCCCCGAGACCCAGGATAGAACAAAAATGAGGATGAATCCGGGAAAATCCTGACAGTTGGTCACCCTACGTAGGGTACTATCTGGATCTGAGTTTTAAAAGTAATCATAAAGCCTCGGTGCTGAAGGAAATATATTCTGCAAAAGTATGTGTTATTGTTGTTTCATGTGTTCTGGAGCATTATCATTGAAAACAAGTATTGGAGCTGTTCACCAGATGAGGCAAAATTATGTAAAGGACCTAGAATTGTTTACAGGGAGGACTCTGTTGGATCCATGCCTTAATTCTAACCAGGATTTTAGATGATTCTTAAAGCTGCTGTCCTCTGCTAGGTTATTTATTTGTTTTATTTATTAAAACATTTGTATCCTGCCCTATATCACTGGGATCTCAGGGTGGCGTACAGATAACATTGTCCATGGTAAGGTCTAGAATGGAATAGCCTGCAATTAATAACTAGTACCTTCGGGAATCCTGCCTAAGATCATGGAGTCATCATTTCCAAGGATCTCTTCAAAAAGCAAACAAACCAAGAACTTAATCTTATTCATATAGATGGTTCTACTTGGAAGCCAGTGGTTTTCATACTTTATCCTAACGGCTCATTCCGCAGACCACTTAACGGTCGGTGACTTGGATTTAAGCCGATTTAGCCACGACTTCCAGCGAATCCCTCCCATCAGTGGGTGAGAGTACAGAGTCTTTGAAGCGCTCCCAGCTCTTGCTGTTTCAGGGAACTTGGCTTGAAATCTTCACTATTACTTGGCCAGGTGCCAATATATTTTCCAGGGAAGGGAAATGCCAGTGTTCTTTCAAAATTTTCATTCGTCAAAGCTAGAAGTGTACTTCATAATTGCCAGGATTTGTAATATTGTAAATATCTGCCAACTCTTTTGGCCCACTTTCTCAGAATTCAGACGCATTTAGTCCTGCAAACTAGGTCAGTGAATGATTGGTTTTGAGTGGTCTGATTTTGAATGATGAATCAGTGAATCAAGCGACACTGTAGAACTAGTGATGGGTGTCACAGCAATGGTGAAAAATAGCTTGTGCTGATGTACCCTGATGCAGAATCCTGGACAAGTATTCCAGTGGGTCAAATCCAGGCTACTGTGTTGCTTTACGCTTTGCAATGCCATGTTGGTTTCCCCACGAATGATTGTAAAGGTTTCTTTAGCAAGGGCCATTGAAGTGTGAGGTATACATTTTAGAAATAAGTTTAAAAAATGGTATTTTATTTCTGTTTGTTAAGATTGCTTTTACAAGCAGTGACCTACGGTCACTGGGAAGGCATCCCAGGAGGCATAGGATATTGTGGGCCTCCATCTCAGCAAGTAGAGAGGAAGTCTGTGGAGAGAAGATCTGATGTCAGAAGCCTCCATGTTTGGATGTGGGAAAGCTCTGGTACCACTGCTCTTCCAGTTCTTCTGACAGTAGCCTCTGTAAACCAGTTCCTGGGGAACATGGGTGGGAGGGTTCTGTTGCACTCGTGTCCTGCTTGTGGCTCCCTGGTCGACAGCTGTTGGCCACTGTGTGAACAGAGTGCTGCACTAGATGGACCCTTGGTCTGATCCAGCAGGGTCTTCTAATGTTCTTAGAAAGAGCTTGAACATGGATGTGCTGGGGGCAGATACGGGGAGACCTTGCATCTGCTGGCTCTAAAGCTACCCTAGTCCTCAGACATGCCCTTGACAAGTAAGAAAACCTACAACAGCCTTGGTGCAGTTATTTTCCCTCTCAGTGGAAGCAATCAGAGGAAAAATAAAAAGAATCATAGAATCATATAATAGTTGAGCTGGAAGGGGCCTCTAAGGCCATGGAGTCCAACCCCCTGCTCAATGCAGGAATCCACCTTCAAGCATCCCTGACAGATGGCTGTCCAGCTGCCTCTTGAAGGCCTCTAGTGTGGGAGAGCCCACAACCTCCCCAGGTCATTGGTTCCATTGTCGTACTGCTCTAACCATCAGGAAGTTTTGCCTGATGTCCAGCCGGAATCTGGCTTCCTGTAACTTGAGCCATTATTCCATCTCCTGCCCTTTGGGATGATCGAGAAGAGATCCTGGCCCTCCTTTGTGTGACAACCTTTCAAGTATTTGAAGAGTGTTATCATGTCTCCCCTCAGTTTTCTCTTCTCCAGGCTAAACATTCCTAGATCTTTCAGTCTCTCCTCATAGGGCTTTGTTTCCAGAAAAGTTGGTCATGGCCAATAAAAGGAAAACAAAGTACTTATTGCCCTCACTTGCACAATCCTGACAGGACTTTGAATTTCGGTGTTCTTTTGGCAAGGATTTCCCCTCCCCCACCCTTGTAGGTTTGCTCTATCCACTGTTATTTTGATGTCTGAGGCCTGAACTGAATGTCCCATCAGCATAGCTGTCATCAGATTCCCCATTGTTTTTCAAAAGATTAATAGCAGCTGTGTTGTGTGTGCTTGTATTGTGTGTGTGTTGTTCCTCCCCCCCCAAACAAGCCATGCCACCTGGGTTCAGACGATATGACAAACTGCACCTAGGTGGGGGGTTAGGGAAATGGCGCCTGTCCCAAGCCGGCAATTAAAATAAGCCATCGTGGTTTGTTATGATTGTGCGAACCGGGTCATTGTGTGCCTTGCTTGGTCTGCTGACCAGGTGCGAAATGGTCAGCATCGAGGTCCAGATCTTCCTTCTGAAGTTCCTATCTGTATATGGGGCTCCTGGGCGGTCTAGATGCTTTGTAAATGAAATGAATCAAGCTGCCTCTGTTCCTGGACTGGCCCTGATGCTTTTATGTGATATAATTTCTTCGTGTTGGTCTTTGTCATCAGATGGACGATGGAGTCGTGCAGCTTAATTTTAACAGCAAGTTGGCTGCCCTTGAAATAGGTTATCATGATCTCCAAGAGCTGGACGGCGCAAGACTTTACATTGCTGCTTCAGTGCTGGAAATCAGAGGTAATTCTCTCTCCACCTCCCCTTCACTCACACCCATTTAAAAGTGCTTATGGTTTCCCAAATAATGGTCAGGTATACTCCTTCCTCAGCCTTGGCAAGACGTAACCCTGGCAGCAAGAGGGAAGTCAAGCAGCAGAGTTGAATGGAGGGAACTGGTTGCGACATCTGGGGGAAGATGGAATTAAAATTTAAAAAAAAACAGGCTGTGGGCAACCTGAGATGGTGGATAGCCTGGAAGATCAAGCTAAGGATCCAGCAGGTGATCAGGCATAGGGAGCAGGCGGAAGGATCTTTGGGCAGCTTCTGAGGACCAGTCAAATGGCCTTCCTTGGCAATGGGCTGCTTAGACCAAAGAGAAACAGCCACCCCTGGTCAGGGCAGAGCCCTGGGCAGCTGTCAGAGGGGAGCCAGGGGGTTGGAGCTGAGGAGCTGAACCAAGGCCCAGAGCCAGGAAGACTGTTGCTGGTGTCAGACTCCCTGCTGCCCCAGGTCCAGAGGAGAACTCTTCAAATGAGGGTTTGGATTCCACAGCAAACTCCAGCCCTGCAGGAGACGTAGGGCAACCTGGAGGAGTCTGGCCACAAGGATGCCTCTCCTGAGGCCCCAAAGAATCCCTTTGAGCCCATCCTGAGCCCTGCCCTGGTTCTTGACTCTCCCCCGCTCATCCCACAGCTCTCCAGAGCACCAGTGGAGCAGGCGAGAGACTCAGAGTCGTCAGGGTGCCCACCTGGTTGCCAAAAGATCCTTGCTCTGAGGAAGAAGGGAAAAGTCACCGCTGCACACAATGCAGAAGTAGACCCAGCTGCAATCCCGGAAGAGCGGTAGCTAACAACATGGAGAAACACACGCACCCCATCTCCTCCGAGACCTTTGCTGGTTTAACAATGCCCATCACACCTTTGTAGCCTCAGCTGCTTGCTCATGGACCATGGCTTAGGCAAAGTCCCAGCCGCAGGCAGGAAGCCCTTTTGTACCCCCTCCCAACTCCAGCAAGGCCCAGTGACCAGCTTGGTGGGTGAGTGGGTAGGACCACCCAGTGAGAACATCGGAGTCACTGGTCTCCACTGAGGACTCCAGTAACTGGAGCCCATTATTCTGCATCCCTCTGGGATGATTGGGAAGAGATCCTGGCCCTCCTGCATTTGACAACCTTTCAAGTCCTTGAAGAGTGCTATCATGTCTCCCCTCACTCTTCTCTTCCCCAGGCTAAACAAGTCAAAGGACTCCCCTCCCTCCTGCCCCACATTCCATGTTCAGGAGCTGCCCAGGCCGGCAGTAGAACCTTATTTCAACACTAGCAATAGGACAGCATCCTCCGCTGAACCGGAGGGAAGCTGGCGAGCTTAGGACCCACCCAGCCAGGGCTGCTATTCAAGGTAGGCCTTGCCGGGGCCTTGCCAAAGACCTGAACCCCAACAGGGTGCCGCTGATGAGAGCCCCCTGTACAGACACCTCCTCTACATCATTGCCACCTGCCTCTTGCTCCGGACCAGACAATGGTGGTGGTGATCAGGAGGAGCGCTAGATGACATTCCCTGCTTGCTCAGTGGCTCTCTGCTGCCAGTGGCCAGAGCTGCTGGTGAGGAGATAGATAGACTCACTGAGGGAGGAGGTCCATTGAGGTGCCTTTGCCGAAAGGCCCTGAAAGAACAGGAGCTGTCCTTCAGCACTGCCCTGCCCCCTGCATTTGCCTCCTGAGGTGGCTGTGCCACCTGCCTAATGTTAGGGCTGGCCTTGTGCTCCTCCTATACAGCACGTCTCTACCAGTCAAGTGAATGGCTGTATCTCATGAGATTATTATTTCAGTGCTATTATGTCTGACGGAGAAATGGTCAGTCTTGTTCACTTGGATGCATGTAGCAAGGTGGATGGGAGCCCTTTGCGATCTCCTTATTTGATCCTTGTAAAGTGGGCATGATCCAGCCACTGCTAAGCACTTTTGATTTCAATGGGAGAGGGTTAAGTACATATGTGACCCTCCACCCCCACTTGAAATAAATCCAAACTCTTGATTGGCTTTCCCCCAAGGTTTCTTCCCACCCACCTTCAAGGCTTTGTCTCCCTGCTTAGATTAAACAAGAGGCTCCACGCCAGCTGTTGAGCACACAGGATCCTTGGCGTCTAGGCAACTCTTATATGGAGTCATCAGTGGAGGCCAATGACTCCGTTGCCAGTGGTGCAGTGAATCCGCTCCAGGTTTCAGTCTGAACTCTAAAGGAGCTCTCCAAGGTACAGAAACACCTTGGAGAGCTCCGTTGGAGTTCTAACTGGTTCTGGCCAAACCCTGGAGCGGATTCACCGCCCCGCTGACATCAGAGCCATCGGCCTCCACTCGGAGTCCTTCCTCCCCAAGGAGGCCCGCCTGGCATCCACATTACTTCCTTCTGGTCACCGGGGGGGGGAGCCTTTCCTGTCAACCCAGGCTTTTTAACTTGTTGAAATATTCTTATCCACCCTGCTGGCTGGGAATGATGGGACTTGCAGTCTGACATCTCTCGAGGATGCAGATCGGAGAAGGCTGGGCCAGAGCATCGATGGTCCAGAAGACAGCGTATCCTAGCCTGGCTGCTGGAGGCTGGGGTCAAGACGACCGTTCTCCTGCCCAGGGACCTAGACAGACTCTTTCCATGGGGGTCCTTGGAGTTGACATGTGGCCATTTGGTGAAAGCTCTTCTCATAGGGAACCCTCTTATTTTGTCAGGTGGCCATAGCGAAGAGAGCGAACTGTCAAGCGTCATGTATGCCCTGTCTCCTTACAAACTGAATTTGGTCGCCACTCCTCTCTTTGTCAAGCCTGGACTTCCCTATTTTATTAAGGTTGGTTGACGTCACCAAGGTAAATGCAGGCTCGGTGGTATTGTTATATAATGATAATCTTGCTGCTGTTGCTGCTGCTGCTGCTGCTGCTGATACATGCTCCTCACTTCTCCAAGCAGTGAGATTTCAGGGTGGGTGGGGGTACAACTACTTACTTGAACTGGGTTTCCTTTGGAAGGAAGAGACGACTGGAGACTTAGGCTGTGTCTTGACGGTGTCGCGTTTGAGCCCCGAGGCCTCGAACTCTCTGCACGGAAAGTAGTGCAAGTGTGGGTTTTGTGTGAAGGAACCGCTACCCCCCCCCCCGCACCCTTGCACCCAAGCCTGTGCGTGCCACGGAGCATTGCACGGAGGCTGGGGGGGGGGAACCTTTTTTGGCTCTTTTTAAAAAATCTGTAAATGTGAAGCTTTGCATTTACAGATAAACAAAAAACAACAACAATGGGGGCAGGAAAGGGGCACTCCAGCTGTGCACATCTACCCCATTTATTGATTGATTAAAAAAAATGATGGTCCACAGAGGCACAGAGGTGCTTCAGCGACCATTCGGCTCACTGGTCCAACCCCTTCCCTGTCCAGCCTATGGCGACCAATCAGGGGTCACCATCAGCTGTGGCAAGCCTCCGCAGCAGCTCCAGAGCAAGGCGACAGATGGCAGATGCCGTCATTGCTTGCTGAAAACAAAAAAAAAGTCAGGGTCAGCGCCTGACTTTTTTAAAGCGGAGCTTTGGAGGTTTGCCCCTGGATGGCTTCCCAATGGCGGCTGCATCATATAGATGACCTGCTATCACTCTGAATCCACCCTGGAGCAAACCTCTCATCAAGATGTACCCTTAAAGTACTCCTGTCATATTGCGTTTATTGATGAATTTACCTCTTGAGCACCGATGGAGACACACCTTAACTTCTACAAACAGCCAGTTCTGCTGCCCCACATGACACTGTTTGTCTTGCTTCAACCACCTCTCAACTTTTGCTTTATTTTCTTTTCTGTGACCTGTGATCCAAGCAGGTAGAAGAAATGTCATATGGCACTAATTACCTGGTATGAACCTAGTGCGTTGCCCTCCGCTTCTCGCGGATTTGGTCTCAGGTTAGAGTGTACCAGTGCTCGTGACGTGTATCTAAGCACTCTTTCCATCACATCTTCCCTGTAAATGGGAGGTCTGTTCAGCATACTGAGTCACTTTTTCTTAGCTGTCGTGGTTCCGAGCCCTCACACCGAAATGTGAGATGACAAGAGATCTGCTGTGCAATGCACAAAATCTTTATTCAGTAAATAGACGTTTCTTCATACCTGAAGGGAGAGTGAATGCTAGGAGCTATCCTCTAAGCTTCATTAGTCAAACAAAGCAAGGCAGTTGCCTATCAACTAAGTGGATGGTCTCCCGCCATGCCTGACAGGCTTTTACTGGACCCCTCCTTCAGGGAGGATCTTCAAGTTGTAACCTCTGCCATGTAACTAGCCTAAAGGACAGCCTCCCACCTCCTCTCAACTCCGCCCTCTTGACCCTGTGGCGGATTCTGGGATCTGTCAATTCCAATGCTCCCTCCCCCTTTGACAAAGACTGAGTTCCCAGGGGTGGGGAGGGTGATCTCTAAGCCTGAGCCTCCTGTTTGATAAGCTCCTGGGAAGATTCCTCCCTGACTCCTGGAGAGTTTTAAGGAATTTCCTCCTCCGCTCTCTGTCTTGGCTGGGCTTTTTGTGGTTCAGGCTCTGTGCCTGATTCAGAATCTGAAACTAAACCAGGGAGCCCGGGGCCTCATCCTGACACCAGCAATGGGTTTGATTGCTTCCCTTCCCCAGTATTAGCATATTTTAAGAGATGGCATGAGAAAATTGGATACTACAAGCTGAGCCTGCAACAAAATGTTGCAGTGTGGAATGCTCCCTCTTCAGGATGCCAGCAACTCCATTTCATTCCCCCCTCCCTGCTGTTTTTCCATTATTTTCCCCACCAACCAGTATTCTCTGACCACTGACTATGCTATTCCTCACTGGACTGTTTTTTAGGTCCCCTCCACTTTCCCTCCTCCCTAAAGTATTTTGCACTCTTGAAAACCTGGGGGCTCCCTTGAGCCTGCTGATACCTCCCTCGTGTGCTTGGGGGTACAATTTATGCTATACAAGCAATGGCACTCTCAACCCGAACATTGGAAATAGAAGTCAAAGTCAAGGCGCATAGTACCCGAAATTAGCTGCATTATTTTGGTACAGGTGGCAGAAAATGCCATGAATACCTCTTTCCATCCAGGGTGGTAGAAATGCAGGAACAAGTTAAATAATGAGTAATTTGCTGCCCTTTTATGACACCCCAAATTTGCTGTCTAAAGCAACTGCCTCACTTGGCCTCATGGTAGGGCCGACCCTGAAGAGTGAAGGGAGCCAGCAGGCAAAGAAACGGAGGGCAAAGGGGAAAAGGTGAGGCATGAGGAATGTTGAAGGAGAGTGATGGCCAATGAAGGGGTAGAAGGATTTTTGGGATAGCTTTGGAAGAGAGTACTGATCAGGGTGCAATTATGGGGCCCTCCAAGGAGTTAGGACAAAAAGTGAACCCCTTGGGAGGGGGGGTCTTCTCTCTCTCCCTTCCCCCTTATGGGAGCAGAGGAGAAGCAGAAAAAGTAAGTCTTGGGGAAGACTTACTGGGGGTTAGACAACTTCCTGGAGGAGAAGTCTATCAATAGTTACTTGTCCTGATGGCTATGTGCTACCTACCCTCCAGTATCAGAGGCAGTAAGCCTGTATATACCAGTTGTTGGGGAATATAGGTGGGAGGGTGCTGCTGCACTCCTGTCCTGCTTGTGGGTCTCCCACGGTCAGGTGGTTGGCCGCTGTGTGAACAGAGCGCTGGACTAGATAGACCCTTGGTCTGATCCAGCAGGGCTCTTCTGATGTTCTTAGAAAGCCCTGGTGGTGGGGTGGAAGGCCAGGAGAATACCCAGGGGTTTCCTTCTGTTCATTTCACCCTCTCCCTCTTGGGCATGGTTTCGGAGAGGCTTGGTGCTGCAGGGATGTACATGTGCTTGATCCCATCTCAACACCGATCCCTATCTCAGACGCGTGGACTTGGCAATGTGAAACGAGGAGAAGAAGGGTTTGTGCTGCTGCTACGTGTTACTGTCTGCCTGGGATGGAGGGCGCGGGGTTGAAGCTGCTGACAAATTCCCAGATTGTGCAAATACTGATCATTCTTCCTCTCCGGTTAGTGTTTTCCCTGGTTGCCTCTCCTTTGGCAGCCTTCCCCTCATCCACTGTCTGCTGTTCCTTCCTGAATTAGTCAGCAGGGTGGCCTCGTACTCATTGCCAAACAAGAGGGAACTCATCATCCAAACAAAGAGGGCAGAGGACAAACGTCTGCATAAAATATGCACGTGCTGATTTATAGCGAGAGACGCAAAGTTAGAAAGAATGATTACAACTGAGACAGAAATGCATCTCCTAGAGTGGGGAAGACCAGGGCCCAATCTACATGGGTGATTTAGTGCAGAGCGAGAGCACGTGGGGCCCATTTGTGACACATGACGCTGTCGTCGCTCTGCAGCAACCCCGCAGGTTTCCCCTGAAAATGGTGCATTTCCGGAAAGTCATTTGTTGTGCAGCTCCTGTGTGGTTCATGTGCAACGTGCCTCATTCACACAAATTAAATCCTGCATACCGGGCATGCCTAGGGCTGTGTCTGTGACCTGTCTGTGACCTGATCAAGGCATGGGGCTATCCCCTTTTCTTTTCTTCAGCCGGTGGCAGCAGTACGCTTTGTGGAAACAGCCTTAGGCTTTTTCCCTTCACCAGTTAGCACTAATTCGCAGTGACGCCTTTTCGCACTAGTGCTTTTTCACTCTTTTGCTACCACGCTCCCCCTTGCCTTCCCCACTGTTTGTTTTTTACTTTGCACTGTCTCACAGCGGCGCGATCTCTCAGCACCACGGTTTCACCCTTTCTCCACTTCGCAGTTCCGTGCTTTTGAAATAGGGGACTTGGTGCACGCTCCTGCCGCTCCCGTTTCCTTCTCCACTCTTTAGTTTTACTTTGCACTATGGCGCAGCCATGCTATTGCAAAATAGTGCAGTTTCACACTCTCACCACTTCGCTGTTGCGCGCTTGGCTATAGGGTACTTCTCCATGATTTGTTTTCCCTTTGCAGCATATCGCAGTAACGCGATCTTGCAGCACTGCAGTTTCGCCCTTTCACCACTTCGCAGTTTCGTGCTTTTGAAATAGGAGACTTCCCTGAGCAGGGGAGCAGGGAGAGGGGCAGGAAGTCAGCCTCTCTCATTCGCTGAGCAGCACATACATGGTCAGTTCTACTAGCTGGACTCAGCTACCCATCACCAGCAGTTTCAAGTGCTGTTTGACCTGTGAAAGTGGAGTTTTCGGTACTGTGTGCTCTGCTTTCCTTGCTTCATGTGCCACTGAAGGACCAAAGTGATATTTACAAAAATCCAGATAGGAGCAGAAAGCACTTCTCATATCATTTTCAAGTAGATTGGTCTTCAGTGAGCCGTGGGTGTTTGCGGCTCAGCCTGCTGTACAAGCGGTGCTAACTTGAAACTCCATGACTTTTGGGCTCCTCCATCTTAGAGATCTTTATCTTTAAACTGGACTTGGACTGAACAGCCCTTCAAACAGAGGATGTTTTCAACTAAAGGACTGTCCTCAGAAAGCTCTTCAAACAGGGTACTGTCCTCTGTAAAGCGGGACACATGGCCACCCTATTAGCCACGTGGATTTATTTTAAATATTTCATATTTAAATTTATACCCCTTCCTTCTGTGGGCTACACTCCATTTAGGGTGGCTCGCAACTATTAAAACCAATGAAAGGCTACATTAAAAAACACACATGATAGATAAAACTGATAGATCAAACAGATCTATCTGATAAAGGAAATGCCTGCTTAAGCAAGAAGGCTTTTACCATATGGCAGAACAACATAAGAGAGGAATTGGTGCCACTCAATCAGGAATCACACAGTGAATGGGATGACATCACAGTGCCACATGGCCAATCAGATTTGGCTATGGGATAGCCTCATTGACAACAAATGAGCGTAACTGAAAGTAAAGGCAATGTCAATAAGTAAGCACATATTTTTCACACAGGGTGCCAAAAAATCACCCCAAAATGGAGGGTTTTCTTTTTTGGTTTTTCTGACATGACTGATAAGGTGCTGGTTTTAACCTATAAAGTCTTACACGGCTTGGGACCACAATACCTAACAGAGCGCCTCTCCTGACATGAACCTACCTGTACACTACGATCAACATCTAAGGTCCTCTTCCGGGTGCCTACTCTGAGGGAAGCTTGGAGGATGGCAACAAGAGGGCCTTCTCAGTGGTGGCCCCCCAATTATGGAAGGATCTCCCTGGCGAGGCTCACTTGGCACCAACATTGTTATCTTTTCGGCGCCAGATCAAGACTTTTCTCTTCTTCCAGGCATTTAACAGTGTATGTTCAGGTTTTTTGTTGTTGTTGTTTGACCCAGAATAGTTGTTTTAAATGGATATTGTATTTATAATCTGTTGTTATGCTTTTTATGCTTTTTAAATTTGTAGATCGGTTTTTTAATGTTCAATGTTTTTCATTTTTGTAAACCACCCAGAAAGCTTCAGCTATGAGGCGGTATATAAATGCAATAAATAATAATAATAATAATAATAATAATAATAATAATGTTCACTAAACATGTGGGGGTAATTCCAGCTCAGTTTTACACATTAGTGAAAGCAGAATTATGAGCCCATTGAGAATAGGTACCCAGTCCCATTGTATTCATGACAACAGTCACTTGACTCTAATTCCTGATAATAAAGGAATACATATATTTTGTACTAGCATAATAATTTAAAGAAAAACTGTATGACAATAAGCTGAATTGGTTTTGTGCAAACAGGTGCAGGTGAAAGATACTGTGGATTCGCCTGTTGGAAATCTACCAGTAGTATTCACGGCTGCTGCCTTAAATGAGGAACTACAAAAGACTGTCTTAGTCGGAGACGGCACAGAGTCCGGGAGGAGGCGAACGAGCCAGGCTGATGGAATGGCTTTATTTGTGGTTAATATTCCTCTTGGCACCAAAGTCCTGGAATTTGGAGTGAGTTAAATCCTTTAGCGCTTCAGTTCTTGTACAGTGTGTACTTTAAGATTTGTATACTTTGGCCAACGTGCAAGGCAGTTGGGGAAAGTATTTTTTTTAAAAAAAAACATTTGGAATAGTTAACGTAAAAGCTGTTTTTTTAAAAAAAATTTTTTTGCACACCAATAAAAATACTATCAGAAAGTATGCTGGCTGCAAAACAGCAAGAAGAAGAATACCAAGAAGTAGTTGCTGTCTGCCTTGTTTAAATTAGCTTTCCCCAGCCTGGGATCTTGGGGTCAAATATGTTGGATTGCAAGTACCATCATCCCCAGCACGATGCCAGCAGGGCTAGGGATTATGAGAGTTGTAGTCCACGCCTGGACAGTACTGGATTGGGGAAGACTGAAATTTTGCAGCACGAGGCACGGGAAGAAGGGGTGTGTGCATCATGTTAGGATAGGGCTACAATGTTTAGTTGATTTAGGCTCCCTTGCCTGGGAGTAAGTCCCATTGAATTCAGTGGGGCTTACATCTGAGTAGACATGCATAGGTCTGTTGAAGTGCAGTATTGATAGTATTAGGGTGCAATCCAAGGCAGAGCAGGAGGCGTGGTGGAGGCAATCCTCGCCTTCGCTGTTTCTCCCTCTCTGCATTTTGGCTAGACAGGCCTTTTCTCCTGTCCAGCTGAGGGATCAGGGAGTGGGAGGGAAGAAGACTGGGGAAGTCTGGGGATACAGTGTAAGTTGTCCTCTCCCCTCCAGCAACCGGTGCACTTCTGGCAGTACCAGCTGCTGCTGGGAGGGAGCAGAGAGCAGAGACTCATGGGTCCCAGTGCTGTCCTCGGATCCAGGAATCCAAACTATCCTATGTCCCCCAGGCTCTATCTAGGGGCCATATGGTTGTTCTCTTAATTTATTAATTGTAATTAATTATATCAACTATAATGATAATTGCATTAGTTAGAGCAGTACGACAATGGAACCCATGACCTAGGGAGGTGGTGGGCTCTCCCGCCCTGGAGACCTTCAAGAGGCAGCTGGACAGCCATCTGCCAGGTATGCTTTAAGGTGGATTCCTGCACTGAGCAGGGGGTTGGGACTCCATGGAATTATAGGCCCCTTCCAACTCTACGATTCCATGATCCAAGCTTGGATAGCTCCTTTAGAGCTCTGACCAGTTCTGATGGAAACCTGGAGCAGATTCACCACCCCACTGACACCGGAGCAACCGGCCTCCATTGTCTACCGCTGAGCTACAATCCCTTCTCTCGGCCCATGAATGCGATGAAAATCTTCCTTCTGGAACTTTCAGCACAAAGCTGTTTACTAGCCACTGGTGCACCAATTCCGCTTATTGACTTGTCCCTTTCCATGACTATAATTGCTTTCGTTTTTCTTTCGTATACCCTCATTTTTAGATAACAACCGCGGATAGCAGGTTACCAGAAGAAAACCAGGCCACTAAACTTTATGAGGCAAAACCATATATTTCCCGCAGTGGAAGCTATCTGTATATTGACTGGGCTTCAAACCATAAAACGCTACTTGTGGGAGACACTGTGCACATGACCGTATATCCATTAAGCCATTACATCGATAAAATATATCACTACAGCTACTTGGTATGTATTTGAATTGAATAATATTTCTGTCTCGATCTTCTAGGTTTCCGCCTCCCGTTAGGCGGAGTGAAATGGTCACCTCAGCCAGTCAAATTTGGATGACACTCAAGAACAGCCAATTGACAAATATCTGAATGTGTAATTCATTCTGGCTTGCTTAGACAGCACATATAGAGCGTCATCAGATGAGCATTTTATAGCACGCTCATTCATGGGTCCTTTTCACGACGCCGTACGCCTCCCGTGCGCCTCCTGCTCCTTCTGATTGTTTTCCCGTCTCAAAAAATGACTCATGAAAATCCGATTTTTTCCCTGTAGCAAAATGTGCCGCCATTTCCTGCTGCGTGCAGAAAAAGCAGCACACACAAAAACGCCCCCTGAATGGGCCACGTGGTCTTTGTTTACTTCCTCTTCCTTCAGCGTCTGAAGAAAGAGGAAGCTTCTTGTCCCTGTTGTGGGACAGAAGCATGATTCAAAGTGAAGGGAAGGAAACTTGATTCCACTACCATCTGAAAAGCCACGTACTAAAATCATAGAATCATAGAATCATAGAAAAATAGAGTTGGAAGGGGGCTATAAGGCCATCTAGTCCAACCCCCTGCTCAATGCAGGAATGCACCTTAAAGCATCCCTGACAGATGGCTGTCCAGCTGCCTCTTGAAGGCCTCTAGGTTGGGATTGCCCACCACCTCCCTAGGTCATTGGTTCCATTTTCATACTGCTCTAACAGTCAGGAAGTTTTTCCTGATGTCCAACCGGAATCTGGCTTCCTGTAACGTGAGCCCATTATTCCGTGTCCTGTATTCCGTACATGTGAACAATACAGAGAATATTAATGACACCCCCCAAAGATGAAGTGTTCCATTTTTTTAAAAAAACATCGTATTCTATTTCTGTAGCCCAAGGTGAGGGTACCATATGGATTTGGCATGATTAGGGATGATCCCCAAATCCTCCTCATCCAAATTTATTTCCTGATTTTGGAGCAGGTGGAATAGCTCACCCTTGATGGTAGAGCACCTCTCCTTCTGAAGCAGCGCCTGCAGTTGACCCACATGCTCTGACAAAGGCTAGAGGCTGACTTCGGCCTTATGTTTCCCTCACTAACTCTCCCAGTCTCTGCCTGCTCCTGTGGAGTGTGATGTCTTAAAGAAGTAAACCCCTGGTTTGGAATAGAGTGCTTCTGTACCTCTCCTGGCTCCTGGTCTGACATACTCCTTCTGCCGTCAGGCAGGTGTGGTGGAATGGGAGGAACTGGGCTCCTGAGAGGAACCGGGTTTTGGGGAGGACATGTGTCCATGAAGTCCTGACTTGGGGATCTGCAGGTTCACAGATGTCATCCTCAGGGTCAGTATCCAGAGCTAAGAATCCTGGTTCAGAATACAGAACGTGATCATGTTCTTTAGCTGGTGGTATGGCAGCCACAGGCTACGTTCAGACAACATTTTAGTCAATGGTGGGTTGAGTAGCCAACTCACAGTTGGTTATTTTGTGGGTACTCCCCACACAACATATTCCTACACAATTGTGTGTGGTTGGGGCTGGCGTTGAGTGGATTAATAGTCAACCCAGAGTTTGACTGACACAGCCCCCACCCCTCTCCCTGCTCGCCCTCCTCCCTCAGTCCTCCCGGTGCTATTCCAGCAGCCTTTGTGAGTTCTGCTGGCTGGACTAGAGTGGCAGCCGCCGCTTTGGTCACAGTTGCCCGGGAACTCTGAAGCTAGCTGAAATAGTCCACTCAACCCTGCAAAATAGTCCACTGAGCCCGACAGACGACACACTAACCAACGGTTGTGCAGATAGTCAACTCTGCAGAGCATTGGTTATCTTAGTTGGTTATTTTGGGGAAAAAGTCAACCGTGGGGTGGTTTTTGCCTGATAGACAACACAATAACCAACCATTGACCACTACTCAACTGACGATTGACTACTTAAACCACCATCGTGTGTTGTCCAAATGCAGCCACAGACTCAATTGGCTCCTCCTCCTTCATCTCTGAGCTTGAGGTAACCATGGCTTGGGTGTCATGGGTAGACTGAGCCAATGGGTTGAGCCATAAGATATAATCCAATCGCATTGTGTGTTGGGCCACAATGCCCTTTTTCTTTGACGAACTACATGCTATTCGTTTTTTTAACCAAGGTCCTTTCCTCTCTTTGTTTAGATCTTATCCAAAGGGAAAATAATAAACTATGGGACTCAGATTAGGATAAACGACACCAATTATCAAGGTCTACAGTTTCAGCTAACTAAGGAAATGGTTCCTTCAGCCCGTGTTCTTGTCTACTACATAGTCACAGGAGAGGGAGCTGCAGAGCTGGTAGCAGATTCAGTCTGGTTAAATATAGAACAGAAATGCGGGAACAGCCTTGAGGTGAGTAATGCCCAGTATTCTTTTTATAAGAATTTCTCCATCCATTAAAAAAGAATATGGACACAGTGCTCAACGCATGCTTGAATCCCGCTGAAATGAGTGGATTTCCTGTAGTGAGTCATATTTATTTTTTTCCTCTTCCCCTATACAGGTTCAACTGTTGAGAAGAAGAGCGTATAACCCAGGAGACGTCATTTCCCTTTCCATGAGAAGCCAGTCTGACTCCCTCGTTGCCTTGTCTTCTATGGACAAGGCCATTTATGGAGTTACAGAAGCCAAGAAGAAGCCCATGGAAAAAGTTACATATTCACAGTGTACACATTCAGACATACAATCATGTCATATCTATAAGCTTCACCACACCAGTGATTTACCGCACACTCGCCATGCCTGATATGTTGTTTTGCAGCACGGTACTCACATGACATTGTCCCTGTCTTGCACTCGTCTCACCTTCTCCCCCTTGTTGCGTTTTATGTTGGTGCAGGGAAAGTCTAGATTATTTCCCCCTCTCGGTTCTTCCTTTGTTGGGGTGTGTGCTAATGGAGTCTTGCTGGCGAAAGGGGAGGGTGGGTTGTTCTTCTCCTCCAGCACATCATCGTACAGACTTGTTAGTCAGTTGAATGGACTTTTTAGTGCTCCAACCCCCCTCCCCATTGCCCGCAGAAACGGAGCCCGGATGAAACTGTAAATCAGTAAAATTGCTAGACAACAAAGTCAGAGTCGGGGGGCGGGGGGAGAGCCCACGCCCATCAGAGTACCACAGCCAATGAACTGGAGGAGGGAGGAGAAGGGGCGGGGTGGAGTGGAACAGCAAACAAGCGAAAGCTCACATGAAAGGGACCATGTGTGATGGAGCCCTTGATGCGCTTATGAAATGGAGGTAAAAAATGTGGAGGCAAGCCAGGGGGGGAAATAGGTGTGATGGTGCCCTATGACAAATTAGGCCCTTTCATGCATGATGATGTTTCCGATAAAGGTGTAGGAAAACCTGAACAGCCATCTCCAGGTTAGAACTGGTGGTGCTGGGTAAAGTGCTCTCTGGCAGAAACCTGTGTGGGCTTACCTCAGAGGTGGTCAACTTCTGGGGGATGGGCGGCCGCACTGCCCTCCACAGAACCCACTAGGAATTGCACCGCCCTGCCACTGAATTTGCTGTAGTGGTGGCCAAAATTGCAGCAGTTTTACATTGAAATGAAGTGAGTGGGCTGCATTCACCTTATTTACAAGTGGAGTCATGCATCTGGGACACTTCTGGAAGTGCAGTTTCGCTTGCTAATGATGGGTGCTCTCCACGCACCTTGTTTCTATCCAATATCACCACAATTTTGGCTGGAACAGTATGATCATGAATAAAATTACAATCTATAAACATTAATGGGAGGGGAAAAGTAATACAATGGAGATATTGCAGTATAATTCATCTTTATTCAAATTATGGATTAGCTCACATAAACCTCCTGACAAGTTTGAATTCTTAAGATGACGTGTAGAATCTGTCTTAAATCACTGGGGTTAAACTCGATAAGCAGGAGGGAAACATTAATTAACAGTCCATGGTTGAAAGCCAAAGTTTCTGTCAGAAACCGGGTCAACCAATACTGGGTTCAGGAATGCGCCAAAGAGTAGTCAGAGTCTGGTCCAAGGTCAGGATATGTCCAAGCAAGATCAAGGAGCAGGTATGCCAGCGACAAAGTCGAAGCACCAAGAACAACAGTTGCTTCCAACCTCGCTTCTGAGTTCTGGCATGTCTTTTATGGGGATGGTGGTGATTGGGAATTGTTGTCAGCTGCATTGGCCTTCAGCCGGCTTCTGCCTGTTCCCGTGAGGGGCCACTCCCCAAACACTCCCAGGCTCAGCTGTTCCTCCTTTCTGCTTAATCCCTCAAACTGAAGCACTACAGAATCTTGGACTCTTGACTTTATTAAAGCTGGAGGACTTAAGTTGAATGTGTTGTATCTCACATTAAAATTATTCCCCCCTATCTTTTTGCTACCCCCCCCCCCACAATAGGCTCTTCTGAAATTGGAAAATAGTGACCTTGGGTGTGGTGCCGGTGGAGGACAAAACAACGTGGATGTGTTCCGAATGGCTGGGCTCACCTTTCTGACCAACGCCAATGTTGACGACTCAAAAGAAGCAGGTGCCTCTCTCTCCATTTTTAACCATGAAAGTGAGAATGGGCGCCCACCAAAAGGTGGCACGGTTAAATTTTGATAGTTGACTCAGAAGGAGCAGATGCTTTTCTCTCTCTTACCTTTCAAGTACAAAAGTGTCAGTGAGGCCCCAAAAGTCTGTGTCACGCTAAATTGTGGCTGTTGTGTTGGCATTTAATTTGTATATAGATCATAGGTATCATAAGGAGGATGAGCTGGAGCATTGCCCAGTCAATACTTTGGGGCAGGTTTAGGGAATTCTATGGAGTAAAAAGCCCCCCCCAAACCTACTCCCCCTTCCACATAAGCTACCTTTAGTTCATATTTTCAGAGACTGTTCTCCGAAAAACGTAGAAGACACAGAAGAAGTAAGTCTGAAATGTAGTTCAGGGGTAATCCAGGCAAGGCAGAGCTCCTTCCATTTTCTTCTTCTTCTTCTTCTTCTTCTTCTTCTTCTTCTTCTTCTTCTTCTTCATTTTATTTCTCTTCTTCATTTATTTCTCTTTTTCTTCTTCATACTATGTCTCTTTTTGTTCTTCATATTATTTCTCTTCTCCTTCATATTATTTCTCTTTTTCTTCTTCACATTAGTTCTCTTCTTCTTCTTCATGTTATTTCTCTTCTCCATATTATTTCTCTTCTCCTTATTCACATTATTTCTCTTTTTCTTCACATTATTTCTCTTCTTCATGTTATTTCTCTTCTTCTTCAAATTATTTCTCTAAGTCTTTCAATGGCTCTCTTTACTTTATGTTTTCTGTGAATTTATATGATTTTAGACTGTTTTTGCTGCTACAGTTTTTAATTACATGGTTTTGTTGTGTTATTATTGTTTTATCTTGTAGTTTATTACTCAATTTGGATATTATTTTATAGTTGAAAAGCAGTGTGTGTATCTAGTTCTGAAAATCAGCAAGTGATGAAACAAAGAAAGGCATTTCCTTTCACAGACAGAATGATAAAATCTTCTCATTGTCCCCAGTTTGTTTCACTTTATTTGTTTCAACAGATGAAGCTTGCCATGCTATCTTAAGATCATCACGGTCCATCGTCAGCAGTAAAACTGAAGAACTAGGTAGGCCACATGCTTTTTCATTGTTGTTGTTCAATAACATTCATGTGGGCAGAAAAAGGGACAATCCAAGAGATCTATGCGAGGTATATTAAGACTTTAGGGTGTTCTTTTTACAGTGCAATCCCATACATGTCTATTCAGAAGTAAGTCCTATTGAGTTCAACGGGGCTTTCTCCTAGGTAAGAAGTATACGATTGCAGCCTCAATAATCTATATGTAGGATATGTTTTTATTCAGTGTATGTTCTGTTAATCCCCTGCAGGAGTGGGAGAGACTTCATCAGCCCCAGCCAGTATGGCCCATGATCAAGGATGATGGGTGCTGGAGTCCAACAACATCCTGAGGGCCTCAGGTTCCTCACCTTGCCCTCTTTTGTTTCTCGTCACTCTAGGATAGCTCCTGGAGCTTTCACTGTTGCGACGAAGAGGGAATTTCACCAGGTGTTGTATGCCTACAAATGACTTCTGCTGAAATTCCCCTTTCTATGCAACTGTTAAAAGATACAGGAGCCCTGCCCTCCTTTTCAATATGATCATCTCAGGAGTAGCTAGTTCTGAGGTCATTAAAGATGGCCAAGAAACATTTTTAGATAGTTCTCTCTGGGCTTGGTGTTATGCAGCTTCATACATTCCTACGTAAGTGTAATACAGCTTCATAACTAGCACAGTGCAGGGCTGGACTAGCCTCTTTCTTACCTCTCTAATGACCCAGGGCCTTAGTTTAAGGCGTTTCCTCGTAAAATGTTTGCCCGCCCACCTATCAAAAGTAATAAAAGTTCTGTCTTTCTCCTGTCTGTTTTGTCATCCCACTGTGGACCCAATTCCCTTCCATGGTTAGTTCAGCTATATCTAATGGGATGGCTACTGGGGCTGGTTGCAGGAGTCACCATCGTCCAGCACTTGCTAAGGTCCACACCCTGCAAGGGCCCACTGCCACTCCCCAGAACCTCCTGGTCCTCCTCCTCCTCTGCTTTGCTGTTGCTGCTGTTCACCTGCCCCTCTCTGAGCATGCAAGCAGCGCCGAGAGTGAGGTGATGGAGCAGCACCTTCCACTCGTCTTAAATCCCCCTTCTGGGCAATTGCATGGGTTCGCGCCAGAGGAAAAGGGCATTCAAATGGGCAGCAGTAGCAGGTGGTGAGTAGGAGGTTAGCCCATTAAAAAAAGGGGGGGTCCACTGTGGGCATCTCCCCAAACTGTGGAGCTGGCCCTAATTGCCATTGTGCCCATAGTAGGGTGACCATATTTGGAAAACCAAAAAAGAGGACAACCTGTGTGCGTGGGGGAAACAGCTTTCTGGTGCCTCCAGAAAGTCCATCATTCCACCCACCACTTAAAGGCCCTGATTGGAGGGGGAAGTATGTCATTCTCCCCCCTCTGCTCCAATTGGGGCCTTTTCTATAATGTCCGGGAATGACATGCTTTCCCTATTAAGGCCCCGATTGGAGCATTGGGGGCAGGGAATGACATGCCTCCGGAATGATGTGCCTCCAGGAATGACACCCCCTCTCTCATGGCAGCCTTTAAGGGGGAAGTGTGTCATACCAGGACATTATAGGAAAATACAGAAAATCCCCCGACACCCAGGATAGAATAAAAACCAGGACAAATCTGGGGAATTCCTGATAGTTGGTCACCCTAAGAAAATGACGGCGAAAGTACTTACTGTCATTTCAGCATCCCAGTTTCAACATCCAGAGGTTCAGAAGTGCTGTAGGTCTGGAGCAGAGCCGTACCCCATCACAGAGTCCTGCGCTCAGAGACTCAGACGAGTGAAGGCTGGCCACAGGTGCAGACGGGCCTTTATGATCTGTTGTAACTATGCAACCGAACTGCGCCTTAATGAGACACACAAAGTTTTATTGCTGGCAAGACATGGTAAGTTTATATACACTACCAGTTGGAATGTGTCGCCGATTTGGGTGGGCATTCCCAGTGTAACCGCCCCCCGGCCTGATTTCAAAATCCTTCCACAAGAGAACAGTTTGGAGCTCTGGCACGAGCAGTCATCCCCTCTCCCGATAGCCTGCTGGGTGGGGGGAATAGAAAAAGTGGGTGGGGAGAGAAAGAGATGGGGTGACTCTGACTTGCTCACTGCAGGCTTTGGTCTCATCTGCTGCCGGCGTACAGCCATCAATGGAAAAAAAAGCTTTCTCACCCTTGATGTAGGATTTTGAAGCACGGATTACATGAATGTAAAGAATAAATGATTTGAGTTTGTCAGTGTCAGCTGAATGACTGCACTTGGAAACATGGGCTGGAGCATTCAAAGGACATTGGTGCTGATGGCATTCTTGACAACTGGGCTGACGGTCCTGCAAACAGGCAACCTCTTTAAAAGGATCTGTTTGGGGAGCGGGTCAGTCTGAATCATCACAGATGCCACCTGCCAGCCGCATGGCAACTGTGCCAACCTCCACACAAAACAGCAGGCTGATGTGCCGTTGCAGTCATGTCCAGCTTGTGGGATTCCCACTGGGGAAGTGGGTTGGCCACTTAGGGAACCGAATGCTGGACGATTTATTTTATTTATCAAAACATTTGTATCCCGACCTATATTGCTGGGATCTCAGGGCAGTGTACAGATAAAATCGTACCGACAGTATAAAGCAATCAATATACACAGCTAAAAACAAATCAAACCATTAATTAAGCTAAAACTAGTATAAAATTTAAAAGCAGTAAAAACAATCCAAACGATTCAAACTATGTGCAAACTTGGTGAATTTAGACATCAAAGGCTTTGTTAAAAAGCTGTGTCTTCACTTGGCACGGAAATGAGGCCAGTGCTGGCACCATTCCCAGCCGGGGGGCCACAACAGAGAAAGCCCTCTTCCATGTCCCACCATAGCATATGTCTTGCTTAGGGCCTCTCCAACAGATCTCAAATCTCAGACAGGCAGATATAGGGAGAGGCTTTTGGCCTAATCAAGCATGGCTCTTCATCTTCTGTTTTGTTTCTATAGCATTGTACTTGAAGTTTTGAATTCTTATGTCTACACTACATCTTAGAATCTATTTTGGATGAAGATTAATATTTGAGTTCCCAGGACTTAGCCTTAGCATCTTTGGTCTGGCTGACATGCTTAATCACTTAGAATTCCTTCTTGAAAATCTTTTTCAGCTTTTGCTGCTTTGTTGGATTTGGATCCTGTAGTCCGAAGCTATTTTCCTGAAAGTTGGCTTTGGGAGGTCCACCCAGTTCCCAGGTATAGTACTTGACAACTACAAGACTTCAAATTTGGCCCAGAATCTAAATCTCTCTCTTTATTGAACTGAGAAATCCCCCGAGGACATCTTCACACAATGTAAAATACTGAAACTCTGGAGACCTTCTGTCAGCCAATATAGACCATACTGAGCTAGATGGATTAATGGTCTGACTCTGTAGCTCAGTGATAGAACACATGCTTTGCATGCAAAAGGTCCAAAGTTCGGTCCCTGGCATCTCCAGGCAGGGATGGAAAGACCCCTCTCTGTAATCCTGGAGAGTCTCTGCCAGTCAGTGTTGACAATACTGAGCTAGATGGACCTGAGTATAGATTATCCGACTCTGTATAAGGCAGCATCCTGTGTCGCTAATTCATGGTATTTGCTGTCATAAGATGTGGCAAAGTCCATTGTTCTGTGGTGGCACCTCAGCTATGGGATGCTCTTCCAGGTGATGACGGATTCTCGTAAGTCATCCTTAAAAAGGAAGTGGTGCATATGGTTATCTTAGTTAGGTTGCCTCCTTCCTATCGGGAGACAAAGACATTTTTTTGCTGACTTCTGTGCCCCAAGAAGTTTTGTTTTCCTCCTCCTCCACCCCCCCCCCCCGTGTGTTCCTCCATCAACTGGATTCATTTCCTTTAAAGAAAGCTTTTGAATGTTCGTGCTTGAGTTAATTTATTTATTGGGATAAACTCTTTCTCAGTCCAAGGGCCAAATTCTAATCTGGGAAAGGCCTCAGGAGCCACATTCCATCTGTGCAAGAAACCCCGTGTTTTTGTTACATTCTGTCTGTGGGCAGGGCGAAAGGCAGAATGGACAGGGTGAAAAAGTGATCGTCACTGATTTTAAGAAACAAGCATGAAATGTCTGTTCAGAAGTAAGCATGAGCAGCAGGACAAGCCTCAGAAGTAAGCAGGACTGAATCACTCAGTAGTTTCCTCCCCAGGAGAGCAAGGGAGCCTTGTTCAAGGCTCAGCAAGGAATAGTTCTTATCTGAGGGCTCCATCACACCTATTTTTTCCCCTGGTTTGCCTCTGCATTTTTACCTCTGTTTCATAAGCACGTCAAGCTAATGGTCCCTTTCATGTGGCTTTGTGGTATTGCGCTACACCGTAAAACCTCCCTTTTGCTTGTTTGCTCTTCCACTCCACCCCGCCCCTTCTCCTTCCGCCTCCAGTTCATTGGTTTTGGAACTCTGATGGACGTGGGCTCCTTCCCCCCCTCACTCTAGCTTTTATTTATTTATTTATTACATTTGTATACTGCCCCATAGCCGAAGCTCTCTGGGCAGTTTACATTTGTTGCCTAGCGATTTACTGATTTAACTTTTCATTGGCTGGACTCCCTTTCTGTGGGTAAGGGGTTGGAGTAGTAAAATGTCCATTCAATCGACTAAGCGCAAGGCTGTACATTCGACACGGAGTGCTGGAGGAGGAGAACCGCCCCGCCCTCCCCTTTCGTCATCAGGACTCCATTCAAAGTACACGCCCCCCAAAAAGGAAAAAGCGAGCGGACAGCGCTACACGGAGGTTTAAGGGCGCATTAAATCCGCTTGGGGAAAATAATCCAGACTTTCCCCGCACCAAAATAATACGCAAAACGGAGGAAAAGAGGCGAGATGGGTGCAGGACAGGGACGATGTCATGTGAGTCCCGCGCTGCAAAACCAAATACCAGATGTGGCGGGGGTGCGTTAAACCGCCGGTGTGATGGAGCTCTCTGATTAGCTGCTGATCAGAGATAGGTTCTTTTTTTCCGCTGGGAGAAGGGTTGGGGCCTGGAAAAGAAGCTGGCAGGAAATCCCCATGGAGTGCATCTGGCACATTGGCAAGAAGATCCCCAGGACTCCTCTTGATACTACTTATGGTAATGTTGTTTTAACGATGCTTATTATTATTATTTTTTGCATCTATTCTCGTTTATTTTCTCTCCCTCCCTCCCTCCCTCCCTCCCTCCCAACACGGAATCACAGTTTCAATAATTTGAGAGAAAAACATGATAAGTTACAAACAGGCAACCATAACAGGTCTGAGAGAGATAACATTTAAACTTTTTGCCACCTTCTCAGTACTAATGATGTTGTTTCCCTTGAGAAAAATATTCAAGAGGATATCTAAGCATCAACCCGGAAACAATCTCATAGGAGGGCTGGAATGGAAGAGAAATTGTTTGGTCTGCATTTGAATTTACACTCCCTGTCGAATACATGATCTGGAATGTAAACCTTCGGGTTTTTACACTTAACTGAATTTTGCAGTGCAACTCGATCAAAAACTGCTTACAAAAATGAGTATGTTAGAGGAAAATAGCATATAAAATGGCATATATTAGGCAATTTTTGCAAGTGATTTCCCCTATATTAGGGGAATATATTTTCACCTGTGTGAAAATGTGAGTGTGTCATGCCTGATCCAGGCCAGGGTACGCTTCAGATAAAAATCCTGACATTATAGGGCCTAAAGACCTTGTGGAAGCCCCTGACCCTAGTGACGCTGTTCAGACAACACTAGGCTGACCATATGAAAAGGAGGACAGGGCTCATGTAACTTTAACAGTTGTAGAGAAAAGGGAATTTCAGCCAGTGTCATTTGTATGCAATCAGTTCCTGGTGAAATTCCCACTTCATCACAACAGTTAAAGTTGCAGGCACTATACTAGAGTAACCAGATACAAAGGAAGGCAGGGCCCCTACATTTTTAACTGTTGTGATGAAGAGGGAATATCACCAGGAACTAATTGCAAATAAATGACACTGGCTGAAATTCCCTTTTCTCTACAACTGTTAAAGTTACATGAGCCCTGTCCTCCTTTTCATATGGTCAGCCTAGACAACACGCTAAGCCATGGTTAGGCCGCTATCCTTTTGCAGCACGTAGTTAGTGAGGGTGTTCAAACCATGGTTATGAAGCTACCATGGTTAGGAATGGCTCACACGGCATGCAAAGTCATGGTTCACACGATACGATAAGCCATAATGTTTAGCTCAAAATGTTTAACCACTGTGGCTTAGCGTGTCATCTGAACAGGGTCAGTGACACCCCAGGCAGCTCTGGCATTGGTGGGGAAGCTACACTGGGCCTTCCAACAGCTGTGGGTCCTGAGGACTTTACCTTACTTTTGGGGTCAGAGGAGGAAGTCAAGCATCCACCCAGTCCTAGAGCCTGCCTGCTCCAGAAGCTAAAGGAACAGGGGGCCACTTGAAGACCTGCTGCCACTAGACTCCTCAAGAGTAAAAGTCTGCTCTAGAGTCAAGGTCTCCTTAAAAGTAGGAAGACTCCACAGCCAGCATTATCAGCTTGCAGCTGTACCTGCGTATGAACTGGGAGACTTGACTACATAAATCCTTAACTGAGGCCCGATAGTTGCTGGTACAACACCTTTAACTTAGCCCCTAGTACCTTGTAATCTTGCTTCCTTGAACCTCTGAACTCCTGCATGCAAAGCATATGGTCTGTCACACTGGGCAACAGCCCCTACTATTTGATCCCGTTCTTTTTGAGGCTCAATTTACATGTCACTAGGGTGACCATATGAAAAGGAGGACAGGGCTCCTGTATCTTTAACAGTTGCAAAGGACAGGGAATTTCAACAGGTGTTTTTGTATGCATACATAACCTGGTGAAATTCCTTCTTCATCACAACAGTTAAAGCTGCAGGAGCCCTGTCTCTTGACCATGTACAAAAGAGGGCAGGGCTTCTGCAGCTTTAACTTTGTGATGAAGAGGGAATTTCCCCAGGTTCTGCATATATACAAATGACACCTGCTGAAATTCCCTTTTCTATGAAACTGTTAAAGATACAGGAGCCCTGTCCTCCTTTTCATAAGGTCAGCCTACATGTCACCTTCAGCAGCACGGTGGCCTCCTCTTCTTCGTCCTTGTTTCTCCCATTGCATTCTGGGTAAAGGTATTGCTCTGCTTATTGATTAGGGTTGATTATATGGTTCTGGGGCACTCTTACATCTGCCCCCTGATGGTGTATATCACCCAGTCCACCTTAACCACATGATGGAGGAAATCAAAACTGGTATGAGAACAGCCACAGCATTGAAGATGATATCCACAAATCAGCTCTCTTATGTTTGAACTTCATGTTTTTTTAAAAAAATAATAAAAAAATGAATGCAGGTTTAAGACTCTTCCTGTGACCCTGCCTGATTCTCTCACCACCTGGGAAATACAAGGTGTGAGCATTTCAGATGAAGGTATGTAAGAATGTCTTCATCCGTAGCGTTGTTTTAGTTTGCAAGAAGAACTCTATACAAAAATTGGGACAACTGAAGTTTAGGTTAGAACCATATGGTCTCGGGCTAGAGCCTACAGTAGCTAGCTGACCAAGACAGGGCACTCTTCAGGCACAGATCAGGACTAGAATCTGCAACATTGGCCCAAGGCCTGACCTGGAACTAGGTCCTGAACCTGGGAGAGGTGTAGCAGTGATGACAATACATCCTGCCTCCAAACTGGCCTGCGTGTGAGTGACAATACCCCCCATTGTCCAGGCTGCCTCCTCACTTCTTGTGTAGGGTGACCTTATGGAAAAGAGGACAAGTCTCTTGCATCTGTAAGAGTTGCATAGAAAAGGGAATTTCAGCAGGTGTCATTTGTAGGCATGCAGCACCTGGGGACATTCTCTCTTCATCACAACAGTTAAAGCTGCAGGAGCCCTGCGCTCTTTTGTATCTGGTCACTCTGGTATAGCTCCTGCAGCTATACCACCACTGAAGCCTCTGCCTCCTTGTGCTCTATATATGTGGCTCTCCAACCACATCCACTGAAAATAATGGGGCTTAGGTCTGAGTAGACATGTATAGGATTACACTGTGAATGCTGGACTTGATGGGCAGTCTTATCTAGGGTGACCATATGGAAAGGAGGATAGGGCTCCTGTATCTTTAACAGTTGCATAGAAAGGGGAATTTCAGCAGGCGTCATTTGTATGCATGCAGCACCTGGTGAAATTCCTTCTTCATCACAACACTTAAAGCTGCAGGAGCTATACTAGAATGACCGATACAAAAGAGGGCAGGGCTCCTGCATCTTTCACTGTTGTGATGAAGAGGGAATTTCACCAGGTGCTGCGTGCATACAAATGATACCTGCTGAGATTCCCTTTTCCGTACAACTGTTAAAGATCCAGAAGCCCTGTCCTCTTTTCCATATGGTCACCCTATTCTTGTGGGTTAGGTCCGATGCAGCACATGCTCTAGGCCGGATAAGGAGCGTCATCAGCTGAGCGTTTTATCGCACACTCGTTTCTGCCCACTCATGGTTTTTCGCAGGTCCTTTCGATGACGACATCCGTTTCCTGCTCCTTCTGGCCTTCTTTCTGCCACAAAAGAAGAGCCCGCTAAATCCGATTTAGTTTTAGAAGCGAAACTTGCCGCAATCTCCTGCTGGGTGCAGGAAAAGTGGCGTGATAAAAACGCCCACTGAATGGGCCACGTGCTCATTGTTTACTTTCTCTTTCTTCTCTGTGAAGAAAGAGGAAGTATTATGTGACAGAAGCTGGGGGGGGGGGGAGAGAAGCGATGGTAGGGAAACAAGATTTCCCCTTGTCTGATGATGCTGAAGGGATAGGATAATAGACTCTGTCTAGTCCAGTTTGTGTCACGTTTCCTTTCCTTTCCTGTATTGATCTACAACCTTTAAAGAAAACATTCTCCCCAAATACTATATAAATGCACATTTTCCCTTAAAATGTGCATCGAAATGTGCATTTGTTTTTCATGCACTTCAGCTGCGTCACAATATTCAGGCCAATGGGAGATTTGTTGGATGAAGTTCTGATCCACACATTGATCCAAGAGGTGCAGATCGGGATGCCTCATATAGAAATTTGCGACGATCCAATTCCTGAAACATCCGTAGGAATTAGGAGCCCGTAGGGAAGGGTTCACTACATACACTCTGCCTCCTGCCCTCACCCTAATCCGAGTCTGAGCTCAGAACGTGCCTGTATTTTCTTTCTGCACTCTGCGTTTCTAAGAAGCGCCATTCGTTTACAGAACGCCGTTAGTAAATCCTGTTTACTAGTGATGCTAATGGTTTGTTCCTTTGCTCGTCTTCCCGAAGGCATCTGTGTTGCTGATGCACTTGAAGTGGCGGTAGTAAAAGAGGTCTTCATGAGCGTGCATATTCCTTACTCTGTGGTCCGCGGAGAAGAAATTGAATTGCGGGGGACGGTTTACAATTACAAAGCCTCTACGATCAGGGTAAATCTCTTTGACTGCCAATATTAGTAAGGAAAACCGATTCTTTCGACCCCAATGCAAGCTCTCCCACCGCCTGTGGCAAGAGAGCACATTGAGCCCACTACCAGCTTTCCTTTCCCTTTACTGCCTTGTGCCTCCTTCCCTTTATCGCGTTGTGCCCCCTTCCCCCGCTGCATCGCCGCCCCTTCTCGCTGCACCGTTCTCCCCACCCCTTAACTTCGCCACCGAGCTGTGCGGCCAGAGGAATCAGCCGGCGTAGCTCTTCAGAGAGCTGGCTAGATTGAAATGCCTGGCTCTGAGCGGGTCCTTCCTCAGAACGAGGCATGGGCGGGGGCGTCCCAGGAAATTGCCTGTACGGAGGACGGCTGCTCCAGGGACTTCTGCTCTCAGCGCTCTTCCTGCAGCAAATGCAGCAGTGCGCGAGAGGGCCTCGCAGGGCTCTTCAGAGCAGTTGCTGGAGAAAGCAGACCCTCGTGGCAGAGGCAGGGGAGAATGCTGCAGTTTGCTGCTCTGCTGCCTGAGGCAGGGGCTTCACCTCATCTTGTGGAAGGGCCAACCCTGCATTCTTTGCAGGTGACACACGGGACAATCAGTTGTGACAAAATCCTAGTCTTTTACCTTTCATTGTTTTTGTTGGTTGGTATTCCCTATGTCCCCGAGTGAGAGGTCGCACTTACCCAAGGTGGATTACCTTTGGAAGGAGAAACCAGCGTTTCTGTAACGTTCGGTTTCATTTAACAATAGGCAAACAAATCATGGGTGAAGATAAACAGCTTCACAGTGTAAGAACAGCAAAATCCTCCACTGGTTGGGTGACCCTATGAAAAGGAGGACAGGGCTCCTGTATCTTTAACAGTTGTACGGAAAAGGGAATCTCAGCAGGTATCATTTGTATGCGCGCAGCACCTGGTGAAATTCCCTCTTCATCACAACAGTGAAAGCTGCAGGAACCCTGCCCTCTGACCAGATCGCCCACATGGCTGCACATGATCCCTCAAGAGCTATCAAACACCTATGCTTCCCAGCATGCCTTCAGTTGCTTGGAGTTTTAGGCATGCTGAGAGTTGTAGGCATCTGTGTAAGTTTAATTTTTAAATAATTAAAAAATAGTCAAAACCAAGAAATACTGGATGTTAGATTTTTTTTATGATCACTGTACAGGAAGACCTATCTACATTCCCGATTTTAAGGTTATATCTCATCTCCAAGCGGGTAAACATTTCCGGACATACAAATCCACACACATACTTTCAGCTTTATAGGTAGAGATGCTGCTGGCAGGCCTCTCTTGCTGAAGTTAAAAGCCCAGACCGGTTCTTTGCCTATCCTGGGGGAAGGGGAGGCTCATTGCAAGAGTAGGAGGCCTGCAAAGAGGTCACTTGGGGCCAAGTTTGGTGCATAGGCTGCTACCCGTCTCATTATCTTTTGTTTTGTGGACTTTGTGATCTGGGTGGCCATCTTACCCTATAGCAATAGGGTAAAACTGCTTTGGCCAGCGCATTCCAGAAGGGATTTCCTGCCTGCAGACATTATTCGCCCTGCTAATGGAAGGTCACCTCCCTCTATGGTCACCACCACCAGCCATTCCAGCAGACTTCAGCAGAGGGAGATGAAATGGGATGCAGGGCCATTCCACCAGCCCAGCTGAGAGCCCACTTGCACTCTTTCTCTTCCCTTCCCATCCCCTTTTCCTCTTGCATCATGACTTTTGAGATTGTAAGCCTGAAGGCCGGGATTGTCTTGTTTCTATTGATTGTATTGTAAGCCGTCCCAGGAGCCTTTGGTAGGCTGACCAGATAAAATCCAGGTCAGGGCTCATGTAACTTTGACCCCCTCTAGATCGATTCTGTTTGATGCCTGGTTAGCCGATTATGCGCATAATCGCAGAAGCGCTTTATCGTAAATGCTTGTACGCAAGAGGTAATTGAGCGCACAATTGGTGGCCTTACTGGTTGTTTGAAATGCGCTTTACAAGTAGTTCATGCGGAGAATCACTTGTTCACATAGGCAAAATGTGCTTTACCGACTGGAGGAAAATAAAACTCGCTATTTAACGTGCATTCGATAATGCGTATAATTGGAGAGATAAAGCGCCTCAACTCCCAATTTACGCTCCGCTCTTGTAGAGGTAAAAATTTTAATGAGACTTCAAAGAGCTTTAAACATCTCATGTAGAGGCAGCCTTTAATGGTTGTAGAGAAAAGGGAATTTCAGCCAGTGTCATTTGTATGCAATTAGTTCCTGGTGAAATTCCCTCTTCATCGCAACAGTTAAAGGTGTAGGTACTATACTAGAGTGACCATATACAAAAGAAGGCAGGGCCCCTGCAACTTTAACTGTTGTGATGAAGAGGGAATTTTACCAGGAACTAATTGCATACAAATGACACTGGCTGAAATTCCCTTTTCTTTACAACTGTTAAAGTTACATGAGCCCTGACCTGGATTTTATCTGGTCACCCTAGCCTTTGGGGCTGAGGAGCAGTATAGAAATGCTTTAAATAAATAATAAATAAATATATACATGTATTTCTATGTGCATTTAAAAAGATGATGATGGGTTGGATCCAGATTTAGGCTGCAATCCTGTGCACGTTTACCTGGGAGTAAATGCCACAGAGGTTAATGAGACTTCCACATAGACTTACATAGGACCAGGCTGATTAAAACCGATGGGACGTGAGTTATGACTAACAAATCCCATTGATTTCGCTGGGTCTAGGGATCGTTTTGACTGGTCACATCAGACAGAAATTGCATGCAATGTCAATGTTGTCTTTACTGATGCTTGTCACATGTTATTGAGCCAGCTGATAAAACAGTCTCTTAACGCTTTCTGGTACATCTTTTAGTTTTGTGCGACGATCAGTGTGGGCAAAGGAATCTGCCTGTTTGGAGCCGCCGCCACCAACCGCCATGGCATACAAAGCACCGGCTGTTCCCGTTACAACGAACTCCAAGGCTTTTCTACTGCCTTAGTAAAATTTAAGATTCTTCCTCTGGAAATAGACATCCACACCATCAACTTTACCCTGAAAACTGGCGTTGTCCCTGAAATCCTCGTGAAACCCTTAAGAGTTGTGGTAAGGCTGAGCCCCTGGTCTTAAAAGCCCTTTTCCCAAGCCGAAGTAAATAAAGATGTTTAAAAGAGGACGTTTTTCTCCCTCTTCAATAATGTTAGAACTTCAGTCGGTGGGTTGGGTGGTCATCCAAAGAAATTGAGGGACAGTAGATTCAGGACAGACGAAAGAAAGGACTCCTTCACACAACACATATTTGACTTGTGGAACTCACCGCCACAGGATGCGGTGATGGGCACTAGCTTAGGCAGCTTGAAAAAGGAGGATAGGTAAATTCATGCAGGAGGTTTCCTTTGCCTGTGGCTATAAGCCATGATGGCTAAATGGACCCTTCATGTTCAGAGGCACTATATCTCTGGTTGCCACTTGCCTTCAAGTTCTGTTTATGGGCCTCCCAGAGGTATCTCTGTGGGAAGCAGCATGCTGGACAAGGTGGACCTTTAGTCTGTTCCAGCACAGCTGCACTTATTTAAAGTAATAAAAAAGGGGGTGTCTCTCTCTGTCCATCCGTCAGCACCATGGGGACAAGACCATGAAACCTAGACCCCTAAAACTTAGCATGCATACTAAAGAAACCCTAGGGGTGTGCACATTGGGGTTATTTTGTTTCTAAAGCACATTGATTTTAATTAATGTAAATGTGTTCATGTGGTTGAATCATGGGTTGGGGTGCCTCTACAAGAGCGATTTAAAGCTCTTTCAAGGCGTATTAAAATTTTTACCTCTACAAGAGCGAAGCGCAAATCGGGGGTCGAGGCACTTTTTCTGTCCGATTATGCGCATTATCGAATGCCCGTTAAATAGTGAGTTTTAATTTTCCACGGGAGTTAAAGCGCCTTATGACCATGTAAACAAGCGATTTTCCGCATTTCAATCACTTTAAAGCACGTTTCATACTGCTGGTTATGCGCTTCACCGGCTGTCATTTATAGGAATTAGGCGTAAAAACGATGGTGAGAAGATGCGCATAATTGGGCAACCGGGCGTCAAGCCAAATTCTTGTAGAGGGGGCCTTGGTCTTCCCCACCTGGTGCCCTCCAGATGTTTTGGGCTACAACCCCCTGACAATTGGCCATGCTGATTGGGGTTGAAGTCCGAAACATCTGGAGGACACTGAGTTGGGGGCTGACCACCCCTAGGGTGACCAACTGTCAGGATTTTCCCGGAGTTGTCTGGGCTTTTGTTCTATCCTGGGTGTAGGGAGATTTTCTGTAATTTTCTATAATATCCACAAATGACACTCTTTCCCCTTCAAGGCCACCATTAGCATGGTGGGGGAATGGCAAACTTTCCCACCACACCTGCACTGCTCCAATTGGAGCCCCAATTGGAGCGGAGGAGCGGAAAGCACTCTTTCCGGGGCCTCAGGAAAGCTCCTCATTCCCCTGTCACGCTAACAGCAGCTGCCATTAGCATGGTGTGGGGATTGATGCACTTTCCCGCTCCCCCACTGGCTGGGTCACCTTAGTTACTTCCTTTTGGGGAGTCCATCATGCTGTCAGAAAGCCTTTACTGGGGTAGGGAAATGGCACCCTTTACTGAGGGAGTATTGAACCTCTTTCAATTTGAGGGCCAAATTCCACTTCGAAGATGAGCAATGGTGGGTGGGACTGAAGCCCAAAAGGGGAGGGCCGAAAATACCAGCATATTTTAGCTTAAAGCTCTCACTGCCCATCACTGAGCCTTAGGAGAGGCATTTCAACCTTTTAGGCTGCACAGAAGCAGGGAAACCATTGGGGTTGGAGGAACAAGGCTGAAAGAACTAGGCATGTTTAGTCTTGAGAAGAGAAAACTGAGGGGAGACATGATCGCACTCTTCAAATATTTGAAAGGTTGTCACAGAGAGGAGGTCCAGGATCTCTTCTCAATCATCCCAGAGTGCAGGACCTGGAATAATGGGCTCAAGTTACAGGAAGCCGGATTCCGGATGGACATCAGGAAAAACTTCCTGACTCTTAGAGCAGGACGACAATGGAACCCATGACCTAGGGAGGTGGTGGGCTCTCCCACACTAGAGGCCTTCAAGAGGCAGCTGGAGAACTATCTTTCACGTATGCTTTAATGTGGATTCTTGCCTTGAGCAGTGGGTTGGACTCCATGGCCTGTAGGCCCCTTCTGAAGGAGTGAAGACACACACACCGAGATGTTCTAGGCAGGAAGGTTGTTTATTGTTTGTTAGCTTGGTTTATATAGATCTCTAGCAATGCTGTCCACGGGGACAAAAGGTTGCTGTGCATGAGGACACAGCATGATTACACACACGGTAGAGCACACACACATTATGGCTTGTCATAGGATAATACAATGGAACATAGAATATGGCAACATGACTTCTGTTACATTGGTACTGCAACAATTGTTGTCTGATAGAGAAATACTTGGCTAGCTTGCAGGAACATTTTGTATATAGCAGGATAGAGAGATTAGAAAGAACTAGGTGACTCCACATCATGGCCTTCCCAACGATGCTTTACCAGCCGTATTCTGCCCTTCATCTCATCTCTTTCCCTTAATTAAATTTAAGAAGAAGTTTTGTGTTGATTAATACAAGGAGATTGTTATAGAGCAAAACAATAGACTTCAGAATAAGACGCTACATCATTACTGCAACATTTGTTCCTAGCCTGATGCTGGCAAGCTGAAGGTTAGAACAGCCTGTATGTAGCTAGGACATTTTGCGTGTAGCGAAAAAGAGATAACAGATAGAAAGATCCAGTTGTGAGAAAGCACCAGGGTATGCCCTACAATACTTTTTCTCAAGATAGCTCTTTCATCTGATTTCTTCTTTATTCTGTTTTTAAGTCAATAAGGAGGTGTATGCAAGAATGGTTTGTGTGTAGAATATGAAGTACAGGTAAAGCAATTTTTTACCATCATTAACAGTGAAGGGATACGTTGAGCAAAGCATCGTAAGGTTATGAAAATAGGTAGTCTACAAATGACATAGAAAAATAGCTGTCTGAGATATGCAAAATTAGGAAGCCAGTCTGTTAACCAGGAAAACACAGAGAATTGTGTATGAACATTGTTTTGAATGAAGCGTGCTAAACTAAACAAATGATCTTCAATAGTTTGACCTAATTGATAGTCTATTGCAAAACAATTTTGCATTGATTTCAATGTAGTTCAATGATTTCAAGTTGCAGATCTCGTACAATATATTGGCAATAGCATTAACAGTTTATCTAAACAACTTGTTAATCTAAGAATACAGTGTCTATTTTCTTATGCAATGATTCTAAGGTAGGATCTTAAGGATGAAGTGTTAGTGATGGCTCTTAGAACAGCTCGAGACCCATCAGACAAATTAGAGAGTTGTGAATCAACAATAATAACTGTATCAGAGCAATGAGGTGAACAATTTGTACAGGCAAAGTGAGGTAACCTAAAGCAAGCACATTGATATGTACCTTGGTGAAATTAGTAGCTGTGTTGTTGAAGAAAAACTATAAATTAGGGTCTTGGATCTGCTATCTATTACAGATACTATCAGCCATAGCTGTATAATTTGCTGGAACATAGGAAAAGTTGCATAAATGTCATTAAGCGTTGAGGACTGATTTCAGTATGTAACCTTGAAAAGATAGGAAGAGTTATAATTCTCTTATAACCAAAATTTTTCAATGCAAGCAGAATAATCACTTACAACAGCAAGGATTTTAACAGTTCTATGCTAATCATGTATTCTAAATGCCAGTGGCATGATAGCAGAAGCACATAGCTGGAGTGATTTTAGTCACTCGCAAAAATCGCCATTTGGATAGATTTAAGCTTTCTGGGTTAGCAAACAGTGTTGATTGATAAAAAATTTTGCAGGTGAGACACCACAATGTCTGGGGTGATGAAGGCTGTAGGGATAAAACTACTTGGCTTGGCAGTTAACAGATGTTCATAATACAATGTGGCATTATGACCATGAATAGCAAATATCTATTGTGTATGTTGAACCTAAAGGTTAGAGTCAGGCATTAAAGAAACTGAAGGTATTGGAGCAGCAGTGCTTAAATGAAATAATGCAGAGAGTAAACATAATATCATCATAGAATTGACAGTAATTACAGCAAATACAAATTTTTAGGAATTTCAGGCAGCTCTTGTGGTTGGAGACATCTTGAGCTGTAAAAATTCTAAGTTAAATGATTTTAAATAACCAGGACTACAGCTAAATGAGGATGAATATTTCTGTAATGGGGAAGAATGGGAGCTTGTTTTACACACTTGCTAAGGAGTTCTTTGAGAGTGTGATTAGCCCTCTCAACAATGGCTTGCCCTTGGGAGTTATAAGGAATGCCATGGGTGAGAACAATATCTTGTCAGGAGCAAAAAAAATTTCTAATGCTTTGGAAACTATAAGCAGGTGCATTGTCTGTTTGTAGTTTTTTGGGGTTTGCCCAAAAATGGAAATGGCTGAAGGTAATGAAGCAAAGAATAAGGTTTGAAAAAAGGGGGGGAAATGGGCAACGTCCATTTGCCATAGACAGTTAGCTTTTTCTCTTCTGGGGTTTACCCCCATAGACGGAGAGGAGTGATGGGGGGAGCAATGTGAACAATTCTGAACAATGATTTGTGCCTGTATCAGTGGGAGAGAAAATTGGCATGCTAAGGATTTTGCAGATTGGTGAAAAAAAAACTTGGCTCTGGAAAGGGTCAGAGAATAAGGAATTTGCTGCTGGACGCTGTAAAGCAGCATTTGCTTAAGCATTTGCTAAGACTCAATGGTCTGGGCAAAGAAAAGGGTATGACTGTGAATGTGTGCTATGAAAAAAGGGGTAGTGGGTTGTGAAAACATTTTGCAGAGTTAAAAACAAAGCCATTGGATTGTGATCAATTTGAGCAATCAGCAAAGAATCAGCCAAATGAAAAATTAAATGAAAAACATACATAGTATAATGGTTGCTGTGTACAATGCTGGAAAGCAAGTATTACTGCAGCATTTTCAACTTGCAGCACAGAAACTTGAATGGGAGTGTAAAAAAATCACCAGATTTTAGTAATGGCATCTACATAAGTAAGAACACTTCTTTTTGGGGAGCTGCAATGGCGGCTGACTGTGTTTGTAACTGAACAGTCAAGGTTACAGTGATTTGTGGGTCTTTTGGCATGTTAAATGATAGAGGACCCACATGATTGGAGAAAGCAAATTGGCATGAAGTGAACAGGTTCTGCTTTTGTCTTAGCCTAGTAGCTGTACCAGTGGGTAAATATTGCATGGCAAAGTAGCAGTTAATGCTAACTATTCACAGATATAAAATAAACTTGTGGTCTTTTGGCACAAAAAGCAAGGCGGTAGGCGAGTGAGGAATTGCTGTCTTAAAGGCAATGCAGTTGGGACAAAGTCATTAAGCTTTGGGTGAGATTCAGATATCGAGAACAAGTGTGGCACTCACTTGTTCTAACAAATTGCGGCCTCAGATATTGAAAGGAAGAAATAAACCAAAAGCAATTAGAATGTGACAATGAGGTGAATAAACAGCAACAATAATCTTTTGCTTCTAACGTTGGCTCTATGCAGTGAAACAGCAGGCTATGGAACATGAATCTAGAACCTCAATTCCAAATCTATAAAAAGCCACAAGGCACTTTTCATGGCATAACTCTTAGAAGTTTCAAGTTCAAATGGCAACAGAACATGTACAGAGTACATCAAGCATTTCTTGGCAAGCATAGCGAAAACCAAACCAAAACAGCAGAGAACAAGATAATTCCTAGCACAGGAATTTCTTTCTTGGAGGATGGAGGATGACTAATTTTGAGCTACTTTGACAGACAGGGCTTCAGGCCTGTAATTCTAAACTTCTGTGCTAACAGGGCAGCACAGTTCAACCTCTTCTTGATGACGACACAAATGTGAGGGACAGTTTGCAAAAGAGCCTCTACTTTTTTTCTAAGCAACTTTCATTTTACACAGAAATCAAGGCTGCGGCCTACAATTAGAGATAAGCAGAGAACAAAGACGGTTTCTTTCTGAAAACAACATTCTAATACTACTGGACAATCTTTCTCTCACTAAAACTTTTTCAACTTGGAAAACTCATACTTTCCCTCTCCCAGCCTTCTCCGGCGCGCAACGGAGACAGCCGGGGAAAGGCCCAAAAATCTCTCTGAAAGGAGAAACAACTTTCTAAAAACCATTCAGCACTTGACTCTAACACCAGCAATGACATTTCAAAATACTTTGTACATGGCAAGAAACACAATGCAAACTTAGAAAATGACATGGCAAAAATGGCAACATTCAACAGTGTAACAAAGCTTTTTGAACAATTGAAACAACCAGAATAGATTCAAAGTCTCTAATTAAATGAACAGTGTTCAAAAGTCTCTTGAATGAAATAATCAGTGTCTTTTAGCAAGGATGAGGGGGAAAATGTTTCAAATTGACTGGAATCAAAAGCAGACGGCAAGTCCTTTATCTTCGTTCCTTCGGACGGTGAAAGGGGGAGGAGAATGCTTCATGGATAAATCTTTTATGGAAGGGCAGGCAAAGTTTTGTAAATCCAATGTCAGGGAAAGTTACTGACTCTGTTTGAAGAATTTTAACAGTTCTCGATCTTGAAGAGAGGCTTAAGTCTTTTTTCGAATTTGAGGGGAACTGTAGCTTAAGAAAACTGACTGTTAACAACTGTGTGACTTTGTAAATCACACGGAATTTCAAAGCATATTGGTTTCATTCCAAACACATACTTAAAGCTGAGGATGGACCAGACAGCTTTCAGTTAGAACGGCTTAATGTGAACAAAACTCACACAGGGTTAGACATTTGGAGTTAACCTTAGTCTCTAGAGGGCAGAAACAGATACACTGCACTGGGAACACCATGAAAAGCTTCTAAACAATAGTTTTACACTTATCTTGAAACTAAGGCCCCCTCCACAAGGATGCGCTTTTGCGCCCGGTTCGGGGATTATGCGCATTTTCGCGGAGGCGCATTTACGCCTAATCCCTCTGCACGGGAGGCGGCGAGAGGCGGCGAAGCGCATGAATTGATGTCCAAAAAGCGCTTTAGAAGACGTTAATGCGCATAATCGCTTGTTCACACGGCGAAAATGCGCTTTAACGGCCGGAGAAAAATAAAAGTCGCTATTTAACGCGCATTCGAAAATGCGCATTATCGGGGAGATAACGCGCCTGTATGCCCGTTTTGCGCTCCGCTGGTGTGGAGGTAAAATTTATAATGAGCCTTCAAGGCTCATTAAACGTCTCGTGTGGAGGAGGCCTAAGTCACTACTCAGCTTGTCAGGGCACACTGAACTGACAACACAAACACTGAACTGACAACACAAACAAAAATGTCAGGGAAAGAACAGTTTTGACTTAGGGAGCCTTCCCATTTCTCGTTGCTTTAGCACTGAGGAAGGTCCCACACACACAGAATTGTAGAACAGCAAGCGAGTTGTTGCACAGGTTGAAGGGCTGTCACATCAGCTCTGGTAGCCTGTAAATACTAAGCTATTGACAATGAGTGTGCAGAGTGGTCGCTCTCGACCAATGGGTTGCTCTATATAGGAGATAAAGGGTTAAGACAGTAGATCTATAACTCGCGTCTCTATGGACGGCTGCAGCAGGCTTGAGGAATGAAATAAGGTTAAACAGAATAACATTAAAGGAAAAACGTTTAGACTTACAGTTTTAAGACACTTGTGTAATTAGAATCAACTATACCTGGAACAATGGGAAAAAGTTTGTTGCTGGCAGATGATCAAGGAAGGATTTAACCAAACAGACCGGTCACCTGGATAGGGATCAAGAAATACTTCCAAAGGACAGCAAAAATGCAATGATTAAGTCACGCCCCGCACCACTGACCGTGGCTGCTGGGGACTGAGAGACAGGAATGAATGGGGTGGTGGCAAAGTTTGAGTGACAAGCAGAGTTTGAGTGATAAGCGGAGGAATCTGAAGCTGCAGAAGCGGAGAGCTTATTGGAGAAATGGAAAGTGGAACTGTAGCTTTCTTTTTGTCTGGGGCAGCTTGCAAACTGTTAACAGCGCGTTGTGGAATTTTAGCAAAGCTCTTAGGCAGTTGACTGGCAGCTGGAACTTTTGCAAAAGCAGTTACAGCACATAGACTAGCAACAGGCAATGTAGCTTGTGGCAAAACACTCTGAGTTGGTACGTCACCTGTATCTTGCATTGACTTCCAGTTGTTGACTTCTTGATCTTGATTATTTTGAGTGTAAGTGGCAGGACAGATTTCAAGCAGGTCTCCTGACTCTTCTGCAGTCAAAGTAGGATCCTGCTTACACTTCTGCACCATGCACTGGAGCTCAGATAGGGGTAAAGAATCTGAAGCTGCAGAAGCGGAGGAATCTGAAGCTGCAGAAGCTGAAGCAACAGGAGGAGGAGGGGCACTGGGAGCTGAAGGGTGAGTTAGTGAAGCAGAGGATTGGAGGGTAGGTGTGTGTGTGTAAGAAACAGGAGAAGGATGTGCAGGTAAAGCGGTTTTGGACCCGTAGAGGTCGACTGCTTGAAGGCATAAATGCCACACATGTAAGATTTCAACAGGAGCACAAGGCTCTGTGTGAAGCAGCCGCCCTATACATTCCCAATCGCTTAAAACCAAAGATCCATTTTCTGGGTACCATGGACATTGTTCCTTGAGTGTACGGACCAGCCGTATGATAACAGAAGGAGGAACTCTATGCCCAATTCTCTTTAGCAAGAATGCTAATTCGTCTGTATGTCTCCGCTGTGCCACTGACAGCGAGACGCCCATACTCACCGGGGTCCCGAAGGATGAGAGGTGCACCTGAAGCTCGTGCCGAGCGTAGTGAGTGGGCGGAGAAGTCCCTGTTCGCGGGCGCCAGATGAAGGAGTGAAGACACACACACCGAGATGTTCTAGGCAGGAAGGTTGTTTATTGTTTGTTAGCTTGGTTTATATAGATCTCTAGCAATGCTGTCCACGGGGACAAAAGGTTGCTGTGCATGAGGACACAGCGTGATTACACACACGGTAGAGCACACACACATTATGGCTTGTCATAGGATAATACAATGGAACATAGAATATGGCAACATGACTTCTGTTACATTGGTACTGCAACAATTGTTGTCTGATAGAGAAATACTTGGCTAGCTTGCAGGAACATTTTGTATATAGCAGAATAGAGAGATTAGAAAGAACTAGGTGACTCCACATCATGGCCTTCCCAACGATGCTTTACCAGCCGTATTCTGCCCTTCACCCTTCCAACTCTACTATTCCATGATTCTATAAGGCATGGCCATCCGCCATTGCAGTTTTTCTCACTTGGCTTGCACGTAATGCTGTTTGCTGTAATGTTGTGTTTTGCTCCATTGGCCCAATGAAAGTGAAGTGGTTGCCAGCAGGGCCTTTAATCCCCAAATAACGTGGGTGGTGTGTTTGTGCATACAATAATAAATAAATAAATAAATAAATAATAATAAATAAACACTGCATATTTAGAAAAATAATGACGATGCAAGAGTTTATCTCCCCATTTCTTGGTTTTAGCCTGAAGGCATTCGAGAAGAAATTCATGAAGGTCACACTCTGGACCCACAAGGTGTTTATGGTATGGCAGGTTTATTATTTTTTTTTAAGTCCTCATTCATTCTTCTATTTCTAAATAAGAACCAACTTACTTATGCTGGAGGATAATTTCTAAGCTTTCTACCAGTCATACCGCTGCATTTTTTTCTTCTTAGGAATTTCCATCTCCCAGCATTTTAAAGTGCCACTCTTGTTATCCATTAACATCACAACTACTGATGAGGGTGGAAGCTGAAATGTTTAGCCCTAAATGTATTTTGAAAGTACTCTATTGTTATTACAGTGTTCCCTGTCTCTAGCATCTTTTAGTCCAGGGGTGAGTTTTTCTTGTGAAGGAGCGTCTTTAGACAAGCATCTTATAGCAAGTGTGTGATGGCCACTCACGGGTCATTCTGATGACGCAGCGATCTTCCCGCTTCTGCTGTTGTTTTTCCCACTACAAAATAAGACCCGGAAAATCCGATTCTTCTTGGCTATGACAATAATTGCCGCTATTTCCTGCTCTGTGCAGGAGAGGTTGCGCTATTAGAACGCCCACTGAATGGGACACATGGTCACTGCTTGCTTTCTCTTTATTCCCTGTGTGATTCTGCCAGGCCCTATTGTGAACAGGATGTAGGAAGTGAAGCGATGGTAAGGAAGTGCGATTTCCCCCTGTCTGAAAACGCTCAAGGCCCACATTGCCTCAGTCAAAACTTATCACGGTCCATAGTCCAGAAGGAGGTGGGGCTGGAGCCCAAAGCAGTTGGAGTTGCAAATGTGGCTCTTACTTTTGTTCAATAAGAAATGGAAAAAGAAATCAGCAGTCAGGTATTCTCCTTGTGCAAAGTTTTTTCTGTCAGCTTTGCAGTTCAGGGGCAGATCATGACAGGGACAGAGATAAGCTGTGCATAAACAGAGGGAAAATATACCATACTCTTAAAGGTGCAGGAGCCCTGTTTTGCATCTGCCCCCCCCACTTGTAATTAGGCTTACAGCACAATCCTATATCTACTCAGAAGTAAGTCCCATTGGGTTCAATGGGCCTTACTCCCTGGTAAAACAGTACTGGATTTCGGCCTTAATTTTAGTAGAGCTGGGGTGGGGTAGGTCTGGTCCTCCACATGTTGGTGGAGTTCAAATCCCATTGGCCCCAGCCAGCATGGCCAGTGATCTGGGATGGTGGTGGTTGTAAATCCAGCAACATCTAGAAGGCCACACGTTTCTTACCGTTCCAGTAGGGGATGAACACTAAAGGCCTCTCAAGGTAACATCAGTATAACGAGAACGAAAGAATTTAGGTTCTGTCCTAACTAACATGGTTGACTACCACGTCTTTTGTCAATGACAGGCATGGTAGAAAGACAACACCAGTTCCGTCGAAGGATGCCCTCAAATATCGTCCCGAAGACAAAACTGTACAGGGCTGTGAGCGTAAAAGGTAAAATGGAGTAAGGCATGGAACTGTCTTTTATTTTCCTGAATTTTACCTCTAAATATTATGGGCAAATTCAGCTTGCGACACTATTTATTAATTTAGCAATTTAGAATGCATATATCTTTTAATCTCTCTTCTCTATCAGCAGTAATCACAGTACTTACAAGGTGTAATAAAACAGCATATACATATCTATCAAGGAGGATATTCACAGCGCATTCCTATACATGTCTACTCGGAGGAAAGCCACATTCAGTTCAAAGTGTGCTGAACTCTGGTGTCTCTTGTTCCATTTCTCCCTTTCTTTCTGACAAAGGCTGAGTTCCCATGGGCAGGGAGGCAGACGGTCTCTGAACCTGGGCCTCCTGTTCAATAAGCCCCTGGGAAGATTCATCCCTGACTCCTGGATAGTCTTGAGGAATTTCTTCCCCCGTTCCCTGTTTTGACTGGGCTTCTTCAGGCTCTGCCTCCAAATCTGAATCAGAGTCTGAAATCAAGCCACAGAGCTTTGGTCCAATCTTGACAAATGGTGCCCCGGGGCAGGAACCAGCAGTAGGCTTTGTGAGAGTGCTGGGGCATTTCCAGATGCCAAGGATGCCAGGTATTGGCACAGGCCTTGAGCTCATGATTTAGTCCAACGAATCTCCTCCAGGAAGGACTTCCACATTCTTGAGTGCCACTACCAAAAAGGCCCCATCTCTTATCCCTACCTGCCCAACAGCAGAAGTTAATGAATGGCAAAGGCGGGATTTAATGGTATAATATATATTTTTAACAGGGCTCCTTCTAGGTGAAGTGATTGATGCAGCTGTCAGTCCAGAGGGGCTCACACTTCTTGCTAATCTCCCAAGGGGAAGTGCGGAAACCGAACTTATGAACATCGTGCCACTGTTTTACGTCTATGACTTCCTGGAAAGGACTGACAGCTGGGACATACTTGGCCCGGGAAGTATAACTCCAAGACTTAACATGAGGAGGAGGATCAAAGAAGGTAAGTTAGCATCCCTTGAGCTGTTCCAAGGTTCTGTGGACCTGCAGACCTTGTAGGATAGGGAAATCAATCTGATATTCACTGACAAAAGTTCTCCTCCTGACGATGGGTGTTAAAGGAAGGCTTATATGTTACGGGTATCCCTGGGGAAGGGACTCAGTATTCAAGGCCGGCCTAAGACGCTTTGCTGCCAGAGGCAAAAGACAAGATATCTCCCACTGTTCCATGTACAGATGGCGTCCAGACTGGTACTTCGATCTTATTTCAACACCAGCAGTGGGACACCATCCTCCACCGCACCTGAGGGAAGCATGCTAAATTAGGCCACACGACACAGCTCTGTCCTCCAATGCTCCCCGTCCAGCAGCATTTGCTGCCTGAGGCAGCTGCCTCACCCTGCCCAGTGGTAGGACTGGCCCTGTCTATAGGCCTCTGGACTTGTGCATATGGGCACCCGTATGAGGGGCTGTTCTCAGGGCCAGAAAGAGATGACATGGTCTAAATGGGCAATGCTAGAATGGTGTTATGAGTAAGATGTGGAATCATGTGGAATCATAGCTTTCTGCATTTGCTAGGAATCATCAGCGTCCTCTCTTACCGGCAGTCAGATCACTCTTTCAGCATGTGGAAGAATGGAGAGCCCAACGCCTGGTGAGTTGAAGTCACTGGACAACCAGGCACTTTCAGAAACGGTTCAGATCTGATGCTATGCGACACCTACTATTATTTGCCAAGGGCTTCTTATTCATGTATTTATTTATTATATTTTTAATACACCCACTAACAATGGACTAAACAAATACAACATGTTGCAAAATGACACATAGCACTGGATATATAAGAACAGTCATAAAATGTGAAAACTAATGTCTAAAGGAGAAAATAAAAATGCTGAAATGAGAAGGCAAACCTCCTTAGGGAGGGCATTCCACAAATGGGGAGCTACTCCTGAGAAGGCCCTCTTTCTGGTAGCCATTTGCCTGATTTCCTTTGGCAGCGTGGCCTCCAAAGGTGACCTGAAGGCAGAAACGCTCCTTTAGATACTCTGGTCCCACGCCATTGGGGACTTTAAAGGTGGGCACCAACACTTTGAATGGGGCTAGGAATGGAAATAGAAGGGAAATAGACACAGCTGACAAAGCATTGGCATCATGTGATTGTATCGACCAATCCCAGTTAGTCACCTCACAGCTCTATTTGGAACTAATTTGAACTAGTTCAAGTGGTGAGAAGTTCCAGGGGCACAGGGCTTACCCAGCTTCGGCTTTGTTTTGGGAGTAGGCCACCGGAGGCTTACTGGTGATTTGCAGTATTTCTGCTTATTTACAAATACACGAGCACAGGAGATGGAGGCTCAGTTTCAGCACAGAAGCTGAAGTCCCCTGCTCCCCATACCAGAATTTCAAGGGAGAGACAGATGATGTCCTAAAATACTGTTAGTGTACAGGAGCATTTCCCAATCTGGTGCCCTCCAACGTATGTTGGACTGCAACTCCCATCATTTCCAGCCAGCATGACCAATGGTCAGGAATGCTGGGAGTTGTAGCCCATAATGTCTGGAGGGCACCTAAGTTGGAGAAGGCTAGCTTACAGTGTTTACAGTGCCCCTGTTCAGAAGACACCTTAAACCATGGCTTTAATCACGGTGGTTAAGCCAGAAAGCCGGGCCATGTTCAGATGACACCTTAAACCATGGCTTTAACCACAGGGACTAAGACAAAAAGCCTTATTCACCGTGGTTAAAGCCGTGGTTTAAGGTGTCTTCTGAACACTGCCCAGCTTTCTGGTTTAACCACCTTGGTTAAAGCTGTGGTTTAAGGTGTCTTCTGAATGGGGCCAATATCTTTCTCAGTCTGCCTGATTCTCTGCCTCTGAGGAGGTCTGCCCCCTTCTCTGGTTATTTTTTTCTTATTCAGAACATCCCCCAAAATTATCCTGTATCAAGCAGCAAATGGCTTCCCCCAGTTCTTTTAGAACCTGAAATCCCAAATAAAAAGCTTATTGTAAAACCAGCCACAAAGAAGATGACTAGTTTTGAAGAAAACGGATTCCAAAACTAGGCCATTCCTTTTTTTTTTTTTTTTTTACCCTGTTTGACATGGCAGGCTGACAGTTTTCGTCTTAAGGATTTTTGGACAAGTTCACCAGTATGTGGCCATCAACCAGGATTCTGTGTGTGATACATTGACATGGATGATTGACATCTGTCAAATGGGAGATGGATCTTTCAGGGAGATTGCAACGTATCGGCCCATAAAACTGCAGGTAAGGAAATGGGCCATTAAAAAAAAAAAATCCAACTCACACCTTACCAAAACTATGACAGGGATCGCAAGTTGCGCTTCCTCTCACAAATAGCCTCTACACCTCATTGTAGGCCCAGCTCTACCATTAGGGAAAGTGAGGCGGCCTCTTCAGGCAGCAGATACTGGGAAGCAGGAAGTTCACGGAACAATATTAATACATTTATTTCTTTCTGCTAGCGATTTTTTGGGCCCAGGCCTTTACATGATGCTCTCTCTCGGGCCACATTTGGAAGCTTCCCCTCTCCCGGGGTGGCAGCAGAGAATCCCGATGCTGAGGAGGGAGTGTAGGGTTTCTGGGTGGCCATCAAGGTCCCGTAACCATTCCACCAGGCTCCGCCCCCAGGTTGGCCCAGGATTGGCTGTGGAGCGACGTTACATGGCGGAAGCACCGTATTGATGTTACTCTGTTTGAAAAAACGCAGCATCGAGGTGGCTGCGAAGCTGTGCCTGCGTCATCTAACTAACGAAGTGCAGATCCACATCCACCATGGGGTTTTCCCCACATATCAGCCCCCTGGTCTGTGAAACAGGCTGGGGAGCAGAGAGGCTTGTTGCTAAATGAGCAACCGAAATGAGGCTTTAAAGAAAGGACAAATAACTGATCCCCCTCCCCCACTTCCACCTTGCCTTCTAGAGTAAGAGAAGCAACTCCGTTGAAAATGCTGCCTGCCTCCCCAATTTTCACAGATGGAGGGTTGAATGTCACCCTCTCAAACTGCCAAATGAAACGAGGCCACTACTTTCTGAAGTAACAGCCCCCTGGCAATTTGTTCAGTTGTGAGGGGATTCAAAAGCAGAGAAAAGGGTTTGAACCTCAACCTGTTGCCAGAATCTTTGACCCATATGTGAACAGCCTCCCGATTCATATCAAAGAAATCTGCACACATCCTGCATTTCCAACAATTAATTGTATTCTTTATTGTTGTTTCAGGCCCCTGTTGCTCTCAGGGGCACAGATACTCTGACACACACACACACACACACACGGTAATGATTTACTTGAATTAAGGTATTATTATTATTATTATTATTATTATTATTATTATTATTATTTATTGTATTTGTATACCGCCCCATAGCCGAAGCTTTCTGGGCGGTTTACTTAAGATTAAAACATTTAAAAACAATACCCAAAAATAAAAACTGCAAAAAACATACGATATACACATACATTTAAAACCACTATAACAACTTAAAAAGCTGTAAGCCTAAAAAAAACAAAAACAGACCTAGGCTCATCAGATATTGCTAAATGCCTGAGAGAAGAGGAAAGTCTTGACCTGGCACTGAAAAGATAACAATATTGGAACCAGGCAGGCCTCGTTGGGGAGATCGTTCCACAATTGGGGGCCACCACAGAGAAGGCCCTTTCACTTGTTGCCGACCTCCGAGCTTCCCTCTGAGTGGGCACTCGGAGAACTCACCCTCACAAATGGGAGCTTCTCCACCCATTGAAGTCAATCAATCTCTTGCTCGCACAGCTCCATCTGTGCGCGCGCACACAGAGACACGACTACGTACAGAGTTCTGGATCAGGGTGCGATAGGTATCTTTACCCATTCTTAATTACATTTTTTTTATATGCTGCTTTTCAAAGGGGACGTTGCCGAATGAGAAGAAAGAAAATACCTTGTACCTCACGGCCTTTGCTCTGATTGGGTTTGAAAAAGCAATTCATATATGCCCATTGCAGGTGAGTGTGATCGCTCTCTTCCTTTCACTGCGATCCCGAGCTGGGTTTTCGTATCGGTCTACGCAGTGGCTCAAAGTCAACGTCCTTCTTGGATCAGCATTTCGAGTCCAGAGGCCCTGGCGATCAGTCGGATTTAAAAGTGCTTTCCACTGGCAAATTACTTCCACCCCAAGGGCCAAATGGGCCCTGGGCCAAGGGATCAGGAGCCATCTAGCACCAGTGCATGGTCCAGTGCTCAGAGTGGACAGAGCCGCTATCTTAGATGTGCACAGCACATTTCATTAGGGAGTGCACAACAGGATTACAATAAAAAAATTTTTTTGAAAGGCAAACATTTATTAAATACTTGATCATAAAGGACATTATTTTTTATTCATTTCTTTATTAAACACTGTAGGCACTGATGCCCTATTCCGCATTTGGCTTGCCTGATTATGGGAGGGCTGTTGCAGATGTGTGTGTGTGTGTGTGTGGGAATAACGAGATGCCCCTCAAGCCCCAGTGGTGACACTGGCTGGAGGAGGGGCTTATGAGGTGACATTAGCCTTTGGGGGCCCTCCTCCTGGCCTCTTTGAAGTGTGCTTCCTGGCAGAGAGGCTCCCAGCAGAGTGATTCCTTTTTGCTCCTGCTGCTGGGAGCATTGGTGTGCTGGGGGGGTGGGGTGGCGTCAGCAGCAGAGCATCCGGAGGCCCATTCCCGCTGTGTTTGGATCCCCCTCTGGATCCCTACTCAATAGTTCCCTCAATTTGAGGCTTATTGCTTGAGACATTACGGTGTGCCTGGGCACACCTGGCATACCCCTTGCGCACGCCTACAACCACTACTAGCATGTGGCCTCCCTCACGCGCACTTCAGAGGTGTCTTCACTTAGCCCTTGCCTTAATAATAATAATAATAATAATAATAATAATAATAATAATTATTTATAGCCCGCCTCTCCCTTCGGATCAAGGCGGGGAACAGCAACAATATAAAACACAAAAATCACAACAGTTAAAATCTTAAAAGCAAGAGAAAAATACAACATTAAAAACATCTTAAAATTCATCTGGATAGGCCTGTCGGAAGAGGACAGTCTTCATGTCTCTCTTAAATTCATGAAGACTGTCAATTTGTCTAACCTCCTCCGACAGACCATTCCATAGTCTGGGAGCGATGGAAGAGAAGGTCCTCTGGGTAACACCCGCCAGCCTAGTTCTGGCTGGCTTGAGTAAGTTCTTCCCAGAGGACCTAAGTGTGCGGGGCGGATTGTACGGGAGAAGGCGATCCCGTAGGTACCCTGGACCCAAACCATGTAGGGCTTTAAAGGTAATAACCAACACTTTATACATCGCCCAGAAACTGATTTGCAGCCAATGAAGCAATTTTAAAACTGGTGTGATGTGATCATCCCTAGATGTACCGGTGACCAACCTGGCTGCCATATTTTGAACAAGTTGTTTTTGGACTAGGCACAAAGGTAGCCCTATGTGCTGCGTATTGCAGAAGTCGAGCCTCGAAGTTACCAGTGTGTGCACTACTGTCTTTAGGTCTTCCAACTTTAGGAAGGGGCAGAACAACCTGAACTGTTCGCTCAAGGACAGCTCAGTTGGGAGCTGTTCTCCTGACCCCTCTCTGTTATTGGAGGCCTCAGGGATGGGTGGGGGCCTCAGTGAAGGCTTCGTGGGCCAGGTGGAGAAGCCCTGGCAGGCTGAATTCAGCATGCAGGCAGTAGATTCCCCATCTGTGAATTAGCCTAAACCGCTTAGCAGGGTTGTTGTGAAAATAAATGTGTGTATGTGTGTGTGTGGGGGGGAGAATCAAGAAGCATGTATGTTGCCACCTTAAGCTCCTTAGAGGATGGGTAGGATTAAAAAAACCACAAAACCTTTAATTCTAATCAGAACAAATTATTTCCTGTTTGCCTTTCCTTTGCAGAGAATTGAAAACGCTAAAAATAAAGCTGCAGATTATTTGCTGCAAAATTTCAAGTCCGCACAAAGCACCTTTTCCTTGGCCATAGTTACTTATGCACTAACTCTGGCAGGGGACAACCAGCACGCTGCACGTGCCGCCTACGATTTGCTGAAGAAAGAAGCTTTTGTGAAAGGTAATGCTCAATCAGTGGTCTTTTCCCAACCTGTGGCTCCTAGGGAAAGGGCAAGCCCATGAGTTTTGTTTTCTCCCATATCTGAATTGTTTAAATCTCAAGTTCTGTTCGTCATATTTATGAAGTCATTGGCAAATGTTGTTTAGTTCTTATCCGAAAATTGATCTGAATGAAGCTTTCACCCAGAATCCAATAGATACAGCTCTTCCCATCATGGAGAGGATCATGTTGTACCTGCCTGCTGAATATGACGAGGACGCTGCCACAAAAATAGTGATGGCAGCCCTAATGCAGCGCCACAGACCATGCTGTGATGCTCTCCATGGGAGGCAGGTGGCCAAGCCTCCTAGGGGCTGTCTAAACATCGCCTTTCCCCCAGCGTGGCTCCAAATCTGTGCTGCGCCGGTTATATGACGCAGCTACCAATTCGGAGCCACCTCGGGGCAAAGAGCCAAAGATCCGCAGCCAAAGATCCTGCCCAAGCAAGTGCAGCTCTTCCACCACCTGTCCTCGCTCGGATGCTGTGCTGGGGGCATTCCCAGGTGGAAGGCGACCTCTCACTGGTCTCTGGAAGCCACGGGATGGGGAGGGGATGGGCTCGGCGAGCCTAATGGCTGCTGGAAAGCCCGTGCTGCCTCTCCCAGTGGGGAATATTTGCTGCCACCCCACATCAGTGATACCGCAGGATTTGGCGGCAAAGCGGCGCCAACTCAGTGCCATGAAGGCAGCCTCCTGGTGGCCTTTGTTCCTCTGGCTGATGGCAGAGGCCAGGGTATACTTCCCTTCAGTTCTGAAGTCTCAAGGCAATTCAGATTTGGCAATATTATGTGTGGGAGGGAGCAGAGGAATGCTGTCTTGTATTATTGTATGGAATCTGCTTTGGGGACCCTTCTGGATCAAAAGGTGAGATAAAAGTCTATCAGTAAAACTGATGGATGGGACCAGGCTGGTCTTCTCCTTGCCTTGATGTTCCTCCTGGGAGGCAGGTGGCCTCCCAGAGCTCTTGGTCCCCTAGCCAGTGAGTGGGCCGGAGTGTGATGCCCTTCAACTGGCTCTGCAGTCCCAGGGCAGCTCTTTGCTATGCTGTCCCCTGACAAACCATGACTTCCTCCATTTCCATCCCTTTTATAGTGGGCCCACCAATGTATCGTTTTTGGAAAGAAACTTCCAAGAAAATAGATCCAATCGCTCCCTCTGAGGATAACGCCAGGATGGTTGAAACCACTGCCTATGCCTTGCTCACCACCCTGCTGCAAGGAAACAAAGTTTACGCTAATCCGATCGTGCGATGGTTGTCAGAACAACAGAGATACGGGGGTGGATTTTATTCCACACAGGTATTTCCCTTCCAAGACCTCCCAAACACACAGGGTCATTATTTGAAGGGCTATTGTCTTCTCCAACATGAGATTACCAACCATTTACGGCCTTTCCTGTGTCCCTTTGCTTTCATGGTTGGTTGGGCCCTCAGACAGGGCATTCTCAGCACTGGCCCCAAAGCTGTGGAACACTCCTCAGGAAGATCAGCTGGCTCCCCCTCTTTTGTTATGTATTTATATTTGTATAAATATAAATCCTTTATAGGATTTCAGTGTCCAACCATATTAAATCACAAATAAGACATTAAAAATCCTGTAACTCTGACCTTCAGACACGGTGGAATTGTGCATAGTTCAATACGGCGAAGGCTTCACAAAAACTGCACCTCTGAAGCCCACACACAATCCTCCCCAACCGCGCAGGTTGCTCTCACCTGCTTCCCCAACCCTCAGCTGACTTACGCTGCCCTTCCTAGCTTCCCTCTCTTCTTCCTCTCCCCCCATCGCTCTCTTTAGCACCCCCCAGCTAACCAGACAGAAGACCCGTCTCCATTTCTTTTCCTTGGGAACTCCGCAGATGGAACCATTTGGCTTGCAGCTGCTTGCCCTCTTCATGTCCTAGGAATCTCCCCACGTGTGGCCCAGAGAGGCGTCCATGGGATTGAAGATGGCAGCAGTGGGAGATTTTGCTTTGAAATGATCCCGGCTGCCAGTGAGGAACTGTGTTGATTTTCCTTCCTTTGGGAGGGGCAGGCCACTTTGGCAGCCTCCAGGAAAAGTGTCAAGGGCCATAGGCGTGCGCAAGGGGTGTGCCCAAGCACACCCTAAGGTCTCAAGCAATAAGTCCTGAATAGAGGGGGGTGTTGAGTAGGGATCCAGAGGGGGATCCAGATGCAGCAGGAATGGCCCTCTGGCTGCCCTCCAGCTGCTCCGCTGGTGTGCCAAAGAATCGCTGCATCTGAGAGGGCACCATTGCTCCTGGCAGCAGGAATGAAAAAGCCAGGGTCAGCACAAAGCCCCACCGATGCTGGGGCTTGAGCAGCGTCTCCTCATTCCCCCCCCCCCCTGCAACGGCCCTCCCTTGGTCAGGCAAGCCAAACACAGAGTAGGACATCAGTGTCTACAGTGCTTAATATATAAATGAATAAAAATTATGTCCTTTATGACTAAGTATTCAATAAACGTTGGTCTTTTTTGTTCAAAATAATCCCTGGATGCACACCCTAATGAAATGTGCTGCGCACACCTCTGTCCAGGGCACAAGGTTGCCTGCCTCCACTCTAGATCACCTTCAAAGGCAGCCCCGTGTATAACACATTACAGTAATCTCATTGGGAGATTACCAGGGCACAGGTACTTCTGTGGCCAGACTACCCATTCAACGAGAGACCAGAGCTGGAAGACCAAGCAAAGCTGGTGGAAGGCACCCTCTCTAGGAATCCCTCCCCCCTGCAATTAGAAATTGAAAGATTGAGTATAAACAAAGCCTTATGAGGATAGACTGATAGAACAGGGCATGTTTAGCCTGGAGAAGAGAAGACTGAGGGGAGACATGATAGCACTCTTCAAATACTTGAGAGGTTGTCACACTGAGGAGGGCCAGGATCTCTTCTCAATCAACCCAGAATGCAGGATGCAGAATAATGGGCTCAAGTTACAGGAAGCCAGATTCCGGGTGGACATCAGGAAAAACTTCTTGACTGTTAGAGCAGTACGGCAATGGAACCAATGACCTAGGGCGGTGGTGGGCTCTCCCACACTAGAGGCCTTCAAGAGGCAGCTGGATAGCCATCTGTGAGGGATGCTTTAAGGTGGATTCCTGCCTTGAGCAGGGGGTTGGACTCGATGGCCTTATAGGCCCCTTCCAACTCTACTATTCTATGATTCTATGATCTTAAATAAATAAAGTTGGCTCCTGTGCTATTTCTAATTTGTTTGTTGTTGTTTTTCTTTACTGACTTTGACAGGATACTATCAATGCTCTAGAAGCCCTGACTGACTATTCCATCCTTGTTAAACGGCTGGACCTGGACATGAATATCAAAGTGGCCTACAGGCATCATGGTGACTTTCATAACTACAGGCTCACCAGAAACAATTACGTTGGCAAGTCTGTGGAAGTGAGTGGATTAATTATAATGAATAACAACCTTTCTAAAATATCTAAAGTGGGGTGAGGTGGTGAGACTTATGAAATGCCCTTTCCTTTCCTTTCAAGTTATTTGAGAATCTGAATCAGACCACTGCTCCATCAAGGCTGGTATTGTCTTCTCTGACCAGCAGCTCCTCTTTGGGGTCTTAGATAGGGCTGGGCCAAATTTTAGCGTTGTTGTGTTCTAGAGGTTTTGAGTCAAAACCCCTCCCCTAAGGCCAGGGGAGTGAAAGATTTTGGTGAGAAGATGAACATTTGCGGTGGCTTATCACATCTTATAAGGAAAAGATACCTGGCTGGGTCCAGGAGGTTGTAAATTCCTCCCTGGGAGAGGGAGTGGTGCTGGCCTCTTTCAAAGAGGCGGTAATCAGGCCACTTCTAACCTGGATGCAAAGGATGTTAAGGACTATAGGCTGGTGGCTAATATCCCCTTCTTGGCCAAGGTACTTGAGCAGGTGGTTGCAGGACGACTCCAGGCACTCTTGAATGAAACAGATTATCTAGATCCATTTCAATCAGGCTTCAGGCCTGGTTTTGGAACGGAAACTGTCTTCGTTGCCCTGTGGGATGACCTTTGCTGGGAGAGGGACGGGGGAGTGCGACCCTGTTGATTCTCCTGGACCTCTCATTGGCTTTCAGTACCATCGACCATGGTATCCTTCTGGATAGGTTTTCTGGGTTGGGAGTTGGAGGCACTGTGTTGCAGTGGTTCCGCTCCTATTTGGATAGCCGATTCCAGAAGGTGGTGCTGGAGGATTATTGCTCTGTGCCATGGCACCTTGGCCATGGGGTTCCACAGAGCTCTGTTTTAACCCCTATGCTGTTCAATATCTACACCAAACTGCTGGGAGAGGTTATCCGTAGATGTGGGCTGAGGTGTCATCAATATGTGGATGAAAACCAGCTCTACCTTTGTAGAGTGGCTGTTCTGAATCAATGCCTGGGCATGATAATAGACTGGATGAGGGCCAATAAATGAGACTCAATCCAGACAAGATGGAGGTGCTATTAGTGGGTGGTTCGTCTGCCAGCTAGGTGATATTCAACCTGTTCTAAAGGGGGTTGCACTCCCCCTAAAGGATCAAGTTCATAGTTTGGGGGTGCTCTTGGACCCAGAACTGTCACTTTTGAGACACAGGTGGACTCGGTGGCACGGAGCACTTTTTATCAGATTTGGCTAATATACCAACTGTAGTCTTAGCTGGACAGAGATAGCCTAGCTACAGAGATAGCCTAGTTACCATGCTCTGATAACCTCTCATCTGGATGACTGCAATGCATTATATGTGGGGCTATTTTTGAAAACAGCCCAGAAACTTCAGTTGGACCAAAACAGGGCAGCAAGATTGTTGATAGGGACTGGCTGATGAGATCACATTTTCCGTCTGTGCTGGCTGCCAGTCCATCTCTGGGCCCAATTCAAAATGCTGGTATTAACACTTAAAGCCATAAAAGTTTTAGGGCCAGGTTATCTGAACTCCTCCTCCCATATGTACCTGCCCAGACCCTAAGATCATTTTCAGGGTCCTTTTCTCCTATGGCACTCCAGCTGTGGAATGAGCTCCCTAGAGAGGTTTGCATGGTGCCTATGTTGTACTCTTTCGGTGCCAGGTGAAGATCTTGTTTTCATTTTCCCAGTATTTTAACATTTTAGCATCCTAGACTTTTGGCTCTGCTGTTTTAAATCTGCATTTTGGATCTCTGCATCGCTGCTAGGTTTTATTCTGCTTGTCCTTTGATATTGTAGTTTTAAGCTTTCGTATTTCATATTGTTTTGTGCCGTACTTTGTGGTTTTAATTTTTGCGAACCATCCAGAGAGCTTCAGCTATAATGTATCATATCTATGAATGCAAAGCAGTTCAAATAATAATTTTTTAAACCCCCTGCTGTTTGCAACAGTGTAATGAGTACCTCACATCACAGGGATTTGCGTTCATGTTAATTTTCCATGTGTCTTTGCGTATCCAGGCCCCTTTGGACGATGACATAGAGGTGCGCACGGGCAGTAACACTGGATTAGCAATAGTGAACGTAAGTAAATGAAACATTTTGATCTGCTTCTTGCATTACATTACATCGGAACATGCACAATACCTGTAGATATTTAGTCTGTTTTCTTCTTGCTATTCGATACTCTCAAGATTGAGGCCTCCTTTCTCCCAATATGTAACAAAAAGAACCTGTCTCTGCAACAATTCATGCCTTTCCAGCTCCCCTTTTCCTTTGGAAATTGCATTTAATCCCGTTTAACTTGTGGTCTGCTGTAGACAAACTGGACAATAATTCTGGTCGGCCTCTGGACTTAAGAACTACTTCAGTTCATTCTCCAGATGGGCAAACAGTATCCGAATAGTAAACACATTCTCCAAGCGCCGATTCGTACGTAGCCAAAATGGTATCACACACAAGAGGGGGGCATCAGCAGGCTTGGGAGGACCCCAAAGTTTGTAGAAATAGAATAAAACACTGAGAAAAAAATGACTGAAGGCTTAAAAAGAAGAAGAAACCAAAACAGACAAATGAAGACTGTGGCTGGGTTCAGACAACACAATAACCAATGGTGGTTTAAATAGTTGACGGTTGGTTATTTAACCCACCATGGGCTATCGCCTTGTGTGGAGGGAGTTTTTTTAACCAACGGCTGGCCATTTGGCCAAAATAACCAATGCAAATAACCAACACTGTGTAGAGTTGGCTGTTCGAACCACCATTGGTTATTGTGTTGTGTGGAGGGTACCGTTGGTTATTTCCTCTGCCAATGTGGGTTATTTCATCAGCCACAGAATCGCAAGGCAAGAGCGGTCAAAGCGGTGGCTGCCACTCTAGTCCAGCCAGCAGGATAGATTTTCAGAGCAATGGCTGATGGGATACTAGTGAGAGGACTGAGGATTGGAGAGTGGGCAGGGAATGAGTGAGTCAACTCAGCGTGGACTAATCATCAAGTCAACGCTGATCCTAATCCATACCATGGTTGATTATTATCATGTTGTGTGGCGAGCACCTCCTAGATAAACAACTGTCGAGTTGATTATTACCCCACCGTTGACAATCGTGTTGTCTGAACGCAGCCACACTATACTGACTGACTGGTGTGGTGGTGGTGGGAACTGAAAACGGTGTGTAGGGAGGGTGAATGAATGGAACATCTTGGGAAAGGGCCTGGCTGGCTGTCACCCTGAGCAGGAGCTCTACATGCGGCAACACTTTGCCTGTACGGCTCGGGTCTAGGTAATCTGAAAGATTGTATTCTCCCTTACAAGCCTGCCCGTTCCCTGAGGGCTTCAGGGGAAGCCCTTCTCTCAGTCTGACCACCATCACAGGCATGCCTGGTGGGAGCATGGGAGAGGGCCTCTGCAACCCTGGGGCTCTGCAACTCCCTTCCCAAGGGAAGCTAGACTGTCTCCCTCCTTGGTGTGCTTCTGGAGGCAGGCTAAAACTTTTCTGTTTCAGCAGGCCTTTGGGGAGTAGTTTCGACCTCTGTGGATGTGTTGTTTATACCTTGGATTTTTTTTTCATTATTTGTATTTAATTTTTTTTAAATGTTTTAAATATTTTAATATTGTATGATGTTTAATTATATTTTTAATTTTTGTATATGTCTATCTGTTTTAACTGTACATGCTTTAATTTGTAAACCGCCTTGAGTCCCAGTATTGGGGGAAAAGGTGGGATACAAATAAAAATAAAAATAATTTTGTGAAATGGATCCAAAAGCAAACAGGGAAATGGGGACCTGGGTTCAAGCACTCTGATGACCAGGTGGGGAGGGTTCTTGTGTACCAGGGAACAGGATTGACCCAGAGAGCAAAGCCAGCAGTCACAATGTCCCAAGAGATCTCCCCCTTGAGCTTAGCTCTCTGAACCCTTGTTACTGGGTAGGATACGAAGCTAAAATTAAACACATACGTTATAAGTTCACACCTCATCAGATAGGATTTATGTATATATTTCACACAGATTATAATAGCAACTGCGGCTGAATTGGTGTCTGGTTAGTTCAAATGCTCTCAACACTGACGTTTCTTAATTTGTATATGTATATATATATATACACACACAGATGAGGAGCATATATTATAGGAGCAGTACCTCTGAAGAGACCTGTAACTTTGAGTTGAAGATCGATGTAAAGGCATCTGGTGAGAAATTCATCCATTTAAAAAATCTTTAAATGTGGTCACTGGAGAAGAATGGGTGATGGGCACTGAGCAGGAGGTTGGATTCAGTGGTCTAGATGGACTCTTCCAACTTCTATGAGGTGGTAAGGGAGCCATCTTCAACTATCTGAAGGGTTGTAACAGAGATGATGGAGAAATTTGGCCCCCATCGCTCTGGAGGGCGGGACCTGAACCAATGGGTTCAAATTACAAGAAAGATGATTTTGACTAAAAGTTAGGAAGAATTTCCTTGTGGGAACGAGCTCTTTAGCAGTGAAGCAGGCTGCCTTGGGAGGTGGTGGACTCTCTTTGTCAGATGCTTCCAAGTAGAGGGTGGATGGCTACCTGTCAGGATTTCCTGCATCGGCAGGAGGGTTGGACAAAGGCCATGTCCCTGGGGTTGTCCCTGTGCATCTAAATGACACACAGGGGGTCTCAGGGATGACCTAGGGATGACCCCAGGAAAATCCCAGGATAGCGGAAACCGAGGATATCCCGATTTCTCTGCCATCCCAGGTCCTAAACTGGGCACGGAGCCGTGCGGGGTGGCTCCGTACCCGTGGGGGAAAAAAAGCAATTTCACCATCCCCAGGATGGCGGGTGTGTGTGGAGGGCACAGGGGGTGTTTCTTACCTTCTACACCACACTGCCAGCTCCTCTGGCCCTTTAAAAAAAAATGGTGGGCGCGACATCCCTTTCCTCCCGGGACGTTGTGCTTCTGGTTTAGAAGGTGGGGGACGATTCCTGAAGCAGGTAAGTCCGGGATCGCCCCCTTTCCCTCCACGCCCTTAGGTGTAGAAAGGGCCTAGGTGAACTTTGTAGTCTCCTCCAGCTCTGTGATTTTATAAGAATAATTTATAAAGGCACAGGAGACCTCTCAGAGTCTGGCCCTGCTAGTTTAGAGTGGCCAGATGGAAATGAGGCTCCTGTAACTTCGAGAGCTGTGAAGAGGATGAAACTTTTCTCATGCTGCTTACATGACAAGCTGTAATTGCCAGAATGCCTTTCCTAGTTTGACCATATTTGGGAAACCAAAAAAGAGGACACCCAGTACTTTCTCCCTCCTCTGCTTCAATCGGGGCCTTAAAGGAGGGAAAGGCGTGTCATTCCCGCCCCTCTGCTCCAATTGAGGCCTTTTCTATAATGTTCAGGAATGACACGCATTCCCCTTTAAGGCCCTGATTGGAGCAGTGGGGGGGGGGGGATGATGCACCTCCGGAAAGCATGTCATTCCCTCCCGCCATGCTAATGGCGGCCTTAAAGGGGAAAGCATGTCATTCCAGGACATTTTAGAAAATTACAGAAAATCCCCCGACATCCAGGATAGAACAAAAAACAGGACAAATCCAGGGAAATCCAGGCAATTGGTTACCCTGCCTTTCCATATGGTCACCCTAATTTACCACTGAGCCCAATGAAGGAGCTGGTGCTTACCTTGAAAGCCCTAAATTGTTTAGAGATTAAATATCTGAAGGAGAACCTCCTCTTATATCAACCTATCTGTGCACCTAGATAATCTGTGGAGGCCCTTCTCTGTATTTCTTCCATAAGAGGAGTATATTTAACATTGACAAAAGACAGGGCCTTCTCTGTGGTGATGCCCCGACTGGAAGGCTCTCCCCTGGGAGAGCAACTGGGCACCAGTGTTGAACTCTTTTGGGCACCAGATGAAAACCTCTTTATTTGCTCAGGTGTTTTAAAACTCTGCCCTCTGAGGCAGAGCCCTTGACTTCCAGAGGTGATGCCTTCATGTAGTTGCCCCAGAGGGCCTGGTCTTCTGGCAAAGCCTGGACTTTGCTGGTTGCGGGTGGTGCCTGGTCCTCCAGCTCTTCCTCCAAGGAGGAGTCTTCCAGCAGAGGCATGGCAGGTTGAATACACTGAACGAGGACTTATTGTTGCGACTGCTGAGCTATTGACTGGACCCCCTGAACCCCCGCCTAAATACCCCCTTCTGTTGCATACACAGAAATGTATGGCGAATTAGTGGAAGCTTCCTTTGGGTCCCGCAATGAAGTCAGACAGTTGGTGGCCTGCGCAAGGTAAGCCCAGATAAATAGAAGCTGTCATGATGTGCCAGTTCTCGGGAAATCGAGAGAAAACATAGAGGTGCCTTAGTTTGGATGCGCCTATGTTTAACAACAGTGGTACATTTTTGCTCATTCTTGACTCTTTTGTTGTAACTCCTCTCTCCCGGCTTCCACATTCTATCATGGCAGCCAAGATCTGTCATGATAAAATGTTAGTTGCCTGCTGTTGCCAATGGGAGCCATCCTGCTTTCCCTAGCATAATATATGCTGGAAATTACAGGCAGAACAACCAGAGGTGTTTCAGATAAGCTGGCCACATGTCCTACTTTGCCAAGGACAGCCCTCTGTTTCAAGGGCTGTCTGGTCCAAGTCCAGTTTAAAAATAAAGAGCCCTAAGATGGGAGACCAGCCAGGGCCCTCGGAGGTTTTTTTTTTGCACCCAAACGTTTATTGTTCAATACACAGATCGTTGCAACACATGCAAACTTAAAATTTTACAATACTGTTATACAATATCAAAAGTTATACATAAGGTTAAAACAACAGAATGATGAAATACGTAACAATTCTTAGCTGAAATGATGGTAAGGTGGGTGGTTGACAAACATACAGAAACCTTTAATAACCTATCAGCTAAATTGTATTCATATCTCTGAATCTTTATAACACTTCACACCAATAGTATCCAAAAACTTTGTTCTACATCTGGTAGCTTTCACTGCAAATAGTGCAACCCTCTGTATCACATATGGGTTGACTGAATATAATAAATATCTCAATTTCTCCTAAACACCTCGATATTTCACTTTCTTTAAAAGAGGCTCTAAATAACTTTTCTTATGTCTGTATGTAAGGGACAGCGAAATACACAATGTGCCATGTCTTCTACAGCTGGATCTCCACAAACATACAACCTGCCTTCTGTTACCCATCCATGGTTTTAACCTATAAAGTGCTGGTTTTAACCTATAAAGCCTTACACGGCTTGGGACCACAATACCTGACAGAACTCATTTCCCGACATGAACCTACCCGAACACTACGTTCAACATCTAAGGTCCTCCTCCGAGTCCCTACTCCGAGGGAAGCTTGGAGGTTGGCAACAAGGGAGAGGGCCTTCTCTGTGATGGCCCCCCGATTGTGGAACCATCTCCCCGACGAGGCCCGCCTGGCGCCAACATTGTTATCTTCTCGGCACCAGGTCAAGACTTTCCTCTTCTCTCAGGCATTTAGCAATATCTGATGAGCCTGGGTCTGTTTTTGTTTTTTAGGCTTATGGCTTTTTAAGTTATTATAATGGTTTTAAATGTTTGTGTCTATTGTATGTTTTGCAGTTTAAATTTTTGTATATTGTTTTTAAATGTTTTAATCTTATGTAAACTGCCCAGAGAGCTTCAGCTATGGGGCGGTATACAAATGCAATAAATAAACAAACAAACAAATAAATAAAGGTTGGCACCTGGACAAGCAGACTGAGCAGCAGATACACAAACTTTATTGGATTCCCCGCTGCGAACTCCATCAAAGCTGAAGTCAGATTTCTGGGGCTGTAAATGAAGGTAGCAGATGTGTGTCAGACCCTCTTGGGAGGAGGCCGTTCTCTTGCATGGGTTCAGGCAGCTCTTGCCGTCATTCTATATTTTACCCTGCGTAGGTACAGGCCGGGTCAGTTGGAACCACAGTCCTCCTCCTCCCATGTGGTGATGGACATCGCTCTAGTCACGGGATTGGAAGCCACCGCAGAAGATTTGTCTACCGTAAGTACATTTGTCACTGGGGAGCGGGGAAAGTCTTATTTGGTCCGCATTTCTAAGCAAATCGTTCTAGATCACAAGCTGAATATGAGCCAACAGTGTGATGTGGCTGCAAAAAAAGCAAAAGCTGTTTTGGGCTGCATTAATAGACGTATAGCTTTTGAATCGCACGAGGTACGGGTTCCCCTCTATTCAGCCTCATCTTGAGTACTGCGTCCAGTTCTGGGCACCACACTTCAAGAAGGACGCAGACGCGCTGGAGGGGGTTCAGAGAAGGGCAACGAGGATGATCAGGGGTCTGGAAACAAAGCCCTATGAGGAGAGACTGAGGCCATTTCTACACCAGCCTTTTGACGTGGGATTGCCCCTGGGTGGTCCCTGTGAGTCCTGATGACGCACAGGGACTCCCGGGGGCAAGAGGGGATGGGCACGGGTTTTCCTCAGGATAAGGGATCCCTGGGGAAACCTGATTCTTCCCGCGGTCCTGGGGACGACTCAAGACCATGGAAGGTGTGGGCACCTGACCCACCTGGTGACTACTTACTCGTAAGGGGGCACCAGAAATGGGCATGGAGCTACATCGCACAGCTCTGTGCCCATCGAGGGAGGGGGGAAGCAAGTCTGACACCCCCAGGATGCCCCCCCCAATTTGGGGGATAGTTTTTTAAAAAAATAATGTACCTTTTCGTTGGAGCGCAAGTGCTCTCTTTGCGGATCTTCCGGGGGGAAAAATGGCGGGTGCGACTTTGCAACGGCCCGGGAGGAAGCTGGGGTATCGCACTTCCCATGTGCATTGCAGTGACGATCCCGGAAGCAGATACGTCTGGGATCGCCCCCCTCCCTCCCTCTACACCCGTATGGTGTAGAAAAGGCCCTGAAAGAACCAGGCATGTTTAGCCTTGAGAAGAGAAGACTGAGGGGAGACATGATAGCACTCTTCAAGGAATCGGGGCTTTGGGGCTTCCCAGATGCTGCAATATGAAAAAGTCGGGGATTCACCCCGACTTTTTCAGAGGGAGCGACGTCAGCACGGCACTTCTGCCATGTAACGATGCTCCGCAGCCAATCTGGGGTCAACCTAGGGGGCGGAGCCTGGCAGAAGGCATGTACACCATTTCTTTCAGGGATGCCATAGCCCCTTTTTCCACTTCCTGTTATAGACTAATGGAGGAGGTGGGCAGAAGAATATCTGGATCTGTTGGTAGATCTTCGGGTGATTTGCAGAACATTGGCGGGTATTAATGGCTCCCAATGGTTTAACAATAACACGAACAAGGTTACTCTCCCCTGCCCTAAATTATACTGCTGAAATGAAGAAAGCTTGGGGTAGCCTGGAGTGTTTTTTTGTGTGGGAGGACTGTGAGCTCCATTCAGTTCTGGGGCTTTGAACAAATTCCTGGGCTCAGAACTCTTTGATTCGAAGTGTATGTCTTTTGCAACACGCTCCAGTTGGTGGATCTCATGGTCCTAGAACAAAGAAAGTAGATCCTGGAAGTCTGAAAGCTGCCCACCACTGGACTAACATGGCTGCTCTACTGGAATGTGTCATGACCCAAATTAGTCAGTAAATTCTTCTCCTCCTCCTCCTCAGCTTGCAAATAATGTCGACCAGCTGATTGCAGATTATGAGATAAAAGATGGACATGTTCTGGTGCATTTAGATTCGGTAGGTTCCTTTGACTTCACCATGTGTTGTTTTTTAAAAAATATTTTTAATGATGTTTGACCCATTGCAGGTTACCCTTCGGTCATCCTGTGCTGGGACTTCATCTGCTCCCTACTTTAAAATCAGGCCGAAGGATTGATTGATAGACCAGTCAAAATTCGACACTAATGTAACCCCAAGTTACACACCCACAGGTGGGGCTGGGGGAAAGCTGATCGGTGCACATGCTAGGTTGGCATAGATTTGCTTATGTTTCCAAAATGTATTCTGTGTCAGTCATGTTGGCAGATGGTGGTAGTGATGAGTTATTGAGGGCACTGATGCCTCTTCATCACTGGAAACCTTTCTGAAGCGGCGGCCACATTCCAGGCACCGGACTCATACTTTCATCTTTCATAGAAGAGCCCTGAAGCTAGATCAGACCAAAGGCCTCGCTAGCCCCCAGACTGGTCAAGCAGATGCCCCAATGGGAAACCCACAAGCTGGATATGAGTGGAGTGGCACCTGATATTGGAGGAGGAAATATTATTATTATTATTATTATTATTATTATTATTATTATTATGTTATCTCTTTCTCGCTCGTGGCAGTTTTTCTAGACGGACATGACGGGCTTTGCCAAGTCATGCTGTCTTTTATTGATTCAGGAATTTCCTGACAATTGAGCATGTTTTAATTATGACTGCTTTCTGGATGTTGGTGTGGATGTATTTTGGTAGGCCCAGTTTCTGGAGGTTTTCTGTATAGTTTTTTGACGTGATGCCAGTGACTGATGTGACTAATGGGATAATTGTGACCTTTTTCTGTTGCCATAATTCTTTGACTTCCATGGCCAGTGGTGTATATTTTTCTCTCTTTTCCTCTTCCTTTTCAACAACATTTTTGTCATTTGGTATTGCTATGTCGATAAGGTATGTGTGTTTTTCTTTTTTGTCTATAAGCTCTTTCAAGGCTGATTAAAATTTGTACCTCTACAAGAGAGGAGCGCAAATTGGGAGCTGAGGCGCTTTAAACATCCGATTATTCGCATTATCGAATGCGCGTTAATTAGCGAGTTTTAATTTACGGCGGGAGTAAGAGCGCCTTATGTCCGTGTAAACAACTTTCTGAGGAGGCGCATTAACGATCAGGGGGTTGGACTGTGGTCGTGATCTCATGCATAGAACTGCCCCTTCGCTGGGAAAACCTCCCACTTTTTGGTTTAGATTCATTTCCTCTCTCCTCCTGGCAACTTCCTCCTTGTACTCCGTCTCTCTGGATGGAAGCTCCAAGAAGAGGTGACCCAATGTGAACCAAAAATAAAGTTTCTTTGAAGTACCCTGATGAAATATTTTTTACATGGAGACACGGGGCTAGATAGAGGTGGTTTTATGAGAAGGAAAGGGGGTAGGAAGGATGGGCGGATGAGTGCATAATTAGCCATCAGCGGACATAACTTCCCCTTGCTTCTTGCTGGGTTCCTCAGCTGAGTTGTGTGTGCTGGGAAGAGGAGGGGGAAGGAACAAAGCAGCATCCCCCTGTCTATTTTGCCATGTGTGTGTGTGTGTGTGTTTTACAATTGTTGAGCTCGCTGGGAAGAGGAGGGGGAAGGAACAAAGCAGCATCCCCCTGTCTGTTTTGGCGTGTGTGTGTGTGTGTGCGCACATTCACATTTACTCCTGAGAAAGTAAGACAGGTAGCCGAATATGTTAATCAGCTCCTTCCTTTCAGGTAACCTGGGAAACCAAAGGCGGGAGATTCTGGTGGGCGGGGAAAATAAAGAGAGGAAACCGGTTTGGGGAGTTTCTCTGGGACAAAGCGCATTACTTTCAGCAACATTTGCATGCGATTCTCAGCATGTCAACAACTTTTAAATGCCTTTCATACAGCTTGTAATGCGCTTCAACGCCTCCCATGTATAGGGATTAGGCGTAAATGCGATTGAGTGAAGATGCGCATAATCGAAATCTTGTAGAGGGGGCCTATGACCGTTATGTCTGGTCTGTTGCAAGGTATTGTCTTGTCCGTATGAATTGTTCTCTCCCAGTATATTTTATGATCTGCATTTTCCAAGATTGTTTTGGATGAATATGTATAGTATGGTGTAGATCGTTTGATAAGGTTGAATTTGATGGCCAGTTGTTGGTGAATTCTTTTTGCAGCTGTATTGTGTCTGTCCGCATAGTCCATTCCTGCCAGAATTTTACATCCTCCTGTTAAATGGTCTATCGTTTCTTGGAATTGATGGCATTTCCTGCATAGGTCTGTTGTTACACTGTTGTCTTTTATGATGTATTTTGGTAGTTTTTGGTTGCTATAACATTATTATTATTATTATTATTATTGTTGTTGTTGTTGTTGTTGTTGTTGTTTCCTGCCTTTTCCCCAGGGATGAAACTCAAGGCAGTTTACAAGATTAAAACATGTACAATTAAAATATATAAATATAAGTTTACAGAAGTTAAAATAAAATTAAACCTACAGTAAAATTAAAAACATTTTTTAAAAAATTAAACAGTAACAAATTAAAAACTAAACAAAACCATACATTAACACAGGTCCAGAGTATTTCCAAAAACCTGCTGGAATAAAAAAGTTTTTGCCTGCCTCCGCAAGTGTAGCACAAAAGGAGCCAGCTAGCCTCCCTGGGGAGGGAATTCCAGAGAAGGCCCTCTTCCGCGTACGCACCAGGCGTGCCTGGGATGTTGGTGGGACTGAGAGAAGGGCCTCCCCAAAAGATCTCAGAGCATGGGCAGGCTCATATGGGAGACTACGGTCTTTGAGATAACCTGGACCCAAGCCGTATAGGGCTTTATAGGAGATAACCAGCACTTTGAATTGTGGCCATCATGACTAGAAGCCACTGGTAGGTGTCTCCTCCATGAATTTGTGTAACCCTCTTTTTAAAGCTATCCACGTTGACAGCCATCACCACATCGTGCGGTAGTGAATTCCACGGTTGAACTTTGTGCTGTGTGAAGGAACTCCTTCCTTTTGTCTGTCAGCCATGAGGTCAACCTTGAAGATGGAGATTCAGAAATCTTAGAGTAACCATATCTTTTTTTTTACCCTGGATTCTTCCGGAAAAATAAATAATTTTTGGGTGTCAGGTCAGATATTATAGAATTTTCTATAATGTCCGGAATTGCATGCGTTCCCCCTTGAAGGTCCCACCAAATCTCCCATCTTCATGGCTGACCTCATTAGGCTCTAGTATTATAAGAGAGGGACGAAAAGTCTCTCTACCCGCTATCTCCACAGCATACGTGTTTTTATACACAACTATAGTTCCCTCCCCCCATTACAAGCGAATTCCCCCTTGAAGCTGTAGCCTTTCTTCATGGGAGAGTTGCTTCAGCCCCGATTATTTTGGTTGCCCAACCTTGTTTGCTAGCTTGTTCGCTTGATTGCTATCCTGATCCCCCCAACCGCTGATGATGCATTAATGAACTTGAGACCTATGGGCCTTCAATGCAAGGAGAATGCAAAAAAAAAAGGCTCCTCGCAGTGAGAAAGCATCTCATGTATATCAGTCCTAACTTGTGTTATTTCTACAGGTTCCAGGAAGCAGTTTCCTGTGTATTGGTTTCCGAGTAATCGAACTATTCCGTGTTGGAATGGCAAGCCCAGGCACCTTCACTGTGTACGAATATCACACCCCTGGTAAGGAGTCCAACCCTGCTCACTTTCCCCAGTTACATTCATAAGAATGAAAGAAGAACTCTCCAAGGGTCTATCTAGTCCAGCATTCTGTTCACACAGTGGCCCACCAGCTGCCTAACGACAACCCACAAGCAAGTGGTGTACATAGGCATACTGCCTGATATTGGAAGTAGCATTTAGCTGTTTTGACTAGAGGGCTGTCTATATGTGGGGAAAGCCCTGCAGTGGCTGTGGATCTGCGCTGCTCGGTTACACGACGCAGGCGTGGCTTCGCAGCCACTGTGGGACATCCCTGCAATGCTGCGATTTGAACAAGTCGGGAATTTACCCCGGCTTTTTCAAACAGAGCGGCATCAATATGGTGCTTCCGCTGTCTGATATCACTCTTGGGCCAATCCGGGGTCAACTTGGGGGTGGTGTCCGGCAATTGGTCACCTTCCACCAGGAAGTGGGTGGGGGCAGCTCCAGGACCCAGATGGCCGCCCAGAAACCCCACGCTCTCTCCTCGGCATTGGGATTACCCAACGCTGACCCAGGAGAGGGAACGCGTGGTGTTTGAGAGGGAGGCGGCACCAACCCAGCTCCATGGAGACAGACCCCTAGTAGTCATGGGTAGCCTTATCCTCCATGAATTTGTCTAATCCTCCTTCATAGCTGCCCAAGTTGGCGGCCATCACCACATCTTGTGGTAGCGAATTCCACAGTTTAACCATGCGCTTGGTAGAGACATTCTGGTTTCTCAATAGAATATTGAAATTGCCTTGGGTTCTCTTGTACATCCTGGTTTAGATGACATGAACAACCACCACACTCTCGCTTTCTAAAATCGTACGTTTCCTTTCCCATCCACAGAAAAACGGTGCATCAAATTTTACAATGCTTACGGAGAAGAATCCCTTGTAAGACTCTGCGAAGGCACTGAATGCCAATGCCTGGAAGGTAAACATGTCTACACAGATGTAAATCCCCACTGAGTTCAATGGGACTTACTGCGTAAGAAATTTATTTAGAATCACAGCCATTGATTATATTGCTAATGTACAGTACAGGATCATATAGTTCCAAAATCCATATTAGGATAATGCCTTTTTAGGCCATCTCAGAGCTCACAAAATAGTGTGGAAGCCTGCGGGTTCTCCAGAATTCTTCATCAGGCCAGCTTCACCAGCATCTCTTTCATCAGACCAGTTCTCTCAGAGTATGAGTTTACGCTATCCTTCCCACCCCTTTTTCTTCTTTTTTTATGTTTAAACCGCATTTGATTTGCCCTTCTTTGGGCTTCATGGCAACATGGGGATTTGAACTCTGGTCATTCTAGTCATAGCACCGCGCTGGAACTCTGAACTCTGCTTACACGGATTCTGTTTTCCTCCCAAATGCAGCGGAATGTGGCCGCATGCAGGCCAGACTAAGCCAATCCATCAGCAGCGACATGCGGAAGGAAGAGGCTTGCAAGAAAAACATTGCGTATGGTAAGAGGCGAATGGTTGGTACGTGCCAAATGCCGACCCAAAAGTCATTGCGTCACGACTCTGGAGCTAGAACCAAACCACGCTAAGGCTCTAGAAGAAGGCCGATGGCGGGTTTAGGTTCTGCACAGGCCGATGATGAAGTGTGTGTGTGCTTCTGGCCTCCTACGAGGCACAGCACGTGCAGGCCAGGCTCAAGCCGTGGGGCACGTTTTCTACCTAGGGCTGGTCTGAAAACGCTCTTCCGACATGCCACCATTTAGACCCACACACAAGTGCCCACCTCCTTGGTTTCTGATAGACAATGTGGTCAATGTAGGAAGTGCCTTAACACTCGGAGGTGGGGTTGGCGGCAGCACCACAGGAGCCCCCAGTCTTCTTGAGCATCTGATTTTAAGTGAATACACCCAAGAACAAAAGCGTGCCCCAAAATGGGCGTAGTGGTAGAAGTAGTAATTTCTCCTTCCTCTAGTCTATAAAGTGAACATCCTGGCCTCCAGGGAAGAAGGAAGCTTCATCAAATACTCTGCAATTCTTCTGGATCTCTACAAAAGAGGTGAGAGCAATTGTGTTATCCTGACCCAAAAAGATACTGGGTTGGATCCGATCTTCGTCCTGCTTAGAACAGACCTATTGAAATCTGTAGGAGTTGAGATAACACCTGGAAGGGGCTGTTGCTAACCTTCCAAATCGTGCGAGGTACTGGTTCCCCTCCATTCGGCACTGGTTAGGCCTCATCTTGAGTATTGCGTCCAGTTCTGGGCACCACACTTCGAGAAGGATGCAGACAAGCTGGAGGGGGTTCAGAGGAGGGTAATGGGGATAATCAGGGGTCTGGAAACAAAGCCCTGTGAGGAGAGGTTGAAAGAACTGGGCATGTTTAGCCTTGAGAAGATTGTGGGGAGACATGATAGCCCTCTTCAAGGACTTGAAAGGTTGTCACACAGGGGAGGGCCAGGAGCTCTTCTAGATTATCCCAGAGTGTAGGACGCGGAATAATGGGCTCAAGTTACAGGAAGCCAGATTCTGGCTGGACATCAGGAAAAACTTCCTGTTAGAGCAGTACGACAATGATCTAGGGGGGTCGTGGGATCTCCCACACTAGAGGCCTTCAGGGTGCAGCTGGACAGCCATCTTTCAGATATGCTTTAAGGTGGATTCCTGCATTGAGCACAGGGTTGGACTCAATGGCCTTATAGGCCCCTTCCAACTCTATTATTCTATGATTCTATGAGAGCACCAGCTCTCCATGCAGTAGGTCCCAGGTGTGATCCCCAGCTTCTCCAGGTCGGGCTGGAGAAATCCTTTCCTGTAACTTTAGAGACCTGCTGCCAATCAGTGTAGACAGTACTGGGCTAGATGAATCAAGGGTCTGACTCAGTCATATGGCAGCTTCCTATGTTCCTATGACTGAAATCCCATGGATTTCAATGGGCCTATTCTAAGGAGGCCCAAGACTGGATCCAGTCTGCCATTTATACACAAGTTTAAGGATTACCTGGCTGGATCAGAGCCAGAATCCATCTGGTCTTTAATAGTAACAGGATATGAAGTCAAGGTAGCGTCTCTTCTGATTTTGTTCCATGCATTCAGCAGCCAGAGGAAGACGGACTGCCTGCCTCTAATCCCAAATGTTCTCATTCGACAAATAGCTGATGAATGTTCTATCTTTCTTGATAGTCTAATCTTTTTTTAAAAAAACATCAAAGCTAAAATGCATGGATATATAAGGAACCTGATGACAATGTTCAAAAATCTTAACAAGATCTGCTCTTTCTGCTGCTCTGTGTGACTTTTTTATATTATTATATTATATTATTTAGTACACTGATATTCAAGAAGATCCGAGCCATGTAGAAGGCTCTCCCGTCCTGACATTTTATCCTCGCAGACACCCTTTGAGAGATGGAGGTCACCCTAGGAGCTTCATGACTGGAGGAAGGATTTGAACCTGGGTTTCCCCAGTGTCAGTCCGACATTCTAACCCAGCCTTCTCTACCTTGGTGTCCTCCAGAGTGTTTGGACCACAACTCCCAGCACTCCTGACCATGGGCCATGTTGACTGGGGCTAATTGGAGTTCAAATCCAAAACATCTGGACGCTCTTCTAAGGACATCAAGTGAACTTCATGGCTGAGTGAAGAATTTGAACCTGGGTCTTCCTAGTCCCAGTCTGACCCTCTAACCACTACCCCACGCCATCTCTGTTTAATATAATATTTTGTATATAATATTTAATACCATGTGTGTATTATATTATATTACCAGGCCATCTTTCATTATCTTTCAAAGTGGTTTACAATGAACACACACAATTCACTGTGAAAATTCATTTAAAATCAATTGAATCATTCATTGGTGGCAGTAGAGGTATGTGTGTGTTGCTGCATGCCCTCCAGATGTGTTCCAGCTGCTGATTTACCCCATTTCTACCTGGACAGTCCTCCCATGCCCCCAAAACAGCTGATAGGTTTCACTCTAACACATGTAAATGCATGCAACTGCAGGCTTGTGCTTTTGTGGGTGGATTTATCAAGGGCCTTATCTACACCAAGCAGGATATTGCACAATGAAAGCGGTATATAAAAGGCAGGAGCCACACCAAGCAGGATACAGTGGCATGAAAGCGGTATAAGGTATGCGTCTTATGGGCCCCAACAGTTGTCAGTACACTTCAATACTGCTATAAAGCAGTAGTGTGGCTCCTGCCTTTTATATATCGCTTTCCTACCACTGTTATGGTGCAATATCCTGCTTGGTGTAGAGGAGGCCAAGGTTGACATGCTGGGGGAAGAAAGAGAGATAGATGGATGGTCCAGCCGTGCAGAAGTGGCGAGATGCGCTTGCCTTTTGGCTCCTTCTAACGTCATTCCATTCTCCACCAGGGGAGGCTTTTGCCGAGAAGAATGCTGAAATCACCTTTATTAAAAAGAATTCATGCCGTGATGTTCAGCTTAATCCAAGAGAGAATTACCTGATCATGGGGAAAGAGGCTTTGAAGATGGGAGAAGGCGTCAATGCAAAGTAAGCAAGTGACCATTTGGACGGGCGCTAGTCCTCCTTCCAGCATACGGGCAATTATGGAACGATCTCCCTGTTGAGGCCCACCTGGCGCTAACATTGCTATTTTTTCAGGTCAAGTCTTTTCTCTTTTCCCAGGCATTTAGCAGCATGTGATGAGTTTTAATCAATCCTGGATCTGTTTTTCAGGTTCGGCTGATAGTTTAAAGGTGTTTTTAGATTATGTTGTCTTTGTTTATATATGGTTTTAAATTTTATATGTGGTTTTAAATGTTATAATCTTTTGCAAACTGCCCAGAAAGCTTCAGCTATGGAGCGGTGTAGAAATGTTAATAATAATAATAATAATAATAATAATAATAATAATAATGTTGCAGCATTTGAAGCAGTGGAATAGGAGTGATAAAAATATTACTTTGGAGATTACCCAAATTATTTCCTTTGGCATTGTGAGAAAATGTATTTCATGGAGCAATTTCAGTTTCAGTTCTTCCTAAGATTGTTACTTTTTTTTCAGACTGGGGGCAGGAGGCATCATGGAGATAGGGGAAAAAATGCTCCTGCCCTCCTCTTGGCTGAACTACATTTTATAATAAACACAGGACTGCCACTGAAAAAGGCAGCCCTGGGTTTAATTCCCCAACCTCTCTGTAACGTGCAGTACAATTTGCTCTGATGTGGCTCTGTGGTACCTTTCCCCACCCTCCTCCTTGTATTGCATCGTTGGCAGGGGTGGGGAAAACCCCTGGCATGGTGAGATCAGGATGCAGCAGTACGTTGTACCACACGTTACTGAGCTGCCATTTTGAGCCGCAGTCCCGTGTTTATTATATCATGCAGTTCCACTCCTAAAGGTCTCAGTTCTCTCTCTGGGCCTTTCAAAACAACTACCGCCCACAGCAGAAACAAACAGACACAAAGGTTTCCCATCATGCCATATCATCTTTGTCCTTTTCTTTTAAAAATATTTCTTTCCCTCTGTAGATTCCAGTATCCTTTAGATGCCATGACTTGGATTGAGTGGTGGCCCCAGAGTTCATCTTGCAGTTCCTGCCAAGACTTTATCGATTCAATGGAAGAGTTTGCAGAAGATCTTTTTATCAATGGCTGTTAGGCTACTAGCAGACTCCTGCGGACAATTGACACTCAGAATCTGCATTCCTAGAACCTACATTATCGTTAACTTACTAGCAGACTCCTGCGGACAACTGACACTCAGAATCTGCATTCTTAGAACCTATATTTCTACAATTCTTCCTGACCTTCCATGGAATTCATAGCTGGATCTACCTACATATTGGGAGGAGGGAGCACTTTTGGGAGGAGCAGAAAATACCTGAGAATTCCAGCTTTGTTTGTATATATTCGAGAGTTAAACGTAGGATTAACAAAGATCTTTGAAACTGCATGGCACGAAATAGAAAATATCAAAAGAGAGATAGAAAAGGTGTTGTACACCTCAAATAATATTGCAGATGTTTGGAATGTAGGTGTTTCATATCAGACACATAATGTGTTGACCAACAGTAATCAACAGTCAATAGTAATCCATCAAGAACCCATCTCTATTACAGCTGTTTACCCTTTGCACTCAAATAAAAGTGATTACCTTTCATACTTTGCATTTTGTTTTTGCTGGGAATAAACATCGACCCAGTTCATGTGACCACCACAGACCACCATGGCATGCTGGTGTAGGTGAGCTGCACCTCCCAGGTTTAGCACCTGTTGTCCTCTTTAGAGAGGACTTGAAGAAGGGAAAGGGCTGTGGCTTAGTGACAGAGCACGTGCTTAGCAAGCAAGAGGCCCCGAGGCAGGAAAAGCTCCTGCCTGAAACCCTGGAGAGCCATTGCTGCCGGTCAGAGTCAGTAATACTGGGCTTAAATGGACCAGTGGTCTGACTCAGTATAAGGCAAAGTCCTTTGTTCCACAATGTTGCCAAGAGCTCTAAGTCCACATTTATCAGAAGACATCTTATCTTATATAAGAATATGGTAGCGTAAGGCTTATTCCTCAAGATCTACTGGACCGATTTTGCTCATTTTTGTTTTAAATTTAAGCTTGAGCAGTGTAGACAGGCAGAAAATTTCAAGAGTTCAAAAAAGTTCAAAGCTTGAGTTTTAATAGCAACCAATTTCCTCTGTGCCAACAGGATGACGGACAGCCCCACTCAGCCAATCAATGTAGTGCGAAGGTGGGCTCCAGGCACAGCCATGTGGTTAGGCTATCACTGCCAGTGGGGAAGGGAAAGGACGGGGCTCCTGTATCTTTAATAGTTGTATTCAAAAGGGAATTTCAGCAGGTGTCACTTGTATGCATGCAGCACCTGGTAAAATGCCCTCTTTATCACAACAGTTAAAGCTGCAGGAGCCCTGCCCACATTTTGTGCCTGGTCACTCTAGTAGAGCTCCTGCAGCTTTAACTGTTGCGATGAAGAGGGCATTTCACCAGGTGCTGCATGCATAGAAATGGCACCTGCTGAAATTCCCTTTCCAATACAACTGTTAAAGATACAGGAGCCCTGTCCTTCTTTTCATACGGTCACCCTATTATGATAGCCAGGCTGGCTAGTTCTGCTGCTTCTGCTACAACTTGAGGTGGCAAGAAGGAAGGGGAAGAAGAAAAGGCTTGGGGGGGGGGGGGAAGAAAAGCTGTGTGACAGCCATTGCTAATGGGAAGTCCCCCCCAAATTTCTCCTCCCCCTGGAGAAATTTATTGAACCCCCCCCCATTTCTCTGCCCATAAACCTCTGCCCTTGCTACAACCTCCTTTAAGAAAATATCAAAAGAAAAAGATGTGAATCGCAGTGCAAGCCTCTACATGCTTACTCTGAAGTAAGTCCCAGTGAGCTCAGTAGGACATACTCCCAGCTAAATGTGTGCCGGATTGCAGTCTGAACAGTACACCGAAACTAAAGCTAACTTTTTGGTACTTTCCAGAGCCGACCTATTTCCTCTGGTAAATCCCCCTCAGCCAAGCCTCCCAATGAGCTCAGATAATAACTTAAAAATAACAGCAACAGGATGTGGGTGGCACAGAAACAGAGGCTCCACGCAGAATGATTTCATGTCGGAACAGCACGCTGCATACCAGTTGGAGACATGCTTTGCAACTCAGGAGCATCTGCAATGCCATGATGGGGATGAGAGGGCCCATGTTGTTTCAGTGATGCCTGGGCAACTTGTGCGTCCTATCAAGTGGTGGGTTAGCTATGGGCATTGGCCTGCCAGGTGCTGGGAACATCACACGGGTCTGTTTTTTAACAGTTCTCCTCAGGCACCAAAGGAGGAGCTCGATCAACCAGTGTGGCCACCCTTATTTGATTGGTAGGCTGTGTTTTTGTTTGGAAGGTCACATATTCTGCTGATCTGATCCAGATGCTGGTTAAGTATCCAGGTTGCTTGTCTGTTAACCAGGGACAAGAGCTGCTTAGTTATTGGGTGTATATGGCCCCCTTAATGATATTCCAGGGCCCTCCTTCTCTGTTCTTTGGGATTTATTTATTTTTTAATCTTAACAGTTAAAATGTTTTAGCTTAACAGTTAAAATGTTTTAGCTTAACAGTTAAAATGTTTTAAAGTGTTTTAATGACAGCTGTTTTATGTTTATGGTTTTAAATTTTGTATATTGTCTTTTTAATGCTCAATCTTTTTAATTTTTGTAAACCGCCCAGAGAGCTTCGGCTATGGGGCGGTATATAAGTGTAAATAATAATAATAATAATAATAAGTTGAAACCATTTATATAGGGTGACCATATGGAAAGGAGGACAGGGCTCCTGTATCTGTAACAGTTGTATTGAAAAGGGAATTTCAGCAGGTGACATTTGTATGCACTGGTCCTGGCCAACATCCTGGCAGTTCTATTTTGCATGAAGCTGAAATTTCCGAATGGGCTCCAGAGGCAGGCCCAGGTACAACACATAACAGTAGTCAAACCTGGATGTTACCAGAGCATGGGTGACTGTGGCCAGGCTGTCTCTTGCTCCAGTATCAGTTCAGTTTTGGTGAGCCAATCATGATCCTTAAGAGAGGGATATGGCTGTTTGTATGTAAGACTGCATTTGTCATGATCATTTCGGGCTTAGATGGCTTTAAAAGGGAATTAGGCAAAAGCATGGAGAACAGAACCACCAATGGTCATTGATACAGAGGCTACGTTCAGACAACGTATTAGGCAACAGAGGAGGGAAGAGGCAACTGACCGTTAGTTATTTTTCCGGTGTCCCCACATGACATGTAGCCCTCCCCCTTTCGCATGGCTGAAAGTCCCGGAGTCCTTCTGGGCTGCTGGTGCTCCTCCCTCCCTCAGTCCTCCCAGCCGTATCCCATCATGCACTGAAAGTTCTGGCGGCTGTACAGGAGTGACCAGGGTGCTTTCGGCCGCTCCAGCCAGAGAACTCTATGACCTTCTGGAATAGTGCACTTGGCGGGGGAGATTACACAACAAAGCCCACCACACAACTTCTTAATCAACGGGGTCTCCAAATAAGCAACGGAGTAGCCCGTTGTTTAAATCGACAAAATGATGTACTGTGAGTTGTGTGTCCATCTGTGCCCTACAACACCATAATCAACACAACGGATGGTTGCCTCCCCCTGCCTCCCCATTGATTATTGAGTTGTCCGAACCAGGCCAAAATCTCCATGTTCAATGGTCATTAAACATCATTTTCTGGAGAGCAGCAATGGGCGTGGACATTTGTCTTTGGGCCTGGCTTGTGCTGCAAAGGATTCTGGATGAAAGGACAGCTGAGAAAGTCATTGGCTTCACATTTCAATTTGAATTTAGCAAATTTGCACTTCCTGAACCAATGCACCAACTGAAATGCAACCATATTGACACTTTCCTGAAATTCCCAATGCAATTTGCAAATCAAAATATGCCCAGAAAAAAATGCCTATAAGAAGGGGAAATGCATGCCAAAAATGCAGACAATATTGAAAAGTATGCCCAAAAATGGGTATATAAGGGATATTTTGTATTTTTTATCAATTGTTGTAAACCACCCAGAGAGCTTTGGCTATGGGGTGGTATAGAAATGAAATAAATAAATAATAAAATCACTGGCAAAAAGAATTAATATATTCAGTGCCCATAGAAGAAATACATATATTTGTGAAAGTGTGTACGAAAATGCATATAATTTATATAAATGTGCATGAAAGTACGTTTTGTATGGACCTGGGGGGGAAAAAAACAAATTTGCCAACTGATGCAGAAATGGGCAGAAAGAAGTTCATGCGAGAAAAATGAGAAACTGAGCAGAATGAAACATTTGCTACAATCAAATAGGTCCTTGGTCTCTTCTCCCTTCACAGCTCTCCCATTCCTGCGCTTCCTTTTTTTTTTTTTTTAATTAAAGGGCTGCAAGCTCATCATAAGAACACCTGCTCAACGTCCTAGACGAATCTGATCTTCTGAGCATTAATTCTGAAATCCCAGCAGCCAGAAAACAAAATAAAATGAAATGAAACACTTGAGATCCACCTCCTGCTACTTTGGGTGGATTAGCTGGCAGCTGCACTTCGAAGGCCTTCTCAGGCCAATCAAACCAAACAAACAGAAATGTTTTTGTTGTTGTTGTTGTTCTAGATAAGAGAAAGCTCAAAACAATCAAGAAAAATGGAGCAGATGGCAAATCATCAGAGGATCATATAAGCAGACAGGTATCTATCTCTCGCCGGACACGGCCTATTTTCATTGCCGGTTCTTTGCAGGTACTGTAATCTCCATTTGGATCCGGAAAAATACAAATACTTCTAACAACCGGGGCAGATGTGCTGCCGTTAGGTAGGGTGACCGTATGGAAAGGAGGACAGGGCTCCTGTATCTTTAACTGTTGCATAGAAAAGGGAATTTCAGCAGGTATCGTTTGCATGCATGCAGCACCTGGCGAAATTCCCTCTTCATCACAACACGTAAAGCTGCAGGAGTTATATACTAGAGTGACCAGGCACAAAAGAGGGCAGGGCTCCTGCAGCTTTCACTGTTGAGATGAAGAGGGAATTTCACCAGGTGCTGCATGCATACAAGTGACACCTGCTGAAATTCCCTTTTCTATACAACTGTTAGAGATACAAGAGCCCTGTCCTCCTTTTCATATGGTCACCCTACTTAGGGCAGGAGTTTGGGGCAGAGAGATTCAGTTATTGAACATTGTAGGAATAAATACAGAAATAAATAAATGTCCAGGGCCCCATTCTGAAGAATGTGGATGGGCCCAAAACCTCGTTTTGAACTAAGCAAAGCAATACACGCTATCACCTAAAGAAAGAAGGGGGCATAAGACCATTAAGTCCAGAGTCTAACATTACCGGTATGCAAACACCACTGGTTTAGAAGTACAGACCCTAAGGACGAGATCAATCTGACCCCAACTCAGAGGTCAAACCCTAAAGAATGACAAGCGCTAGCAATTCACACTGGCCCCGTTCAGAAGACACTTTAAACCACGGCTTTAACCACAACAATACTTTGCTGCCGCTATTCAATCATCAACCTGCCGCCCAGCGGAGCTTTTCAGAGTTGTCTGGGGGCTTTTATATGCTGGCCCCAAGGACATGGTAGAACCATCTGAGGCCCGCTGTAATACATTTGCTGGGCACTTCCAGAATAAAATCTCTGGCATCCGTCAGGATTTAGACTCCAGTGTTATAGCAGATGAATCTAGTGAGGTATCCAGAGCACAGGCTTGTCCTGTTTTCTTGGATGAGTTTCAGTTGGTGCAGCCCGAGGATGTTGACAAGGTGCTTGGACAGGTTCGTGCAACCACTTCCATATTGGATCCTTGCCCCTCTTGGCTAATAAAAGCTAGCAGGGATGGAACAACTGGCTGGGCCAGGGAAGTGATTAATGCCTCTTTGCAAGAGGGAGTGGTCCCAGGCCTCCTAAAAGAGGCGGCAGTGAGACCACTCCTAAAGAAATCTTCCCTGGACCCTGAAAATCTTAATAACTACAGGCCAGTAGCAAATGTTCCATTCCTGGGCAAGGTCCTGGAGCGGGTGGTTGCGAGCCAGCTCCAGGCACTCTTGGATGAGACTGATTATCTGGATCCATTTCAGTCGGGTTTCAGGCCTGGTATTGGTACGGAAACAGCCTTGGTCGCCCTGTATGATGACCTATGTCGGGAGAAAGACAGGGGGAGTGTGACTCTGTTGATTCTCCTTGATCTCTCAGCGACTTTCGATACTATCGACCATGGTATCCTTCTGGGACGATTGGCTGAGTTGGGAGTGGGAGGCACTGCATTGCAGTGGTTCCGCTCCTACTTGGTGGGTCGGCTCCAGAAGGTGGTGCTTGGGGAACATTGCTCGGCCCCGTGGATTCTCCAGTATGGGGTTCCGCAGGGGTCAGTTTTGTCCCCCATGCTGTTCAATATCTACATGAAACCGTTGAGTGCAGTCATCCGGAGTTTTGGAGTGCGTTGTCATCAGTACGCTGATGACACGCAGCTCTATTTCTCCTTTTCATCTTCATCAGGTGAGGCTGTGGATGTGCTGAACCAGTGCCTGGCTGCGACAATGGACTGGATGAGGGCTAATAAACTGAAACTCAATCCAGACAAGACTGAGACGCTGTTGGTGGGTGGTTCCGCTGACTGGATGGAGGGTGTTCAACCTGTTCTGGATGGGGTTGCACTCCCCTTGAAGGAGCGGGTTCGTAGCTTGGGGGTTCTCCTAGAACCATCTCTGTCACTTGAGGCGCAGGTGGCCTCAGTGGCACGGAGTGCCTTCTACCAACTTCGGTTGGTGGCCCAGCTACATCCCTATCTGGACAGGGATAACCTGGCTTCAGTTGTCCATGCTCTGGTAACCTCCAAGTTAGATTACTGCAATGCACTCTACGTGGGGCTGCCTTTGAAGGTGGTTCGGAAGCTGCAGCTTGTGCAAAATGCAGCGGCCAGATTGATAACTGGAACCAGTAGGTTCGAACATATAAGACCTACTCTGGCCCGCTTGCATTGGCTGCCTGTATGTTTCCGAGCCCGGTTCAAGATGCTGGTTTTAACCTATAAAGCCTTACACGGCTTGGGACCACAATACCTGATGGAACGCCTTTCCCGACATGAACCTACCCGAACACTACGTTCAACATCTAAGGCCCTCCTCCGAGTGCCTCCTCCGAGGGAAGCTCGGAGGTCGGCAACAAGAGAGAGGGCCTTCTCTGTGGTGGCTCCCCAATTGTGGAACGATCTCCCCGACGAGGCCCGCCTGGCGCCAACATTGTTATCTTTTCGGCGCCAGGTCAAGACTTTCTTCTTCTCTCAGGCATTTGGCAATATCTGAGGAGCCTGCATCTGTTTTGTTTTGTTTTTGTAGTTTTTTTTTGAAGTGTTGAAGTGGTTTTTAAATGTACAGATTGTGTGTATGTTGTATGTTTTTGCTGTTTTAATTTTTGTATATTGTTTTTAATTGTTTTTAATCCTATGTAAACCGCCCAGAGAGCTTCGGCTATGGGGCGGTATACAAATGAAATAAATAAATAAATAAACAAACGGTTAAGCCAGAAAGCCGGACCGTGTTCAGAAGACACTTTAAACCATGGCTCTAACTACGGCAACTGAGGCAAAAGGCCTTACTCGCCGTGGTTAAAGCCATGGTTTAAGGTGTCTTCTGAACACGGCCCGGCTTTCTGGCTAAACCCACCGTGGTTTAAGGTGTCTTCCGAACGGAGCCAAAGTTAACATTTGAACGATTCTGTCCCCAGCCTCCCTGCCCCTTAGAAAAGGGAAACAAATAGGATGGTGTTGTATCCAAGAATACCATCTCCACAGATGGCTGGTTTACCAGGGATGGGGATCGCAGTGAGCTCATTGCATGACTGAGGAAAACACACAGAGGCACAAGTCGGACGTGTGTACTCATGGGAGTTGCTGCTGCAATATTTCCTCGTGCCTCCCACCCCTGCATCCTGACGTTGCTTTACACCCGGAAAAACCATCGGGAAACCGTCCAGCCAGGGCCACTTTCCCCTCCGCGTATCTCGTGCTTTCCAGGCCTCTGTGGGCGCGTTGCGCCTTTTCAGGGGGGATTTTTGAACCCTCCTCGCTGCACTCAGTGATTTCCTGTCACCACCTCTTCACCACGGCTGGCCCGCTCGCTCCGTCCCACACGCGTCGTCACACCGAGGGCAAGTTGGCAGGGCTGCCAGCCGGTGACACGGGGAGGGCGGGAGAGCCCCGGGGCTGGCGGCCGGTGGCGCTTCTGGGCGTCGCAGGCGGGTGGGGGGAAGCGGCGTGCCCGCGCAGCCGGAGGGAAACCGGCACGCTGCTGCTGCTGCCGCCGCAACGGCCCGAGAGAAGCGAGCGGCCCGCCGGTCACCTCCTGTCCGTCTGCAAGGCCGCTCCTGCGCCCAAGCACCTCTGCGGCCACTGCGCGCTTGTGCCGCGGGCAGCCCTGCAGAGCCGCTGCGGCCATCGCTACTGCTCCGCCTGCCTGGCCTGGCTGCTGCCGTGAGTGCCTTTGGCCGCCACGTGACGGGGGGAGGCAGGAGGGCGAGGAGGGGGAGGGAGGGGAAGGATGCCGAAAGGGCCGCAGCCACGGGGCAGGGAGCGCCGCGCTCCGCGGGAGCAAGAGGCGCAGAGGAACCCCTGGGCTGCCCAGCCGCACGCCAGGCATTCAGCACAAACACGGCTGGCCAGGGCCTTGGTTCATCTAGCCCAGGGGTGGGGTGACCCTATGGAAAGGAGGACGGGGCTCCTGTCTCTTTACCCGTTGCATAGAAAAGGGGATTTCGGCAGGGGGTCGTTTGTAGGCACGCAGCACCCGGTGAAAGTCCCTCTTCATCACAAGGCTTAAAAGCTGCCCTCTTTTGTGCCTGGTCGCTCTAGTAGAGCTCCTGCAGCTTTAACCGTTGTGTTGAAGAGGGGATTTCACCCCTTTCTATGCAGCTGTTAAAGATACAGGAGCCCCGTCCTCCTTTCCATACGGTCACCCTACCCGGCGGTGTCAACAGCGGTGCAGCTGGCTTTTCGTTCTTTAAGCCTTGGGACGTCATGGTGAATGGCTCCTCTGCAAGCCATGCTTTACAACAGAGGTTTGGCAATTTGTGGCCCTCTGGATGTTTTAGCCTACGTCTCCCATCATCCCTTACTAGGGTGACCAGATAAAATCCAGGTCAGGGCTCATGTAACTTTAACAGTTGTAGAGAAAATTCAGCCAGTGTCATTTGTATGCAATTAGTTCCTGGTGAAATCCCCTCTTCATCACAACAGTTAAAGATGCAGGGGCCCTGCCTTCTTTTGTATATGGTTGCTCTAGTATAGTGCCTGCACCTTTAACTGTTGTGATGAAGAGGGAATATCACCAGGAACTAATTGCATACAAATGACACTGGCTGAAATTCCCTTTTCTCTACAACTGTTAAAGTTACATGAGCCCTGACCTGGATTTTATCTGGTCACCCTATCCCTTACCCTTGGCTACTCTGGCTAAGGCTGATGGTTAATGTAGGCCCAAATATCTGGAGAGTCACAGGTTGCCCACTCTGCTTTGCAATTAGCTTCCTGCTAAATTAGAGCAAAACGCATGCCTGCTAATGCGGATAAGAATCATAGAACAATAGTAGGCTGACCATATGAAAAGGAGGACAGGGCTCCTGTAACTTTAACAGTTGTAGAGAAAAGGGAATTTCAGCCAGTGTCATTTGTATGCAATTAGTTCCTGGTGAGATTCCCTCTTCATCACAACAGTTAAAGCTGCAGACACTATACTAGAGTGACCATATACAAAAGAAGGCAGGGCCCCTGCAACTTTAACAGTTGTGATGAAGAGGGAATCTCACCAGGAACTAATTACATACAAATGACACTGGCTGAAATTCCCTTTTCTCTACAACTCTTAAAGTTACAGGAGCCCTGTCCTCCTTTTCATATGGTCAGCCTAAACAATAGAGTTGGAAGGGCCCTGTAAGGCCATCGAGTCCAACCCCCTGCTCAATGCAGGAATCCACATTCAACTGTAGGGTGACCAGATAAAATCCAGGTCAAGGCTCATGTAACTTTAACAGTTGTAGAGAAAAGGGAATTTCAGCCAGAGTCATTTGTATGCAATTAGTTCCTGGAGAAATTCCCTCTTCATCACAACAGTTAAAGGTGCAGGCACTATACTAGAGTGACCATATACAAAAGAAGGCACGGCCCCTGCAACTTTAACTGTTGTGATGAAGAGGGAATTTCACCAGGAACTAATTGCATACAGATGACACTGGCTGAAATTCCCTTTTCTCTACAACTTTTAAAGTTACATGAGCCCTGACCTGGATTTTATCTGGTCACCCTACATTCAAGCATCCCTGACAGATGGCTTCCAGCCTCATTTTGAATGCCTCTAGTGTGGGAGAGCCCAAAACCTCCCTAGGTCATGGGTTCCATTGCTGTACTGCTCTAACAGGAAAGTTTTCCTGATGTGCTCTGAAATACACTTTATAGCAGTTTCATATGCGAGACTCACTTAAATTGTAGCATCATCATGACTACAGGAATAACATGGATAATACATATTCAAAGCAAAAAGAATAAAATGAGCATCCATAACTAATATATGTGCCCAGCAGTGGCAGCACCAGAAAAAAAAAACTCTGGGGTGGGATGAGGGTCTCAGAAAAGGGTGGAGTATATTTCTAAGTGGGCGAGACTTATCCCTCCGAAGACAATGGCCTTGGGCGCCTCTCCTGGTCTCTGGCTGTGAGGGTGGGGAGGCCATTCGAACCCTGCCTCACATGGCTCCCCTGCTACCAAGGGATGTGCAGTGACATCTTCCTCAGGGAAGGGCGGAAGGAAGCGCCTGTACTGAGCGCTATAGTTGACAGAGCTGGTATGGGGCAAACCCAGAAACGTCCCCATTGCCAGGAAGCACCATCCCTCCCTGAACTCTGATGGGCTGGACAAGCAACATGACCTGCTCATTGTTCTGGGGGCTGACTGAGAAAGCACATATACATCTTTTGGAGGGTGCCTCCTGTTCCAAACACTAGATGTATACTCAAAATGCTGCTGTGCTCGCTCTCTGCTGAAAAGAATATCCTGGTGACCTCTAAATGCTATACACAACAACTCCCAATATACATTTGTGTGCCTTTGAACACTGTGGCCCTCCAGATGTGGTTGGACCAGTTCCCATCAGCTCTGGCCAGCATGGCCAATGATCAGGAATGATAGGAGTTATAGTACAAACATCTGGAGGGCACCAGGTTGAGAAAGGTTGATGTAACTATCATCAGAGCGATGCCCATTTTAGGCTGTTTCAGCAAAAACAACAGTGTTGTGATAGTTCAAGATTTATTATCTGTAGCCTCTTTGTTCTACCTGTCTATCTTTATCAGGGGCAGGGAACCTGTGGCCTCCCAATGTTGTTGGACTACAACTCCCAGCACCCTACCAACAGCCATACTGACTGGGGCTGATGGGAGTTGGGTTCCAACAACATCTGAAGGATCACATGCTCCTCAGCCCTTGTCTGTACACAGATAAACACAAATGTACTTTTTTTTTTTACAATTTTGCCCATTGATTTCGATGTATATGGTGTATACACCCATTTTATCCTTACAACAACCCTGTGAGGTATCTTAAGATGAGAGGGAAAGTACATTTGGCCCAAAGTGATACAATGGCCTTTTCGCACAATCAAAGCAAGCCACCGTTGCTTAATTAAGCCATGGTGGCTTGTTTTAATCCCCAGCATGTGTGGGGTGCCATTTCCCTAATTACCTGTAGTGTTGTCCAAACTTGGGTGGCATGGCTTGTTTGAGAGGGGAAATAACCCTCAAATAACCCATGGTCTGTTGTGGTATTAAACATTCAGACTTATTACCTGTAGACTCTTTGTTCTGCCTATCTATCTAACCTGTGGCGTCCAGATTTTTTTGGACTACAACTCCCATCATCCCTGATCATTGGCCTTGCTATAGGCTAACTACAGGCTAACTTGGCCTTGAAAGGTACAAAGTAAAAGCCACCCTGGACTGTTTGATGTTTCTTCCTTTTTCCCTTGCCACCTAGACACAGCGGCAATCCAATTTGTCAGAGCTGTAAAAGAGGAGGGCCCTGGTCCCATTAATGAAGAAAGCTTATTATCAATGGAAAAGGTATGTCCCCCTTCTCCCCAGCCTTAATGCCTTTGGTTTACATGTTTTGCAGAAGATATATCTGAGTTTGTTAATATAATTTAGGCTGACCCTATGGAAAGGAGGACAGGGCTCCTGTATCTTTAACAGTTGCATAGAAACGGGAATTTCAGCAGGTGTATGCATGCAGCACCTGGTGAAATTCCCTCTTCATTACAACAGTTAAATCTGCAGGAGCCCTGTCTAGCGCGACCAGATACAACAGAGAGCAGGGCTCCTGCAGCTTTAACTGTTGAGATGAAGAGGGGATTTCACCAGGTTCTGCATGCATACAAATGGCACCTGTTGAAATTCCCTTTTCTATGCAACTGTTAAAGATACAGGAGGCCTGTTCTCCTTTCCACAGGGTCACCCTGGGGTGGAGGCATCTGTGGAACCCCAGAAGGCCGAACCGGAATCCCAGAAGGGGAGATTTGCCCCATGGGCTAGAGCGCCACACCCCTGCGCACACATAAAGCATGTGATATGGTTCTCCTGGGAAAGAAAGTGTACATGTGAGGATTTTATGATTTGTGGCTTTCTCATCTCAAACACTCTCTCCTTGTGGAAAGCCATCATCTCAGGGAAAAGGCTCCTGATAACTTCCCCCATTTTGGTTCCAAGCAATAGTTAAGTCCCATATGTTTCCAGGACATCAAAAGCATATTCAAACTAAATGCCATTTTAGCTTAAAAGCTACATACATGTAAGAACATCCAGTCAACAATTAAGGTCATCGTAAACAGCCTGCATTGTGTACTAAATTGGATTGCGTGGGTTTGGGAGGAATCTGTGTACTCTGAGTTCAGATGAGTTTTGCTTTACTGGAAGTCATTAATGTTTCAAAGAACGATGCTATTTGTTGCCTGTCAAAAGCCAGCTTCTTAGAGGTTGTTTTGGACTGAGGAGAAATGACTAAGGGCAAAAATTGAGATAACGGTTGAGAAAAAAGTGGGGCCAGTTGCAGACCTACAATGAACCTTGCTGGATCAGACCAAAGGTCCATTTATTCTCGGGCTGTGTAACTTGTGGCCTGTCAGATGTTGTTGGACTACAACTCCCATCAGCCCAAGCCAACAGAGCCCATGGTAAGGGATGATGGGTGTTGCAGTCCCACAAAAGCTGATAGGCCAAAGTGGCTAAACAGATGTCTCTGGGAAGTCCAGGGGCAGAACAGGGAAGAAACAGGCCTCCCTCCCTTGTCTTCGCCCCCAGCAACTGGTGTTCGAAGGTAGCCTGCCTCTGAAGATGGAAGTTCCACTCAGCTACCATGTCCAATAGAACCTACCCTCCATGTATCTGGATAAGAACAAGTTTGGAAGTGGAATTGCAATACATGTGACATTAGGGTGGCCATATGGAAAGGAGGACCGGGCTCCTGTATCTTTAACAGTTGTGTTGAAAAGGGAATTGCAGCAGGTGTCGTTTGTAGGCATGCAGCGCTTGGTGGAATTCCCTCAGCATCACAGCAGTTAAAGCCGCAGGAGCCCTGCTCTCTGTTGTATCTGGTCAAGAGGGCCGGGCTCCTGAAGCATTAACTAATGTGATGAAGAGGGCATTTCACCAGGTGCTGCATGCATACCAATGACACCTGCTGAAATTCCCCTTTCTACGCAACTGTTAAAGATACAGGAGCCCTGTCAACCTAGACAAGACTGCCCATTAAGTCCAGCATTCACAGTGCAATCCTATACGTGTTTACTCAGACCTAAGCCCCATTATTTTCAATGGGTGTGGTTGGAGAGCCACCTCAAAGGGCACGGGGAGGCAGAGGCTGCGGTGGTGGGATGTTTGCTCTTGTTAGAGAGGGGCCGTCATGCCAGTGGAGGCTGAAGGAGCCTCGAGCTCCATCCTCCTCTACATAAGAGCTACAATACTGCCTGCCGGCTATTGTCTCAGAAGAGGCCTGCTCTCTCATTCTTTCCTTTGTGTAGGATGGAGGGCCTCAGCTAAGATGATGCCTTTTCCTCTGGCACAGATGCTCATTTTAAACAAAGAAAGCTTAGTTGGTTTACTCTTATGAAAGTTTTAAATGATTGACAGTGTAATCCTGTACATGTGTATTCAGATGTATGTCCCATTGAAACCAACGGGGGTAAGCAGATATGTGATTTCAGCCTTAAACTCATAGGATTCTTTTGTTCTCCCGTGGAGAGCCAGTTATCCTATATATTATATTCTGCTTTGGATTATTTCATAATGAAAAGTGTAAAGTTGTGTGCCCATGTGTCTATGTTGTGTAGGGATGGATGACTCCGACTGTTTCAGTTCCTCTTGGTGTCTAATTTTTCCCATCTGAAGTTTGGGTTGTCCTGAAATTTGAGAATTTTAAAAAAAATGTTTACATGAAAATTCTTATGTACTTTTTTGGGCACATTTCTCCTAATCCATGTATTTTTGTACACACTGATGCCTAATACACAAGTTGTTGTTTTTTAAAAAAGCATTTTAATGTTATTTTCGTTGTTGTGTGCACTTCCCCTAGCATTGCATATTTTTGAGCATAGTTTTTGATTGGAGAACTCCATTGCAAGATTTGCAGAAGTGCAAATTGTGAAGTCTAACTGGTGGCTCTTTATTTACTATGTTCACTTCCAGGCTTTTAGCGATGCTGCCGTTAAAAAGGAGGTTTCAGAACTCCCTGTGCATTGTGGGATCCCTGGATGCAGCTGGACCGGTGTTATGAAGAGTTTGGAAGTAAGAGAGGAGGCGTGCTTGCCGTAGGATGGCTACCTGGAGGGCGGGAGCGGAATGGACAAGAGAACTGGTGCAGCACCAACTGTAGGGTGGCCATATGGAAAGGAGGACAGGGCTCCTGTATCTTTAACAGTTGAATAGAAAAGGGAATTTCAGCAGGTGTCATTTGCATGCATGCAGCACCTGGTGAAATGCCCTCTTCATCACCACAGTTGAAGCTACAGGAGCGCTGCCTAGCGTGACCAAATGCAAAAGACGGCAAGGCTCCTGCAGCTTTAACTCTTGTGACGAGGAGGGAATTGCATCAGGTGCTGCATGCATACAAATGACACCTGGTGAAATTCCCTTTTCTATGCAACTGTTAAAGATACAGGAGCTCTGTCCTCTTTTTCATATGGCCACCCTACTATGAATGGACTCAATCACCTAGAGGGGTGGTGGAGACCCCTCACTGGAGATCTTCAAGCAGAGGTTGGACAGCCACCTATTGCTCTGGATTTCATGCATCGAGTAAGAAGTTTGACCAGATGACCTCCAAGGCCCCCTCCAACCCTACGATTCTTTGTTTGGCTGGCTTGATGAAGTTTTCACCCACTCATATCATTCAACTTCCAGGATCACCAGAGCACATGTGAATACATCCTGATCCCCTGCCATGTTGGGTGCGGCGAGACGATGATGAGGAAAAAGCTTGCTGATCACTTGCAGAACGACTGCCCAAATGCCATCCTGAGCTCCAACTGTAACCAGAAGGTCTCTGGTCGCAAGCGCCAAGTATGACTTCATTTATTTGCCTTTTACTTGTGTGTATGAATATATTAGCACCTTGGGTCGATAGAAGCACTGATTCCTTCTTGTTCTTTGAAAGTGTTCTTCAGATGAATAAAGTTACCTCCTCTTGTATATAGAAAATAAATCCCAAGAGGAAATTGAGGTGTATGGAATTCCTATTTAAATCATAGTATTGTTTTTCTAAATCTGCATCTGTACCTATAAATCAAGCGGCATATAAGTAGTTTAAATGCATAAGGTAAATAATGATCAAATTAGCATATATAAATATTTTGCAAATTGCTACCCTCTTTTTGGTGATGCATTTGTTCTGTTTCTGACAACGCAGAAGTGGCCGGCCTAATGCTAAACCCCTCAGTGGACTTCTAGGAACGACCTGCCACTGGATTAGGGAAATCTTAGTTGCCTGATTCACCAGGGATGGCTTTTGAGTCTATTACAAAGGTTTTAATCAAGGAATCTCACTTTTATCAATTAAAAGAGTTGCGACTCAAACCTACAGCAACATTTGCTCTCTAGATGGAGAGCTAGAGGTGCGGATGGAAAACTTAAAATAGGATGAAGAAGTCTGAAGAAATGGGGTGTGTGGGTGTGGGTGTGTTTTAACAAGCTTTTAAAAAGGGACCTAAACAATCTCCCCAAAAGCCAAATAGGTCTGGCCGGGAGTCTACTAGAGACAAGTATCAGCAAACAGATGTAATGTTATCTGCTCCAGTTGTTAAAATCCATTATTTAACATAATAGGTTAACGTCCATGTTTTAAAAATCTTTTTGCCAGTCCTCTCCCGAACAGGATCTTTCCATGGTTTCCGTCAGCGAGAAAAGATGCCGCTTTTCCAGGATTGGGTGCCCGTTCAAGGTAACAGTGCTGTCTGAACCCTTTATGAATCCTTCAGAGAAAGTGGAATGGAGCTGGGAGAGGAATAAAATAACATGATTTATTTGTAATACTTATATACTGCTTAATATAGTAGCATTACATTCAAAAATTAAAAATCACAATTAAATGCATATATAATACAACACGAAAACATTTCAACTTGCAACAACAAATGCTAGATCAAGAGAAACAATAAAATTAAACAGCGGCATGATAACCAACTGTGAGGCAGGAAAAGCTTGTGTGAGCAAGGGCATTATTGGGAGGCATTCAAAATACATCACTTTTTTTCTGCCTCCCAAACCATACCATATAGGGTGGGGTATGTGTGTGTGTTTCAGACCATGGGAGCCACTACTGAGAAGGCCCACTTTTGAGAAGTTTTGTGGTGACATTCAGTTGATTGCAAACCAGCCAAAATGGCCTCCTCTGAAGATCTGAAGGGTCGGCTGGGTGTATATAGGGGGAAATTTCCATAAGTTGCTGCGGTCATTCTGAGATGAGGAATCCGTGACCCTCTGGATGTGGGCTCTGTTCGGCTTCTTTAGAAGCAAAGGTGGTAGGGTGACCATATAGAAAGGAGGACATGGCTCCTGTAGCTTTAACAGTTACATTGAAAAGGGAATTTCAGCAGGTGTCATTTGTAGGCATGCAGCACCTGCTGAAATTCCCTCTTCATCACAACAGTTAAAGCTGCTAGAGTGACCAGGCACAGAAGAGGGCAGGGCTCCTGCAGCTTTCACAGTTGTGATGAAGAGGGCATTTCACCAGGCGCTGCATGCCTACAAACGACACCTGCTGAAATTCCCTTTTCAATGCAACTATTAAAGATACAGGAGACCTGTCCTCCTTTCCATATGGTCACCCTAGAAGGTGGTGACAGCACTCTAAGGGAGGGTAGGAGCCACCATTGTGGTTTCCCACAATGCCCCAGGATGCCAGTTGTTGCAGTGTCAGTCTAGAGCATTGTAGTAAATTGGGAGGGCTCTTTGAAGACCCAGCTGGCTGGTATGGGGGGTGCTGGCTTGTAGATCCAGGGCAGGCCTCCATGCTGGTGGTCTCAGAGAGATTGCTGGGCTTCAGCAGCTGCCCTGGGCTTGACCAAATGTGAGCAAGGTGTTGCGGCTTTGTCAAATCAACGTTGTCTCCTCTTCCCAACAGGGGAATGCAGAAGACAGAAACAATCATGAGAAAAATGCGGCGGGGATACACTTAACACTCTTGCTTCAGCACATACAGCGACTGAGGGAAAGCTTGTGCCCTCCAGGTGGTGGAGGAAACACACGCTCACCCGACTCCAGAGCTTTGACGGGGATCTTCAGCGGGAAGCTTCAGGGGGCCTTGGAAGTGGACTTTTGCTCCGGGCTGCCTTTATATGAGGAGGGGACGAGCTGCCAAACCCACTCACAGGGAGCGAACGGAGTCTCCTTGCTGGAGAGCAAGCTGCAGGTGTGCCAAGACATTGCATCTGTGCTGAGCAAGGAGATGGCCGCTTCACGCCAGACCCTCATGGCTTTCCGGGGCCTGAACCAGGATATGATTCATGGTCTGGAGCTGAAGGTAAAGGCCCACCTGGGTCGAGCATCTGGGAAGGGCTAGGGCTAAGTGGCAGAGCATATGCATTGAATCCTGGAAGTTGTGGGTTTGATCCAGCAACTTGGGTGCCACCACTGAGAAGACCTTCTCTCTGGTAATCCCCTGCCTCACCTCAGTGGGCAGCAACACCTACAGGAGGATCTCCAATGAAGAACTTCATGCATGTAACATAGAGACAGGCAGTCTGTCAAGTTCCCTGACTAATACGCCATGAAGGGTATTAAAAGTCAAAACCAGCATCTTGAATTGAACCAGAAATGGACCGGGAGCCAGCCCCGTTGGCACAGTACAAGTGTCACATGATCACATTACACCTGGCCTCAGTTAGCATCCCAGTAGCCACGTTCTGCCCTAACTGCAATTTCTAGACAGGCCCCTTCTACACCTAAGGGTGTAGAGGAAGGGAGGGGGGATGATCCCGGACTTACCATCTTCTGGGATCTTCGCTCTGTATTCAAACAGGAAGCGCGATATCCCGGAAGGAAACAGGGACATCGTGCCTGCCATTAAAAAAATATTTTTTAAAAAATGGAGCAGGGAGCACAATTGCGCTCCAGTGAAAAAGGTAAGTTCAAAATAAAATCCCACCAAAATCGGGCCCCAAACACACTCCCTGCCATCCTAAGGGTGGCGAAATTGCTGCCACCCCCTCCCCTGATGGGCACGGAGCGGTGCCGTGGGTAAGCGGGCACCAGGCGGACAGCTGCCCACGCCTCCCGTGGTCTCGGGACAGTCCCGGGACCATGGGAGGAATTCGGTTTTCCCAGGGTTTCTTTATCCCTGGGAAAGCCCGTGCCTGTCCCCCCCCTGCCCCCGGGAGACCCTGTGCATCATTTGGATGCACAGGGAGCGCCCAGGGACGGTCCCAGGGAAAAAAGGCCAGTGTAGAAATGCCCTAGTCTTCCAAAGCATCCTTACATGTAGAGTTGCCTTTGGAAAAGATAGGTACCAAAATGTCAGCCTTTGGCCAAGCCAGCTGGAGGTTCTGACTGGCGCTTCCTGTGCGTCCTACAGCCTCCGCCACTCACATAGCCTCTGGAAGCAAACACTCTCGCAGTCCTAAAGAACGAGCTCTTCCTCTCCTCAAGGTTGGTGATCTCCAGCAATGCCTTGCACAGAAAGAAGCGGCCCTTGGCCGGCTCGAGGAGAGACTCCGCTTGTGTGAGCAAGCTTCCTACGATGGCGTCTTTCTATGGGAGGTCACAGACATGCCCCGGAAGTGCTATGAAGCCACGTGTGGGAAGATTTGCAGCTTCCAGTCTCCTGGTAAGCCTCCTCTGCCTAGACCAGCCTTGCCCTACCCTAGTCCCTCCAGGTGTTTTGGCCTACAACGCCCTCCAGCGAGCATCAGCCCACGTGGTTGATAGTCAGGGATGATGGGAATTGTATGGCCGAAGATCTGGAGGGCACCAGGTTTGGGGAGGCTTGACTATGTGCGTGTCATTGTTTTTAAGACAAAGGATTGATGCCCCAGATGCTGCCTGAATACAAATGACCCCTGCTGAAATTCCCTTTTCTATACAACTGTTAAAGGTACAGGAGCCCAGTCCTCCTTTCCATAAGGTCACCCTAATATTGATCCTTAGCTTGTACCCATTTTGTGTGAACCCTGCCATCATTACTCCAATAGTTCTGAGATGGCGCCTGCCACTAGTAGCTTTTACAAGTGTTAAAAATAAGATGTTAAAAATCTAAACATCTGACGCCGACATAATCTTGTGAGGAGGAATGCCTTTTTAGTTGATCAAGACTGAATTTATTATTATTATTGTTATTATGAATTTATTATCATTTACATTTTTATACCGCCCCATAGCCGAAGCTCTCTGGGCAGTTTATATAAGATTAAATATATTAATATATTAATTTAACTGACCCCCTGTGCAACATTCTACATGTCTACCTGGAAGAAAGTCCCACTGAGTTCAATGGAGCTCACTGCCAGGTAGGAAGGTAAAAGCTTTTCTGGATGGGGCAGGATGGACGCTCTTGCCTCCTGCTCCACACCCTGGAGATAAGAGTGTAGGGTGGGGCACAATGGCATCATCTATCCTTTCTTTTCTCCCCATAGGAAATGTCTTGAATTCTGTCTGGTCCTTAACTTCCTAATTCTTGTTTTCAGCCTTCTACACTTCACGATATGGTTACAAGCTCTGCATGAGGATCTACCTGAATGGCGAAGGGAGGGGCAAGGGGGTGCACCTCTCGCTCTTCATTGTGCTCCTCAGAGGTGACTACGATGCTCTGCTTCAGTGGCCTTTCACGCACAAGGTAAAGGAGATGTGCTTCTTGCTCTGTGATCTTGTTGCAAGGGCTCTTCACGACTCCCTGCCTCCACCTCCCCACACCTTGCAGCTTGAGCCAATGACAGGGCTAGCGCCAGTATCGCCAACGCTTGCCAGGGCCCATTGATATGCCTGGCTTAGAGTACAACATGTGTACTACTACTTTGCAGAGGACGGCTCTCTATTTGAAGGTCTGTGAGAGGGCAGCCTGCTCTTTGAAGGTGCCTTTCATGTGAAGGTGGAGAACCGAAGAAGGGTGAGCACCGGGACGGCAGACTGAGCTAGGGTGACCCTATGGAAAGGAGGACAGGGCTCCTGTATCTTTAACGTATCACACCAGCTTTAAAATCACTCCACTGGCTGCCAATTACTTTGCGGGCGAAGTACAAAGTGTTGGTCATTACCTTTAAAGCTCTACATGGTTTGGGTCCAGGTTACCTGCGGGATTGCCTTCTCCCATACAATCTGCCCCACACACTCAGGTCCTCTGGGAAGAACCTACTTCAGTCAGTGAAAACTAGGCTAACAACTGTTACCCAGAGGACCTTCTCTTCTGCCGCTCCCAGACTGTGGAATGACCAGCCGGAAGAGATTAGTCAATTTAACAGTCTCTCTGACTTTAAGAAAGCCATAAAGACTGATCTCTTCCGGCAGGCCTACCCAGTCGAATTTTAAAAGTTTTATTGTTTATTCTAAAAATGTATTAGTTTTTATATTTTTTAATCAGTTTTATGTATTTTATATCATTTGTATTTAACGTTGTTCCCTGCCTCGATCCAGAGGGAGAGGCGGATAAGAATTATTATTATTATTATTATTATTATTATTATTATTGAGAAAAGGGAATTTCAGCAGGTGTCATTTGTGTGCATGCAGCACCTGATGAAATTCCCTCTCCGTCACAACAGTTAAAGCTGCAGAGTGACCGGATACAAAAGCAGGCAGGGAATGATCTACCCAACGCTAAAAGCCGATACTGTTGTGTCCCCTCAAACAAACCTAACCCCCGTGTTTTGTGCTCTGCAGTCCAGCTTCTCTTCTTTGCTCACCAGGGGCCGTATTCCATCTCCATCTCCTCCCAAAGGGGTCTCTTGTAGCAGGGCTGGCAAATGGCTCCCACTTGACCTTGGAGAGCCCCAGCTGGGTGGACAAGTGATAAGAGAGGTTAAAGAAGCTTTGCACCCACAATGGGTTGGTTGAATGATCAGTTCCAAAAGAGTGGTAGGGGTTTCCCACGGCTAGGGTGACCAACTGCCAGGATTTCCCCGGATTTGTCCTGTTTTTTGTTCTATCCTGGGTGTCAGGGAGGATTTTCTTTAATTTTCTATCTTGTCCTGTAAAGACAAGCTTTCCCCTTTAAGGCTGCCAATAGCATGGCGGGGGGGGGGGGAATGATGCGCTTTCTGGAGGTGGGTCATTCCCCCCACCCCACTGCTCCAATGGGGGCCTTAAAGGGAAAAGCGTGTCATTCCCGGACATTATAGAAAAGGTCCCGATTGGAGCAGTGGAGTGGGGGTGGGGGATGACATGCTTTCCCCTCCAATAAGGCCCTGATTAGAGCGGAGGAGGGGAAAGCGTGCTTTTCGGAGCCTCCAGAAAGCGCGTCATCCCCCCTCGCCATGCTAATGGCAGCCGCCGTTAGCGTGGCAAGGGGGGATGAAGCACTTTCTAGAGGCCCCAGAGAGCGAGCTTTCCCGGGTGCCACTCCCCCCCCCCCCGCTCCAATTGGGGCCTTTAAGGTGGCGGGGGGGAATGATGTGTTTTCCAGAGGCCCCAGAAAGCCTCTTTCTCGACTGGGTGTCCTCTTGGTTTCCCAAATATGGTCACCCTACCCCCCACCCCCCAGCTCCCCTGTGGGAAAGTGTTCCAATGGATTTGATTTAGTTTTCAAACATTTTCCTGTTGAGCAGCCAGCTCTGTCTCTCTTGTTTGTTTGTTTGTTTTCCCATCTGGAGACCTTGAGATGTGGGAAAGGCTGCTTTCGCTTGCTGAATGAGCACCTGCCATTGCAATGCATTTGTTTATTAAAGATAAACCAAAACACGCGCACTCACAACCCAGGCTTGGCTTGTTTGCACATCAGGTTGAGTTCATTTCCCTCTGAAACGTAACCCGTCCGCCTTCTCTCTCCTCCGCTGCCTCACAGATCACCTTTACGTTGCTCAGTCAAAACAACGGAGACCATCTTCTAAATGCGATCCACCCAGACCCAGCATCCACTTCTTTTCAGAGGCCGGTGACCGACATGAACGAGGCCTGTGGCTGTCCCCGGTTTATTTCTTTGGCCAAATTACAGTCACCAAAATATGCCTATCTGAGAGATGGCTCCCTTTTCCTCAAGTGTGTCACAGAAGACAGGCCGTGAACCCTCTTGTCGGAGCCGGTGGAAAGCGGAGGGCGGGGTCTGCATAGGACGATCTCATGTGCTGGAGGGCTGATTTGCATCTGCAGCGGGGCCAACTTGCGAACTGCGGTTATTAGTCATGTTAACAGGGCACAGCAACAGTGGGAAGCCATCATCCTCGGGCTGAAAATTAGAGATGGGAGTGCCCCCTAATTCCTGCCTCCAACCTCCATCTCTGTGTCATGAATTCCTGTCCTCTGTGTGTGTGTGTGTTGCGTTTGTGTCATTTTGATGGTTTGCTTCACTGCAAAAGCTGTCAATGGCCAGCATGGCGATCAATGGGTTGTTTTTTTTCACCTGGTGAAATTCCCTCTTCGTCACAACAGTAAAAGCTGCAGGAGCCCTGCCCTCTCTAGCTAGTGACTAGATACAAAAGAGGGCAGGGCTTCTGCAGCTTTTACTGCTGTGATTTCAGCCGGTTCTGCATGCATAGAAATGACATCTGCTGAAATTCCCTTTTCTCTACAACTGTTAAAGATACAGGAGCCCTGTCCTCCTTTTCATATGGTCACCCTAATATTACTGGATTCCAGCTGGACATCAGGAAAAACTTCCTGACTGTTAGAGCAGTGGTGGGCTCTCCCACATTAGAGCATAGGTGTGCGCAGGGGATGTGCTGGGTGTGCCCAGGCACACCCTAATTTCCCAGGGCCACCTCTGCTTTCCTGCTCGAATCGGGGCTTTTAAAGGGGACGGGAAAGCCTCTGGAAAGCCACCATTAGCATCCCTGGGGGAACTATGCACTTTCTGGAGGCCCTGGAAAGCGTGCTTTCTCACCCCCCACTGCTCCAATCGGGGCCTTTAAGGTGCACACGCTAATGAAATGAGCTGTGCACGCCTATGCATTAGAGGCCTTCAAGAGGCAGCTGGACAGCCATCTGCCAGGGATGCTTTAAGGTAGATCCCTGCATTGAGCAGGGGTTGGACTCGATGGCCTTATAGGACCTTTCCAACTCTGCTATTCTATGATTCCTTCACACAGTTTCACGAAGGTCCCAAATGTCCTCACCCGGTTATAATCTTCTCATTGAAGCCCACTACTTCTCACATGTTTGGGGAGGATGTGCTTTCAGAGGGATGAGGAGATTCTGGGGTTGCTTGTAGATGGACAGCTCCTGGTGCTAACAATCCAAATGCCCCCTGAAGCTATTCTGTCTTTCCCCTCCATAACAGCTTTTTTTTCCTGATAAGAAAACACATACACACACACACACACACACACACACACACACACACACACCAGAAGCAGTGGTGGGGAAAAAGGGGACGGATCCAAACTGAAGTCAACCATGTCTGCCCCACCCTGCAAAATTCTGTGAATGAATCAGAGCAATTGCACAGTAAAAGCCTCATCTGGAAGTCTCGGGTGTTGTCTCTCCATGCAAGGGGACTGACCTTGTTCACAACTCAGCCTCCTGCTCGGGGGAAGTGGCCACGGGTGCAAGCACTGGCTTAGTGGGTAGGGGGTGGCTGCCAGCCTTTGTGATTCATAGAATCATAGAATCGTAGAGTTGGAAGGGGCCTATAAGGCCATCGAGTCCAACCCCCTGCTCAATGCAGGAATCTACCTTAAAGCATTCTTTACCTGACAGATGGCTGACCAGCTGCCTCTTGAAGGCCTCTAGTGTGGGAGAGCCCATGACCCCCCTAGGTCATTGGTTCCTTTGTCATACTGCTCTAATGGATCCGGATGGTTTCCAGAGGGCTCTGGGGAGTTTTCCGGCTGATAGGGCTGGCTCTCATGTCGAAACCCTGGTTGATCTGTGGAATGCAGAAATGACCCGGGCGGTTGACAAGATTTCTCCTGAGCGCCCTCTCCTGTGTAGAGCTCATACAGCTCCATGGTATACCCTGGAGCTGAGAGTGATGAAACAAAATAGGAGACGGCTTGAGGACAGATGGAGACGAACTCCTGGTGGATGCAATGAAACACTGGTAAGTGCCTATGGTAAGCTATATTCAGGGGCAGTGCGGGCAGCAAAAAACCAATACTTTGCTGCCACTATTAAATCATCAATCTGCCGCCCAGCGGAGCTTTTCAGAGTTGTCCGGGGGCTTCTACATGCTGGCCGCAAGGACATGATAGAACTATCTGAGGCCCACTGTAAAATATTTGCTAGGCACTTCCAGGATAAAATCTTTGGCATCCGCCAGGACTTAGACTCCAGTGTTATAGCAGGTGAATCTATTGAAGTATCCAGAGCACTGGTTTGTCCTGTTTTCTTGGATGAGTTTCAGTTGGTACAGCTCGATGATGTGGACAAGGTGCTTGGACAGGTTCGTGCAGCCACCTCTGTATTGGATCCTTGCCCCTCTTGGCTTATAAAAGCTAGCAGGGATGGAACAGCCAGCTGGGCCAGGGAAGTGATTAATGCTTCTCTATGAGAGGGAGTGGTCCCAGACCTCTTGAAAGAGGCAGTAGTGAGACCACTCCTGAAGAAAGCTTCCCTGGACCCAGAAAATCTTAATAACTTAAGTCCTGTGGCAAACGTTCCATTCCTGGGCAAAGTCCTTGAGCGGGTGGTTGCTGGCCAACTCCAGACACTCTTGGATGAGACTGATTATCTGGATCCATTTCAGTCGGGTTTCAGGCCTGGTTTTGGCACGGGAACAGCCTTGGTCGCCCTGTATGATGACCTATGTCGGGAGAGGGACAGGGGGAGTGTGACTCTGTTGATTCTCCTTGATCTCTCAGCGGCTTTCGATACCATCGACCATGGTATCCTTCTGGGACGACTGGCTGAGTTGGGAGTGGGAGGCACTGCATTGCAGTGGTTCCGCTCCTACTTGGTGGGTCGGCTCCAGAAGGTGGTGCTTGGGGAACATTGCTCGGCCCCGTGGATTCTCCAGTATGGGGTTCCGCAGGGGTCAGTTTTGTCCCCCATGCTGTTCAACATCTACATGAAACCGCTGGGTGCGGTCATCCGGAGTTTTGGAGTGCGTTGTCATCAGTACGCTGATGACACACAACTCTATTTCTCCTTTTCATCTTCATCAGGTGAGGCTGTGGATGTGTTGAACCAGTGCTTGGCTGCGACAATGGACTGGATGAGAGCTAATAAACTGAAACTTAATCCAGACAAGACTGAGATGCTGTTGGTGGGGGGTTCCTCTGACCAGATGGAGGGTGTTCATCCTATTCTGGATGGGGTTGCACTCCTCCTGAAAGAGCAGGTTCGTAGCTTGGGGGTTCTCCTAGAACCATCTCTGTCACTTGAGGCTCAGGTAGCCTTGGTGGCACGGAGTGCCTTCTACCAACTTCGGCTGGTGGCCCAGCTACGCCCCTATCTGGACAGAGATAACCTGGCTTCAGTTGTCTATACTCTGGTAACCTCCAAGTTAGATTACTGCAATGCGCTCTACGTGGGGCTGCCTTTGAAGATGGTTCGGAAGCTGCAGCTTGTGCAGAATGCAGTGGCCAGATTGGTAACAGGGACCAGAAGGTTTGAACATATAAGATCGATTCTGGCCCGCTTGCATTGGCTGCCTGTAGGTTTCCAAGCCCGATTCAAGGTGCTGGTTTTAACCTACAAAGCCTTACACGGTTTGGGACCACAATGCCTGATGGAACATCTTTCCCGACATGAACCTACCCGTTCACTATGCTCAATATCAAAGGTCCTCTTCCGGGTGCCTACTCTGAGGGAAGCTCGGAGGATGGCAACAAGGGAGAGGGCCTTCTCTGTGGTGGCCCCTCAATTATGGAATGATCTCCCCGATGAGGCCCGCCTGGCGCCAACACTGTTATCTTTTTGGCGCCCGGTCAAAACTTTTCTTTTCTCCCAGGCATTTTAACAGCTCAAGTTGAGGTTTGACATTATGGCCAGGCTTAACAGTTAAAATGTTTTAAAGTGTTTTAATGATAGCTGTTTTAAGTTTATGGTTTTAAATTTTGTATATTGTCTTTTAAATGCTCAATCTTTTTAATTTTTGTAAACCGCCTAGAGAGCTTCGGCTATGGGGCGGTATATGTGTAATTAATAATAATAATAATAATAACAACAACAACAACAGTCAGGAAGTTTTTCCTGATGTCCATGCGGAATCTGGCTTCCTGTAACTTGAGCACATTATACCACGTCCTGCATTCTGAGATGATCGAGAAGAGATCCTGGCCCTTCTCTGTGTGACAACCTTTCAAGTATTTGAAGAGTGCTCTCATGTCTCCCCTCAGTCTTCTGTTCTCCAGGCTAAACACACCCAGTTCTTTCAGTCTCTCCTCGTAGGGCTTTGATTCCAGACCCCTGACCATCCTCGTTGCCCTCCTCTGAACTTTGCCCGGCACTTCTGTTTTCCTTCGTTTCTGAGTTGTGCAATTGCAGAAAAGGCACACAAGCATGTTTCTTAACCACAACAACAAAAAAATAAAAGAAACGGAGGATGGATTGCATTTTCATGAAACAAACTCTGGGAAGGGCACGTCGAAACTGTCTCTTTTCAACCACGTTCTGGTTGGCAGCAGCTCGTGGAATGCACTCGTTCATGACCCTGGAGCTAACAGGACACATCATTTGGGGGGCATCATCTGCAGTGCTGAAGGCTCTGGGCTGTAAAAGGGAATCTGGAATGTTTGGCAGGGGAGTGGCTCTATGAGGCTTCTGTGGGGACCATCTGGAATGCATTGCACGTTGGGAAATTCCAAGCTCCTGCTTTTGTTTTTGGCTCTAGTTTCTGGCGAACGGCGTGTTTGGCCGGCAGAGTTCAGCTTCGGCTGTGTCAGATGGGGAGGGCTGCGGCTCTGCTGTTTGGGTTGGCCCGGTTTTGTGGAGGTCCCCATGTAGAGATTCCGGGGGTGGAGCCTGGGCATTGAAATGGTGGTGCCTGGAAGGTTCAGGGTGGAGCTTAGCAGGCCAGAGTGGCGTCCAGTGGTCCCCGGAGAAGGGTCAGGGGAGGGCCTACTTGTGCCTAATGTTTCAGGGGTAGAACCTGATGGACACTGGACAGGCCGGGGTGCCATCAGGCAGGGCTTTGAGGCAGCACACCTGGCAGCCACAGTTTGGAATGTGCTAGGGTGTCCAAAAAAGGGCAGGGCTCCTGCAGCTTTCACTGTTGTGATGAAGAGGGAATTTCACCAGGCGCTGCATGCATACAAAGGACACCTGCCCCCTTTCTACACAACTATTAAAGGTGTGGGAGCCCTGTCCTTCTTTTCATATGGTTACCCTATTTTCGGAATGAGTGACGTAACATGTATTACCATCTGAAGAGTCCTACCTCCTCTCCCCCTGGTCCCTGGTAAAGCCATCAGGTCCAGAGTCTTAATTGTACTACTGTGGACAGACCAGGTAGCCCTAACTGGCAAGCAAATGAGAGTCGGTGTGGTGTGGTGGTGAGAGAGTTGGGCTGGAACCAGCAAGGTCACTGGGTGACCTTGGCATTGTCATTATCTCTCAGCCTAACTACCTTTGCAGGGTTGTTGTGAAGATCGAATGGGGAAGCTCCTTGGAGGAAGAGAGGGAAAAGTACATAATAGCCAGCTGCCTTATATAGAGTCAGGCTTGTCAGCACTGACTGGCAGCAGCCACCGGTCCAGGGTTTGAGACAGGGATTTTCACTTCAAGGTTTCAGAGGCGTGTTTCTTAGCCCAATTCCCAGGATTGAAACTTGTGCCTTCTGCCTGAGCTTAATTCCCTTCCCCTAAAAGAAATCAAGGTTCTAGTTCCCATTGTTTTCTGTAAAAGGCTGGATTATATAGGAACACAGCAAGATGCTTTGTATGAAGTCAGTCCATTGATCCATAGCTCTGGGTTGTTTACATACAGACCATCAACTGCTCTCCAGGGATTCAGGCAGGAGCCCTTCCCAGTTCTGTCTGGGGGCCTTTTACATGCAAAGCAAGAGCTCTACCACTGTGCTACAACCACAAGATCCAGTCCCATCAGACGTAGCCAGCTGGGTGAATGGGTGTGCACTCCGCAACACTTGGGTGAAGGGGGAGGTGTGAACCCTGCTTCCACTCTTCCAGGAGCAAGCAGAATGGAAGACGTCCTTCCGTCCTTCCAAGTTTTCCTCCGTGGGGGCCCCTCTCCAGGCTTTTGCCAACTCAAACCAGCAATTCCTTACACAGCGGGGCTGCAATATTTAGCTGGATGATCAATTAAAACATTTTTAATTGATTAAAAAGGACTACTGCCAGCCCTAGATTATTTGGGCAGCAAATTTTAAATGATTAATTAAAAAAAATGCAAATGCTTATGAAAGTTGCAGATGGCAAAAGCACCGTCACAGAAGAAGCATTCCCTCAGGGCTAGGAAAGGGGAATGCCTCTCTTAAGGAAGATGCCTTCTGTGACACAGTGTATTCTTTTCATCACTTGGGAAGTATTATGTTGTCACCAGTGGGGTAGTGTTAAATTTTGAGGTGTGACAGCCCCTGTAGTCATGCACTAAAACCATCAAGCAGCCCATTAAGGCCCTTAGGACAGTGATGGGGAACTTCCAGCCCTCCAAATGTCTCATCATCCCCAGACTGCATGCCAATGATCAGGGGTGATGGGTGATATAGAACAACTGGAGGGCCACAGGTTTCTGACGTGCCCCAGTTGGCAATGCATTCTGTAATTATGGAGGCGCCACTGAAAAATTCAATGCTATGTGCCCACTGGTCCGATTGTCCTAATCTACACCAGGCAGGATATAGCACTATGGAAGCAGTATATAAAAGGCAGGAGCCACACTACTGCTTTATAGCAGTATTGAAGTGCACTGACAACTGTTGGGGCCCATTGACACATACCATATACCACTTTCATAGTGCAATATCCTGCTTGGTGTAGATTAGGCCTTGAGTACCTCAACCAATGTGAGAGAGCACACCGGTTGGTATGTGAGAACGTGTTCCTTCTAAAAAAAAATCTGTTGATTGTTTTTCTTTTATTTATACTGAATTGTGCTAAAAACTCTAGTTAATAATTCCATCACAAAACACAGGCTTCCAAAACAAACAAAGAAACCACTAATAAAACTCCACAATTACCTTTGCGGGCACGACTCCGATCCTGTGCATAGTAGTTACCTGGGAGTTAGCTCCACTGAACACCTGCCTGCCTGGGTTCAACATGTAAAACGCATTGAGCTTTTCTTCATCCAGCTGAAATGGATCCTTTCGCTATTCATTTGGAATGCAAATAATCTCACCAAGAACATTTGAACTGTTAACGATGAAGTAGGAGCGCCATCAAAGAAATGGAAAGAAACGTTCAGTGTCTGCTTCATTCTTTTCCTCATTCTCTGAGTTCATCCATGCTAATCTGTCACGAACAAGAGTCAAACTTGAAAATCTTGTTGCCTCCTCATTGACTTGACCTCTCACAGAATAGTGGGGAAGACTGTGACCCAGGTGAGCTGTGTACCTGGAAAGACCTTTCAAGTAGAGGACTGACTTCAAACAGAAGAGTGCCCTCTGACAGGCCTTCAAATAGAGGACCATCCTCTGTAAGGTAGGACACATGGTTACCCTACGTCATGTCAGCCTTCTGATGTCATCAAGGCAGGGAATAGCCCAGTGAAAGTACTTTGATTTTCATCATTTTAATTTCCATGGGGACCTTGGATTTTAGTATCGTAACCCCAAAGAGCATTGAGAGGGCAACTTGTTCTGGGTTTGGCTGACCCAGACACCGCAAATAGGCAATAAAAAGAAAAAGAGGATATGCACAGAGAAATGAGCTGTGCACGTTTATTTATAAACCTGGTCATGATTCACTGTTGCTCACTTGTGAGTCACTGTGGATTTCAGCCCTTTTTGAGTGCTCACTTGTAAACTTTTATCAAAATACATTTTTGGACTGCAAAAGCGGGAAGCATCCAATTCTCTGGAAAAGCAGTTTTCCCTTCTTGGATAAGTCTTCTGGGTAAGGGCACTGGGGACAGAAAAGGCTGCAATTCTATGGCAGGCATAGGCAAAAAGTAAGGCCTGAATCTACTGGTAGATCGCTGGGTGGTTTGCAGTAGATTGTCAAGGATTTCTGACTTCCGCTCATTTAACAATGTAACAAAATGACTCTCCCCTCCTAAGTCTGGGTAGGCAACTTGGTTCCTTCTGGACCGTTTGGACTTTAACTTCTATAAGACTTAGCCAGCATGGCCAATGATGAGGGATTGTGGGAGATGTAGTCCAAAGCATCTGGAGGACTCTGGGTTGCCTATCCCTGCCCTAAACTGTACTGCTGCAATGAAAGAAAAGATTGGCGTAAACAGGAGTGGATTGGTGTGTGGAAGGGATTGTGAGCTCTGTTCGGTTCTAGTACTCCTGGGCTTGGAATAATTTAATTCAAAGTGTATGTCTTTTGCACCAGGCTCTGATTGGTGGATCTCAGCTTTCTAGTAAAAACAACAGGAAAGTAGATCCTGCAAGCCTGAAGTCTGCTCATCCCTGTTCGATGTAACTGTTCGAGCTGTTGAGGAACAAAAGCTGACATGATACAGCAAGGTGGGTCCTCCAGGAGATGCTCAGCCAAAATGAGGTTTGCTAACTGCAGAACCTGAGAAAGCTCTCTGTATGTTTCAGGAGTTACATGGAAATGGGAGAGGGGGATTCCATCAGCTGTGGCTTCTCCTGGTGGCAGCATCCTCCTCCTCTCATCGTCATATTTATATCTTATATGGCTCGGGTTCAGGTTACCTGAAAGACCGTACTCTCCCTTATGAGCCTGCCCGTCCCGAGGTCTTCAGGGGAGGCCCGTCTCTCCATCCCACCACCATCACAGGCACGCCTAGTGGAAACGTGGGAGGGCCTTTTCGGTGGTTGCCTTGGGGCTCTGGAACTCCCTTCCCGGGGAAGCTAGACTGGCTCCCTTCTTGGTGTGCTTTCGGAGGCAGGCTAAAACTTTTCTGGTTTTGCAGGCTTTTGGGGAGTAGTTGAAACCTCTGTAGATGTGCTGCTTATAGTCTGGATTTTTTTTTAAATTATTTGTATTTAAAATGTTTTAAAATATTTAAAATATTTTTAAATTGTACTATGTTTAATTATATTTTAAATTTTTGTATATCTCTATTTGTTTTAACTGTACATGTTCTAATTTGTAAGCCGCCTTGAGTCCCAGTATTGGGAAAAAGGTGGGATATAAATATAATAATAATTATAATAATAATAATAATAATAATAATAATAATAATATCCTGCCTTTCCTCAATACTGGGACTCAAGGTGGTTTACAAGATTAAAACATAAAATCATAGAATAATAGAATAGTAGAGTTGGAAGGCCATCGAGTCCAACCCCCTGCTCAATGCAGGAATCCACCTTAAAGCAGGAATCCACTCGCTAGGCATGTGAAATAGTCAACGGAGCCTGCCCCATGACACAATAATCAGTGGTTGTGCAAATAGTCAACTCTGCACACTGTTGGTTATTTGCATTGGTTAACTTATTTCACAGAAATAACCAACTGTGGTGTGGTTCCCCCCACAACAGACTACACAATAGTCAACGGTGGACTATTTAGTCTACCATGGACTATTTAATCAACCGTTTGCTATTGTGTCGTCCAAACCCATTCATAGAGTTACATTGTAAAGCTGCAATCCTATACACATTTACCAAGGGGTAAGCTCCATTGAACTCAGTGAGGCTCATGCTTGAGTAAGCAGGCATAGAACCGCACTATGATTATGGTGGGAGCTCTTGTGGACTCAATTTTCTACATTGGCCCAGTATGACAATGTCAGGGGTTTGTGGGAAATTAAAATGGTGTCTGGCTTACTCAGAAGTCCAACTCTGTTTATTTTTATTTACAAAACTTCTTACCAACTGTTCATTATACAATAATCCCAAAGTTGGGTGCAGTAATAGTAAAACACAATAAAATCGTTTAAGCAATCTATCAGTAACAATAAAGAAACCAAACCAAGCAGGGGACAGGACACACACGGATAAATAGCAATTTACAACATGCAGCAACACCGATTCAATTGAAAGCCTAGGTGAACAAATAGGTTTTCAGCTGGCTCTAAAGCCTTGGTGACAACCATATCTGAGGGTGGAGGGAATTCCACACTTGGGATGCTGCATTGAGAGTGTCCGTCCTTTCTTGGGTTGACACATAGCGAATCCTTGGCAAGAGCAAACACCACAAAGAAACCATCTCCACTCAATCATAGACCTCCATCACACCTAATTCCCCCCCCCAAGTTTGCCTCCGCGTTTTTTAACCTCTGATGCAGAAGCGTGTCAAGCTTATGATCCCTTTCACCTGAATAGCTGCTCTTTCGCTCCTTTGCTCTTTTACTCCATTCCACCCCTGATCTCCTGTTACTCCTTATAGTCAAGTCCTGGCAGATGAGTACTTCAACCAGACCGGCTTTCTGCCGGGCAAAAATGGAATGACCCTTTAGTCTGGCTCTTTGGTAGCATCGAGGGAGTACAATCTTGTCTCTGCAGAGATTCAGGCATTGTATGATTTTTAAAAAGGCTTTTGAGCCTGGGATGCAAGGTTTGGGTTTTAGATTGAGGCTTGGAGCCGGCTGCTGGGAGAGATCACTTTTCCCTGCCAGGACCTGATGCAATCCATTCAAGCCCCCATTCAAACTACATGAAGGTTTGGGGCGCATTAAATGCGCTTAGGGAAAATAATCCAGACTTTTCGCATTCTAGGAAAGGCTGGGGAAAAGGCAGGGTGTCAGCAGGACAGGCACAGCGTCATGTGAGTACTGTGCTGCAAATCCGCACACCAGGCATGGCGAGAGTGCACTAAATCGCTGGTGTGATGGAGCTCTCAATCTCCAGGCAGACGCAGGGCCCACTATGTTCAATGGCATTTACTCATTTGTAGCCTCCTAAACACAGAAACTTACTAGGTATGTACATAGCCATAAGCCGTGTTCTGGGCCCTTTTGAGGACTGACAGTCAGGGTAGATATAATGTTATAAATAAACCAAGTCACACTGACTATACTGGGACTTACTTCTGAATAAACACGAAAGGATTACAGTGTAATCCTTTGATGGAGCGCTGGACATTTTGCCAGCGTTGCTGCAACAGACTAACACACTTTCTGGAATCATGAACTTTTGCATAGGGCCACATTTGCGTACTTGTTTCTTTGCTATATTCATTAAACTCATACCCTGCATTTCAGTGCCAAAGTGGCTTACAATTAAAAATACATGCAACGACAATTGTTTATATGACCTCTTGTATGCATATGGGTATATATGATTGTACATGAATATATTGTGTTTGAGTGGGCATGCATGTGCGCAGTTTTGCGTCAGTTTATCCATTTTCTTTGATGGGAAGACAGATAATTTCTGAGTGTGCAAGCGTATGGATCCCAGGGAGGCAATTCTTGTAAATGCACGTTCCATTTACTCAAATGAATGTGTTCAAAGGGCAGAAACTGGGTATGTCGACTCCAGTCCGTACCCTGCTGCATTTGTGCATTTTAGATTGCTGAACTCTAATTGGGGTTTGTATTTAATCGAACTAGATTTATGATGGTGATATTGATCCCAGGCTTTAAGAAAAATTTGGAGGGGGGAAAATGGCACTTCCAGGGTGGGAGACATTTAAAAAAACCAATTTGGCAGCCCCTTCACATTAATAATAATTAGGGTTATCATTGGCTTAAAGAAACCTAAAGACAATTATTCCTAAGAGTTATTAGTCAATTAACTGATGTTTAATTGATTAAAGATGCTTCAGCTTAAAAGGATTGTCCTGAAGGAATATTTTATTTTTCGATAATGCACGCACACAAGTGGGTTCCCATCGAATTTTGGAATAGGGAGAGAGAAAACTCAGAAACAAAGTGAGGCTATGAACAGTAGAAGCAAGGGCAAAGAAGATCAGGCTTCACAATCAGGACTGCAGCCTGGCATGAATAAGAGGAGGACTCCCTCCCACATTGAAGGCGAAGGAAATTGAAGGCTGGTCCTGGGTTTACCCCTATGCCTTGTGCTAGTCAGACATTAAACAGGTACAGCTCTTCTTTGCATGGAGATGGAAGGCCACACTTGATCTTATCATATATATATATATATATATATATATATATATAAAATTCAAGTCAGGAGTTGGTTGATCATCCCTATTTGACTGCCTTCACACTGACCGATTCTCCTGAAATGCAGACGCACCTCTTGGGAAAGCTCTTGACATGCAGATTCTACAAATAACAATGGGTTTCACTATAACTCAATGTGGGGAGATTATTTATGTCCGTAAAGCTTCCCCCCCCCCCCGCCCCAATAGATTAGGTTTATAATAGTGCACTCTAAAGTTTTAATTTTAATAAAAAAATGCCAAGTGTAATTAAGCAAACACAATTCATTGCAAATTGAAGCAAAATGAAACATGAACACAAATAGTCTCTGTACGCCAATACATTGATTGATATCCGGCAATATACAGCCTGCAACCAAATCATGAAAGGATTAAGAGACACCTATAGCTAAGAGTAACCCCGTCAAAGTTTAGTTAAACCTTTCCTTAGATCTGATTTTCCTCTGTGAACTGTGTTCTGGGTAACCCTCCCGCGTCCTGTTGCTTGTCGGAAGCATACTGCTCTTGAGCATGGAGGTTCAGAGCCTATCTACACTACTGCTTTAAAACGCTTTAAAACTGTTAGAAACCGTTTTAAAGCAGTAGTGTAGATAGACTGTCAGTCACTGCCCGTGCCGTGCCTATTTCTGATCTCCCCCAGCCCTCGCCCTGAAGTTTTCTCTCATCCTCTTTGCTCGGAGGTTCTTTCGCACGCGTGTTTGGAGGCGGATCCGCAATCTTGCAGCGCAATCCAGGCGAGGGCGGGCTGCGCGCCACCAGCAGGATGAAGCCCAGAGGAGGAGCCGGGCAGAGAGGGGGGGCTTGCGGCGCTAATTACATAAGCAAAACGCAAATAATTCGCGGGAAAAAGAGTAAAAAAAAAGAAAAAAGATGGCGCCCTGCCGCATCCTCAGCCATCGGAGTTTGCAGCCGCCGCCCGCGGGACAGCAACGGGCACCTTTATGAGCGGGACAGCAGCCGGGGGGCTCATGGGGGGCTGCAGCGGATCATCCGATCTATGAGCGCGCCCCATTCCGGGCTGGGGGCTGCTCTCAGAAGTCCGATCGGGCAGCATTTATTTCCCTTTTTCTTCTGCTTTTGGTATCCCCTGCCCGGATTTCTTCGTCATGAAGCGAGGCAGCAGCTAATCCCGGAGGAAAAGAAATCGCCTCCATAGGGCGACTCGGTAAGGGGGCATGCGTGCATGGCGTGGGGGGGGGGGGGCGCCGAGGGGTGTCAAATGGCGAGCCAGTTTGCAAAGAAACCTGGGCCGGCGCCGGGTGTCTTTTGCTTAAAAGTCGCTTGAAAGTGCAAGAGGGATTTTCTTTTCACCTTTTTTATCTTTGGAAAATATTGCAGGATTTTGCACCCATTGTACCAGAAAACGAGCCTCGGATTTCCCACTTTCCCTTGGGTTGGCCGTGTAACGTCTTTTTAAAAATTATTTTTAGTTGGGACGAGGGCAACGCTGTACATTTCTGGACTTTCTTTTTTCTTTTTAAAAAAAGAGTGCAGTCTTGTGGACGTAAAGCACCACTGAACTCGGCAAGACCTCCTTCCGAGTAAACGTGCCTAAGATCGCCCTCCGCCTCCTGCTAATATTGCAAGCCCAGGCGTGGTAGTTTGAGAGTAAGCGTCTCATCGGACTCCAGGGGGCTTACTTCTGAGTAAGCACGACTAGGGTCGCAAAAGTCATTCCGATTCCACCCCTTCTCCTAGCCTCCCCCCCCCCCCCCACTCCAGCGCAAACCTCAGGGTGCAGCAGTTATTCCTATTCAGGTTTACTTGGGAGTCAGACCCATTGAACCATGTGCGACTTACTTCCAAGCGCACAGGCGTAGGATCGGGTCGCATGAAGGGGGCGGGTGGGGAAAAAGAAGGGGTGGAAACCCGCTGCCTTTCAAAAACGAAAGTAACCACTTTTGTGGAATGGGGGGGGGGAGGAATCCAGAGCTCTGAGATTTGTTAGGCTGAAGTTTGCAAAGGGCTGTTTGGGGGAGAATAAATGCGTACGAACGCAGGGTGCGTGTGAAGATCTCATGCAACGATAGTAGTTTAAAACAAACAAAAAAACCCGAAAGAGATCCGATCCCGATCATTGAGGGGGTGGATTCTCTCCCCCCCCCTTAACTGTAGATATACTTTGTTTCTCTGTAAAATGCACTTTTTTCTCTCTCTCAACCGCATCCTTTTCCTCTTGCCCGCTGGAGAGGTTTGCCTCTTTCGCTTTGACTAGGAGACAGTTCGTGTGTTGTTAACACCCCCCTCCAACCCCACCTGGCCTAAAATGGATTTTGTGAATGTGTGTGTGGAAATTTTGCACGGGGTTTTTTTTGAATCAGCCAATCAGAGCACAGTGGGTGACCGGCTCTTAGTCAATTGCAGGCGGGAGATTTGTCTTCCTTTTTAATCCCCCCCCCCCCGTTTTTTAAAAAGAGGATTTTTAGCTAGGGAGATATGTGGGGCCCTTCAGTGTAGAGAAAACCATCCAGGTAGACTATCAAAGAGGAGGGGGCAAAAATTTCAGGGCGCGGAGGTTTTTTTTTTGATGCATTCATTTCCCTCCCCCTCCCCATTCCGGTTCCAAAGATCGGCCTGTCAAAAGAGAACAGAGTGAAATGGAACCTCCCTGTTGAGTCGCAATCTACCTTTGAGCATCAGAGACTGGGACGCAAGGGGGCTTGTCTTCTACAAGCTGGGATTATTTGTCCTTCTAGACCAGGATGGGCAGCAGCAGTTCTGCATCTGGTGGTGCTTTGAAGGCAAGACTTTGGGGCCGACACCCAGGGCCCTTTTCGTGGCCCCAAACGCAGCAGGGCCGGATGGCCACATTTCGAAGGAAGCGAAGACAACCCACCACCACCATCACCGTGGGACCATGACGTCCAGTGCCTCTTGGCTCCTCCTCTCCCACAACTGTTATCTAGCAGCAGCCGCTCCGCTTGGCTGCAGCAGAGGGAGGGAGATGGGGCAGCGGAGACCACGCCATCGGCTCTGCTGAGAGGCCAGCTCCATCACTGGGGGCCCTGAGGGCAGGACTTTCTGGGCAGAGGTGCAGGGCCCCACTCAGCAGCATGAGCAGGAAGGCCCCCAAGCGCAGCGAGGCTGGCACGCCACATTTTGAAGTAAGTGAAGGGACACATGTTGCCATCTGAAGGAGGTGGGGAGGGCCTCCAGGAGGCTATTTAAGCCCAGAGCCTAGAATGACCTTACTGCACCTCTGTCTAGGTCACCTTCTACTGGGAATCCTTTTAACGGTAGATGGCAGGTATTGAACCTGGGGCCTTCTTTATGTAAGGCGTGGTGGTTTCCCCGAGAGGCACACATGTCAGGCTGCTGCCAGAAACAGGATGCCAGAGTTTTATCAACCGATTCCGGCCAGGTGTTCTAACCTGTCTCCTTTCTTTCTTATTAGCTATGATGTAAATGGAACCTCAATGTTCAGGGGCAGTCTATCTCTGAATACCAGTTGCTAGAGGAGAAAGGCAGGAGGGGACTCTTCCATTTGTGCCCTGCTTGTGATCTTCCTGGTCGCTGTTGGAAAAAAAGGATGCTCGGCTTCCTTTGGTGTGACCTAGCAGAGTAGTTCTTATATGTCCTTACGTAGGATCATATAATTTAACAGTGGGGCAAAATGCTGTCTTTTGCTGTCGTCTTGTGTGGGGCTGGGGAGAATCAATGTCAAGATGGCATAGCTTTCCCTAGGCTGGTGCCCTCCAAAGGTTTTGGACTCTTAACTCCTATCAGCCCCAGCCAGGAATGCTGGGAGCTGTAGTCCAAAACATCTGAAGGCCTCCAGGTTGGGGAAAGCAGGTGTAGGGTGTCTGCACTGTGTTCAGGTTTGCTAGAGAGGCTACTCCAAGGCTGCAGTGTGTCGTCCAGGATGGTCCTTCCACGCAGCAACTGATGCTGGGCACCCAATTGGTGATGCCCCCTCCCCACTGGGCAAAGCATGGGGTGATGGCAGAGGAGATCACCCAGGGCGGGCTGTGCCTGTGGGGTGGGGGGGAAATGTGAGTGCCGTCATTGACCAATGGGGATGGGTCAAAGCTCTGTGGCAGAACCCCTGCTTCACATGTGCAAGGCTCCAGGTTCAATCCTTGCCACCCCTAATTTAAAGCAGGATCAGGCAGCAAGTGATGGGAGGTGCCAGAGATCCAGGTGAGCCACTGCCAGTCAGAATGGGCAGCACTGGCCTCGATTGCCCTCACCTGCTTCAAAACATCCACCTCCCCGCAAGGGGTGGTGGGCAGGTGAGAAACCTGGGTGACTGCACCAGAGTGTGTGCTTGTCCCCCCCCCCCCCCCCCCGGAGCTGCTTGCCAGAGGCTGCTGATACAATCTTTCTGGCTGGGAATGCTGGGCTTGCAGTCCAACATATCTGGAGGGCACCAGGGTGGGGGGCAGGGACCCCCCCTTTGCCTCCTCATCTGTGTGACAGCCCTTCCTCAGAGAGCTGATGATGGTTATCCTATCACCTCTTGTCTGTTCTCTAGCTAAACCTGCTCAGTTCCTTCAACCTCCCTTCATCATGAAGAGAAACAACCACAACAAATACTCTTATTTATATATGTAGGGCTACCATAGAGTAGTAGAGTTGGAAGATGCCTATAAGGCCATCTAGTCCAACCCCCTGTTCAATGCAGGAATCCACCTTAAAGCATCCCTGACAGATGGCTGTCCAGCTGCCTCTTGAAGGCCTCTAGCGTGGGAGAACCCACGACCTCCCTAGGTCATGGTTTCCATTGTTGTACTGCTCTAACAGTCAGGAAGCTTTTCCTGATGTCCATCTGGAATCTGGCTTCCTGTAACTTGAGCCCATTATTCCGCGTCCTGCACTCTGGGATGATCGAGAAGAGATCCTGGCCCTCCTCTGTGTGACAACCTTTCAAGTACTTTAAGAGCACTATCATGCCTCCCCTCAGTCATGCCCAGTTTTTTCAGTCTCTCCTCATAGGGCTTTGTTTCCAGACCCCTGATCATCCCCGTGGCCCTCAAACTGCATGGCACTTTAACAAACTCCAGGAGTTTACACTATATAATCTGACCCCAATGCATAACCTGACGTTAGAAGGGGAAGAGGATGCATTTATTTCAGTGACTATGTACTTTGGCTTATTAATGTTATAAATTTACACCCCACCTTTGAAAATAAGAACTTTCCCGGGCGGCTTGAAAATTTCCCGCTTTGGAAAACCTTCCCCCGCACGCCACTGGTGTATTGTATGAATGCAGGTCTTCTGGAAAGCATTTTAGATGAACTCCAGAACTTATTCTTGGAAAGCCAAACGTGGTTCTTGTAGTTTGGACCTGAACGGCAGAGGAAGGACCTCGCTTGGCGCCTGGCCTGCATCTCCAGCATCTGCTTTAACGAGCAACAGATCCTGCTGCTAAGTGGTGCTGGCCGCCGCTTCCTCACTCTGAACTCGGAGGGCGAAAGCTACAAATGGCTGTTGAAAGAAGCGGACTTTGGAACAGTGGAGTTTGGTGGCTCCGATGTCGGTGGGACAGCGAATCCACTCCAGGTTTCTGTCAAAACTTTCAAGAAGATATCCAAGGTGTTTTGCAACTTGGATAGCTCCTTCAGAGATCTGGCTGGTTCTGACTGAAACCCAGAGTGGATTTACCACTCCACTGAAGTCAGGGAGGGATGGGTGGAGGTAACAGCAGCGCGGGTAGTGGCTCAGCTGTGGGCGGCAGTAGCACAGGTGGCGGTGGTGGCACCCCCTTCCTCTGATGGATGTAAACCCTGTGCTCACTCCTTGGTGTGGGAACAACCCCGCAGGAGCGAAACCGTGGGGTTTGGGGGGCTTACAGCGCTAGCGCATCCTAGTCGAGACAGGCCTTTGGTCATATTTAGAGTACACCGATTGAAATCAATTAGGTTTAAGTTGGTCATGGCTGACTTAAGTGCCATTCATTTTAATGCATCTATTGTATGTACGACAAGTCTCAATGCGACCCAATGTAACTGAAAATACACAATATGCAAGCAGTGGGATAAAAAGGCGCATTAAAGATAATATATTTTTTTTAAGCGTGGGAGAATAAAGAGCTCTGCACCTGGCAATGAAAAGTCCTTAAAAACAATTAAATAAAAATCCATTAAGCCAATCATCATTATCCCTACTTTCTATCTCTAAAAAATCACCAAGGCAGCTAACCATACACAAGGAGTATCAACAAGAAAACCCATAATGCAATCTGTCAGGAAGCACAGTTCAACATCCTATCAGGCCTTTGCCGAATGCTTTTCAAGAAAGCTAGGTGAATATGATAGCCAATGGCAGCTTTTAGTTTCTGCCAGAAATTCCAGTGGTATTTCTCTCCCCACAGCCCTCACATTTTTCTATCTTTATTGTCCCCACAGGCCCTTAGCAAGGTCCAATCTTTTACTTATAACATCAGGGGCCAACCAGATTGCTTGGGGTTCTGCCCAATTGGAAACCTGAGCAGAGCGACCACGCCTCCCTTCATCTCTATAAGGAAGCTTCAGTTCCTTTTAACCCTGGCTAGCGAGATGTTGGCTAAATTCGGACAACACAATAGTCAACTGGGGGGTGGGAAACAATCGTCAGTTGTATTGACTATCATGTCGTCCAAATGCTGCCATAGTCAACTCAGCGCTGATCCTAATCCACACCACGGTTGATTATTTATTACCATGTTGTGTGGGGAGTACCCCCTAGATGAACAACTGTAAAGTTGATTATTACCCCACCGTTGACTATTGTGTTGTCCGAATTCAGCCGTTGACTGTTCCTCAGTTCATTCTGCAAAGTTTCCCCCAGCCTCACAGCCAGCAAACTTCTCAGAGTTTTAGTGAGGCCAGTTTTGCCGATATGCACAATGAGAGACCAGAGAGACATGCCAGGATATCCTGGCACTGTCACGGCGCATGCTCAGTGCAACCCTTTGATTCTGAGCAGCCATGCGCACATCAGACTCATGCTCCAGCAGATTGAGCAATGCATGAGCTTGAGCAAGTGGGCTATTATCTTTCTTTGGGATTCAGCTGATGTTGCAGGCTTTCAACTTCCATGATCTCCACATGGGGTGGAGGCAGCCAACAGTGAGATAAAAATAGATCTTGGTGGATAGTCCATTCTGTTGATTAACTGGCTGGGTCTTCTGTTCTTTGGACTAAGAGCTCCATCACACCAGCAATTCAGTGCACTCTCGCCATGCCTGGTGTGTGGATTTCCAGCATGGTACTCACATGATGCCGTGCCTATCCTACTGACACCCTGCCTCTTCCCCAGCCTTTCCTAGAATGCGAAAAGTCTGGATTATTTTCCCTAAGTGCATTGAATGCGCCCTAAGTCTCCGTGTAGATTTAAAGGAACTGGGGGCTTGAATGGATTTCATCAAGTCCTGGCGGGGAAAAGCGATCTCTTGCAGCAGCCGGCTCCAAGCCTTAATATAAAACCCAAACCTTGCATCCCAGGCTCGAAAGCCTTTTTTAAAATCATACAATGCCTGAATCTCTGCAGAGACAGGATTGTACTCCCTCGATGCCCCCAAAGAGCCAGACTAAAGGGTCGTTCCATTTTTGTCCGGCAGAAAGGCGGTCTGGTTGAAGTGCTCATCTGCCAGGACCTGACTGGAGGGCGAAAGAGAAGGGTTGGGGTAGAGTGGAGTGGAAGAGCGAAGGAACGAAAGAGCAGCTATTCAGGTGAAAGGGATCATAAGCTTGACGCGCTTCTGCCTCAGAGGTAAAACGTGGAGGCAAACCAAGGGGGGAAATTAGGTGTGATGGAGCTCTAAAAGAGGAGGCTGTGGTCACATGATGAAATCCAGTCAAATGTGATCTAGCATGCAGGTTGCACAACCCATGTGATGTGTTGTCATCTAGTTATAGGAGTTGTCTTGCTGGATCAGGTTGAGGGACCATCCAGTTCACCACTGAATCTCCAACAGTGGCCGACTAGCTTGTATATTAATTTGTTTAAACACTTCCATTCCACTTTTCCACCCAATGTGCTCAAGGCGGCTCACATTCAACATACAATGGCCAATACAAACAGGAGTTGAAATAATTTGTTTTATGATCGGTCCCTTTATTTCTGATGTTCGGGCTGTGAGTGATGTTGGTTATGTCGCCAAAATGGCATCACGCATGACGGAGAGGGAGATATCAGCAGGCTTAGAGATCATCAAGATTTGCAGAAGTATTAAAAAAGTTCTTCAGGAGAACCCTCCCCCCCCCACCAGCATTGTGTATTCGTCTATTTAATAAAATAAATTGAGGTTAAATGATTAATTTTGTAGTTGTAATTGTTTTATTGTATTTCCTACTGATGTAAAGTGCTCAGGGTTCTCTTTTATGAAATTATGTATATATATATATATATATATATATATTACATTCTTACAAAAGAACAAACGGAATCATCAGCAGTATTATGCAAAAAGCAAATGAAAACAATACTGAAAAGCAATGGCCTTGATGTCATTGTCCAACGTTGTAAGCAAGTGGGAGAGGAATCCCATGGTCTGTGGGAGAGCTTCCCAGGGACCATAGGATTTTCAGGACTCCCCCTCCTGAGGCCGTAGGCATAGGCATGCACAGCACATTTAATTAGGATGCGCACCCAGGGAATTAAAAAAAAAACATTTATTGAATAATCAATCATAAAGGGCATTCTTTTTATTCATTATTTATTAAACAGTGTAGACACTAATGCCCTACTCTCTGTTCAGCTTGCCTGACCACGGGAGGGATGTTGCAGGTGAGGTGGGGAAGTGGAGATGCTCCTCAAGCCCTACCATTGGTGAGGCTTTGTGGTGACAATGGCCGGAGGAGGGGCTTATGAGGCGATATTAGCCTTTGGCCTCTTTGAAGTGTGGCTCCCAGCAGAAAGGCTCCCAGCAGAATGATTCCTTTTTACTTCTACTGCCGGGAACAGTGGCAGCGGAGCAGCCAGAGAGCAGCCAGGGGACTGTTCCCAATGCATCTGGATCCCCCTCTGCATCCCTACTCAATGGCTCCCTCAATTTGGCATTTATTGCTTGAGACCTTAGGGTGTGCCTGGGCACACCCAGCACACCCCTTGCACACACCTGTGGCCATAGGCACGCCTCTGATCTTGGGAGGGGGACTCTGGGCTCGAACCCCTTTCCCCACCCCAACACTCAGCTGTTGCAGAAAGAATTGGGTCCCTTGCTTCCCGAGACTGAAAATGCAAACTCAGAAGGAGGAAAAAGGGGGGTGTTTTGTGGGCATGGAGGGGAGAGGACTCTTTTAGATGGGGTCAGAGGCCCGTCTAGAGGAAAATAAAATGGAAGGAGGCTAGAGAGGCAAAAATTGCCTCTGTTGCTCCCTCCGCACTGTCAGCTGCAGCCCGGCAGAGCATTGGAGACTCAGAAGCCTCTGAGATTAGAAGCTTCCTTCTAAGGGAAGCGCAACCCATAAGGTTGTGCTCTAGAACAGTCTTCTTGCTGGGTGAATATTTAGGGATAAAATGTTCCACAGTGGAGGCCAACAAGGACAGGCCCCCCGTTTGCTGGTTTACCACCCACTTAGCCTTGAAAGTGGGGGCTCTTCTTATTAAACAGGGGTTACTAGGAGTAAAGATGGATCCTGCGTCTGGTAAGATAGAAGGTTTTAAAAGGGACTTGGATAAATTCCCGGAGGAGAAGGCTATCAATGGCTACTAATCCTGATGGCTAAGTGCAACCTCCAGCAACTAACAGAGGCAGTAAGCCTGTATACGTTAGTTCTTGGGGAATATGGGTGGGAGGGTGCTGTTGCACCATGTCTTGCTGGTGGTTCCCTGGTTGACAGCTGGATGGCCACTGTGTGAACAGAATGCTGGACTAGATGGACCCTTGTTCTGATCCAGCAGGGCTCTTCTTACGTCCTTAACTGCCCTCAATCTATGTTAAAGAAGCCAGATGTTAAAAGTAAAGCGTTTCTCCCTTCTGTTTTACCCCTAGCATCCATCGAGGCTCATGGAGAATACCAGTGCTAGGCACGTCTGTGCAGCTACTGGACACCTTCAGCAATCAATGGTTGACTCAGCTACCAAGAACCAGTTCAGCCGCCAAGAGCTAATGGTCAAATTGACGGAAGGACAGTATGTCTTGTGCCGTTGGACCGATGGGCTCTATTACCTTGGGAAGATTAAGAGGGTAAAGACGGTGGTGTTCTCTCTCTCTCTCTCTCTCTCTCTCTCAAAAAATTAATCACTTTCCTGCTGTAAATCTCTAGGTCAGTACAACAACATTGCTCATTCTTCTTTGAAACCTTTGCAAGATAGTTGAATTTGCCTCTGAAATGCGGAGGTGTGGTGGCAAATAAATAATAATAATAATAATAATAATAATAATAATAATAATAATACAAGGTATGCAGGCAGTGTGTACTTCATTGTTGTTCATAGAATCATAGAATCGTAGAGTTGGAAGGGGCCTACAAGGCCATCGAGTCCACCCCCCTGCTCAATGCAGGAATCCACCTGAAAGCATCCCTGACAGATGGTTGTCCAGCTGCCTCTTGAAGGCCTCTAGTGTGGGAGAGCCCACCACCTCCCTAGACAATTCATTCCATTGTCGTACTGCTCTTACAGTTAGGACGTTTTTCCTGATGTCCAGCCGGAATCTGGCTTCCTGTAACTTGAGCCCATTATTCCATGTCCTGCGCTCTGGGATGATCGAGAAGAGATCCCGGCCCTCCGTGTTGCTGTTGTAGTTGTTGTTGTTATATTTATATCACACCTTTTCCCCAATAGTGGGACTCAAATAATGAAGCAAGATCATGCTCTCAGACGTGCGATTTTGCTTGCAAACAAGGCACACACTAATTTCGCTTGAGAACAAGGCGTATGCTCCCTCTGCACTTGGTTTTAAAGGAAAATTGCAGCTTTTTTTGCCACTATGTCACCAAATTAAGGTGGCAGTGGTAGGGGGCAATGTAGCATTCTGACCCCCAGAAGTTGCCCACCCCTGCTGTATGGGGAGTGTATTCTGAACTTGGGACTCCACCACAGAAAAGGTTCTGTTTCAGCAGGCAAGCCCTATTGCAGTGAGGGCATTGTGTTATTAACACTATGAGGTCCACAGTTCAGGTTGTCCATTATGGATCTGGTTCACACCAAGGTTTTCCAGAGAGGTAGGAACAGGAAAAGAGCAGCACCTGGAGAGCTCCAAGGGACATCGGAACTGGAAGCCTATGTTGCTCCTTCAAACAGCGGATATGACTCAGACTTAAGTATGATTTTGGCTGCCTTTAGGCTGGTTAGACCCTGGTCAACCTCTCTATCGGTGAAGTCTTCTCCCTTAAAGGGACCTGATATTTTTCAACCGCCTCAGGCTGCAATGATACAGAAGTGGCTGTTGCGCAGTGGTGTCTTTGTAACAAGAGTTCAGAATCTGAGGATGGCAACACAGCCTCTTCCAAGCACAGGTAGCAGTTGCTTGGAACCTTCCTGGAGAACTAGGTCCCAAAGAGGAGGAACCTCATGACACAGTTTCAAAACTGAGTGCTCTGCCTGATCTATTGACTGAGGAACCTCATCCTTTGTGGAAGGAGAAGGGCCTATATGTGGTACCAACTCTGAACCATATGTTAGGACTCCGTTCCTGCAGACTTCCTTACAGTTTTTCTTTTCTTTTCCATATCTGCAGGTGAGCGGCTCTAAGCAGAGTTGCCTGGTGACTTTTGAAGACAACTCCAAGTATTGGGTGCTTTGGAAAGACATTCAACATGGTGTGTGAGCCTGCAGACTCTTCCTTTGGCGGGTCCTCTGCACCTTCTGCACGGGCTCAGTTTACACACGTGCATGGCGGGATGAGGGAGCCGAATCCTCAGCATGTAGAGCTCCACTTCCAGCTGCAGGGTGGGGGAGGCCATTTTGGAATGCTCCCTTGCGAACAACAAAACACCCTTTGAGTAAAAATAAAAAAAATACTAGCACATCTGCAAGAAAGGCTCAGGACCACTGCCTGGCATGCTAGATTTGTACTCACAGGAGCTTTTAATGCTTCAGAACATTAAAAATGTGATCTCCCACCTGCAAACTGAAGTGGTACAATCCCCAGGACATTCCACTGCAAGTATAGATCAGGCCTCAAGTGAAGATGAAACCGGTACTTTCCTCTAAAACAGAAGTGGGCTTTCTTTCTTTGTCATAAATTAATCCATTCATTCATTCACTCACTTTAATGCCCTTGTCAAAAATGCCAAGAGGCATTTATGTGGCTTCCTCACACTTTTGTCCTCATAATGACCCTGTGGGTTAGGTCAGACTGAGGAATTGTGACTTCTCCAGTCAAGGTGAGGTTTGTAGTGGAGGGGAGGGGTTTGAAACCCCTCTAACCAGCCTTCCCCAACATGGTTCCCTTCAGATGTTCTGGACTACAGCTTTCATCAGTCCCAGCTGGCATGGCCATGGATGATAGGAGCTGTGGTCTAAAAGATTTGGAAAGCGCAACGTCCCACAACACCGCATGGAGTTTCTCTTCCTTCCCCGCCTTGGTTTCTGGCAGACCGCCAAATGGAGGTGATGAAGGAGGGGAAACTCTATCTGTCGGCTGCCCGCCGAGTGCCGTTGGCTTGACCGCCCACCCTCGGAAGCTGCCGTAGACTGAGGCAGAGCATTGGTGCATTCAGCTGCCCCAAGCTGGTGCCTTCCAGGAGACCACTTGGGCTGGGAAAGATGGGAATTGCATTCCAACATAGCCAGAGGACACCAGGGCAGGGACTGCCAATATAGCTCAGTATCTGCACTGACTAGCAGCGACTCTCAAGCAATCCAGCCCTAGCTGGAGGTGCTGGCATTGAACCTGGAGCCTTTGCATGCAAAGCAAGGGCTCTTCCACTGAGCTACGGCCCTTCAGTGGATGTGCCAGACGTTGACCGGTGGTTTCCCCAAGGGTCCCATTCCCCATCAAGGACTTTTGTTGCCAGTAATAGATGCTCAGGAGGCTAAGCTGTCCTGGACTCCTAAGCTCATGCGGGAATTTCTCAGTATTGGGCTGTGTAGAAGGCCTCTTTCACCGTCATCCCCCTCTCATCCTAGGCATCCTGTGGGATGTCTCCTGTAGCTGCAAGGGGTGGGGCCCCTGCTTTGCATGGGGAACATCCCAGGCTTGATGCTTAGCATCCACACTTAAAAACAGGATAATGCAGCATGAGATGGGGGAGGTCTCTGTTGAAGGCCTTGAAAGTCCACTGCCAGCCACAGAGGCAGGTGGCCCCAATGTCACTGCTCCTCAAGTTCTGACTGAAACCTGGAGTGGATTCACTTGGAGCCACCCGCCTCCCCTGACCGCCGGTACTGGGCTGGATGAGAGCAGTGGTCTGATTTGGGATGAAGGGCTTTGCATCTGTATCCGTGGGACAGCAGCCACACTGCTCCAGGGACATAGGGCGTGTGTGTGTGTGGCCAACCCGGGGCTCTCCGGATAGCTCTGCTGGCTCAGGTCAAAACGTGGCCTGGGAATTCCCCACCCCTCTCCCGAGGCACCGCGCCAAACCCGGCTGACGCCTTTCCCCTCTCCAGCTGGCGTGCCAGGAGAAGAGCCCAAATGCAACATCTGCCTGGGAAAGACGACGGCGCCCCTGAACGAGATCTTGATATGCGGGAAGTGTGGCTTAGGTAAGCAAGGGGTTCCGGCGGGAGGCACGGCAGAGAATCCCCTCGCCTTTCGACAGGTTTGACGTGGCCGCCTTCGGGCAGAGCCCGGCAGTGGACATCGCTGCCTGGTTGTCTTTGGGCCCTGAATTCTGGGCCCCAAAAATCCTGGGCTTGTCTTGAATTCAGAACCCCACATCCCTCCCCCTTGATGCCAATGGCCTCGGTCATCTACGGCAGGTGCCTTCCTAGGGGAGTTGCAGACATTTTTTATGGGTTTCGGGGCATTTCTCCCCTTCCCCTTCCTGTTCTCTTCTAGGAGCTTTTTAGATTTGTCTGAGAGCCAAACCAGACAAGGCACCGATCGGGCCATGACTGAATTAGCTTTTTAAAAGTAAATTGAAGGCAGGGTGGATCTGGGTCCTGTTGTGCCTTTAACCCTTTGCCCCCCCCCCCCCGCCGCTGTGGCCTTTAACCCTTTGGCCACTGTTGTGGTCCTGATCCAGACTGGGAGTTTGGCACAGGGAGGCTTTAAACATTTGCCTTCTGCTTCAGTACCAATCCGTGGGGGAGAAACCTCCCGCTGGCATGGAATGGGGATGTTTCCTCCAGAACAAATTGCAGGCACGGGGTGGTGGTGGTGAACATTTCAGGACCGCCATTGGGCTAGAAGGTTTAACCCCCCCTTATCCCCCTCCCCACCCCAGGATCCCAATCCAGATTTGGGGTGCACACCTGCAGTTCACTTTTTCAAAGCCTCACTCTGTGACTGGCGTTTCAGCTGGTTTCACCCTAGCTTTGCCCATCCCTCAGAGCTTGTGGGCGGCTTCCCCACGCTGACAGCATACTGGGATTCGGATGCTTGGAGCGCCCAATCATACTGGCAGCTTGTGGGGTGCCTACTGCCCCTGTTCCATGAAATTTGGCAGCAGGTTTGCGAGAGGATGCTTCTCCTTGCCGGTAGTGCTCAGCTTTGCAATTTATTTACACATTTCTGCCCCCCCTCCCTCCAGGGTACCACCAGCAATGTCATATCCCAGTGGTGAGCAGTCGCGAGGGTTCCTTGGTGACTCCTTGGTTTTGTCGGAGATGCATCTTTGCCTTGGCTGTGCGGGTGAGTGATGGAATCCAGGTAACGTTTCCTACAGACCTGCATTCCTGCAGTGTGTCTTGCTCTGTGGCCTGCTTCTTTACAGTGTTCCCTCATGCAAATATAAGAACTGCTACTGTTTGATTAGTATTCTGTCTCCACCAGCGGACAGCCGGATGCCTGTGCGACGCTCACACAAACAGTGCGTAAAGTTCATCAAGTACATCTTTCAGGGGAGGGTCCAGTTTGCCGTCATGGCCATTGATAGTCCTACCTTCCATGAATTCTTCTAACCCTGTTGAAGGCCATCTAAGTCTGCCTAAACGTGGAAGTCCGTTGGCATTAGAGGATCTATTTTATATTTCTCCACCCTCAGCAGTAGGGTAGGAGGGATGGAGCCCTTCTCTCTTGGGGTGGGACCCATTTTGGAGAGGCCTGCCTGGCCCGGGCTGTGATTGCATGTCATCAAGCATCCTTTCATGTTTGTGAAACCATCTTTATTCTGACCTGCGCTTGGATCGTCTTTCATGGGATTTAAAGGCGACTAAATGGGGGACGTGACTGAGGTGTATCAAATTCTGCATGGGGTGGAGAAAGTGGGTAGGCCTCTCTCATAATACTAGAACCCTGTGGGGTCATAAAAGGAAGGAGTTCTTCATACAGCGCATAGTTCAACTGTGGGATTAGTGTCGAAGGATATGCTGGTGGCCACCAATTTAGACGCCTTTGGAAGGGGGTTCAACAAATTCCTGAGGACAAGGCTGTCAATGGCTACTAGTCCTGATGGCTATATATTACCTCCAGAATGGGACTATGCTGATAGCAGCATGCCGTTTTCACTAGCGGAGCCAGAGAGCAGGGTATAGCTCCAGTATTTTGAGAGAGGGAGAAAAATGTCTCCCTAGCCTCCATGGGCAGCTGGTTGGCCGCTGTGTGAACAGAATGCTGGACTAGATGGACCCTTGGTCTGATCCAGCACCGCTCTTCTTATCTTCTTAATATGGATGTGCCAAGCTGTTGGTTTTTTAAAAGCGTTCTGCTGTTTTGAAGCAACCACCCTAAGCATACTTACTTGGAGGAAAGTCCATACTAGACGAGATGACGTTCAAGTCATTGGTAATTGCTTAAATGGGAGGTGCTGGGGTGACGGGCGGGTAATTGAGACCAGGACCAGTGGGTGGTAAGGAACTTTTTCTCTTTCCTGTCCCCCACTTTGTAGTAGAGTGGCTTATCAACAATTTCTGGCCAAATTGTGCACATTGTGATAGAAGTGTGAAATTTGGTATGGTGGTATTGATGAACATGTAGATTAAAATTAGATATAGAGGCATCTCAGGAAATCATCGTAACAACCGCCATCTTGGAAAATGGCACCCAAAAATCCAGTTTTCGCCCAATAACTATTATTTGTAATCTCACAGAAAAGACATCTCAGTACAAAATTAAAGAGCATAAAATTTGCTACAAAAAACTCATTAATAGTTTTTTCATAGGAGCAACCCTTGTCGCGATATAAAGGTTTTATTCCTATCCATTTGTCTGAGAAGTGAACAAGATACACAATCTCACCCTCATTTCAATCTTGCACTTTGCGTTGCAAGCCTGAAACTTTCAGAGGTCATAATATACACCCTTTTCAACAAGAATATGTATTGAGGCTTCAATTGGGGTTGGGGAGGGAGTTAGTGAAACAAAATAACTTTTATTTTACAATAAGTAAGTTCATGCAGTTTATCAATCTTGTAGTTTCATTTGTTGCAATACTTGGTTTGTTACAAGTATGATGGAGAATGTGGTCGAGACTAAATGATAAAAACTAAATTCACTAAAAGCAAATGTTTTTAAGCTCCGTTATTTAAAAAAAACCAAAAAAATGATTAAATGTAATTTTTGTGTTTGTTACAAGATAATTTAATTCATTTACTATGCAGTAAACAGATTTCTATAATGATCTGAAACCCCGATCCAGAAAGAATAGATCAGCCTCTTATGGAAATTTCATGTTACTTTCACTAACCTTCCCCCCCCCCCCCCAATTGAAGCCTCAATACATATTCTTGTTGAAAAAAGTGTAAATTATGACCTCTGAAAGTTTCAGGCTTGCAGCACAAAGTGCAAGATTGAAACGAGGGTGAGGTAGCGTATCTTGTTGACTTCTCAGACAAATGGGTAGGAATAAAACCTTTATATCCCGACAAGGGTTGCTCCTATGAAAAGATTATTAATGAGTTTTTGGTAGCAAATTTTATGCTCTTTAATTTTGTACTGAGACGTCTTTTCTGTGAGATTACAAATAATAGAGTTATTGTGCGAAAACTGGATTTTTGGGCACCATTTTCCAGGATGGCGGCCGTTACAATGATTTCCTGAGATGCCTCTATATCTAATTTTAATCTACATGGTCATCAATACCACCATACCAGATTCCACACTTGCATCACAATTGTGCACGATTTTGAAGCTAAACCACTCTACTATTGGTCCCGATCCAACACCTGCTCTTTGCATAGGAGGTTTGGTGGGGAAACTCCCTTTGTCCCATCTAGGTTCATCCCAGGAATTATTGAACTTGATGTATTCGAACTTCCAGGCCGAGGATTGAGCTACACATCTCTGTTCCAGTTTTAAAATCTCTGGATTTATTGATGTTATTACTGCTCCTCGTCAGCCACTGAGATGTCTTTTCCAAACAGAAATGTGGGAATTAAAAAAAATAAGATTGGAAATAAATAAAAGGGAATATAAACAAATGCCTGGATTTACCCACCTTGCTCTTTGTATGAAAACGTTCCCCTTTGACAGAATCTGGATATTTCCTCTTATTTGCACTGTTGTTGTGGTTGCTTTCACAGAAGGGTGGAGCCCTAAGGAAAGGAGCCATCGCAAGGACACTACAGATGGTTAAGATGGTGCTGTCCTATACCCCGGAGGAGCTGGAATGGGACTCCCCCCACAGAACCAATCAGCAGCAATGTTACTGTTACTGTGGTGGCCCTGGCGAGTAAGACAAACTGAATGAAGCTGGAAAGCAAAACAAAGATGGCGGTTGGGTGGTCATTGCACAGGAGGGATGAATCTATGCTGCCTTTCTTTCCCATGGCTTTGTTCTCTTGTATTTTGGTTTGGGAAGATGTGAAACTGGAAACGGGGATGGGTACACAATCAGCTTCAACCTGTTTTGAAAATCTGTTTGGGAATTGCGATTCCCACAAGGGGTCCGTGGGGAGTGTAGACAATATTACACTGATAACAATAACAGTAATAAAATTACAAGTTAAGAGGCTTTATGTATTTATTTATTGCATTTTTATACCGCCTAATAGCTGAAGCTCTCTGGGCAGTTCATAAAAATTAAAACCATGAGAACTATTCAAAATATAAACAACAACAGTATAAAAACGTAGCATAAAAATACAATATAAAATAAGAGCAGAAGTATACAGTCAGCAAACAAACAAGTTCATCGCTAAATAAAATTAAAGTGCATGAACAAAACGGACATTTTGTTTTGGTGCTGAAAAGAAAGCAAGGTCAGCACCAGTTGTTCCTTCCCTCAGGGGGGCATTCTGAAGTTGGGATGCCACCACAGAGAAGGCCCTCCCTTTTGTAACTGCATAATGCCTTTCTCCCACAGATGGGACTCTGAAGAGGTGGTGGTGGTGGGGATAATTGTTGAACTGGTTTCAAGCTGGTTTAAATCTGTCGAGTAAATGTGACCTTGAATTTGGGATGGGGATGGTTGTCCTTTTGAAGTGTGAGATCAACATTTCCCTCACACCCCTCCCCGTACACAAGGACATTCTTCATCCTCATTCCAACCTCGTTTTCCTTTCCCCCACAGATGGTACCTGAAGATGCTGCAATGCTTTCACTGCCGGCAGTGGTTCCATGAGGCCTGCACGCAATGCCTCAGTGATCCGATGCTGTTTGGAGATCGGTAGGTACTTCTTCCCTCGCCAGTCTGGCATGCAGAACGGCTCTGTTAAGAACTGGTAAAGCGAGATCAAACGGAATCTCCTCAGCATTCTGAATGTGACCAGCCAGGTGCACCTGGGGACCGCACAAGCGGGCCCTAAAAAAAGGGAGGTTAAACATGTTGTTTTTCTCCAGCATTTGGTCCCCTGAGGTATGCAGGCTCCATTCCGAGTCATTCTGGCAAAGAGCAATTGATAGAGGCCTACACTCCCTCCATTTGTCTAAAATGATGATGATGATGTATCTCTTTCTTGCTCATGGTGGTTTTTCTAGACGGACATGACGGGCTTTGCCAAGTCGTGCTGTCTCTTATTGATTCAGGAATTTCCTGACGATTGAGCATGTTTTAATTACGACTGCTTTCAGGATGTTGGTGTGGATGTATTCTGGTAGGCCCAGTTTCTGGAGGTTTTCTGTATAGTTTTTTGATGTGATGCTGGTGACTGATGTGACTAACGGAATAATTGTGACCTTTTCCTGTTGCCATAGTTCTTTGACTTCCATGGCCAGTGGTGTATATTTCTCTCTCTTTTCTTCCTTTTCAACAACATTTTTGTCATTCGGTATTGCTATGTTGATGAGGTATGTGTGTTTTTCTTTTTTGTCTATGACCGTTATGTCTGGACAGTTGCAAGGTATTGTCTTGTCCGTATGAATTGTTCTATCCCAGTATATTTTATGATCTGCATTTTCCAATATTGTTTTGGGTGAGTATGTATAGTATGGTGTAGGTTGTTTGATGAGGTTGAATTTGATGGCCAATTGTTGGTGAATTATTTTTGCAGCTGTATTGTGTCTGTCTGATGATGATGATGATGATCATCTCTTTTTTTGCTCATGGCAGTTTTTCTAGACAGACATAACAGGCTTTGCCAGGTCATGCTGTCTTTTACTGATTCAGGAATTTCCTGACAATTGAGCATGTTTTAAGTATCAAAAGAAGAGAGAAACAGGTCCTCAGGATGCAAAAGGATTTATCTGTATGAAGCCCAATGCGTTTCGGCCTGTGTCCTGTTAAAGGCCTGGATTTCCAAGCGGCGGACATCCCAATTTGTAACTTCAGTTATTGCCTATTGATTCTTTTGCTCACCTGAAAGTAAGAAATAATTTTCTGCCTTTGCTTTGCCTTTCAGGTTTTATGTTTTCTACTGCTCGGTGTGTAACCAGGGCCCAGAGTATATCAAGCGTTTGCCCTTGAGATGGTAAGGGAACTACAACAAAAAGTTGCAGTGTGGATGTCCAGCCGTTCCGTTCCATTCTCCCTGCGCATCCACCCCTGGTTTTCTCTCACCCAGTCAGTCAGAACTCCATGGCCGCTGAATATGCTCAGCCTTCATTGCACTGTTTTCGGCTTCCCCCTCCCTTAATGATTCCCCCCTCTTTTTCCCCTTTAGTTGTACTACAAACTGTGGGGATTCCCCCCCTCGTGTGCATCTGTTTCATCGGAAATAGAGGGGATTCTGCTCCCAAAACTCATCCAAATTTCTGCTTTGATTTTGGAGTTTTGAATTGCCTGGTCTTATTTTCAAAGGATTCATTAGAAATCCACTGCTGTTCCATTTATATTTAATTTCTATGTTTTGTCCAAAGCACAGTCGCTTTGCCACAGTGTCCGGTGCTCTCCGTTCGTTTGTGTCTTTTTCCTCTACATTACCAGTCAGCTTGAGAGGGGCCATAGCCCAGGGTGACAGAGCACCTGCTTTGCATGCCGAAGGTCCCAGGTTTGAACCTCGGTGGGGTGATGAAAGGATCCTGCCTGAAACCCTGGAGAACCATGGCCAGTCATTGGCAACAATTCTGGCTAGATAGATGGCCCCTTGGTCTGACTCGGTAGAAAACAACTCCCTATGTTCCTACATCCTATAATAACTTAGGAACATGCAAAAATATCATTGTTCCCATTGTTTCTAGGAGTGCATCAAGTTGCATTTTGTGAAGTGTTTCACTGATCCGCTTACGCTTTTGCCATTGTACCGAGATCCCTTTTTGTGTGGTGTTTTGCTGATTCAAATGTGCTTTTGTGTCTATTGATAAAACACTGCAAAAGAGCAAGACGGTATCAATATTCTTTTTGTGTTGTGGTTTTGCCAATGTAGAGGTGTGTGTATGTGGATCAGGAAAACACAGCACAAAAAGGATTTGGGGGCAATCATGTTGGAAAATCTGATTGTGGACCTCTGGTTTTGCCTGTTGTCACAGAACGCAGATATAACTTCTACTCATGTGGATCCTATGGGGCTTAATTAGAATAAACTTGCAATAAACAGCCTGAACAATGTATGTCTTTAGTAAGTATCAAATTAGAAATAAGCTGCAATGAGTCCTTCAATGTCCAAACACAAAAAAATATGGATCATTTGCTTGTAGCCCAGTCCCAAGTGTCTTTTGTAGCTCCAGATGCTGAATATTTCTGGAAGACTTTTTTGTAGGTTTTCTTAACTTTAATTCACAGGGCAGCCCTCAATCTGTAACTCAAGATTGTTGTTCAATGTATTAGCCCTGCAATAATCAAACAATTATGAAAAATATCAAGGATGCAGAAATGATTCCCCATCCAGTTGAAATTCTACTGTACACAATAACAGTTCAATTGACCTTATGCAAGGTGATAAGAGCCCATAAGTATACAGCAATTCTTCTAACATTCAGCTTTTGGCAGAACAATTGATTCTCTTTTTTAGTTGTTTCTTCTTTTAGCCCTCCCTCCGAGTGAGGACTCCGCCCAAGGGACTAAACCACCTGCTCCATAGGGGTTACACAGGTATATGTACATATTGGCACAAAACACGAAGTCAGAATTGCAAAGGCCATTGGGTTATCAGTAACGAGCAGTGTGCTGCTCTGTAATTTCCCGCTGCCTGATGGACCCTGTTTGACTTCTCCAGCAAGTGGGAGCACCTAATATGAATAATTTACCAATAAGCCAGAATTCTCAGCAATTTCGGCTTAGAGTTTAGTCCAAATGCCGCCAGTTATGTCCCAGTTGCGTGCAGAATCCAGCACAGAACATGTAGCATAAAGCTACAGAAGATTTGTATTTCCTACAGTTTAGGAACAACGTTTCTTTTCTTTGAGGGCGAAAACCACAGACAAGCTACTCCACCCCCGGATTAAAACTTGACAGGATTGCTAGAACCTGCAAGATAATATTGTCTGCTGGCCTCCTCTGATGTGAAAACTGCACAAATTCTAGGTCTGGGGAGGTCTTGATCATTCTGGTTCCCTCTGCGCCCACACAGGGTCGATGTGGTTCATCTTGTCCTCTACAACTTGGGGGTGCAGAGCAAGAAGAAATACTTTGACTTTGAGGAAATCTTGGCCTTCGTCAATCACCACTGGGACCTTTTGCAGCTTGGGAAGGTATGTCGATTACGCGCTGTCAAATCCTCAGAAGGACTGAGGGTAGGTGAATGATTTTTTTAGAAGCCTTGCTGATTTCTCCTGGGAGGTTTAGCAACTTGGAAGTTGAAACTTCAGCCCCCTCTTGTGGTCCTGGGATGAATAACCACTCCGAGGAGGCTAACTTTGTAAGTTACCATTTCCATTGAAAATAAAAAGAAGTGGAATATAGAATTAAGAGTAAATAAGAGTACATTTTAAAATAGTAATTGGAAGCTGCATTTGGATCATGGCACCTGGATAGTTACTGAAGGAACCAAATGCTAGACTAGATGCTTTGCATGTAGAAGATGCCAGGTTCACCCTAACTCCCATCCTGTATCTCCAGGCAATGCTGGAAAAGTTCCTTGTGTTTGAAGCCTCTGCCAGTCAATGTAGACAATACCAAGCTAGCTGGACCAATGGTCTGATGATAGTATAAAGCAGCTTCCTATGTTCCTATTTAGTTCAGCCATTTATTCAGAACCATGAGGACTAGAGTAATCTTTTATTTATTTCTTATGTATTTATTGTAACATTTTTATCCTGCCCTTTAGCCACAAAAAGGCTCTCAAGGAGGCTTACAAAAATAATTCTAAAAACATGCAAAAGGAAAGGGGGTTGGGAGGGAGGAGGAAAAAATCACATTTAGGCACTAGGTCCTTAGTTGCAAAGTTCAGAAGGCCATGGACACAGTGGAAGGGCTGCCGTTTCCTCTCCCTCTAATAGCCTCATGCAGATCCAGGCACGATGGAGGGATGCCTGATTACTGCTTCCTCTCCCTCTAATAGCCTCGTACAGATCCAGGCATGATGGAAGGATGCCTGATTGCTGCTTCCTTTTCCTCTGATGGCCTCATCAATGACAGTTGGTAGCAGGAGAGAGGGGGCTCTCAGCTGGATCTGGATCCAGGCACGATGGAGGTGCCTGGCTGCTGCTTCCTTTCCCTCTGATGGCTTGTTAAGAGGAAGGACAATAGCTCAGTGGTAGAGCTGAGAAGGATTCCTGTCTACATCCCTGGAAAGCCACTGCCAGTCAATGTAGCCCATGCTGAGCTAGATGGCCTGATTTGCTATAAGGCAGTTCCATACCCAGTAGAGTAGGTCTTACTGGTCTGTTGCCAGCTAATAGTGACAAGGGCCAAACAGAGGCAGCCTATTGCTGAGTAACAGATTCAGGGACAAATGGGAACTGGCCGTCATGCTTTGCCAGTAAGCTTCCAGGTCCAGCGCAGATGTTCTTTGGTCTGCCTGGGAATCCAGGTTTTCACTGATCTTGCCTCCAATTCTTCCTCCCAGTTAACTGCGACCCCTGTGGAGGAGCGAGGCCCCCACCTCCTGGATGCACTAAACAGCTACAAAAGCAGGTGAGCTTCAAAGCGCCATTTCCCCCCCCCCATCCTTTCCCCAACATAGAAGTAAAATTAGAGGCTTCTGTGAGCCCAAAGGGCCCCCCAAAAACAGAAGCGCCTGCCCACTGCATTTCTGTGAGTCGCTCCTCCAGCTCTGCCTCCTTCCAAGCAGACCTGCATGTCAGGGGATGTCTTTGCATCAGGTCGGACTGGATTGTTCAATTATCTGCCCCGGGACGAGGTTGCCCGTCATGCTGCTGTATGAGTTGCGGCTTTGCGCTCGCTAACCCATCAGCACCCTGAGAAAATTGACTCGTCTAGAGATGAAGGTGGTGGGCTCTTCTCTCCGACACACTCTGGGGTGGCTCTGGCTGTTTCCTCACTAGAAGCCGTTAGCACTGCTGAGACATCCCCCCCCCAACCCCCCAAACCCAAAAATTCACTGGAAGTGGAATTAGAACAGTGGCACATGGTAACACAACATTGCACTCAGTGACACTTTCCCCTAGGCCTAAGATCTTTCTAAAATATTTACTCATAAATCAAGACCCGTTCAGCAGGTGGGCTGGTTTTCATATTACATTTTATTTAAAAGTTGGGGGGGGGGAGTGACACCAATTAACTCCTGGAAATACGTGTTCAAAATAGAAAATATGTCGAAATGCAGTTCGGGATGTTCTGTTAAAGGTGGCAATTCTGAAGGCACTGTTCTCCTAAGCCCATAAGGCAAGACTCAACTTAAATCTCCATCGTTTCACATAGATTTTTAAGTGTATGTAAGTAAATCAGTTTTTTTCCAGAGGTCACAGCTATTGCCCTTGCTGCACACTGAGCATGCAAAGGAGCCTTATTTAGATCACAGAGGTGGAAGGGACTTTAAAGACCATCTAGTCCAGCCTTCTGCAGACTGGTGCCTCCAGATGTTTTGGACTCCAACTCCCATCAGTACCAGCCAGCCTTGCCAATGATCAGGAAATGCTGGAAGTTGTAGTCCAAAACATCTGTAGGGCACCAGGTTTGGGAAGGTTGATCTAGTGCAGCTGCATGCCAGTGCTTCTGCAGCCTAGAGGATTCCGAGTTTCCTTTCTGCTGCCTTTCAGATTTCTATGTGGTAAGGAAATCAAGAAGAAGAAATGCATTTTCCGCTTGCGGATCCGGGTCCCGCCCAACCCACCGAGCAAACTCCTGCCTGAGAAGATCCCAGGATTGGTCGATGGCAAAGCTTCTGAGATGAAGAAAAGAGGGAGGCTCAAGTATTCCCATAAAAGCAGGTCTGTCTCCAGGAGTTGATCTCTTTATTTATTTCTCACTTTTATATCCCCCCCATCTCTGTTCAAGGAAGTTCCATGGGGGCTGCCCTCCTTGATCCTCACAACAGTCCTGTGATGTAGGTTAGGCCGGGTCTAAGCGACCCAGTGAGCTTCAAGGCTGAGTGAAGATTTGAACCCAAGTCTCCTTGGCCCAGGTCCAACATGCTGACCTAGCCTTCCCCAACCCGGTGCCTTCCTGTTTTGGACTTCAGCTCCCATCATCCCCAGCCAGCATGGGCAGTGGTTGGGGCTGGTGGGAGTTGTAGTCCAAAAATGACAGGAGGGCTCTAGGTTGGGGAAGGCTGCTTAGCCCACCATATCAAATTGGTAGGCAGCGGAATGAGGTGGTAGAGCAGAGACTGCTTCAGGCTTAGGGGGAGCTCCATCAGATGCCCTCTTGTGGGTCCCTCCCTGGGGCCAATTTCAGCCTCTGGCCTTATTGTGCTGTTGCTGGGGCCCCAGTGCTTTGGCCTGGGCCACCACCAATGTTTCCTTTGGGCCCCCTTAAAACATTTTGTCCTGATACTGGGCAACTGCATAAGCCCCCTACACAGATGCACTGTGGAAGTAGTGGTGATTTAAACTAGAGAAATGGTGCCTTGAATTCATCACCTGTAAATGGGGCCAGGAAATTTGGGGGTCATTTAGGGACAGACCTAGTATTTTATTGAAATTGCTTTGAGCTGCTTTTAAATTTTTGTATATTTACATTTTTGTGCTGTATTTTTTCTGGTGAATTGTTCAGCTATTGGACAGCCCTGTCCCCCCTCGCTCTCCTTACCTGCCGGGGCTGTCCGCTTCCCTCCGCTGCTCCGTTCTACTGAGAAACAGGCTTCGCAGCCTGCCTCTCAGTAGCGCGCCCGGTGATGTCATCACTCAGCGTGCTACTGAGACGCAGGCCGCGAAGCCTGTTTCTCAGTAGAAGGGAGCAGCGGATGCCAGTGGACGGCCCCAGCAGGTAAGGAGCACGAGGGGGGGAGGAGGTCCATCGATCTTATCCAAACTGGATTGGGTCCTTTTGGACTGGTTCGAATCAGATTGGATGATCCAGAAGTTGGAATCGTGGATCGGACCCAATCCGATGCACATCGCTAATAATAATAACAATAAAGAAGTGAAAACAGGTAGCAGATAAATGTTGTAGGGATCAACATTTAAGATGACTGCCCTCATCCTTTTCACTCTGGGCTAATTAATCTGGCAGAATCTAGATGCAGAATCCCTAGAGGCAGATTTGAGTCCCCGTCCCATATGTGCGTGTGCACCAAGGAAATGGGAAAACATCACCATTTTATGCAGCTGTGCTGATAAAATGTAAGAAAATGATCAATACTCAATCTGCCCTCTCCCTTTCAATTGAACGGATTTTGAATTTCTACTCTCTTCATGTTGTTCTTCCACAGTTCGCTTCCACATGAGCTCCAGCAGGAAAGGAGGCGGAAAAGATCGAAATTTCTCTTGGAGGATGCTATTCCCAGTGTTAGTTTTGAAATATATTTTGTTTGTTTGTTTGTTTGTTTGTTTCTTAAGACACTGTCCCTGACTCTGCTTAGCAGGTTGGGCGTGTATGTTCTATTGCCTTGATTGCCTTCTTTTTTAACAAAGAATGTCCTTTGGAAAACGGATGGGATGTATCTGAGGGTGACCCTATGGAAAGGAGGACAGGGCTCCTGTATCTTTAACAGTTGCCTAGAAAAGGGAATTTCAGCAGGTGTTGTTTACATGCATGCAGCACCTGGTGAAATTCCTCTTCATCACAAGAGTGACCAGATGCAAAAGAGGGCAGGGCTCCTGCAGCTTTAACTGTTGGGATGAAGAGGGCATTTCACCCGGTGCTGCATGCCTACAAATGACCCCTGCTGAAATTCCCTTTTCAAGACAACCGTTAAAGATACAGGAGCCCTGTCCTCCTTTTCAAAGGGTCACCCTATGTATCTGTTCATTAAGTCAGGCTTTTATAGCTTGCTTGAAACTGTAGAAACAGGAAAGTCAAAATGCACCACTGACTGAGGTTGTGCTTTTGTTTCTGTACTCGTGGGATGTGCAACGAGATGTTACAGTGGAAGTGCTCCTGCTTAGGGTTCAGAGCGCCAGCCAGCCATGCCCCCTTCCAGGATGCTCCATTGCTTTAGTCTTCCCATGCTCACTGAGCAGCCTAGGATTGCTGTTTTCCCCCTTTTTGATTCTTGGTACTTCTGCAAAGCTCTTAGAATCATAGAATAGTAGAGTTGGAAGGGGCCTATGAGGCCATCGGGTCCAACCCCCTGCCTCTTGTGGATGTCTACAGAAGGACTGAGAACGAGTTTGCAGTCAATATATACCAGTGTGGCGATCCTTGGCCATCTATATGTTGTTGGACTACAAACCCTGTCATCCCTGACCATTGGCCATGCTGGCTAGGCCTCGTGGGAGATGTAGTCCAACAACATCCAGAGTGCCACAGCTTTCCCACCCCTGAGATATGACGAGATGCCACCAAGGTGCCTGGTCCTTTACAGACTATTTGGATCCCTGCCCCAAGGGGCTTACAATCTAAAATCCGATATGGGGAGGAGAGAGACAGGGGGGAAGGAGGGAAGGAGGGAGCAGGGGAAGATTATACATTTGGTTCAGTGACCCTCACTGGGCTGAGTTTCAGGAGACCTGCGGGGTTGTGCCAAAGGCTTTGCGGTCAGGGTGGAGGGTGGATTTGGAGGGAGACAGAGAGGCTCTGAGCGGCCATGGGCTTGCCATGTTTCCTGCTGAATGGGATACGAGGGGCGGTGTGCTCCTGGGTAGAAGGCAAGGGATGGGGCTACCGAACAATGCCCGTTCCATCCCTTTCTTTTCTTTCAGAGCGATTTCGCCTCAGCTTGGAGCACAAATCACCACCTTGCCAGCATCTTTGATTTCACTTTGGATGAAATTCAGAGCCTGAAGAGGTAACAAGCCACAGGACTGGGAGGCTGGGCAGCCTGAAGAGAGGCTCCGGGGCAGAGCACGTATCCTGCGAGCGGGAGGTCCCCAGGCCTGATCCCTGGCATGATCCAGTTAAAAGGGATCAGGTAGAGCAGGCACTTGGAGGCTGGGGGCTGCGATGTCAGCGGGGCGGTGAATCCGCTCCGGGTTTCAGTCCGAGCTAATCCAGGGTGTGAAGCAGGTGATGGGGAGCAGAGAAGGGGTCTGCCTGAGACCCTTGGAAACCCCTGCCAGCCAGAGACAATAATACTAGATGGAGAAGGTATAAGAGCCATTGTGTTCCTAAAGTCCCAGGGTCCATCCTCGGCACCTTGGAAAGCTATGGCTTGAGTCTTCTCAACGATAGGAATGTTTGGATTTAGCAGAGCTGGAAACCATGCCGCCCGTCCATAGCGTTAGATGTGTGGAAGCTATGCCTTCTGTTCTATCTGGATACCCTTCAAGTTGAACTGCTATAGAATAGTGGCTTGTAGAAGGAGCTCCAAATCCTTTTTTATGTCTCATTTCTGCCATGAATTCACTAGGCGGCCTTAGGCGCGCCACTTTTCTTTACCTGCCTCAGCCCCTCTGTTGACAAGATGGGGACAATCATTCTGGCCTACTTCAGAGGGCTATGTGTGTGGTTGTCAGGATTCGAACAAGGTTAAGCACTCTGCAGCCCTTTCAACGTTTGAATAGAGGCCGAATGTGGTCAGGAGTGGTAGTCAGGACCAGAGCGCCTCCAAGAGCGTGCAGACGGCCTTGATTTCATCCCTGAATTGGTTGCCAGTCTTTGCACATGCTCAGGGGCACTTTTTCTGTGACTGAGAGAAGAGCTGCTTGAATTCGCTTTTCTTTCCCCTTTGCAGTGGAAGTTCGAGCCACACTTTCCTCTCCGATGTGGATTCCACCGATGCCGCTAGCACTTCAGGCTCAGCCACAACCAGCCTGTCCTATGAATCGAGGTGGGAAGCCAGGGGGTTGGGGTGGGTGGGAGAGAGATTCATTCTGTTCACATTTTAATTGTACACTTTCAAACCAACCATGTTCGAAATTGACAGTTCTCTGAATTTGTTGTAATAGGGTTCTCCATTCAGAAATTGCACATATATATATATATATATATATATACACACACACACATACACACATACACACACACACACACACACACACATGGCAAAACTGTCATAAAATTGTATTTAGTAGTGAAGATTATATATATATATATATATATATATATATATATTGCGTGTGTGTGTGTCGGGGACACTTTTTAGTCAGACTGATTTGTAATGTCGTCATCTAGCTAATCAATGAGCCGAACAACTAATCTCACATGGTTATTATTGCTATCACCATCTTCTAGCAGAAGGAACGTGGGCAGCCAGAAGCGCAAACTGTCAGCTAAAACTTTCGCGGCGGTCGAGGCGAAGCAGAAATGCTCAGAGCATCCCCAGAGGATCGTGCCCGGCTGCTCCTCAGAAGACAGTGAGGCAGCCTGTGGGCTGGATCGCCCAGACAACGCCATCGACTGTCACCCCTTCGAGAGCATGAGTGAAGACGACCCGTCGCTCTCCCATCTCAAGATGTCCATCAGCAACTATTTTGGTGCTGCCGGCCGATTGGTGTGCGGGGAAAAATACCAAGTGCTGGCTCGTAGGGTGACCCCGGAGGGCAAAGTGGAGTACCTGGTGGAATGGGAGGGTACCACACCCTACTGATGCTGCACGATTGTCCGGGATGTCGGGCCCTAAGAAAGGAAGCGGGGGAGCGAATTGACTCTGAAGAATCATCTGATCGGACCGGGAAACCAGATTGGGCCATGGCTGTCTTGGAGGGTCTACTTAACGCTTATTCCAGGCGGTCGCACCATGGGTGTTCTCCGTACACCAGCACCGAGGCACTCCCTGCGGGGCAGGAAAAAACTTTGATGAGGTAGTGCAGAGAGAGTGCCTTGGCGTGGCGGTTTGTGCTGCAAGCTACCGCCGAAATGGAATCCTGTTGCTTTTAACGCTGCTTTTTTTGTGTGTTATAGGGGGAGAGGAGGCGTGATCGTGTGGGTTGCTCTAGTACAGAAAATGCTACCTAGGTGTGAAAAGAATGACCAGCTGCTTCTGGAGGAGTCTCTCTTCTTGTATGGTGATGGATAGAGAGGGAAATCCATGGCCCTGTTATGGGGCGGGATGGGATGGGTAGTGGGCACACCATCCATGCAGAGGGCCCTTGTTCTTGGAAGGAGGCTGAAACGGACTGGCGTAAGGACGCCTAGAAGTGTAGCGACTCAGTGGGCAGGAGGAAGGCCAGGGGTAAGATTTTGCCTCAACTAGTAGGCCTCAGCCATGCTGCCATTATCCTAGCCTCCCTCTGCTGCGCATTGTGGGATAGAAATGTCAGCCTAACCAAAGCAACCAGAGCACTTGAAATGGGCTATGTAAATGTGACCAATTAGGGTGTTCGAAGATACCGCCCAAGCCATTGCCAGCCTCTGAGGAAGATGTATTAAAAATGCTGCTAGGGCGCATAACCAAATGAAGCTACTTTAGGCTTCAGGGTCATTTGAATCCACACGTCTGTGTGCTATGCATTTTAAAACTGGCTTGAAACCAGTTCAACAGCCATAATTATTGTTCTTCAGAGTTCTGGGAATGGTTGTTTTGAGAAGAGGTGGGGAATTCTTTGCGCAAGGCCTGTAGCCCTACGCAGGACCTCAGTTCCAGAGTCCCTTGGGTTCAGAGTGAAATGGGTTTAAATTTGTAGCGCTGGTGTGACCTTAAATAATAATTTAAAAAAACCCTTTCCCTTACAGCTTGTCAATGTCTCGGTGTGATGTGGGGGCTGATTTGGATACATTTGTAACAGGCTATAAGGATGGTCAGTGTTGAAAGAGAATCTAGGGGCCTGTGAGGAACCCCAGAGTCTGACCTGGGTCATTGTGTTGCAGATGTGTTTGGCTGCTGTGAATACAACTGTGACCGACCCGACATTTCTGGGATGGCCAGTTTTACATGTCCTGTGAAGCAAATGAGGCTGAGTCTACCTATCCAGAAGTATGAAATGTTAGATGGACTATACCACTTCAGGCTGCAAGTATGTGTCTGTTGAATACTTCCCCTGATAAAATCATTCCATGCAATTAGAAAACTAGTACCTCAGGTTCCAGCCCATTCTGTATCCTGTTGTGCTTGTTTTATACTTGCAGGGATTTTTAATTTTTTTTTTAAACCAAAGCGAATCACGAACGTGTGATTTCCCCCTTCTTCTTGCAATCTGGAGTGGTCTGATTCATGCTTGCAACTATATACCAACTTCATTCTGTTGCATGTGGATCAAGGCCTGAGACTTCAGCTCTGTCAGGCCCAAGCAATATGACAATCGTTTGGATTGGATGAGGAAGTATTCCATGCCTAAGTGTCCTGCAGAGATACAAGCGAGAGGAAGAGAATTTGGATTGAGTGTGATGCAACTAACTCCCCTTCTTTGTCCGAACAAGCATGTCATTTTGACTATGATCTCATCAATGAAAACAAAGCAGTATTAGGGAAGTGCTGAGATGCCTCTCCCTCTCTGACAACTTTGCCAACCTGCTTGCAAGCTACGAAGCTGAAGGCCCAACTGAATCATTTGGGGAGAAGGGGGCTGCAAAATGTGCTCTACAACCATGCTCCATTTTTTAAAATTATTATTATTATTATTCCTCAAGTCACTGGAGTGAAGACAGGAAGCTCTTACTCTGCTTTGGCTGCAGACAGCATAATGTAACCAATGGTGTCATCACAAAGTCAAATCAGAGCAAGGGACAGAAGCATTGCCTTTGCTTTGATTTGGCTTTAGATGTCATCGTATAGCCAAATGAGAGCGAAGACAAGGAAGCATCACTTCCTACCATCACCCTGGTGATTTGTGGGTTGTTATTTTTTAAAGGTGTCCAACAGCACCAGAGAGCATGATCATTCCAGCTTCTTATGAGCAAGACCTGGTGGCAGTAGTAAAAAATGTTTTCAGGTTGTTATGACCCCACCTCCACCCCTACTTTCAAGCTGTACAGGATCTGTGCCATATTTCTTTACGGTCATGTGCTCTACCACAGGGATGGCCATCTGCTGGCCTGCAGACTGGATGTGGCACCTGAAATATTTTTTATCAGGTCCCAGGAACTTCACCAAAGGTTGATCAAAATGCCTGGAATTTACTTATCAGGCAAAGGGTGGCGGTGGGGCGGTGGGGAATAGAGATTTCCATGCTGTGCAATGCAAATAGAGAGAGGGCCCACTTTGATCAATGGATCTTCCTCCGTAGGAAGCGTGTTTGACATTACAGCCTTAATGTTACTCCGTTTTTTAAAACATTGTGTGACATACTCTGGTGATACCTAGACGCGGGTGGGCTGTAACAGCAAACTTCTACATGAGGCTAAGGCTGTTATAGAGTCAGATCAGCCAGGAGGGTTTGGTTTGCGCATCACAACATATGTATCTGGCCCTCGACCACCACTTGCAGGTTTTTAAAAAAAATCAAATTGCATGCATGAGAAAAAGAATCACTTTAATAATAATAATAAAAAACCAGGGCAAAGTCCCATGGCTGCTGCTAATTCCGCTCCTGTCAGTTTCCACTCTAGAGAGGGTTCTCCTCGTAATCTCCACCTTCACCCCACCAGCACTGCATGCAGCTCCATCTAACGTTGCTTGGGGGGGATTATGGGAAATTAAAATGGCGGCCTGGCAAAGCCACCCATCGCTGAGTGCTGCTGCCATGTAAGCCTGCTGGGGAGAAGGTGGGTCTACCAGAGGGCGCTTTGCCTGGGGCCGCCTCAGATCTGGAACCGGCCTTAGTTTTAGTTGCTGTCTTAGGCCTGGTTTTCCGCACATGCGCACAAACTCTTGGTGGTAAAGTTCCTCAGCCGTTTCATGTTACGTCAAGGCGCTGAGGAGAATGTAATTTCTCACTAGAGGAGGCTTGGGCCTTCTCTGGCTTGACTCGCCCTGCCGGGGTGGTGGGGTTATCAAATTCATTAGGATACCAAGGGAAGGAAACTGGAGCCTGATATGCGCCACCGTCCAAGATACCATGACTATGTGGAATGTCTGAAAAGGAGCATGAAGTTATTTGCTTCAGTGTCCTTGTCTTATTGTTGCCAGTAAAATGCACAACGACTGGCGTATGCGCTTTAAACGGCCAAGTGCACTTTCTCGTTTTCACAAGTGCCTCTATAACTTCCTCAAAAGACCATAAAAATAAAAATAAAAATAAAAGATATTCCTGGAGCGAGAAGTTCGCAAAGCGAATTGAATGTGGTTGTATTTGCACGTTCCTGTTGCACAATGTAATTTCTGGCCCTGCAACTGAGCAGTCGTGTTTGCTGTAGAGAGAGAGAAACTGTCGGGGTGGGGTGGGGTGGGGGGTAAAACTGTATCTTTGCCCCCAGAGGGATATATATTTTTTTTAATGGTTCAAATTCATCTTTCTAATGCTTCTGTGCACCTTTTCATATCACGGTCTCTCGACTTGCTGCTTTTAAATAACTGACCTTTTCGTTTGTTGTATTAAGGTTGTAATTAATATGTCGGATGTAAAATTATTAAAAACAACAACCAGAAGTCTTTTTTTAAAACTTCGCCAATGCGCTTGTGTTGTTGGGATGGTGGAGGTAATGCTGCCACAGGAGGCAAAGTGAAGTGATTGGCTGAGGCAGGGGATTGAGGGCACCCTTAAAGGGGTGCAGAGGGGCAGGGTGACAGATTTAACAATACCAGGGGAGGGGGGGCAATTTTGCCCACTCTCATAAACAAAGGCAATCCTTTAATGGTATTTTTAGATGGTGTTATTAAGATGCAAGTTTGGTAAATGTACAAGACAAAGGCAGCCATGTTAGCCACAAGAAAAGTTCTGAAATCCATGGCTGCAGTCCACGGTGGGGTAATAATCAACTTGACAGTTGTTTATCTAGAGGTATTCCCCACACAACATGATAATCAACCGTGCTATGGATTAGGATCAGCGCTGAGTTGACTATTAGTCCACGCTGAGTTGGCTCACTCATCCCCTGCCGGCTCTCTCCTCTCAGTCCTCCTGCTAGTATCCCATCAGCCATTGCTGCCAAAAATCTATCCTGCCAGCTGGACTAGAGCGGCAGCCACCGTTTTGACCACTCTTGCCTTGTGACTCTGGCTGATGAAATAACAAATGCTGTTCGAGGAAATAAGCAACGGCGCCCTCCACCCAACATGATAACCAATGGTGTTTCAAATTGCAAACTCTGCACAGCGTTGGTTATTTGCGATAGTTATTTCAGCCAGAAAACCAACTGTTCGTTAAAAAACTCCCTTCACACAACATGATAATCCATGGTGGCTATGGGGCGGTATAAAAATGCAATAAATAAATAAAATAAATAAATATACCGTTGCTGGTTATCGTGTTGTCTGAAGCCAGTCATAGTGAAATACCTAGTTATGAGGCCAACTCAAAGATCACAAAAAAATATGCAATCTTTTGCGATCTCTGTCCGCTGGTACCATTAACCACAAATGTACATTTATCAAATTGTAGATTCTCTGTTTTTGTAAATACAACATCCAGCTGTTAAAACTGTTTCCACCCAAGGCGCATCTGACAAATTCCTTGGTTGGTGGAGACAGTTTGGAGTCAAGAGTTTTGAGTTTGATTTTATATTTTCAAGAATGGAGGATCTATAATTGGCTAAGACTTCTGCTCACTGGTCCTGGGAACACTGAAACCACCACATCACCTCATAGAGCTTAATTTGAATGCCTTCAACCCCTTTCCCTACACCTCATATTAAAGCAATACTTCCTGACTACAATAGCTAGTCAGCTTCACCCCAACCCCACTTTCTTCCATTATGAAGCAATCAGGAAATCTCGAAAGCTTGTATATCTATTGTGATCTTTGAGTTACCCCTGATAAAGGTATTATGCTATATGGATTTTGGTAAATGTGTATTTGCCAAGTCATGGTACCAGTAGGAAGGAATATATTTGTTTTGGCCACATTCTTACCTGGGAGTAAGTCCTCTTAAACTCAATGGGGCTTACTAATGAGTAAAGATCTATAGGTTATACAGCACTGTTAATCTTTTGATTTTTTTTAAAAAAAGAATGGCAAGATATAACTGCATTTAATAAATAAATAAAACAAATTTGCAAAGTGGAAACTGAGTAGCAAGGGAGCGGTTAACACTTTGTCTGTCCTCCAATTCTCCCCTGCACTGAAATTCTGTGCCAAATGACACCAACCAGCCGGGATTATTTCTGTTCTAAGAACCAGCAGCGAGAAAAATGGAACAATTCCACCCTCCCACCGCTCTCCCCTTTTTTGAGCAAAAATGACAATTGCATTAAAGGCAAAAAAGAACTAGCTTAATTCCCCGGCCTCTTGTATTCCTAATAGCGTCTTTGTTCCTGTAACTTCCGAAGTGGGTGGCAGAATCCATTTCCAGATGTTATCAGAGCATTATCACTTAATGGATTGACAGCAGATTAAAAAAGCACTTTCCATGCCCTTAAATTGATCGTACCGATCTGGAGCGAGATGGAAGACTTAATTTGCACCAATCCACTTGCAAGGGCACAGACACAATCCATTTACCTCTAGGCAAATGGCATCCAGAGTGAGCAGTTTTTCTGTGTGTGAGAGACAGAGACCTCCATCACACCTAATCCCCCCCACCAACTGGTTTGTCTCCACAAAAGCTCTTCAAGCTTATGATCCCTTTCACCTGAATAGCTGCTCTTTCGCTCCCTGGCTCCACTCCACTCCTCCCCTTCTCTTTCTCCCTCCAGTCAGGTCCTGGCAGATGAGCACTTCAACCAGACCTCCTTTCTCCAGGGCAAAAAGGGAAGGACCCTTTAGTCTGGCTCTTTGAGGGTGTTGAGGGAGTACAATCCTGTCTCTGCAGAGATTCAGGCGTTGTACGATTTTAAAAGATGCTTTTGAGCCTGGGATGCAAGGTTTGGCTTTTATATTGAGGCTTGGAGCCGGTTGCTGGGAGAGATCGCTTTTCCCTGCCAGGACCTGATGCAATCCATTCAAGCCCCCAGTTCCTTTAAAACTACAGAGACTTAGGATGCATTAAATGCATTTAGGGAAAATAATCCAGACTTTTAGCATTCTAGGAAAGGCTGGGGAAGAGGAGGAGTGACAGCAAGACAGGCACAGCGTCATAGGAGTACCATACTGCAAATCTGAACACCAGGCATGGCAAGAGTGCACTAAATCGCCAGTGTGATGGAGCTCAGAGACAGAAAGAGAATCGGTGTTATATATTGTTACCTGGGCTAAACCAGAATGAAGAATTGCCTGTCGAATCATGTAAATGTCTATTCAAAAGTGAGTGCAATGGGACGTACTTGCAGATATGTATAGGATTGCAGCCGCAAATAACACAGAGAAGGCCAACACTAAGATGTATTTGCTTGTTTCTTTTAGCCTGCATGAGGCCATGTGTAGGATCTGCAGCTCAGAAATTAAGAGCACAGAACGATGGATGCAGAATACAGTTTCCTGAGATGCTTTAGCTTTAAAAAAAAAAAAGAAGTTTCTAGTCCTTATATAATTTTGCAGATCTGCTTGAAAGTATGTAGGCAACAACTTACTGAAATTTCAGAAGCTGGAAGGAGTGGTGGAATAAGATTTCCACGATAAGGTGGGCCTTCAGCATACCCCCCTCACTCCTCCCCAATTTATTCAAAATAATCAAGAATTGCAGAATGCATTCTGCAAAACGAGGGAGAACACAAAACCACTCCATTTGCATAAATTCTGTGATTTGTCTGGCTTGGTACAGAATGCGGATGGATGGAGCATCCCCTGAATATGCTTTGGATGGTTAATTCAAATTGATCTATGAACTATATACATACAAACACAGGTGTTTAGATTTCTTCCCACCAGAGTTCCTTCACCTCAATCCCCTTTGTTTCCGGGAGATCAAGAAAAATGTAGAGAGTAGAGAGGCAACCATTCAAACAGACGAGAACGCAAAATTCCCAAATGTGCAGCTTCTTTGGCTACTTTTCTTAGGGGTATCACCGACACACAACGCAGTACAATAAGTATGAAGCCTGAGAGGATTGCATCAAAGGTCCAGTTTCCTCCAGAGCAGGATTTTACCCTCAGAGGCAGCTCCGAATGACGAGGAAGGCCATGCTTGTTTGTCGGCCAAAGAGAGAAGAAAGCCAAGACAGCTGGCAAATCACTGCCCTGTGGGAAGGGCAAGCCAGAAACATCTTCCAGATTGTGGTGGGTTAATCATAGGGGATGTTCTCCTCCATCCATTTTAAGTAGGCTGGGTTCCCCTGCTCAATGAGCAGGCTGATCAATTCTGGGATCTCGAAAGGATGGGCGGATCTGAGGAAGGAAACACATAGACGATCTGCACCTACTGTAGCCACAGGTAGAAGGGATGTACTAATCGTATTGTAGAAGGATTTGGGGAGGGGTGGGATGTTGACATCACTGGCAAGCCATGGAAGACCAACCCAGTGCGACGTTCTACAGACATAAGGCCCAAATCATCAACATGTCAGGAATACAAATAAAAATAATAAAGAGGGTGGAGGGTTATGAAATAGGGTGACCATATTTGGGAAACCAAAAACAGGACCTCCTCTGGTCCTCTGGGGCCTCTGGAAAGCATGTCATCCCTCCCCCCCCTGCTACCTTAAAGGCCCCAATTGGAGCAGAGGAGGGGAAAGTGTCATTCCTGCCCCCCCACTGCTCCAATCGGGGCTTTTTCCATAATGTCCAGGAATGACATGCTTTCCCCTTTAAGGCCCTGATCTGCACAGTGGGGGGGAAAATGTCATGCCTCCAGAAAGCATGTCATTCCCACCCACCATGCTAATGGCAGCCTTAAAGGGGAAAGCTTGTCTTTCCAGGACATTATAGAAAATTACAGAAAATCCCTCCGACACCCAGGATTGAACAAAACCCAGGACAAATCCAGGGAAATCCTGACAGTTGGTCACCCTAGATCCCAGCCAACTGTGCCATGCAAATGTAGAATTGGGTTTCTGGCATAGAGGGTAAAAGACACAGGTTTAGGTCAGTAGATGCACCAACTGATTTGGAGCGCTGGTTTGCTCCACAAAAGAACCTTTAAAAAACAACACTGCTTTCTAATTGTCATACAATGGCTTCTGTTTAAAGTATGAGGGGTCTTTTTTATTTTAACTTTTTTGTGATCACTAACCTTTTTTTTTTTTTTTTTTAAGGGAGCTACCCACTCTTCTGAAAAAAATACCCATGCTCCAAACTCCACTCAAACTCCAGCCCACACAAGCTTTCCCCATGATTTTTCAAGATTAGTATCAACCTTATCATGGCTAAGCCATCCCGGTGAGGGAAAAACATTGCCTAAAGTTTTATCACTGTGGGCTTACAGTACGTTAAAGTTCCATTCATTCCTTTAAAGTTCCAGCTACAGAGGACGAGTGGATTTGGCCCAGCTACAGAACATGGTGTCCTGAGAACAACTGCTTTTGTTTTTCAAAAAAGCCAAGTTCCTAGCCCTCATGGCTGCAAGTAACTCTTTGGTAGAGATTCTTTGACCTAAGTTGTTGTTTAGCTACTAACTAGAGGAACCTCACCTGATATAGTCTGACAGTTCCTTGATTTTGGATGTCCTTGTTTTCACCAGCTGCGATGGAAAAGAAAGTACATGGATTAGGAAATGTTTTAGTGTAATGATAATTCTTTAGGAAGAGCCATGCTGGATCAGACTGAAAGCCTCTCTTAGCCCAGCATCCTGCCCTTTTAAAGCCATCCAAGTTAGTGTCATCCTACATCAAGTGGAAGATACATCACCCGTAGTGAATTCTGTACGTTGATTTGGAAATCCTCATTGAATCTCGCCAGCTGAGATTTAAGATATTCACTTGTCTTAAGATTCCAACACATTATAAGACCAACTCTGGCCTGCTTGCATTGGATGCCTGTACGTTTCCGAGCCTGATTCAAGGTGCTGTTTTTAACCTATAAAGCCTTACACGGCTTGGGACCACAATACCTGACAGAACGCCTCTCCCGACCTGAACCTACCCATACACTTTGATCAACATCCAAGGTCCTCCTCCGAATGCCTACTCCGAGGGCAGCTTGGAGGACGGCAACAAGGGAGAGGGCCTTTTCAGTAGTGCCCCCCCCAACTATGGAACAATCTCCCCCATGAGGTTCACCTGGCACCAAAATTGTTATCTTTTTGGCGCTGGGTCAAGACTTTTCTCTTCTCCCAGGCATTTAATAACATGTTGAGTTTTTTAACTGACCCCTGGATAGTTGATATGTAGTTTGTTTTTATGCTTTTTATGCTTTTAAATTTTGTATATTGGTTTTAAATGTTCAATGTTTTTAATTTTTGTAAACTGCCCAGACAGCTTCGGCTATGGGGCGATATATAAATGTAATTAATAATAACAACAACAATAATAATAAATTGTGCCTGTGTCCATTTCATGATTTTTCAAAAATGAATTTGATTTCTGAAATCTTCCCAAGTCCATAATTATGCATTGTTTCAATTCAGGTGCACTCTCCCCCAAAATGGTCCGCAGGCCCCAGAAAGGCTGAACATTGGAAGATTCAGGAAAGACAAAGGGAATAACTTCTTTGTAGAATCATAGAAGAGTTGGAAGGGGCATATGAGGCCATCGAGTCCAACCCCCTGCTCAATGCAGGAATCCACCTTAAAACATACCTGAGAGATGGTTGTCCAGCTGCCTCTTGAATACCTCTAGTGTGGGAGAGCTCATGACCTCCCTAGGTCATTGGTCCCATTGTCGTATGCTCTAACAGTCAGGAAGGTTTTCCTGATGTCCAGCCGGAATCTGGCTTCCTGTCACTTGAGCCCATTATTCCGTGTCCTGCACTCTGGGCTGTTCGAGAAGAGATCCTGGCCCTCCTCCGTGTGACAACCTTTCAAGTATTTGAAGAGTGCTATCATGTCTCCCCTCAATCCTCTCTTCTCAAGGCTAAACATGCCCAGTTCTTTCAGTCTCTCCTTATAGGGCTTCATTTCCAGACCCCTGATCATCCTCGTTGCCCTCCTCTGAACCCCCTCCAGATTGTCTGCATCCTTCTTGAAGTGTAGCATCCTTCAAGTATGGAATTCACTACAGGTGATACTTACCACAAGAGTTAAGATGGCCAACAATTTGGATGGAAATGATATCAGGCAAATTCATGGAGAAGGCTAGCAATGGCTACTACTCATCATGACAGATATAACTTCCGGGATCAGAGGCAGTATGCCCCACACTACCTGTTGCTGGGGAGCAGGAGGGGCTACTGCAGTCAGGTCCTGCTGCAGGCTTCCCAGAGGCATCTCTTTGGCCATTTGGAGAACAGAATTTCATCCTGATCCAGCAGAACTCCTCTTATGTTTGACTGAAAATTAACAAATCACAACAACCTATTTCTAAACCACTTCAAAATGATCACTGTCAGTTCTCAAGCAGAGGCAGGAAAGATGGGATGGACAAGATGAAACATTAATGGGAGAAATACAGCATCCAGGTCTTTTGAATTCTCATCAGCTCGTGTTGTCTTGTTTTCCTTGCTTATATAAGGCCCAAAGCGGTTGGACAGCTTTTTTCTTTTTGCTCCAGGTAGCAAACACCTTGGCTTGACCAATCCGGGGACTGTCGCACTTACCAGAAGTATTTCTGTACCTTCCTCGATTTCCCCTTTCCAAATATACCTACATCAAAAGCCAAGAAGAGATAGTCCGCTTAAAAAAACGAACAAGACAAACGCAAAGCCTCCGTGGGGATAATTGATCTCACAGAGAAATCTTCTTTAATGGCTCAATGGGTTCGGTTCTTGACTCACATGGTTGAGGTCCTGGGGAGGATATTCACACACACTGCCAATCTCTTGTCCATAATTGCCCTAGGTGAAGCAGAAAGGGTTTGTTAGCATGTAAGTCTCCTGGCACCAGACTGAGGAATGTGGGGGGGGGGGGTTTGGGGTATGTTTACCTTCACATTCTTGATTTTCTTTTACAATCATTTCTTTGTTGTTGTTGCGTTTTTTATTTATTTATTTTATTTTATTTATTTCATTTCTAACCCGCCTCTCCATCTAGATCGAGGCAGGGAACAACACCAAATATAAATATAAAAACAATAAAATAGATAAACCATTAAATAATACAATGAGACACACTAAATTCTATTCTATACCATCCAAGAATAGATATTTTTGAGTGTGTGTCAGCAAGAATCCCCCTGGGAAGACCCAGGGTTCAAAGAGACCTTGTCATGCAAGAGATGGTTGTGGTTATGTAGGGTGACCCTCTGGAAAGGAGGATCATTTCAGCAGGTATCATTTGTAGGCATGCAGCACCTGGTGAAATTCTCCATCACAACATTTAAAGCTGCAGGAGCCCGGCCCTCTTTTGTATCTGATCACGACGGCCGGGCTTCTGCAGCTTTAAATGTTGTGATTGAGAGAGAATTTCACCCAGTGCTGCATGCATACAAATGATACCTGCTGAAATTCCCTTTTCTATGCAACTGTTAAAGATACAGGGGCCCTGTCCTCCTTTCCATATGGTCACCCTATGGTCATGACAAGAGAACCTGGCTAGCTGTGGCTTTTGTCATTTGATGGCTCAAAGTGGCATTTTTCACAACCTAAGAGGGGTAGTCCTCAACAAGAAGAAAGCTTTCATTTGATGAAGTTATGGCCATTTGAACAGGTTGTTCAAAAGATTGCCTTAATCTCTCCTTTGCATGAGGTTGTCCAGAGAGGATGCCCCATTTATGGGAAAGGAGTGTTCTGGTGGACTAGTAAAGAACTCATTTAATCAACTTCCCAAGAAGCAGAAATTCCCAAGATATTGAAACAAGTTTCCGGATTATGCACTGCTCTCCCCTGACCCAAACCATATTCTGGTCTAGCAGCTGTCCGTGCATGCCCAGAGGTGTTACGTCTTCAGTGCTTTGGGATTTTCTTCTAGCATTTAGTTTGCTTTACTTTTTGCAGTGTTCTGTGATTTACTGTTAAAGCAATGTGCTCCATTCCACGGTAGCTGTTAAACCAGGGTCAAAAAAATGTGACCTCCTAGTAGAAGGAAACAAAACAAGGCAGGATGATTAAGTATTTGCAGGATGGAAAATGCTGCACCCTTATTCACAACACATAACAAGTTGAGATGCAGAGTGTCAAATTCCTAGAGAAAATTCCTATACAAATTAAATTTGGTTGTAAGTATTCTCCAATTGCACAATACAAATGCAGAATTCCAATTGTTGAGATCCAATTATCCCTCTTTATCAGGGCCAGCCCTTGTTTTCTGTTAAACTGCTGTTTGGTCACTATATTTGCTTTTTGGGGATGCCTTGCTTAAATTGTTAACTTGACTTGTTGTTAGTGTAACTTGCTAGCATTGTCCATTTCTCAGGCTCCAACACCTCATCGTGCCCTGGAATCTCTAGCAGCTGAATCTTGGAATAGAGTAGCCTCTTCCTCATTGCTGAAAAGATTGAGGGGAGACATGATAGCACTCTTCAAATACTTGAATGGTTGTCACACAGAGGGCACCCTAGGTCTCTTCTCGATCATCCCAGAGCGGAGGACGCGGAATAATGGGCTCAAGTTACAAGAAGCCAGATTCCGGCTGGACATCAGAAAAAACTTCCTGACATTTAGAGCAGTACGACAGTGGAACCAATGACCTAGGGAGGTTGGGGGTTCTCCCACACCAGAGGCCTTCAAGAGGCAGCTGGACAACCATCTGTCAGGTATGCGTTAAGGTGGATTCCTGCATTGAGCAGGGGGATGGACCCAATGGCCTTATAGGCCCCTTCCAACTTTACTGTTTTAGGATTCTATGAAAAAGATGAAATACATTGCCAAAAAAAGAGGATGTAGATTTTATGTGCTAATTTATAGGTGCAAATTCTGTAACAATTGCTTTGGTTGTTCATAGAATTGGATCATAGAAATCGAATGTACCTCACTGTAGTGCGGAAGGCTGTGGCCACAGGTGACCTGCGTGCCTGCTGCTCAGTCTGTTTCCCAAGTGTTACCTGTGGATGGGCAGGTGCTCTCCCGTCTCAGGATTATTTATCTGACAGCCCTTCAAACAGAAGACTCCTTCAAACAGAGGGCTGTCCTCTGATAGCTGTTCAAGTAGAGGACTGATAATGGAGGACACATGGCCACTCAACCAAACATTGCAAGTTTCTCCCATAAGGGAGGGCCCCCAGCCGCTGATCATTTGCGTTGCCCTTGCTAGACTTTTCCCAGTTCTGCAATGTCCTTCTCAAGATGGTGTGAGCAGGACTCCACACCGTATTTCAAACGCAGCTGCGCCACAGATTTATATAATGGCATTATGGATACTGGCTTTGTTATTTGCAATCCCCTTCTTAATAATCCCTAGCATGGAATGTGCCTTTTTCACTGCAGCCGCACACTGAGGCTGGGTCTCTGCATCTATTTATAGACCTCGGGCACTTTATTTTCCAACTGCTTACAGTCAGATGACCAAGAGTGTACTTTTGCTGCTAAGACGTCTGGTATAACTCCACATCCTGGGATGTTTGATGAATAAAACCTAGCATGCTTTACACTGTACGTCAAATGGCTTGCAGTGCAGTAGTAGCCCCAACCAGACTGCTCAGCTCCTATTGCAAAGGGGTATTTGACACACACGCCTCTGCCACTCTGCTGGGGAAAAGTTAGCTTCAGAATATCCAGAGTGAAACCAATAAAGTAAACAAGACAGTCCTTTTGGGGAAATGTATTGTGTTGCCTTGTTATTAATATTATTTATTATTATTATTATTGGTGTTGATATTATTATTATTGTTGTTGTTGTTATTTATTTATTTATTTGACTTGCCCCCCACCTTTCTATCAAAAATGGAACTCAAGGTGGCTTACAATCATTAATAAAATTCGATAAAAAAATAATAAAATAAAGACATTAAACACAAAAACAATTAAAACACAACCCCGCTGGCTGCTTGCAGGTGGCCAGGGGGACCCAGAAGTGGTGAGTGTGCCCGGGGGCTCCACTGGCACCACACCGCTCTTTTAAAATTTCGCTGCTTGACATGCCCGCATCAGGCGACTTCATGGAAGGCTGGCCCTGACTGCGGCGTCCAAGTCCATAGAGATATGGTTGAATTATCTGCAAAGTGTTGTGCAAATTAATCACAGCGGGCTATAGAATCATAGAATCGTAGAGTTGGAAGGGGCTTATAAGGCCATCGAGTCCAACCCCCTGCTCAATGCACGAATCCACCTTAAAGCATCCCTGACAGGTGGCTGACCAGCTGCCTCTTGAATGCCTCTAATGTGGGAGAGCCCACCACCTCTCTAGGTAATTCGTTCCATTGTCGTGCCGCTGTAACAGTCAAGAAGCTTTTCCTGATGTCCAGCCAGAATCTGGCTTCCTGTAAGTTGAGCCCATTATTCTACGTCCGGCACTCTGCGATGATCGAGATCCTGGTCCTCATCTGTGTGGCAACCTTTCAAGTATCTGAAGAGTGCTATCATGTCTATCGAGCATTGCACCTCCTCTTCTTGTGAGCCAGAATGTAAATTATTGTATAAATCATAACTGTTATTTCCACATGTGCCTCTATGTTTAAATAGTTGTATATGCAAATTGGTGTCTGCTTTTGTCATCTTTTTGTTTGCAGCGTGTAAGTAGCCACCGTATAAGTGGCGATGGGAAGATCCTTCTCCGCCAGCGACTCTGCCAGTCAGAGTAGGTAAAACTGGACCAGAATGGAGAAATCGTATAAAAAGCAGCTTCCTACATTCCAACATTTGGGAATTCTTAAACTCTCTACCAGTGATATAGTTGGAAATGTTGAAGAGCACCTGTCCATCACAACAGCCCCTCAGAGCTATGCCCTATAGAGAATCCATAGCCTCAGCCCCAGGGAAAGCCCAAAAATGCAGACAGGTGGGTTAAGCCACAAACCACTTCTAGCAGTTTTCACTGCCCCTGGAAGCAGGTCTTTTGTAAAGTCAATGATCTCAATTTGTCATGATTCCAAGCCCTCCTGCCGAGATGCAGGACAATAACGAGGTCTACCATGCAATCCAACGAAAATGGGCATTTCTTCAAACCTGAAGGGTAAATGCTAGGAGGTATCCTCTGAGTTTAATTAGTCTAACAAAGCAAGGCAGTTGCCTATCAACTAAATGGACAGGTTCCCACAGTGCCCGACAGGTTTTACCGAGCCTCTCCTTCAGGCGGGTCTTCGAGTTGTAACCTGTGGTGGTTGGCTAACTTAGCAGACTGCCTCCCGCCTCCTTTCAACTCCACCTGCTTGAGCCTGTGGCGGACTCTGGGATCTGTCAATTCTGATGTTCCTGCCCCCTCCGACAAAGACTGAGTCCCCTGGGGTAAGGAGGATGGTCTCTGAGCCTGGGTTCCTGTCCGATAAGCTCCTGAGAAGATTCCTCCTTGATTCCTAGAGAGTCTTGGAGAATTTCGTCCCCCGCTTCCCGTCTTGGCTCCTCTGCTTCTTCAGGGTCCAAGTCCGATCCAGGGTACACACCAGGGAGACCTGACCTGATCCTGACACAACTGCTTTTTCAAAACCAAGCTGCCCCAAAATACTTTGCACTGCAACAGAGAGAGCTCACAACAGTATATTGTTGCTGGGGGAAGGGGAACATTTCTCCTCTCAGCTATTGTAAGGATTGTAGCTAAGCTCAGAGGGAACAGGAGAGTCTGAGGGGGGGGGGGGTCACAGATGATGTCATCATCCCTGCTAATGAAAAAGTCTTCAACCCTGCATGTAGAAAGCAGTGGTGTTCCATTACACCATTGTTTTCTACACACAGCTCCCTACATTTTAGGTGACTCAAAATGGGGCTTTTAGCAAACAGCCATGGGTTGTATTTTCTGGTTGAAACAGACCGTTCTTCCTTCCTTTCTAACACACAGAATGTGTGTGTACACATGGGAGGAAGCAGTAGCTCTGTTTATAGAGAGACGCCCAAGGGACTATTCAGTGTTCTCAGTAAATATTTCTTTCGCTGGCAGAGATGCAGTGTTTGAAACAAGACAGGCCATTCAAGCTCAGAGCTAGGTGTCGGGCAGAACTCCATCACACTATACTCTGGACATACGGAATCCCCCCCCTCTATGAAGCTTCAACACTGCCCCCTATTCTTGATGGGGATTGATGGGTTACACATAAGGCTTGTGTGGTCTGATAGTTGGATCTTATTAAATACAGGTTCAGCTATCGGACCACAGAAATGACAGCCTGTGCATACAGAGAATCTGAGCTTTCATTTCCTTTTTGAAAGCAAGACTCTAATCCTTATACTGTAACTACTAAGAGCAGTTTGAAAATGTGAAGGCTTAGAAGCAAGTCCCAGAGGCCCAATTCCTGGCTTCTCTAGACAAAAGGATCTCAGGTTCTGAGAAAGATGTCTGCCTGACACTCTGCTGAAGCACTGCCAGGCAAAGTAACAACATTCAGACAGATGTGCAAGGCGGCATCATAGGACTAAGTTTAGGTTTCAGATATGTCTACTTCCCTCCCCTGATCTCTTGCTCTCTGGGGAAACGGTCTCAGCCGCCCCCATAACTACAGCATGAAAAAGGCCTTCAGTGCTTCAGCAAACACAAATCTGAATTATTCATTGGGCACTTGAGCCAAGAACATACCGGTCACTATACCTTGCAATATCTCTTGCGGTTTGTTCATTGGGGCAGTTCACGAAAGCAACGGAATGGGTCCCAGAGATGTAGCTGCCGGTAACTGCTGAGTGTAGCTGCTGGCCGATTGTTCTCAGCACCGGATACATTAGCAAAGATAAACTCATGGCCTAGAAGATGGAGTGAAATCAGTGAAATCAGGCAAAATAGGCCTCCAGACCTCGGTGATGCAAACACAGGCCGTTAAAATATTCTGGACTACAAGAAAAAAATTGTGTGTGCAATACACATATGACCGCTTAACAAGGCTATGATGGTGTGTGGATGGCGTTGCTCCGTACCAGGGAACTTAGTGTGTTCCTTTGATTCCTAAAATGCAGTAACACAAGGATAAAAGCACAAAAACAGCAGCCATAAAACCAATAAAATTCTGCAACTTGATACTATTAGGGTGGCCATGTGCCTTTAGAGAACTGAAGGGCTGCCCAGCCTGAGTCCAGTTGAAAGATAAAGATAGGGTGACCATGTGAAAAGGAGGACAGGGTCCCTCTATCTTTAACAGCTGAACAGAAAAGGGAATTTCAGCAGATGTCATTTGTATGCATGCAGCACCTGGTGAAATTCCTTCTTCATCACAGCAGTTCAAGCTGCAGGAGACCTGCCCTCTTAACCTGATACAAAAGAGGGCAAGGTTCCTGCAGCTTTCACTGTTGTGATGAAGGGGGAATTTCACCAGGTGCTGCATGCATAGAAATGACACCTGCTGAAAATCCCTTTTCAACACAACTGCTAAAGATACAGGAGCCCTGTCCTCCGTTCCATATGGTCACCCTAATAAAGAACCCTAAGAATGGATGGTAAAGGGCGTGGGAATTGCCTGGACAGCTGACAGAACACCAGGCAGACAGCGGACAGAAGTGCCCCTCTAGACTTGCGTTCCCCAACTTGTTGCTCCCCTGATATGTTGGGACTACAACTCCTCCACTGTTGGCTGGGGATTGTGGGAGTTGCTGTCCACAACATTTGGAGGGCACCCAGGTGAGGAAGGCTTGCCTGCACTCACTGGTAGCTAGGGTGACCAGATAAAATCCAGGACAGGGCTCATGTAACTTTAACAGTTGTAGAGAAAAGGGAATCTCAGCCAGTGTCATTTGTATGCAATTAGTTCCTGGTGAAATTCCCTCTTCATCACAACAGTTAAAGGTGCATGCACTATACTAGAGTGACCATATACAAAAGAAGGCAGGGCCCCTGCAACTTTAACTGTTGTGATGAAGAGGGAATTTCACCAGGAACTAAATACATACAAATGACACTGGCTGAAATTCCCTTTTCTCTACAACTGTTAAAGTTACATGAGCCCTGACCTGGATTTTATCTGGTCACCCTACTGGTAGCAGCTCCCCAAGGCTTCAGACAAGATGCTTTCCCCTCCTGCCTGGATATGCTGGGGTATATTGAACTGGGGACCTTCTGTGCACAAAACGTCTCCTCTATGAGCTATGGCCCTCCACGTAAATAATGTTTATTGTTGATGTGGCGGCTAGCCTTTACAATACAACCAACAGAAATGCTTGATTTACAGTGCACTCCCATGTATTCCTAGAAGTAACAGTGCACTCCTACAAGTGTCTACTCAGAAGTAAGCCTCACTGGGTTCGATAGGAGTTACTTTGAAGGAAGTGTGCACAGGGTTGCGGCTTAAGCCTCACTGAACTCCAAAGGGTATATTCCGAGTAGGCTCTCATAGGATTACAACTGCAAAACAGTATATAGAGATAAAGCGCATATTGGCAAGAAACCGGGTCCATTTTCAAGAAACGTGTTCTTGTTTTAATTGCATACCGTTTTTATATGTCGTCTGCTTTTATGGTTTCAAATTCTGCATATCGATTTTTAATGCCCAAAGTTTTAATTTTTGTAAACCGCCCAGAGCGCTTTGGCTATGGGGCGGTATATAAATGTAATAAATAAATAAATAAATAAGACTGGCCAAATGCACCCAGGCAGCCACATTACCGGGAGTAATCATTCGTATTCTGTTTCCTTCCACAGAGAGGTCTAATTTCCAACAGGAGATCATGCAGCCATGGGAATTAAATGCGGGGTGAATGTTTTAAAACGGGGGAGATTTCTTGCCTTTTAGGGCCAGGGAAGGGGGCGGCCCAGCCCTCCGCCCTCAACTTTGCCATCGTGTCGGGGACGCGAAACTTACGAGCAGCAACGTCCCGCAGCCCTGGCGAGGAGCCGATGGGAGCGCGGCGAGGAGCGCCTGGCACCGCTGGGTAACCCGATCCGTTTTCATCCTCCTCCTGGCACCGCCGTCCAGCTTCCTGCCCCAGCGCAGCTAGTCCGTATTTCAAGGCTGAGGCGCCCCTTCCGCCACGTCTTTCCTCACTTTCCCCACACGATCACCGAAGGAGTTCTGTGCTTGCGGCCGGCTTGCTTGCTTGCTTGCCGGTGGAGTGGATTGGCGACGGCTGGCGAACTCCTCCTCCTCCTCCTCCTCCTCCTCCTCCTCCTCCTCCTCCTCCTCCTCCCCCTCCCAAGCGGCTGGTGCCCGCCTATTTCGGTGCCCGTTTCTCCGGACCTCGAGCTTGGTTTTTGTTTTGTAACGGAAGCTCGAGATTCACCAGCAGTTGCAAAAGACACACACTTAGGCCTAATCCACCCCAAACAGGATATACCATCGCTATGAAAGCGGTATATAAGAGGCAGGAACCACACTACTGCTTTACGGCGGTATTGAAGGGCACTGACAACTGTTGCAGGGTGACCACATATGAAAAGGAGGACAGGGCTCCTGCATCTTTAACAGTTGTATTGAAAAAGGGGATTTCAGCAGGTGGCCTTTGTAGGCATGCAGCACCTGGCGAAATCCCCTCTTCATCACAGCAGTGAAAGCTGCAGGAGCACTACCCTCTTTTGTATCTGGTTAAGAGGGCAGGGCTCCTGTAGCTTTCACTGTTGTTGTTATTATTATTATTTATCATATTTATATACTGCCCCATAGCCAAAGCTCTCTGGGCGGGTTACAAAAATTAAAAGATTGAACGTAAAAAAGTAAATATACAAAATTTAAAACCATAAAACATTAAATGGCTGATATTTAAAACATTTTAAACTGTTAAGCCTGGTCACAAAGTCAGCTGTTAAAATGCCCGGGCCTCTTTGGGGAGATCATTCCATAACTGTTGTGATGAAGAGGGGATTTCACCAGGTGCTGCATGCATACAAAAGACACCTGCTGAAATTCCCTTTTCTACACAACTGTTAAAGATACAGGAGCCCTGTCTTCCTTTTCACATGGTCACCCTAGGTCCAGCAGAGGTCAGCATTTCATGGCTGAGCAGATGTGACAATTAACTAGGAGGCTTGAAGCAGCTTGTTGCAAAACCGTTCAAATATATAGTTTATTTTGTGCTTCCTGATCACTGATAATTTTATAAAAAAATTTTATTGTGATTTTCCTGATTACATCTTTGCTTTCAGTTTCCTTCTATAATGAAAAAGGTTTGTGTTGCTATTGAATCCATCTATTTCGAGATGAAAGGCGTAATTTATCTGTTCTTCCTCTTCCAAAATTATTGTTCCCTTGTGTTATTATGTTGCTTAACCTTTTCATTTACATTCTGCATTCAAGTGGATGGCCATCTGTCACAGCTGTTGCAGTTCTATCCTGCATTGTACTGATGACTTCAGCAGGGGGTTGGTCTAAATGACCTCCAGGACCTCTTTCACCTCTATGATTTGATGATCTGCTGCCTTATGCTGGTTATATTTATTATGTTCTGTAATAAATCTCTAATCATGCTTTCATTGGCTAATTATATATCTTCCAACTTTTTCCTCTAATGAAAAGTTTTTATGATTGTTACTGGATTGAACTGTTTGCAAATGATGACTTGGGAATTCATCGTTAACATCTTTCCTTTTCTTGTAAAATTATTATGAGTGGGGGGTTTTATTGCTGAATTGGCTAACCCTTTCTCTCATATTTTGTGTTGATCTGTTGCCCTATGTTGAGAAAGCAAAGGTAACCATATTGGCCACAAGAAAAATATGTATCCAAAATTCATGTTAAGGCAATACATTTATTTAAGCTGGTTCATTCTTTCTGTTACTCATTTATTTTAGGGTTTTATACTTCTTTAGTATGACTATTTCTTTATGTTGCTGATATTTAGTGTACCCTCTAAAACACTCTCCCACATGCGATTTGAAAGACGGGAATTGTGGCCAGCTTCAAACTCTCTTGAAAATGCATTTGTTCGCTTAGGATTTCCCTGACGTATATTCGGTCATGGCAGTACTCTGTTGTCATTTTTAAAATGTATTTATTGTTTTATGTTTTTATATTGTATGTGTTTTTATGTAAACTGCTTGGAAATCCTGCGATGTCAAGAGGTATAGAAGCAGTTTAAATAATAATAATAAAAAAAAGCGGGGAGGCGTGGGTGAATGACACTTTACACAAGCTCAGAGTTCCCCTTGTTCATCTTGGCTTTACATGCTTTGGACCTGGAGGTAAGAACCAAAGAGATAGGAGAGAAACTCAAAGACATTCACGACCTGTCATTTCCGGTAACTACCGGAAGGCGGAAGCTATCGCCATGTGCGGGGTAGGAGCACATCTCGTCTGCGTGAAGCAGCGGAGCGTTTGAGCTTTGATGCGTGTGTCCCCTGTAACAATGTAAAGCGATCCATCCGCTGTCTGCCCGGATTCGGTTCGCATTTCTCAATGGGTTAATTATACATGGGCTGCACTTTGGCCCCGCATAGTTCATGTTTCATCGGGGAACACGGAAATGAAGGTTAAAAACTCGGGAAGGGGCGCTGAATTCCCCCCTCTTCTGTAGCCAATCAGGAGTCCGAGCGCCGAAATACGTCAAGACAAAGGGTGTGTGTGTGATAGGTGTGTGTGTGTAACTGGAAGGACATGACAGGGGGCGGTGCGGACGCAAGAGGGAGCTCTTGGTTACGCGGTCGCCCTGGTTGCTAAGGGCCGAGGTCTCGCGAGACTCCTTTTCCTGCCTCCGCCTCCGCTTGCCCAGCCGCTCTAAAATGGCGCCGCCGGAGGTCGGTGTAGCGTTGGAGCTGCTGGGGCGGATGTCGCGGCTGGAGGAGCCGTTCGAGGAGCTGCGGGCCCTGCGGGTGGCTGTGCAGGCCCTGCCGCCCGGCGCCCTCCGTGAGAGGGGGCCCGAGTTCCCCTTGGCAGGGCTCTTCGCTCTCATGGCACGGGGGGACAGGTGAGTGGGAAGAACCGGCCGGGTTGGGGGGAGGCTTGAAGGGCCGGTGGGCCGCGGCTGCTGTTGCCGGGGCGTCTACTGGGGTGGAAAAGGACGTCAGAAGAAGCCACTGCCTGGCGTTGGGCCTTGGTCCGGGTTTTTTTTGTAGTCATGCCCGCTTCTAGTCCTCATTGAGGAGGTAAAGTGTGGAGATGGTATAGTGTTGTATCTTTAAGAGAGTCAGGATTAGACTCAGCTGAAGGCTGGGTAATCGATAGGAGGAGTTTGGGGATAGTAATGGGGAGAGGCTTAGTTAGGCATATATGGCTGTGTTGCTGGCCTTGCAAGGCATATTTAAGGACTAATATTGGTACTTTTACCTTGCCTCTTCTTGGAGACAACATAAAGCTGTGTCCTGGCTGTCGTGGTTTCAAATTGCGGGTGGAGGTGGCTGATGTTTCGACAGGTCTCGGGGTTTGTTTCAAAGCTTTTGTTTACATTTATTTGTAGACACTTTGTACTCTGGTTCCCCGCTGATGCAAGTCCCCAAGATGGCTTGGCACATTTGTTGTTGTTGTTGATGTTATTAGATGATGATCAAAGATAAGACTAGCAATAGCAGCTATAACTAAAGTTATAAAGAACAACGTAAAAGGCCAGTAAGAAGCTTGAGCACATAAGACTTTATGTCAGGGCTTCCGGCCTGTTTTGCACAAAATGGACTAAGGCACGTTACGGGTATCTGGACATGGTTTCTGTAGACGTTTTGTGGCATACTGCATCCGTGCCTTGAGTTATGTGTGACTGGTGAGTTTGGTTGATTTTCACTCGTTTGGAAGTGGCTCTTCTGGGCTCTTCCGTTCCCTTCTGGATGTGTTCTGGGAGTTATGGGGTTAATAATAATATAATATTACAAGGGTTTTAGCCCTAAAATATCGTTCTCAAGAGTTTCTAACACATGTCACTATTTTTGGCATTTTAAAATATATATATATATATATATATATATATAAAGGGGTCATTCTAGCCGTTCCATTCCAGCTTTTACAATGTCCCAAAAATAAATAAATACCAGCCTGTTTTAACTGAAAGCTCTAACTGCCAGTAACTAAGCCTTAGAAGGCGCACTTCAACTTTTTAGAATGGGCGGGGAGGAATTGTATAAAAGCTAGGAAAGCCACCAAATGATCTGTGGTAGGGGAAAAGGAGGTGGGGGCCAGGTTGGGACCCCAAGAGGGCTGGACTTGAGCCCCAGGCCTGAGGTTCTCCAACCCCGCCTTAGGTAGTGCCTTTAAAAAAGTAGAATGTAAGTAAGTGTCTGATTGATGTGCTGGCCGTATGTTTACCTAGTCTTGGCATCACAGAAAAGGGTCATGTTGCTGCAACCTCTCTTAACTCTTAAGGTGGAGGGGGTCCCTGGAGTGGGGGCTTGGCTTCAAGAACATGGTACACAGGTAGGCTCATATGGGAGCAGCTACCTGAGTCCTAGACTTATTAGGTCTGTAATGGTCAAAACCAACCTTTGGTAAACAACTTGCTGATTTTTTTCTGGCAAAGCAGTGAGCAGATCTCTTCATGTGTTTCCATCCTGGAGCGGTTCCTCCAAGTCATGGACCCCTTGTACATCATCCGAAACTTTGGGGAAGAACTTCAGAAAGGGCTCTTCCATCCAGACGATTCAGTCAAAATTCTAACTTTATCCCAGGTATGTGCTGTATTGTGCTTATTAAAATGTCATATTTGGTAATCCCTGATCGGGGGAGGGTGTGTGTGAGACTCACCTTGCCATTTATTTATATGTGTACTGAATTTTGGGTGCCATTTTCCAAGATGGCGGCCATTATAATGGACTCCTCAGATGTCCCTATATCTAATTTTAATCTACATGGTAATAGTTTTATTTATTTATTATCTGCATTTCTATACTGCCCAATAGCCAGAGCTCTCTGGGCGGTTTACAAAAATTAATACATACCACCATACCAGATTTCACACGTATTACTATGTGCACAATTTGGCCAGAAATTGTTGTTAAGCTGCTCTACTAGTGAGTCAAAGCTAGAGTCTGTTTAATTATTTTTCTATGATTAAAACCTAGCATAAGAAGAGTCCTGCTGGATTAGACCAAAGGCCTGCAGCCCGTTTCCCACAGTGGCCAACCAGATGTCCTGTTAAAGAGGGTGCAGAACCTCAAGCCTGTGGGCCAAATACAATCCACCTGGGCTCCCAACCTCCAGGATGCCAAAATTTCCAGATGGCCCTGTCCCCCTTTCCTTGGCTGTTAATCATTGGGTCTGGAGAGAGAGATACAGGAATGGTTTATTTAACTATATAAGATCATGCTGTAAGTAAGCATCTCTTGGAAATTGTGTAATCACACCTTACAATGTTATGTTGAATCTCTAGGTCGGAAGGGTAGTCGAAGACCCTGATGCTGCAAAAGAAATCCTTAATACCCCTGAGTTACTGCGGCAGATCATTTACTGCATTGCTGCAGAGAAAATAGCAGTGGCAAAGGAGGTAAGAATTCTTACATTGATTATATTGCTTTTGGCCATATTTTGAGAAGAGGCAGGTAGGCAAAGGTCCCTCTGTCCCCTGCTCCAGTTGAACTGTCCCTCCCCTTGCCTCATAGGACTTTCTACCATTAACTGCCCCATGGGAAGAATCTTTATTAGTTGTTTTGAATACTGTTTATAACTTTTTAATTTGTCATTTTACTTATAAGCCAACTTGATAGGATTTTATCCTGTAAGATGGGATAGAAATAATTGTAATACATAATAAATAATAGCCTCCCACCTTGTTGCCTTTGGTACGCAAAAATGGCATCTAGGTGACCAGGTTGGGGAAACTGTTGTGAGAGAGAAGACGGATGCTTCTCTTTAAACTCCCATTGTGTCACAAGTCACTGAAATAGATGTAGGAGTTGGTAAATTTGTAAGCCTATTTGCAAGGCTACCACAGCAAAAGACTTCTGTGCTAGGTGTGGTTCTTGTTTGGCTAGCTTATATGCTTTTTGTACAGACTTCACTGGGCATTTGTTTTAAAATGGATTGGATAACTTCATGGAAGAGGAGAAGTCTATTGGCAGCTATTCATTATGGCACTTCAATGTGACCTCTTTGTTCAGAGGCAGTATATCTCTGAATACCAAGTACTGGGGACAACCTTTCGCCAGTTTGTAGTTAGGGATTTCCCAAGTTTGGAGGAAATTTTCAAGGAGTCAATATTAGGCCTGATATTTATCCCCAAGTTTTTAGAAGGCCAAGCTGAAAAATCATAAAATGGCAATCAGTTGAAATTTACTTTGGGTAGCAGCCCCAAATCTTTTCAAAGTAAATTATGAGACCAAGTGTGTTAGTCATAGAACACATGGATGTATAAACCAACCTTTAGTGACACTGTGATGCTGAGAAAGTGGAAACTAAAAAATCCAAAGTGACTGCTGAAACCACTATTGCAATTAAACCGGTACTTGGAAAATTGGCTAATTACTGTGGCTTCAGTGGCATGTTCATGCTGTTAAGTGCTTAGCTCCAGCCATCTTAATTGTCACCCTTGGTTTTAGGGTTAATGCTTAAGTGCTTCACTTAGGTGCAGTCAGATTTCGATTCAACTGGTCAAAAAGCAGAAACACTCAAGCAAACAAAATTCCCTTAAAACTTGGAAAAACTCCCCAGCCATTGTCTGTTCCCCAAAGCAACGCGCTAGGTGCTGTGGGGAACAGGAATTTGGTGTAGACCAGCTTTCCTCAACCCAGTGCCCTCCAGAACCCATCTAGGAGCAGCCTTTCAATTCTAATAACCCACTGCCTAGATGCAGCTGCCTCCCCTGACTACATAAGCTGAATTATATGAGTTGATCAAGCTTAATTATATTAACATCCAAATGTAGTCTTGGGATCCCTCTCATGCTTAAGTTCAGAAGTGGATTTCACGTTCAAAGCCTCAGCTTGAACCTGATTATCTAATGTGTTTTTTTGTTTTGTTTTTATTAACCACTGTCTGTTTCTCCTATATTTGGTCACATAGTGGTTCCTCTTTGTTTTCTAGGCTATCAGGTCGCTATCGAGAGTGGCAGAAACACCCGAGGGCTTAGAGGCTTTGCTTGCAGGCAACTTGCTAGTTGACTTAAAAAATGTTATGGCCAAAAGTGACGTCATCCGCTATCGCGTGTACGAGGCAAGATTCTTCTATTTCCTTTGTGGCCTAGTGGGTGTCTTAACTCAGATGCATAATGACTGGGGGATTTGTGTAGAGGGAATAGATTTATTCTGGCAAGAAGGAAGTGAATGACCAAATAGTATCATTTTTTGATTTAAAATCTATATGGATGGCCATTGTGTGTGTGTGTGGAGTGAGGATAAGCTCTTCATCTTCTCCAATTAGAGCAGCCTTCCCATACCAGTTGCCATCCAGCCGTGTCAGACTGCAGCTCCCAGCCAGTATGGCCAATACATAGGAATGCTGGGAGTTGTAGTTAGACACATTGGAGGAGCATCAGGTTCCAGAAGGCTGATATAAGGCCTGGCATTATTATTGTTGATTTTATTCCCTGATTTGTAATTACACTGCTCTATTTTACTGTTTTTGTTAGGTTTAAATGTATTTACTATTTCATATTTGCTTTTATATTGTATCTTGTGTATTTCTTATGTAAACTACTTAGAGATATCATGATATCAAGTGATATGTAAATAGAAATAATAAATTATTTGCTTTTATATTCCACCCTTCCCATGAGCACAGAATAGCATTCATGGATGGTGGGATAACCCACTCTGTCCTCATGATGACCTTGTGAGGTAGTTTAAGCTAAGACAGTAGGCTAAGCCCAGCCGTCTTTTGTATCTGGTCACTCTAGCTTTAACTCTTGTGATGAAGAGGGCATTTCACCAGGTGCTGCATGCCTACAAATGACATCTGCTGAAATTCCTTTTCCTATGCAGCTGTCAAAGATACAGGGACCCTGTCCTCTTTTCCATATGGTCACCCTAGTGTCAGGTGAACTTCTCTTGGGAGAACATTCCAGGGAGGCATCCTGAAGAAGTCCTCTTGTTGCCACCGTAATGGTTTCTGGCAGTGATGTTAGGGTGTGAGCAGGTCCATATAATAAGAGGTGGTCCTTCAAGTAACCTGGTCCTAAGTTGTATCCTTCTGACTTCTCTAACTCGGAGGTGGGCAACTTCTGGCCTTGCAGATGTTTTGTTCTACAACTCCTATCAACCCTACCCAGCATAGTCAATAGTGTGGGAAGATAGAAGTTGTAGGCCAGAACATCTGGAAGCCCCATGTTGTCCAGTCCTCTATCCTTGTGGTGAGGAGGAAGAGGAACAAGGGTGGGAATGATTACTGGAAAGAACTTCACCTCCTACAGTACGTCAGCACATAGCTGCTTGGAGGTGTACTTGCTGCTCAGCACCACCACTTCATGCCATTGAGATGAGTAAAAGTTGTAACCCAAGTCGTTCTACAAGTGTGGCACATCTCTTGTGGGTGCTTGTCTGTGTGACGGTTACGCTGTAACTTTTATTTTTTTAAAAAGTTTCTCAGTGTTCCCTTTTCCTGTGCTTTTCCGTTAGCTAGTTGTCGATATTTCCTCCGTGTCTGTGGATTCGCTGAACTACTGCGTGAACAGCAGATTAATTTCGGAGCTGATCGGGGAGCTGACGGGGAACGATGTTCTTGTCAGGTGTGTGTTAGGAGGCTTCTTGAAAGCGCCTTGATTTCTTGTTGGAGTCGGTCTGAAGAATGTCTTTGGCCATGGTCCTGTTGCTATGTATTTAGTTAGTACAGGTTATTTCATTGACGAGCAGAGTTATCTACTGCGGCGTACAGAGATTTGGTGCATATATCTGTGCCGTGCATGCCTCCTCTCTTGGCGTCTCTGACCTGATTCATACTTCAGAGCCAGTACTTATGCAGTGGAAGAGTGAGTGGGTGGTCTGCCCCCCATGCCCCTCAAAGAACTCGCACGCTGATTATTCTCTGGCAACACCTGATGAGAGAAGTGAGCAGTGCTTCCAGGGTGAGCTAGCGTAGTGCAGGGATCCTGGCTCTTATGGTGCTGGATGGGAAGCAGGCATCCCTCAGAGTTCTGGAGAGCAGGACAGCCAGGGCTCTGCAAATCTGTGCCCTGGAGCTAGAATTTCTGCCATTTCTTGTAGGGTGACCATACGGAAAGGAGGACCAGGCTCCTGTATCTTTAACAGCTGTCTAGAAAAGGGGATTTAAGCAGGTGTCATTTGTAGGCATGCAGCACCTGGTGAAATCCCCTCTTCATCACCACAGTGAAAGCTGCAGGAGCCCTGCCCTTTTTTGTATCTGGTCACTCTAGTATAGCTCCTGCAGCTCTCACTGTTGTGATGAAGAGGGGATTTCACCAGGTGCCTACAAAGGACAACTTCTGAAATTCCCCTTTTCTACACAACTGTTAAAGATATGGGAGCCCTGTCCTCCTTTCCATAGGGTCATCCTCATTTCTTGCTTTCTCTATACCATACACAAATGCAAGAAGGCCGTGCCTCTTTCCCAAGCATCCTGTGTATGCCAAAGAATGCAGAGGCGGGGATTGCTGGCAACCACAAATAATGGCTGGCTAATAATCCCGGCCAATGTTTGTGGACTCTTGATGGCGAGATGGACAACTCAGGGTTAGCATTGGCTGCAGTGCTTGGCTTATGGGCATTGCCAGTTATTTCTAAGTGGCTCTTTCATAGCCAAGATTTTCCTATCAGTGTATCTGCAACTATGGTCCTATGCCCCCTTGCTCTGGAGGAGGTCCCTTTGAGCACAGGGGACTGCGCTTTGAGTAAATCTAGTTCCCTTAGCAACTGATAGGTGGGAAAAATGGGATAGTGTAGCCCACACAATGCCTCGGTTGGGACCAGCTGCAGTTGGGCTTCTCTCCTGGCACTGTCTCTGCAGTGGCTGTTCTGCCTGGTCATTTGCTATCAGCGGAAGGCTTTGTGTACGAATCTGTTTTTCCTCTTTCCTCCCCCATATCTTTTCCTCTTTTGACTTGTGCCTCAAACAGTGCTGTTCTATGCATGCTGACTCAGAAGTAAGCCCTATTAAGTTCAATGAGACTTATAGGTAAATGTGTGTAGAATTGCAGCCAAAGGTTGCTAGCCGGAGAGCACGGCCCCTGTCACCTTTTCAAAACCTTGGCAGTATCCAGAAAATTTTACGTGTTTTATGACTGAATAAATGCGTTCCACGGCAGGAATAATTGCGGTGGATTATTGGAGTATTAAAGGGAAGTTAAATATCCGAATTGAATTCCCTGTTTGTGCAGAGCCACCTGCATAGAGATGGTGACCTCGCTGGCCCACACTCACCACGGACGCCAGTATCTTGCTCAGCAAGGAATCATCGATAAGATTTCCAACATAATCATTGGGGCCGACTCTGATCCTTTCTCCAGCTTCTACTTGCCAGGTGATGGAAGTGTTCCTCGTTGGGGTGGATTTGCTTTTGTACGAGCTGATTTTATTTATTTCATGCTTTGACATCTCTTCGTGCGACTTAAGCAGGATACGTGGAGCTCCTGGGTGGGGGTGCCGTCCAGACTGGCTTGGCTTCAGCAGGGTGGCTGCCTCACGTGCCCTCAGACTAGCCTTGCCCAAGCTAGCTGAAAGGGATGGGACTTGTAGTCCGACACATCTGGAAAGCCCCAGATTGGAGAAAGCTGCTTATTAAGACCACGCCCGGGGGCCGCACTCTTTGCTTCTTGCCATTTTTATTTGGTTTTGTAGCTCTTCCACTAATTTAGTTGGATATGTTTAATATGGGAATAGCAGAGGCCTGTGCTTGTCCTGGCAGCTCACAAAGAGAGTTACTTTTGTCATAGAAGAAGTGTCTCTCCCACCCAACCCCAGTTGATAGCGTTAACTTCACATTCCACTTTGCCTTCAAGGGTTAGGGTTGACTTTAGGGTTAGGGGTAACCCTAACCCTGGGTTGTAGTCCAACGCATCCAGAAGGTTGGCAGACAGAGGGTTCCCCCCCCCACCAACCATTGTCCAAGAGGCGTATGCGCAGCGTTCTTGTCCGATTTGTCTTCCGAGGTGCTGTATCTGTGTGGTGTGACTGACTGGTGTCTTTTCCCATACTTGACAGGCTTTGTGAAATTTTTTGGCAACCTGGCTGTAGCCGACAGCCCCCAGCAGATCTGCGAGCAATACCCTGTCTTTGTGGAGAAAGTCTTTGGCATGGCGGAAGGCCCCGACCCGACCTTGTTTGGCGTGGCTGTAGATACCCTCGGGATCTTAGGTTCCAATGTGGAGGGGAAGCTGGTGTTGCAGAAGAAGGGTCTGTACAGTGTGTGTGTGTGTGTGTGTACAAATATCAGTCTAAAGGAGAAGGGGGCTGGAACTCTGCATGGCATGATGCGGACCCTCTCAGTGGAAAAGGAGACGTAGCAGGCTGTTGGGATTGGCTGTCCTACATTTACTGCAAGGAAGTGGGGAAATACTGCATATGTTCTTAGAGCAGCCCGAAGTGCTTAAAAAAGAGTTTTTGCATTGACACTAGCAGAAACTTCTTTTAAAGCATAATTGCTGCATGCGGGAGGGAAGTATAGAAGGGGAGGAGAGAGGAAAAGGGGTGGGGGAGAAGGGAAGAAACAGTCATTGTAGTTATGAGGGAGTTACTCCTGGCTCCTATAGTACTATCATTTCATCTTTTTCTCGCTCGTGGCGGTTTTTCTAGACGGTTATGACGGGCTTTGCCAAGTCATGCTGTCTTTTACAGATTCAGGAATTTCCTGACGATTGAGCATGTTTTAAGTATGACTGCTTTCTGGATGTTGGTGTGGATGTATTCTGGTAGGCCCAGTTTCTGAAGGTTGTATTTTGGTAGGCCCAGTTTCTGAATGTTTATTATTTTATTTATTTACGGCTCTTGTAAACGCTCTCAGAAAGATTTGAAAATGAATAAATAGATATGATTTCATGTTTCAGGATGGCAATTATCAGAGGGGAGGGAAAGTGGGAGAAGAGGGTTGCTTTTCTGCGCCCCCCCAATGCTGGCCCCCCCAATGCTGTCCCCCCCGCTGAAAGATTACAAATGCAGCATTGACAGCAAAAAGGTTCCTTGCCTCTGTTCTATATATCACTTTAATCTGACATGAGACAATGGTGAGGAAGTATTCTACAATTTTATTTATAAGGCTTTTTGTATTATTTTTGATATTTATATACCACCTTATCTGCTAAGAAGCCATCATGGTAGCGTACTTAGAAAGAATCTCAAAACTGTAAATTCTATATCATGTCCTTCTTCATAACACAGTCCCAATATACAAAATAGTGTCCTTATAAAATCCAATAAAATACACAGTTGGTTGGGGTTAAATTCAATATACGCCACCCTTCCACTGTCCTGCTCTGATACATAGGCCCTACTGTTCAACAAATGGCCCGGTGGAAAAGAATTATTTTCCCCTCGTGCTGAAAACTAACCTTGCCACAGTTGGGGTGCAACCACCAAGAAGCTCCTATTGTGGGTTTCAGAAGTCCGAACATAAGTTTTTGTGATGGTGTAATCAAATGGCCTCTCCAGCAGACCTCAATTACCCATGAACTTTTTCTTGTTCCCTTCAGTCTCCAGTTAACCTTTACAAAGTCACTTCCTGGTTTAATTTTGTCTTTAAGCATAGGGAGGGCATGTACAGGCCAAGCGTTTGTTCATATCGGAGATGTGATTGGTGGACAATACTGGGCTAAATGGAAAAATAAACTGACATTGTATAAGGCAAAACTTCCAATGTATTGGAATTTTCCTTCTTTCTTTCTAAATATTTCCTCTCTGTCTTCCCAGGCAGTAGATTCCATCATGTGCTAAACAGAATAGGGCATCAGGCAAAGAATTCCCCAACAGAGCTGAGAGTCCGGTGCTTGGATGCCATTTCATCTCTCTTGTACTTGCTGGTAAGCTATACGAAATGGAAAAAGTCATCTTTCTCAGGAATAACGGAGCATTCAATGGCTGACTTTGCCCTTGCAGGAAAGTGAAACAGTTGGCTGTCCTTGGGCATCTTGGGTTGCCCACTAGGGGATGAGTTAAAGAGGTTTGGAACAAGCAATTCCTCTCCGTTATCTCTTAGTAGCCTTTCAAGCTTACCAAAAGTATGAATGCAACCACTTCCATCCGTCTTACACATTTACAATGACAGGTTGAATCTGAAAGGTGTGTTAACGGGAAGAACATATCATTGCAGAGCCTTTGATATATAGTGCAAAGTTAACGTTGCACTCTCTCAAGCGTGTTGGGATGAAGATTAAAATTTCCAACTGTGTCTGCATTTTCAAGCCTCCTTCTTAGATGAGGTACAGAAAGCAGAAGTGTCTTAAGGTGCCTTAAAATGAGTGTGCTTTTTTTTTAGCGATTGGCTGCATTTGTAAACTTACCCCCTGCCTTTTGCATCCAGCCAGATCAGCAGACAGAAGACCTTCTAGAGATGACTGAATCCTGGTTCTCCTCTCTATCCAGCCAGCCCTTGGAACTCTTCAGGAGCATCAGTACGCAGCCTTTCCCCGATCTCCACTGTGGCGCCTTAAAGGTCTTCACTGTAAGTGCCCTTCTTCAACAGAGGCCAGTGTTGACCATGTCCAAAATTCACAGTTAGGACCAACCGAATATATGCGAAACAGCTTTTGAGGTCTCCAGGTTTCTTCATTGGGCAAGACGTTACAAAAAGCAGGCGGGAAGAATGGGGCATGGAAAGGCTGACTTGATGTTGAAGCCTTGGAATCTACATGGTCAGAGTCTTAAAATGGAATAAAAGAAGAGCCACAGACTTAAATGGGTTAAGCCCTACTAGGTGTCATTCAGGTTTAATTTACACCTAGGATGTTCAGGACTAACGAATCTTCAAATGAATGAGTCTTAGGCCTGGCTGAAAGTTTAAAATTATTTTAAACGTTAGCTGTTTTTATGTTTTATGCTTTTAAATTTTGTATATTGACATTTAATGTTCAATCTTTTTAATTTTTGTAAACTGCCCAGAGAGCTTTGGCTATGGGGCGGTATATAAATGTAATAAAGAATAATACATAAATGGATGGTCCCCCGAGCTTTGGGGGGAAAAATCCAGTAGTTATTCAGATTTGTCTCCAGTATTGCTTGAAACCCATAGTTTTCTTGGTAGGCAAGAGCGCAAATGTGAAGAGAAGCATAGCAGTATTTGTGCTGATAGTGATAAAGCTGGAGATTAATTTTGGATGGTGCACTGGATTAAAACAGTCAACGGAAGCCAAATTGACTTGAGGGTGCAATCCTGTGAAGATAGTCGGCAGTCTCCAAACTCAAAAGTATCCAGCTCAGGGCAGCTGGAGTATGGAGGGAATCTTTGACTTTGTTCTCCAGCCGCCCTGCATTTCTGCTAGCGGTGCTTCAGAGCGGGAGGGAAGGTGTCTGGGGTGGCCATAAGAAACACTGTTTGCCTGATGCCCCAGTCTCCTCCCCTCTTGTCTCCATTTCTGAGCGTGGAGACGTAGCGAGAACCATACTGGCTGGGAGTGGGGGGGGGGCAGGGGGCAAGGAACGCAGTTTCTGGGCTCCACGGTTGGAGCCCCAAAACCAAACAATCCTATGACCACCCACATGCTGCATGGGGGACATTGGATTGCTCCCTGAACGTCCCAAAACATCATCTCTAGGGCAGTCTTCTCCAACCTGGTACCTTTCAGATGTGTTGGACTATACCTCCCACAACTTCCAGCGAACACATCTGCAGGGCACCAGGTTAGGAAAGGCTGCTGTAGGGGCTTTTCTGTGTTGGCTCATTTTAGTTTGAAGGTTTATTGCCTTCTTCTGATTGCGTGATCCTGAAGGCAGGTGAAGTGAACTGGCAGAGGAAAGCTGGTGGCACCCAGGCTGTGGGGCACACTGCTCTGGGAATTCTGATCGAGCTGTCATCGCTTTGTTTTCTAAAGAAAATTGAATACTCCCCTTATTCTAATAAGTGTGTGCTTCCGAAACTTTAAATTGCTCTTCTCCGGGCCGTGTTACTGCTGTTCTTGCTATTGGATTTTGTTTGTGGCTTTATTTGGCGTGCTCATTGCCCTGAAGGACAGAAAAGTGGATACAAGTCCTTTAACAAAACCTTTTGTTGTTGTAGACCATTGCTAATCAACCGTGGGCCCAGAGGATGATGCTGGCAAGCCCAGGCTTTGTGGAATATGTCGTGGACAGATCGGTGGAACCAGACAAAGCTTCTAAGGAGGCGAAATACGAACTAGTCAAGGCCCTGGCCAATTCAAAGACCACCGCTGAAATCTTTGGAAATCAGCATTATTTAAGGTTCCGGGCTTACCTGCGTGAAGGGCCTTACTACGTCAAAGCTGTTTCAACCACGGCTGTGGAGGGGGCTGAATAATGTTGAACAACCGTCTTCTCATTGCTCTACAGTATTCCAGGCGGTCTTGGGACTTCACAAGGGCTTTTGACTCCATGTGCGGTGGGGAAAATCTGAGGAAGGAATTGGCTTAATGGTGTTTTGGGCTTGTTTTGTACTTTGACAGGTAATTGGGTAGAAACATTGAGGATCATGTTATTCTGACATCTCTTTATGCTCTGAAGTAATGCGAGGGAGCTTATTTATGATAGACAGTCAGCATCTTTAGCCAACAGCTGATGTGTGTACTTCCTTTTCATATCATGGCAGCCCTCCAAGAGAGAAGCTTGTCTGCCTTGTGTCAGGTTTCCATTGAGGAGAGGTGTCATTCATTTAAGGCAGCCAGACTGTTCTCGACACCTTTAGCAGTGTGAAAGCGGTGGTGGTTGGCGAGGGGGATTCTTGCGCCCTGATCCTAAAAGCGTTACCTGCATTTCAGCCAGTGGTGGCTGACCCACTGTTGTCCGTGGTGAGGGGGAAAGACCCATACGTCTTCGGCCAGAGCTCAGGCTGCCAGTGGGATGCAGCTTTTGCATAGTAGCTTTTAGGTGGTGTTGAGTGGCATTGGCTATTTTTAATGGAACTTAAAAGTTAAAGCAGCCAAATCTGTTGCTGGGCTGTTCCATTTCAGACTGCAGATGGGGGCAGCGCTCCTGCGCAGGGAACATTTCCCATGTATGTGAAATTAGAAGGTGAAGTGAAGGTTAGCTGAGAACCTTCTCCCACCGTGCTAGATTTTGTGTATGGGGTCAGAGGGTTTATTCCTTTATGCCTGCCTTCCCCAAACTAGTGCCCTCCTGCTGCTTTGAACTTCAGCTCCCATCAGCCCCACCAGCATGACTAATGGCCAGGAATGCTGGGAGGTTTAGTCTAAAACATCTGGAGGGCCGCAGGCTGGGGAGTCTGCCCAGCGCATTCTCTGAATTGGTGTCGCCCAGCAGCAGGTCCCATCACATGGGGCTTCTGATCCTCCTACAGCTCTTCTACCAACTGTATCGCATGTTAGATTAGGATGTTACCAGAATACATTTTTTCCCCCTTGATTTTAACCTTGGCTTGAATCCTTAACTTTTAGCACACATTGCAGAGAGCAGAGATGAAAGTCAGTTAGAAAAGCAACACCTCAGAGCTGCAACTTTCCAAGAGAGACCAGAACTTTGGATTGGGCTGTTCTGGGTGGGTGGGTTGAGCTTCGACCAGCCAATGGCTTTGCCTGTTGTTTCCACCTGATGTTGAGTGATTTCCCCACCCTGTTTAAGAGAGGCTTTTTTGGGGGGTGGGCACAAAAGCTGGAACAGGGAGGAGGGGAAGAGGAAGTCCCCTAGCATGAGCTTCCTTCTGGTTGCAGTACTTACTGAAATGGATCCAATCCGGAAGAGAGAAGATGCTAATATAAGTGAGTCTCCCTTGGCGCCCATTAAACCTATTTTCTTTTGATCACATTGGTCATTTGTCACAACCACTGACCATTGCCTGTTTACTTATATGCCATTTTACAGCAAGAATGTGCACAAAGGGGTTGACAGCTTGCCATGTGAACAGCAATAAATATAACAATTGCAAATAACCATAGTCTAAATACATGACCAAAAAACCCCATGCAACTTTGTATAAAACAGTACAGATGACATGACCTATTCCAGCAGTTTTAAAACCAAAAGGAGAGAGAGTAAAACCTAATGTATTAACTATATGCAAGGCCAAACAAACTTCTGTTTCATGAAGGCAGTATGGGGTTCTGCACAATTAACCTACACAGGTTGATCAGCGGTCACACCTAATGCTTGTGGCAGCCTTCCTCCCAGTTCTCACCTGGGGAGGTGAAGGTTTCCACTTGTAATAATGTAAGATCTCGGCTGGATCAGACCAAAGGTCCACCTCGTTCAACCAACTTGTTGACAGTGGCTTGCCAGATGCCATGGGAAGACCACAAGCAGGACATGAGTGCAATGTTGTGCTGTGGACACTCACATTCCCAGCAACTGGTGTACAGAGGCCTACTCTGTCTGATACTGGAAGCAGCATATAGCCATCATGTCTAGTGCCCATTGATAGCCTTCATGAACTTCTCTGATGGCCTTTTAAAACCATTGAAGCTGTTTTGTGGTAACGAATTCCATCGTTGAACAAAGTGTGAAGAGCTTAAACTAGTCAGAATTCTTAAGCACAAATTACTTGGAAACAAGTTGTGTGGAAATTTGGTTCCCAATTAAATGACCACAATCTCTATGTCCTGTCTCAACATTAAGTGTTGAGTGTGCCAGGGTTTTGCGTTTGGAGTAATTTGATATGTTGCAAAATAGCTCCGATGGTAGATAAGTCCATCGTTTTAGTAAGTTGGAACACTTCTTCCATGTCTGACGTCGTTGATTTGGATTTCATCTGTTTTGAATAATAATCCACATCTTTAAATGTGAGTATGTATCTCTGTCTATGTGAGTTAGCAGGCACAATTTTGACCTAACATTTGGTTCGCACTTCTCCAGTTTCAAGTGTGTGCTTAAAAGTCCTTTTAGATGTATCCATAAAATAGTGCCATGTAGAATTGTCCACTTGAAGCAGAAAAGGAGGTGAAACTTTTTGAACACTGCTGAATTTGTGTAATTCTAAACGATAACAGCACCATGTAATGTTCCCAAACTGTAGCTTTTAATATGTGTGGCATCTGTTGCCAGAAATGGTACTTCCTACAATTATATATGCATCGCATTTTCAAACTTCTCAGCATTTTACATAGTCGTGCAAAAAGACCTGTGCCTGCTCATCAGCGGATGCAAGAATCCTTCAACTTTTGAAACATACCCAGGGGAGGAGGAAGCATACAAAGAGCTCTGCTGAATCTCACCAATGGTCGGTCTAATCTAGCTTTCTGTTCTGACAGCGGTTCATGCCCTGTTTGTGAGCTGTGTGAAAACAGCTTCCCCTTTCCGTTTTGCTCTCCTTGTCCTATGTATCACTTATTCAAGGGGGCAGGGAGGGATTGCTGGGGCAGGGTTAGCCCCTGTACTCCCCTTACACATTCTTTCTGTGTGTGTGTGTGTGTTACCTGTATCCTCCCCTCTCTGAGCCACCATTTTGCACTGGACGCTTGTTGGATCTCCTAGTAAAAAAATCCAAAGTACATTCTGCAAGCCTGCAGTCTGCTGCCTTTTCAAGTCATTGGGATCCAAGGAGGTGCTGCATGAACAGACTGTGCGCCGTAGACCTGCAGGATCGCATGCAGCATCTCTGTGTAGCACATTTGAAAACTTTGAGTGGGGGTGTGGAGGAAGGGCATCAAAGGACTGAAAGGGAGAGTTCAAAGGTGCATCAAAGGCAACTTGCGCCCAACCATTTCAACCGTTAAAATGCTTCTTCAGGGAAGTTTTTAATGAATCAAAATTTTCGCATATCTCTGCTGGCCAAATTCAGTTAAGTACACCTATTCCCGGGATGGAGAGTCCTGCCAGGGACCCAAGTCGGTGTTAAGGATGAGCCTGTCAGAAAAAAGGTAGCATCCCTAATTCAGCACCACAAACACAGATTCAAAGTCTTACCTTGATGAGCTAAGTGCTCAAAGGCCATATGTCTAGATCTGGGCTGGGAACTTGCAGCCCTCTAGATGTTGATGAACTAACATGAAAAAAGGCAATTTCTAGAAAGTTCTTACCATCCCAGCCATAGTTCCTAGCTTTGATTGCTCCATATTCCTACCACAGATTCAAATTTTGCCCCTGCCACAAATTTTCATTGGGGGGGGCACTGGTGACTTATCATGAGTCCTGTGAATGTGCCATCTCTCCCTGCCTGAGTTCAATGAGATGGAAAGAAAATAAGAGATGACCTTTCTTTGATTTGAATGCTTGCAGAGTTAGCCTTTCGAGGCGAAATATATCTCTTATCCACCCTTGTGACATTTAGGACCAAGACTGATTGGCGATCCTTGTTTGCTTTTTTTCAAACTTGGAACTTATATTTATTTTATGAAACAATTTATATCCCCGTTTCTAATGCTTACACAGGGTGGCTAACTGATTAAAACCAAACATAAATACATTTTGAACAATATAACAGCGCAAACAATGCAGCAGATAACACGAAGGCTTCGGACAAAAACTTGCACATCCAATAAAGCACACGTCTGCCCAAACAGGAAAGAGTTCGCCAAATGGCAAACTCTAAGTGAGGGGGCCAACAGCCTCCAGGGGCAAAGTATTCTGCAATTTAGGTGCAGTCCAAGAGAATGTCCTTTCTGTTGTCCCAATGAGCCTCCGCCATATCAGGATGTCAGATCGTAGGGTGCTGGCCTAAGATGAAACTGATGGATCTTGATCTTGTTTGCTTTTGATATCATTTAGATTCTCTTGTGTATCTGGGAACATCCTATTCTTCTGCATTGGCTAAAAAGTGAGTTGTTTATGGATTTTCTTTCTCACGAATGGTACCTTTGAAAATTCTCAAAAGAAATGGGGCCCCTTCTTGGAGATCATCAAAAAGGTGCTCGTGTGGAGGTTATGTAGGAAGGCTAGTTTACTCCATCAGTTGATACTCTAATCTGCAAAATGGAGAGCCTCATTCTGAAGGGCATCAACACTCAGGTGTTTAAATCCATCCAGGTATGTCATGACTCTGCAGGATACCAGCCCATAATAAGTTTCCAATAATGTGCAGTCCTTGCCATTACTCGTCTCCTCCCATTCTTGGAACAGCTGGCCATCTCTTGCTACAGATGAAGTGAACATGAACTTGTAGCAGCATCGGTTGTATCGGATGTGCTTTTTACCTGAAAAACGCGAGCTGTGGATGGGTGCCACACCAGCCTTCTTAGCGCAGATTCCCACAAAGATGCCAGGAGGCAGAGAAAGAGGGACTTCTTTAGATGTTACGTAGATCTTCCGAGCCACATCCTGTGAGATGACAAATGCTGTTGCACTGCAGTAGTCGGGATAATATTTTTCTGGATATTTTTGTATGGGGACAAAGCTGTGACTTTGTAAGTCTCTGTTGGGCATTTCTTGATGAACCAGCCTCCCAAGGTAAATGTCTTCAGGATGGGTCCGTAAGTTCAGCAAGTACTCAACCAAAGTTGGGAGGTTGATGAACATCTCCTCATCTGTTTTGAGAATGAACCTGGCCTGGGAACAGAATGTAATGATCCACTCCATGGCCATGACAATTTTTAGCGTTTGGTTTTCTGGGGAGTCCAGGAAAGCACCTTGAATGAAATCTTGATGCTTCTCCATCTCTTTTATGACCTCCTGTTGGGTGGCTTCTGAAGATGGCTTGCCCAGCACAAACAAGGCAAGAGTACCGTAACCTTTAGCATGCGTCATGTTGGCCCACGTTCCTCTAATGGCATCACGTCTCGATGAGTTTTCAGGTCTGCTGAAGATGAGGACAAGCAGAGATATCTCTTCACTAGAACAGGCCTCTGAGCTGCTGAAAGCATAAGCCTTGGAGATGTTGGCCTTCAAGGGGGACATATCCAACTTCCGTGCTCTCTCCCTGACCTCCAGGACTTTCACATCGGTATAGAAGGTGGGCAGCGCTCGTAAGAAATATTCTTCCACCAGGTCAGCTCCAAAGATCAAAATGTGGAAAAGCGCAACATTGAAGAGAATGAAACACCACTGGTGAGTCCGGAGTCTGCAGAACACCAGCTGTGGGAGGAGAGGAGAGGTTAATGACAACTTCTTTTTTTAATGCTAAACAGTGACTATTCTTATCCCTTCCCACTGCCTCTCTTGTAGTGGTATTGGAACAGCTTCTTTCTGGTGGGGTCCCATGTGTGGTCCAAAGAAGAGAGAGTAGGGAAGGGCCCTGAACTTGCCCATTCAACCCTGAGAAGAGAGAGTAGGGAGGGGGCCTGAACTTGCCCATTCAACCCTAAGAAGAGAGAGTAGGGAGGGGGCCTGAACTTGCCCATCCAACCCTAAGGAGAGAGAATAGGGAAGGGCCCTGAACTTGCTCATCCAACTTGAAGAAGAGAGAGTAAGGAAGGGCCCTGAACGTGCCCATCCACAACTGACACCTGGACAAGAGACTGAGCAGCAGCTCACCTGGTCACAGTCTTGGTATGAGGTTCTATATTTCTATTTAAATTGTAGTTATTTCTAAATTGCATATTTTCTTATAAATCAGCACAGGCAAATTTGATGCAAATCCATGTCTTCTCTTTTTTCTTTGGAAAGAGCAATGCATGTGGCCATCCTACGTGGAAGGCTTAGAGGGCTCACCACTCAGGAAGATAGGCAAGAACGTGTCTCTTCTAAACAAGAACAGAACAGCCACCGGTTCTCCCAGATAGAACTAAGTCTGGTGCCGCTTAATGACTAGACACACATTCTGTGTTCATTTAGTTTGTCTTGTCCTTCACTGGGTTGGATCCAAGGTGTGCCAAGACACTGGGTTGGATCCAGATTTGTTATACTTGGAGTAGATCCATTGGATCCATTGGAATCAATGGGACATATCAATCAAGCCTGGATCTAACCCAGTATCTGTTCTTTTGGTTACCAATGCATATTAGAAAAATAGATTTGGCTCTACATGACTGCAATTGAAAGTTTCTGCAGAGTGTGAAATGGCAGACTGTGTACACTGCATGGTGCTTTAGAGTTCAAGCTCACACATTTATATAATGTGCATTAGAGACATTCTCTGTGAGCCTATTCAATAAAAGCAGTTGGAATGTATGCAGTTTGCTTCATATCTTAAATTCTACCAACATTCACCCTTCGTTTAGGATGGTGGGGGAAATCTATCAGTACTTTTGCTTCATTTTAAATATCCTGTAGCTCAGTGGTTGAATAACTGCTTTGCATGCAAAGAGTCCCTGGTTCATTCTCTAGTATGTACAGGTAAACCCGAAAAGACCCATTCTCTGGAACGCTGGTGAGTTGCTTCACCAGTGTGTAAGTTATCCTGTGCTAGATGGATTGATTATCTGACTCAGTATAAGGCGGTTTCCCTCTTTCCTGTATAATTCAGCCCCATGAGGACTGGAAGTTTATTTTTAGATGAATGGCAATCTCTGAGTGGCAGAGCACATATTCTGCAGGCAAAAAGTCCAGAGGTAGGATTGGGAAAGACCCCTGCCTATAGCCTCGGAAAGCGGCTGCCAGCCAGTGCTGACTATACTGAGCTACACAGACCAACGGACTGACTTTAGCATAAGGCAGCGTCCGATGTTTCTGTCAGGGTAGCAGATCTGCTGTTTACATCACATGAATGAGAAGAATGAATCTCTGATTGCCAGCTACGATAGAGAAGGTGTGTGGCAAAAATAAAAATAAAAGATGGCAATCTCAATTTCACATGCTGCTTTTCAATTGCAAAGCGAGCTTTAATGTTTGCAACAACAAGTGTGCATTAAAGTATTGTCACCGTGATTGATAATAAAAGACAGCTCATTGCTTACCTGCATGATGTTGGTCGATTATGCCGGAATCCCCCAAGCGTTTCGAAGATCAAGTGTGCAGGTTTGGATGTATAGGCAGTATTTCTGCATTCAAAGCAGTGTTTGGTATGTAGGTCTACCTGGATGAAGTTACCACCGTGTCGTCTACCAAATTTGTTATTGTTGTTGTTGTTTCCATTCAGCTCAGGCTCTTGTAATTCCAGAGCCAGGTGATCATATTACAGTTTCATCAGTGAAGTAATTAGCCTTTTGTACTTTATATCAGTTTCTGAGATTAAAAAGAGAGAGAGGCCGTGCAAACGAGATATTTAAAATGTATGAATGATCCTTCCTTAAACAATAGAGCAGCCACAGAGGTTTACTTGCTAAAACTGCATCCCGATGCCACTTTCCTGAAATAGTTAGCATTTCAATTAGGGTATATGTGTTCGTCTTTAAAACTTATTTATTACATATTTTGAAATACAACTATGTCTTGGTAAATTTTGTAAGTCCAATAACATTTTACAGGATTGATTAAGACGTGTTCCAATATGTACAAATAGTAAAGTGATTAGTGCTTCTACATGTTAATTAATATATTGACATTTTAAAAACAAAAATGCTATCAATACAATATAAATGTATGTATTGAGAGCTCTGGGTTTTTTTTATTTTTCATGAACAAGTTTTGTTAAGGGTTTTTTTTTGATGTGCTTCAAAGGGCTATAATGTGACACTGCTCAAGAAATGATCCAATATTCAAATGTTAAGCTATTAGGAATCCCTGTTCTAACTAAAACAGTGTGGAGCAGTGGTTAGGGCAGCCTCCCCCCCCATCTGGTGCCTTGTAGAGGTCCTTCAGGGCTTCTATCTCATCAGCCTCAGCCTTTGTGGCTAATGGTCAGGAATACTGGGGGTTCTTGTCCAAAATATCTGGAGGTCTTCAGATTGGGGAAAACTGGGTTAGAGGATTGTACTAGAACTTTCTAACCCCCGCGTGAAGCTGCATGCTGACCACCACAAAAGTTACTTCCTGGTGCACAAAGCGTATCAACTGTATCTTAGAATCAAAGCCCCTGTAGATGGAGAGCAATTTCACTGAGGAGAGCAGCTTTCAATCAGAAAGCCAATCTGGGTTAGGCAACCTGATGTCCTCAGATATTCTGGATGATATCTCCCATAATTCCTGACCGCTGGCCAATCTGGATGGGGCTGACTGAAATTGTAGTCCAAAGCATCTGGATCACACTGGCTTCCTTGTGACTGGGTTACAGTAAGTGGGATCTGCCACCAAAATGTTTCGGTATGGAATCCTGTTCCTCCTCTCCATGATACCCTGTTCCCACCTTGTTTTCTGCCCAACAGTCATTGTACTTCCTCAAAAGTCAGGTTCCTCCCTCTTGCGTGTGGGCTGTACTTTATTGGCCACACCAGCCACAGTACTCACTGCGCGAACTTTGGAAATGCAAGGAACCATGACCGAGTAAGAGGAACATTGAGGGTTTTAAAGTAGGATGGGGAACGTTAAAGCTGCAGGAGCTATCCTAGAGTGGGCAGATGCAAAAGAGGGCAGGGCTCCTGCGGCTTCAACCGTGATGACAAGGGAATTTCCCCAGGTGCTGCATGCCTACAAATGCCACCTGCTGAAATTCCCTTTTCTACATAACTGTTAAAGATACAGGAGCCCTGTCCTCCTTTCCATACGGTCACCCTAAGTGTCTCCTTTCAGAGTGAGATCACTTCATAGGAATTTAGGAGGGCGTGTGAGGGCGTTAAACATCCTTAATTAACTTTATGAGGTGAGGTGGCTGAAGGCTTTTTCTTTTTCTTTTTTTTAAAAAAAACCTGTAAAAAACTATTTTAAACCCCCAGCACTTCCTGGATTGTGACATCACATAGTCTTAACCATCTTTTTGGTATAATCTGCTGCCAGCAGTTACATGAGAGGAATTCAAGTGGAGGGGAAGAAGGAAGTTTGTGAAGGCTGATTAAATCTTTTGATGTACTGAAGCTACTGGACTTCAGCAGAAGCCAAAGGTTCCAGTTTGGGGCAGTAAAATCGGATGATGTGTGAAACACCAGTCTTTCACAGAGAGCTCTTCTGGGCCTTCCTACTCCCTCTTCAAAATTTCATTGCAAGACAGCTCCCAGCAATAAGAATGTATGAGTATAGAAGGCTGCTGCTTTCGTGCTACTCTACGCTCCATGTTGGTCTGTTACGGGAATGAGTCCTAAGGTCTCCTAGTAACTGCAAGGCTACTGAGCTCGGGGGGGGGGGGAATGCAGGTTTGTATTAAGACAGAAGATCCAGGCCACTGTTCAGAAGATCCAGGACACTTGCCCAGGTGTGCCTTCTTATAACCATTCCCATGAGCAACAGTCTTAGAGCATCATCAGAAGAGTGTTTTATACCAACCACTCACGTTTTTTTGTGGGTCCTTTTGACAATGTCGTCCATCTCCAACGTGTCTCCTGTTCACTGGGCTCTGTTTTCCGTGATGAAATAAGACCCGAAAAATTCATTTTTTATTTTATTTTGAGGCAAAACGTGCCGCCATTTCCTGCTGTGTGTGGGAAAAGCGGCAAGATAAAAACGCCCACTGAATGGGCCACATGGTCGTTGCTGTTCCCTCTTTCTTCCCCATGTGAAGAAAGAGGAAGCTGCTCATTCTGTCCCTCAATTGTGGGACAGAACAGTAATGGTAGGGAAACAGGATTCCCCCCCCCCCCCCCCCGTCTGATGAGAATCTTAATCATGTGCTGTGTGTAGGAAGTTATAGAAAGGTAGATTTGGGTTGAATATTAGGAGAAACCACTTAATGGTCAGAACAGTTTGACAACAGGCCTTTTGAAACAACACATTAAGCCATGGTTAGACTGCTAACCTTTTTGCAGCAACTGGTTAGTGTACATGTTTAAACCTGGGTTATGTAGCCAGCATGGTTAGGAATGGTTGCATGACACGCTAAGCCATAATGTGTAGCTCAATATGCTTAACCACCATGACTTAGTGTGTTGTCTGAACAGGGGCAATGGAACCAATGGGAGGTGAGCTCTCAGTTGCTGGCAGTCTTTGAGCAGAGGCGGGGCACTCAGTCATCTGTAAGGGATGCCCTAATTCTGGATTTCCTGCCTCAAAAAGGGGGGTTGGATTAGATGGTCAAGAAGACCCCCTCTTTCAGGTTCATGGTACTGAGTCTGTATGATATTCAGGGGACTGAGGAGGAGATATAGAATTGGAAACTCACTCTTGATGTAGAAATGATAATGGTATTAGCCTAGATTATGTAAGCAGCAGAATGAGGTTGCAGAATGGGATGTACCATTTGGATTTAAGGGAAGTGTCACATTTCTAATGCTTCCTTATTTTGTATTAAACATCCTGGAAGTAGAAAATAAGTGCAGCCAGTAACAGGCAGAGTTGGAACCATTCTCTCTGCTGTGCTGGATTTCTTTTGCAGAGATTTTTTTGAACCTGGGGAGAATTCAGAAATGGTACCTTCCCTTCTTCCCAAACTGATACACTGCACCTCAAGCAATATGCTGCATGTGTATACAGCTTTCCAAGGGGGGAAGATTGACAGCAATTATGACCAATGGGAATGCCCAACCAAGTTCCTTGATTAGGACAAGGGGATTTGTTGTCTTGTGAAGAATGCGAGGCTCGTGTGGAACGTGGAAGAGATATCTTTTCTCACAGGTGCAAAATTTTGGCCTTGTGTGAATCGACGCCTTGGTGATTTGAGCTTTCCAACAGCTGCTCTCAGAGTCTCATGGGCAGCTCGGCTGACCTCCCGATTCCATCAGCTTGTGATGTGTACTGCCAAGTGGAGGTTGAGGCTGCGCCAGCAGTTGATGTACTAACTGTTTTGAAATACCTATGATGTGAGAAACAGGTGGGCTCTGATGATGGCAGGGTGCAGATTGCTGGATTGATTCTGCCTCTTCCAATATGGCGGAAACACTTTCTTGGGCCCTGTAACTCTTAATTACTGCATCTTATCCTATTTTAATGATGGATAATTGTGTCTGTCATACATGACAGCAAAGTGGAGTGGAGTCGGTAGCTGATGACTCTATCTGGGTTCGGATGAACAGCTGGGGAAATAACACAGTGGCTCAATTTGGATGACACAATAAACAACTGGTGTGGGGGAAACAATCGTCAGTTGTTTTGACTATTGTGCCATCCGAATGCTGCCATAGTCAACTCAGCGCTGATCCTCATCCACACCACAGTTGATTATTTATTACCATGTTGTGTGGGGAGTGCCCCCTAGGGTTAGGGTTAGTCAACCCACCATTGACTATCGTGTCGTCCGAATTGAGCCAGTGTCAGTTGTTTGCCCCACTCATGGCAGCCACACGACTGGGATTACGCTAATTACCTGTGCTTCATCGCAGGTTGTCATGTCATCCAAACCCGGCGCATGGCACGGGCATAGTGAATTTCCACCCACCTCACTACTCCTACTATAAACCATGGATTTGAGGATGGGTGAAAATGTTACGCCCACACTGTACACTGGGTTTGAGTGGCATAACCCATGATGTGGCATGATTAATCTCGGTTGTGCAACTGACAGGCACAGAGGTGATCATCTGAACAACCCCCCTGGGAGTGCAAAAGAGAGAAAATATTGGAAGAGGAATGTGGCTGATATTGATGAATGGCAATCTGAAATTTGCTTACGAGCTTTGGGTTGGCCTGTGAATCAGCCCATTAACAATGGGTTGGTACACACACACATACACACATCATTTGTTGATGATTGGTGGCTGGTAGTGAAATGTCTGACCCTACTCCCCAGAAAAGTCATGTGTTTTGAGGCAGTGCAAATGTTTCTGACCCAGTTCACACATCACAACTATCCAGGAGTTGTTTAAACCCTGGGTAGTCATGAACGAGCACGAATGAATGAGCATGCTGGTTCCCTGCTGTCTGCTTCCACTCAGCTAAGCAACCCCGGAATGCTCCATCCCTGGGTTGTTTAGTGTGATGTCCAAGCTGCAATGATGGGTGTTGGGAGAAGGGACCACCGAATTGTAACCATGGTTACAACTCTGGGTTGTCCCTTCCCCATCAACCCACAATTCCAGGCTCAGCCAACATGCTAATCAACCTAGAGACAGAGTGTCCCTGAGTTGTTTAGATCAGTTGGAGTGGGTGGTTAGGAGACATGGGTAGATATGATGTGTGAACCAGATTTCTGTCTGTTGTTTGGTCCAAACTGGCTCATTCATGCATGGATGATGTTACAGTCAATGAGCCATGAACATGTGATAGATGTTATGGATGGTCCAACCTTTTGAGGCAGAATTGGTTTGATTTCAAGGGGCTTATTGTGATTAAGTATAATGATGGGCACCCAATAGAATGGGAAAATAAATGGCAATACTGTGTACTGTAGTTATACAAAAAGCAAAACAGAGGATGACATCAGGTGCTTGAAGGGGAGGAGCCAAATTGGAGTAGAGGTTAGAGTCTGTGAGAGGGGAATCTGTGGCCTTCCAGAATATGATAGAGTCCAACTCCCATCAGTTCCTGCCCACATGGCCAATGATCAATGATTTTGGGAGTTGGAGTCCAACAACTTCTGGAAGGCCACAGATACTCCATCCCTGGGTTAGAGTGTCAGACTAGGGAGACCCAAATTTGAAGCCCCACGTAGCTTCAGCATGTCACTATGCATCAGCCTAACCTACCTCAAAGGGTTGTTGTGAGGATACAATATAAGGTGACACACAATTGGACTAGTTGAGTGGGTTGGACTAGATGACCCTTGTGGTCCCTTCCAACTCCACAGTTCTATGGTTCTATGTATGCCAGCTTTGCCTCTTCGAAAGGAATGTTGGGATAGAAATATAATTAATAAATTAAACAAACTTTTTAAAGATATGTTTCACCTGTGCAATTTTAATAGGGTGACCCTATTTAGGAAACCAAAAAAGAGGATACCCAGTGTAGGGGCAGGGTGGGTAAATGAACCTTCACCTCCTCTGTTCCAATCAGGGCCTTAAAGGCCCAATTGGAGGGGAAAGTATGTCATTCCCATCCGCCCACTGCTCCAATCAAGGCCTTTTATTTAATGTCTGGGAATGACACGCTTTCCCCTTTAAGCCCCCCCCCCCACTTGGAGCAGTGGGGGGGATGACACACCTCCAGAAAGCATGTCACTCCCTCACCACACTAACGGCAGCCTTAAAGGGGAAAGTGTGTCATTCCCACCTGCCCACTGCTCCAATCAGGGCCTTTTCTTTAATGTCTGGGAATGACACGCTTTCCCCTTTAAGGCCCCGCTTGGAGCAGTGGGGGGGGGAATGACACACCTCCAGAAAGTGTGTCACTCCCCCGCCACACTAATGGCAGCCTTAAAGGGGAAAGCGTGTCATTCCAGGACATTATAGAAAATCCCCCGACACCCAGGATATATATATAAAAAAAAAACCAGGACAAATCCGGGGAAATCTTGACAGTTGGTCACCATAGTTTTAATGTGACTTGTATCATAAGCTGTATTGTGGGTCTATATTGGGGCTAGAGGTGTTTAAAATACCTAATTCCATGAGTGAATGATATACCTGAACATTTCAATAAAACAAAAATATACAACAACAGGGCCATCTGAGGGAGGCCAATTTTGCACTGGTAAGCAGATGCCATGAAGGCAAGTGAAGGAGACGAGATGATGCCCTGGCACAGGAAGATCATTTTCACGCCCCTTTCCCAAGTATTAGAACAGGAAGCCCATGGGAGTAGGGTTGCCATACGTCCTGGAAAACCGGGAAAGTTCCGATTTTCTAGTAAATTAAAAATGTCCCGACCCCCTGGGCAGGAATCCCGGATTCCCGCGAGAGGTGAGACTTGATGGAAAAGTGCGGCAATTGACTGCGGCAGCGCAGAACACGAGGGTGAAGCCGGGGGTGGCAACTAGCCCAGTTGTGTCTGCTCGGATCCAAACCCTCCAGGCCTGGAAATTCCACTGAAGCAATTGTTGTGTGCGCGAAGGGTGCGTGGGTTGGCAGCGATGTGGGAAGGGGTTCTGAAGCTGCCTCAGCAGTTTCAATCCAGACAGAAAGGTAGGAGGACATTAGTTTTACTAACTGGCAGTGGGTTTGTTCCCCCTTCCCCATCTCTCTCCCTCTCTCCCTCTCCCTCCCTCCCTCCCTCCCTCCCTTCCTTCCCCGGACAGCATATTAATAAAGCCACCCAAGGCTGCGGGTCAGTTGACCCATCTACAAAGGTTCTTTGCCCAAACCACCTTTGCTCCTTGTTCCCACGTGGTGGGACACGTTCATCGTAACAACTCTCCCTTCCCCCACATGCCTCAAAGGAAAACCCCAAACAAAAAGCAACAATAATAACACACACACCGGCGCCCCCCTGAAAACACCAAACTCGCCTCGGCCCCTTTCCCTAACCCCGGGCTCGCCCAGCCAGCACGCCATGGCTCTCCCCAGGCACTCTCACCCAGGGCAATTCTCTGCTTGGTGCTCTCTTCCCCCTGCGCGGACCCTCACCCAGCCAGGGCTGGCTCCGCAACCAGAGCCAGGACAGGAGTGCCCAGCAGCAAACACACACGCCCGACTCCCGCACACTCCTCTCTCTCTCTCTCTCTTTCTCTCACACACACACACTCACACGCTGCAGAGGGGGACGGATAGAGAGAGGGGGGAGAGGCTCGAAAGTGAAATTTTTTATTGATACAGAGAGAGAGAGAGAGAGAGAGAGAGAGAGAGACTTTCAAGACAATTTCAAATTATTGTTTCTCTCTGGGAAAGAAAGGCAAAGGGGGGAAAAACAGTGAGCAAGCGAGGGCTTCCCTCCCTCCTCCGTCCAATCACAGAACATAATGAAATGCATGTTTATGCATTCTGAGTTATGTCAAAAATAAATAAATACGTTTTAAAAATTGTCCCGGTTTTGAGGATTCATAATATGGCAACCCTACATGGGAGGTGTGTTTCAGTTGCCATGGTGACAGGATTACAGCCTAGTCGGGTCCCCTTCTCGTACAGAAATTCTCTCCAAATTCAGTTACGGGACTTCAAAGTGCTTCTTGCTTGTCCGATGCCCTTGAATGTATTAGTTCAAAGTTTTAAAAGTATTTACTTTGAAATCCTGGTCTCTCAGTGGAAGAGCGGCCTGAATTTGTCACTCTCCCCTGCCAGCTCCGGCATTGTGAGGCAGCTGCTGAGCCCACCAGGGCTTATATCTGCTCTGGGCCACCCACAGCAGGCAACAGAGACTGTGCGCTTCCAGTTTCACTTTGTCAGGAATAGAAGTCCGGGCCGTTGAACTTGTAGTTTAGCTAAGATTTAATTAGAAGTAGCCTGGAAGGCGTTGGGGCCTGTTTGGCCTTTGGAATGTTACAGTCCGTGTGAATAGTTCTCTTTCAGTGTCCTCAGAGCAGAGATGTTGTGTCTACCTCCTTTTCCCCTGAACAGGCTGATGAGTTGAGAGAGGAGAGGGCAGAATCAGATTCTGAAGAGGATTTGTTGGTAACACCAGGAGATAGACTGATTCCCCAAGTCTTTGTTCCAGCTGCAGAAGATGTAAATGCAGAGATTAGCACTCAGGAGAGAAACGTATCTGCAGCTGAGGAACCCCGACTGGCATCCCAGGAGGAGGAGGAGGAGGAGCCGGTGAATGCTTTAAAACATGCAGTGTGCTGAAGAAGGCAGAAGCGGTTCGAGGCCAGAGTAGAGAGATGCAGGTCGGAGTGGCTCCGTAAGAAAAGAGACACAACTTAGTGTCTGAGACTTAAAAGACTCTCTTTTTGGTTCCTAACTGAAAGCAATTGTTTCTTCTGTTCGGTTTGCCTAATCCTCCCTTGAGGCTAGTTATGTTAATCAGTTTGTTTTGTGTTTGAGAGTTCTGGATGGGGTTACACTCCCCCTGAAAGACTGTGTTCGCAGCTTGGGGGTGCTCCTGGATCCGTCGCTCCAAATGACAGCTCAGATAGATGCGACTGCCAGGAGTGCCTACTATCAGCTTTGGCTGATACGCCAGCTGCGCCCCTTCCTAGAGTTGGAAGACCTAAAATCAGTAGTGCACACGCTGGTAACTTCGAGGCTCGACTTCTGCAATGCGCTGTACATAGGGCTACCTCTGTGCCTAGTCTGGAAACTTCAACTAGTTCAAAATATGGCAGCCAGGTTGGTAAACGGTACATCTAGGGGTGACCACATTACACCAGTTTTAAAATCTCTTCACTGGCTGCCAATCAGTTTCCGGGCGAAGTACAAAGTGTTGGTTATTACCTTTAAAGCCCTACATGGTTTGGGTCCAGGTTACCTACGGGATCGCCTTCTCCCATACAATCCGCCCTGCATGCTCAGGTCCTCTGGGAAGAATTTATTACAGTCAACAAGAACTAAACTGACAACCGTTACCCAGAGGACCTTCTCTTCTGCCGCTCCCAGATTGTGGAATGACCTGCCGGGAGAGATTCGCCAATTTACTAGTCTTCAGGAATTTAAAAGATCTATAAAGACTGATCACTTCCGGCAGGCCTACCTAGATGAATTTTAAGTGTTTTTATTGGTGTTTTATTGGTGTTTTAATGCTGTACTGGTTTTATCTGCTTTTAATCAGTTTTTGTATTTTGTGTTTGGTGTTGTTCCCCGCCTCGATCCGTTGGGAGAGGCGGGTGATAAATATATTATTATTATTATTATTATTATTATTATTATTATTATTATTGCCTGAAGTAAAGGTGTTTGTGTTCAATTCAGATTTGGCTAATTATTTGGTTGCTGTAAATTGCCCGGTAAAAGAAAACACAACAAGAGATTTAGGAGTGTGTCATCTTGGTGGACTGAGCAGCGCTGCCCTGTTTGGACAGTGGTCTGGAAGAAGCCCAGGAGCCCTGCCCTCTTTTGTATCTGGTCACTCTAGTATAGCTCCTGCAGCTTTAACTGTTATGATGAAGAGGGGATTTCACCAGGTGCTGCATGCATACAAATGATACCAGCTGAAATTCCCTTTTTCGTTCAACTGTTAAAGATACAGGAGCCCTGTCCTCCTTTCCATATGTGCACCCTGGAGACACGTATGTCATCTTGAGTTGTTTGGTTTTTTTAGAAAGATGGGATGAAAACATAACTGGATGATCTTGACATCCCTTGCAAATTGTCTACCACATTCAGAGCTGGAATAGATAACTCTTGCCTGGATATCGGGTGTCTTGTCATGCTGAGCGAGGCTTGTGGTTTGGGGCAGGAACAATGGCTTGAGTGGAATTTCACTGACACATAGCTCAGGCCCCCCCAGCTTGCTGCTATGTCGGGCATTCCTATTTTTGGCTTCGGAGTTTGCATATAAACCTGCAGCTTTGCAGCCAGATTAGACAGGCCAGCCTCTCCGCGTTGAGCAAGAAGCATCGCTGGTGCGTGAGGATGGGTATCTATGAAGAAAGAGGGTGAGTACAGAACTTTTAACAAACCGGCAGCTGGTTCCCCTTGTTTTAGAGAGCGGGCACCAGAGAATATCATCAGTATGTATGTGCATACGTGTAAATAATTGTACGTGGTTTATGGATATTAGTCCAGTGAAACTGAGTTTGGTTCCAATCAGTCCCAAACTTGGGGAGAGAACGTTTAAGCCTCCACCGTTTCCTCCAAAATTCCACACCCAACTTTTTTAAAAAAAAAGTTGAAAAAGAGGGTTAGAAAAAAAAGTGGGGGGGGAAGCCTCCATTCACTTTAATGGAAAGGGTTTTTTTACCCCCTCGCCCCCCCATAGGTGGTATTCTGGAGGAAGGATTAAACCTCCCCTCCCAAAATTCCATCTGTGTGTGTGTGTGGGGGGGGGAGTGGGACCAGCATGCTCAGGGAGGTTTTTTAAAGAGCTTCAAAATTGGTGCCCCCCCAATTATGGAATGATCTCCCTGACGAAGCTCACCTGGCACCAACATTGTTATCTTTTCGCCGCCTGGTCAAGACTTTCCTCTTCTCCCAGGCATTTAACAGCATATACTGAGTTTTTAATTGACCCCAGAACTATATTTAGGCCTGGCTGAGAGTTCACAGTTGTTTTAAATGTATACTGTTGTTATATGTTGTCTGTTTTTATGCTTTTATTGTTTTAAATGTTGTATATCGATTTTTAATGTCCAGAGTTTTAATTTTTGTAAACCGCCCAGAGAGCTTCGGCTATGGGGCGGTATATAAATGATAATAATAATAATTAATAATAATAATAATAATGGATTAAACCTCCCCCCATAATTTCACCAGGGGGGGTTAAAGGAAAAAAAACATTAGAGTCAATGGAGCCTCCCCCCCAGGTATTTTAAATCCCTTTCTAAAGTTTTAAAAAAACCAAAACTCTGAGCATGCCAGTCCCAATATCCCCCCTAATAGGAGGAATTATGGGAGGTGGGGTTTAATCCCCTCCCTAATTCCACCTATGCGGGTGGGGGGGAAGTAAAAAAAAGTTTCCATTAGAATCATTAGAGACCTTTTTCCTGTTAGGTAGAATGAGCTGAGGATGCTGGGAGTAGGAGGAGCGTCCGTGAGGTGTTGGAAGGACAGAACTATGTATAACACGGAGCCTGCCCTGCCCTCCCTAAGCTAGCCTCCTGCCTGCTGGTGTGATGATTACCCCATCGACAATACTGAAGCAAGATTGAGCTGCAAACCCAGTCTGCTTCTGTACATGGAACGGTGTGGGCACCATCTTGTTCCTTGTCTCAGGTGGCTGGATGCCTTGGATGACACTGAGTAGGAACCAGATTGAGAAATGCCACTTTAACCATGGTTGCTGTTTCCTGCTCACGCTTCTTCATGCAACTCAAGCTCTTTTAGATCTCCATTAAAACCAAATCAGCCCATGGCTTTACCCTTTCTGAGTCAAGGTCATGAACTGTAGATGCTCTAAAATATTCTTGCCTCCCTCCCAGGGTCGGGATGGCTCAGGCAGCTGCCTTTTTAAAGGCTTGCTCAAATGACCAAGCTCCTGTGTTGCGTTCCCCTTGTACACGCTGTTGCTTTCTAAACCAGCACCTTGAAACTTCTCCGGAATAGAAGAGCAGCTTGCTTGCTTTTGGAAGCGCGACAAGGGTCGCAATAATAGGGCAATTTTGCATCGTTGCTGCAGGGAACGGTTTGAATCGAAGAGGAAGCCGTTTAGCTGGAGAACCAGGGTCGGGATGGCTCAGGCAGCTGCCTTTTTAAAGGCTTGCTCAAATGACCAAGCTCCTGTGTTGCGTTCCCCTTGTACACGCTGTTGCTTTCTAAATCAGCACCTTGAAACTTCTCCGGAATAGAAGAGCAGCTTGCTTGCTTTTGGAAGCGCGACAAGGGTCGCAATAATAGGGCAATTTTGCATCGTTGCTGCAGGGAACGGTTTGAATCGAAGAGGAAGCCGTTTAGCTGGAGAACCAATTATGCACCTCCCAAAAGAGGACCTCCGGTTGAGCTTCTTTATGCTAGTAAGTATAACAGGCTGCTGTTCCCACTGTCTGCTCGAAAATGTTTGTTTTCTCTATGGGCGTCTTCAGATGGGCATTTTTTCGAACGATCCTCATGGGATGGCCACTGGTTTTCCCACGGGCTCTACACGACACCGTCACCATGCTGCTGTTGTCCCATGTCTCCCCCACTTTTCACATGTTATTTTGCTGTGGGGGAAATGTGGTATTTTTTGGGTGGTCATGCGATGAAACCACCATCGTCTCCCCATGTAATCCTTCCGTCATGCCATGTCCTGCTTCGTGTGGGTGGGTGTTGGGCAGTGCAGTGTTGATGTCAGGATCAGTTGGGAGTGACTCCTCCCGCGCCTCCGCGCCCTCGCCATTTTGCTCCTGCTCGGCTCCGTGTTTCAGGAATGCCTAAGCAGATGGTCAAGGGGGAGGGAGATGGTGGTTGCAACGGATGTGAGCGCATGCAACCTGTTACCATTTAATCCCCTCTCCCAGTGTATACTCAGACGAGAAAAGTGTCACTGTTGGTTTCACAGGGACAACACTGATTTGCACATGGGGTTGGGGAGGTGGACCTCTGAAGCCGCAGACTTCTGAATTTTCAACAAATCAGCGCTTTACAATGGGATGGGGGCTGCTCAGAAAACTTTTAGCCCTTTCCATTCAATTCCCATGCACACACACAGGAGAGAAGTGGAACCCCCCTCCGCTCAATCCCTTCTCCCAGTGTATACACAAATGAGAAAAGTGTCACTGTTTCTTTTACAGGGACAATACGGACTTGTGGGCGGGTCAGGGCGGGTCTCTAAAGATGCAGACTTCTGAACTTGTGAAGAAGTGTTTCAACTCACACCAAGAGAGGGGAGGGGCTACGCCAGATGGGTGGACAACCGATAACATCCTGCCAGGCTCCACCCACCCTTGTAAATGGCATATAGCGTTGTGCGTAAAAGGAAAACCGGCTGTATAAAGGCCCAATTAAATCCCGAAAAGAATCTGGAACAGGAAGAAGTGGTAATAAACGGGAGAAAATGCCTCATCTGAAGACGCCCTATGGCATTGGTAGAGTGACTGTATTTGGGAAACCATAAAAGAGGATGCCCAGTGGGGGTGGGAAAGCACGCTTTCCGGTGTCTCCAAAAAGTGCAACGCTCCTACCCACCCTCATTTGCTCCAGTTTGGGCCTTTTCTATAATATCCCAGAATGACAATGTTTTCCCCTTTAAGGCCCTGATTGGAGCAGTGAGGGGAATGATGCACCTCCAGAAAGCATGTCATTCCCTCCCGCCACACTAATGGCGGCCTTAAAGGTGAAAGCGTGCCATTCCAGGACATTATAGAAAATTACAGAAAATACCCCTGGACACCCACGATAGAACAAAACCCAGGACAAATCCGGGGAAATCCTGACAGTTGGTCACCCTCACGGCCTGAAGGGAAAGTTACCCCCCTCCTATAAATGAGGGAGAGCTGGGAGGAATGTGATTTAAAAAAAAAAATGAACTAATTTCCAACTTGTGCTGATGTGGCAAACTTCTGGCCATCTTTTTGAAAGAAGAGAGCTGCTCCTCCATGTTCGAGGCCCAGGGGACCTAGCTGGGTCAGTTGGCGTCTGAGGGAGGAGGAGTCAGCAAAGATTTTGCATTTGAGTCCTAAATAGTCACCACATTATAAGCTTGGGTGGTTAGTCTGGATGTGCTTTGAGGGGTCCCTTACAGCAGGGGTAACCTCTTGAACAGATACAAAGGAGGGCAATGCTCCTGCAACTTGTTTTTTTAAAATCCCCCTTTTTATTGTGAATATCAACAAAACAGAACAGAAAATACATTGTGAGGGGAAAAAACAAAACAAAAAACCCCCTACACATTATATATATAGGAATATTGTCATTTGCTATCATATTTACCATTCATTTAAAAATAAAAGGAGGGGGGAGAATTATACATAGGTTCCAAGAAAAGCAGACCAAATATCTTGTGTATTTATCCACTCGCAAGTTGCGTCTATATAACACCCATTCAAAAGATGATAATGTTATTAGGTCCTCAATCCATAGCATTATGAGAGGTCTGGATTTGTCCTTCCAATATGATAGTATAAGTCTTTTGGCTGTCATGAGGGCTCTGAAGATCTATCTGCGCTGACCCTGTGTTAACTTCCAAGAAACCGGTAGCTTTAACCGTTGTGATGAAAAGGGAATTTCACCAGGTGCTACATGCCTACAAATGACACCTGCTGAAATTCCCTTTTCTATACAACTGTTAAAAGATTCAGGAGCCCGGTCCTCCTTTTCATACGGTCACCCAAAACTACATGTTTCATCGCATTTGTAGCATGCAGATAATCCTCATTGTTTTGATTTATCTGTTTGGTGCCAGTGGAGAGGGTTTGGGACCCTGCACACTTATAGTAAGGTAAACAAAATGGTGGGGATCAGCTGCACACTACTTATTGAACACAGGTTGTATTTCAGCCCTCAGTCAAGAACAGGCTGGAGTTAGCCAGACACAGTTGACTTGCAACTCTGGAAGCATCTTAGCGTTCAAAAGCCCTGCCCCACAGATCTAATGGGGGAGCAGTATCTGCTGGAATGTTAATGCCATGATCTTCCACGTACGTTCCACCTGTTATGTGTGTGTTCATAAAAATAAACTGTCTATCACAACTCCCCCTGGGGGTTCCAAAGTCCTCAGTCTAAGGAAGGAGCAGGCAACCTTTTTGGCTCCGAGGGCTGCATGTGGTGCTCCGTGGGGTCATGGACTATATGCCTGTGCATGCACCCCCACCAGTGATCCTGATACAGAGATCTCTTTCCTTGCTGCTAGTGATTCAGGATGACTGGGGGAGGGAGAGGAGATCCCTTTCTCCACCCATTCCCCAGTCATTCTCATACAGGCCAGAGGCCACTCTTTTCAGCCAGGAAAGGGTGATTTGTAAGAGCATCTCAGGGAGGGAAATTGATGGTGCCAGTGCATTGTGTGGGCCAGGATGTTCCCCTGGGATGCAGGTTGCGCACCCCTCTTCTAAAGAAACCGAATCCTACCTGCATCTCGCCATTCTCCCTGCTCAGAGAATTGGAGTGTGAGGGCATAACACTATTTTACCATTATTATTTTTTTGAGGTGGTAAAAAGTTGAGGAGTGAAGAGCGGCTGTTGACCAGGGTCAGTTTTCCCTGTGAGAGAGGTACCCTGGTCTTGTAGCAGCTGTTTCATTTGCAGATGTTACAGGTAGAGCTGGCATGAAGCAAGTAAGCTGTGGCAGGTCCTGAAAAAACTGTTGGTCCCACAAAGCACCACAAGATGTCTTGGAGGTTTCCGAGGTGGCTGCTTACCAGCCAGATGCAAAACTCAAGCTGCTCTAGTCAGATTCAAGTACCTCTCCCCCCTTTCCTTTCCTACCATGGGCATACTAATCTCATTCCCAAAACTGGCAGGTAGGAGTGATCTGAATCCTGTTTATATGTGTGCATGTGTGTGTACAGACAGATAGAAAGATTATCTATCATCTATCTATCATCTATCTATCAAGCTGAATGTATGTGTATGGGTTTGTATGTCCGGAAATGTTTACCCCTTTCTAGATGAGCTGCAAATTTGAATATTTGGGATGCTGATAGGTCTTCCTATAAAATGTACACCAAAAAATCCCAACCCCCAAATTTTCATGGTTTAACTATTTTAAACAATTGTAAACAAATCCTACCCTGACACCTACAACTCCCAGCAACTGTCAAGGAAATGCCTCTCAGAGGATGGGGCCCACTGCAGACCGCCAAAGGCATGCTGGGAGATGTAGGCATTTCAGAGATCTCGGGATCGCGCGTGGCTACATGGGCGATCGCCCGAGATCTCTGAAATGGCTACACATCCCAACATGCCTTGCCTAGGGCTGCCCGAGTCCACTGAGAGCTGCTTTTCTCCACTGTTCGGCAGTGCTACTCCTAGAGAAAATAGCAAGGAGCAGCATCAACCACAAGCGGAGTGAAGTGGATTAATGTTGCCCAATGATGCCAGGAATGTCGGCTAGTATAGATATATTTCTGGGGGACCAGGACAGGGCATGTTGTTGTGTAAGGGGAGCAATTTGTTGTTTTACCCCATATAGATGTGATTTTATAAAAATAGGCCAAGTAGGTAGGCAGGAGGCTTTAGTATCTCTCATAAATTGCTTAGACTCACGGTAGCTGTTTCATCACATCCATGTTTTCTCGGTATCTTCTTGCAATCCATGCCTGCTAATTTAGGGATGGGAAGAGGGTGTGAAGAGGGGGGAGGAGAAGAAGAGAGAAGGCCTGACTCATCCATGCCCATCTGTAGATGCCAATTAAAAGTTAGACTTTGCTGTTGGGAAATCTTTGTCCTGCTGGATCTGGGCTAGATCTTGCATTGGGACAAGGGAAGCTTCCTGTTTTATGTGCGTTGTGGGGTTCTTCAGCTGGTGAGTGGTGAGTGGTGTGTGCCCTGTCTTTCACGGTACAGTCATCTCCGCGACAGCCTGCAGTCTCACTGGCTTCTCATGCTTCAGCTCAAGGGCAAGGGAAGGCTGTCGTAAGGCAACCTTCCCCAACGTGGTGCCCTCCAGTTGTGTTACAACTCCCGCCATTCCAGCCAGCATAACAATTGGGGATAATTGGGTTACAGGATTTGTAGTCCGGCACATCTGGTGGGTGCCCACTTGGAGAATGTTGTCATCTGGCAACTCACTCCCATGGGGCTTTATTAGACCAGGAAGTGTGGGTGGTCATGGAGGCTGCAGAGCTATGGAGAGAGATGCAACAGAAAGAACACAGCTCCCCCAAGAATTTACCTTAAATGTTTTGCTTTTGATTCCCCTCTCCCCAAAGGCAGTCCCCCCCCCTCTCAAATTGAAAGAGAGCGGTTGCAAAAAAAGAAATGAAATGAAAGGGGGAACAATGCGGAAGAATTTTTCTTCCCAGTGCTAGATGGGAAGGGCCTGTCCTTCCTCCATTACATTTTGAAGATCTGATCAAGGATCCCACCCCAACTGCAGCCAAAGTTCCTGTCTCGAGCCCAATTAAATGGGCAATCATCCCTGTGTAGCTAGGCAAAGCTCCTTCTGTTCATAATTAGTCCAGCTCAGAAACTCCCTGGTTGCCAGGCAAGATGACGCTTCGCAGGTTGGCAGTCTGTCAGTCACCAGGAAGTTCACATCTATCTGGGAAGTTAGAGCCACTAATGAGGAAAATCTATTGCTGCTTTAAAGAGAGAGAGAGAGAGAGAGAGTTGGCAGTTCATTCTCAGCAACGTGTCGCTCTTTCTTGTAACATCCCCTTAGTGAGTTGATGACTGGAAGGCAACATTTTAAAATAGTCCCTTAAAGACACACACCCAATGTCAAGTCGGGCCCCTGCTAAGCCCCCTATCTCAGCTGGGGGGTCCGTGGCCTGCTGCTGATTGTCACCTGTTGACCTGCTGCCTCTGAGCAAGTGGGCAGTGAGAGGAGTGAGGAGGGACAGTAACCTCTGTACGCTTTATCCTCTCCCTCTGGAGCTGGCTGGATTGGACCATGCAAATGGGCGGCGAGGGGGAGATGGGCCCACTGATAGCATCTTTCTCAGGGACCCCTGAAACCTGGTGATAGTGAGGGCAAACCCAATAGGCTTGGCAGAGGTTTCCAAAAAAAACCCCTGTGTATATAGCGTCTCCAGTTTCTAATTGCCTGCTCCCCTGAACCTGTGTCCACATCCATTCTCCAGTATTTGAATGAACTCCTCTGTTGTTGCAGGCCCACATTCAACCACTTGCAATCTGGCCCTGATTGTATTTATTTATTTATTTATTTATTACAAAAAAGACAGACTCTTCCCTCAGGTTTACAATATAAGAGGGTACCTCCACGTGGAGGGCTTCTAGCACTACCAATTCAAAGACGCTGTGCAGCTATTCTGTCTTCTCCACCATAACTGATTCTTTTGTGGTAGTAGAAAAGAAAAGATGGAAGAAGGGGTGGGAAACCACAAGGGGGTTCTGATCGGAAGACACTGTCGTCTGGACCCTGTGAAAACTTCTGTGAATGAGGCAGGGCGATTGTATGATAAAAGGTAGGGCTGTGCACGGATCCGGATCTGGATCCCAAATCTGAAGCAGATCGGAGTGATCTGGACCTCCTGGATCCGGATCCGAACTGGATCGGGGGAGGTCCAGTTTGTTCCGGACCAGATCAGATCGATCCGGATTGATCCAGAGATCTGGGGCCCATTGCCCTTCCAGGTCTCTAGGTGCTGGCTGCACAGCTGGCACCCAGGGACGCCAGGCAGGTGGTGAGTCCATTGGACTCACTGTCCTTCCCCCACTCTCCCTGCTTACCTGCTGCCTCCTCGTCGCCACTGCCATCCACTGCTGCCGTCTGCTGCTGCTTCCTCTCTACTGAGTACGTTGCTCTACTGAGAATCAGGCTCTAAGGCCTGGTTCTCAGTAGAGAGGAAGCAGTGGCAGCGACAGATGGCGGCGGCGATGAGGAGGCAGGAGGTAAGCAGGGAGAGTGGGGGGAGTGAGTGAGTCCTTTTCCCCATAGACTTGCAAGTCTATGGGGAAAATGAGGGTCTCCGGATCTCGATCTGAATCTGGTTCTGGACTGGATCAGGGGAGGTCCGATCTGGTCTGAATCAGATCGGGCCCAATCTGGATCATCCGGATCCGGACCGGATCGGGGGAGCTGTGCACAGCCCTAATAAAAGGCTTATCCAGAAATACCTAGATACACAACACAGAAGGAAAAAAGGGTGAGGAAGAAATAGGAAATCTAGTGAACTTAGGTACTACTTCTAGGTTACAAAATTCTTATGACTAGCTGGAATGGAAATAGTTTGAGGAGAAGAGGAGCCAAATATTGCTGGTATCTCAGTAGAGCTGATGATGGAATGGTTTTGGAATCCCAACTCTTCCTCAGCTGCAGCCTGATGGAATGGCTCCTGCCAGGTGACAGTTGATGGAGGGAGGAACCCAAGGGATGGCTCTGCTTTCCTTCTCTCCCCCTGCTGCTGGAATGGAGCAGACAAAATGGATTCTTCCCCTTCTTTCTGCCATTCAGCCCTGAATGATTTTATTCCCTTGGTTTAATGCCCCCCCTCTTTTGTCTCGTTTTGTAGTTGGAGGATTGAGCGCCAGTGGCAATGTCAGCGGCGTGGAGTGTTACAACCCCCTGGACCACAAATGGAAAGTTCTGGGCTCTGTCTCCAGGCATCGCAGCGGCAGCGGGGTGGCTTCTTTCAACGGCTCCATCTATGTAGTGGGTGGCCATGATGGTGTGGTGTGCCTGAGCAGTGTTGAGAGGTAGCTCTATATCTCGAGAGGGGAAACATAATTTCAGAGCTCATGTTGGGGTGCTTTTGGATGTCATTCGTTTCAGCAATGGTGGAAAGGGTGGTCACTTAGGTGTCTGGCCTCGAAAGAGGGGGTGCATCACCAAAGAAAGAGGATGCAGATTTATATCTACATCTATCACAACCTGGGGCAAAATGGGCAAGAAAAGCGGCAGTTTTCTTCTGCAGCATCAGCGTTTAGAAGATTTATTAAAGTTCCCTGGCTTTTAATCTGCTAATCTTTAATGATGTAAATAAGAATACACAGATTTGCTTAACTAGATTTATTTGTAGTTTTTTTTTAAATGCATCTCTTGTTCTCAGCATGAGTTTCAAGATTGGCTAACAGCAAAATAATAATAATAATAATAATAATAATAATAATAATAATAATAATAATCTTTAAAGGCAGCTAGTTTGCATTAAAACCAGTAACAAATTAGCAAAATATTAGGACAAAGAAAGTAGGAAAGTCTTTCTTTAAAAGAGAGGAAGAAGCAACTTCCTGCCCTCCAGATGTTTTGAACTATCGCTCCCATAATCCATTGGCTGTGCTGTCAGGGGCTGATGGGAGTTGTAGTCCAAAGCATTTGGAGGGCATCAGGTTGCCCATCCCTGCTTTAAAAGTATGGGAGAATGAGATTGTCCTCACTTGGCACCAAAAAACTAATAAAGTAGGAGCTAGGCTAGTGCCCCTGGGGAGGGTCTCTGATAACTGAGGGCCAGCACTGAGAAGGCCCTGCCTATCAACCACCACCTAATTTACCTCTGAAGGTGCTGGCAGCACCTGGAATGGAGCCTGTTATGCAGATTTTTAAGAGCGGTCAGGTTCATATGGAATGCTATTTGCAGAATTAAGTCCTGGTTTTGGGCATCAGTCCATGGAAGAAAAACAGATATAAAAGAGACCCAAGTTCAAACCCTTGCTGAGCTATAAAACTCAGTGGTGGAGAAGGCTATCAGTGGCTACTAGCCCTGATGGCTCTGTGCTACCTCCAGTATCTGAGGCAGCTAGCCTGTATGCACCAGTTGCTGGGGAACATGGGTGGGAGGGTGCTGCTGCACCGTGTCCTGCTTTGTTGGTCCCTGGCCGACAACTGGATGGCCACTGTGTGAACAGAGTGCTGGACTAGATGGACCCTCAGTCTGATCCAGCAGGGCTCTTCTCATGTTCTAATGGGTGACCCTGGACCACTTGCTTTGTTTCAACTTTAGCTACCTCACAGGTGAGGAAAACCACAAACGCTGCCCAGGGCTTCTAGCAGGAAGGGAAAGAAATGTAATAAATCACAAATCACAGCAACAAGAGGGAAAACTCCATGTGTTCTGAATTGGCCAAAGAAGGGGAGTTTGTAGGGTGCATGTCATAACTACCCTTGTTCCTATAGCCAGGGATATGTTTAGGAGGGGGCAGGATTGGCTCCTTCCACCAGCAGTCCCTATAATAGGTAGGCCCTCTTGTGCTTTCCCATTGCAGGGCCAGGCATCTTGCTAGGCTCCCTCCATATTGTTTTGGCTGCCCCTAAATTTCTTTAGCACACACGTTATGACTGTTCCCTCTTAGCGACAGCCCAGTCAGGGCTCTATTTCTTGTTAACGACAAGCTTGACATCTCTGGCTCATTCCACAAGGGTTGCAGTTAGAGGGTTGGCAGGGGTGAGAGAGAAACCCTGACGAAATATATGCTTAATTAAGAGAGCAGGAGCATATGACAGGGATGTGTCACGCTGTATTTTGAGAGCCACTGGTTTGCTCCCTAAAGCTGGCTGTTCCCATTCCGAAAGAGTACTTTGCTGGAAGGCCCCTGCCCAGTGATGTAAGCCCAAGGGCTGGCTGGGTTTTCAAATTATTATTTCTGGCCATGATGTGAGCTTCCTGGCTAAATAGAGACCCTCTTATGCATTAGCGTTTTCGCCTTATGTGGCACGCCAGTTTTCTTTGATCGCCACAGCAACTTCTAATGCCGGGACTGTGTTCCACCTTCTGCCTCCCACCACTAGGCATAGGAGAGAAATTTGATTTGGTTCACATTTTAACTTGGGATACCGCCGAATTTTGTAATTCGTTGGTTCATTGGTCGAAACTCATCTGTTCGTATTATTATTATTATTATTATTATTATTACTACTACTATTATTATTATTATTAATTACATTTGTATACCGCCCCATAGCCGAAGCTCTGTGGGCAGTTTGCATAAGATGAAAACATTTAAAAACACTATACAAAAATTAAAACAGAAAAAACATACAATATGAACATACATTTAAAATCACTATAAAGCCTAAAATGAAAACACAACAGACCCAGGCTCATCAGATATTGCTAAAAGCCTGAGAGAAGAGGAAAGTCTTAACCTGTCGCCGAAAAGATGACAACGTTGCCGTCAGGCGGGCCTCGTTGGGGAGATCGTTCCACAATTGGAGGGCAACCACAGAGTAGGCCCTCTCCCTTGTTGCCGACCTCCAAGCTTCCCTCGAGTAGGCACTTGGAGGAAGACTTTAGATGTTGAACGTCGTGTTCCGGTAGGTTCATGTCGGGAAAGGCGTTCCGTCAGGTATTGTGGTCCCAAGCCGTGTAAGGCTTTATAGGTTAAAACCAGCACCTTGAATCAGGTCGGAAACATACAGGCAGCCAATGCAAGTGGGCCAGAGTAGGTCTTATATGCTTGAACCGCCTTTGTAGCAAGCCTGGATCAATGTATTACAAATTTGCGATTAAGTTCGGAAATGGATATGAGCTTTGCAGCATGCATGGTAAGGAGTATGCAGATCCCTCCTCACTAAATTTTCAGTCACCATGCCCCCTAGAACTCCCCTGCCCCAAATGTACTTGAAGAATTCTCATTAGGTGCCTCCCTTGTAGTTGCCTCCACCACTACAGCTTTGGCTCCAAGGAGGACTCTGCAGGGTCCATCGTCATACTGGCAATCAGCAACAGCGAGTAAACATCACATGACATAATCGCTTATGCAGGCCACATGAAAATGACCAATCAGAAAGGGGGCACATGACATGGTTGCAGGTGATGTCATGCCACACCATACAATTCCAAATAACAGCCGTCTACACGTGATGAGACTTCATCTTAAACGAGAGATCTTGTCCGAGCTCATGTGGATGAATCAGTTACTTCTCATGTAAATAACAAATCTACTCTGTGTAAGTTCACCTATCGCCAAGTTTAATGCAGATGTACCTCATTTTTGCTTCTGAACTGAAACTCACTTATCCTTCAAAAATTCACATATCTACACGTTTCGCAATGGCGTTCCCCAATCAAACAATGCATACAACATGTGGATGTTCGTGAAAATAATGTCCAAAAATGCATAATATTGTGGAAATTGCTTGCAAAAATTGTGTAGATTTGGCAAAATGGCATAAAAACGCATCTATAAGGAGAAATGCGCACCAAACGGCTTACGGATTTCCATATGAACTTTTATTTTTTAAAGTTCTCATTTTTTAGGGTGAACTGAAGTTAAGATTAGATCAATGAGAAACTGACAGATGTGTCCATCCCTACCTGCCCCCAAAGGTACAATCCTGAGCTGAATGAGTGGAAGAGGGATGTGGCCCCGCTGAGTGAACCCAAGCAGGATGTGGCTGTGGTGGAGCTGGGAGGCTTCCTATACTGTGTCGGTGGCTATGATGGGATGTTGTGCGTCAACACCATGGAGAGGTAAGCTGCGTCCAAGGGATATCCTTTCTGTGTGTTGGTGTCATGCCTTGATGACCATTCACTTGGCTTATTGATCACATTTGTACCCTGCTCTTCAAATAGAATTTTCCAGGTTAGGCTACACAAGAATCAAAGTATTCTTAGCCTGGAGAAGATAAGATTAAGGGGAGGCCTGATATCAGCCTTCAAATATCTGAAGGGCTGTCAGGCAGAAGATGGAGCAGACGTGTTCTCTGTTGGTCCAGAGGGCAGGGCTAGAACCAAGCAGCGGAAATTGCAACAAGGTAGATGTTGGCTAAACGTTATGAGGAACTTCCTACCAGCAAGAGCTGTTTGACAGTAGAACAGTCAGATGCAAGAGACGATCAACTCTCCTTTGCTGGAGCTATTCAGGTAGAGGTTGGATGGCCATCTGTGAGAAATGCTGCAGTTGCATTGCAGATCCTGCACTGACAAGGGGGGTGGACTAGATGATGTCCAAGACCCTATCCAACCCGATGATTCTAAAACAAGGGGTAAGACATAGCTCACAGGCTGCATGGAGCTTCTGCCTTCTCCCATGTGGCTCCCCTGCTGCTGACAAAGAAATCATGGCGGCAAACTGCAATGGCAGGCTTGAAAAGCTAAAGTTGCCTGTTCTAGCCTTTCATAATATTGGGGCAACGAAGAAGGCTTTGTCCGGTGCTGAAAAGATAACAACGTGGGTGCCAAGTCTGAGTCTCCTAGGGCAGAGACTTCCACAGATGGGGTGCCACTACTGAGAAGCTTCTGTACCTTTAGTTGGTAGAAGCAGCCAGAGAAGCACCATGCATAATGACTTAGAATCATAGAATAGTAGAGTTGGAAGGGGCCTGTAAGGCCATCAAGTCCAATCCCCTGCTCAATGCAGGAATCCACCTTAAAGCATCCCTGACAGATGGCTGTCTAGCTGCCTCTTGAATGCCTCTAGTGTGGGATCCTTCAAGTTCAGAAGCAGTCGACTTTGGAATATCAGCTGCTCGTAAACAACCACAAGAGAGAGCTGTTCCCTTTGTGTCTGGTTTGTGGGCTACCAAGCGGCATCTGGTTGGCCACTGTGCAAAACGGGATCCTGGATAATGTAGACCTTTTGTCTGACCCAATAGGGCTGCTTTTATGTTCTTGTAAAGGATTAGATAAATGTATGGCCAAATGCATGGTCCATCTACATCTCATAAAGCATCGTGAAATGGAACATCCAGGTTCAAAGGCAATCTATCTTTTGAACACCACCTGGTTGGACCTGGGGGTGGGCAAAGCCAAGGGAGAGCTGTGACCTCCCTGCCCTGTTTGTGGGCTTCCCACTGTGGGAAGTGGGGATGCTGGACTAGATGGGCCTTTGTTCCTTGCATTCCCATTTTCAAGGGGCTGTAGTGTGGGAGGCCAACCCATGGCATGGGCGGTATGGAGATGTGGTAGACCTGAACAGAAAATGGAAGGATGGCAGGCCTGGTTGTGGCTGCAAGGTTTAGTCAGCTGATCAGTTCAATGACTTGACCAATCTTTAAAGCTATTGGGGCCTTCAAGAAAATGTTGCAGTGTGGAATGTCCCTGATCAATCTTCTCCAACCAATCAGCCATCCCCTTTACCAAGACACTCCATTCCACACATTCCCTGCCCCTAAAGTATGGGGAGCGTGTTCCCACTGACATTAGGCAGGTGCCTTCAGTTTGGACCCACCTTCTTACGCAGGCTTATCCTGAAGGTTGATCTAGCCATATCTCAAGGAAAGCCTGGCCTTTTATTGTTGAGTACTGATCATTTTATTGTAATATTGTTCTTATGTTAACTGCTTTGATAATTTTATTGGAAACCAATATGCAAATTTGTGTGATAAATAATAATAAACCTTGCCAGTTTAAGACCAGAATTACAGTTATCTCAGGCAGGCTCGAGCAAAGCCAGGAAGCTAGAAGCTTGGTCTGATGCTGTAACGATATTGTGCAGGGTCATAAATGGTGCTTGCTTACTACTTACTTCTGAGTAAGCCTGCACAGGATCCCAGCATAGCTTTTTCTTTTTCCCGTCCTGTCTTCATCAGTGAGAGTGATTCCCTCAGCCGTCAAAATCACCTCACTCTTATCTCAGTTGACAATTTGGAGGAATCCAAAACATTGGCAGCATTCTAGCTTCAGAATGAAACTGAGCATGCCCAGCGTAATTTTGCCAGCTGTTGCTGCTGTCAGCTTTTGTGGGGTGGAAAACCTTTGATCATTTTCAAATTGCTGCTCAGAATTTCACCAAACCAAAGAAAGCCTGAGCGAAGCACATCAGTAGTTTCCTCCAGAATTTGAAAGAATGATGGTAAACCAAGCCACAGCTTGACTAAAAAGTACAAACGTGTCGGTTTCTTAATTTCCTGTCTCTGTTGCAATTTGTATTGGATCAGTTTGAAATATTACATGATTGTAGACCTCATCAGGTAAGTTATGGGTGCCAAGTTTCAAGTTGTTAACTTTACAAGTATCATTTTTAGAAGTAGAATTTTGAGGCTTATAATGGCTGAACCTTTTGTGTACGACTCAACTAAATTTAATAAAGCATTTTGCACTGCTCTGGATGTTGGCCTTAGTAACATCCAGTGGCCATTGCGATTGAAACACTGATTCCAATGTGTGTATACTGTTTCGCAATTGTACATTTGCCTCTAGATACGACCCTCTGCTCAACAGATGGCGCAAGATGGCGCCCATGAATCGTTGCCGGAGGGGCCTAGGTTTGGCGGTGCTGGATGGCTACCTGTATGCTGTTGGTGGATCTGATGGCTATTCTCCATTATATTCAGGTACTGGGAAGGTCTGTACGTACTGACACGACTGGGTCTGAAAACCACAAGGAGAAATGTCTCCCTCCCTCTTAATATTTTATTGATTTCATATTTTGAATTTTATCGGCTGCTCTTCGTCCCTAAAACAGCCCTAATGGTAGAAAGGCAATATGTTCTGAGATTCTATTTTTAACCCACCTTTCTCTGTCCTGCCCCTTATTTCCCCTACCTCAGGATATCTGTGTGATGTCACCTCTCTTACTTCTCTTTCAATCTCTCCTCAGAGTCCCTTTTCCCATGCAGGCTGTGTCATAACACTTTAATCTCCATTCCATTTAGTAAATAAGCCTTGTTTCTGAAATAAACACTTATTCTACCGCTGCCTACCCATTTCTTTGTTCCCTTCCCTGCACTGATTTTTTTTTAATTCCAAGCTTGTCAGATCAGGGGCCCGGTCCGTTTAGACTTTGGGAAGCACCATGTACATTGCTGGTGCTAAGCACCCTGTAAATTGTCCTGTAGCTTGATCCAGGGGCTCTTAATACACTCGTGTGTCTACACCCCCCCACCCCCACACACATGTTTCCAGCATAAACAAAAGCTTTATTGTTGATTTCAGTGTCAGGCTGGATCTGAAGCAGGTGTAGACAAATGGTTTTCCCTCATGGGTAACCGTTTTCCCCTCATGGGTAACCGTTTTCCCCTCATGGGTAACCGTTTTCCCCTCATGGGTAACCGTTTTTCCCTCATGGGTAACCGTTTTCCCCTCATGGGTAACCGTTTTTCCCTCATGGGTAACCGTTTTTCCCTCATGGGTAACCGTTTTTCCCTCATGGGTAACCGGTTTTCTCTCATGGGTAACTGGTTTTCCCTCATGGGTAATTGTTTTTCCCTCATGGGTAATTGTTTTTCCCTCATGGGTAACCGGTTTTCCCTCATGGGTAACCGGTTTTCCCTCATGGGTAACTGTTTTTCCCTCATGGGTAACTGTTTTTCCCTCATGGGTAACTGTTTTTCCCTCATGGGTAACTGTTTTTCCCTCATGGGTAACTGGTTTTCTCTCATGGGTAATTGTTTTTCCCTCATGGGTAACTGTTTTTCCCTCATGGGTAACTGGTTTTCCCTCATGGGTAACTGTTTTTCCCTCATGGGTAATTGGTTTTCCCTCATGGGTAATTGGTTTTCCCTCATGGGTAATTGTTTTTCCCTCATGGGTAACTGTTTTTCCCTCATGGGTAATTGTTTTTCCCTCATGGGTAACTGGTTTTCTCTCATGGGTAATTGTTTTTCCCTCATGGGTAACTGTTTTTCCCTCATGGGTAATTGTTTTTCCCTCATGGGTAACTGGTTTTCTCTCATGGGTAATTGTTTTTCCCTCATGGGTAACTGTTTTTCCCTCATGGGTAATTGTTTTTCCCTCATGGGTAACTGTTTTTCTCTCATGGGTAACCGTTTTTCCCTCATGGGTAACTGGTTTTCTCTCATGGGTAACCGGTTTTCCCTCATGGGTAATCTTTACAGGAGAGGGAAGTAGGACAGGATAAGGAGGAGACATCATGCCACCCCACTTTTCTCTTTCACCTTCTTCCTGCCCAAGCAGTGGGTTGCCAGGGAAAGAATAGGTCACTCTTGCCAGAGGTCTAAACGGATCAGGTGAGGAAGGCTTTTGAAGTCAAGTTGAGGGCCCCATGAAATCAAGCCAAGGGTGACATATGACCACAGGGTTGCAGGTTGCCCACCCCTGAGCTAAACAACGTAACAGAATGAGGTGTTGTAATCCTATTATTATTATTATTATTATTATTATTATTATTATTATTATTATTTAAGTAGCACTTTATTACAAAGTGCTGTCCATAACATAAAATAGAACAGCAGTTTACAAAAATACAATAAATACAATAATCTTAATATAAAACCTTAACTGAATTAAAAGAATATACCAGTAAAAGCTTAAAATATAAACCCATACAAAATATATAGTGGCCACCACAAGGGCCATCAGCATGCTCTACCTCAGGAACAAAAAATACAAATAGAAAATGAAAAACGACAAAGCCTTTTGCCTGCTGTGCTAGATTTCTGTTTGCAGAGGGCCACATTGTATGTTTAACATTAAAAAAACCCATGTGTATTGAACATAGAAAAGCATTAAAAATGTAATGAAGTAGTGGTGGAACTCGGCATGAGGACTGAAGCACACATGAAGCTTTGGATTACAGCCAGTGTCTTCTGCTTTGTTGCCTATCCCAGTGGAGCGTTACAATCCCATGGAAGACAGATGGACTCCTTGTTCTTCCTTACGGACCTGTCGCGAGAACCTGGGATGTGCTACTTTTCAAGGGAAGATCTACGCGGTCGGCGGGCGGGATGATCTCACCGAGCTGCGCAGCGCTGAGCGATTTGATCCTCTTGCCAACGAATGGTCTCCTGTTATGCCCATGATGTCAAAAAGGAGTCAGGTATTAAGCCACTGCTATGCTATGCGAACTCACCAAGAGTCATGTCATGGTAACACAGTTAGCCTGTTCTGAAGGGCTGTGGCTGATTGTTCCAGCGTTCTGGCTTGTAACTTGATGTTCACACATCATGAAACCTCAATGAAGGCAGTCTTTTTAGAGGATCTTGAAGGGCAGCAAGATCAGTAAACAGAAGATTACTAAACTGTAAGTCAACAACAACAACAAGCTCCTATTCTTTATTAAAAAGAAAAGAGCATCTTTGAAATTTCATCTCCATCAAATCTGGAGATGTGAAAGATTGCCAGCAGTGTTTACTTTAAAATGGCTTCAAAGCTCATCATTGTGGTAGAAAGCCAGATTTAAAAGGGAGATGGGCAGTGATGTAAGCTGAGCATTATCTGTTGTCTGTGGTATAGATGCTGTCATGGTTGTTTCCTTTTTAAAGTGTAACTATTTGCTGGTTTGGGATACAAACTGCTAGAAAGCCCCATTTTAAAAATTTCTATTTTAAGGCACTTAAGGTATCTTGAACACCTGAAGTTCTCCCCCCACCCCCTTTTCTTTGCTTGTTAGGAACTCCACTGACATTTTATTTATGATTTACAGCACATAAGTGTGTTTAGGATTTCCACCTAAATCATTTATTCATTGAGCCTTTCTACAAGAAGCTTTTATTGTGATTTCTCACTCACAGTAGTTTGCAGGTCTTTTACATGATGTCATTAGATCCTCTCCTGTGCTTTGCAATCGTTATCACAGTTCCCCCCCACACACACACCAACAAGGAACGTCTTGTATTTTTCCGAATGGCATTATAGAACTCTAGGATATTTATGCAATTCTGCTATACCATAGCACCACCTATTGGTTGTGTAATGGCACATATAGAAAGGTTGTAGAATGGAACATAGAGTAAGAGCACACACACACCCCGGGAAAAAAAACACGTATAAAGGAGCCAATCTTAATACCGCAGTGTATCTGGAAGCTGAAGCCTCGGTAAAGGTGTGGGTTAAAACCCTCATGTAGAAAAGCCGAATGTAATCAAAGGTTGTGGCTCTTTTTCTTTTTTGTTATGACTTTGGGGATTGGACCAACTTATGCCCAAACCATGGCACATCATCTCTGGAAAGCATTTCCTATGTGGCCAATGGTGAACGTGAGAACTCTGTAATATCTCTTCCTCCTCCCCTTAAAACATACAGGTGAGCCTTGCTGCTGCCAATGGCTACCTCTTAGCCATTGGGGGATATGACGGCATTGTCCATGTGTCCACTGTGGAAGCCTTTGACTTGGAGCTCAATGCGTGGAGGTAGGAGAACATCCTCTTTCAATGAGCTGTAGTTTCTCGTTACCTACCCTGGCCACTATCCTTATTGGTGCTTCCCAACAGACCCACTCTTTCTTCTGAATTAAAACTAAAAACACGCTGCCATTCTTATGTTCCCCCAAATTCAATTTTAGACTAAGAGGTTCATCAGACGAGCGTTTTACCGCTCGCTCGCTATTGCCCACCTACGGATGTGTGTGTGTCCTTTAGATGACGTCGTCCGCTTCCTGCTCCTTCTGCTCATTTTTCCATCACAAAATAGACCCCTTTTAATCCGACCTTTTTTAAAAAAAAAGAAAAACCGGAATATGCCGCAATCTCCTGCTGTGTGCAGGAAAAGCGGCGCGATACAAGTGGCCCCCGAATGGGCCACATGGTCTTTGTTTACTTCCTCTTTTCCTTCCAGGCAGAAAGAGGAAGTAATGAGGGTCAAAAAGGGGGGCGGAGAAGTGACGGCAAGGAAATGTGATTTCCCCCATGTAATGACGCTCTAAGAACAAATGGGACCTGCAACTAAATGTCGCTGTGTGAAATGCTAGTGTTCAGGGATCCCCCTCCTCAGTGTTTTTCATTTTTTACCCCCAACAGTGAGTCAGCATTCTGTGGCCTCATTGGATTGTCCCCGTCACGCATTAAGATGTTTTGTACTTCTGAAAACTTCAGGGTCACCCTGAGCCTGCTGGTACCTATTTGGCTACCTATGCAACAGCACTCAGAGTCACAGCCTCAATATTGGACATAGAGGGCATTATGATTATGTACCTTCAGAGGAGCCTGAGTCCATGTGCCACTGCATAGACTACTAATCTGAGCATTCCTGCTGTTTTGAAGGATCCAGGACAGTGACTCACCTAAAGAGTCAACAGGGAGCAGGTGATCTTGTGTCAAGAGTGATTTAAGTGTTCTATTTGTACCTGATTCAAGAATGTAGCGGCGTGAACAGACTCTTATCAGTGGCCAATTTAGGAGGTGGCAAATCAGAGACATGACAGCCCCTCTTAGGACAGATAATTCTGCTCCAGCTCCTCATTGGTCTTCAGATATTTTATAGTAATTCCATGTATTTTGTTATATTGTATTCAGAGATGCAACGTGACTTATTCCTACAGTTGTGGGCTGGGGTGGGGGAAGAGTTAAGCAATACAGCTGAGGACCTATTTCTTTATTTACACCAAGAGTGAGGGAACCTGCAACCCTCCATATCTTGCTTATTTATTGACATAGGGCTCCACACTCTTGATTTGCGCCAACAAAATGCATCATGTCCACTCTCCCTGCCCTTTGCCGGTTCCTTCTTTTTCTCTCGCAGGCGCTTTGGCAACATGCAAAGCCGTCACCCCGGCGGAGGCGTCACCGTGATCAGAGCGGCTCCCCGCAATCTGGAGTTTTCCGAATTGCCTTGGAGCAGATAAAAAGAAGAAGATGAAGCCAGTTCTGGACTGTGGCTTGGTGGGTTGATTTTATTTAGCGGCAGTTGGGCAGATTCAAGCGAAAAGGGGAGAGGATTAGTGATAGAAAGTGATGATGATGATGATGATGATGATGATGATAATAATAATAATAATAGAATGTGACAAGTGGAGAGTCTTTGTGGTCCCTGCCTAACTTGACTGTTCCTGGTGAAGTGTGAGTGGGGCGTAACATTTGTCCTGCCCTCTGCTTTTTTCCCTTCAATGTGGCTCCCTCTTTGTTTCCCCCTCTCAGCTGAACTCTCTCCTTTCCACAGCAGTGCTTCATGACTGAAAGAAAATGGCCGGGACGGGGAGGCATTGTAGGGGGAAAGTGTGACACACCTCCTTCTGACCACCTCCTTCTCACCTTCAAATGTCCTCCCCCATATTCCCTGTGCCCCCGGAATTCACATTACCGGAGCAAAATGTAAGGTTGGATGCTCTGTGTTCAACAAATAATGTCTGAAGACTGGCCTTCACATGCCACAGGATGAAGTGGTAGAGTCCTCCCGTGGGAAACAAAAAAAGAGGACACCAAATGGGGGAGGCAGGAAAGTGGCTTTCTGGGGCCTTCAGAAAGCACATCATTTCCGCACCACCACCTTAAAGATTGAAGTGGAGGAGGGGAATGTGTCTCATTTCCCCCTCTCCCCCGTTTTAATTGGGACCTTTTCTATAATGTCCGGGAATGACACGTTTTCCCCTTTCAGGCTATGATTGGAGCAGTGGGGGGAAGGAATGATGTGCCTCCAGAAAGCGCGTCATTCCTTCCCACCATGCTAATGGCAGTCTTTAAGGGGGAAAGTGTGTTATTCCAGGACATTATAGAAAATTACAGGAAATCCTCCCCCCGACACCCAGGATAGAACAAAAACCAGGACATATCCGTGGAAATCCTGAGAGTTGGTCACGCAGGGACTGATGCCACTGCAGGGGTGTATCTTTGGTTTCATCAAAAGCTGCCTTTGAGTGGAAAACTTGCACAGCAAAGGGTGGAGTTGGCTGGAACATTTCCCCCCAATGGGCTGGGTTTGGTTTTGCTGTGTTGATGATGATGATGGCATCTAATGTTTGGGACTATAAAATGGTTTTATTTCTTTTTGAGGGGGGCGGTGAAGGTGCAGGAATATGCCATATGGATGCTTGCCAAATTGGCTTTAATGAGAGCCTTTTCTTTTTATTTTCCCTCTGTGCCTGAAAATCGTTCCCTGGCTGTGATTATGGATCCAGCAATCCAAAATAAAGAGTTCATTAAAGGGATATGCCCATCAGCAAAGTAAAGGATAAAAATTCCCTCCATAAATGCGCAGGGGTGGATTAACAGCGAATTAGAGAGCGCTCTGTGTGTGTGTGTGTATGGGTAGGAGGAATGGTTTGAGAGATAAAAAAAATAAATCCTTTTCAAAAAATCATCCGATGAAGGGATTGGCTTCAAACTTGGCCTGCCTAAGGCCCTACTTAAGAGCTGTCATGTTGCCAAGTTTCATCTCTTTACCTTTAAAAATAAGGGAGCTGTAAGCATTTTGGTTAATTCCAATAGGCTATAATGAAGTGGATATCCACACCACATCCATCAAAGAACTGGAGGGGGGAGGAGAAGGGGTGGGGCACGGTGGAGTGGGAGAGTGAATAAGCCACGAGATGAAATAGCGCAACAATGCACACACATGAAAGTGACCAGCGCTTGCTGCGCTAACGAAACGGAGGTCAAACGTACGGGTGCGTATCAGGGGGGAAAAAGTAGGGGTGATGGAGCTCCTTGTCTGAGAAACAGAAGGATTTAGAACATGATATTGTGTGAATCCATTCCCTCCTGCCCCCATGTACATTCTCCATTTAGGAAAGGGTACATTGAAGTTGGGGGTATGATTAAGGAATACCTTGATGAAATTGGCACCATGAACTGAACATATCCACGAGAGATGTTAAGATAACAATATCTTACTGTTTACGGTAATAGGATGCTTGTGTAGAGGAATGGCTATGGAGATGGTAGCTTAGTTTTTGCCATTAGTTTACTGCATGGCCTCTGCCAACTCACTTCAATCATCGAACGATACATAATCCAGTAGAATGTGTGTTTACAGTGGCTGCACTCTGCACAATAAACTGGACGCAAGGAAGCTGCTCCTTACCTGTCTGGTTCTTTGGCCCTACCCTTTACTTTTCATCCTTACTGCAGAGGTGGGCAATCTGTGACAGGCCCCTGAAAGCAATCAGTTCGGACCACTGGCAAGAACGATCTGCCCCCCTCCCCGCACAGAAACTCACTGGGCAAGGAGGAAGAGACGGGTGGGTCAGAGTAAGAGGGACAGGGGCAGCCCCCTGCTTTTGGCTCTGCCCATTATTAGTTTCAGCACTACTCACCATCAGCATGATGACCCCTAAGGGAATGTGGCCCATGACACATTAAAATAAATGTGCATCCCCCTCCCTGATGAAACCAACAACTTCACGGACGTAGATGCACATTCTTCACTCTGGCCACTCCATTTTGCTCCTCTTCCTGTCACCTCCTGTGTTCAATTTTAGATTGTAAGCCCTGGGGGGCAGGGATCTGCTGCCCTATTGTTTACTCTGGGTGAGCACCACACATGATGACACCACTGCATCAAGTACTGAAGTTCAAAGGGAAGCTCAGAGGATGGCAACAAGAGAGAGGACCTTCTCAGTGGTGGCCCCCAATTATGGAATGTTCTCCCCCGCAAGGCCTGCCTGGTGCCAACAATGTTATCTTTTCAGCACCAGGTCAAGACTTTCCTCTTCTCCCAGGCATTTAACAGCATATGCTGAGTTTTTAATTGACCCCGGTACTATATTTAGGCCTGGCTGAGAGTTCGCAGTTGTTTTCAATGTATACTGGCTTTATATGTTGTCTGTTTTTATGCTTTTATTCTTTAAAATTTTGTATATCGATTTTAAATGTCCAAAGTTATAACTTTTGTAAACCACCAGGAGAACTTGGCTATGGGGCGCTATATAAATGTCATAAATAAATAAATGGGAGGCGTTGACATGGCAAAGGTGTTTTGAGGCGGCAGGGCCATGTATCCCATCCTGGTTTTCAGTTCTGCTTGCAGCTGGGGACAACATGAAGCTACAGAAGAGGCAGAGTTAATTGTTTTATTTGGAGCAGCATTAATTAGCTCCTTGAAGCAAGAAAATGACACCCATTCTATGTCACTCCCACACATTTTTATTTGGTGCCTCTTTCTCTTTACTCCACAAACACCCAGCAATGTTTAAAACAAGCAGAGAGTGAACTTTCAATTTAATTCAATCTTCCTACTGGGTTTCTCTTATGCAAGGCATGGAAGACAGTCAGAATTAACCAAAGAATGCTCTTTAACTTAGGATGACCATATCTGAGAAACCAAAAAAAGAGGACACCCGGTGGGGGAGCATGGGAGAGTGGCTTTCCGAGACTTCCAGAAAGCGCATCATTCTCCTCCATCACCTTAAAGGCCCTGATTGTAGCAGAGGAGGAGAAAATGTATCATCCCCCACAATGCTCCGATTGGGGCCTTTTCTATAATGTCCAGGAATGGTATGCTTTCCCCTTTAAGGCCCCTATTGGAGCAGTGTGTGTGGGGGGGAATGACGCACCTCCAGAAAGTGCATCATTCCCACCACCATGCTAATGGGAGCCTTAAAGGGGAAAAGTGTATCTTTCCAGGACATTACAGAAAATTACAGAAAATCCCCCCTGACACCCAGGATAGAACAAAACTCAGGGCAAATCTGGGAAAACCCTGGCAGTTGGTCACCCTACAACTTCTGAGTGCAATTCAGTCTCAGTCCACTCTGCCCTCTTGTAAAAAGAAACACATTTTTAGAGTCACCTGTTTGTGAAACGACTTTGCGGAAAGAATGAGAATAGCAGTAGGATTCAGAAAAATAGCTGTAAAGCTGAAGACCAAAAACCAACAACAAACAGATGTACTGGTTGTTTCCAATGTGTTTTGACATGAATCTTTATCAAGACAAATGGAGAATATAAAACATTAAATACATGGCAAGTTATATATAAAAATATACATAAAAACATTCAACGCACATATTTCCAAACTGTCATGAATTTGCTGGTATATATATATATATATATATATATATGTTATCCTAAAAGTGATCTTGAAATTCTCTATGCACATGTTCTCTAATCAGATAAAAAGTGTTCAAAACCTGAGAGATAAGATATATTTAAAAACCAAAGCATTTAAACTACAAATTTACCTATTTTCAACAAAAACTCTGGATGCCATAAATTGATTAATTATAAAAACATCAGTTGGCTTAAAAATGATGGACCCTGTTCAGACGACATGCTAAACCACAGTGCAGACTTCCAGCAGCGGCTTACACACTTAGATCATGGCCATATATACATATTACTCACAAGCAAACCTATTTCTACTCTAGGATTGCTTGGAAAGTTGTTGAACCGAGGGGTTGTGGTCTCTATTCATCTTGTCATTCTTTGCAGAAAGCAAAATAGCTTCTTCAGGGACTTGGGTAACAATCCCCCAACACCGCTTACCTTATTGGCACGCCACCATTCTGTGGGGAGGAGCGGAGGGGGGAGGAGAGATACTCTGTGGCCATCCCTGGAGAAAGAAGTTCCAGTGGAGCCATCTCTTCTTAGGACAGGAGGTGGGAGTAATCTGCCACTGCTCCAGCGGGTGCATCACCTCCCCTGTCATTGAAGGTGATGTGCCCACCGGTTCTCACCGTGGCCGGTGCAGAGGGACAGGCAACAGGGGCGCTGATATGTCCATCACTGGCAGAAGCCTCTTGTCAGGTGACATGCAAGGAGACTGCTCCAGAGCTTCCTCCTTCTGCGGTGGGCATGCTGGGCACTCCTCGGCCCGCAGCTGCCACTGAAGAAGAAGAGTGGTCTTCTCATGTGTCACTCGACAAGAGGCTTCCACTAGTGAAGGATGCATCGGTGCCGAGAGAACCACTCCACTGAGAGGGCATCAGTTGTCTCGGTGGTGCCTCTTCCGTCCCCCTTTAGTTTCAAGGCAGAGAGCAGGGACAGATGACAGTCACAGGCCTCCCGCGCTCTGCCTCGAAACTAAATGGGGATGGCAGAGGCTCCGCTGAGACAGCTGATGCCCTCTCAGCGAAGTGGTTCTCTTGGCACTGATGCATCCTTTGCCCTCATCTCCATAGCAACAGGGAGGGGGCGACTATAACAATGCTGCCCACTGCCCCATTGCTATGGAAATGATGGCAACAGAGGGGCGATGTGAGTGAAAGGGTCCGTCCTTCAGCTGTGACAAAGATGACAGATTCTTGCCCATTCTCCAGAATGGAAGGGGAATCCTTGGCTGCAGCAGAAAGGATGCTTGCGTCTCCGATTCCCCTGCATCCCTCCTGCCGTAGGAAAAGATTCCCTTTCTGTTCTGGTGAATGGGGAGGGGATGCACAAGGATCTGTCATCCTCGTCACAGCTGAAGGATGGATCTTTGTGCCCCCTGATACTGGCAGATGGATTTCTCCCGCGGTTGGATGTTGCACGTCCAGCCACAAGAGACATCCTTGCCCCCCCCCCCCGCCCTGCGATCCATTTGGGTATCAGCTCGAGGGGATGGAACGGGCTCCTATTCCCTCAATCCTATCTCCAGATGGATCGTGGGGTGGGGTGGAGGCAGCAAGGGATGTGCTCATTCCTGGGAACGTGTGGGGCACCTCGATCGACGGCGCCCCACCTAGGGATGGCATGTGCCTGTGCTGGGAAGTGCATGGAGAGCCAAGGATCGCGGTGCCCCAGCAAAGGATGGCACGATCAGCGTCTCCCCAAGCGCTTGCCAGCATGGGATTATTTCCCCTGCTGATGGAGCCCTGCTGGGCAAAAGCTGCAGGGATTTCTGCTGCTCTTGTCTCGCGACTCTGTCGGCAGGGAAAATAATCAACGGAGCCTGCCACATGACGTGGCAATCAACGGTTGTACAGGAAAACAACTCTCCATTGGTTATCTCAATTGGTTATTTTTTTCCAAAATAACTAACTGTGGCATGGGTTTTGCCTGACAGACGACACGTTAGTCAACGGTGGACTATTTAAGCAACGGTTGATTAAATAGTCCACCATTAACTAACGTGTCATCTGAACTGAGCCAGTGACTTCTCCCACCGAGTGCTTTAAACTTGCAAGGTTTTAAAGTCCCTTAATCTTTCTTTTAGATTTTTTTTTTTTAAGTTTCACAGATGGAAATTTGCAGGCGTATTCTGTTTCCTTCCATGGATGCCTAGGGGTCCATCCCATAGACATAAATGGAAGGTCAAGTAAATTGGGACCCCCCACAGAGGTACTCTCTGTGCATACTGGAATCCAAATGAAGTATGAGTATTAGTATTATAGCACTTTCATCCCACAGTTTAGCCAAAAAAAGTTCTCAAGGTGGCTTACAAAAATAATACCCATAGGTTTACAATCTAAAAAACATGACACAAAAGGAAAGGGTATTGGGCTAAATTCTTAGCTGCGAATTGGGTTGACTACACCTTCTCCAAGGGATCTTAGTTATAACAACAGTGAGGACCAGACGCACAGTACCGCTGAGCGATCCTATTATAATCAGTAGTATAGAAATGTTAGAAATAAATAAAAAGAAAAAGGTCATGGGGTTAGTTTTGCCTCTAAGTGTATATATGCCAGATATTAGACTCTTGTGTTCCACGTAGCTGGAAGCATGAGATGCTGCCCTGTGCTGGGTGACTCATCTCCTCCGACTTCCACTGTTTTTCTCTTAAGTGACATTTCCTGTGCTTGGCTTGCTCCCTTCTGGAAAGCGTTTGCCAGAGGATGTCCCCACAGGGACCAACCAGCTTTAGAGCAAAAGTTTGGAAGCCAAGAGAACAAGATGTTGGCGGCTCCAAACAGACCAATGTCTGTTGACCTCTAGCTGCCAAGAGGAAGGTAAAAAGGCAGTTCTGTGGAAAAGGGAAGCTGGGAACAGGGTAATGGTGCAAACTGATGCTGTGATACGGTGGCTGCAAATTGCAACGCCACTTTTCCTGTTCTCTAATAGTAGAATAATTCCATGTGTTGTTATTAATAATTCCATGTGCTGTTATTAAGACCCTACAGGGATTGGGTCCAGGTTACCTGCGGGATCACCTTCTCCCGTACAATTCGCCCCGCACACTCAGGTCCTCTGGGAAGATTTTACTACAGTCATCCAAAACTAGGCTAACAACTGTGACCCAGAGGACCTTTTCTTCTGCTGCTCCCAGACTGTGGAATGGCCTGCCGGAGGAGATTCGTCAATTTAACACTCTCTCTGAGTTTAAGGCAGCTATAAAAAACTAGCCTTTTCCTGCAGGCCTACCCAGATGAACTTTAAACCAAGAATTTTAACATGTGTTGATTGTTTTATATGCTCTTTTAATTAATATGTATTTGATCTATATTGTTATTGTACTGATGTTGTTCCCGCCTCGATCCAAGGGAGAGGCGGGTAAAAAATAAAATTATTATTATTATTATTATTATTATTATTGGAATAATTAGATAGATAGAGTGCAAAGAACACATTTGCAGTGCAATCTTATATAAAAGTGTTTAGCCAAACAACTGTATAGCAGATCAAGTTTATTCTTCGTAGAACATTGATGTAATTGCAACATATAATTGCAACGTAAATGTCAGAGATCTGCAACAAAATATTGCACTGTGAAGTGCTTTCATTTGCCATTCCATCCCTCCTTCTCTCCTGGTTTTTCATATCCCCCCCCCCCCAACCCACAATCAACATTCTGTGTCCACTGAGCATGCTTAGTCCTTGTTCAGCTGTTTTTGAGGGTCCCCCATTAGAAGTATTTTTTCCAAATATTTTTGTACTTCTGCAAACCTCACATTTTTCTGAGCCTGCTACTCTCTCCATAAAAGGGAATTTCAGCAGGTGTCATTTATTTTCATCCAGCTCTGGGTGAAATGCCCTCTTCATCATAACAGTGAAAGCTGCAGGAGCCCTGCCTTCTTGACCAGATACACAACAGGGCAGGGCTACTGCAGCCTTAACTGTTGTGATGAAGAGGGCATTTCACCCGGTGCTGCACGCATACAAATGACACCTGCTGAAATCCCCTTTTCTACTCAACTGTTAAAGATAGAGGAGCCCTGTCCTCCTTTTCATATGGTCACTCTAGGCAATACAGAAAGCAGATCTGGGCTCTGTCCCATGTTCTTCAGATTGTCAACCCTTCTGTGATGTACCTATCCAAGCATAAAAAGGTATGAACTTTTTTGGACTATGCAGAAGATCCAAGGAGGATAAAAAAGTGGATTTTCCCCCCTGTTATCAGAGGGAATCAGAGGAGAAGAGGCTGCAATCCTGGGACCTCCATCAGATTGCACTGCACATAACGATTGTGATTTTTGGGGTGGAGGTGAGTAAGTCAGATGCAAAAGATCACAAGGGGTTCCTGCACATTTAATAGATGTGTAGAAGAGGGCATTTCAGCAAGTGTGAGTAACTTGCATAATATGAGCAGGTCTGAAGCCAGCTTGGGCTGGGCCATAGCTAAAAGTGGTTGGGGCCCCTTTTTCTGCCAGCTCTCATTCTCTCTCTCCTTCTTCCTCTTTGCCCAACGGTAGGGGGACCATGTGGAAAGGAGGACAGGGCTCTTGTATCTTTAACAGTTGCATAGAAAAGGGAATTTCAGCAGGTGTCATTTGTAGGCATGCAGCACCTGGTGGAATTCCCTCTTCATCACAACAGTTAAAGCTGCAGGAGCCCTGCCCTCTTGTATATTTGACCAAAATAACAGGACTCCTGCCACTCTAAGAATCACATCATGCCCACTTTGCCCCTATGAGCAGATGCCCATGCAGTGGCAATTAATGATGAGCACTTTTGCACAGGAATAGTAAAAGTAATATATTTATTATGATGAATATAAATGAACGGCGTACTTTTCCTATTATTGGGATTCCTCTTTCGACCAGTGCGATCCTTGTTACAGCCCAGAGATGGCGGCAGAACGCAAGGAACAGGCCATTTCAGACCAGCCTGGAGAACAGGGCAAATGGAAGAGACGAAACACACATACAATGTTTGGGAGCTTGGAATTGGCATTTTTGCAAATGCCTTTCCGGAGATGGAGCTGACGGCTGTGATGGGCTCTCTTGCCTTCTCCTGCACCTGGCAATTGCTCAGGAGGATGGAGAGGGCGGCCAAGATTTCCCCCAGGGGCTGAACCGCAGTGCAAGGAGGAAATCAACCCAATTTCCCCCCAAAAGCACCAACTTCTCGCTGCCTCCCACTCAATCCCCCCGGGTCGACTTGTTGAGCTCCATCGGCTCCTCTGCTTGAAGGAGGCAAGATCAAGATCGGGAGGACAGGTGAGCTGGAGGCTGCTGCTTGCAACGCACAGTGGATTTGGCCAAGGGACAAGTGGCTGCTTGGTTCTTGCCACTTGTGGGATCATGACACTAACAGAGGAGAAGCTGAGCTGGACATCAGCAGCAGCAGCAGCAGCAGCCTTTGGCGTTGCTCGGCTGGATGATCAGTTTCCTTCTTGGGGGTTCTCGATCGGGGATGGGCAGATGCATTCTTAGTGAACCTCCAACCCAGGCAGGCAGCAGACGGAGCATTGCAACTGGCAGGCAGGCACCAGGCGGGTGATCCTATGCGTTGACTGGCTCATTGGAGGAAGCGCAGCTATTTGGACGCGGAGGGATGCCTTCTCCGGGGGAAGGAGGTCGGGGGCTGCCAGGGATCTACAAACCCACCGGCCAGCAACGACTGGAAAGGACTCGACCTTCTTCCGAATGCTACACAAACCATACTTTTGAGTTTGACGACGGCCACTCGCACAGGTAAATTCATTCATTCATTCATTTCATGTATTAAGTTGATTAGACGTCTTTCTCTAGGAAAGACACAATGCGTTTTACAGCAAGGATTAAAACATACAAAGATGTAAAACAATTTTAAACAACAACAAGTAATAATAATACTAATAATAATAATTATTAATAATAATAATAATAGGTTGGGATTCAGGTTTGTCATGCTTAGACTAAATATTTCTAACTTTGAATCCAGCATCATGACGATGATGTTAAAACTCCATAACAAAGTCTGGATCTAACCTAATAATGATGTCAATTGTTGGATCCAGACTTAGTCATATTTAGAGTAGACTCATTTGAGATGGACAGGACTTACGTTAGTAATTAACTTAATTTATTTATTTATTTATTTATTTATTACATTTGTATACCGCCCCATAGCCGAAGCTCTCTGGGCGGTTTACATAGGATTAAAAACAATTAAAAACAATATACAAAAATTAAAACAGCAAAAACATACAACATACACACAATCTATACATTTAAAACCACATCAACACTTCAAAAACTACAAAAACAAAACAAAACAAACCCAGGCTCCTCAGATATTGCCAAATGCCTGAGAGAAGAGGAAAGTCTTGACCTGGCGCCGAAAAGATAACAATGTTGGCGCCAGGCGGGCCTCGTCGGGGAGATCGTTCCACAATTGGGGAGCCACCACAGAGAAGGCCCTCTCTCTTGTTGCTGACCTCCGAGCCTCCCTCGGAGGAGGCTCTCGGAGGAGGGCCTTAGATGTTGAACGTAGTGTTCGGGTAGGTTCATGTCGGGAAAGGCGTTCCATCAGGTATTGTGGTCCCAAGCCGTGTAAGGCTTTATAGGTTAAAACCAGCACCTTGAACCGGGCTCGGAAACATACAGGCAGCCAATGCAAGCAGGCCAGAGTAGGTCTTATATGTTCGAACCTACTGGTTCCAGTTATCAATCTGGCCGCTGCATTTTGCACAAGCTGCAGCTTCCGAACCACCTTCAAAGGCAGCCCCACGTAGAAACATTGAAACAATAAATTGCAATGGGTCAACTCTAAGTATGACTAAGTCTGGATCCAAACCAATAATGGTAATAATAATAATAATAATAATAATAATAATAATAATAGATTGGATCCAGACTTAGTCATACTTAGAGTCGACCCATTGCAATTTATTGTTTCAATGTTTCTACTCCAAGTATGAGTAAGTGTGGACCTATCCTAACAGCAAGAACTATTTATTTTTAAGGTTTCAAATGACATACATAATCTCAGACTGGCTGGACCAGATCAAAGGTCCACTGAGTCCAACATACTGTTTCCAAAAAGGAAACATCCTGATGCAGCATTGGTTGCCCACAAGCCATGCATGAAGACAGGTTAGCCTTCCCCTGTTGCCTGTCTCTGGCACCAGGTAACCCGAAGTACTCTGCCCCTGAACATAGAGGTTTTTCTTTACTAACCCATGACTGTCACTGGGAGGGGGGATATGGTGCCTGGAGGGGAAAATGTCACTGCTTTCAAAGGGTGAAGGCCATCATCCCTTTGAGCCTTCCTCTACTGTCCAGGTACCTGGTTGCTCAGTTGCTCTGGCTTCATGTTTCTGCTGTTTGATGCCAGTTTGGTCTGCAATAAGACTGATCTTTTTCACGATTTAAGTGCAGGTGAAGGAGCTGATCTGGTGTGTGTTACTAAGATCTTGGTGGGTCTACTGGGTGGTATCAGCCTGAGTTGTGACCTCAGTGCAGCGCCAACCCAGGCCAAAGGGCCCGGGGTTGAGCCACTCTGGTCCATAGAAATACCATCTTACCCACCACAAAACCTCTTTCTCCTTACGAGGGCCTGTACCTTTCATTGGACCAAAGAGAGATGTGGTTGCTGTTGGTGTACACTCGCTTAGCTGACCAGTGGCGTCCCTAACCAAGCTTGGTCTCGGAAATAGGGGTGCGCATGGCTGCAATCCTATGCATAGTTACCTGGGAATCAGCTCTAGTGAGGTCAGTGGTGTTTGTTCCCTTCTGACTGCAAAGGTTCGACACATGAAACACCTGGCGCTTGAATGCCAGATCTCCAGCGAGCTGCAATGCAACCTTTAGCTTCTCATTAGAAATGCAACCATGTTGCAAAAAAGAGTTACCATTTAAACTGCTGGCACGAAGAAGGAATCCCCTCAAAGGATAGGAAGGAAGGATCCAGTCTGATTGATTTATTTTTCTTGTTCTCTCATTTCCTCTATGCTGGAGGTATAGCATCATAGAATATTAGAGTTGGAAGGGCCCTATAAGGCCATCGCGTCCAACCCCCTGCTCAATGCAGGAATCTACTTTGAAGCATACCTGACAGATGGCTGTCCAGCTGCCTCTTGAAGGCCTCCGGTGTGGGAGAGCCCACCACCTCCCTAGGTCAAGGGTTCCATTGTCGTACTGCTCTAACAGGATGTTTTTTTCTGATGTCCAGTCGGATTCTGGCTTCCTGTCACTTGAGCCCATTACTCCTCGTCCTGCATTCTGGGATGACCGAAAAGAGATCCTGGCCCTCCTCTGTGTGACAACTTTTCAAGTATTTCAAGAGCAGACAACGTGTAGGCTAAAACATCCGGAGGGTTACAAGTTGCCCTCCCCTCCCTTATGCTAATCCACCATTACCTCATTCACTTGCCAGAGCAAGGGCTGTTGGTCTGTCAGTCACTCTGGTGATCCGGCAGATTACATTATTACTCCTGCTCTACAGGAAAAGAGCAGCCCATCACCACCACCACCACTACAGAGGTTCATGCTCCAACTCAAGGAAGAGATGGAATAAATATGCTCATCCCAGTCAAGTGGGGCTTTGGAATGCCCCAATAGGGTATTATGTGTGAGGGATTTTGTCCACGTGGCATTTAGGCACCCATCCATGCACTGTGTGGGGTGCCTGCATTTCAGGTGACATTACAAAGCTGTGTATTTCCTTGGCAGCATTCACCTAAAGCTCAGAAGCTGCCATCTTTAGAGAAGACCCACAGCAACTGGGGAAATGGATATGGGAACGTAAAGATAGGCTTTGCAGGCTGAGCGGCACTCATGCCGATCAAATACTCGACGGCACCTCATATTGCGCTTGATTCAACACAAAACTTATTTTGTGGACACATTGGACCTCGACGGGATTTTGTAACCTGACGACAAGTGCAATAGGACAGCTAGGGAATAATGTTTCTATAGCACCAATGTCAGGGTAGTGCAGCGTGTTCCCAAATTCTGGGCAGCAGTCAACAAGCTTGCTTAAGACTCTGTGGCATTTCAATTGGCTATAACAAAGAAATTATACGGTTGCCCATTGCATGCCCTGTGTCCCCCTGACCTGGTGTGACATGGCTATTCCCAATTTTTATTTTGTACACTGTATACCGTCCAGTCTAGCCTCCAATATGCACAGGGTTCCAGTATGCTCCATGGCCATAGTCTAGAGTAACACAAGGCAGCCACCTTTCTGAAGTTAAGTGGTTCTGGGTCTGGTCAGTGCTTGGAGGGGAGACCACCTGAAAGTGGCCCGCAGCCACTTTCCATGATGGAAGAAAGGTAGGATAGAAATGTAATAAATAAATAATAGTTGCATCCAGACTGAACTATTGTAATTTGCTCTGCGTGAGGTCCTCCAATCTGGTTCCCTCCAGATCTGTCATCATCCCAAAGTGGCAGGGCCAGTGGTAAGGGATTATGGGAGTTGTAGTCCAACACATCTAGAGGATAGCAGGTTGAGGAAAATGGATGGATTGACTTATACCAATCCTCGAACAGCTGCATTGCCTGCTGGTGTGTTTCTACGCCAAATTCAAAGTGCTGGTTTTGATCTTTTACACAGTTTGGGTCATTTGAAGGACTGCCTTCTGCCCTATGAATCTCTCCACATATTAAGATTGTCGTTGGAGGGCTTATTCATTGACCTGCCCTTAAGATCCGTAATGTTGGCAGGCACAAAGGATAGGGCCTTCTTACTGATGGCCCCTTGCCCTTTGTAATTTTGTCCCAAGTGACAGATGGCTAACTCCATTTGTTTTTGTTTCTTTCTTCGGCTTTTAACTAAAATTATCTTTAAAAATTATATATGCTTTTATTGCTTAAGTTTCAGATTGGGCGTAACCAATTCACTCTTAAATTTGTTAAAAACTCGTTAAATTGGTGTTTAATTTTATGTTTTATTTGCAAGTGCCTTGGGAAGGCTACATTCTTAGAAACGGCTAAGAAATGCATTTAATAAAACATACTTGAACACCAATATGGTGGCTGTGCTCTAGACCCTTGGCTCTCATACTCTGCTGTGGAGAAACTTTGGGGTTCCTCAGATGCTTTTCAGGGGTTCCCTGAATAAATGATCAGTAATGGAGGATGAGCTTTCCTGAAAGGCACTTTGCTCGCTATCAGGAGCTTGGGAAATACAGCCACAGGATCTTCTACGTAGTGGCATGGTAGTGGCTTTAGAATGCTCTTCTTCTTAAAGTGTGTGTGTGTATGTATGTGTGAGAGAGAGACAGAGAGAGACACAGAGAGAGAGAGAGAGAGAGAGAGAGAGAGAGAGAGAGAGAGAGAGAAATAAGACATTTCCATTCTGGCAAACATCCCTGGGAAATTAAAGGCTGTGTGCTGTTTTACTGCTGTGGTGAGATGCTGACATATGAATAGCACACCATTGTATTGTGTGATAGAACAGGATGTACACTCTCAACCAAGACCCCCTCTAGATGGATTCCGTTTGATGCCTGGTTAGCCGATTATGCGAATCTTCTCAGAAGCGCTTTATCGTAAATGCTTGTATGCAGGAGGTAATTGAGCACTCAACTGGTGACCTTACTGGTTGTTTCAAATGCGCTTTACAAGTTGTTAATGCAGAGAATCGCTTGTTCACATAGTCAAAATGCGTTTTAACGGCCGGAGCAAAATAAAACTCACTATTTAATGCACATTCGATAATGCGCATAATCGGAGAGAAAACGCGCCTCTACGCCCGATTTGTGCTCCGTTCTTGTAGAGGTAAATTTTTTAATGCGCCTTGAAAGAGCTTTAAATGCCTCTTGTAGAGGCAGCCTCAGCCAAAGGGGCAGTGGAGGCTGGTGCTTCTGATGTTAGTGGGGTGGTGAATCGGCTCCAGGTTTCAGTCAGAACTCTAAAAGAGCTATCCAAGGTACTTCTGCCCAGAATGAAACCTGGAGTGGATTCACTGCCCCACTGACATCGGAGACATCAGCCTCCATTGCATGGGGGTGGGGGTGGGGGGTGGAATTCCAGACGTGTCCTGAAACCTCAGTGAGGAGACCTTTTCTTTCCTTCCGTACAATTTTGTCACTTGTACTTCTCCGCATCCACCAGTAGGAGGATAAAGGGACAGTGGGTTAGGCTTCCGAAGGGATATAACCTCTTTCCTTCCTTCTGCACCTCAGTCCTATGAACTGCTAGGTTCTCTTCTTACTCCAGCAGAACATCAATTCTAGCTAGCTAGGAACAAACATCCTTCCTTCCTTCCTTCCTTCCTTCCTTCCTTCCTTCCTTCCTTCCTCTCACAAAAAGAAAACCTGCCTTTTATTTTCTTACTGGGCCCCACCTTCTGTAAGATTATTATTATTATTTACATTTATATTTATATACTGCTTCTCTGGGCGGTTTACAAAAATTAAAAGATTGAACATTCAAAAGTCAATATACAAAATTTAAAACCATAAAACGTACAAACAGCTAATATTTAAAACATTTTAAACTTTAAGCCTGGCCAAAAATTCAGTTAAAACCTGAACTTAACCTGTTAAAATGCCTGGGAGAAAAGTTTTGACCTGGCACCGAAAAGATAACAGTGTTGGCGCCAGGCGGGCCTCATCGGAGAGATCGTTCCAAAATTGGGGGGCCACCACAGAGAAGGCCCTCTCCCTTGTTGCTGTCCTCCGCACTTCCCTTAGAGTAGGCATCTGGAGGAGGACCTTAGATGTTGAGCATAGTGCATGGGTAGGTTCATGTCGGGAGAGGTATTCCATCAGGTATTGTGGTCCCAAGCTGTGTACAGCTTTACAGGTTAAAACCAGCACTTTGAATGTGATGGTTGCCTCATTGTTCTGAGTGCCAAGAAGTTCCAGGGTGCAGCGCTCACCATGGTTTTGGTTTCCTTTTGAAGGAAGCCACTGGAGGCATATTGGCATTTGGGAATAGTTTAGTTAGTTAGCTATTTAAAATATTTATTCCCAAACCTTTCCTCATACAGTTCAAGGCAGCTTCCAAAAATCATAAAACACAAATGCAGTATAGAACTGGAGCAAACAACATTGAAAGCAAGCAATAAAATGGGGGGGGGGGGTTAAAGCAACTTCCGTGAGAAGCATCATAAAAGTCATTAAAACGCCTGAGAAAAATAAGAAACCCAGAAGGATTGCATGTAATTACAGTAAGCAATCAATCAAAACCCACCCCCTCAAGGCCAAAGGCTTAACGCTGCTGTGAAAGACCAGCATGGAGGGGCCAAGCAGAACCTCCTGTAATAAGAGGTCTCAACATCTGGGTGCAGCAACTGACAGGCTGAGCATACCTCTGTCTTTGTGTGTCTCAGAATCTGCCATCTCCCTCCCTTTCCACTGTTTTCTACTCTCAGCTAGCAAGGGCGGCCAACTGTCAGGACTTTCCTGGATTTGTCCTGGGTTTTTTGTTCTATCCTGGGTGTCAGGGGAGGAATTTTCTGTAATTTTCTCTAATGTCCTGGAATGACACACTTTCCCCTTTAAGACCGCCTTTAGTTTGTGTGTGTCTGTGTGTGTGTGCGGGGGGGGGGAATGACGTGCTTTCCAGACACCTCTATTGGAGCAGTGGGGGGCAGGAATGACATACTTCCCCTCCTCTCCAATCGGCAGGGGGAATGATGCACTTTCTGGAGGTCCTGGAAAGCATGCTCCCCCCTCAGGTGTCCTCTTTTTTGGTTGCCCAAAGATGGTCACCCTAACACACCCATCTCTTTGACTCTGTGTGTGTGTGTGTGTGTGTGTGTGTGTGTGTGTGTGTGTGTGTGTGTAATACACTGAGTCACCTTCCCCAACTATCTCCTGGCCTTCTTAAGTTATTTACCTGTCATTCCCCTAACAAAAGGTGTGCCTGGAAACTTGACCGCCGATTAGTATGTTCCAGTGGTACTTATGGCTCCATTTGCCCTCTCCCTCCGGTCCAGACCCCCAACCTTACAACAGGAACAAGAGGCTGCTATGGGTCCATCTAGCCAACCAGATGATTCCAGGAAGCCAATAAACCAGGATATGACAGCAACAGCCCCACCTCTGCTGTTGTTTCCCAGTAACTGGGATTATGCAGCCCATCTGCTGCCTCCGTTTGTTTCCAGTTCAAAAGGGTCAGGGAGCAGGTGTCAGAAAGACCCCTTGCTGGCTGAGACCCTGCAAAGTTACAGCCAGCGACACTAGGCAATATTGGGCCAGACTGATGTGGTGGCCAACTTCCCTTTCCACTGGCCCTCACAATGCCCCAGAACGATGCTATGTATGGGGCATATTAGGAATCGTCTTCTTCTTCTTCTTCGTCGGCGTCTTCTTCTTCACAGTTGTATACCACCTCATAGCCGAAGCTCTCTGGGTAGTTTACCTAGTTGTCATTCTTCAGGGTTCATCCCCCTCCTAGGTTCTTCCGAACATTAAATTTCTGAGGGGCGATCGTGGACACATCTTGTCTCTTATGCAGATGTTTTTAATGCTGCTACTTCTCAAAAACCCTGTCACAGGTGTGAGTGGGTCAGTGGTGTGTCCAGCTCCAGAGCAGAGGGGGAAAGAGTCTTGTGCCGACATCTCCAGTTTCCTGGACGTTTTCTTCCCCCGTGAAAGGGGCTTCCATTTTCCTGCCTCATTCTCATGGCATGTTCTAATTCATTTTGAATTTTTCCTGGCTGTGTTTTTGAGCTCACCTCATCACTGTGAGGTGGCTGAGGGTGCTGATGGTGGGCCTGTTTGCTCTGACCCCATCACCTGCTGCCCTCTGGGTGGTCACTTGGTCCAAGGTCCAGCCCTAGTCAGACTGCTTACAATCTACATTTTTACAGCGGGGGAGACAATGCGGGGAGACGGGCAAGAGGAGACATGGAAGAGGCAACTCCAACAGAATGAGCAAGATTAGGGAATGGGAGAGGTGTCACCAACAAGGTGAACAAATGTTGGTTGAAGGGTTAATCATTGCTTCTGAATAGTTCTCAGTTGCACACAAGAAGCAGCCGACCACTAGACCGTCTGCCTGGCCCAATATTGTCTACTCGGCTCTTGAGGGGACTTGGTGCAGAAGAGAGAGGCCTTTCCCATCACCTGGTCCTCCGTGTTCCTTTTAAAACAGGAGATGCCAGCGACTGAACCGGGGAGCTTCCGCTTGCAAAGCAGGTGCTCTGTGACTAAGCCGTGGGCCCCTTTCTGGGTTAGAAAAGTTACAGCCTTCCAGCATGGATTTGGGGCTTGCAAAATGTCTCCGTAATGCCACGGGTTAATTGGCAAAGATCTTTTTTGGGATCACGGCAACTACATCTGGCGTTTGCACATGTTATTCCTCTCCCTCCCTGTCTTTCCCCCTTATCCCGTTCACTCTCCCTTCTCATGGGAAACCTGGGCTAATGTTTGTAGACAAGGCATCTGCTTGCTGGGAACTGTCAAATCCTTTTCTTGACCATGTAAGGGAACCCTGGATGGTTCGGGTGCAAAGGAAGGGAATCTCTCTCCAAAATAATCCGAGCTTGCTGGTAGGGAGCGAGAGAAAATGTGGCTCAGGTTTCAGAAGAGTTGACGCTACTGTATGCTCATTCCGGTATTTAGGATTTGCTGAGCAGGAGTGGAGCAGAACATGAGGGTGAGTGGTGAGGCCCAAAGGTGCTTCGGCTGGGGCAGAATCTGGGCAGATAAATTGAACTTCTACCTTAAAACTGGCTGGAGGTATTGGACTGATGGGGCACCTTTGTAGATAGTTGGCCATGTTCCCATAAGGAGAGCTGAAAGCGGTTATTTATAACCTGCTATTTATAGCTAATGCAAATAATTCACAAACCCTACTGTTAAAAAGCTTTCCTAAAGAGAACTGCCTGCTGGCCACCCAGGGATCTCCCCAGAGGGCAGGGAAGCCAGGTGTTTGACTGGCAGAAGAAAGTCTGTTCTCACCTTGCCTGGAGCATCCAAAAGAAGACAAAGGTGCAGCGTAAGGGCATTTTCTGTTTTCATGCTTTGCCTGGGTTAAAGGGGGACCAGAGATGTTCCTGGAGCCAGTGCTGCTGCTGGGTTAAGGACTCCAAAGAATCAGCCAAGCGAGTGTCATGGGGCAGGGCGTTCCACAGGTAGGGTACTGTCATGGAGAGCTGAGATGTTAGGGGGATAAACAATAGAAAATGCCTAAAGTGCATAAGTCCAACTTTTTAAATGCCAATGTTCCTTCTTTCTATCTTCCTTCCTCCCTGAGCTGGCAATCAGTGTTGACCTTTCACCCCTGTCAACATCCTGAAACAGATTAGGCCAGTTTCCCAGGCAAAAACTTTGCCAAGTCCTGTGCTGGAGTTAGCTGGTCACACAGTGCCTTGGTTCATTGATCAGGAGGGTAAAAAGAGAGACTGCTGATTCCAGACTCGGTAATTGCTACCAAGAAGCCCATTTGCACTTAGGGCACGTTCAGATGTTAAAACAAACTTTCCTTGTTTTATTTTAGTTGGCTGCTATACCACATTTTGTATTAGGTATTTTGTTGTTGTTAAGAAAGCGAGTGCTTTTGTTAAAGGACGGCTGATGTGGTTTGATCCGAGGGGTTTCGTAAACAATCATATCTTACCATACACTCCTCTGAACCAAACTGTGCATGTGATGATGGCTTCAAAGTTCCTTTTTGTGTAACATGTTACTGACGTGCAGATGTGCTCCTGAGCATTAGTAAAACGCAGCATAGACAGAGCCTTGGCACACCCATAGAAACCATCACATTGAGGTTGTTTGTTTGCAGTGCTTTATTGATATGCATGCACAGTGTATCAGTAGGTTGAGTGTATCAGTATGTTGAATGAGCCAACGGAACTCAAACTGTGCGCAGACAGAGCTATGTATATTGGAGAATTCCTTGTGATTCTTACTTTGAACAATAAACAGGCATGCTCCAACTTCAGCTAAATTCAATACGTTAATGTCCATACTGCTACAAGGAAGATTTCAAGGTATTCCTTTTGCAGCACATTTATGATCTTGTGGGATTGGAGAGGTTGTGTCTGTTACGCCACTCTTATTATATAGCCTGTTTTATGCAGAGAACAGATAGCAATTATTGATGGGTTTAAGGAATTCTGTGGACAAGCTATTTGGATGTTATTTATTTATTTATTTTGGTAAATAACAGATATCAAATGAGGTTTTTGCAAAAAGAAAAAAGAGTAAATGCAATGAAAATAAGATTGGAGAAATGCTGATTTCGCGTTTTAAATTTTAGCCTTAGTTGTATTTATGCTGGTCTAGGCGACCATAATAAATCCTTGATGGATTGAATCCCCAATGTGTCAGTTCCACTTTCAAAATGAGAAGAGCTCATTTGGAAGTCTAGAATCTGAGAAGGAATTTGGATGAAGAGGATCTTAGAAGCATATCTAATTAAGAATATAAGAAGAGCCATGCTGGATTAGACCAAGGCTCCATCTCATCCAGTATTCTATTCACACACTGGACAACCTGCTCTCTATGGGAAAACCCCAAGTAGGACTTGAGTGCAACAGCATCCTCCTGGTTGTGCCCCCAGCAACTGGTGTACATAGACATACTGCTGTTGATACTGGAAGCAGCCTTATCTTCCATGAATTTGTTTAACCCTGTTTTAAAGCCATCCAAATTGGTGGCCATCACTACATCTTGTGATAACAAATTCTGTAGCACTGGGTGAAGAAGTACTTCCTTTTATCTGTCCTGAAGCTCCCACCAATCAGCTTCATGGGGTGACCTCAGGTTCTAGTATTAAGAGAGAGGGACAAAAATGTTTCCACTTTCTCTGCAAATTGCATAATTTTGTACAGATCTGTCATATATCCCTGTACCTGCCTTCCCCCCACCAATTCAAACAGTTCCAGCTGTTCTGGCATCTTGATCATTTTAGTTGCTCTTTTTTGTACTTTTTCCAAATCTACAAGATCCTTTTTTAGATGCAGTGGCCAGAACTCTGCACAGCATTCCAAGTGTGATTGTACAATAGATTTCTATAAGGGCAGAATGATATTGGTGGTTTTATTCTCAATTCCTATCCTAATTCTTCCTGATATGGAATTTGTAGGTTATATGCAGATAGCTTGATGAGTGCGCAGACAGGAGTTGAAATAAACAGTCTGTTAAGAATCATAGAATGATAGAATAGTAGAGTTAGAAGGGGCCTATAAGGCCATCGAGTCCAACCCCCTGCTCAATGCAGGAATCCACCTGAAAGCATACCTGACAGATGGCTGTCCTGCTGCCTCTTGAATGCCTCTAGTGTGGGAGAGCCCACAACCTCCCTAGGTTATTGGTTCTATTGTCGTACTGCTCTAACAGTCAGGAAATTTTTCCTGATGTCCATCCGGAATCTGGCTTCCTGTAACTTGAGCTCATTATTCCTCATCCTGCACTCTGGGATGGTCGAGAAGAGATCCTGGCCCTCCTCGGTGTGATAACCTTTAAAGTATTTGAAGAGTACTATCATGTCTCCCCTCAACCTTCTCTTATGGTCAAGGTGAAAAAGAAAACAGTAAAAGCTTTATTCTAAGTAAAAAATACATATGCCATCATCTCAGATACTGGAGAAACAGAAAAAAAGACCTCATTTCAAAGCGAGGAGGTAAGAGATATGAAAATGGAGGAGCGAAGTGGAGGAGATTGGAAAGGGAGTGGTCAAGATATAGGAACGGAAGAAAGGGCAGAACCAATTAAGCCAATAAAGACAAATTAAAGTAAGGTTAATCAGGTTAAACCTTTCCAGACAAACAACAAGCGTCGTTGCCCATTTACAACAGAAGTTGCCTTTTTCACACCAGCCACATACTTCAATCTGCTTTCTTCAATCTGTCAATCACAACCTCAAGATACATGTCTTGATCAGTTACCATTAGCTCCTAGGAAGCCTTAAGTTGCAGGTGGCTAGCATGCTGTGATTCGCCAACATGTGAACATTGAGCATATCTGAGCTATTAAGTGTGCATGTACACTTAATATTCTATTGGCACTAATAATCTCCCAGGTCAAGCATTTCCTGCTGTGATAAATGAAACCTGATTCCAAATTAACTTTGCCATGGGGCGAGTTTTGGCACTGAGTACATACTACGTTTGATGTATTCTGGGAAATTTCAGGACCAACCAAGTCATTTCTTGTCTGTCTTGTCAAATTTAGTTCTAGCTTCCTGGAAAATGATCCAGTCCTGGGATCAGCAAATGAGCTAGTCCTGGGAACGATGCACGCAGCTCTTTCAGAGAAATGTATCACGTGGCCAAAGTTAACTGGAGTTCAATTCCCTTGCGTCTAAAGCACGTAGTCTGAGAGGAGCTCCCTTCTCATATAACTTGGGAAGTTGGCAAACCCAACTACTAAACAAATGCAAGAACTGAAACATGACTGGTGATGACCTTTGCAAATCGCCAGCTTTTCTGTTTCGGAATCCTCTTGCAGGAGCCTCTCCACATTCTCTGGTTTTGTTTAGAATGTTTGTATTGGGGGGGGGGGGGAGGAATCTGGCCACACAGTACAGGTCTGCTATGTTTCTGTATCCTTGGTTGTCATTGGTCCTGGCTTGCTCCTCGACCGCATCTCATGGTTTGTCCTGACTTCCTATTCCATCTTGACTACTGGCTTTGTCCCACACTGTGGCTGAGCCACCCCCAAGTCCCCCAGAGTGTTGGCGTCTTAAGAGGCAGGCCAGAGCAACCCCTGTGAGAAGGAGTGTTTGTTTACAAAGAAAGGCTCTTCCTGAGAAAATGACTCATCAGGAGGAGGGACCTCCTCATGAGGAGGACTTATTCCAGAAGCCTCTGATGTGCTGCAGCTGAGTCCTGGGTGGGCCTCTGGAAGCTCCAGCTTATCAGCCTCAGTTTGAGGCAGGAAGGGTTGCAGACACAATGCCTTCATTTAGTTTGCAGTACCCTGTTTCTCCTTGGACTGATGTTTTGTGCTGCTGACTCCTGGATAAGGCCCTGTTTCTTGGATTGTGCTTGTATTAAGCTGTGTGCCTCTGCTTCTGACTCCTGCCTGCCTTTGCCAAATAGACTGCCTCAGCACTGATGATCATAAAGGAGATTTATTTATTTATTTTTTAAAAACTTACTTACAAACGCCTAATGGCTTTTCAGGAGGATTCCCTTTCTTCATCCAAAGACGGCTAAAAGGTATTCAATCTTTCCAGGCATATATAGGATGTCTGCTGAACACCTGTTCTTGGCTAAACTAAATGAGGCTGAATTGTTTTATTTTTCTCAGTCTTAATTCTTAAAGATAAAAGGGGTGGAAACCCTGCTAAGACTCACTACCCTCGATGGTAGGAAGAGAGAGAGAGAGAGTGAGTGAGTGTGAGAGTGAGTGAGTGTGAGAGTGAGTGAGTGTGAGAGTGAGTGAGTGAGTGTGTGTGAGAGTGTGTGAGAGTGTTTGCCCAGGCACATCCTAATGTCTCAAGCAATAAGCACCAAATTGAGGAGGCCATTGAGTAGGAAGCAGGAAAGGTCCTCCGGCTGCCCTCTGGTAGCTTCACCATCATTCCGAAGAACCGATGCCTCTGAGAGCTCACCATTGCTCCCAGCAGCAGGAGTGAAAAGTAATCATTCTGCTGGGAGCCTTTCCGCTGGGAGCCACACTTCAAAGAGACCAGGAGGAGAAGCCCTAAAGGCTAATATCGCCTCGTAAGCCCCTCCTCCGGCCAGTGTCACCACAAAGTCTCACCAATGGTAGGGCTTAAGGAGCATCTCCGCTTCCCCACCTCATCTCCGCTTCCCCACCTCACCTGCAACATCTTTCCCATGGTCAGGCAAGTCAGGAGCAGGACACCAGTGTCTACTGTGTTTAAGATACAAATGAATCAAAGTAATGTCCTTTATGATTGAGAATTCAATTAATGTTCACCTTTAAATCGTCATCATCATCTATGGCAACAGGAAAAGGTCACAGTTATTCCGTTAGTCACCTCAGTCATCGGTATCACATCAAAAATGTATTCAGAAAACCTTCTGAAACTGGGCCTACCAAAATACATCCACACCAACATCCAGAAAGCAGCCATACTTAAAACATGCTCAATTGTCAGGAAATTCCTGAATCTGTAAAAAGACAGCACGACTTGGCAAAGCCTGTCATGTCCGTCAACCACCACGAGCGAGAAAGAGATATAATAATGGCAATAATTAATCCCTGGGTGCACACCCTAATGAAATGTGCTGCGCACGCCTCGCACCTTGACTGCTACAGGTGGTGAAACCTCTCATTTCAGAATTTGCAATACAGCATGCCGTGACGGCATGCCCACCATCTCCCGAGGCCATCTTTTTCACCGTCAGCCAGCTATTGTCCTCAGGAAATGTCCCCGAATGTTTGGCTGAAATCTGTTTCCCTGCGATTCCCACCCCTTGGCTCTAGTCCTGCCCTCTGGAGCAGCAGAGAACAGGTTGCTCCATCTTCTGCCTGACAGCCCTTCAGATATTTGCCGGCTGCAATCATGTCTCCCCTTACTCCTTTCCTTTGCAGGCTAAGCACACTAATAATAAACAAATGCGTGGAGGGGAGATGACGGGCTTGTACTTCCAGAAAGGGCGGATTGTTGGCTGCCCTCCAGGGAATCTGAAGCTTTCCCCCCCTTTTTTTGCATCATCAGCCAGCTGCACGTGGCCATAGGAAGCACAGGAGAGCGTCTTGCAGAGATGGACATGGCTCAGACTTCTCGGTGTATGTGTGAGAGAGCTGGCTTGTCTCTCCTTCCCTTTGGTTTCTTTCTCCGTGCGGAGGTCCGTTGTGCGATCCAGTGTTCCTGACACTGAGGCTGCCACCACCATGTTGGGGATTGCTGAATTGCTGCCTGCCTCTCTGGCAAGAAGAGGAAGAGGCTATCATTTCTCTCCCTTCTGAACAAACCCAGGTGGGAACAGACGATCCTTTGTTTAAGGAAGCAGGTTTCTTGGAATGGATTTCACCTGCGCTTGTGGAGGTGGGAGACGCTTGCCAGTCATGGGTCTTCCCCATCCCTGCACTTGATTTGCAGAGGGTTGTGTGTTGGGAGGCCGTTGCCCAGCCTGGGCACCAGTATGCTTGCACCCACAATGACGGTGAGATGCTATTCCAGGAAGGATGATCTTGCTCAAAAGCTGATGAGGTTAGTGTCTGCTAGAGGCGGAGGCATGCTGGCTGGCTCGAAGTGCTGATAAGCTGATAGTCTGACTCTTTCATTCTTTTGGGCAATAGTAAATGTGGCATTTAAAAAGAAACTGCAGGCTTTTGATCAGACAGTTTGATGATATAAGCTAAGTGTTCTCCAAAGACTTGCCAAATCTGAGGCCCACCTCCTAAATGATTCCCTGGTCTGACCTAGTCTCCTTCCAGTCAACGTCTGCTGGAAAGGGGTCATTCTGTCCACCTCTCTGAATCAGGGATGACTGGAGCTTTCTATAACAGCAGAATGGCCCTCCCTGAATGGAGGTTGCTCGTTGCCCCTCTGCATGAGTCTCTGCTTCAGCTTTCTGCAGCTGCGTGCAGAGATACAGCAGAGCAACACTACTTGCTCTACACAAGCTGCTGTATGAGTTTACTTCCTGTGGCCCAGATCAGCGATTTGTGTGCAGAAATGAATGCATGCAGTGAGTTTCTTCCATCCCCCCCCCCCAGAAGGTGGGTAACCCTTCCTCTTTTTTGTTCTTTGAAAGTCAAGCTTCTCAGCTTCAAATGTGATCGTGTGCCTCTAACTTCAATTTGTAGAGAAGTTTGCCTCGGCTGTTAGATGCTTAGAGAACGCTGCCTTAGCATGGCTTTCTCTCCCAATGCTGAGCAAATAAACGGAGGTGCAGAAAAACAGGAGGCTGATAGATGTGGTTGTTCCAGTCAAGACAGTTGAAAGGCCAGAGCTGAGCAGCAATAGAGCTCCTGGATTGTCCCAGATAATCGCCCCAGATTATTCCCCCAGTGTTCAGTCTGGGGTGCAGAACTTGAGGCCCAGAGGGGCCAAACCCAAGCCTCCAGGGGTCCCAAGATGGCTATGCTCCCTGACCCCTTCCCCCCAACCACCAGTTGTTGGGTGGCTTTGAGGCTTCTGGGCAGTTTTTCCTCTGTTCTAAAAGACTGAAATCCTAGAATAGTAGAGTTGGAAGGAGCCTACAAGGCCATTGGGTCCAACCCCCTAACAGCTTGGATGTGGAGGTGCAGGGAATGCTTATCAAATTTTTAGACGACACAAAATTGAGTGGGATCGCTAATACCCTAGAAGACAGAAAGAAAGTCCAAAGTGATCTTGATAGGCTGGAATGCTGGGCTGAAAACAGCAGAAAGAAATTGAATAGGGAGAAATGCCAAGTTCTACACCTAGGAAAAAGAAACCAATTGCAAGATGGGGGATACTTGGCTCAGCAATGCTACAAGCGAGAAGGATCTTGGAATTGTTGTAGATCACAAGCAAAACATGAGCCAAATGTAGGGTGACCATATGGAAAGGAGGACAGGACTCCTGTATCTTTAACAGTTGTGTAGAAAAGGGAATTTCAGCAGGTGTCATTTGTATGCATACAAGTGGTGAAATTCCCTCTTCATCACAACAGTTAAATCTGCAGGAGCCCTGACCTCTTGACCAGATACGAAAGAGGGCAGGGCTCCTGCAGATTTAACTGTTGTGATGAAGAGGGAATTTCACCAGGTGCTGTATGCATAGAAATGACACCTGCTAAAATTTCCTCTTCTAGGCAACAGTTAAAGATACAAGAGCCCTGTCCTCCTTTCCATATGGCCACCTTAGCCAAATGGGCCCAGACTCTCCAGTGGCTTGGTTACTGACAATCACAGCTTTTACGTAAAACATGTCAGTGGTTTTTTTGTGGTTTTTTTTTTGGGGGGGGGGTTGCCCCATTTGCCTTTGGCCCCCGCTACCACTGGAATGCAGCTCTGAGAGCTTTTCCCAAATGGAATTCGGATCTCTGGCTGAAAGAAGCTCTGCAGCCCTGGTTAGGGGACTTCTTAGCTCCAATAAGTGTGTGGGTGTGCTCACACACGTCTGCACGTGTGTATACCGGGAACAGCATTATTGGGCACCTGCCAGGGCCCAAACCTCTGTCAGGCCTCCTCCACATGAGACGTTTAATGAGCCTTGAAGGCTCATTATAAATTTTACCTCCACACCAGCGGAGCGCAAAACGGGCGTACAGGCGCGTTATCTCCCCGATAATGCGCATTTTTGAATGCGCGTTAAATAGCGACTTTTATTTTGCTCCGGCCGTTAAAGCGCATTTTTGCCGTGTGAACAAGCGATTATGCGCATTAACGTCTTCTAAAGCGCTTTTTGGACATCAATTAATGCGCTTCGCCGCCTCTCGCCGCCTCCCGTGCAGAGGGATTAGGCGTAAATGCGCCTCCGCGATAATGCGCATAATCCCCAAACCGGGCGCAAAAGCGCATCCTTGTGGAGGGGGCCTCAGGGGCCTATGACCCCCTCTGGTCTTCCTCCTCCTGCCTGTTCAACTGCCCTCTCGAAGCAGGGAAGAGAGCAAGGAAGACCAACAGCCTCCACGTGCTATTTCCCTCCTTATGGTGTGTGTGTGTGTGGGGGGAAGAAAATAAATCTTCAGGTGTTTGACATTCGAACTCCCAGCATTCCTGACCATTGGCCATGCTGGCAGGGGCTTCTTGGTCCAAAACATCTGAAGATTTACTTCTGTCCACCTCTGCAGTAGAGTTTGTTTTTATAAAAAAACTTCTATCAATAAAAGAATGTCAGGGTTCAGCTCTGTCCAGGCCTGGCACCTGAAGTCTCCTTGGAGGAGGAGGAGTGGACCCTACACTGCCAGCCCGCATGGTTGGGGAAGGCTGGGTAAATGTGTAACTGTACATTTCCGAGCCCAATTCAAGATGTTGGTTTTAACCGATAAAGCCTTACATGGCTTGGGACCACAATACCTGACGGAACGCCTCTCCCGACACGAACCTACCTGTACACTGTGATCAACATCCAAGGTCCTCCTCCGGGTTCCTACTCTGAGGGAAGCTCGGAGGATGGCAACAAAGGAGAGGGCCTTTTCAGTGGTGGCTCCCCCAAACTATGGAACAATCTCCCCAAGGAGGCTTGCCTAGCGTCAACACTGTCATCTTTTTGGCGCCATGTGAAGGCGTTTCTCCCAGGCATTTAACAGAATATGTTGAGCTTTTTAACTGACCCCTGGACAGTTTTAATTAATTGATTTAATTAATTTACTGCATTTCTATACCGCCCAATAGCCGATATGTAGTTTGTTTTTGGGCTTTTATGGTTTTAATTCTTGTATATTGGTTTTTAAACGTTCAATGTTTTTAATTTTTGTAAACTGCCCAGAGAGCTTCGGCTATGGGGCGGTATATAAATGTATATAAATAAAATATAAATGTAATAAATAAAATAAAAAAACAAAAAAACTGGGTGATGACCATCTCTGTTGGATCTCACTAATGTGCTGTTAATTTCTTACATTTTTATATCTTCCTTCTCTTCCATGATGGAAGAAGTGCAGAGCTGGTTCCCAAACAGTTCCCATCCATTCATGAACTAGTCCCAAACCTGCAGCGTCCTGGTGAGGGTCCGTAGTTCAGTGGTAGATCACCTGCTTTTCATGCAGAAGGTCCCAGGTCCAATGACCAGCATTTCCAAGTAGGATTTGGAAAACCCCTCCCCAAAACCCTGGGGGTCCTTTCCAATGAGTGTAGATGGTTCTGAGTTAGTTGGACCAATTCTGACTCAATATGAGGAGCTCCCTATACTTAGCTTGAGAGAGGTTGTGGCATTATGTGTCTTTCTTCAGACCAGACTGAAGAGCATCTGTTTGGCCAGTGTTGGAAGCAGAATTCTGGACTAGAATCAAAGACTTGGAAGGAACCTCAAAGGTCATCTAGTCCAGCCAACTACCACTGCAGGAAATCCACTGCTACAACATCCCTGATAGGCTGTCATCCAACATTTGCATAAAAGCCAGAGCAGAGGAATGGAATAATACAGAGCTTTGGGTTGATCTTGCAGGACTCTTCTTATGTTCTCGTTCTTTTAACTAGCTCCAGGTTGTATTGTTGTTATTTTTAAAATACTGATGTTTTATTGTTACCTTCTTAATTACATTGATATTTTTTCCCCTTTCCAATGCTGATTTGGGATTTGATTCCGTTCTGCTTTGAGCACATGGCAGAGAAATGAGTGAGCCACCGAGTTAGTGAATATAAGCAAGTGATCTTTGGAGGGCCTTGGAGAGAAGGTCACATTGGGAATTGATTTTGAACATTGGTAGGTTGCATGGATGAAGCTCAGCTGGCACCAGATCTGACTTATGAGCCAGCTTGTAGGAGGAAAACGGATTCTGCTGGCTTTTGCTCAAGGGGGAATAGAATTAGGCTGAGGCGCTTAAGGCAAGCGATGGGCAAAACATTGAATGTGAAAGGTCCAGGCAAGAAGTTGTTTCATTTCAACAGAAATATCAAATGCCCCTTGTTTCTCTACCAGCCCAGGAAATACAATTTTAGGAGAATTTAGTGACTTCTTTTTTTTAGAACTTGGTGAGTTATTTTAAGATGTGTCTGAGTTACCAAAATGTATCTTTGGAGCGCCCCTCCCTCCCTCCCTGTGTAAATGTGGCTGATAACAGCAGTCCAGTAGCATTCAATGGTGCAATTTGGGGCCCCCAAATGACAGGTGATAGGTGACGGCAAAGAGCCCTGGCATCAGGACTTGGGCAGGTATGGATATGACGGGGCCCGCTAGGGCTGACGTTGCTTTCTTCTTGTTTTGAACAATGTTTTATAGAGCTCCATCACACCAGCGATTTAGTGCGCTCTCGCCATGCCTGATGTGTGGATTTGCAGCACGGTACTCACATGACACCGTGCCTGTCCTGCTGACACCGCGCCTCTTCCCCAGCCTTTCCTAGGATGCTAAAAGTCTGGATTATTTTCCCTAAGCACATTTAATGCACCCCAAGCCTTCATGTAATTTTAAAGAAACTGGGGGCTTGAATGGATTGCATCAGGTCCTGGCAGGGAAAACTGATCTCTCCCAGCAGCCAGCTCCAAGCCTTGATATAAAACCCAAACCTTGCATCCCAGGCTCAAAAGTGTTTTTTAAAATCATTCAAGGCCTGAATCTCTGCAGAGACAGGATTGTATTCCTTCGATGCCCCCAAAGAACCAGACTAAAGGGTCGTTCCATTTTTGCCCAGCAGAAAGGTGGTCTGGTTGAAGTACCTCTCTGCCAGGACCTGACTGGAGGGAGAAAGGGGTGGAGTGGAGTAAAAGAGGGAAGGAATGAAAGAGCAGTTATTCAGGTGAAAGGGATCATAAACTTGACGTGCTGGTAAAAAAAATGTTGGCAAACCGGGGGGGGGGGGGAGTGAATTAGGTGTGATGGAGGTCATAGTCAGGGGGCAGTTGGCCGGGCATGCACATGGTTACAGGTGCTCATGTCTTTTTTTTTTACTTTAATAATCCCTTTTTATGGCAAATGGTGCTTACTCCCAAGTAAATGTTTTTAGTTGGCATCAAGGCAGCAAAAGCAAACTCTATTTTATTCCCCTAGTTGTGATGGTGCTATGACTTAAGTGAGTTTAAAATGTGAGTATGCACATGATCACAGCCTTCCTTTTTTATTTAAATTGGCGAACAGTCTCCTCCCCTCCCCCTTTTTTGTTTTAAATTACTGGGAATATGGAAGCAGGTGTAAGCATGTAATGACAATGGGGGCGGGGGGAGAGAAGAGAAATGTTATTTGTGTCCTTCACAACTGCAGTAATGTAACATTGCTGTTTAAAGGGGGGCCCTTTTGAATCCGGAGTCTGAAATTACCTAGTTGCACCTACTGATGGTATTGCCTTTGTAGTTTTGCTGAGTTCTGCTGTGTTTTAGGTGCTGAGTGCTCAGGTCCTAGTTCAGAACCAGGGGGGGGGGGGATTAAAGTTGCCATGAACACTGAGTGTCGACAGGCTCTGGGTAAATTCTGTGGTTTTATTCATTTGAACTAAGATGGAACATTCAGGCAGTTTTGCAAAAAAAAAGTATAATACTTATGCTGAATTTGTTGCATGCTTATTCATAGACTGTTTAATGGTTGAGCAAAAGGTGGGATATAAATAATTATGATAATGATGATGATGATGATAATACTGTGGCATTGAACACCCTGCATCCATGCATTCCGACATTGCAACATTGATTATCGTGTGTCCATGAGTTCAAATTATATAATCATAGCTGGAGGATGCCAGGTAATAGGAAAAAGCTGATTTGGGGACCAATAACTGCTGGCATTTTTGTTCTCCTGGTAGCGTTTGATGCTGCAACCTGAGATCAGTTTGCACCCCAAAACGGTGAAATGTTACCTAACTAAGGCTGCAGTCCTAGACACTTACCTGGGCACAAGTCCCGCTGTGATCAATGGTGCTGACTTCTCCTTAAATTCTAGAATTGCACTGTCGCTCTGCATAACACTTCCTGCATTTCTCACTGCATAGACTCCCCCCCCCCAAGTCCAGGAACATCTCCCCACCCTTCTTGCTTACCATTGAGCCTGAAGAAAAGTTCGAGGCTGCTGAACACACTTGCTGGCGACTTCGCAACATCTTAATTGGTCCTAACAAAGCTCTTGCCCTATTAGTTTTAATTTTTGTATTCCAGTCTGGTTGACCGATTTGTTGCAAGCGTGTGGAGCGCAGGGCGACCACTACTTCGGGTAAATCGATTCTGAAATTGGGGAATACGATCTGGGGATGTGTGCAAGTAACGTGCCTAAAAACTCCAGCCCTGGAGAAGGTGTTTCTCCTTGGCTCTTCCTGCAGTTTTTCCCCAGCAACTTTGAACCCCCACCCCCTTCGACCTGATTTCCTCCTCTCCCTTGCTGATCCACGTGTGGCTAGGTGTGCGTGAACATTCCTCGCTGCGCACGGAGCTCTCTTCGCCTCCTCCCTCCACATCCCTCTTCCTCGCTGCAAGCAAGGGGTCAAAGCTGGGCTGCGCCCCTTAGCTCCTCGCATCCCGCCCCTTCCTTTCTACCCGCTCCCCCCTTATTTGCTGGCCAGCCTGGAGGAACTCCCGGTGCAGCCCGGGGGGAGCGGTGCCTGTCCCCAGCTCGGCTCCAAGGGAGATGCCGTGGGCGTTGTGCGTGTTTCTGCCCCCAAGAGGGGAGGAGAAACGGAATGACGGGAAATCGGTCAGAGCTCGGGAGGTCCTCCTAATTTTGAAACTGGGGGGAAGGGTGTTCCCCCACTTGGAAGGAGGTTGCGGAAAGGGAGCGGGGAGAGAGGAGCCTCCGGTGCCAAGTCGTGCGGAGGAGGCGCCTGGGCAGACTGGCGGGCGGCGGTCTCCCTCCTCCGCCAGGGTTCCGTCCAGACGGCAGGAGGGGAGAGGGCAGCGTCTCCTCCAACCTGGCTCCCACCGCTCACTGCTTTCGCCCCTTTCCCCTTGGCAGGCTCAAGTCGTCCCCGGGCGGCGGCGGCACCGGCACCACCAGCAGCGACACCAGTAGCAGCAAGAGCAGCGGGGTCATCCTGGACATCTCCTCCTTGGCGATGAACGAGCTGGACTCCGAGGTGCTTCCCCTGCCGCCTCGCTACCGGTTCCGGGACCTGCTCTTGGGGGATCAGAACTTCCAGAACGACGAGCGGTAAGAAGGTCGCGGCGGAGGAGGGCAGGACCGGGGCGTGGAAAGCGCGCGGGGCGGTCGACAGGGCGCTCTCCGAGGTGCTGAACGCCGCCTTTCGCTTTTACGCGCAGCCCTGTTCGCCGCCCGAGGCGTGTTGAGCCGTGCCCCCGAAGGCGCCTCTTTCCCGCTTCCTTTCCGCTCTCCAAGGTCCTGATCCTTTGGAAGTCTCTCTCTCTCTCTCTCTCTCTCTCTCTCTCTCTCTCTCCCCCCCCCCCCTCCCCGCTTGCCTTCTGTGGTCCAGCTGGACTGGGGTTTGGAGATCCGCTCCGGCGGGCCGTTTGTTTCCTCGTTGCGATCTCCGTGGTGCTGAGCGTGGCTTTTCCTCCTGAGCAGAGCGCTCTCCTGAAGCGCTTCCCGACCCAAGTGCACGCTAGAGGCTGCTCTCTTTTCCACCTCCATCACACCTTATCCCTGGTGTGCCTCGCATTCTATCTATCTATCTATCTATCTATCTATCTATGTCTCTATATATGTCTCTATATGTCTCTATATAGATATAGATAGATATAGATATATACCTCTGAGTCAAAAGCGCTTTATGCTAATGATCCCTTTCACCTGAATAGCTGCTCTTTCGCTCCTTGGTTCCACTCCACTCCACCCCTCCCCTTCTCTTTCTCCCTCCAGCCAGGTCCTGGCAGATGAGTACTTCAAACAGACTGCCTTTCTCCCGGGCAAAAATGGAACCACCCTTTAGTTTGGCTCTTCGGGGACATTGAGGGAGTACAATCCTGTCTCTGCTGAGATTCAGGTGTTGCATGATTTAAAAAAACACTTTTGAGCCTGGGACGCAAGGTTTGGGTTTTATATTGAGGCTTGGAGCCGGTTGCTGGGAGAGATCGCTTTTCCCTGCCAGGACCTGATGCAATCCATTCAAGCCCTGTTCCTTTAAAACTACAGAGAGGCTTAGGGCGCATTTAATGCGTTTAGGGAAAATAATCCAGACTTTCAGTGTTCTAGGAAAGGCTGGGGAAGAGAAGGGGTGTCAGCAACACAGGCACAGCGTCATGTGGGTACCATGCTGCAAATACGCACACCAGGCATGGCGAGAGTGCACTAAATCACATTCTCTTTGCCAGAGCAGGGCTTCACACATGATGCTAAAGACACATTGGGGTGTTTGCAGTGCCATTTGTCCACACTCCTTATGTGAAGGGGGAGGGGGAGACTGGGACCAGTAAGAAACCTAAGAGAGGTGACTTAAAATGCAAAATATGTTCTAGCCTATGTGTGCATTACTGGTCATGTAAAAACAACCACAACAGCAACAACCCCTGCAATCCTATGCGCACTTACTTGGGAGTAAACCCCACTGAACTCAGTGGGACATACTTCTAACTAAACATGCAGAGGATGGTCCTGGGGAGCCTCAAATGTTGAATAAGTTTGCACTTGGAGGGCTGATTATTTACTCATCGAATGTCCGTCCTGCTTTTCATCACAAACGGTCTCAGGGTGGCTTATAAAGGCTGCTTTTTTGCCTTGTGCCCAGCAGGGACGTCAAGCTCTCTTCAACCCCCCCCCCCCCAACTTAGGTCGACCTTTCATTTCTTCCCCTGTTGTGACTTGCAAAGCCTGCCTGGCGCCAACGTTGTCGCCTTTTGTCACCATGTGAACACTTTCCTCTCTTCCCAAGCATTTGGTGGGATGTTTAACACATCAGTTTAATCGGTTTATGGTTGACACTGATGTTTTAGTTGTTTTTGGGGAGTGGTTGTATTTCAGCGGATAAGGGTTTGAGCTGTTTTAAATTTTGTATGTTTTAATTCTGTGGCGAGTTGCCTTGAATCCTTTTTTTGGGTGTGGGGGTGGAAAGGTGTCTAAGAAATCTAGGAAATAACAACAACAATTAATGACTCTTGCCGTTATTATTGAGAGAACACAGGGCAGTTGGCAACCTCTCTCCTCTTCCTTTGATTTTCTGTTCTCTCTCTCTCTCTCTCTCTCTCTCTCTCTCCTTGTACTTTTTTGCCAACGGCTGGGTGCTCTCCCCTAAATCTGCCCCCAGAACTATCCAAGTTGTTTATCTTTGCTGCCAAAGACTTTACAAATCCTGATCACTTTTCATTTGTTTTCTTGCTCTGGGTGTTACAGAACATCCCCTCCCACCCCAGTCGTGTGCCTGCTTGTATTGTGATTTCCTTTTACTAGCTGTACCAAGGGAGCTCCATGGTAGAGGTCAAGTGAAGCCTTCCATTCTAAGGTTGTCACGATTGGTAGCTGCCAAATACAGCCGCAGGCAAATATGAGTCAACGGTACAGCACAAACCGGGGGATTTGGTGTGGGTGCTTTTCTCTCTATCTTGCAGGATATGATGCTTTGGGTGCCTTTATATAGCATCATCAATGTACATGGTGCTGTACATAGTAAAACAATAAAACAGCAACACCCTGCCACATAAGCTTACATTCTGATAAAATCGCAATAAAACAATAACAGGAAGGGAATGTACCACACAGGCACAGGGGGCCATAAAACTAGCAGTATTGAAGTCCAGTGACCGCTGGCATTTGGAGATTTTCACTTGTATGGATTTGGAGAATTGCATGGATCTGAAATTTCTGTTGTGCGTTTAGGGTCATGTGGTTTGTATTAATTTTAAGAATACAAGTTTGGCTGTCTGTAAATGGAAAAGGTTCGTTTATTGTGGCTGATGGCACTTTCAGTTGAATGACTGTAAATAAACCTTTCTTTCTGTGTGTGTGTGCGCTCGCGGTGTGTGTAGGAGGTAAATGCTCATTGTTTTTATTTGAAAGTGGTTTGTGGAGTATGGGGTATACATTGTTGCTCTTAAGCTTCCTTCCTTCCTTCCTTCTCTCCTTTCCCCCTTGCCCAATTTGCCATGACTTATTGAATTGCCTGTGAAATTATAACCAAACCGGGAACATAGTTGCTTAGCTGCAAATGATTTCCAGAAAAGAAAGTTAAAGCAAATAGCAATAGCTAAGCGATTGCTCTCTGGTGAAATGCGTGCTTGTCATAATCATTAGACTTGCAATAATTTATTGCCAAAGGGGGTGCTCTGCAATATGGTACATTATTTTCCTCCACAGATGATCTTCATCTCATAAGAAATAGCTCTTTGTGGATCTCTGGGAAGCAGATTCCTTTGTCACAGTGGATTCAACTGAACATTCAGTGGGTGGAGGGGGGGATTCAGGCCGCTACTTCTCCACTGCAAAGCATTTGCAGGGCAGGATGGCAGGCTTAACTTTACTCCTTGCCTGACCCTACTTTGCCTCCTCACTGCTTTATTCTGAGATGCATGTGCTTTGCATAGAATAGGAGGGTATGGTTGAATGGCTGTTGACTGGGGAGAGATCTGCCTGCCTGCCTGCCTCACACATCTTCCCTGCAAATCACTCTACCATTTCAGACATGGAGATCTGATGATCTGGGCAGTGGTGCAGACATGGTAAGATTTGGGGGGGGGGGGGAGAAGTCTAAGTCAGCAAAATGAGCAAATGGGCCCCAATACAACACCCTATTTGTGAAGGAAATGCAATAATACCATCATGGAAGTCACCCCCTCCATGGCTGTTGTGACCAAACTCTACAATGCCCTAACTGCACCACTGGATCTGAGTCCCTTGACGTGTGTGTGTGTGTACAAACATGCTGCCAATCACATTAGCTTGACCCTTGCCCATCTTGGCTAAATGCTCTAGCAGAGGTGGATTGCTTGGATGGGTCCAGGGGGTGGTAAATGCCTCACTTTATCAGGGGGTGGTACTTGCCACCTTGAGAGAGGCTGTACTGCACCCTCTCCTGAATAGGACCACCCTGGACCCAGAGGTATGTGAGAACTACCCCTCTATCGATACTATCCCGTTGTTCAGCAAGGTGCTTTAGCATGTGGTGGCTGGGCAAATTCCGACAGTCGTGGAAGAAATTGACTAGCTGGACCCGTTTTAGTCTGGTTTCAGGCCAGGGCATGGCACTGAAATGGCCTTGGTTGCTCTGACCGGGTGAAAGATGGGGAATGCTACTCTTTTGACGTTCCTGGATTTCTCATTGGCTTTTGATACCACTGATCATGGTATCTTATTAGATCAGTTCTGTGGGATGGGAATAGGAGCCATGGTGTTACAGTGGTTCCACACCTACTTGCAGGGCCAACTTGAGAGAGTGGTATTAAGGAATTCCTGTTCCATCCCATGGCTTCCCTCATGCTGTTTAACATCTATATCTTTGTCAACTGCCCAGAGAGATTTGGCTATGGGGCAGTAATGAAATGTAATAAATAATAAAATAATAATAATATATGAAGCTGCTGGGTGAGGTCATTAGGGTTTTTGCAGTTGGGTGCTGTCAGTATGCTGATGATACTCAGCTCTACTCCTCCTTGTCATCGGAGTCAGCTGAGGTGGTGAAGCTGCTGGACCAGTGTCCAGAGGTTGTAATGGGCTGGATGAGGGCCAATAAACTGAAGCTGAATCCTGATAAAATGGAAGCTCTGTAGATTGGTGGTTCCCAAGTCCAGGAATTGGTTTAGTGACCTGTTCTGGATGGGGTTGCACTCTCTCTGATGGAGCAGATGCATAGCTTGGAAGTATTCCTATATCCATCCTTGTCACTGGGGGCCCAAGTGGTCTCTGTGATCCAGAAGACTTGGGGCTAGCTTTGGCTGATCCACCACCTTTGGCTTTTCCTGGACAAGGACAACATTACCAGAGTAGTGCATATGCTGGTAACTTCCCAGTTAGACTAGCCTACATGGGGGTGCCCTTGAAGATGATCCAGAAGTTGCAACTAGTGCAAAATGCAGAAGCTAGACTGCTGTCCAGAACATCATGTAAAAACCATATTACACCAGTCTGACAAGAATTGCACTGGCTGCCTATACGCTTCTGGTCAGAATTAAAGGTGTTGGCAAGGACATTTAAAACCCTAAACGGCTTGGGACCTCGATATTTGAAGGAGCGCCTCTCCCTATATACGCCTGCCTGAAATTTGAGATCTGTTAGAGGAGCCCTGTTCTGCATCCCACCAACACGAGACATGCATCATGGATGGACATGGAAGAGGGCTTTTTCTGTTGTGGCACCCCGGTTGTGGAGTGCCCTCCCCTTGGAGGCCCAACAGGCACCGACGATGATTTTGTTTTGGCACCAAGTTAAAATGTGGCTTTCTATCAAAGCCTTTGAGGGCTAAATTTGCTTAAAAGTTGCAGATGGTTTTCATTGTCCTTATTGCTTTTACATTTTTATTGCTTTTAGCTTGTTAATAGTTTAATATGTTTTCGCTGTGTACAGTATTTAATGGTTTAATGTGGTCTGAATTAATTTTACCTGAGATCCCAGTGAGATAGGGCAGGATACAAATGGTTTAGTCAATAAAATAAATAAAAAGATAAATAGCTCAACTTTGAACTAGAATAGCAATACTGAGAGCAGTTGTGGTTGTACAGCATTGGGCTGTGGAAATGTTCATGAGTGGGAGGAATTTTGCGAGTGGGAAGTCCTCCTCCAAAGGGAGATTTCTGTTTCTCCACCCTCAGAGCTGAAACTTCATCTGGCCCCTGTATTGCCTCCCTGGAGGCTGTAGGATTGCAGACCTTATGTGTTTTTGTTTTTTTGTATTGATGTTTTGCGACTGTCATCCATTCTTAGAGCCTTGCTGGAAGGTGCGGTCTAAATAAAGAAAGGAATGATAACATCATGGGGACACTTATTTTCCTCCATGAAGGAAGTCATGATAGAGCAGATCTGAAGCCCCGGAGAGACACTACCAGCCAGGCTGGGGTTTGGGGCTCCGACCTGCCTTGCTAAATGCAAGACAGTGAACGTGGAATGGATTCTGAAAGGGTGCCATGAATAAAGTGTTCAAAGACATATGTAGCAATCACAATAGGATAATACCTTTACTAGGACCAATGAAAACATTACAAAATAGTGGGAAAGCTTTTGAGTTTTCCAGAACTCGTTGACTACAAATAATAATAATAATAATAATAATAATAATAATAATAACAATTTATTTCTTACCTGCCTTATTTCCAATTGGCAGTGGGTGAAGAGAGAAAAATGTATATACCTCTAGAGAGAAATTGCACACGCAACTAAGGATAACTTGATGCATCTGCTCCAGTCCACAGACAAGCAAAATCCTCAAAGAGACACTCTCCTCAAACACTTAAAAAATGTAGCCTCAAACAAAAGCTATAAGCTCACCTCTTCTTTGCATCTTGCACCGCTCCCATGCAAAACTCTCTGTTTGCTGCACCTGTTTGCTCACTCTGGGATTCAAGGGCTGACTCATCAGGGGTCTGGAAACAAAGCCCTATGAGGAGAGACTGAAAGAACTGGCCATGTTCAGCCTGGAGAAGAGAAGAGGGGAGACATGATAGCACTCTTCAAATACTTGAAAGGTTTGTCACACAGAGGAGGGCCAGGATCTCTTCTCGATCAACCCAGAGTGCAGGACGCGGAATAATGGGCTCAAGTTACAAGAAGCCAGATTCCGGCTGGACATCAGGAAAAACTTCCTGACTGTCAGAGCAGTACGACAAGGGAACCAATGACCTAGGGAGGTTGTGGGCTCTCCCACACTAGAGGCCTTCAAGAGGCATCTGGACAGCCGTCTCTCAGGGATGCTTTAAGGTGGATTCCTGCATTGAGCAGGAGGTTGGACTTGATGACCTTATAGGCCCCTTCCAACTCTACTGTTCTATGATTCTATGATCAGGTTAGTCAGCCCAATGAGTCTGTTCACAGTAATCCAGGGGGATGTCTTCAAGACGGTTTTCCCGTGGCTTTGGTGCATTGTGAGGTTATTTGCAACACATGTCCTCGTGGCCAGCGCTCTCCCAACCAGCCACTTCTGCCTGGAAAAAGCCACAGTATCAGAGAGTTCTTTTACTCTATTCTTTTTAGTTTAAGTGACTTCTTGGTGCTTGTTCTCCAATGTGCCCTTGTGCCTCCGCATTAAATCCTGGGCATGCCTGAGACCTGGCTGTGATGTGGGTTGCGCCTTCCCCATTTACTCCTTTTCTTAGTGTTCCAGTTGTGAGATGTCTATGCACTTCCCTATTGCCATGTTAATTCAATTTCCTGATGTGGTGTTAACTCCAGAGCTGTGCAGCTGCAGAACTGCAGACAGGGATTTGCATTCATTTGCTTCTCTGATGTGGTAGTAGCTCCGGAGCTGCGTTAATTTGCTTCTCTGATGTAGTGTTAGGGCTGTGCAATACGTTTTGGAGTGGGGCGTCTTTGTGGCGGTGGGGTGCTGTCACGGGGAACCAGTATTGTACATTAGTTACCTGCCATTCCAATTCATCAAACTGTAGTGGCAGGGGGAGCCTTAAGAGGGGTGAATAACAAGTCTTTCTCCTTGATGATGTTGGTTCTACTCTGCCCCGTCCCTAACCCGGAAGTATGTCTTCTCCGGCACTGAATAGCCAATTTCAGTATACTATGGAGAATAACAACAATACACGCTCCTCCCTTGCTTGTGAAGTTGGGGTGCAGATTGCGGAACTCGTTGCATTATTACGCGGCCGGAGATAGGAACCCAGGATGTTGCCTTAGACCAGGTCAGATTATTTGTCCATCTTGCTTAGCATCTGGCAGTAGTTCTGCAGGGCATCCCAAGGAGAGAGGATTTTCCCATCTGCCTCTTGGTGGTTTGTTTGTAAGCAAGATGTCAGAAGTAAGGATCAAACTTGGAACCTTTTCCAGGCAAAGCATGTGCCTTGCCTGCTGAGCCATGGGAGGCAGTGCTGCACAATGGTAGGATTAATGGAGAAGTGGTGAAGTTGCAACACCAAATATGCGCCCCCCCTTTCTTGCACTGCTGCATGTTACCAAATATCTTTGATAGAATAAGAGGGGTCATATTTGAAATGAACCTACCCATACACTGCGCTCAACATCTAAGGTCCTCCTCCGGGTGCCTACTCTGAGGGAAGCTCGGAGGACGGCAACAAGGGAGAGGGCCTTCTCTGTAGTGGCCCCCCAATTATGGAATGATTTCCCTGATGAGGCCCGCCTGGCACCAACACTGTTATCTTTTCGACACCAGGTCAAAACTTTTCTTTTCTCCCAGGCATTTTAACTGCTTAAGTTGAGGGTTTTAACTGACTTTGTGGCCAGGCTTAAAAGTTTAAAATGTTTTAAATATCTGCTGTTTTATGTTTTATGTTTTTAAATTTTGTATATTGACTTTTAATGTTCAGTCTTTTAATTTTTGTATCCCGCCAAGACAGCTTCAGCTATGGGACAGTATATAAATGCAATAAATAAATAAATAAATAATAACAACAATAAATAATTAAAATCTCCCTTTGTGACCAGCTTGCAAAAATTATTTATTTATTTATTTATTTATATGAGTCTGATTCCCCCTACTCTTTTTTGAGAACATGCAGAAGCTGGCAGTGGTATTGGCATCTCTGGCCATACAGCTGGGGCCTGATCAGACTATATTCCACAGCTATAAATACCTGGTTTTCTTTCTTTTTGAAAGCCAGCTTGGGACTGGGGGATTTTTTTCCTCCTCTTTTTGTTTTGCTGAATGCTCTCCTAGTGTGAGAACGTTTTCCTGGGATGTTGTTGTTGTTGTTGTGTTGGAAGCGGATCGGAAACATCTCCTAAGGGCTCTAGAGCAATGTTCACTTTGGAGACATAGCAAGAGAACACACGATGGCGGTGATTAGCATGGAGCATAATAATTAGAACTGTTTGTATTAGTGGCTATGCCAGGGCAACAGCTGGAGGGGACGCCTGACAGCTATTCAAGCAGAAAATATTAGGGAGAGACCTGTATCCAAACCTTTTTTTGAAGGGCGGGGGACCGCAAGAAGAAAAGAAGCATGCTGTTTGAAACTGTTGGGGGAGATTGGATGAATTATTGGGAAAGAGGAGAACTTAGCCTACTGGGATGGTATGATGCATGCTCTAAAGAGGAGGAGGACTATATAGTTTGCATGCAGAAGGTCTCACGTTCAATCCCTGGCATCTCCAGTTCAAAGGATTGGCGAGCAGGTGGTGGGAGAGACGCAGCTCTGCCTGAGATCCTGAAGAGCTTCTAACAATCAGAGTAGACAATTCAGGGCTAAATAGACAGTGGCTGTGTTCACGCAACACGATAGTCAACGGTGGGGTAATAATCAAATCGACAGTTGTTTATCTATGAGGTACTTCCCACACAGCATGATAATAATCAACCATGGTGTGGATTAGGATCAGCGTTGAGTTGACTATTAGTCCACGCTAAGTTGACTCACTCAGCTTCTGCCCTATCTCCCTCCCTCAGTGCTCCCTCTAGTATCCCATCAGCCATTGCTGCTGAAAATCTATCCTGCCAGCTGGACTAGAATGGCAGCCACCGCTTAACTGCTCTTGCACAACTCCATGGCTGACGAAATCACCAAAGGTGGCCAAGGAAATAACCAACGGTGCCCTTCACACAACACAATAACCAATGGTGGTTCAGATAGCGAACTCTGCATAGCATTGATTATTTGTGTTGGTTATTTCGTCCAAATAACCAAACGTTGGTTAAAAAACTCCCTCCACACAACACAATAACCCATAGTGGCTTAAATAACCAACTGTCGACTATTTAAGCCACCATTGGTTATCATGTCGTCTGAACCCAGTCTTAATTTCTGTTTCATCCATCCAGGCAGAGGACTTTGAACACTTCTCTTTTAAAAGTCTAGGCTCAGCACTTTTGAATTCTACATGCATGCCTGGTCGGTGGGTCTCGGGTTTTTAGTAGAGAACAAGGTTGATCCCTGAAGCCTGAAGTCTGCTCACCCGTGTCCTAAAGGCATCTGCTTGGCTATTGCAGGGAGCAGGTTGTGGAACTAGATGACGCTTAGAGCTCCATCAGACGAGTGTTTTATTGCATGCTCATTACCGGGCACTCACGGATTTTCGCGGGTCCCTCTCACAATGTCATCTGCCTCCCGAGGACCTCCCACCCCTTCTAGCCTTCTTTGCGCCACAAAAACAAAAAACAAAAAACACCCCAGTAAGTCCGACTTATTTTTAAAGACTGAAGTTGCCGCTATCTCCTGCTGTGTGGCGGAGAAGCAGCAGGATCAAAACGGACCACTGAATGGGCCATGTGCACATTGTTATTTACTTCCTCTTTCAAAAGAGGAAGTAATGAGGGACAAATGCATGGGCGGAGAAGCGACGGTAAGCAAAGGCGATTTCCCCCTGTGTGATGACGCTCTTAGCCTGATTGAGCACGGCTCTTCTTGAGGTTCTTATTCTGGTTTGAAATGGCTGCTGTCCCGATTCCAACTAATTTGCACCCAAAGACAAGCGTTACGTAGGAACAGAAGAGGAGCCCTGCTAACTGCAGGATTGGGAAGAAGGTAGGTCTCTGAGGATGCAGACTTACGCATGTTTTGACAGGGAAAAGACCTGCAATTCCCAGAATTTCCCAGCCAATAGATCTAACCAGGGGTTTTGGCTCCCAATCGTTTAATAACAGCCACAGCAAAAAAAAAAAAAAAAAAAAAAAGGCTTTGCTTCCAAACTAGGCAAATGAAGAAAGCTTGAGGGGGGGAAACAAGAGTGGTTTTTTGTGTGAAAGGATTATAAATTCAGTTTCATTACAAGAATCACAATCCTGGTCTGAGCTGTGTGCTCAGAGGGACGCTGTTCCTTAATTCTACTAGGCATATGTATTGTTACACTCTCCTTGCGGTGCGATGTTCCAGGGATGCGGCACTCACCCGGGTTTGGTTCTCCTTGGAGTGAAGTCACTGGAGGCTTATTAGCATCCTGTAATATTTTAATGTATTTACAAATATATAGGTTGAGCACAACAGTTCAAAATCCACTGCGCCCACATCAGATCCCTAAGGAGAGGCACCCCTCTATCCCTCAATGGTGTTAGCTTGCAGAACCCCCAAAACTCATGTCTCCCCTCCAGATCTGCTGTCTTTCCCCTTAATACCCTTTTGCAGACACACACACAGTCCTTGATTGTATCATCCTTAACTTGGGGGTGGGGGGGAGAAGAATGTTTCCAACCTACTTCTCTCTGCTCATTTCCCCCCTATTCAAACATGGCCAAGCAGCCCTTTATCAAGAAGCGATCATCTAACAATTAGCTCCCATTGAGACACACTGAATATCCTGGGTTATTAATATTCTTTTGCCAAGTCCAAGACCCTGGCCAGTTTTGCCTTGAAGCAGAAATTGGATAGCAGAACCTGTAGGAGTATTTGAGACTTGAGTACCAGCAGGCAATATTGTTCACCTCCTTTCCTAGGATTACAACTTGCCATTCTTACGTTTTATATTTTTTTAATTTAAAACATTTAACGCACCTTACCATCCACCAGGCTATACAATGGCTCTATTCGGACGACACGATAGTCAATGGTGGGTTGACTAACCCTAACCCTAACCCTCACGCTAACCCTAGGGGGCACTCCCCACACAACATGGTAATAAATAATCAACTGTGGTGTGGATGAGGATCAGCGCTGAGTTGACTATGGCAGCATTCGGATGACACAATAGTCAAAACAACTGACGATTGTTTCCCCCACACCAGTTGTTTATTGTGTCGTCTGAATTGAGCCAATGTGTCTTAACTAGATGGGAACCAGCGAATTTGTTTCAATACAGGCAAAGTCTGATCTCTTTGCCAGCACCCTGTTAGATGTCTAGTCACATTCATCGCCCACTGCATTTCAAATGGCAGGTGCGTCCAGGAGCTTCTGGGGATTGATCTCAGTGGATGGATTGATGCAGGAGAAAACAGTTCAACGGTATTGGGGTCCTGAGCTTTAGAGATAACAGCCAGCACTTTGAACTGAGCTTGGATATTTACTGGGAGCCAGTGGTGTTGTTTTTATAAAGGTGAGATATGATCTCTCTGCCTGTTGCCCCGTTAGGAGTACAGCTGAAGTATTTCAGCCCAGATGCGTTCCCAAATGCTTTTCAAAGGGAGTCTCACTTAAAGTATATTGCAGTAATCTATCATGAATGTTTCAATCATGCTTAACTCTGAAGTGTTTAGGCTCCAGATCTCCATGTTTGCCTTGAGAAAGCACCAGAATCGCTGCTGGGCATTGTATTCAGAATCTCCAGAGCAGTGTGTGTACAGCAGGGCATGCTCCAGATATGCCTTTATTATGGGGCCCACTCTGTATAGTTTTCAGAAGCAGAATTGTGATAGAGATAAGTGCATGATTTGTTGAACTTATTTCAGTCTGGATACATGACTGCTTTTGGTACAAAGTTTGAAGGGTTTTTGTTTTAGCAAAGAGCATCAACAGCCTGGCTAGACCAATTTTGTAGATCCAATAAATTCCACCATTTCACTTAGTCTGTCTGAGGGAACCTGATGTAGCTGGGAACATAATGATATAGATAGGGGCCACTGCCTTTGCCTCAAGTTTTAGAAGTGGCCTGTTTTTTCCCCCAGGAAACCAGCGTTTGTCGCCACAAAGGTCATCTACAGCAGCAACAGGGATCATGGCTGCCTCTCTGATTAAATACATTCTCCTGGCATCTAATAATCAACAGAGAAGTTCTTTTAGAGCCAGGGGAAGAGAGGAAAATCCACTGAAGGAAGGCGAGGAACTTCTGTCTAAAGGATTTATCATTGCTTCCTTTTGAAGCTATGGTTCTTGCTGACATTGCATAACCAATGCCTTTGGGGATTTAAACACACACACACACACCAGCAGAGTCCTCTTTTCAAGCTCCACCTCCCACTCAATCTTTCTAGGTTAAACAGAGCTGTGGTGCCTCTTCTTCTTCTTCTTCTTCTTCTTCTTCTTCTTCTTCTTCTTCTTCTTCTTCTTCGTTCTTATTATCCATGCTCCAGATTGTGCTGCTAAGCAGTCAGGGGATAAGTTTTTATTATTTACTTCTTTTGCATATGAATCCCACCCCTTCCTCCAAGGGAGTTCAGGTTGATTTATACATCAGGGATGGGCTGAAGCAATGGTAGATCAGGATTTTGTGATCCATAGTGGATCTCCCAATGGTTTAACAGCAAGCCTCTTTCCCTCTTTCCACATAGGCTGCTCTAATTCAGAAAGCTGGGCTGGGCTGGGCTGGGCTGGGCTGGGCTGGAATAGCAACCAGGTGTGGATATTTCTGTGAAAGGGCTGGAAGCTCACTTTCAGCACTGAAATAAAATGCCTGCACTGGACACATGCTCAGAGACCCCCTGTTCCTTAATTCCAAGTGTAAGTCTGTGTACCAAATTAGGGTGACTGTCAGGATTTCCCCGGATTCGTCCTGGTTTTTGTTCTGTCCTGGGTATCAGGGGATTTTCTGTAATTTACTATAATGTCCTGGAATGACACGCTTTCCCCTTTAAGGCCTTCATGGCGAGAGGGGGAAGGATGCTTTTTTTTCTACAGGTGCATCATTCCTCCTCCCACTGCTCAGGTCAGGGCCTTAAAGGGGAAAGCGCATAATTCCTGAAAATTATAAAAAAGACCCCAATTAGAGCTGTGTGGCGGGGGGGGGGGGGAGATGATGTACTTTCCGGAGACCCAGGAAAGCTGCTTTCCTGCCCACCCCCACTGGGTGTCCTCTTTTTTGGTTTCCCAGATATGGTGACCCTACTGCTATTTAGCACCTGGCACTAGTTGGTGGACCTGGGTTCTAGTCCAAAAGCAAATTTGATCCTGGAAGCCTGAATCTGCCCTCCTTTGGCATATGTGGTTGTCCCCTCCCCATTTTTATCCCCACAACAACCCTGAGAGTGACTGGCCCAAGGCTACCTGAAGGACTACCTAGAGAGGAGAGGATTGCCTTGCTAGTGCCACCCAAGTATGGCACAGCCTTCCCAGAGAGGTTTGCCTGGCAACAATCTGTGCAGTCTTTTAAATGTGGTCTGGGGTGCTGCATTTAAAAATCTGTGTTGCTGTTTTTATTTTTGCTGCGAATTTTGTTATGTGCACATTTTATGTGTCTTTCGCTTTTATGGTTTTATTTCTGATGTCGTATCTGAATGGTTTTTAGATATGACTTAAGGACATAAGAAGAGCCCTTCTGGAATAGACGAACGATCCATCTAGGCCAGCATGCTGTTCACACAGTGGTCCGCCAGCTGCTCACAGCAAACCCACAAGCATGACACGAGCGCAACAGAACCCTCCTTCCCTTGTTCCCCAGCAACTGGTGCACTGATAATGTCTACTGGATCACTCTTGTCAATAATAAAAATAGATATGTATTTATGTATCTATTTTTATTATTGACAAGGGTGATCCAGTAGACATTATCAGTGCACCAGTTGCTGGGGAACAAGGGAAGGAGGGTTCTGTTGATTGAGTTGATGATATCCATTGATTGAGTGGGGATTCGAACCTGGTTCTCAGTCCAGCACTCTAAGCCCTGCACTGCAATGGCTTTCCCAAATAAATGATGAGCTGGGTTGAATTTGGACAGTCCTGCAAGGGTCTGTGAGGAAGCCCAGACCCATCATTTGAATGCAAAACCCACCCACGCAGCATCATAAATGGGGTGAGTGCGCTGACCATGTGCAAAACAGATGCCAGAGCTTGCAGCTTCACGTGAGGACACCATAGAGAAACTCAGTAAGGAAAATTTGCATATCAAATTCAAATTGGAGAACATTGAAAATCACAGTAGACATTCAAATATTCGTTTTCGGGGCTTGAAGGAGAATGTACAGCAAGGTGATCTGAAATTTTTCATAGCCCAGTGGCTGTCGACGCGGCTTCCTAGTTTTGATATCGCTTCTGAAGATTTTGAAAGGGCCCATAGTGCAATAGGCCCAAAACCAAAAGGACCCAATAGAACCAGAGATGTTGTTGTATGCTTTGCACGATTTACTAAAACAGAAGCGTAATTGAAATGGTTAAGAGGGCTCAAGGAAATTAAATATGAAGATCAAGAAATAATGGTGCTTCAGGACCTATCTCTGGACACACTGCGCAGAAGACGTAGACCGTTCACCTTAAAACTGCAGGAGCTGGGAATTAAGTATAAGTGGCATTACTCTTTCCAGATAATAGTTACCCATGCCGGGAAAACTAGAACTGCAAGATCCTGCAAAGATATGTTGAGCCTGTTTGAGGCACTTAAGCTGACTGACTTGCAGAATTTGAGCATAGGGAACCCCACACAGAAGAAGAAGAAGAAGAAGAAGAAGAAGAAGAAGAAGAAGAAGAAGAGGCAGATGGCGCTGGGGCAGGATGGGAACAGTTTCAAAAAAGCAACCTCAACGTACGAGAGAACGTTGCCCATTGGAGAACAAGGCTCCTAGGTAGAGCAGAGAACTCCATTCCTAATCCACACACCGCAGAAGATGAGCAATTGAGTACGTCCTGGGACTGTCATTACCCTTGAGGTTAAATTGAAATAATTTTGAGGAATGTTTTGGATTATCAGTCTGGTTAATGGTAATTTAGAAGCCTCTATAATTAATATAGAAGGCCAAAGATGTATAATATCAAGGAGTCGGGGAAGGGAGTAAGTTCGAATTTGATAAATTTCATTTATGTATAGGGCAGTCAGACTCTGTTCCTCCATTTAAGCAGTGGATACGGTCAGTGGGACAAGTTCTCACTGATCTTTGGTAGATCAGTGACGCTGCTCTTTGTTTTCAAAGAGCATTCTGGAGTTGCACTGTATTAGGGTTTTGCAGCCAAATGTGGGGGTGGGCTGGATTTATAACCAACCGGGGGGAAGGGGTCTTAGGGGTTAGAATCGGGTTTAGGCTGATAGGAAATCAGAAGAAATTGATGGAAAAGGTCAGATCTCAAACACGGAGAGGATATTATGAATTGTATTTTTGCGATGGCAAATCAATCTCATCTTGTCACTTTAAATGTCAAAGGAGTTGGAAATCCAATTAAAAGGTCTAGGTTAAAGAGCGTTATCAACGAACAGAATCCTTTGGTTATTATGCTGCAAGAAACCCACAATGCTTCTCAAAAAGACGTCATTATTCGTGGAGAGGAAGTTCATAGCACCAGGCACTGGGAAAGCCCGCGGGGTCGCAATTCTATTACATTGGAACTTAATGTTTGAGTTAAAAAAGATACAAAAAGACCCAAAGGGCAGATTAATTTTTTTAGAAGGCCTCATAGACCAGGTTCAGACTATAACATTTGACTCAATACATGCACCAAATGAAGGCCAGATTCATTTTGTGGCTCTAAAGTGCTTAAAAAACTTCGGAAGGAGGGTCTTGTCCAGTGCTTTTCGGGTTTGTGACACAGCGCTTTCGAAGTCGTGTTCTCAAAAATCACAAGGTCTAGAAATTTGACCAATGTCGTCGTCTTCTCCAAAGGAAATGTAATATTTCTGGATGAGAGCTTGGTAGGAAACACCACATGCTGAATGAATGGATGCTGAGTTATTTATTTATTGAAAAACAGAAAGGCATTCAAGGTAGCTGGCATCAGATCAAGGGTCCATCTAATCCAGCATTCTGTCCACAGAGTGGCCAAACAGCTACCTGCGGGAACCCCACAAGTAGGACATACATGCAATAGTACCCTCCAACTCATGTTCCCTAGCAACTAGTAAGCAGAGGCATACTGTCTCCAATGCCATCATGACTAGTAGTAATTGATAGCCTTATCCCCCATGAAGTTGTTTTAGGCCATTTCTACACCGGCCTTTTGATGTGGGATTGCCCCGGCTGGTCCCTGTGAGTCCAAATGATGCACAGGGATTCCTGGGGCAGGGGGGGATGGGCACAGGTTTCCCCCGGGATAAGGGATCCCGGGGAAATCCGATTCTTCCCGTGGTCCCGGGAGCTTCCTGAGTCCGCGGGAGGTGTGGGCACCTGTCCCGGCTGCTGCCCACTGACTCGCAAGTAAGTGGACACCAGAAATGGGCACAGAGCTGTGTCGTGTGGCTCTGCGCCCATGAAGGGGGAGGGGAGAGCAAATCTGCCATCCCTAGGATGGCGGGGGCAGAGTGGGGGGCAATTTCAGGGGTTACTTTTTTTAAAAAAAAATCCTTACCTTTTGTTGGAGCGCAAGTGTGCTCATTGTGATCCATCCCCCCAAAAAGATAAAACAGTGGGCGTGACGTGCGATGGCCCGGGAGGAAGCTGGGTCGTTGCACTTCTACGTGGATTAGAGCGACGATCCCGGAAGCAGGTACTTGCTGGCCAGTCTTCCCCCTCTATACCCGTAAGGTGTAGAAAGGCCCTTAGTTACATTTTAGTTACAACGGGATGGGAACCAATGCTTAATAGCGAATGCTTTTTGTTTTCCTGCTCTGGCATCTTAGGATGAGAAGCAGCTTAAACATAACTTTAATGAACAAACAAAGAAAAAAACAAAACCCGGATATAAGCAACCTGAATCCCACTATTGAGATTTGCTTCCCCAGGGAGAGCAGAAGCTTTCTCTACTCTGTTACTGCTCCAGTGCTCTGGAACTCCCTTCTCAGGGTAGCTAAACTGGCTCCTTCCTTGATGTGTTTCCAGAAGCACGCAAAAACTTTCTTATTCCGGCAGGCCTTTGGTGAATAATGTGGACACCCATCTATTAAGACTTTTAATTTTAATATGCATTTTAAATGTCAAAATGTTTTAATATTGAAACCTATTTAATTATATTTTTAACTTTTGTATATCTCTTATTTATAGCTTTTAACTGTATATGTTTAAATTTTGTAAAGCCGCCTTGAGGCCCAGCATTGGGCAAAAGACGGGATATAAATAATGATAATAATAATAATAATAATAATAATAATACCACCACCACCAGGGGAGTAGCCCACGTTGAAACACTGCCCAATTTAATCATGGCATGGTTTTATATATGACCAATCAAACAGCTATCGTGAGGCTAGCTGGGGGGAAAGATCCAGAGGGCTTAGGCTGACCAGGTGGCTCGGGATTTCCCGGTCCTAACCGGGAATCCAGAGGCCAACCGGGCCAACCGGGGGAAAACCGGGGTGGCGGGGGGTCACGCGGCGGTGGCAGCGAGACCCGGTGGCGGTGGAGGAGCCCGGGAAGCGGACGCCCCTGCAGGTAAGCACGAAGGGGGGCTCTTACCTGCTGGGGCGGCCGCTTCCCGGGCTCCTCCGCCGCCTTTGCCGCCGCTGCCAAGCTCGTAAGGCCAGAGGCCGCGCGGAACAGGCAGGAGAGGGCCGGATCCGGAAGTGACGTAACCGGCCCTCTCCCACCTCTTCCGTGCAGCCTCTGGCCTCCTTGGGGCTCAATCGCGATGGCGATGAGCCCTGAGGAGCCCGGACACCCACGCCCGCCTCTTCCGCGCGGGCGTCCGGGCTCCTCGAGGCTCGTCGCCATTGCGACGAGCCCCAGAAAGGCCAGAGGCCGCGCGGAAGAGACGGGAGAGGGCCGGTTACGTCACTTCCGGATCCGGCCCTCTCCCGCCTCTTCCGCGCGGGCGGCGACGGAGGACCCCGCGTGGCTGCGCGGGCGGCAGCGGAGGACCCCGCGCGGCTGCGCGGGCGACGGAGGACCCGGCGCAGCCGCGCGGGCAGCGACAGAGGACCCCGCGCGGCTGCGCGGGCGACGGAGGAACCCAGCGGTAGGTCCAGGCTGGGTTTTTTTGGGGGGGGGGTGGCTTGGTGGGGGGGTTGTTTTGGGTGGAGGGGGCGGGGGGACCGGGATTTTTATTTTTAAAATCTGGTCAGCCTAAGAGGGCTCTTTTGAATATCTGGCAGGAAAAGCTTAGAGAATGGTTGCTAGCGAATGAGACTGTTTTTTGTTCTGCTGTCAAGGCCTGAAATAATGTGGGTTTAGGGAAATAGTCGGCCTGCCAATATGCATCTTGCAAATTCCATCTTACATGGTTTACATGATTTGCTGCAGCTGTCCCCAATCTGCTGCACTGCAACTGCTTTTGACTACTCTCATCATCCCTGATCTCTGGCCATGCCGGCTGAGGCTGATGGGAATTGAAGTCTCGAGGAGCCGGAAGGTGTCAAGTTGGGGGAGGCTGATTGACTGGATGCTTGTGTTTAAATCGGGCACTGTTGCCCGATTAAAGAAATCTAAGTTGAGTAATCGTACAGGTTGATTTGATTAGGGCAGGGGTGAGCGGTGAGGGTAGTTGGTGGATGGGGGGAGAGATCTGCTCTTGTCTTTCCCTTGTGGAATTGGAAAGCTCTACCATCCATGGTATTCTGCTGGCAGTCCAGCATCTCCAGTGCATGTAGAAGGCCTCTTGTTCTGTCCCCAAAATTACCAACGAAAAAGAGTACATGATGGGAAAGACCTGAGAGTCACTGCCAGTTGGAGTTGACAACATTGGGCCAGATGGACAAATAGTCTGACCTATTTATGACATTCCTAAGTGATCCTTTTGCTAACAGCCATCTGAAAGGTACTGGTTCCCCTCTATTCGGCACTGGCTAAGTCTCATCTTGAGTACTGTGTCCAGTTCTGGGCACTGCACTTCAAGAAGGATGCAGACAAGCTGGAGCAGGTTCAGAGGAGGGCAACGAGGATGATCAGGGGCCTGGAAACAAAGCCCTATGAGGAGAGACTGAAAGAACTGGGCATGTTTAGCCTGGAGAAGACTGAGGGGAGACATGATAGCACACTTCAAGGACTTGAAAAGTTGACACACAGAGGAGAGCCAGGATGTCTTCTCCATCATCCCAGAGTGCAGGACGTGGAATAATGGGCTCAAATTACAGGAAGCCAGATTCCGGCTGGACATCAGGAAAACCTTCCTGACTGTTAGAGCAGTATGACTATGGAACCAATGACCTAGGAAGGTCATAGGCTCTCCTACACTAGAGGCATTCAAGATGCAGCTGGACTGACTTCTGTCAGGGATGCTTTAAGGTGGATTCCTGCATTGAGCAGGGGGTTCAGACTCGATGGCTTTATAGGCCCCTTCCAATTCTATGATTCAATGTTCTATAATTCTGTGAAATCCCTTTTTGGATTACACCAATGTCCATCTAGACCAGCATTCCTTGCAGGAACCTCTGAAACCAGGAGGTGGCAGGTGATCCAAATAAATTCATCACTAGTCTAGTGTTACTAGTCCAGGGTGCCGTGTAGCCTCCATATACTCCATCCTGCTTTGGTGAAAGGCTAGGTGAGTACAAGTTTATCACTGCACAGGCTTGTTCCAGACTTTCAGATGAACGCATGGCTCATTCAGGGCAGACGTCCATGGTCCCACTCCGTTGAATGAGCAGGAGGGCCCTCAAATGCAGCAGAGCTGGTTTCACCCCTGTTTGGAGGAAGCGAAGAAATACACATCACGATGTAAAGCTGGTCGTGGGAGACTGTAAGGCCAGTTTAGAGTTGCCTACGTGCACCACTGAAGTCAGGAATGCGGACTGTGGGTGTGATTCCAATTCTGAACCCACTCCACGCTTTCACTGAATGCCCAAACAGATCCGTTGTACATTCTCTTTTGCCATTTAAAATGTCTCCAAGAGACGGGCCTGACAAGTGGCAATTGTGCTTCCAGCCCAAGTAAATATAGAACCCATTAATGTGCTCACAAAAGGGTGAGGGGCTCCTTCCTTTCCTTTCTAAAGGAAAATCGTGAGTCACGTCCAATTCTGCATGCTGAGCGCAGCATTTAGAGCCCTCTCTCTCTCTCTGTGTTTGTTCTGCCCACATCTCTAATCATGTGCTAATTCCCATCCAATGTAGGTGTTAAGAAAAGTTTTGGGGGCATCCTTATAGTCAAAAGTGTGTCTGTGTGTGTGTGTGATGTGATCTATAAAATTTTAATACTTGTACAGAAATATGTTTAATTGTTGTTTATTTGATGCTTGGGAAGGTTCCTTCCAGTAATTACAGACTCAGTGGGTTTTGGAGAAAGTGGCATTTAAAAATAATAATAACAATAAAAGAAAATAGCAAGCTGTTCCATTTTGCGCTGGTCTCTCCCCCACTTCATATTTGTGTGGGAACTGATGAGGTCCCCATGAAGAATAAGAATGGGAGTCTGCCTGAGATTAGGTGGGAAGAGAGACTTCTAAAATTTATGAGATTGCTGGGTTTATTATGAATGGCACAAGTGATTGCTCATATAATTGTATTCCATTTTATATGGGTGAAGTGCTATTTCCTTCCCTTCGGCTTGCGTTGCTGTTGCATTCTGTCAAACAGCATAGGGCTGTTTGTACCAAGAAACAGTACAATGGGCTGTTTAGCAAAAGGTCTGGCAAATGGCACTTCATTGGTGCAGCAGGAACCTTAATGAACGAAGAACATGGATACATTTTTTTTTGCAGCTGACACAACGTGACTCTACTTGGTCTTCCCTCCTGCCAACTTCATATTGTCCACAGAATGTTAGCCTTTTGTTTTTGAGTTGGCAAAGTATAAGTATACACACATGAACACTCTTTCTTCTCCCTGATGCATGTTGGGTCCCCCCCCCGAGTGTGTTATCAATGCACGCACATGGGCATTGGCCGTGCACAGAAGTAATTTGGCCACGTGGCCACGTGTATAGAGGGGAAGAGAATATATATATATAGGGGCAAAATGGAAAGGTGGGAAGGTACATGGATAAAACCCTGCAGAAAAGCAATGTTAATTATTTATTTATTTATTTATTTTATTCCATTTATATACCACCCCATAGCCGAAGCTTTCTGGGCGGTTTACAGAAATTAAAAACATTGACCATTAAAAACACCGATGTACAAAATTTAAAACCATAAAGCATAAAAACAAGTTATAAGTACAATATCCTTTAAAACAACAATTCTGGGTCAAAGCTCAACAACACAAAACCCTCACCATATGCTGTTAAATGGCTCGGAGAAGAGGAAAGTCTTGACCTGGCGCTGAAAAGATAACAACGAGCCTCGTCGGGGAGATCGTTCCATAATATCATTCCATGGTATGTATGATCCCATCAAGATTCTTGTTGTCCAGTGTTTTACGGATGCACACACTGGGCTCATCTACACCTGCAGCCCTTTGGGGAGTGGGGAGGGATGATCACGGAGTTTTTCACTTCCGGGATTGTCCTTGAGGGGCCACACAGCAGCGAGTTGTCCTGGAAATGAGGAGGGACATTCTGGGGTGCCGTTTTTTGTTTTTTTTAAAAAGAGGAGACAATTGCGCAACTGTGCGGGTATGGTCCTACATGAAGGAACTTTTAAAAACAACAACAACAGCCCACACACAACAAACCCAGTGCTGGAAGTTGCCGGGTGCCATCCCAAAGATGGCAAAAATGCTCTCCCTCCTCACCCCTGATGCCCATGGACTCCTCCCGCACAGCTCCGTGCCCGTTTCCTGAGCCCCACTATTTGTGTTGAAGAAGGAGGACCCCAGGAGGGAGAACCACACCACCTGCGGTTCTCGGGATGATCCCAAGGTGGGGAAAAAAGCAGGGGGAAAGCAGTCCCAGCTAGCCCGGGAGAACTGAGTGCTCACCCTCGATTCACCTTGGGATCAGCTGTGTGTCATTTGGACACGCAGGGACGACCTCTTGACCACCCCAGGATAAATGGCAGGTGTAGATTAGGCCACCGTGCTCCTGCACACTGATAAAACAACACCACACAAAATATAAACCTCGATTCTACCATGTGTACAGTCACACCAATCTTGTTTTTGACAGTATTTTTTTTTTCCAATCAACACTTTATCTGTAACGTTGGGGCGGTAGAAGTTGCAAATGAGTTGAAGGAAATGAAAGCTGAAGCAAACTGTGTACGCTTCAAAGGCAGAATAAATTTTATAAATATTTCAAGGGAAACCCAGAATTAAGGATGAAGTCTAGAATGGCATGGAGAAATTCTGGAATGATAAAGGGATGAAATAAAGTCAACAAGCAGTAAACTCTGCTTATAGAGCAATTTTGTGGTGGTGGTGGTGGTGATGATGATGATGATGGTGGTAGGTCCGTGGTGGAGAAACAACCACTTTCTCAGCTCTGCTGGCTCATAGTGCCCAGTATGGAAGGTGGGAGACTGGTTTGTCTTCCTCTCTGCCTCCCCCCTGTTTCCTTCAACAAGAAGGAACCTACTGCACCAACTTCCAGCTTTGATGGAAGGATGGGGGGCTAGGATCCTGTGGATCTTTGACTGCCCCCCAAGCCACCTCAATTTTGGCCCCACTGCTGGCAGAGCACCAGCAGTGCTGTGGAAGATCTCCCTCTCTGCCCACAGTATCTATGACCCCTGAGATGTCCTACCAGGGACCAGAGGTTTGCATGCTGTATGGCGTATCGCAGTATCCTAAAAAGGGCAAAAAGTAGAGTGCGGATCTTTCTGTTGAGATCTTTCTCATGGCTGGTCGTCCAGGGAGGAGATGCGGTTAGATCGCAGTTACAATATATTATTAATGCATCTCTCAGGGAGGGGAGTTTTCCATCATGTTTAAAAGAAGCGGTGATACGGCCGCTTCTAAAGAAGCCCTCCCTGGATCCCCTGGACTTTAATAACTACAGACCGGTATCAAACCTTCCATTCTTGGGCAAGGTGATCGAGAGGGCGGTTGCCTTTCAACTCCAGGTAGTCTTGGATGACACTGATTTTCTAGACCCATTTCAAACTGGCTTCAGGGCGGGATACGGAGTTGAGACTGCTATGGTCGCCTTAGCGGATGATCTACGCCTGGGTATTGACAGGGGGAGTGTGTCCCTGTTGGTACTTTTGGACCTCTCAGCGGCATTCGATACCATCGACCATGGTATCCTTCTGGAACGCCTGAGGGGATTGGGAATCGGGGGCACTGTGCTTCAGTGGTTCCGGTCCTACCTCTCGGGCAGGTTCCAGATGGTGATGCTTGGGGATAGCTGCTCTGCAAAGAAGGAGCTGCTGTGTGGCGTACCGCAAGGTGCCATCCTTTCCCCAATGCTGTTTAACATTTATATGAAACCGTTGGGAGAGATCATCCGGAGGCATGGGGCGGGGTGCTATCAGTATGCTGATGACACCCAAATATATTTCTCTATGCCTTCGACAACATCGTCAGCTAAGGATAGTGTGTCTCCTCTGAATGAATGCTTGGAGGCGGTAATGGGCTGGATGAGGAAAAACAAACTGAAGCTGAATCCAGACAAGACGGAGGTGCTTGCTGTCAAAGGCCGCAACCTGGGTTTGGAGGTGTGTCAACCGGTTCTGGATGGGGTTACACTCCCCCTGAAAGACTGTGTTCGCAGCTTGGGGGTGCTCCTGGATCCGTCGCTCCAAATAACAGCCCAGATAGATGCGACGGCCAGGAGTGCCTACTATCAGCTTCGGCTGATACGCCAGCTGCGCCCCTTCCTAGAGTTGGAAGACCTAAAGATGGTGGTGCACGCGCTGGTAACTTCGAGGCTTGACTTCTGCAATGCGCTGTACATAGGGCTACCTTTGTGCCTAGTCCGGAAACTTCAACTAGTTCAAAATATGGCAGCCAGGTTGGTCACCGGTACATCTAGGAGTGACCATATTACGCCAGCTTTAAAATCGCTCCACTGGCTGCCAATTAGTTTCCGGGCGAAGTATAAAGTGTTGGTCATTACCTTTAAAGCCCTACATGGTTTGGGTCCAGGTTACCTGCGGGATCGCCTTCTCCCGTACAATCCGCCCCGCACGCTCAGGTCCTCTGGGAAGAACTTACTGCGGTCGGCCAAGACTAGGCTGACAACTGTTACCCAGAGGACCTTCTCTTCTGCCGCTCCCAGACTGTGGAATGACCTGCCGGAGGAGACTCGTCAACTTAACAGTCTTTTAGAATTTAAGAAAGCTATAAAGACTGTTCTCTTCCGGCAGGCATATCCAGTGTAATTTTTAGAATGTTTTTAGGATGTTTTAGGATGTTTTAATGATGTTTTAGGATGTTTTAATGCAGTTTTAATAATATTTGTCATGTTTTAATTAGTTTTATGTATTTTATCATGCTGTTGTTCCCCGCCTCGATCTAGATGGAGAGGCGGGTAAGAAATAAATCGTTATTATTATTATTATTATTATAAAAAAACCTCCTTGACTTTTGCTGTAAACTTCATGCTGATTTAATGAGCTGTTTACTTCTCAAGGGAAATTTGGGTGAGATGAATCTCTCGGTTGAGGGGACATAAAATGTTCTATGTCAAAGATTTCGTGGATCAAAATAATGTCATAACTGACTGACAGGTTTAAGACACAACAAGACCCGGTGAACCCTATTTCTTTCAGGACTTTACGTTCAACAATGTTTCTGTTTTCTTGAGAAAATTTAGTCCAATTACAGAACCCATGCAATTTGAGTATTTGGGATATATGATGAAGCTTAGGCACCTGTTTACAGTGTAGTCCTGACAATGTCTACTCAGAAGGAAGCCCCATTGAGTTCAATGGGTAAGTATGCATATAATTGCAACCTTAGTCTTGAAGATGCTGCAAAACTTTGGGTTGATCCTAGATTTATTCACACTTAGAGCAGACGCAGTAAAAACAAAGGAAGTGGAGACAGATTTACTCAGACCCAACTTCAGTGAGTCTAAATGTGATTAAATCTGTCACCAACCCTTTGTTTTTAATCCACTGGAGTAATAATAAAGGGAAGATGTCTCTCTGTCTCTCAGATACTTTCCTTTGATAATTTGAAAATTGTCTTGAAAGGAAAAGTGGAAATTAATAATAATAATAATAATAATAATAACAATAATAATAACAATCCTAAAATTTTCAAAGCACTGTACAGAGATTAACAGATAAGACAGTCCCTGCATATGGATTCACAATGTAATAGACTTTATACAAAAAGCAAAACGGATGGGGAGGGAAGAGGAAAGCAAGCATTGACATGGTAGCTCCTCTCTAGTGGATGGGTGGTCTTCCCCTCACTGTAATGCTCTTCCTGTGAAGCAGAGAGTGTAGACTAGGGTGACCATATGGAAAGGAGGAGAGGGCTCCTGTATCTTTAACAGTTGTATTGAAAAAGGAATGTCAGCAGGTGTCATTTGTATCCATGCAGCACCTGGTGAAATTCCCATTTCTTCACAACAGTGAAAGCTGCAGGAGCCCTGCCCTCTTTTGTATCTGGTCACTCTACAAAAGAGGGCAGGGCTCCTGCAGCTTTCACTGTTGTGATGAAGAGGGAATTTCACTACGACATCGCACTTCCTTGAAACACTGGCAATTTGATTTTCAAAGGTTTCATCCTCGTCTTCTCCTTGGTTGGGTGGTTGGAAGTAGACTCCAACTATCATGCTCCTTTTATTCCTTGCCCCATTTATTTTAATCCAGATGCTCTCAATGGGGCTCCCAGGTTCATCCTCCTGTATTTCTGTGCAGGGATAAGTATTTTTAACATATAGTGCGACTCTGCCTCCCTTTCTATTTCTTCTGTTCTTTTTGAACAAATTATACCCTTCAATTGCTGCATTCCACGCATGGGAGTCATCCCCCCAAATTGCAGCACTTAAAGAACATTAATACATGTTTCCCTCCAACCCCCACCGGGCCCAGTGAATATGATGCCCTCTCTTGCTCCTGATTTCTGGCAATATTAGAAACCCGTCTTCTGCAAATGTGTGTGTGCCTCTAACAGCCAAGTGACTTAGCCTTGTATTAGTTTTCATTCTGCCATGCAGTGGCAACCTTTAGCTGTACAATCCTAGGACAGGTTCATGTGCTTAATGTTCTTTCCTGCTCTGACGGCGCCCTCTAGAGCTCGATAGCCCCATTGCATTTGTGAAAGAATTCTTCATTAGAAATAGATGATTCTGTCAAATTCGGTTTAACACATTTTTTTTTCATTTTTCCAGTGGTAGGTTCAGTTTGTCCTGAATGTTGATTAAAAAAACAAAACAAAGTTCGTGTTCGTACAGATTCTTGTTTGCATTTTCCCAAATATATGTATTTTTATACACAATTTTGTCTTATGTACAGATTTTTCCTAAGCGTTTTTGTTCCTGTAATATATTTTTGAGTGTTACTTTCATTGGTTTGTGCATTTTTGTGTGTATTTCCCCTAAGATCAGGAGGGCTTTAAGCTGAATCCTACGGGGGCGGGAGACGTAAACTTGGAGGCAACAACGGGTGAAGGCTTCTGCACCATAACAGACAGAACAGCTCCAATGGTGCCCCAAAAGAGTTTTCACAACAATGTAGGAAAGAAGCCAGACTGCAAAGCACATGGGCTTCAATGTCTATATACTAATGCCCAGAGTACGGGAAACAAACAGAACGAACTTGAACTCTTAATACATGAAGGCAAATATGACTTGATAGGTATAACTGAATCTTCTCTTCTCAATCTTCTCTTCCCCAGCCAAAACATGCCCAGTTCTTTCAGTCTCTCCTCATAGGACTTTGTTTCCAGACCCCTGATCATCCTCGTTGCCCTCCTCTGAACCCCCTCCAGCGTGTCTGCGTCCTTCTTGAAGTGTAGTGCCCAGAACTGGACGCAGTACTCAAGATGAGGCCTAACCAGTGCTGAATAGAGGGGAACTGGTACCTCGATTGATTTGGAAGCTCTACTTCTATTAATGCAGCCCAAAATAGCATTTGCTTTTTTTGTAGCCACATCACACTGTTGGCTCATATTCACCTTGTGACCTACAATAATTTCAAGTTCTGCAAGGAGAAAGCCAGGACCCCACCAGCTACATACATTATGCATATTTGCATGAAAATTCTTAATCTGGTCTGCAGTTTGTTTTTGCTGTTTTGTTTTGCCTCATTTATTTTGCTCCTCTAATTATGGGGTGGGGCAAGGAGTTTTGCTGAAGCTTGTCACAACCGCTCCCTTTGGGTCTCCTTTTTACCTTTCTCATTAAAGGATCCCAGCCATGAATGTCGGTATACGGCTGCCCACTCTGTGGATTATGTTTCTTTTCTGTTCCCACCTCTGGGCATCACCTTTTACTCTCCCCCTGGTTCTGGGATTCATTGACCCTTCTTGGTCCCACAGCAACCAGCTGGGCACTCTGTGTTCCTTTTTATTCCCCTCTTTACGTCACCACTTCCACCCTATAACTCAGTACCTTATCTCAGGTACTTAAAGAATCCAATTCAGGGTGAAACAAAAAAATACTTTTATTTAACAAGAAGTAAGTTCATGCAGTTTATCCATCTTGTGGTTTCATTTGTTTCAATACTTGGTTGTTACAATACAGTTGTCATGTATCCTTGCCTGCTCTACCCTCTAAAGACAAATCTGTAACTCCTCCTGCTACCTCTTAATCCCAAAATAATAAAATGCAGACCCTACACTGATCTAACTTCTTCAGCAGACTAACCCCGACTCTCTCTCACTCCCAACTTCCAACAACTAACTGCTAACTGATTTCAACTGTCATTCCCCTTCACACATTTGAATCCAACAGCCAATCAGCATTCGTTCCAACATTCCATTCACTCACTCCCCCTCCCAGCAGAATTAACCACTTACCAGCCTTACCATACAATGTCCAAACATTGTAAAACAGTGAAACATCACAAAGCTCTCCCCATCTGACCACTTATTCAGCCTCTCCTCCTAAGATTTCACTAGGGGAACCCACATATTTTCACACTGATCTTTGCCATCATGAGAACTAGGAGATTGCATTGTTTTTAAATGAAAGCTGGGATTCTTAGATGGTGATTATATTGTGTGTCTATTTTGTGTGCCACTCGAACCCTATGTATAATATCAATCCAATCCCCCACTGGCAGATCAGGTCTTATCCTAGCTGATATACCCAGCATTTCCCAGTTCCCTGAATGACATATATTTGTAATGGGTCTTCTGAGGGTGCGCAAGCAGCTAGCAGCTGCCCACATCCCCTGAGAGGCCCACATCCCTCCGCTCATGCCCGATGCTGCTCCTCGCCACTGTCTGGAGGAGTAGAATCCACAAGGATAAGAGGGAAGAGGCTGAGGAGACCCATATAGCCAGAGTATGCTGGGATGTGTAGGTGTTTCAGAGATTTCAGGGGATCGGCTGTCCATGTGCAATCCCCTGAGATCTCTGAAATGGCTACACCTCCTAGCATACCTTGGCCACAGTAGCCACCTGCCTGCATGATCAACATAGTTCTTCTCAGCTGCTTCTCTCCTCTCATGGCCGATGCTGCTTCTTACCGCGCTCTCGAGGAGTAGACGGAAGCGGTGGGAGGGGGACCCATGCTGATCTCATGGGTGGGTTGCTGCTGTGGACATGGCATGCTGGGATGTGTAGGCGTTTCATGCCAATTGCGTGGGTGGGTGGCCTCTGTGGCCAAGTCCTGCTGGGAGGCATAGACATTTCAGATAGTCTCTGCTGCCACTTCCCTCTGCTCGTGGCCAAATCGCCAGCTGTTACTTGCTCTATCACCACTGTGATTATGTGGCACCGGAATATGTATGTTATTTCAGAGGAAATGTCTACTCAGACAAATGGCTACTGAAGCATGGTAAGTCTGCTCTCCCACCCAAGGCATGCTGGGAGTTGTAGGCATAATGGCCACCAAAGCCTAGGATTTGTATTAATATGTATGTTATTTCAGAGGAAATGTCTACTCAGACAAATGGCTACTGAAGCACGGTAAGTCTGCTCTCCCACCCAAGGCATGCTGGGAGTTGTAGGCATAATGGCCACCAAAGCCTAGGATTTGTATTAATATGTATGTTATTTCAGAGGAAATGTCTACTCAGACAAATGGCTACTGAAGCACGGTAAGTCTGCTCTCCCACCCAAGGCATGCTGGGAGTTGTAGGCATAATGGCCACCAAAGCCTAGGATTTGTATTAATATGTATGTTATTTCAGAGGAAATGTCTACTCAGACAAATGGCTACTGAAGCACGGTAAGTCTGCTCTCCCACCCAAGGCATGCTGGGAGTTGTAGGCATAATGGCCACCAAAGCCTAGGATTTGTATTAATATGTATGTTATTTCAGAGGAAATGTCTACTCAGACAAATGGCTACTGAAGCACGGTAAGTCTGCTCTCCCACCCAAGGCATGCTGGGAGTTGTAGGCATAATGGCCACCAAAGCCTAGGATTTGTATTAATATGTATGTTATTTCAGAGGAAATGTCTACTCAGACAAATGGCTACTGAAGCACGGTAAGTCTGCTCTCCCACCCAAGGCATGCTGGGAGTTGTAGGCATAATGGCCACCAAAGCCTAGGATTTGTATTAATATGTATGTTATTTCAGAGGAAATGTCTACTCAGACAAATGGCTACTGAAGCACGGTAAGTCTGCTCTCCCACCCAAGGCATGCTGGGAGTTGTAGGCATAATGGCCACCAAAGCCTAGGATTTGTATTAATTTTTTAAAAATATACTTAAACTCCTAAAATCCAGCTTTTTAGATTTTTCTCATAGATTGTACATGAACACCTATCAGCGCCCCAAATTTCAAGTTTGTAAGTCATCTGGTAGTGGGTAAACATTTCCGGACATACAAACCCACAAACATAGAGATGGCATTAAACACAGTCTATGAAAATAAACATTGCCTGAAAGACTTAATTTTTAGTGGGCATTTCTCTGTGCTTGACATTTTGACAGTTGCTTGCAAAAAACTGGAGAGAGTTCATTATTTTAAAGAGGAGAGAGGCTTTTGGATGAACAAAAAGTCCTTAGGCTTCATATGCAAATGGACAGTACACCTGCTGCTCATTCTTAAGCAGAAGCCTCGGTTCCGGAACAGGCTGTGATGTTTGAGAAACTTCTCGTTTTCATCAAATAGGCAATAATAGGAATAGAATGGGGCATGCTCAAATGTCCTGATTTTAATTCCAAATGTCAAAGAGGTTCTGTCTGTGTGTGTGTTTTGAAGGGAAGAGATTAGAGCTCCTGAGCATGGGAGCATGGATTGAGCAGCCAGAAGACCCAGATGGTTTGGGGAAAGAGGTTTTGTTAAAATGTCATTATTTCATTGTAGTGCAGCCTTGCTTTTGGAAGGAGATGCCTTTTCGTGGTACTCTTGAATAGTTTATGGATTGCTGTTCTTTTGATGGCTTCCCTACCTCCCCATCCCACATTGCCTCCCTTTACCAAGCAATTTCTCTGTTCCCCCTATGATCTGGGGGGTTTGCCTCCACTCCCTTGGCAGGGTCAGGACATCTGAATGCCCCTGCTTAGAAAAGAACAATCAAACATTGTAGATTAAAATTGCCAATTCGTTTACGATGGTAGAAAAGCTGGTGCTCATCAAGTTTTTTGGGCTACATTTTGGAGCCTACCCACGGTGTGACCCCCATGGGACAACACTTTCACTAGTTACCTCTACTTTTATGGTCACAATCTAAAGTGCTGGTTATAACCTACAAAGCCCTACACAATTTGGAAACAAGTCAACTGGAAGGCTGTGTTCTCCCATATGTCCCGTCCCTGGTTTTTTGACCTTCAGGTAAGGCCTTTCCTTCTGTCCCATTGATGTCTACAGCACATATGCCAGGGACCCAAGAGAGAGCCTTCTGGTGGGTGCTCCATGGCTCCAGAACATCTTGCCAAGGGATGGGAGAATCAGCCAGCGTTGAGCATGTGAAGGTTCTCTGAGTTCCACGGTGAAGGTTGGTCACCTTCTTCCCATACCCAAGTGTGAGAGCTCTCACACTTACTTTAAATGCTTACTTTTCCTGTAAATGCTTACAGGAAAAGTAAGCATTTGGGTCCCTATATTTTTTTTAAGTGCACATCCAAATGCATATTTTTCCTCTTTACTAAATCATAAAAATGCACATTTTTCTAAAGTATGCATTTTACAAATGAGCATCGCAAGCCCAGGAATGTGCAAGTTTTGCCCACAAAATGTGCTCACGTTCATGTTCAGGGGCACAAAAGGGGCAAGTCCTGGGGCTCTTCTTCTTCTTCTTTTTAAACATTTTTTTATTGTGAATTTGTGAACAAAACAAAAACCATAAAGAAATTTTTAAAAAATATATAAAAAAATAAACATATACAGCCACATACTTCAAAAACCTCAGTTTCAAATGTCACAATTTCTAGGTAAGTAAAAAAGAGAAGGGGAAAAGGTAGCATAAATTACACTTAAACGTCCGTTAAGGCAGACTAAATGTCTGAGTAAATGTCCATTTGCAAATGACGCCTGTATGCCACTCTTTCAAATGTTGCTAACGTTGTTAAGTCTTCGATCCATTGCATTATAGAGAGTGTGGTTTTATCTTTCCAATGTTGTAAAATAATTCTTTCGGCAGCCAAAAGGGCACAAAAAATCTACTTCCGTTGACCGTGTGTTAGTTTCCAAGCAGCCAGTACGTAATTTAAAATGACATGTACATCTGAAAATATTAAAGAGCTTTCTAATACAAAATTTATGTGACCGTGGGAAAAAATGGGGAAATTGCGGTTGCAGTTATCCTGGATAAAGTGTGAGGTCATCCCCGGTTGACCCCGGGATCGCCTGTGCATCATTTGGACGCACAGGGACGACCTCGAGTTGACCCCAGGATAAATGGATGGTGTAGACATGGCCCTAGTCTTAAACAAAATGTAAGAAAATTCGTACACATCTCTAGCCAAGGGAGGCCTCTCTTGCCTCTTCAAGGATGATTTCCCACTGGCAGGCAAAGACTTTTCTTTTTATTGAGACGAGTCTTTGTTCTCAGAAGTGACAGCTTATGGTGATTGGAAGTTTGCTGAAATTGCTTTCACTGGTCATTGCTTTTGTTGGTTTTGCTAATGTACCTTGTTGTTACATGTTTAATTGTCAGCTTGTAATTTAGTTTTAGCCACATTGAGCATCATTTGGCGGAAAGGAGGAATATGAATAATCTGAGTCTGTAACAAAATGTTGCAGAATGCGATATTCCAGGGGAGGTGGGTGGATCTGATTTTTGTGGGGCAGAGCTTTTATTCTGGGTTTCAGTTACAACCTGTCTGAGGTCTAAAGGAGCTACCAAGGGCACTGAACCGACAGTGTCCAGTACCTTGGATAGCTCCTTTAGACTTCTGGCTGGTCGTATCTAAAATCCAGGATGGAATATCTGTCCCACGATATCAGGTCCACCAGCCTCCCTTGGAGTACTCTCGGTTCAGGATTTGAGCCAGCCAAGCCCTTTTTCCAGGGTAGACCATTCCATCCCTCGTGGTTTTCTGTCAGTCAGCATTCCCTGGCCACTGAGCACGCTCAGTCATCATTGGGCTGTTCTTTGTTCCCCCATATTAGGATGTATTTTCTTCCCGGTAAAGATTTGTTGTGCTTCTACAAACCTTGAGGTTTCCCAAAGCTGCCACCCTCCTGGGTGCCCATTTTGGCTATATAAGCAACACCATTCACTGTCTGAACTTTGGAAACAGAGGGACTGATAGTGCAGCTTAAGAAAATGAAAACCTGACAGCTTGAATGTGTTTTGAGACTAATCTTTTTTAGCAGGATGATTCATAATGACATGCTTCAAGGGTTGTGTTAGGCCCAAAGCATCTATCTGCAGACAAGATGGCCTCGCTACACTTGGGCATGAATTGCATCCTTCTAACTAGCGTCTCCTGGTGACAGGCAAGTTGTTTTAGCATCAAGCACTGCTAGAGCATTCAATCACTCAGAGACACTACAGAACTGGCTGTACTCAGAGGAGGTTGCCCATTGCCTCTCTGCATGATTGGCTTTGCCTCCTTCCAGAACAGTGGATCAGCCACCGCAAGGTGGGAAGGTAATTCTTCCATGTCTCTGGTTGGATGCGATTGGATCATTTAATCACTTCCCAGCAGAGTGTCACAGAATCACTCACTCTTGCCTGGTGTGTTAATCCACAGCCCACTGCACTGTGACTTACCTTGTTCCAATAAGGTGGGATGCTAAGTGCTAGCTGCTAGAGTATTAGAGTACTTGATGGACCCTCCTTGTGAATTTCCAGCATCCTGGCTTGCGTGGAGACCCTTCAACAATACAAGTAGCTCTCCTCTTCAGACTGTCACCTTCCATGAGTTGATGAAGGAGACAGGTGGGGTAGAAGCTCTTTTCCTCATGCATTGATTTTAACCCCTTTCTGTGTGCCTGCCTAGGGCTTACTACTTCCCGTGATCTGGATACTATGCTGCTATTAATGCAACCCAAGATTGCATTAGCTTCGTCAGCTGCCGTATCACACTGCTGGCTCATATTTAAACAGAGGCTGGAACAATACATTTCCCCTTTTCTTTGATGGGGTTCTTACTTCATGATAGAAGATTCAATGGGGACACTTTGTCGCAGAGTTGTTTGCATTTCAAATTAAAAGATAGAGACTGCATTTCAACTATCTGAATATCTTACGTTAAAGCACAATGTGTTTTACATGTTGCGCTTCTACAGCCATAAGTAAGCACCACTGAGTTCAATGGATCTTACTCCCAAGTAAGTTCACATAGAATTGCAGTCATGTCCCATAAACGTAATTGTGATATTATATTAGTGGCTTGTTTTGGATGTCTGTTTTATGATGGACGTTTCAACTGGAGCGTTAGCCCGTTTGAGTATAAGTAATAAAAAATGTAGGTTATATCTGTGTATTCTGGAGGCATGATTATGGATTCTCCTTGGGGGCATGCCTACATTGGTTGTCGTGATGAGCTCTTGCACTTCAAATTTACCACTACAGACAGATTGCACTGTGAATATGGATAATTTTCTTACCATTACACACTCTAAAAATATAGATACTTTTCAGTTTCTCCCTGTACTTTCATCGCATTTCTGAGGTGGAGATGATGCAGTTGGAAACCTCCACATTTGTTAAAATTATTTTTGAACGTTGTACAAAGCATTATGCATGGCAGATGATGGAGTTTTTAACCAGAGTGTAGCACCTTTGAATATAAATAAAAATTATATAGAAAAGCACGCATCCTCCCCATCCTCAAATGTTAAGACAGTGGCAAAAGCAAATAAATGAATTTATTTTTCAGGGCAAAATATCTCGATTAGCAATGAAATGTTAATGTAAAAAAAACTGCCGGTGGAGGTTGGGGACTCCTTTCCTTATCGATATATTATGAAGCGTTTCAATTAAGACAATTGGGATTCGTAATAATGAGAAAAGAAAAGAATTGGATCGGATTGGGCTGTACCTCACAGAATAATAAAGATAGGAGATATCCACCAAATTAAAACCCCATATACATTAACAACGCTTACTATTTGGAAACGTTGGCAGACCAAATTAGCACCAGTTTGCTCTCCATTGACTCCATTACCAACATATTCCAGACTACTAGATGAAAGGTTGAGAAGAAAAATGGCACAATGGGCAGATTATGGCCTGTTTCGTTTAAGAGATGTTTATATACATAATACTCCTTATACAATAGAACAGCTGAAAATTAAGGTACGACAATGGAACTTAAATTGGATACAAGAAATACAATTAATGCACAGATTGCGGGATCCAATCACCGAATTACATGCTACTAGGCCACTAACGGCAACTGAACAAATTATCCTCTCAACTGGGTTTACAGGGAAGGGAATTGTATCGTATCTGTATCGTATCTTTGTTGAAGTACAAACCCTACAGGGACTGAAAATGGTATGGGAGACAGACTTTAATATTCCAGATAGCCAATGGAACCAGCTTTGGGTACAAAAACCCTACAAATCAGTTTCAGCAGGCATTAAGGAAACGTCTTTGAAGACGCTGTATCGATGGTATAGAACTCCAGTGAAAATGGCTCACATCACTTCAGATGGGAAGTCTGGTTGGGAATGCTTGCAGGTTCAACAGTTCTGGAATATGGTACATCAGGGACTATTATAGATAACAAAGGAACGTATTCAGTTTACTCCAGAATTATTCTTATTGTCCCTGTAGTATAATAAAAATGAATCTTTTGCAGCTAAACAATTAGTAACTCTCTTAATAGCAGCTGCAAGACAAACAATAGTACAACTATGGAAAAACCTGGATCATCTTGATAAAGAGGCATGGTATAGAAACATATGGTCTACTGTAATATGTGAAAAAATAACACATTAGTTACGAGTACTACAAGGCAAAGATGATCCGCTAATATTTAATGCTATATTGGGGGGGGGGGGTGGAATTTATTTTACATACAATAGTTTCTGAGTCACTGACATATACGTCAAATATAGCTGAGGAGATATGGACTGTATAAATGGTTTGAAATTTCCGATACAGAATATATATTTTAGTAAATTCATAGCATCAAGAATTTAAAAAGGTAATAAGGGGAATAAGCTTCACTCCATTGTATTTTTTGTTTGTTTGTTTGTTTCTTATCTATTTATTTTTTAGGGGGGGAGGAAGGGGATATACCATATCATAATATATTATATTACATTATGTTATAATGTTTATGTTATGTTGAATATCTGAAAATCTTTAATTAAAAACATTATTTAAAGTATATAGAAAAGCACACCCACGCGCACACACGCACACACACACCCATCTATCTGTCTATCTCCTCGGGGTGTGGCTGTGGATTCTCCTTGCGTGGCATGGCTGCAGGAGCTATCATGAGTTCCTGTACTTCAGAATGTACCAGTACACCACTGAAAATTGAGATGGAATCTAGCCTCTTGGACCGTGCCACCTGTTGATGGGGATTTCATAATTGGGGTAGAAGGTATGCAATTTCTCTTGTCAGTAAGAGCAGGATGAAAGGCAGGTGCAGGGCTCTTTTGTAGGGTGACCAACTGTCAGGATTTCCCCGGATTTGTTCTGGTTTTTGTTCTATCCTGGGTGTCAGGGTGGATTTCCTGTAATTTGCTATAATGTCCTGTAAGGACACTCTTTCCCCTTTAAGGACGCATTAGCGTGGCGGGAGGGAATGACACGCTTTCTGGAGGTGGGTTGTTTCCCTCCCACTGCTCCAATCATGGCCTTAAAGGGGAAAGCGGTGCAGTGGGGGGCAGGAATGAGATGCTGTCCCCTCCTCCGCTCCAATTAGGGCTTTTAAGGTGGCAGGGGTGAATGCCCTGGAAAGCCATTTCTCCACCCCCACCGGGCATCCTCTTTTTTGGTTTCCTAAATATGTTCGCCCTCATCTTTTATAGTTGCCTCGTCATGGGAAGAAAGTCCTGGAGAAGACACCTCCTGTGATGCCCCAGCTATCCACGGCAGATCGACTCTCAATTGTGAAATCTAATTGGCACGTTGAAGAGAGGAGAGGCATGGTGCCCTCCGGCCAGATGGGCAGAGTGTCTTCTCTGCCAAATGACCATGTTGGCAGAACATTGTCTGCCTCTCCGGTTTTGCTGAGAGACATGGTCTTAGGTGGAGTATCCTCAGTTCCTTCACTGTGAGTTTAACTCAGGACAGTCAGTAATGGGTGGTTACAAGCTAAAACTAATAGCATAGTTTCCCGTGGAATTGAATTTGTAATGCATTGAGTCTGATCACTGAGTGTGACATTTATGTATACCTTGTGTCTCCTGCTGCATCACTGAAAATGGTGTTTTCATCAGAAGCTGGATTCTAGACTGTGGCTGAATTCAGACAACACAATAAGCAACTGGTGGGGGGGGGAACAATCATCAGTTGTATTGACTATCGTGTCGTCTGAATGCTGCCATAGTCAACTCAGTGCTGATCCTAATCCACACCATGGTTGATTATTTATTACCATGTTGTGTGGGGAGTACCCCTTAGATGAACAACTGTAAAGTGGATTATTACCCCACCATTGACTATCGTGTTGTCCGAATTCAGCCACTGTGTGTGGTTCTGCTTGCAGGCTGAATTGGGTGTGTATGTATGCTCTATCTATCTATCTATCTGTCGGTATTCATGGCTGCTAGGATGAGAAATCTCTGGAGTCAAATGTGTGGGAGCTGACTTGACACCGTAGGAATATCAGTGCCCCCTCTGTGTGTATGTGTGTGTGTGTTTTAAGAGCCAGAATTGGTATGGCTGCAGCGAATTGGTCCTGGAGGGGGGTGACCTCGTACAAGTTCTCTTTCACAGAACAAATGCTTGTAGAAGTTAGCCAGCCACGGTATCAAGCTTTAAGATTAAGGAGATAGAACTCCTCTCTGTGAAAACCTCTTTCCTCTTTATGCCCTCTCAGTCTGGCCTTTTTTGAGTTAGCAGAGTGATTGTCGAGAGAAATTGTTGAAGCCTGCAAATTATGCAGGTTCAAAGATATTAATGAATTAACGCAGTCCCCCTACAGGAGATTCTGTGATTCTGTCCAAGGCGCTCCCGTTCTGTTAAGTCATTAGTGCAGGAAATTGTAATGAAGGATCCAGCTTTGCCACATGTGCACACACACACACACACATACCGGTGGAGTTTCTCCCATGGCTCATATGAAAGAGAGAGAAATAAAATGATAACATTAGTCCATCAAAGCTTTGGAGCAGAACAATCTTCCTTGTCATAACAATGCTTTGATGTATGTAAATAAAATGTTTCTCTATACAGCGTTTTCAAAATAGCTCAAAGTAATAAAAAAGAGCTTTAAAAAATACCTTCATCAAACAAATAAAACAATGCAAATATAAAACTGTAAAAAGTCTACATTATATTCCAAATCACAGAATAAAAGATCCAGTTCAGTCAAAGATAGCTGGGGGGTGGGCGGGGAAAGGATTTTACAGCCTCTCAAAACGCTTAATCTTTTCAGGAAGGGGTTTTGGGGCCACAACAGTAAAGACCCTGCTCCTGTCCAGAGCACAGTTTGCTAACTAGACCTTGTGACAAAATCCCCTGCTTGTTATGTTAATCTGTTTTATTGTATTAATGCTAATATATTTAGATTTGCAGGAAATGTATGTAATTGTAGGCGGGATGGGGGGCTTTTGTGTAGTTGGCCGCTTTAGTTCTACCTAGGGTGAGGGGGTGAGTGAGTGTTGTCACAGAGGGTTTATTTTTCTTTTTGACAGTTCGCTTTGAGGAGGTAGGATTTAGAGTTCAGTGGAGCACCATCTTGGGTAAAAGGAGAGTCGGACATCACAGATCTCATGTTGGAAGAGGCAGTCTCAAACTAGGCAGGGCTTTAAAGGTTGAAACTAACACTTTAAACTGGGCCTTTCATTGCCTCTTTTTGCTGCCCCGAGATAGGGTGTGTGTGTGTGTGTGTGTGTGTGTGATGGAAGCGCAGTACAAGCCCCCCACACCACCTCCCTTTCCGTGATTTCAGGTGAAAAAGGCACAAAAAGGTGTATCGTACAGAGGCAGGTAGATCGAAGGAAGCGGGAAAGTTCCCCAAGTGCTAATGCCACTAGCTGACACACCTTGTCTTTCTGTACTTGTTAGATTTCAATCACTTCCTGCAGCAGGTGTGGACCTCCAGCAGCAGCTTTCCCCAACCTTAGGGTGTCCATATTTGGGAAAGCAAAAAAGAGGACACCCAGTGGGGCCAGGGTGGGAAAGCGTGCTTGCCAGGGGCTGCGGAAAATGCATCATTCCCCCCACCAAACTATAGGCAGCTGCCGTTAGCATGGCGGTTATGAATGACATGCTTTCCAGAGGCCCTAGAAAATGTGCTTTCCCCTCCTGCACTCGAATTGTGGCATTAAGGGCCCTGATTGGAGAGAAGGAAGGGAAAGTGTGTCATTCCAGGATGTTATAGAAAATTACAGAAAATCCCCCCCTGACACCCAAGGTAGAACAAAAACCAGGACAAATCCAGGAAAATACGGACAGTTGGTTAGGGATGTGCACTGGATCGGACCCGATCCACGATCCGAGTCCGGTCCAGTGGGAAATCGGATAAATTATCCGATTTCCGATCCCGCAGCTGGATCGGCCGATCCAATCCGAACCGGTCCGAAAAAGCTCCGAACCGGTTCGGCGGATCGGCGGATCGGCGGGCGCCCACTGGCGCCCACCGCCGCTTCCATTGGCGGGCGCCAGCGGGCGCCCGCCGATGAAAGTGGACAGCGGGGGGGGGGAGGAGGGGGGCACTTACCTTCTCGGCCCGGTGGCTCCCGTCCGGCGCCGGCGCCTACTACTACTAGCAGGCTCCGCGGCCTGCTCTAGGGTGGCGCGCCGGGTGATGTCATCACCCGGCGCGCTACTCTAGAGCAGGCCGCGGAGCCTGCTGGTAGTAGTAGGCGCCGGCGCCGGACGGGAGCCACCGGGCCGGGAAGGTAAGGAGGGGGTGCGTGGAGGGGAGGAGGGGGCGCGCGGAGGGGGGAGGGGGGAGGGGGGCCCTTACCTTTCCGGCCCGGCGGCTCCCGTCCGGCGCCGGCGCCTACTATTCCCAGCAGGCTCCGCGGCCTGCTCTAGGGTGGCGCGCCGGGTGATGTCATCACCCGGCGCGCTACTCTAGAGCAGGCCGCGGAGCCTGCTGGTAGTAGTAGGCGCCGGCGCCGGACGGGAGCCGCCGGGCCGGAAAGGTAAGGAGGGGGTGCGTGGAGGGGAGGAGGGGGCGCGCGGAGGGGGGAGGGGGGCCCTTACCTTTCCGGCCCGGCGGCTCCCGTCCGGCGCCGGCGCCTACTATTCCCAGCAGGCTCCGCGGCCTGCTCTAGGATGGCGCGCCGGGTGATGTCATCACCCGGCGCGCTACTCTAGAGCAGGCCGCGGAGCCTGCTGGAAGTAGTAGGCGCCGGCGCCGGACGGGAGCCGCCGGGCCGGAAAGGTAAGGAGGGGGTGCGTGGAGGGGAGGAGGGGGCGCGCGGAGGGGGGAGGGGGGCCCTTACCTTTCCGGCCCGGCGGCTCCCGTCCGGCGCCGGCGCCTACTATTCCCAGCAGGCTCCGCGGCCTGCTCTAGGATGGCGCGCCGGGTGATGTCATCACCCGGCGCACTACTCTAGAGCAGGCCGCGGAGCCTGCTGGAAGTAGTAGGCGCCGGCGCCGGACGGGAGCCGCCGGGCCGGAAAGGTAAGGAGGGGGTGCGTGGAGGGGAGGAGGGGGCGCGCGGAGGGGGGAGGGGGGAGGGGGGCCCTTACCTGCCCGGCCCGGCGGCTCCCGTCCGGCGCCGGCGCCTACTACTACCAGCAGGCTCCGCGGCCTGCTCCAGGGTGGCGCGCCGGGTGATGTCATCACCCGGCGCGCTACTCGAGAGTAGGCCGCGGAGCCCGCTGGTAGTAGCCGCCGGCGCCGGACGTGCCGAGAAGGTAAGTGGCGGGGAAGGGGGCTTACCCCCCCCCCGGAGCCGTCCGCTTCTATCCGCTGGCGCCCGCGGGCGCCAGCGGATGGAAGCAGGCGGCCCCAGGGGGGGTAGGGAGCGCGGGGGAGGGGGTTTACCTGCCGGGGCCGTCCACAGCGGACGGCCCCGGGGGGGGGGAGGGAGTTAGGCCCCCCCTTACCCACCCGCCGCCATTTTTTCCTCATAGACTTGCATTGCAATGCAAGTCTATGGGGAAAAAAATGGCGGCCGATCCAAAAATTTCCGATTTTTGGATCGGGATCGGACTCGATCCGGTCCGGGGGGCCTCCGATTTTGTCCGAACCGGTCCGGGACAAAATTGGAGGTCCCGATCCGGGTCCCGATCCGATCCGGGGGGTCCGTGCACACCCCTACAGTTGGTCACCCTACAACCTGATGCTCTCCAGAGGTTTTGGACCTCAACTCCTATCAGCTCCAGTCAGCAATACCAATGGCCAGGGCTGATGGGGGTTATACTCCAAACCTCTCCAAGGCACCAGGTTGGGGTAGGCTGCCCTAGATTCACACACACACACACACATCTGTTCAGAATGAAGGCGATATCAGGGCCAGCCCTACCATTGGGGAGAATGGGAAGCAGCCGCTTCAGGCAGCTGATCTGGGGCGTTATGAAAGGGCAGCAAAGATGGCGAGTTCATTTATGATTGTTGTATTTTGGGAGAGAGGAGTGAGTTGGTTCTGGCCGTTTCTGCCTCAGCTGCCTAAATCACTTGGCTGGCCTTGAAGACGATGCACATTGATTTGCAGGGAGGAGGGGGGTCACCATTTGTCGCTCTGTGTCAGGCAGCGGGCTGGCCTTGAAGGCAGCGAGGAGGCATTGTTTGCCCACAGAGATGTGACTCTCGCAGTCACAACCTGTGCATGAGGACACCATGGTGGCTACTATTTTGATTTCCCAGGGTACCTTAGAGTGGAGTGATGCAATGTCAGGAGCATGGCAAGAAAACTGAAATGGTAGCTAAACCCAGCCCCTGAGCACTGTGGGCACTGCCCATTCATGCCTGCTGCTGCCTGTTGCAGACTGCCTCTGCCCATCAGTCACCACCCACTGCTGCCACCAGGTATAGCTGCCATGGGGCGCTTTGCTGAAGACCGCCACAAACTGGAGCCCGCGATGCCCACTGCAGATCCTTGGCTTATTTGCCCATTCTCTGGGACTCTGCAGGAGCAGTAGGGAGCAATGGGGGGGAGGGAACAGTGGTGGTGAACAACCATGAACAATTTTTGGTAAAAGGTAAATATGGAGCTGTTTGGAGGGCATTTTGCATCCTTTGGAATCTCCCTTTTCGTCACTCTCACCCCACGGGTGAAAATGCACCGCAGCCCTACGAATCGGATGCTCTCAGGCTAGCCTTCTCTACAGCATGCTTTCCCCCACCCCTCCCCCTTGTACCACTGGATTCTGCTGAATGTGTCAAATAGTTTTTAGAGGTGGACGGAAACGCCCCACTTTGCAAGTGGCAAATTGGAGTTGGCTGTTGCAGGTGTGTGGGGGGGGAGAGTTCAACCCCTGAAAATGCATTCAGGGATAGGGGATAGTGTTTCACACAGGAAGCGGGACATGGGTGTGGTGCATTTTCCTCGATTCTTTCCCATAATAGTTTGTTTAAATAGGGTGACCAGACGAAAAGGAGGGCAGGGCTCCTGCATCTTTAACAGTTGCGTAGAAAAAGGAATTTCAGCAGATGTCATTTGTACGCATGCGGCACCTGGTGGAATTCCCTCTTCATCACAACAGTTAGGGCCACAGGAGCCTTGCCCTTCTTTTGTATCTGGTCAAGAGGGCAGGGCTCTTGCAGCTTTAACTGCTGTGACAAAGAGGAAATTTCACCCGGTGCTGCATGCATACAAATGACACCTGCTGGAATTGCCTTTTCTATGCAACGGTTAAAGATACAGGAACACGGTCCTCTTTTCCATAGGGTCACCCTAAAGTTGGTGGCTTTAGAAGGAACAGGGGCAACAGCCAAAGGACTACTTCTGTTGGCCTTTTGCAAACTATCAGCAGAATTGGCAGCTTTTCAAAGCTTTTGTAAAAAGGAAAAGATAAGAACACCCCCTGCCCAGACTATTGTAAACCCCTTCGCCTCTTCCCAAAAGGACCCAGGCTGCTTCATGCTGTCCTCTCCTCTCCCAAATCAGGGAAGCTGTGAAATAGGGAGAAAGGAAAGCCGGCTTGCTTGCACTCTTAAGGACTAAAAACGTGCTGTAAATAAAATGAAATCCAATGAAAGATGAGATTTCCCAGGATGCCAATTTCTGGAGTCAGTGCCTTTTCTAAATACGTGTGTGTATGATATGATTAGAGAATCCTGTAATGTCCTCACCCTCGATGGTTAGTGTCCGTCAGCTTCTGTTCCCTTCTTGTAAAATAATGCTAATGTTGATACATATGATGTGGTGAAGATAGAGAAGATATGGGTTATAAAATGCTCTGTAGCAGAATTGTAAGTCAGGACAGATGTACAATTTGAAGGCTTTGATGGTTCTGATGATGATTGGGGGAAATATTTCAGCAATATGAAAAAAGAAAAGTACCCTTTTGTTTCCCAACTGCAGATAACAATTAGAAAGAAGCAATTACTGAGGCCTGATAGAGGAAACCAATTACATCCACATTCGTTTGTCTTGGATTTTGACTGAGTGATTTAATCTTTCTGGAGGCCTCAGGCTCACAGATCTTAATAAGAATATGCAATGCCTTGGGAGGAAAACGTTAACTGGGAAAGGGCTTGTTGACAGGCGATTGCTGCTGAAATTGAAATGGGAAAAAGTCTCAACAGCTCAGATCTCACTCAGAGGCATACAATCACTTAGAAGCAGGCAGCCTCTGTTTTGGGCAGAGCCTGAGGGAAATGCTTCCAGGATAAACTTGTACAAAGAGTTAAGCCTGAGATTTCAAGCGTGGACTCCTAGAGGTTCATCAGACAAGCATTGTATCGCACGCTTGCTACTGGCCACTTCCGGATGTGCGTGCGTCCTTTAGACAACGCCGTCCGCTTCCTGAGTGCCTCTGGCTCCTTCCGCTTGTTTTTCCGTAGCAAAATAGACCCCTTTTAATCCATTAAAAAAAGGAAAAGCAATCTGGAATGTGACATGATATCCTGCTGTGTGCAGGAAAAGTGGCGTGATAAAAACAGCCTCTGAATGGGCCACGCGGTCTTTGTTTACTTCCTCTTTCCCCTCTGGGAAGCATGAGGAAGTCATGAGGGACAAAAGCAGGGACGGAGAAGTGAAGGCATTTTTGCATTTTCACTCGCCAGTTGTTTTGTAGATCTCGCTGTGGGGCATCTGAGTGGGAGGGAAGGAGGCTTGATTGAGCCTTGATTGAGCCTAGGAAGCTGCATAAAGCAGCTTTCTCGGTCTCTCCCCATCCCCAGCCCTCCAAGAACGATCCCCTTTCCCCATCTCTGCGTTCCATTTCTGAGCACTGTAGTCAGTGCAGAGAAAACCGTGTTGGCTACGAGGGGGACAGGGTGTGGGAGGGGGCAGGGAGTGCGATTTCTGGGCTCCGAGGTTGGAGCCTTGGTTCTGACCTCGAATCCCAAAACCGATCAATCCTATGTCCCCCCCAGATGCTGTCTACGGCTCATGGGATTGCTCTCCAAGTTGATTAATCAGTGGTTGGGGCTGCCATGTTTGGCACACTTGATCATTTTATGTTTGTGGTTCAGACATGTTTCTGTCATAGGGAATGAAAAAGTAAAGATGATGGATAGTCTTTCTGTCTAATGTTAAATTGCTCCCTAGAAGGCCAATCCCTATAAACATGGCTTTTAAATTTGAAAGTGGTATGTATGCATTTGTCTTCTGCTGTGAGCTGATGTAACCTTCAGCAGGCACCTTCTCGGACATTTAGCATTAAATTGTAGAGATGGATGCAAAATGGTGATCCGAGAAGGGCAAGTTTGGTCCCCCAAGCCAATATTTTTAATTCCCAGCTGAAAGTAAGTGCCTGTTTTTCTGCAAGTAGGGTATTCACAGGACATCTTGAGAAAGCACTTGAATATCTCTCTTGGGGTCTTCACTTGCGCTGAAAAATGGTGCACTATTTCTAAGGTGGAGCAAACATAATTATTTTGTTATGATTACAATTATGATTACATTTATATCCTAACTTGTTTCCCCCAAGCCAGCTGGCATGATCCTATTCCTCTCCATTTTATCCTCACAACAACCCTGTGAGGTAGGTTAGGCTGAGAGTCAGTGATTTGTTCAAATTCAGCCAGTGAGCTGACTGCAGTAGCCAGTCCACCAGGAAACTTGGCACATCCTGGTTTGTAGCCGGCCCTTCCCCAAGAATTAAGAAAGAAGAGGGTAAAAGAAAAAGAAGAAGAAAAGGCAGGAAGAAGGTGGAAAAGATTAAGGAGCAGTAACAATGGGCTAGAGCAAGCAAATATTGTCCAGGTATGGTCACATTCTACCCCCAGTTGCTTTTAACCTCAATTTCGATCTATTCTCTGACCCTTGCTCAGGAGACCCCACATACCAGAGCTTCCCTTACCCAGACTCTCACCCTAGGTCAGGGTCACAGGCCTGTCACACAGAAGCCTGGCAGCCTTCCTACATCCAAACCAACAGGGGGACAGTCCTGCCCACATGGTTCCCCCAAGGGGCAACCCCCCTTTGGTGTCAACCCTGCCATGGTTGGCCTCATAACCCATGGCAGGGCTGGGTTTTTTATGAGCCTCTTGCAGATGAGTTTCTGGCCCAATCCAGCCACCACACAGTCCCCGGCTGCAAACCTTCACTATTATTATTACTATTATTATTATTATATTTATTTATATCCCACCTTTTTCCCAATGCTGGGACTCAAGGCGGCTTACAAATTAAAACACGTGCAGTTAAAACAAATAGAGATATACAAAAATTAGAAATATAATTAAACATAGTACAATTTTAAAATATTTAAAACATTTTAAAACATTTTAAATACAAATATTTTTTTAAAAAACCCAAGATATAAACAAATCATCCACAGAGGTCCAAACTACTCCCCAACAGCCTGCTGAAACAGAAAAGTTTTAGCCCGCCTCCAAAAGCACACCAAGGAGGGAGCCAGTCTAGCTTCCCTGGGAAGGGAGTTCCAGAACCCTGGGGCAGCCACCGAGAAGGCCCTCTCCCACATTCCCACCACTCATGCCTGTGATGATGGTGGGACAGAGAGAAGGGCCTCCCCTGAAGATCTCAGGGGATGGGTAGGCTCATAAGGAAGAATACTGTCTTTCAGATAACCTGGACCTGAGCTGTATAGGGCTTTATAAGTCATAACCAGCACTTTGAATTGTGCCCAGAAACAGACTGGAAGCCAGTGGAGCTATTTTAACAGGGGAGTTGTGTGCTCCCTGTAGCCAGCTCCGGTCAACAATCTGGGGCTGCACCCAGGAAGCCCTTAATGCCATTGTAATATTAGTTAGGGATGGGGGGATTCTTTTAGTTCACATTTTAATGCAAACTTACATAATTTCAAACTTTGAAACCAATACATATATTGAAAGTCCATTATCCTTCTTAATCTGCAAATTCTCTGGATTTTGCAATGGAGTTCTCCAATCAAACAATGTGTACAAATATGGATATATTAGGGGAAAGTGTGTGGGGGGGAATTACACATATTCATGAAAATAAAGGGAAAGAAGACATTAAGAAAATTGCTTGCAAAAATGTCTCTAAGGCAAGATTGCTTTCAAAAAATCTATGCATTCGGAGAAATGCACACAAGTGCATATGGAATTTCATGCAAACTTGAAAATGAACTTATGATTGGAAAAATTCTCAAAGTTTGGGATGAATTGAACGTAAAATTTGGGAAAACCAAAATTGACATGAGGGAAATGGAGTATGAAGTAGATAAAGAAGGGCTGTTTTTACCTAGCTGATTGCTGTTCTTGGTGCTGAATGTTCCTCTTCATTCTTGGGCTAGCATGGATGTCCAACATGCTAGCCCAAGCACCCATGTTAATGGGAGTGTAGTGTGTGAAACATCTGGGCAACCCTGTTCCAGCTATTGTAACACATAGGTCCCCTCAGTCTCTCCTTTTGGCCAAACCAGTTTGTCTTTCCAATTAATCCTCCACAAGTGGTTTGCTTTGTCAAGCAAACCACCATATGCCTGGAAACAAAGCCCTATGAGGAGAGACTGAAGGAACTGGGCATGTTTAGCCTGGAGAAGAGAAGATTGAGGGGAGACATGATAGCACTCTTCAAATCCTTGAAAGGTTGTCGCACAGAGGAGGGCCAGGATCTCTTCTTGATCATCCCAGAGTGCAGGACACAGAGTAATGGGCTCAAGTTACAGGAAAACAGATTCTGGCTGGATATCAGGAAAAACATCCTGACTGTTAGAGCAGTACGACAATGGAACCCATGACCTCGAGAGATGGTGGGCTCTCCCACCCTAGAGGCATTCAAGTTGCAGCTGGACATCCACCTATCAGGGATGCTTTCAGGTGGATTCCTGCATTGAGCAGGGGGTTGGACTCAATGGCCTTATAGGCCCCTTCCAACTCTATTATTCTGTGATTCTATTATTCTATGTATTCCTACACCCACCAAGGTAGTCATTAAGTGAACTCCTTTTAGTATTGTTAATGAAATAGGGCTGAGTTGGGTATTCTCCAGTTGTTGCTTTTTCTTTTAGATAGAAAATAGTGTCTGGTGGGCAATTTTCCCACTGCAAACTGCTTCCTATGAAAATTGTTGTAATCCCACCGTCCTCCAGCATTTTGCCTCTGCTGAACAAATCCTCCCCTGAGGTGGTTTCCAGAGGAGAGGTCTGAGGTGCAGCCAAGGTCAAAACACAGATAAGCAGTCAGGCACAATACACTGTCCAAGAAGAAAATTCAAGAGTCAGAAGCATAGAGGTTCAACCACAACGTCAGTGATACAGGATATAAAGTACTGGAGCTGGTAGAACATTGTTGTTCCCGCAATGGCTGGGACAGTGTGGTGTGGTGGCTAGAGTGTTGGTCTGGGAGCCGGGAGATCCAGGTTCTAGTCCCCACTTGGTCATGGAAACCCACTGGATGACTTTGGGCCAGTCGCAGACTCTCAGCCCAACCTACCTCACAGGATTGTTGTTGTGAAGATAAAATGGAGAGAAGGAGGATTTTGTGCGCTGCCTAGGGTTCCTTGAAGGGAAAAAGGCAGGATATAAATGCAGTTATCAAATAAATAAATAAACAACTATGACCTTGTTCAGATGACACAGTAAGCCATAGTGGTTAAGCATTTTGAGCTAAACATGATGGCTTAGCATGTCATGTGAACCATTCCTAACCATGGTGGCTACATAACCATGGTTACTCACTAACCATTTGCTGTAAAAGGGTTAGCAGCCTAACCATGGTTTAGTGTGCTGTCTGAACATTCCCTATGAGTACTTTAAGCTCAGCCCCACTGAAGTGCTTCAAACACTCTAATGCAGTAGTCTCCAACCTGGTGCCTTGCAGACGTTCAGGACTTCAGCTCCCAACATCTACGTTTGGAACTGATGGGCATTGTAGTCCACACCACCTGGTGGGTACCATGTTAGGAAAGGCTGCAGTCTAATGTACTTATGCTTAATAATTAATAGGAGGCAGAGCCCAGGGACTGACAGACGAGATGAAGATGTAGATGCAAATCCAAAAGCTGTTGGACTGATCAAGGCATGGAATATGTACGATGCTTTTAGCTCTGGGAAGCAATTTCTCATCTTGTCAGGATTCTGCTGCATGGCAGGAGCGCAGACCCAGCATTCCTTCCTTGCTACCACAATAAATCGACGAGAGAAGATCGTTCCACTGCGCAGCCGTGCTTGGGGGTGTGTATGTGAGTGAGTGAGTCTGGAAGAGAGAGGATGGTACATGCCTCCTGCTCTGAGCCAGCTGCATTTCGAGCAATGGATTGCTATGAATGAAAGAAGGCAAGAGAGTTCTGGTTGGGAGGAAAAGTGAACGCAGCCCCTTGACCCCAAATCCTCTCCAGGATGGCCAGAGCAAAGCTGAAGAAGTCGCCGTCCGATAGCAATGCCCACCAGAAAACCATCCCACCACTGGCAACGACGGAGGATGTCCCGGGGGTCAGCCCCCTGTTGCCTGCCCGAAGGATGGGATCCTTCGGGAGCGAAACTGGACACAGGTACTGCAGTGTTGCATGCCTTGGGATGGAGACGGACACCCCTGTGGCTGACATAACATAGCAGGAGCCAAAACTGGCTGATTTGATGAGAGATATGGAGAACTGGATTACCTCTTTTATAAACCCACACCCAAGCCTTTAATCTCCCGATTCTTCTCTCTTCCTTGGCTCTGCAAATCAGGATGAAAGCTTAACAAGCTAACACTTCCTTTTGAGATTAAGCAAACCAAAACAACCCGACGGATGCATGCTAGTGATGCGAAATCCTGGGAGCAGGACTTCAGCACTGTTCAGTTGCGGTGCCTTATCTTTAGCTGTGCAGTCAAAGAAAATAAAAATAATGCTGAATCCCTTTTCTCCCAGGCTCTCTCATCCTGTGCTCATGCACCATCTTTGGAATCGGACTTGGGAGAGGCAGGAGCCCAGGGGCTGAGCGAAATGATTTCAAATCTCACCCTTTTCTCTCTCTTGCGTCTGCAAAACGAGAGAGGGGGAGAAAGCGTGAGAGAGAACAAAGCGAAATGCTGCGGCTGTCTCCTGGATGCACATAACATGCCGAGACGAGAGGGGGAGGGGGAGACCTTTTCTTCGAAGGCGGCATGCGGTGTTGCAATTTCCCTTGAAAATAACGTTAATGGCGTTAATGATCCTAGCGTACAGCCAAGAGTCGCTCACGACCCCCGTTCCGTTTCATCCCTTCTTGCCATCCTTTCTGGACCATCCATCCTTTCAGCCCCTTTCCCCCACCCCCACCCCCACCCCCCCGTCAGGATATCCTGTTTTCTTTTTGTAAATTTGTTTCCCTTCTCAAAATATGTACTGCATATTTGCTCGATTGCAATCTTGGTGCTCCTATTCTGAAGGTGTCCCTGTAAGCGAGTCCGGATAAAAAGATAGGGTAGTTTAACTGGATTGGCATTTGTTTTGAGGGAAGGGCAGTATATTAACCCCCTGTGGGGAAGGGGGTGTATGATTCTATATTCTAATAACTTACCAGGGCGGGTGGGGGTGGCATTGCACACAGCTAAAAGCAACCGCGGTGGAAATGCCATCTGGTTGCTTCTTTGCTTCTCCAGTTGATGGCCTCATACTGGTGGATGATCTCAGCAAGAGCAGTGATGGACAGGTGCCAGCAGTAGGCTTGGGTTGGGTACTGCCAGTCTTCCCCTTTTCCCCGTGCGAAAAACACGCATCACTCTTGCCTGAGCTGAAGAGCCAAGTGCTTCAGATGGATGCAGTGAATTGTCCCTCCTGGCCCGTTTCTCACTGTCCCAAACCCCTCAATCCTTCACATGATTAGCAGTGTGCAGAAAAGGAATATGGGGTTGAGTTGGGTTTATGGCACCTTCAACTCCTTTCCAACCACTACCATGTCTCTGGGGCAGTGGGGGAGCACCTCTCGCCATTGACCCCCCCCACTGTCCTGCCATGGTTGCTTCTCTTCCTTGTCTTCCCCCCTTGCCTGCGGACCCTGACATGACTTGAGATGTCCATTTCCAAGACAGTTGTCATCTCTCCGGGCTCTGCCTAAAATGTTGGGTTGCTCAACACGTCCTTGATTTGGGTTCCTTCCAGCTGGCTGTTCCTTAATGGTTTCCTAGCGTTACATATGCTCTGGAAAGGGGGTCTCGTGGAACCCCCTCCTTGGCCAGATTGCCCACAATAGTGTTTCTTCTCTCATCCAGTGACATGCCTCCCACAGCGGTAGCCATCTTAATCTGTTGCAGCGAAATCAACCAAAAGTTTGTATAAAGGCCGGCACATTTCTTATGGCAGGGGTGTTGAACCTCTGGCCCCAGGCCAAATCCTGCCCACCTGGGGTCTCGATCTGACTCTGAGGGGTTCCCCAGATGGCCCTTTCTCTTGGCCCGACCCTTTTCCCCACCTGCCAATCGTTTGGTAGATTCCTGGCTTTCACACAGTTCTCTTCCCATTCTAAAAGCTTGAAATGCCTCTACTAAGCCTTCGATACTGACAGTTAGAGCTTTAAGCTAAAATACCTGGTTATTCTTGGTATTTGGGCTCCCCCCACCCATTTGCCATTGGTCACACCCACCGCTGGAATGTGCTCCCAATGAGCATCTGTGAAACAGAATTTGGCCCTGGAGCCGAAAGAGGTTCAACATCCCTGCATTAAGTCATAAGCCAGCCTTCCCCAACCTGGTGCCCTCCAGATGTTTTTGACTTTAACGAGCTCCCATCAGCCCCTGACAGCCTGGCCAATGATCAGAGTTATAGTCCAAAACATCTGGAGGGGTACCAGGTTGGAGAAGGCTGGGCAGACCTGGGCCAGATCTACACCAAGCAGGATATAACACTTTGAAAACGGTTTGAAAACAGTATACTCAATGTGTCCTGGGCCCAACAGTTGTCAATACTGTTATAAACCATTCTAAAGCAGGAGTGTCGATCCTGCCCTGCTATTTTAAACCTCAGTTCAGCCAGGAAACACATGTGTGGCATCCGTTGAGTTGCGCTCTCTCAGCCTGAGGGGATAAAATCCATTGGGACAACGCAAGGGTGCGACCCTGAGCATTTTGGGAGGATGTATGGCAGGGGTGCCAAGTTCCGCTTTATCTCTACCAAAACCTGTCAGAGCCAGTATGGTGTAGTGGCTAGAGTGTTGGACTGGGAGTCGGGAGATCTGGGTTCTAGTCCCCACTCGGCCATGAAAGCTCACTGGGTGACTTTGGGCCAGTCGCAGACTCTCAGCCCAACTTACCTCACAGGGTTGTTGTTGTTAGGATAAAAATGGAGTGGAAGAGGATTATGTACATCACCTTGGGTTCCTTGGAGGAAGAAAGGTGGGGTATAAATGCAATAAATAAATGAAAAAATGAAAAAATAAAAAAGCAGGCCAGAGCCCAAAGTAGGCGGAATTACAGATGTGATTCTTACCTTTGTTCAGTGTGTAATGGGAGGGGAGGAGCATTCTCCTTCTCCAGTGGGTGCAAAGTTCCCTCCACCAGCTTTGCAATTGTGGGACAGAGAAGGACAGAGTGAATCATATCAAAACCTGGAGCAGGGCAAATGAGGGCGGCAGTGGCCTGGATAGAGCCCACAGGTGTGGACTGAGAGCATTAAGCTCACATGTTGGTGTTTCCCCATCCATGGACAATGCTATTAATGCCATAGTGCATTTCTTGATTCTCAAATAGCTCCTGCGCTCTTGCCTGGAATACGTGATCTCTAATGGATTCCACCTAGGTAGAGTTGACTCCATGCCAAGGTGCTTCGAAGAGTTAACTTCTGAATTTTAGCCACAAACCGATTTTTTTGACCTGGTTGTTTTCTTGCTGGGATTAAGACAATCCTTTCGTAGTCTTCCTGGAGGTCATGAAGTTGACATGCTTTCAGTGGCTTGGATGCAAGTTGGCAGGAATGGGCAGAGGTTGAGTGGTGGTAGCAGTCAGGTGCCTGGGTGGAAGGGCTGGTGAAATGTAGGCTCCAGCATCTGATTGCATGAGTGGTAGCAAGTATTTTGTTCTATCCTGGGTGTCCGGGGGAATTGTCTGTACTTTTCTATAATGTCCTGGAAAGACACACTTTCCCCTTTAAGGCCACCATTAGCATGGCGAGGGGATGACATGCTTTCTGGAGGTGTGTCATCCCTCCCCCCACTGCTCCAATCGAGGCCTTAAAGGAGAAAGCATGTCATTCCCAGACATTCTAGAAAAGGCCCCTATTGGAGCAATGGGTAGGTGGGAATGACTTGCGTTCCCCTCCAATCAGAGATTTTAAAATCCCAATTGGAGCAGAGGAGGGGAAAGCGTGCTTTCCTGCCCTGACCCCTGACCCCTACTGGGTGTCCCAAATATGGTCATCCTAAAGTAGATGGAGGGGGGGGTAAGCTGACCATCTGAAAAGGAGGACAGGGCTTATATAACTTTAACAGTTGTAGAGAAAAGGGAATTTCAGCCAGTGTCATTTGTATGCAATTAGTTCCTGGTGATATTCCCTCTTCATCACAACAGTTTAAGTTGCAGAGCCCTGCCTTCTTTTGTATATGGTCACTCTAGTATAGTGCCTGCACCTTTAACTGTTGTGATGAAGAGGGAATTTCACCAGGAACTAATTGCATACAAATGACACTGGCTGAAATTCCCTTTTCTCTACAACTGTTAAAGTTATATGAGCCCTGTCCTCCTTTTCAGATGGTCAGCCTGGGGTGGGGGGACTGGTATTCAAGTACATATGAGTCTTTTAGTAGCTTCACTCTACCCCATCTCACCCTCAGCACCAGCCTTGAGCCAGCTGCTGTAGTGGGCACAAGTAGAAATGTGCCAGGCCCCCCCACAAGGCTCCTAGTTCATAACACCTGGCATAATGGCATTCTGATTATTGCTTTCAGGCATCAACTGAAGTCACGAGGACCAGCTGCAGGAGCTTAGGTGTTACAATTTAAGCATGTCCATCATTCAAGGTTCTTTTCCAAGTTCCCCATATCATCTAAAGTTAAGTGTGCCATAGTTACCGAGAGGGCCTCCTCAGTTGTGGCTCCCAAATTGCAGTACACTTTTTACCAACAGAGGCTCTCCTGGTGGCCAACTGTGTTGTTTTTTCAGTGCCTGGCAAAGATGCAGACAGACAAACAGGTGCTTGTCCAGGCTTTCCAGCACAGGATGTGAACTGGCTGTGTATATTTTGTCAGCCATGCTGAATTTTTATGCTGAACGCGTTCATTCCCCACCTTTCTTTAACTTCACGTTGATTTGATTACAACCCCCCCTTTTCTTGTAAGCTGTAAAGTTTTACTGAAGGCCTGCCTAAAAATCTTTTAAAATGAAATAAGTAATGAAATAAGTGAAGGTCTATTTCTGGGGAGCAGGGAGGAGGGACCATTTGTGCACTTATTAACAGGAGAATATTTCAGCTCCCAAGTGAGCTAGGAGTTATTCATCCTCTGCCTCTGTATGCTTGTTGCTGGAGCCCACAAGCAGGAGGGTTTTCTCCTCCTTGTGGGCCTCCGGTGGGCATCTAGTTGGCCATTGTGGGAATAGACTGCTGGACTAGAGAGATCAGGGTCAGGAAACCCTGGGCCTAATTTCAAAAGTCCTCTGCATGCGACCAGTTCAGACCTCTGGCTAGAGCTGTCTGTCCCTTCCCTGGCAGTCTGCTACAAGGGCAGGAAAAGAGATAGAGAAAGGGGGTAACAGAAATGGAAATGGGGTGACCCACCCACTTTTCTCCCTGCCCACTGTCCATTTCAGACCTGCCTGCAGCCCCTGGCAGCTCACCTCATCCTAGATCAGGCCTTCGGTTGGATCCAGCATGAGTCTTCTCATGTCATGTTATCCCTCTTTAAGAGTATCTGGCATGGCAGTCGTAGTGGAGGGTGGGTGATAGAGACCAGCCACTATGGGGTGAAGGAGCGGCTCTTGCTGCAACACAAGGGAACTGTTTCTGCATCATTGGTCCAGAACCATTGCCCAGAACTCCTGAGCTCCTGAGAGCTAAACTTCATCCTCTTTAAAAGAACGCGAGAATTGCTCAGATCAGAACAAAGTTCCATCTAGCCTAGCATCTTGTGGCCAAAACCACAGAGGCCAAACAATGATTTTATTAATATATTTCTTGCATTATAAAAATGATGTTATGAATATGTTCCTAGTATTGTTTTATGCATTGTAAGCCACTTTGGGAAGACTATGGTATTGAAAGGCAGCTGGACATAAGAAAACGTGGATTTATTGATTTATCTTCATGTTCTTGAATGGTGGCTAATAAATAGATTACGTAAATCAATACAATAAAATGAACCAGATGCTTTCCAGGAAGTCCACATGCAGGTCATGTAGGCTAGGGCCTTCTCTACTAATTCCCTCTCCACGTAGAGCAGCACCTGGTACTGAGAGGTACATTAGCACTGAAGGTGGAGGTTCTGCTGCTGATCCTTCTTCATGAATGTGTCTAATTCCTTTCTAAAGACAGCGGATATAGCCACACCTTTGTGGTGGCGAAATCTGCCTGTGAAGTACGCTTTGTATGGAAAATTATGCTGCCTTTTGCTGGATTTGTTTCCTGTGCTCCGGTATCTACTCCTGGGGATGCCCAGGAGTAGAGATGGGTAATGATTTCCCAAGTTCAATTCTCTATGTGCTCTTGAGGGGAGGGGGAACAACCAGGGTCCTCTGTTGCTTTGAACTCTTGGTCTTCTAGGAGCTGGGCTGGAGCCCTGTGCTCTCCATGGTTTTGTTTTGTTGGGGGGGGGGGGGAAGTAAGCCTGTATAGACCTAAATAGGCCCCCTCCACAAGGATGCGCTTTTGCGCCCGGTTCGGGGATTATGCGCATTTTCGTGGAGGCGCATTTACGCCTAATCCCTCTGCACGGGAGGCGGCGAGAAGCGGCGAAGCGCATTAAAAGATGCCCAAAAAGCACTTTACAGGTAGTTAATGCGCATAATCGCTTGTTCACACAGCGAAAATGCGCTTTAACGGCCGGAGCAAAATAAAAGTCGCTATTTAACGCGCGTTCGAAAATGCGCATTATCGGGGAGATAACGCGCCTGTACGCCCGTTTTGCGCTCCGCTGGTGTGTAGGTAAAATTTATAATGAGCCTTCAAGGCTCATTAAACGTCTCGTGTGGAGGAGGCCTAAGTCCACTGGATCTTTGCTTTGCTCCATCCCCTTACCTCTCCTGAATAACTTACCCCTCCTATTGATAAATAATACTGTGGTACAAAGCAAGTGTCTCATGCCTGCATCTCTCAGGCTCCATTCGTTGTTTTTCACCTGTTTTCACTCCACCTCTGAACTTTGCAGCGCCCGCTTTTCTCTGGCTCCTTGCCCAGGTGAGGCCTGCTACTTGCTCCGCTCTCTCTCTGCCTTACCTCTATCCGTGTATTTATTTATTAAACACTGTAAAGACTGATGCCCTACTCCACGTTCAGCTTCCCTGACCACGGGAGGGCCATTGCAGTTGTGTGTGGGGGGGAATGAGGAGATGCTCCTCAAGCCCCAGCATTGGTGGGGCTTTACGGTGACACTGGCTGGAGGAGAGTCTCACGAGGCCTCCTGGCCTCTTAGGCCCCCTCCACAAGGATGCGCTTTTGCGCCCGGTTTGGCGATTATGCGCATTATCGCGGAGGCGCATTTACTCCTAATCCCTCTGCACGGGAGGCGGCGAAGCACATTAATTGATGTCCAAAAAGCGCTTTACAAGAAGTTAATGCGCATAATCGCTTGTTCACACGGCGAAAATGCGCTTTAACGGCCGGAGCAAAATAAAAGTCGCTATTTAACGCGCATTCGATAATGCGCATAATCCGGGAGATAACGCGCCTCTACGCCCGTTTTGCGCTCCGCTGGTGTGGAGGTAAAATTTATAATGAGCCTTCAAAGAGCATTAAACCTCTCTTGTGGAGGCAGCCTACGAAATGTGGCTCCCAGCAGAGCAATTCCTTTTTGCTCCTGCTTTTGGGAGCAATGGTGTACTGTCAGAGGGCCGTTTCCGCTGCGTCTGGATCTCCCATGGATCCCTGTTCAATGGCCCCCTCAATTCGGCACTTATTGCTTGAGACATTAGGGTGTGCCTGGGAACACCGAGCACACCCCTTGCGCACACCTATGCTCAAGGAGAATGCACACACACACACACACACACAACTTTTATATTATTTGTACTCAAAGAAGCTGGTGCTCTTCTAGAAACTCCACCATAAAGCACAGGCACCCAAACAAAAATCTCTCAGTTATATGGGGCCTGACTGTAATCCTAGGCATCGTTACCTGGGACTCAGCTCCCATGAACTCAGCAATCCTTGTGTCTGTTTGTGTATGTTCAAATGGAAAACAACAACAACACATTGAACTTTAATCAAAGATCTTCAGGCAGTTGAAAGGCAAACTTTAGCTTTTAATTAGAAAGGCAAACAGTCTTCAAAGAAGGGTTGCCGTTTAAACTGGTAGCGGGAAGGAGGAACCTCATCAAAGAAAAGGAAAGCAATATCCAGCCTGCTCTTGATTGTTTCTCTCACTCTTTGGCTTCCCCTATGCTGATCTGTCACAAACCAGAGTAAAACCTGAAAGCCTTGTCATCATCTCATTCACTTGCCAGAGCAAGAAGAGTCCATCAATTAGCCTGGCATTCCAGCAGATGATATTATTGTTCCTGCTCTGAAAAACATCCTGGAGCTGCACTCCCTGGGATTCCCCCCTCCACTCCTCTACTGCTGATTTTACCCAGGCTTCACTCTTATACCAAAGGGGGTGGTGAGAAGGTTCAGAGTAGTAAAACCTAAGAGGTTTGTTATCCCCACATTCCCTGGCCTGATCAAGGAGGGTCTGTCGATGGCCCTGTCACTCTGGCCGATGACAGCATCACTCCTACTCTGAGGCCTCCCCTTCCATTTCCCCTCTTCTGCTTTACCTCCCCGGACTGTGCCTTGGGAACTGACCTCAGCTTGCCTGACCCCTTAGTTAGATGACCTGAAGTGGTCCATACCTCCCCTCTCCCCTCCTGAGGACCTCTGAGCCCACAGGAGGGCAGGAGATCCTCTCCCTGGCATGACAAATGGTTTAATTAGAATCAATTTGTGTGACACGATGCCTCCCCAGTGTGAGAAATGAAAAATGTTACTTTTTCAGGGAAAGTTAAAATGCTTAAGCTCATAATAAAAAGTAGGTGAATAGGCATGCTTGGACTAATGGACTAATGCTATGCTTGAAATGGAATGTAATATGTGTACATGTAATGGAAACCTAGCTGGTTTAAAAAGAGAACAGGAAGGTGTGAGTGGGCAGGTTGTGGTTAATCCTATGTAAGTGAGACTATGCTCTGTTCGCTTCATTTGACATATTGCTTAACTTGACATTTAAGAATTAGTAGAAAATACCGTTTGTGGAAAGATCATATCTGTTGTGGTAAAGCTTCAAAAAGGCAAGGCTTGCAATCAGGCAGAAACGAAACTTAGCTCAGCTAAAAGCCGCTTGCACGGTCTAGGAAAAACCAAATAAGGAGAATTGTAAATAGGTGGGTTGGGGTCGCAAATATAGAGTAAGGGGATAAGTAAACAGGGGCGGGGATTTTAGTAGTTTAATCAGGCGGTTGTGATAGGTTGTGAACCTGGAGTACCCCGCCCTGGGGAAACAGGGGAGGAGGTCCTGACCGGCCGTGGCAGGGAATAAATGTGTGTGATTTCTGATTATTGGCGTGCCTGCTCTGCTTTTGTAGCTTAGCACCCAATCTTGCAAGATTGCAGTTCAATAAAGAAGTTTGCTTTTACCGTCCAGATTGTCTTGTACTTTTGCAGACTGAAAAGTCATTTCTAACACTGGGAATGGCTTCAGGAGTGGGGTGAAGACCTGTATTCTTCTCTTGTCAAATGTAAGCTCTGTATGGGCTGGGAAGGCATGACTAATACGTTATGCCCTCTAGGAAGCGTCCCAGGTGGAGGCAGGCAGGGAAATACACTATTGGCAGGGCTCCCAAAACCAGCCTCATCTACTGTCTAGGATTGCGTCCCAATGTTGCAGAGGTGACTCCCAGGCGATCTAATCGCAGCTGTCCTGACAGAACCTCAGTTTTAATGAGGGCTCCCTGGGAAGTGTATTGATACCCCTTGGGTCCTGATGTTGATTTGCAGGGCCGTGCTTGGTTCATGTGGGGACGGGAGGCACCATGGCACTCAGGACTACTCCTTGGTTGGTTTCCTAGACTGTGAGGCTGGGGGCCTCAGGCATATAGGAAAGTGCTTGGGAGCCCAATATCTAGCAGGGCCCACCAATGGCTGACACCTGCCCCTGGCCCTTCACACTGGGCAGCTGTGTCCGTGAGGCTCCAGTTTAATTTCCCATTACGTCCAACACTACATCAGTGCTCCAGGGTATTGTGGGTAATTGAACCGTCAGCTCCTAGCTGCTCTCAGAATGCCACCGTCACTGCCAGGCGTACCTGAGGGGGCCAGTGACGTAAGGGGAGCCCAGCAGAAGCTACTTTGCACAGTTGCAGGCAGCTCTGAGGGGTATTGCCTTCATACCCTCCTAGGTGGCTTCCAGAGGGAATCTGGCTACCCTTTGTTGAAAGCAAAATGCTAGACTAAAGAGTTAGTGGGGTATTCTGAAGTTCTAAGGTTGTGGAATGCCCTGCTGCCGGATGTGCGTGTGGCCTCCCTCCCTCCCTGTTTTGAAATGGACCGTGAAGATCTGCGTGTTCCAGCCAGCTTGGAAACAAACGGACATCGTTTTTACAGTTGCTAAAACAGCAAGAAGCCTCATCGCAATTGAAAGACTAACGTATTTACTCTGGAATAAGCGGTTTGAGACATGTAGTGTGCTAAAACTCCTTTATCCTGACTCAAGTCTGTAGTGATAGAATTAAAGCGGTTAATGAATTCTGACTTGGCAGTCTCTCACTCTAATGGCCCTATGAAATACTTGTCTTTGCTCCATAATGGCCAGCTTGAGGTCAGTGACAGGCTGCCCTGGGAGGCTGAAGTGTTCTGCCACTGGTTTATGAGTATTGCCATTTCTGACGACAGATTTGTTTCCATTCATGATTTTCCATAGAGACTGGCCTGTCTGCACCATGTGGAATGCAGAAGGGCATTGCTGATGGAAGATGAATTGTTTGGTTTAGAATCATAGAATAGTAGAGTTAGAAGGGGCCTATCAGGCCATCGGGTCCAACCCCCTGCTCAATGCAGGAATCCACCTTAAAGCATCCCTGACAGATGGCTGTCTAGCTGCCTCTTGACTGCCCCTAGGGTGGGAGAGCACTTAATTTTTGTGGCTTTAGTCCTGATCTTTTTCTTGTCTTCATTGTTGTGTTCAATTTTGCTTTGTGCTTTCCTTTGACTCTGTGACACTGCTATGCTTCCTATGTGATCCCTGATTGCCTGGGATCATCCAGGAAGGGGAAGAAGCTGTCCCAAACAGCATCAAAGACCAGCACATGGCAGAAGACCAGGAGGAGCCTGGGGCCTTGTGGGAAATGGCCATGGGTCGATACCCACAAGAGTGGGGGAGCACCATCTCTGAGAAGGAGGCTGAGCCCCCCACTACCCCCCCAACATTGGTGTCTCAAGAGGCAGGCCAGATCGACTCCAGTGACAAGCAGCGCCCATTTACAATGGAATGCTCCTCATAAGCAAAGGGCTCCTTGTGAGTAGGGACCTTCTTGTGAGAACTTCTTCCAGGAGCCTCTGATATGCTACAGCTGAGTCCTGGGTGCAGCTCTGGAAGGTCCAGTTTATAAGGTCTCATTTGAGACGTGCTGTTATTTCATCTCCCAGTTCCTTGAAACCTTGGCTGAATTCAGACGACACAATAAGCAACTGGAGTGGGGAAACAATCGTCAGTTGTATTGACTATTGTGTCATCTGAATGCTGCTATAGTCAGCTCAGTGCTGATTCTAATCCACATCACAGTTGATTATTTATTACCATGTTGTGTGGGGAGTACCCCCTAGATGAACAACTGTAAAGTTGATTATTACCCCACCATTGACTATCGTGTTGTCCGAATTCAGCCCTTGTTTCTCTTTGAACTGATCTCTTGTATTGCTGACCCCTGGATTCCTGGTAAGACCCTGAACTCCATCAGATGAGTGTGTTAGTGCACACTCATTATTGGGTACTAATGGAGTTTCGTGGGTCCCTCTCATGACGTTGTCTGCCTCCCGCCCCTTCTAGCCTTCTTCACGTGACAGAAAAACCCACCCCAGTAAGTCAGACTTACTTTTAAAGATGGAAGTTGCCGCTATCTCCTGCTGTATGGTGGAGAAGCAGCGGGATCGGAACGGCCCACTTGAATGGGCCATACACACGTTGTTTACTTCCTCTTTCAAAAGAGGAAGTAATGAGGGACAAACGCACGGGCAGAGAAGTGACGGTAAGCAAACACGATTTCCCCCTGTGTGAAGATGCTCCCTGTTTCTTGGATTGTGCTTACATTGGAGTGTTTGTTTGATCTTTGAGATGCCTTTGTCCCATAGACTTGCCTCAAGACCAAGCCTGAACCAGCCAGAGCAGGACACCATAGGGAACGATACTCTGCCAGGGGCTGTGAGCGTCCATTGCCTTTCCCCACTAAGACAAGTTGTTTGGCCTGGAGTCTAAGGATTGGAGTCTAACATTGTTTTTTTCAGTGTTTGAATCAAGCATTTGAAAAGTCTCAACCTTTTTAGGGTAGACTGGAGGTCATCCCCCATCCATGGGCATTGTTAGTGATGGGTACAGGTGGCACGGGACCTGGATATTTTTAAGTAGCTAGCTACACCCCTGTCTTCATCCTTAATATTTTCTCTCTTTTTTATGCATTATATGACCTCCCATGCAGCTCAATGGGCCATTCTGCTGGCTTACAAAAAATAATAATATCACCATAAATAACAGAACATAAATTCAAAACATGAACATTGACAATAAAACCAACTCCCATAATTAAACGGGTAATTGAATATCCATCTTTATAAAACCTTTCAAAACAACAACTCAGCAGCTAAGAAAATGCTCTGCAAAATAATTATTTTTAAAAGCACACCATAAAAAGCAATTTTAATAACGCCCACAGTGATATGGCTTGCTTTTCAACTGCATGATGCAACATGGAAGTCTTTTTAACTCAATTTTTAAAAATTATTATGAGGAAAATAATGCACAGGAATTGCCAAGTTCGTTATTCCATAACTTTATACATAAAGAGTAATAGTTTACAAAATGATTTTTCTGTAAATTGACCCTCCCATAATTGTACGTAATATGTCAGTTTCAGGGCCAGCTCTGGGTTCGAGGAAGCCTTCAGCAGGAGGCTGTTTGCTGGGCCCTTCCCTGTTATGGTGGGCTGCCGTTCCTCCTCATAGCATTCCACCACTGAGTACCAGGTGACCAATACTGATCTCACAGTGCTCTGGAACAATGCAGCATTTCCCTGAGGAGATCCGGACAAGGGTCCCCGAGGTATCAGTATCAGTAAAGGCTGGTTCTTGACAACTGTCCAAGCTACTTAAACCAGGCCTGGTCAGCTTCTTGCAGTTGCCAAATGTCCTGTAAAAATTAAAAAAATAATAATTTCAAGTTCTTTCCATCAAATCTATGAAGGAATTTGCAGATTTTGTTAAGTTTGTATCAAAAATGAACGGAACAAAATCCTCAGCCATGTACAGTGGCCTCATTCATTAGGCTTAGCTATTCCCGGCATGGAGAGAACCAGGTTGGACTTGCCTGCCTTGTAGCTATTAAAGATGAGGAGCCACTCAGGAAAAAACAAAACTACCCTCCCAATTGTTATTTTATCATTTTAGTCATAAAAACAATGGCATTAACATTCAAAACCCTAAACGGCTTGGGGCCAGGTTATCTGAAGGAACGCCTCCTCCCATATGTACCTGCCCGGACCCTAAGATCATCCTTGGGGGTCCTTCTCCGTGAGCCCCTGCCCAAGGAAGTGAGGCAGATGGCTACCAGGAGGAGGGCCTTCTCTGCTGTAGAACCCCAGCTGTGGAATGAGCTCCCCAGAGAGGATCACCTGGCACCTACATTATACTTTTTTTGACGCCAGGTGAAGACCTTTTTTATTTTCACAGTATTTTCACAGTTCTTCAGTTTGATTTTTAACCTTGCTGCTTAAATTTGTATTTTAAATCTGTATTAATTTCTGCATGGCTGCTCGGTTTTTAGCCTGGTTGTGCTTTTATCCTGTGTTTTAAATTATGTTTTCATACTGTTGTTTTATATTTTGAAAGGTTTTTATGGTTTTAATTTTTGTAAACTGCCCAGAGAGCTTCAGCTATTGGGCGGTATAGAAATGCAGTAAATAAATAAATAAATAAATAAATAAAATAACGAGGAGCAGCTGACAATCCTAGCAGTCAGGGAAATGCCTGGGCAAACAAGTATGTCTTCTGAGAGGAGGAACTTCTCAGAAAAAAGAGTTGGCACCCCTAATTCTACACCACCAACATCCAGGGATTCAAAGCCAGACTTTGAGAGTATGCCAAACTGAGAGGGTTTTATGCTTAAATAAATAAATAAATAAATTTAAATAAATAAATTGAGAGCTAAACAGTCCAAGACGTCTCTCCCTGGATATACAAATCTGTCAGTTTCACTTTTTATTTATTTATTTAAAACATTTCTTAGCTGCCTTTCAGGGCAGAAGATCTCCCAAGGCGGCTTACAACCATATATAAAACAGTATACATATTAAAAGCAATAAAAACATAGAAAGTAAAATATCAATTAAAACAATAAAAGCTAACGTTAAAAAAAAACTAGTAATAAAACAGCAAGGGCAACAGCAGCAAAACAGTATTCCATTATGTAGGCTGATCATATGAAAAGGAGGACAGGGCTCCTGTAACTTTAACAGTTGTAGAGAAAAAGGAATTTCAGCCAGCATCATTTGTATGCAATTAGTACCTGGTGAAATCCCCTCTTCATTACAGCAGTTAAAACTGCATGCACTATACTAGAGTGACCAGATACAAAAGAAGGCAGGGCCCCTGCAGCTTTAATTGTTTCAATGAAAAGGGAATTTCACCAGGTGCAAATTGCATACAAATGACAATGGCTGAAATTCCCTTTTCTCTACAACTGTTAAAGTTACAGGAGCCCTGTCCTCCTTTTCATATGGTCAGCCTACCATTATGAGAAGGCCATAGTAAAATAAAACGTTTTTAAGGCCTTCTTAAAAGCCTGTAAGAATGGTGCATGGCGGATCGTTGGTGGGAGTTTGTTCCACAAGTGTGGGGCCACCGCTGTGAAGGCCCTGTCCCATGTGGAGACCCACCTAATATCTCTCACTGGTGGGCAGGTGAGAAGGGCCTCTCCTTTTGATCTTAAAGTGTTGGCAGGCCAATATGAGTGAAGGCGGTCCTTCAAGTAGCTTGGTCCCAAACCGTTTAGGGCTTTAAAGGTCAAAACCAGCCCTTTGAATTGGGCTTGGAAACACTCAGGTATGAAGAAGTTGGTTACGGTTGGTAAATTCCTGTCAGAAAATGAGCTGGGTGAAATTCTTCCCTACCCCTACCTGAGCTGCAGGTAGTTCTGAGAATGAGTCGGAGAACAGGAGCAAGCTCCTTCCTCAGGCACAGTAGGTACAGGCATTGCTGCCCTGAGGGTCTCCTCCATGGGCATCCTTTGGCAGGGGCATCCTTTGGAAGCTGTCCCCTGAGCTGGTTCTTGGTCCTTCCTGTCCTCTGTGTAATCGGATCCTTCCGCTAAGAAAGGGTGCTCTGCGTCCTGACATAGTTCCGCCCTATAGTGCGGGATGGGAGGGTGGTTGAGAGGGAGGCGTCTTTCATGTGGTTTAGTCTTGACTATTTTCTAAATGGGGAGCTTCGGCTATCGGGTGGTACAGAAACATAATAAATAAATAAATTAGCTCGGCTTTCCTCAGTCTTGTGCCTTCCAAATGTTTTGGATTGCAATTCCCAGCATCCCTGGCCATTAGCCATGCTGGCTGGAGCTAATGAGAGATGAAGCCCGAAACACCCGGAGGGCGCCAGGTTAGGGAAGGCTGAAACAGTTTATTATAACTAGAGGTGTAAATATATCTGAGGAATATTTACATGTCATGTGAAACCCAGGGGGGTGGGAAGATGTCTCTATCCCCTCTAAATGGCACCCTTGCTTTATTTTTGTAACACTACAATGTCCACACAGCCCTGACTCCTTCTCCTTCCTGACCGGTTTCTTAATTATAGCATGCCTTTTGGTGGTTGCAACAACCTTCTGCGGCATGGTTTTAATTGAGAGCTGCCCGGGGGTGGGCATTTTCTGCTAAGAGGCCGGGAAGTTCTAATCACAGCAGAACCCCTGGACTGGCTTTCAGCAGGCATCTGTGACTTGCACACTGGAATATTTTTGCAAGCTAATCCCAAACCACCCCAAGAATGATTGAGATGTCCATTTTCTCTCTCTTCGGCCACTGCCAACGCCATAGGGCTACATCATGCCTATTTTTCTGCCTCTGGTTTACTTCCACATTTTTTTACCTCCATGTCATCAGTGCGTCAAGGGCTCCATCCAACATGGTCCCTTTCACGTGGGTTTTTGCTTGTTTGCTCTTCCACCCTACCCCGCCCCTTCTCCTTCTTTCTCCAGTTCATTGGTTGTGGTATTCTGATGGGCGTGGGCTCTTCCCCTCCCCCCCTCACTCTGGCTTTGTTGTCTAGCGATTTACTGATTTAAGGTTTCATCTGGGCTCTGTTTCTGCGGGCAATGGGGTGGGTGGGTTGGAGCAGTAAAAAGTCCATTCAACCGACTAAGCACATGTCTGTAGGATGACGTGCTGGAGGAGGAGAACCGCCCTGCCCTCCCTTTTCATCAGCAAGACTCCATTAGCACACGCCCCCAACAAAGGAAAAAACGAGAAGGTGAAATAATCCAGACTTTCCCTGCACCAAAATAAAACGCAACAAGGGGCAGAAGAGGCGAGATGAGTGCAGGGCAGGGACGATGTCATGTGAGTCCCGCACTGCAAAACCACATGCCAGGCATGGCGAGTGTGCGATAAATCGCTGGTGTGATGGAGCTCTTAATGGCAGGAAGCTTTCTGTAGCATTTGGTTGTATTTATAGTGAGTCCCACAGCAAGATGGGAAAGGGGGAACTCAAGGGACTGATCAGTAGCAATGTCCAAATGTTACAACATGGAGTTCTCCTTTTCAGGGTTCCAGCCAGCCATCTAGCTATGCCCTACTTCATTCTATCCTTTCCCTCCCCCATTTTTCCACTCGCTCCGCAGACACCAAGCTGGGGGGTTCAGTTAGGATTTCAGACACCAGTGAAAGGTCAGCCCCAAAGAGAAGAGTCCCACCCAAGCAGGACTTCTCAACCTGATAGATTCAAGTGGCAGCCTGGTTGGAGATTAACATACAGTTAGGGCTGAGATGTTGCTTCAGCGGCAATCTGGAGTTCACAGAGGCTTTAAATAGGCTGCAGCTCGATCCAGATGGCTTGTTCCACCCACACCAGGAAACATCTCCTGTATTTAAAAAGGCCTTGCTTGATTTTGCACATGTTGCCTCAAATGGCATTGGGGAGACTATGGTTTAACTGCGGTTTTGGGGTGGAGTCTTCAGAATCCAGATCTGCAGGATTTCCTTGTACTTAATAATAATAATAATAATAATAATAATAATAATAATAATAACTATTTATTTCTTACCCGCCTCTCCGTCTAGATCGAGGCGGGGAACAACAACATGATAAAATACATAAAACTAATTAAAACATGACAAATATTATTAAAACTGCATTAAAACATCCTAAAACATCCTAAAAACAGTCTAAAAATTACACTGGATATGCCTGCCGGAAGAGAACAGTCTTTATAGCTTTCTTAAATTCTAAAAGACTGTTAAGTTGACGAGTCTCCTCCGGCAGGTCATTCCACAGTCTGCGAGCGGCAGAAGAGAAGGTCCTCTGGGTAACAGTTGTCAGCCTGGTCTTGGCCGACCGCAGTAAGTTCTTCCCAGAGGACCTGAGCGTGCGGGGCGGATTGTACGGGAGAAGGCGATCCCGCAGGTAACCTGGACCCAAACCATGTAGGGCTTTAAAGGTAATGACCAACACTTTATACTTCGCCCGGAAACTAATTGGCAGCCAGTGGAGCGATTTTAAAGCTGGCGTAATATGGTCACTCCTAGATGTACCGGTGACCAACCTGGCTGCCATATTTTGAACTAGTTGAAGTTTCCGGACTAGGCACAAAGGTAGCCCTATGTACAGCGCATTGCAGAAGTCAAGCCTTGAAGTTACCAGCATGTGCACTACCATCTTTAGGTCTTCCAACTCTAGGAAGGGGCGCAGCTGGCGTATCAGCCGAAGCTGATAGTAGGCACTCCTGGCCGTCGCATCTATCTGGGCTGTCATTTGGAGCGACGGATCCAGGAGCACCCCCAAGCTGCGAACGCAGTCTTTCAGGGGGAGTGTAACCCCATCCAGAACCGGTTGACACACCTCCAAACCCAGGTTGCGGCCTTTGACAGCAAGCACCTCCGTCTTGTCTGGATTCAGCTTCAGTTTGTTTTTCCTCATCCAGCCCATTACCGCCTCCAAGCATTCATTCAGAGGAGACACACTATCCTTAGCTGACGATGTTGTCGAAGGCATAGAGAAATATATTTGGGTGTCATCAGCATACTGATAGCACCCCGCCCCATGCCTCCAGATGATCTCTCCCAACGGTTTCATATAAATGTTAAACAGCATTGGGAAAAGGATGGCACCTTGCGGTACGCCACACAGCAGCTCCTTCTTTGCAGAACAGCTATCCCCAAGCATCACCATCTGGAACCTGCCCGAGAGGTAGGACCGGAACCACTGAAGCACAGTGCCCCCGATTCCCAATCCCCTCAGGCGTTCCAGAAGGATACCATGGTCGATGGTATCGAATGCCGCTGAGAGGTCCAAAAGTACCAACAGGGACACACTCCCCCTGTCAATACCCAGGCGTAGATCATCCGCTAAGGCGACCATAGCAGTCTCAACTCCGTATCCCGCCCTGAAGCCAGTTTGAAATGGGTCTAGAAAATCAGTGTCATCCAAGACTACCTGGAGTTGAAAGGCAACCGCCCTCTCGATCACCTTGCCCAAGAATGGAAGGTTTGATACCGGTCTGTAGTTATTAAAGTCCAGGGGATCCAGGGAGGGCTTCTTTAGAAGTGGCCGTACCACCGCTTCTTTTAAACATGATGGAAAACTCCCCTCCCTGAGAGATGCATTAATAATATCTTGTAATTGCGATCTAACCACATCTCCTCCCTGGACGACCAGCCATGAAGGACAGGGATCGAGAGGGCAAGTCGTCCCCCTCACTCGTCCAAGCAGCTTGTCCACGTCCTCGGTACTCACCAACTGAAACCGATCCACTATAATTCTACTCGCGGAGTCACTGGACACTCCATCGTCAGCCTCTGCTATAACGACGGCATCTAAGTCGGCTCTTATCCGAGAGATTTTATCTGCGAAATGATCATTAAAGGCATCGCAGCGAACCGCCGAAGGCTCTAAAGTCGGATTCAGGGGGGAAGGTGCCCGGGTTAGACCCCTCACCACCCTGAACAGTTCCGCTGGACGCGAATTCGCAGACGCAATGCGCGCAGAGAAGAAAGCTTTCTTCGCTGCACGTATTGCCACCCCATAGGAACGAAGATGTTCTCTATGCCGTGTCTTGTCGGATAGAAGTCGAGTTTTCCGCCATCGGCGCTCCAGTCGTCGTCCTTTCCACTTCAACTCCCTGAGGTCTTCCGTATACCAGGGCGCCCTGTTAGAAGCGGGTCGGAGAGGACGTTTGGGGGCGATCGTGTCGATAGCCCTAGTTAGGTCTCGATTCCATCTATCAACCAGGGCTTCTACAGGATCGTCGACGATACCAGCCATAAAACCCTCCAAGACTTTCTGGAATCCAGCAGGATCCATCAGCCTTCGAGGGCGGACCATCTTAATAGGTCCACCCCCCCCCCCCGCAGGGGCGGGTGGTAGCCGTGATACTAACCCTAACCAGAAAATGGTCTGTCCATGACAACACGGAGGTATTCGTTACCTCCGCCCACAGATCTGTCTGTTCGGAACTGAAAACAGCATCGAGGGTATGACCCGCTGAATGTGTGGGTCCAGAGACCAATTGGGATAGGCCCATGGTTGTCATGGATGCCACGAACTCCCGAGCTCCACCTGACAAACCAGTCTCGAATGGGATGTTGAAATCGCCCAGGACCAAAAGCCTGGGTGAATCCAACACCAGCTCCGAGACCAGTTCCGCGAGCTCAGCCAGGGAGTCTGATAGGCAGCGGGGTGGCCGGTACACCAACAGAATCCCTAGTCTATCCCTGGTCTTCAGACTCAGGTACACACACTCGATGTAATTCAGTTCACGAACAGGAAGTCTGGTCAGGTTAAGATTATCCCTGTAGACCACAGCTACTCCGCCCCCCCGCCCACTTTCCCTCACCTGCTCACTAACACAGTACCCAGCTGGGAGGGCCTGCGCCCATGTCGGTCCACTATCAACTCCCAACCAGGTATCAGTGAAGCATGTCAGGGCCTTAGTAGAAGTGAGGTCTGTGCTGAGGGGGAATCCCTTCCCCACTCAGCATCTTTGTTGGGCTGCCTCTACAAGAGGCATTTAAAGTTCTTTCAAGGCGCATTAAGAAATTTACCTCTACAAGAACAGAGCGCAAATCGGGCGTAGAGGCGCGTTTTCTCTCCGATTATGCGCATTACCGAATGCGCGTTAAATAGCGAGTTTTATTTTGCTCCGGCCGTTAAAGTGCATTTTGACTATGTGAACAAGCGATTCTCCGCATTAACTACTTGTAAAGCGCATTTGAAACAACCGGTAAGGTCACCAGTTGAGTGCTCAATTACCTCCTGCATACAAGCATTTATGATAAAGCGCTTCCGAGAAGATGCGCATAATCGGCTAACCAGGCATCAAACGGAATCCGTCTAGAGGGGGTCTTGGAGCCTATAGCCTCATCCCCTGAGCGAGGGAGACCGATCCTGGGCTCGTGATAGGCAGAGTGAAGGAGTAGGTAGCTTGAAGCCTTCCAAATGTTTTGGATGACAACTCCTATCATCCCTGACCCTTGGTATGCTGGCTGTGACTTATGGGAAATGTAGGGGTTGCTTATCCTGCTGTAGTGTCTAACCCCTGGGATGCACCTATACGAGGTCACATTTGCGCTTTGTTAGCCAAAATCCTGCCATTGCGCTCCTCCAGGGTAATACCCACGGAAAGGAGCGCAAATGCAGATTTTGGAGGCTGACAGGGCCACTTCCACCCCCAGCGCCCCCGTTCCTGCACACACACACCCATTTTCCCCTCCTCCTCCCAGCGTCCAAAAACAAACAAATCGTGGAGGGGGAAGCCAGCTCACCCTGTGTTTTTTTCCGGAGTTTGGGTTTTTTAAATGTTTAATCCTCTAATTGTGCAATTGCGCATTTGTAGAGAGGTGCAGAGACGAACCGCCACCTCCCCACTTTCCTGGTGCTCCCAAGCTCCCCAAGGTCCCTGGAGGCGCAGAGGCAGTCCAGAGGCCATTCCGCCCCCTCCCCGGTGGATGGCACCCAATCAGGGGATGCCATCAGCTGGGAGACACCTCCGCCACAGCTCCGAAGCAAGGTGACAGATGGCGTATGCCGTTGTCCCCTTGCTCCAAGAGAAAAAAGTCACGGTAAAACCCCAACTTTTTAAACCCAGAGCTTCAGAGGTTTGCTCCTGGATGGCTGCACGATGGTGGCTGCATTATATAAATGAGCTGCCACTACTGCAGTTCCACCCTGGGGCAAACCCCTGGTCAAGACAAGCCCCTGTTTTGTGACTTATTCAGTCACAAAATTTACTTGCTGATTCGGGACAAGTCAGTGATCTAGCTTGTGTGTCATGACAAGCCCCCATGAGTTAATTTACCCACAGGGCTTGGGGAAAGGGCCATCCAAACACCTGATAGGCTTGGTCAGATCATATGACAAATCTCAATGACATCCATAATGCTTCCAAGGGACAGTGAGAGCCCCTGAGAGCCAATGTGGTGTAGAGATTAGGGAATTGGACTGGGATGCAGGAGATCTGGGTTCTAGTCCCCACTCAGCCATGAATCTTACTGGGTGACTTTGGACCAGACACTGACTCTCAGCCTAACTTACCTCACAGGGTTGTTGTGAGGATAGAATGGAGAGGAATAGAACTATGCCAGCTGGTTTGAGGGGAAAGTCAGGATATAAACGTAATAAATAATAATGCTTGCTTCTTTGGTCTGCTTCCTATACCCCAATATCTAGTGCTATCTACCGCTATCCAAAATTTGCATTCAAATCTGCTTCAGCTCATACATTAATACCGCTCTTAATTATTTCTCTTCTGCACAGTTGCTTCTTTTTATTACAAGCACAGAGGCATTTGTACGCCGCAGTAATTAATCTGAAAACTGTTTCATGCATAAACAGACCATTCTGTACATTGACAGAGTAGAGAACAGTGGCGTAAGTTGGCTAAGATAATAAGAACTCCTATCCTGCCCTGAGCACAACCTGTCACAAATTGGCGTGAAATATTGTACAATTAAATTACTGTTAACTGTGTTGTGTTTCCAGTTTGGACTAATTAAACATGTTTTCCAGATGATGAAAATAGTAACTTACTCAGAGACTTAGTAAGGGCAGCAGTCCTGGCAGGGTGGTAGTACTGCAGCTTCTCACTGATACTGTGCCTGCAGTATGGTGCATCCAAGGGCTTCCAGTTATTAAAGAATGTTATTTTCAGTCGGGGGGAAATGCACATTTTGAAAAGTGCACATTTCCCTCAATTTTAAAAAAAAATGAAAGCATGCATCCCACCCACCCCCAGGCTAAAGCATGAAAATGCAGATTTGGATGTGTGTGTGCATATGAGCCCAGGTTTGGAAGTGTGTGTTTGTGTAAGTGCATATTTTCAAACACAAATGCAAAATAGCCCTATGCAAAGTTTGCATTGCATTTGTTAGTATCTAACAAGTTTATAGATTTGGCTTGGACAATTTTATGGCAACGGAGTCTCTGTCGTTTTCGGAAGCATTTCTTTCGGCTGGCCAGGAAAAGTGATCCCCAGATTCCACGTCTATGAATATCTTTGAGCCTATCTACACTATTGCTTTAAAATGGTTTATAACAGTTATTAACCGGTTTAAAACTGTTATAAACCATTTTAAAGCAGTAGTGTAGATAGGCTTTTTTTATTGCTGAATAAACACCATATACAGGGTTCTAAGCAGGAATGGAATAAGGAACTGCATTTTCCCATATTGATTAATATGAATTGATTAGCTGTCGCGCCTGTGGTTCTTAGGCTACATCTTATTCAGCAAAAGCATTTATTTCATGCCTATTGGACAACACAATGGCTCAATTCTGACGACATGATAGTCAATGGTGGGGTAATAATCAACTTTACAGTTGTTCAACTAGGGGGTACTCCCCACACAACATGGTAATAAATAATCAACTGTGGTGTGGATTAGGATCAGTGCTGAGTTGGCTATGGCAGCATTCGGATGACACAATAGTCAAAACAACTGATGATTGTTTCCCCCACACCAGTTGTTTATTGTGTCGTCCGAATTGAGCCACTGTCTCTATAATAAGGGTTTGTCTAATTTGGCTAATGGTGCTGAGGTACTACATGTAAGCATACAGCCTTTTCCAAACTCTTTGCCTGAGGGACGTGCTGGCTTTTCCCAAAGCAGGCTCAGTGAAAAGTTGCAGCAAGTCAGCATAAATCCTTCTCTTAGTGTTCCTTGATTCAAATTTAATATAGGAATGCATTTTAATATATTGTTTGTTACTTATAAAAATAGATAAACTTATGAGAGAGGTAAGTGTATGAGAACAGCATGGAAGACCACTCATCTATTTATTTGGATGAATATTTGCAGGGTAGCCAATTATGCAGGAGTCACAGGGTCCTACCAGATTTGGTTATGTGCCAATATTACTGACAGTCTAATACAGGGAAATGTCTCATTCACACATGCATGGTACCAGGTAAACCTACAGACGTCAGGTGGAAAGTGTGCATGTGTGAACCTACTCTGCCACTTTGTGAACTTTGCTGATCTTTCTACATATCTTGGAAGGGGGATATGGCAGGCTTGCTACACTTCTTTGTGCAAAAGAGCTATTTCTTAGTTTCCCTTTAGCACTCAAGAATCTCTCTCCCTGCCAAGCCAGCCCTTTAGTCTCTCAGATGTAAATTCCACTGGAGGGAATTGTGCCTGTTCCGAACTGCTGACCTGCCTGATTTCAAAGCTAATGTCTTTGTTGTTAGGAAATTGTTTTCACTGAGGCAAGAGCTTATGATAATGGCAAAGGCATGCATTTTCTAAACATTTTGGGCAGAAAATGAAACTGCAGGAAATTAATTCCAGGGGATCCCATCTGATCAACATGCTTATGCAACATGTAGGTGTTCTCTAGGGGGAATGTACGTCTCTCCAGAGGAACTGGATTGTGAGGAGGGCAGGGAGATTGATGTTGGATGGGATATTGTCTTGACCTGACTACAAGTGAGGGCACATGGGGCATGACAGATTTCTAAGGGTGTTTTATGGTGCAATCCTATTCATGCCCCACTGTCCAATGGGCCAGACTTCCAGGTGAGTATGTACAGGGTTGCAATTTTAGTTGGTCCAGTAACAGGTAGCAGATACGGAGAGAGAGGTGGCAGGCAAATACCATTTAAGAGCTTGCTCCAGCTGGACACCCCCCCTCTATCACCATCTATCTGGATCCTGGTTATTTGTTGTTTAAAATGTTTATCATGATTTTGTTAATAATAGTTAATCTTTGAAAGCGGTCTGAAAGGTCTGACATAAACAATTGCACGGGAGGGAGCAATAAGGCTGGGTCTGCAGGACCTTGGATAGCTCCAAGCAGACCACTTGCTCTGAGTCTGGATCTCAACTGAGGCATCCAGGCAAAGTACAACAAAAGTAGTCAAGACATGGATGTGCTATAAAATGACTAAGGCTGCAATTTGGATGTATTTTCAATGCAAATCCTAAGAAGGTTTATTTGGAAGTCCCATAGGCTTCAGTGGGGCTTATCGCAAAGTAAACAGGCATAGGGCTGGCCCCTAACACAGATATGTGTGGGCAGATGTGCGTGTTCAGAGGAGGGCAATGAAGATGGTCAGGTGTCTGGAAACAAAGCCCTATGAGGAGAGACTGAAAGAATCGGGCATGTTTAGCCTTGAGAAGAGAAGACTGAGGGGAGACATGATAGCACTCTTCAAAGACTTGAAAGATTGTCACACGGAGGAGGGCCAGGAGCTCTTCTCAATCATCCCAAAGTGCAGGACGTGAAATAATGGCTCATGTTACAGGAAGCCAGATTCTGGCTGGACATCAGGAAAAACTTCCTGACTGTTGGAGCAGTGTGACAATGGAACCAATGACCTAGGGAGGTTGTGGGCTCTCCCACACTAGAGGCATTCAAGATGTAGCTGGACAGCCATCTTTCAGGTATGCTTTAATGTGAATTCCTGCATTGAGCAGGGGGTTGGACCCGATGGCCTAATAGGCCCCTTCCAACTCTTCTATTCTATGATTCTACGAACTGAGCTAGAGAAATTTGTGCTCTGACATTTACAGCTTTTTAGTTCGCTTTGGCAAAGCTGCAGGGCTGATAGATGAGGAGCTTGAGAGGAGTCCTGTGTCAGACATCATATAATAAGAAGCCTGCATTTGCAGAATTTCAGCATTTGTTGGAACTGTCATGTTCCCAGGGAACATTGCTTATTGGGCAGATTAAAAATAATAAATAAATAAAGGAAAGAAGGAAGCTTGTTTATTTATTTTTCACCACCACTTTCAATTCTGAAATACATCGGCAAAAACCCCCCCACCTTTATTTGCATTCTTAATAGGGGTTATTTTCTTAAAAGCATAAAATATAAAGGGTACTTAGGACTTTCAGTACCTTAAGATTACTCCTCTGGTAACTCATTCCAGATGATACTTTTTGGTTTTGGCTTTTACCTCAGATACAGCTGTGAACCTCCATTAATGATAACCTCTGGGGGCTAAGAAGCACCTCATCTAGTCACCCATCAGTTTTCAAAAGAGGTTTCCCCAACCTTGTGCCCTTGAGACCTGGTATTGATGTAATGTTTTGATCAAACAATCCCACCACAACAGCAATTTATCCTCATGCATAATATCTGAGGGCACCTTCCGTTTTATTTTATTTTCCTACCCATTTCCAGGCAAGAGGCTGCAAGGTTGTTCTGGTAATTTTTAAACATGAACGGTAGTAAAAGTAAGGCATAATCATCAGTCTTTTAGCACTTTATATGAGTGCTCAGAACATTTTCTTAGTAATTGTTGCTACAGCAGGTACATGCAGAGATACATTGACAAGCAAAGACAGCTGCCTGGGTCTCTGTGATCCCATTCAGCTTTCTGTACGCCTATAACACCCCAGGCTGCGCATTTCTCTGTGTTGATAATCTATGCTTACCTTATTTTTCATGTCGCTTAAGGGTCTGGGAGGGGTGAAGGAGCAGGGTGGAAAACCGGGAAACCTTTCCTCTACTCCCAGCATATGGTACGGTTTTTAATGGCTCCTGGAATTTCTCTTGATGGTTTGAAATTCTTATATTTTATATGCCCTTTTTATATCACTATTATGGTGTATTTCTAGGGTTTTAATCTTTGCAAATTACCCAGAGAGCTTTGGTTATTTGGGCGGTATAGAAATGTAATAAATGCAATGACTAAAATGAAATGAAAAACCATGGACAGAGAAAGGCATCCAGGAGCTCTACAATTCTCTCCAGCTTTCTGTGTCCATCTCCGGAAGGGCCTTCAGAATTGTCAACAGTCGGAGCTGGACTTACACACAGCTCCTTTTTTTCACACTGGGCCTGTTCAGACAACACACTAAGCCATGGTTAGGATGCTAACGCTTTCACAGCAAGTGCTTAATGAGCGTGTTTAAAGTTAAACCGTGGTTATGTAGCCACCATGGTAAGGAATGGTTTACATGACACGCTAAGCCATAATGTCTAGCTCAAAATGCTTAATCACCGTGGCTTAGCACGTCGTCTGAACAGGGTCAATGAGTATAATTAATAGACGGGCTCTGACCAGAATTTGGAGGTGCAAATGGCCAGTTGTTCTGTTTCTCTTTGGTTCTGCTTCATCAACAACGTGCCCTACAGTCTCTTAGCTGCTCCTTCTGCTTTGCATTCTGCAGATCTTGAGGGAAGTGGGCACATTGCCAGTCTTGAAATACAATCTTATCTGAAAACCAGATTATGGAGATGTAATTGGTAATTTTTATTTCTCTGCCTCCCTTTCCTACCCATTGCCACCAGAGTGGCACTTTGCCTCCCTGGACTATTTGACACTCCATCATTTCACTATGGCTTACATAATGGCTCTGAATCTGTCAGATGCTTTTTAATTTTCATTCCGCTCTTTCCTCATGGGGGATTCCAAGTGGCTGGTCAGCGACTGAGTTATGTTTTAATAACTCAAAATGGTGGTTTGACTATATGCAGAGCCTTTGAGCAGCGGTCGGACTTTGCTGGATTTCAGTTAGATCTTGCAGCCGGCTCTGCAAGTTCATTGAGAGTCCAAATTAATTCCCAGCGTAGCAGTCAGGAGCACAGTCCTCCGGGTACCACATGGACAGAAAGTCCTCAAGTGCATGCTGACTGCGGAGGTCAATGAGGAGTTACACCTGACTGACATTTTATGCCCCGGCTGTGGGCTTTCTGGTTTTTTTCTCAAGGTTACCAAGGAAACAATAAGCCAGAGTCAAAGGTTTGCTTACAAGGAGAGTATTTTATTGAGTAACTTGCAGCGCAATTCAGGCATACCCAATGAAGGTGGATCAAAATGGCCTCTGCACAAAGCCTTTGACCCATCTGGACACCCATCTGGGTACGAAAGGAACAGTTATAGTGTTCTGAACTTGGCACAATGGCCAAGTTATGTGAGTGATTGATTATTGGGATTAATAACAAAGCACACGTTCTCACCCTAGGAATAGTATTGGCTATAGATAAGTGAGACACTTCTTGGCATATACAAGTGCCATCTTGAGCTTATTAATTGGCTTTCAGCTTTGGAATATAAGCTCGTTAGTGCACTTTATATGAGGTACAAGGCTTGTTAAGGCTACAGGTGCCCCATATGAGCTCACTGTTTACATTTGACTGTACACAACGCTCAACATCAAAGGTCCTTCTCCGGGTGCCTACTCTGAAGGAAGCTTGGAGGATGGCAACAAGGGAGAGGGCCTTCTCTGCGGTGGCCCCCCAATTATGGAATGATCTACCTGATGAGGCCCGCCTGGCGCCAACACTGTTATCTTTTCGGTGCCAGGTCGAAACTTTTCTTTTCTCCCAGGCATTTTAACAGCTTAAGTTGAGGTTTTCACTGACTTTTTGGCCAGGCTTAAAGGTTTAAAATGTTTTAAATATCAGCTGTTTTATGTTTTAAAATTTTGTATATTGACTTTTTAATGTTCAATCTTTTAATTTTTGTAAACTGCCCAGAGAACTTCGGCTATGGGGTGGTATATAAATAATAATAATAATAATAATAATAATAATAATAATAGACCTCAGGTATCCGTAGTTGTCATCATAGCCACCAACTATTATTATTATTATTATTATTATTCATTTATTTATTACATTTATATACCGCCCCATAGCCGAAGCTCTCTGGGCAGTATATAAATGTGTGCCTGCATTCCATTGAACTTCCAGCTCCATTTATGAAGCTGAGATTGGCGGAGGTCATTATTGCTGGGGAGATGCCAGAAGGTGTTGAACTGACAAGCGAATTCTAGCTTACTCTGCAGATATGACAGTTTGTCTCTGAAGAATCAGATCTAGTGGCAGAACTGGACAACTCTCTGTCAGGGAATCCTGCATTGAGCAGGAGGTTGAACTCAATGGCCTTATAGGCCCCTTCCAATGCTACTATTCTATGATTCTATGATATCAAGTAATCATTACTTTGACATACACCCATCTTCCAGAGAACTTATTTCAAATATTTACCAGATCATTTGGATGCTTTGGAAGCATCCAAAGAGTCTTGTGAGAATATCTCTCTTCAAATACTTGAAATGTTGTCACACAAAGGAGGGCCAGGATCTCTTCTCGATCATCCCAGAGTGCAGGACACGGAATCATGGGCTCAAGTCACAGGAAGCCAGATCTCGTCTGAACATCAGGAAAACCTTCCTGACAGCGGTACGACAATGGAACCAATAATGGAGGGAGGTGGTGGGCTCTCCCACACTAGAGGCATTTAAGAGGCAGCTGGACAGCCATCTGTCAGGGATGCTTTAAAGTGGATTCCTTTATTGAGCAGGGGGTTGAACCCAATGGCCTTATAGTCTCCTTCCAGCTCTACCATTCTATGATTCTATGGACTTCAGGTGTTTAATGAAGCATCTATTTCAATTGCATTGATTACCACTTTGATTTCGGGGCTCAATCTAAGGAGCTGGTGCTTATTTTTCAAGCCCAAAGGAAGACTAAGCAAAGCATCAAGTTGTTTGAGGGGCTGTGGCTCAGGGGTAAAGTGTATGCTTTCTTCACAGAAGGCCCAAGGAGGTATCTCTTGCCTCTCTAGTTTAATAAAATATTTCCAGGCTAGGAAAGTCTTTAGAGAGCTGCAGACCACGTAATACTTGGTTTGATGGATCAGTGGCCTAACTCAATGTTTAAATGCTCAGTCAATGATGTTTTATTTTTGGGCCCAGTGCTCTGCATACCTTTTTCTGCCATCACCATTGCTAGAGGATGTCAAATAAATGAAACAAATATGCTCACAGCTGCTTGATTGCCGTTCATTTGTTTGATTCATAGAACTGGCCTTCTTTCTCGGCAGAGATGTGGAATTACCTTGATGCACAGGACATGTAATTTATTTATTTATTTATTTATTATTAATTTATGTCCTGCCTTATATCACAAAGATCTCAGGGTGGCATGCAGATAAAATCATACATATAAAATAGAATAAATATACACTTCTAAAACAAATTAAACCATTAATATCTTAAAACCAATACAGAATTTTAAAACCGTAAAGTCCAATTAAAGCAAGACTGGTGGGTCTAGCCATCAAAGGCTTTATTAAAAAGCCATGTCTTAACCTGGCGCTGAAATGAAGCCTGTGCAGGTGCCAGTCAGGCCTTCAAGGGGAGGGCATTCCTCAGCCGGGGTGCCACAGCAGAGAAAGCCCTCTCCCATGTCCCACCATAGCATATATCTCGCGTTGGTGGGGCACAGAGAAGGGCTCCTCCGACAGGTCTCAGGCAGGCAGAGAGAGAGAGAGGTGCTCCATCAAGTATCAAGGTCCCAAGCCCTAGTCACAGATGAGATTTCAACATGTTTCAGGTTAAATATCCAAAATTAATATTATGGAGTAGGAAGGCTTCCATGCCCTCCCCCCAGTGACAAAACACCTTGCATGTCCACCTGTCAGGGATGCTTTAAGGTGGATTCCTGCATTGAGCAGGGGATTGGACTCCATGGCCTAAGAGGCCCCTTCCAACTCTACTATTCTATGATTCTATGGAGGCTACAGTAATTGCAGCATCCTTGACAGATAGCTGTCCAGCCTCTGCTTAAATACTTCCAGCAAGGTAGAGCCCACCTCCTCTGTTCTGGTATCGAACAGCTCTTACTGGTAGGACATTTCTCCCAAAGTTAAACCAAAACCTGCTTCTGTGCAACTTCCACCTATTTGTTCTAGTCCTTCCCTCTCAAGCAATGGAGAACATGTCTGCTTCACCTTCTGTGAGGCAGCCTTTCAGGTAATTGAAGACCGCCCTCATGCCTCCCTTCCATCACCATTTTCTCTTCTCCAGGCTAAACATGCCCAGCTCTTCCTGTGCTTCCTCGCTGCATATGGTTTCCAGTCCCCCTCACCACCCTGGTCGCCCTACTCTGAGCATGCTATAATTTGTCAATGTTCTTCTTCTAATGTGGTGTCCAGAACAGGACACAGTCCTCCAGTTGCAATTCTGGATGCCATTGTGCCCAAGAAACCCTGGCATGTCATTATGAATTCTCAAAAGCCATTTATGAATCAGTACGCTAAACGTATTTATTTTATTATTAATTTTGGTCCAAAATTTGGATGGGGAATTTGAAGTATGTAAAAGAAAATTTAAACAAAACAAAATAAAATACCAGCGGAGGCAGCATTGGCTTAGAACAACCCCTTTATTTTCATTAAAAAAAAAAAAAAAAACCTGACAGCAAATTATTATTTTACTGTGTCCCTATGGGCACATAAGCTCTTCCACTTTCTCAAAGCTTCTCTCTGTTCATTTGTTTTTAATTCTCCTGAGACTCAGTGTGTGTGTGCCTGTTTCCAAACTTGCCAGCAGCCAACATACTGCATGTCTCTGGAGCAATGTAATGAATGAGAACATGGAGGTCCATGTAGATCTGAACATTTACTCACTTCTGGAGCTATAAAAGCAGATCAAAAACAAACCACACACAAACCAACCTGCCACAAGATGGCTGACAATTTTATTTCTTCAGATTCATGACGGGGGGAGGGGGAATTAAATTCCAAAGTGGGAGAAATTGAAACCAATAGTTTCATCCATCCAGGGCTTCGAGTGCTTAGCTGTTAAAAGTCTGGGTTTGAATCTCTGTGGCAGGATCTACATGTCGTCCTCGATGCGCCCTCCCTGCGCCACAAGCTGCTTTGGAGCGCTGCACTTCGTCTAGTGTGGCTCAAGCCTCGGAGGCTCTGCTCGCGCTCTCGCCGCCACCGCCACTCTTTCATCCAGGCCGGTCCTGGGGAGGGAGGAGGGAGGGGGGAGAGTTGCAAACAAAAGCCAGTGATTGGGAGAGGGATTTCCAATTGCTAGCTTTTCTTTACAACCCTCCCTCCTCCCTCCCTGGGACTGGCTGGGATGAAAGGGCGGTGGCGGTGGCGAGAGTGCAAGCAGAGCCTCCAAGGCTTGAATCACACTAGACGAAGTGCAGCACTCCAAAGCGGCTTGTGGTGCAGGGAGGGCGCATCGAGGACGACATGTAGATCCGGCCTGTGTTTTCAGCCATGTTTGTGGTGTGGGGTTAGGGCAGTCGCGTCTTTTTTCTGACAGGTGCTTCATCTTTAACTGCTAAGACTGCTATGAGATACTCCAAACCTCCTCCAAGGATGCAGCATGTTTTAGGCCATTTTTGGCACGTAGGCAATCAGATCTGTGGTTGCCAAAAAAGCCAAAGGCCAAGAGGTGGAACTAAGGATGTAGTTTTCTTACAAACCAAGACCCAATGCGTTTTGGACCCTAAAGGTCCTTCTTCAAGGTAATCTAAGAAATATAGATTTTACAAAGCCACATGGTCATCATTGTTGATCACAATAGTTTTGCCAGTGTACATAAACATTTTAAAACTATAAACAGTTACAAATAAAGAACATATAAAATGGTTTGTGGACCTATAGTGGAGCTGTCCAAAGAAAGCAGCCCCATGCGATTCTGCTGTTGTGTCTAAGACTTCCTTGAGGATTGTAAAGCTGTCATATTGAATGTGACGATCATCAATGTGTTCAGGAGGATTCCGATATCCTGGAAAATGCCTTTTAGAGAGGATATTTCATAGTTGTGCCCAGGGTTGTTGTGAGGATAACATTATGTGTAAGCAGAAAGAACTTTGTATACCCCCTGAACAATTTCAAGGAAGGGTGGGATTTTATTTTTATTTTTTTTAAGTGTAATATTATATATGTTGTAGCAGATTTGTACTTAATGTCATATGAGTACCTTTCCAACTTTATGGTTCTATGATCCTATGTAAATCTAATTAACAAACTGAGTTTAATGAGAAGGTTGAGAGTATAGAATCATAAGTAGTAGAGTTGGAAGGGGTCTATAAGACCATCACGTCCAACCCCCTGCTCAATGCAGAAATCCACCTTCAAGCATCCCTGACAGATGGCTGTCCAGCTGCCTCTTGAAGGCCTCTAGTGTGGGAGATCCCACCACCTCCCTAGGTCATTGGTTCCATTGTTGTACTGCTCTAACAGTCAGGAAGTTTTTCCTGATGTCCCGATGGATCCAATAGTCTGGATCCAAATTGCTTGTTTAGTACTCTGAAGGACACTGGCTTAGACATGATGCTTTCTAGATGAAATGTGAAAAACCTGGGGTCAGGAAAGGGCAGTTATTAGGATCTGCTTCTGGATGATGGAGGGAAGTGACTGGATGGTACAGAAGAACTGGCGTTTCTGAGATCCCATCTCCAGTTGTCATTGCCTGTGTTTTAGGGCTTGATGACTTGGAGGCCAGTAGGCAGTTCAGCAGGGTGTTGAACAAGGAATATGTCAGCTGTTCAGCCCACATCTGAGTGATAGGCAGGATCTACACTACTGGTTTAAAATGGTTTATAACAGTAGTGACAACTGTTGGGGCCCAGGACACCCTCCATATACAGTTTTCAAACCGTTTTCAAAGTGTCATATCCTGCTTGGTGTAGATCTGGCCACAGGCTACTCGGACTGAGGACCTAGCCCAGAATTAACAGCTTTGTAGGCTCAGGTGGAGTCCTGTTGACTCCTTGTATGACCTGATTCTTGCTGGGCTGGGAGCTGCAGGACCTCCCTCTGGACCTCTGCAGTGGTGGTCCTGCAACACAGCTGGGATTGGGCAAGCACTTGCCTCTGCATGCAAGGACAAAAGTGGCGCTGGGGTCAACGGTTCAAGATGCTCCAAGTCTCACTGTGTGGCTTGCCGAACTGACTGAGAGGTTGCTAGCTGCCAGCAAGATCTCGTAGTTTTCTCCAGGTAGTGAATGTACAAATGCAGCAATATTGCCATACCTATGCTCAGCAAATACCTGAATATAATGAGGAATGGAGGTTGTCTGGGATGGCTCATGAGCACCAAATGTACACCATGGGAAATATGCAGTACATATATGTGGCTATTTGGAATGGAGCATTTCCTGTGATTGAATGTTTCTTTATATGTCCATTTGTCTCATGCCATTAATCCCATCCCTGTGTCTGTATTCTGATTTCCCCCCCCCCTCTGCTTCTCTGTCATGGACCAGTTGTGAAAAATTTAGGATGCTCACAAAATAAATCTGGTGCCAAAAACACCCTTCTTATTGTTCCTCATTAGACTGAACACACCATTATAAAAAAATGCTGTTACTTACAGAGCAATCCTATACACATTTAACTTAACAATATTCAGTGAGCCATACTCCCAGGTAAGTGTATGTAGAATTGCACTGTGAACTTTATGGGACTTCCTTATGAATAGCTATCTATGGGATTGCCCCGTTAGCTTTCACTTTCCCAAATCTCACTGAGATATTTTAACTGCCTATAAACTGAATTATGCATGACACCGATGAATGCTCAGGCCACAGTCTGGAATACAATATGTTTTCACTTAAGGTCTATTGGGACAAGTTAGGTGCACCTCAATGCCATTGATTTTTAAAGGATTTAAACATGACGGGTTCCCCCCTCCCTTGATTGGGACCTTATTATCCTGTATGTTCCTTTCATGCTGTAATTTGCAGCTGATCTAAACCATAAGGGAAGAGAATGTGTGTAAAACATTAACCAAGGAAGTCCATGCAGGGTAATATTGATGTGGAACGGAGAACATCTCAGTCACCTTTCAGCCTGGTCCTAATGCCTGCTGTGCCCATTGTTATTTTAGGAAACACTTGCTGTGAATGTTCTCCAAATTCAATATTTGCTTCAAAAGTAGCATGTTTAGTGCACTGGAACAGATGGCCACCCAAGTGTTCATCACAGTGAAAATTGTTTCACTGTCGTTCAGTGCCTTAGCCTCACTTGCCCACACTACCACCCAATTCAATCGGTTGTGATGATTTTGTTTACAGGCAGCCATATCATCTACACATCAGATTGGCGACAGGATCCCCAAGCCAATAGGAGATCCCAATGTGGCCGTTACAAGGCTCACCCTCCTCTGTATGAATTTGCTCAGTCATTAAGATCAGCAGGAGAAGCCTTTTGAAGATATCCAACTTGCAGAGGCCCTCTTGTTGGGCATGCAGAAAAGGGCTTTCTGCTGTGTTGACCAACGGTCCGGATTTCCCTGGATTTGTCCTGATTTTTGTTCTATCCAGGGTGTCGGGGGGATTTTCTGAAATTTTCTATAATGTCCTGGAATGACATACTTTCCCCATTAAGGCCTCCATTAGCATGGCGGCGGGAGGGGAATGATGCTTTTTTCTGGAGGTGCCTCATTCCCTCCTCCCACTGCTCAAATCAGGGCTTTAAAGGGGAAAGTGTGTCATTCCCAAAAATTATTTAAAAGACCCCGATCAGAGCAGTGTGGTGGGAGGGGAAGGATGACGTACTTTCCAGAGACCAAGGAAAGCTGCTTTCCCACCCACCCCACTGGGTGTCCTCTTTTTGGTTTCCCAAGTATGGTCACCTATGGAGCACACTTCCTGTGGAGTTGCCACTGGGCTCCACTCTCTCTGAATTCACAAAGGGGATCCAGACACATCTTTTTAAATTGGCTTTTTTAAAATCATCGTTATGGTTTTAAATATTTTACTATGGTTTTATTTATGTTCTTGAACTCCTTGGTTGATCCCTGAAAAACGGTATAGAAATACAATCAATCAGTCAAGAAAATAAAATACAACCAGTGGTGTGGACAAATTAGGCCAAGGACAGTGAGCACAAAGGTGAAGGGGGGATATCAAGAGGAACTGCATCAAAATGAGCAATGAGTGCCCCCCCAAATCACCAAGAATGGAAGGTGTATTTTCATACACACACACACAAATAAAATGAGGTGTTTTGACTCAGCCCTAGCATAGTTTTAACTTTTATAATTTGGATTTATTTATTTATTTAAAAATAGATGTTAATTTTTAGAAGCACTTTTCTGTGAGCTTTTATATTATCAAACTAATAAATAAATGCACAATCCTATACATGTCTACTCATAAGTAAGTTCCACTGAGTTCAACAGGGAGTATAGGGACCATTCCCTGCCTAACTGACACTAGCCTGAATATTGAAGAAAAGGAGAGGAAGGGGTTAAAATAATACCAAAAACATACAGAATACATGGAAAGCAGCCTCATTAGTACAGCCTTCCACAATCTGATGCCTTCAAGATGTGTTGACCTACAAGCCCCATCACCCTCAAGTTAGTATGGTCATTGATGATATTGTAACATGGCACATCTGTAACGCACCAGATTCAGGAAGGCAGTAGTATTGGAATCTGATACATCACCACAAGCTGTCAAGCTAATGCTGATCACTGTGTAGACAAAGTGCAATAAATACCCGGCTTATTTGGCACTGGTTTTGAAGGCACTGAGAATTAAAACCTGCAGCCTCTCGCAACGAGCAGATCTTGTTTATGAGTGCTCCGTCCTTTTTATGTGCCTGAAAATCATGAGAATTATCATCAATCAGCTTGAAAGCAAGATGCAACAACAAAGTTCACACTACTGATAAAAGATGAAGATGCAGGAACTGGTCTTGCGCCCCTTCCTTCAAATTCTCATGCAAAGTCTAGCATCAGATATATTAATTCCGGAGTCAATCACACATCCGCCCACTGTGGGTTTGAGGATTTTGCCTTCTTGAGTGACAGTGAGTACCAACATGACAGAAATTCAGGGGGGACAGGAAGTGCATGAGCCTCACGGTTCCTGTCTCCCCAATATTTCTGTGACATGCAAAACAGAACTTTCCCATCCCCACAATTCTCTCAGTATTGGATATAATGAAGGACCACAGCGACAGGAAGTGCAAAGCACTTCCACTTCCTGTTTATTCCAGATGCCTATTATGTAGGGTGACCATATGAAAAGGAGGACTGGGCTCCTGTATCTTTAACAGTTGTGGAGAAAAGGGATTTTCAGCAGGCATCATTTGTATGCATGCAGCACCTGGTGACATTCCCTCGTCATCACAACAGTTAAAGTTGCAGGAGCCCTGCCCTCTTTTGTCAAGAGGGCAGGGCTCCTGCAGCTTACATGTATACAAATGACACCTGCTGAAATTCCCTTTTCTATGCAACAGTTAAAGATACAGGAGCCCTGTCCTCCTTTTCATATGGTCACCCTACTATTATGTCTGCCGCTGCTCTAAAGAGTCAGCAGCTTTGAGGTGGAGAGTCAGTTCTGTTCACTCCCTTTCAGTGGTATATCACTTAGGTTGGGAAGTCTTGTGGTTTCCTCCAGAGCTCAAAGGCTTTTGTGCCTCTCAGCCCTGTCCAATCCTACTGGTGGTATTCAACCTCCCTCTCAATGTTCTGTTGATGTGTGTCTGACTTGTTAATACTCCTTTTGCCCCCTGTGTCTGTAGGCCACATATTGAAGATTTCAGCATGGATTCTTCCCTCTCGCAGTAAGTTAGTTTAACACGACATCTACTTCAAGCTTGCGTTGGTGCTCTGTTGTGAGGAAATTGTTTTACCTTCATTCCTGTTGCAGTTCTTGAGAACCTTTAAATTGTTATTGACAACATGGGAGAACATGAACTGAAATTGTTCAGGGTGCTTCAGATTTAAAATGATTTGTACTCATTTCCTCTGACCAGGGGACTTTGTGGGGACTGAAGTTCTGTGAAAGGAGAGAGGTTTAGGGGTTACTAGTGGAGAATTCTGAAAGCTCTGAGCAAGCTACAGTTCCCAGAATTCTTTGGGGGAAGCCATGACAGCTTAAAGCTACCTCTACAGATGTAGACACATTGGCTCAGTTCGGATGACATATTAAGCAACGGAGGGGTAAATAACGTACTGACCGTGCGTTAGGCAGGAGGAGCTCCACAGACGACACTCTGCAGCCGGCACTGCTTGAAACCAGCAAACGCCCCGGCTGCTACGAACTTGTGGCGGCCATTTTGGTTGCAGCCTCTCCTCCCTGTGTCCTCCAGCCGTATCCCAGCAGGCACCGTGAGTTCTGCCAGCTGCATAGAGTGGCTGGGGTTTTTTGGCTGCCCTAGGCAGCAGAACTCTATTCCGAAATGGAATAGTCCACGGAGAGAGGGTGGGCAATTCAGACAACACTTTAGACAATGGGGCTTCGGGCTAAACAATGTGCAAGCCCGTTGTTTTGCTCCATTGTTTAAAGTGCCTGATTAACGTACTGTCAGTTGTGTGTGCATTGTGTGTTGCCCTCCAGACGACACAATAAGCAACACAACTGACGATTGTTCCCCCCCTCCTCCGTTGCCTAATGTGTAGTCCGAACTGAGCCATTATTTCCTTACAAGTTCCAAACTACATAAAATATGAGGGCAGGGCAGGGGCCATTGTATCTTGTATCTTCAGAAGTTTTGACCTTCTCCCTAATAAAGTATGCCAATACGTTTATTGCTGCTGCATCCCTTGACTCTGTCCACATCACTGGCAACTGGTTGCTCAGTAACAGCTGTGGACCTTTCTCAGATGAATCCCTAAGGTGGAATTTCTTCAGTCCAGTGGTTTTGGCTGCAGTCCAACGGGTAAAGTAGAACTGGGAAAAGGTAGGACAGGAGACCTGCAAAGAAGTTTATACCTCTGGCAGATTGGCTCTAAGAGTGAAGAAGTGTCTGCTGTCCAGGGTCAGACCACCATACCTCTTCCACTTCTGTAATCCTGGAGCAGGGGTATGTTCTGGGGCTACTATCCCACACCACCGTTGGCCATTTCGCTTCACTTCCTGCTAGGTTTGTTTGCACCAAATGTTTCTCCGCAGATGGTTCCTTCTTTTCAACCAGTGGATTCTCAAAGCAGCTCACACCATTTTGAGAGACAACATTAACTTCTTCTTACCCTCTTCCATGCTCAGTCCTGATGGTAAACAGTCATCCCCTCATCTTAGTGGACAATTCGGTGTGATGCTGCCCACACAGTTGTGAGGACCCTCCTGTGGCCTTCCAGATGTTGATGGGTTCCAGCGCTCGTAATCACCAACCCTTGGCCATGCTGGCTGGGCTTGATGGGAGCTGGAGCCAAACATCTGAAGGTCCACAGTTTCCCTACCCTGACTTTCTAATGTCACAAGTACAAGAGCTAGAGATTATTACTTTTTAGTACAATGAAAGCTGAAAATGTAGTGGGGCTTTGAATGTTTCTGAAAGCTTGGGCTCCCAGAGATCCTCTTATGGCTTCAGCCCTGGAATTGCTTATACTGTTTAAGCCAAAGTAGGTTGTCCCATCATTTTCGTCTGTTTATTTGGTTGGGGTTTCAGAGAGAAACAAACAAGAAAGGCAAATTATACCATTCACCCTGGGCCGGGGGACCTCTTTTTTTTCTTTTTCTTTTTTTAATGAAAATCTTGAGAGCAGTGGGCAGATGCAGAACCCAAAGTGGGTGGGAGGCCTTCACCTTTACCTCACTTTGCCATCCCCTTCCCACCCAGTGGGTTGCTGGGGGAGGGACACGTTGCTCTTCCTGGGGCTGAGTTTGGACGACCCTTTAGGCAATGGAGGGGGGAATAGGCAACTTACCGTGCGTTATTTTGCCAGTACTCCTCATAGGACATGTCGCCCCGTCCCCTGTCGCACAGCTGAAACTCCTGACATCCTTCCGGCAGTCTGTTGATCCACCTTCCCTCCTCCCAGGGGTATCCCATCAGCCAGTGCAAGTTCTGCCGGCTGTAGAGGAGCAGCCGGAGCGCTTTCGGCTGCTCCTCCCAGAGGGCTCTATGTCCTTCTGAAATAACATGGGCAACGCGGGAAAATCAGCAATGGAGCCCACCACACGACATAATAACCTCTCTGGATAAGCAGCGGAGCAGCCCGTTGTTTTTCTCCATTGCTCTTTTCAAGAAAATAGTGCACCGTGAGCAAAGGTGTGCGCAGCTCATTTCATTAGGGTGAGCACCTTAAAGGCCCTGATTGAGTGGAGGAGGGGAAAAAGCACGCTTTCTCACCCCTCCACTGCTGGCCCCTATTGGAGCAGTGGGGGGTGAGGAAGCTCACTTTCCAGGGCCTCCGGAAAGTGCGTAGTTCCCCCAGGGATGCTAATGGTGGCTTTCCGGAGGCTTTCCCGTCCTTTTAAAAGCCCTGATTCAAGCGGGGGGGGGGCAGGAAAACAGAGGTGCCCTGGGAAATTAGGGTGTGCCTGGGCACACATGCCTGCCCGTAAGTTGTTTGTCCCCCTCCAGATGACACAATAAGCAATGCAATGGACAGTTGATCCTTTACCCCACTGTTACTTATCGAGTCATCTGAACCCAGCCTGGGAGACTTAACTGATTGCTTGCACAGGACTTTTAAAATTAGGCTGAAGGCTACAGGTTAGGTTATCCAACTCTGCTTTTGTCCTTGTATAGAAGGGAGGAGTCCCACACTCTACCAAACAAGCCTATTTTTCACACCGCTATTAAGGGTGGGGATTCCTCTCCTTCCCTATCTCTAGTCACCCCAGAGGTGGTGGGGCACCTGGTACCCTCCAGATGTTTGGGACTACAACACCCATGTTCCTTGGCCATTAGCTCTGCTGACTACTCCTGCCCAGGAGGGAAAAGCAGGAACCAGATCTGATAATGAATTAAACGTGGATCCAATTTTACAAGTTTTGATTTAAGCTGGGCCCTGGTTCTGAAAAGGTTAAGAAGGCTGAAACAGCTGCAGACTGATATTGACTTAATCAGGGAATGCAGCTGTTTGCAAGTGATGGATGGAGAGCGGATGCTACTGTTCCACTCCATGAAAATTGCACTTGGTAAATATATTGGGAGATTCCCAGGTGGATAATATGAATTGACCCAATGCTGGGACAGAGACAGGCCGTGCTGCCGCATGCAGCTTCTTGTTTGTACTCAACAACCAGAAGCTATAGGTTTATGAGAAGGTGCTTAACAGAGTTGGTGGTGCTGCAGCTGTATGACTGAATGAATGAATGAATGAACTTCGAAGAGTTACAGGAATTGCTTTGGAAGCTAAATGAAGCACTGCACTGACCTCTTCAGTTTCAAAATGTCACGTTAGATTCTTCCATGGTCCTGCCAATTCCTTCCAGTTTCCCTTTATATAGGAGGGTGAGGGTACATGTCCTGGCTAATCAAGACTTTTGGGTTTATGCCCATGCACAGTTAACATGGCAACACCACCTCCTCCAGGTAGTCTCAAAAGTATACCCAGTTAGTGACTGTGGTGTCTATGCTCCAGATCTGAGAAGTGGTTGAGCTGGGTTGGGTGGTTGTTGTTGTTTTTCAGCAGGGCAGTCTTTGTCACCAGCAATTGGGGGGAGGGGGAGTAGAAGAGCCATTAATGAAATCCAAAAGTCCAACAACTTAAGCCAAATTGTGTCCTCCTCCTGGGTAGCATTTTAAAACAATAGCTAAGGTTGCCCTTATAAAAGGCAGGAAGGCCACAATCCCCACCCCCTCAGTTTCCTTGTAATCCAAGCATTGCCTACAACAGAGGGAGGAGACCCTTGAATTCTGCATTCAGACAACACGACAGTCAACTGTGGGGTAATAATCATCTCGATAGTTGTTTACCTAGGTACACCCCACACAACATGATAATAACCATGGTGTGGATTAGGATCAGTGTTGAGTTGGCACACACACACACACACACTCACACACACACACAACGTAATTCCTAAATGGGCAGACTTTTGTCCTACAAGGCCTGAGGGGGGTAGAAGGAAACGAATCTGGGGAAGGCTGAACCTGACACAAAAGGAGAGCGGCTTTTGTCTTGCAAAGAGATCTGCTGGGCAGCTGAGGGGGAGCAGGGTTTGCTTGGAGCTGGGTTGTGGTAGGCTTGAACAATGTGTAAATAAAACTTCATAAGGGAAACACCACAAGTCTCCAGTACCCTACTTCTTGGAAACTGAAGTCTGAGCAAGCGCTGAAGTCCCTGCAAGTCCAGCCCTCCCAGGACTGGGGTGCAGGAGTGTAACCCTATTCAATTTTAACTGATCATCTAAAACTCATATGTTTGAGCTAAGATTTTTTTTTACATGATCCTAAAATGCTATTTTAGGGTGACCAACTGTCAGGATTTTCCCGGATTTGTCCTGGTCTTTGTTCTATCCTGGGTGTCGGAGGGATTTTCTGTATTTCTCTATAAGATCCTGGAATGACATGTTTTCCCCTTTAAGGCCGCCATTAGAGTGAGGGAGCATCATTCCTGGATATGTCCATGTGATGAAAATATCAAACGTATATAAGTGTAAAAGAAGGCAGATGGCCATGCAACAAATTTATAGATAATGGGTTTTCCTTTATTGACTGTTAGCAAAAACTACATTCATCTTCAAATGTGGTGTATTTATTTAATTTATTGTAACTTATACATAGTGGTGATTATTTCATTAATTTAAGAAAATGGAAATGATCAGTGTAAAGATTGAATTAGCGTATGTTCGTAAGACTTTATTTTAATAGTGTCAAAAGCACTAGTCATTCCTTCTCCACATTATAATTTTAGTATGGTTGGTGGTGGATAGAGATGATGGATCATTATAATTCTGTTCCATGTCAGTTTCACAGGTGTTCATACATCAATCTGTTCTTTCCCATTTCCTCAATATGCTAATTAAAAAAAAAAAAGCTGCATTACAATTTGCATTTTAATATAAGAACATAAGAAGTGCCATGCTGGATTAGACCAAGGGTCCATCTAGTCCAGCACTCTGGACTAGAGTTGCCAGGGACCAACCAAGCAGGACATGGTGCAACAGCACCCTCCCACCCATGTTCCCCAGCAACTGGTGCACAAAGGCTTACTGCCTCGGATACTGGAGGTAGCACATAGCCATCAAGACTAGTAGCCTTCTCCTCCAGGAATTTATCCAACCTCCTTTTAAAGTCATCCAAATTGGTGGCCATCACTACATCTTGTAGTAGTGAATTCCATAATTTAACTATGCGCTGTGTGAAGAAGTCCTTCCATTTATTTGTCCTGAAACTCCCACCTATCAGCTTCATGAGATGACCCAAGGTTCTAGTATTTTGAGAGAGAGACAAAAATGTCTCCCTATCCACATTCTCCACACTATGTATAATTTTGTGCACCTCTGTCATGTCTCCCCTTAGCCTCCTTTTTTTTCCAAGCTAAACAATCCCAGTTGTTGTAACCTTCCCTCATAAGGGAGATGTTCCGGCCCTTTAAACATTTTAGTTGCCCTTTTCTGCACTTTTTCCAGCTCTGTAATATCCTTTTTTAGGTGTGGTGACCAGAACTGTACAAAGTATTATAAGTCTGGTCGCACCATAGATTTGTATAAAGGCAGTATGATACTGACAGTTTTATTCTCAATTCCTTTTGTTATACTGCCTAAAATGGAGTTATAGGTAGTTAAATATAAATTTTTGTACACATCTGGGGGGAGGGGGCATTTTTGAGCCAAGAACTGTATCAGGTGTGTAACCTGAAGAATAATTGTGTTCCAATTCATGTATTAGCACAGCAAGGCTGCTTAAAAATGCAGACAGAACCTCTTATCGTTTTCAGCACCAGTGCTGCTTTTGGGGGGGGAGGGGTTTGGGCCAGGAGTCCTTCTTTCTGTGGACCTCTTGCCACTGGCACTCCCATAACCACCAAGAGGGAGTATGCAAAACACTTCCTCACTATTACCATTGCTTGCTTGCTCAGAGAATGCAGATAGGGTGACCAACTGTCAGGATTTTCCCGGGTTTGTCCGGGTTTTTTTATTTATCCTGGGTGTCGCAGGGTTTTCTGTAATTTTCTACAATGTCCTGGAATGACACACTTTCCCCTTTAAGGCTGCTAGTGGTGTGGCGTGGGGAATGCCGTGCTTTCCGGAGGAGAGGAATGACACACTGTCCCCTCCTCCTCTATAATTTGACGGAAGGAGGGGAAAGCACACTTTTCTAGGGCCTCTGGAAAGCATGTCATTCATAACCGCCACGCTAATGGCAGCTGCCTATAGCTTAGTGGGGAGGATGATGCATTTTTTGGATCCACTGGAAAGCATGCTTCCCCCACACACTGGGTGTCCTCTTTTTTGCTTTCCAAAATATGGGCACCCTAGGTAGCATCAATTGGGCGGAGAAAGAACAGCAGGACCAGGAAATACCCACACACACACACCCACTCAGAAATGTGGGCCTTGTCAGATGGCGACTCCTGATGCCAGCTCTCAGCATCCTCACAACCTACAATTTCCAACATTCTTTGGGCAGGGGTGAAGCCATGAGAGAGAGATAGACTGGTATAAAACTGACAAAAGTTGGTAGCCTAGATTTCCAGTGTTCCAGTGGGGCACAGGGCCATTCATCAACCTGGCATCCATATGGAAGCTGAAATGGATTCTGATGTTTTGGTTCACCATTATTAATGCAAATGTTTTCAGTGAGGCAAGTGGCATAATTTCAAGGATGTCACTTTTGCTCAGCAGAATTTAATTTTCATGGACTTTGATAAATGGAAATCTGTTGATGAATGTGTAGGAACTCCGGTCCCCTCCTGTGGTCCCCTGGGGAAATGCTAACAAAGTCAGAGAGCGATTGCCTCATGCACACAATGGAGCAATTGCTGTGGTTGTTCAATATGTTTCTGAAGGATACTGCCCACCGTGGCTAGATTTATTGGAGGTGTCTAAGCAGTGAGCACCGTTCACCTCTGGTGAGCCACAGTTCAGTTTGCTCACGGTGGATTTCTTCAACTGGGTTATTTGGAATGAAAGACTGAAGACAGGCAGATGGAGTTTTAAAGGTAGCTGACCCAGCCATCTTTCAAATGTCCCCAAACAGTCTCTCTGTGTTAAGTTTTCCCCCAGAGGACCACAGGTGGGCATCGGTGTTCCATTACAAGAGGACCTCTGTTGCTGTTGTGGTTAAAAGATATTTGAAGAAAGAAGTTCACTGTCACTCTGCCATCCTCTCTCCATAAACTCATCTTGACTCTTATCACTGAGATGCTCCCCTAAATTCATTGCCTGAAAATGGGGTGGTGAATTTGGGGAGAGGGTGGCATGTTCTTTCAGCACAGTTTGAAAGTAGTATGACACAGCCATGATTGCCAATACCCTGCAAACTCATTTACTGTGTCCCATTGTTGCAGTCATTCCTAAATTGTGCTGGAACAGATGCGGGGCCCTTGAGGGAACTGCTAGCATGGCATAGGATAAATAAATTGATGAAATACAAAAGCACCCACCCACAGAACAGGCTGTCTGCTGCAGTTGTGCATGATATGATCACTAGGGATGTGTATCATATCATTAAAATGTACGATAACGATACGATAAGGTCGTTATCATGCATGTGTTTAACGATGACGATACGATAGAAAAACCTATGATAATCATAAGAGACGATATGTGCCAAATTTGAGATCGATCCCTCCAACCCTCCATTTTATATGAATTTATTAAAGATCGTTTCAGTTCTGACAGATCAGAACGACAGCTCGCCACGTGCGTTCATTCAGACCTGTCAGAACGGAAACGATCTTTAAAAAATTCATATAAATTTGCAGGTTGGAGGGATCGATCTCAAATTTCATACACATACTTAGGCATACCCCATAGGCACTGTGACCAAGTTTCAAGCCTCTAACTTTTAAAATACAGAAGTTGTAGGCATTTTTTCTTTAAAAATAGGGCTGCAAGAAATATCATTTTTTCATGATAATTATCGTGATGACGATACGGTTCACCTATGATATGAATGAAGACGATAATTTTTTTGGTCCGAAATGACGATAATGATAAACGATGATTTTTTTGGCATGCACACCCCTAATGATCACACTCTTCAAGTACTTGAAAGGTTGTCACACAGAGGAGGGCCAGGATCTCTTCTCGATCATCCCAGAGCGCAGGACACGGAATAATGGGCTCAAGTTACAGGAAGCCAGATTCTGGCTGGACATCAGGAAAAACTTCCTGACTGTTAGAGCAGTATGACAATTGAACCAATGACCTAGGGGGGTAGTGGACTCTCCTACACTAGATGCATTCAAGATGCAGCTGGACAGCCATCTGTCAAGGATGCTTTAATGGGGATTCTTGTGTTTAGTTGACCTAAACACTTTGAATAAAGGACCATTATTTGCCCCATGTGAGTCTGCAGAGGCCTTTTTAGCTTCCCTGTTCTTCAGAAGCCCATTTTACATTAGATAGGCTGCTGAGCCCATCTGACCCAGTCACCTTTCTAGAAGCGGAGAAGAGAACGGGGAAACCTTTGGATCCGGTGGATCTACAACCTCTCCCCTCCTGGCCCATTCCCTGTATACACATTTCTTCCTCTCCCAAGATCATGACACCAGCCTTGGGAGACAGAGCCCCTGTGGAACTTTCCGCAGCAGCCAGATGGGGTGGGATTGGGCTCCACAGTTTCGAGCTCCGTCTGTGGTCTCAGAGTAGATCTGCAGCATCCTAGCCGCTGCCATAGGATTGCTCTCTTACTTGCAACGACACTATTACTGATCTTATTAATTCCCTGCTTATTTTTTTCATTCCCTGGCAGGGTCCAAGTGGAGTTTTATGTGAATGAAAACACATTTAAGGAGCGTCTCAAGCTATTCTTCATCAAAAACCAAAGATCAAGTAAGTATTTGTGCTATAGGCCAGATCTACACCAAGCAGGATATAACCCTTTGGGAACGTTTTGAAAATGGCATATGTGTCCCGGGCCTGAACACTTGTCAAAACCATTATAAACTGTTATAAAGTGGTGTAGATCCTGCCGATGTGGGTGTGTGCACGCACAGATATTTATTTATTTATTTATTTAGAACAGATTGGTCCAGACAAGCTCATAGGGCAGTGAGTGTATAGTTGTGCAAGTGTTACTCAGAACACTTTTAAAAGCATGAGTTGAATATGTAAATTTTGTTCAGCCTTTTTCAGGTGTGGGGGCCAAAGGATCTTGTGACTGATGATATGAGTAGGTGTTTCCCCACCCCCTGATGTCAGATAGTGCTCAAGTCAGGGACCTGGCTTTGCCTGCTCCACACGTTTTCCCTTTGGGGTGGGCACAGGATGGGGAAAGCTCTTAATACTGAACTAGATTGGCCAGCAGGCTTTCTGTATTCCTAACTTCTCAATAAGCATTCCTAGCATTTATTATCATACTTCAGAAAGAACGTTGATGATTATAGCCATTGAATTGACAACTGATGTGCACTCACCATACAGTCAGGCACATGTGTCAAAATGCCTGCAATCCCAATTCTGGATTGAAACGTCTAGAGAGCCCAGAAGAGGGGAATAAGCCCCGAGGAATCACAGCTCTCAATGACCACACTAACACAATTTGTTAAAGGACATTCCCCATCTCACCCCCCCCACCACCACCACCACACAAATTAAAAGGAATCTGTTACCAGGGTCACGTATCAAAACATAGGAACTGTCACTGATAAATTGAGACTGGAATTAGGAGTGATCATAAATGTTCTGGAATTAGGAGCGAGCAGTGAAGTGACCCAGTTTGCCGATGACACCGGATTATTTAAGGTGGTTAGAACAAAAAGGGATTGTGAGGAGCTCCAACAGGATCTTTCCAGCCAGGAGAGTGGGCTTTCAAATGGCAAATGCAGCATAAAGCAAGTGTAAAGTGATGCACGTTGGAATTTTAAAAAACCAACTTCAAGTATATCCTGATGGGATCTGAGCTGGCAGTGACCAAACAAGAAAGAGATCTTGGCGTTGTGGTGGACAGCTTGTCTGGCCACTATAAAGAAGGCAAACTTCATGTTAGGCATTATAAGAAAAGGAATTGAGGATAAAACTGCCAGTATCATACTGCCTTTCTACAAATCTATGGTGCGACCACACTTAGAATACTGTGTACAGTTCTGGTCACCACATCTAAAATTTGATATTATGGAGCTGGAAAAAGTGCAGAAAACAGCAGCTAGATCAAGGGACTGGAGCATCTCCCCTATGAGGGAAGGTTACAACAGCTGGGATTGTTCAGCTTCGAAGAAAGGAGGCTAAGGGGAGACATGATAGAGGTGCACAAAATTATGCATGGTATGGAGAATGTGGATAGGGAGACATTTTTCTCCCTCTTCCACAATACTAGAACCCAAAGGGGTCATCCCATGAAGCTGATTGGTGGGAGATTCAGGTCAGATAATAGGAAGAACTTCTTCACACAGCACATAGTTAAATTATGGAATTCACTACCACAAGATGTGGTGATGGCCACCAATTAGGGCTGCCTCTACAAGAGAGGTTTAATGCTCTTTCAAGGCGCTTAAATTTTTTTACCTCTACAAGAACGGAGTGCAAATCGGGCGTAGAGGCGCGTTATCTCTCCGATTATGCGCATTATCGAATGCGCGTTAAACAGCGAGTTTTATTTTGCTCCGGCCGTTAAAGCGCATTTTGCCTATGTGAACAAGCGCTTATGCGCATTAACTACTTGTAAAGCACATTTTGGTCATCCCTTAATGCGCTTCGCTGCCTCTTACTGCCTCTCGTGCAGAGGTATTAGGCGTAAATGCGCTTCAGCGATTATGCGCATAATCGCCTAACCAGGCGCAAAAGCGAATCCTTGTAGAGGGGACCTTGGATAGTTTTAAAAGAGGGTTGGATAAATTCCAGGAGGAGAAAGTATGTCTACTAGTCCTGATGGCTATGTGCTACCTCCAGTAAGCCTCTATGCACTGGTCACTGGGGAACATGGATGGGAAGATGCTGATGAGCCCATGTCCTGCTTGTGGGTTCCTGGTTGGTAGGTAGTTGGCCACTGTGTGAATAGAGTGCTGGACTAGATGGACCCTTGGTCTGATCCAGTATGACTCTTCTTATGTTCTTATGAAACAGCTGGAACGTCTGGAATGGCTGAGGGTTCAGGAGCCGCTATATTTTTCAGGAACATACAAAGCAGCTTCAGATGCCAGCTTTTTAAAAAAGAAGAAGAAGAAGAAGAAGAAGAAGAAGAAGAAGAAGAAGAAGAAGATTGCTAGGGAACAGCTAAGCATTCAACGACATTTCATAGAATCATAGAATGGTAGCGTTGGAAGGGGCCTGTAAGGTCATGGAGTCCAACCCCCCCTGCTCAATGCAGGAATCCACCTTAAAGCATCTCTGACAGATGATTGTCCAGCTGCCTCTTGAAGGCCTCTAGGGTGGGAGAGCCCACAACCTCCCCAGGTAATTGGTTCAATTGTCGTATTGCTCTAACCATCAAGAAGTTTTTCCTGCTGTCCAGCTGGAATCTGGCTTCCTGTAACTTGAGCCCATTATTCCATGTCCTGCACTCTGGGACGACTGAAAAGACATTGAAACATTGAAAAATAAGTGTTGGATTTTGTTCCCCATCTCACCACAGATGAACACCAATTGTTCATGACAATCTACTTGGTTTATGTTTGTGGTGGGTTTTTTGTGTTTTTTTAAACAGCCACTGGAAGTAACAGATCATTTAATGTAATCTGTTTTCACACACTTCTGCTTATGAATGTGAGCAATCAACTGTTACTGCTAATACAATTCTGCAAACTTCACTTTGAAACTTGTTTCAGCTCACTCCCATTTTCGTTTACAACCTGTTTTGTGGCTTATTCAGACATGGAAAGGATAGACTTTTCCTGTTTAAAATACACATTTCTGTGCATGTTATTCAAATGTGTACACTTTCCCCCATTGACTAAATCATGAAAATGTGTATTTTTTGAAAAATGCACATTTGAAACAATATGTGAATTTTTCAAATGCAATTGCAAATTTGGGACTTTGCTAACATTTCTAGGGGGAGGGAAAAATACTCCTGCTCACGTTCATGTGCGGGATTGCGAACAGGACACGTTTGTGTGGCTGCCTCTACAAGACAGGTTTAAAGCTCTTTCAAGGCGCTTAAAATTTTTTACCTCTACAAGAACGGAGCACAAATCGGGCGTAGAGGCGCGTTATCTCTCCGATTATGTGCATTATCGAATGCGCGTTAAATCGCGAGTTTTATTTTGCTCCGGACATTAAAGCGCATTTTGACTATGTGAACAAGCGCTTATGCACATTAACTACTTGTAAAGCGCATTTTGGTCATCCATTAATGCGCTTTGCCGCCTCTCGCCTTCTCTCGTGCAGAGGGATTAGGCGTAAATGCGCTTCAGCGATTATGCGTATAATCGCCTAACCGGGCGCAAAAGCGAATCCTTGTAGAGGGGACCTAAGATTTGCAAACAGAAATGAAATTTTATTACATCCTTCATCCAGCTTCCCAGGATTGTTGTTGCAGAACAACAACACCATCTGCTGGTTGCAAATATTCCAGCCCTGCACAACCAGATTGATGACCTTCTGCACCATCCAATTTTCATAGGAGGTAGAAATCTTACTTTTTTATTTTTATTTTAAAAATAAAATAATAGATAACTTTTATTTTAAAGTTTGGTAAGAAGGGAACATCCCTGGTTTGGGTATTTAGGGGCCACCAGCTGGGCATATATCTGGCTACAGGGTGCTCATTTAATTATTTTTGCTTTAAAATGGATTATCCTTTTCTACAGCTAAATGGTGATTATTCCCAAGTAAATGTCTTTACTATCCGGACAGCGGGAGCAAATTCCATTTTATTTCTGTAGTCATGATGGTGCCATGATTTAAATAACTTTAAAATGCAAAACAGCACATGTTCAGAGGTTGCTGGTTTTTTAAAATCAGATTTGGCAAATAGTGAGAGGGGTTGGTTTAGGGTGACCATATTTGAGAAACCAAACCAGAGGATACCCAGTTGGAAGGGGCAGAAAAGCGTGACTTCTGGGGCCTTGAGAAAGTGCGTCATTCCCCCACCATGCTAATGGCGTCTGCCAATAGCTTGGCGAGAGGGAATGACCAGGGCCATGCAGAGGGAGGCCCAGGGGGGGCAGTTGGCCCGGGGTCCATGATTTTGAGGGGGCACTCCGATAAGGAGGTCCCCCCCAGCTTACGCTATTGCTTCCGTAGCATAAGCGGCCCATCGAGAAGCAAGGAGCACGCCTTGAGGAAACAGCACAGAAGCCGTCCATCGTGAATACCACTGTCAGACTACAAGCTCCAAAGGGCCATATGCCGCATGCGGGGCGGGGATATATGTGCCTAAGTTGCAATGGTTGTCCTTACTCAATTGTCTTTCCTCAAACTTCTCCATGGCATATAATCTCTGGAGCGGAGGGTGAGGTGATGATGATAGTTGTTAATAATAATCATGATGATACCGTGAGGGTGATGATGATAATAATGTTTGATAATGATGAAGGACTGTTCTATTGTTGTTGCTTCTATTTGTACAGCAACTAAAAATAAATGTTAAATTCTGATACAACATTGAGGTGTTGTAGAACAGGTTTAATATGAAGGTGTTACGTAGAATAGACATGTTGGTGGGCATTAAAAAAAATCTAAAAAATACTTAATGAGCGGTTTGAAATGGGGGGGGCACACACTTCCCACCTGGCCTGGGCATATTACCAGCTCTGCAAGGCCCTAGGAATGAGTAGCTTTTCGGAGGCCCCGAAAAGTCCTCTTTCCTCTCCATTGCTCCAGTCGGGGCCTTTTCTATAATGTCCGGGAATGACACGCTTTCCCCTTTAAGGCCCCGATTGGAGGAGGCTAATGGCGACCTTAAAGAGGAAAGTATGTCATTCTCGGACATAGACTATTACAGACAATCCCCCCCTGACACCCAGAATAGAACAAAAACCCGGACAAATCTGGGGAAAACCTGACAATTGGTCACCCTCGTTGTTGGTTATGCTTTGTTTGCTCTAGTGTATCAGGGATGCAGAAGTAATTGTAGTTCATGGAATGGTGCCACGGTCAGGAGGAGAAAATAAGTGTTTCTTGTGTGCTTCATAGCTGAAGTAATCCACAGGACTATCTAAAGGGGTGTGTGTGTGTGGAACCATTACGTTCAGGGCATACAACAGAAAGGGCTGCATCACACAACAGAGAATCCACTTGTGGAACACAGCACCACAAAGCATAGTGAAGACTAGATACAGCTGTAGGGATGGAACTATTTCCAGCCTGTGTCAGTTTTGTAGGTCCTTGTACATAAATCCATTTTACTAAGATTCTGCACCAATCTGCATTAAAAAAAAAAACTACTAAAATTTGCATCGTTTAAAACTTTTTTTTTAACAATATATACATTTGTGTACATTTCCTAAATTAAGTATTTGTATTGCTTTGTGTCCTGAAATACACATTTTATATGCATTTTGGTCTGTGTAATTTGTGCTGAGACTTGTATTGCAAAAACCAAAAGCATTCTGATTCATATATTAGTCTGGAAAGTGCACTTCAAACTGCAGACCAAATGAAATCCTTGAGCATCCCTAGGTGATGGCTACCGGTGGGGTAGGTGGCTCTGAAAAGGGGGTTGGGCAAATTTGTAAAGGAGGAGGGATCTATCAACCTCTATTTGCCATGATTGCGAAATGGAACCTCCACGTGCAGAGACAGTATACCACTGAATACAACTTGCTGTTGTGCTTATGCCCTGCTTGTGACCTTCCATTAAGCCGGGGTGGGGAATGTGATCATCCAGATGTTTTAGCCTGCAACTCCCACCATTCCTTACTACAGGGTTGAGCAACCTTTATTTTTTTTTCTGAGCAGGGCTACTTTCCTTCATGTGTAATGTTTAGGGCACCACATGTTGGGCATGTGTCAGTGGTGGGTGGGCAATAGCCCAAAATGGTGGGTCCCCCATTCTTTCTTTCTGCACCCCCTTTTCTGCCTCTCTCTCCTGCTTCCTTCCACACAGCAGGCTGCCAGTGAAGGGACAGATCTCTCCTGCCTTCCAGATGTTGCTGTACCACAGTAGCCACAATCCCAGCCATGCTGGCTGGACTGATGGGACTTGAAGTCCAACAACATCTGGACTCCACAAGTTTCCTACACCTGCTTTATAGGATCAATTGGAGCAAAGAACAGTGGAGATGTTAAAATAATTATGTTTCTCCCTAATGATCTGTTTATCTAACAAACAAACATAGAAAATGGTACAGCTACAGTCCCCATCACAGTGTCCATGGGTATAAGTAGGCCCCACCAACACCTCTCTTGGAACCTGCATGAACCCTGCTCCTTCTGGGTTATTATTATTATTATTGTTATTATTTTATTTTTAAAAAATGAATTACTTTTTAACTGGGAAACTAGCATGCTGCAAAGCAAAGCGTTGCCATCCAGCACCACATTTATTTGGGTTCAAAAGAGTAGTTATGTGGTTTATTGTTCAGACCCCATTACTCTGCCTTGTACTTAGGTTCTTGGCCAAGTTACCTTTTGTTTCATCCCACCAGTTTGCCTTCCAGGACATGACGGTTTTGTGATTGACATGCCCACCATGGCAGCCATTTCAGGAATGGATGAGCTCCATTCCCGTGGCAGCCATTTTGTGAGATCACCCACAACGCTGTCGACCTTACACGGCTTGGGACCACAATACCTGACAGAATGCCTCTCCCGACATGAACCTACCCGTACACTACGATGAACATCTAAGGTCCTCCTCCAGGTGCCTACTCCGAGGGAAGCTCAGAGGATGGCAACAAGGGAGAGGGCCTTCTCTGTGGTGGCCCCCTAATTATGGAACGATCTCCCCAATGAGGCCTGCCTGGCGCCAACACTGTTATCTTTTCAGCGCCAGGTCAAAACTTTTCTTTTGAGGTTTTTAACTGAATTTTTGGCCAGGCTTAAAGTTTTAAATGTTTTAAATATTAGTTGTTTTTATATTTTATGGTTTAAATTTTGTATTTTGACTTTTTAATGTTCAATCTTTTAATTATTGTAAACCGCCCAGAGAGCTTCGGCTATGGGGCGGTATATAAATGTAATAAATAATAATAAAAATAGTAATAGTAGTAGTAATAGTAGTAACAGTAGTAGTAATAATAATAATAATAATAATAATAATAATAACCTTCCAATTGTGTAAGATTGGGGATCCCTGTTCTAACTACCCCCAAAAAATTTTTAGACTTTTCCTCCTAAGGGAGTTGCTCCAACGGAAATCAAAAAAGACACCATTGCACTGGCTGTGTTCCCAAAATATTTTGACACAGGTCAAGGGGAAAACTCTGAAGGCTTTTCAGGAGGATTCCCTCCCAATAAGGATGAAGAAAGGGAAAGGGAACCCTCCTGGAAAGCTTTTAAGAGTCCTCTGCTTTTAAGAGTCCTCTGCTAAGATGCATTCAGAACACGGCCATTATAGCTGTTGATTTTTTGATTTTGGTTTCCAGCCTTACAGTTCTACCCCCTGAGACGTTGGTTACCATTTTCTGCACCTTTTAAAGCTCCTGCAATAATAGCTTTTTTTTTTTTTTTTGGAGGTGCAGCAACCAAAGCTATACACAATATTTCAAGTGTGATCAAATCATAGATTTGTATAAAGAGTTACAATATTGGCAGTTTTATTTTCAATCCCATTCCTAATGATCTCTAGCGCGGCATTCATTATTTTTTCCATAGCTGCCATATACTGGGTCAGTGAGTTATCCTCTGCAATGAAAAAATCTCTTTCCTGGTCAGTCATTGTCACCTTATCCCACATAGATTTATATAGGAAATTAGAGTGCATCACACATATGGGCTGAGTCTTGTTTCAGAAAAAAACTTCTATAGCTGAGGCGTCATTTGGGGCGGGAACCCCTCCCCCTATACCGTACTGAGCATGCTCCCAGGTGTTCCCGCCCTGTTCCTTCAGTTCTCTTTCAGACACCATTGTGGCAGCTCATTAGGAAAGCTTCTCCATCATCTCTTCAAGCGTGGCATTGTTTTTTCTCAAAATCTTTCATTTTTTTAACTGTTCACTGTTGTGTGTTTTTTAAAAATAGTTATTCGTTTTTTGTCAGTGTTATTTATCGTTTCTGAGGCTGTTTGGCCTTGAGGGCGCCATTTTGGAAATGCTCCAAATGTAGGCGTAAACTACCACTATCTGATGGCCATTCATTGTGTCTCCTGTGTCTAGGAGAAGGCCATGTTGTAGAATCTTGCCATTTTTGACAAGAATTCTCCAAAAACAGACATGCTATTGGGTTTTCACCATCCTGATTAACTGGGCCTATGGCATTCCTGAATACTTCTTCACTAAGGCCCTTCCTCAGCAGGCAACACCTTCCCCCAAGCACCGTAACGCTTCCACCAGGAACTTCAGGCTCAAGTTCAACCCTTTACTCTGTCCTCATGCTGTGATGAGACACTGGTTTTATTATAACCTGTTTTATTCCCTTTATTACTTTACCCTTTTGTAGCCAAGAGCAGAAGCCAAAGGATTTTATAAACAAAGACATCTTTATTATTTACAGCATTAAGATGTTAAACAGTAAATAAGTAACCTTTAAAGTAACTTCTATCTATGTATATCCTCCCATACATAGTAATGCTAGTAACACTCTCTCCACCATCAATCTCTTCACACACAGTCTCTTCATAATCTGTACAGACCCTGTCCCTGTCCCTATCAACTCATCTAATCTCTTTCTGATCTAATCCCTCTCTCTTCTGAACCATATCTATCTCACACAAGCACTCTGTTCGTATGGCACACACACACTCACTCACTCAGTCAATCATCTCACATATGAAAATACACAATTTTTCCTGTCACTCATCTCACTCTCACCCTAAGTATACTCACAAGGTGATCCTGTGCCCCTGCAGTCCATGCCAAAGACATCCCCAGGCTGTTCTCACTGCCAGACCTCATTCTGTACTCTGGACCAGTTTGGTCAGAAAGTTGATTGGGATCTGCTAGTAGGTGATTTGCATTAGATCAGGAAGGATTTCTGACTCTCATTGATTTAACGAACAAACCCTTTGTTTTCTCTTAAATGAGACTGCTGAAATCAAAACAGCTTGGAGGAGAAATAGGAGTAGATTTTCTGTGAAAGGACATGTATGAGCTCCAGATCTGGCACTAGAAACACATTCTTGCCCTGAGCATGCTCTCAGAGGTACCTTGTCCTGAAATTGTATGTTTATCTTCCTGAGCTGGTATTTTGCACTTTGGTGGACTTTGGGAGTCTAGTACAACGTCAATCCCTGTTCTGGTCTAAGATGAGCAAATTTGTCAAGCTCAATTTTGCTCAAGTTCTAATTTTTCCACTTTTAAGTTCATTTGCTCCTCATTCTACACCAGCTTGTCAATTAATATGTTGTTTTAGTCTCTATTCTTTAAAAATACTTTAAACTTCAAATTCTGTGTTTTTATATTTTTCTGGTACATTGTACAACCAGACTTATCAGCTTGCCAAATTTCAAGTTTCTAACTCATCTGGAAGTGCATAAACATTTCCGGACATACATCACACACACATACTGTCTGCTTCATAGATAGAGATGAAAATGCATACATATTTTCATGTACATTTTCCAAAATACATGCATTTTGTGTACATTTTTCCATTCTGCAAGCAGGTCTCCCCCCCCCCCCCCAATTAAATAAAGTGCTCTTGTGCAGATTTTTCGATATTTATATATTTTTGTGCACACTTCATTTTTTTGCATGCAGTTTTTAAGTTAAAAAATGCATTGCAAACTTCAATGTCTAACTGTGTTCATGAAATGTGCATTTGGTAAGTTCATAGTGAGATGCAAACCAAATTTTTTTCTCATCCACCCTTATTCTGGACTACTCCAGCTCTTGGCATTGAAACACCAATGTTGACCCAGGCCCAAGAATATTTTGATTAGTTACTGTTCCTTCCCCTCTGTCACTAATAACATTTGTCCCTGCAGGTCTGAGGATCCGGCTCTTCAACTTCTCCCTAAAGCTTCTTACCTGCCTTCTTTATATCGTCCGTGTTCTGCTTGATGACCCAGAACGGATAGGATGGTGAGTCCTTATTCATGCTCTTGTCTTTGTGTTGACCCAGTGTATGGATGGGCCAGTTTTGAAGATATAGGCCCTAGGTCTAACTCCAGAGATGAAAGACTTTTTTCTCAGCTCAATTGACAAATTAATCAACACCGTCAATTAGGCAAGTTCTTTCAAATTATTGCTGTATACCCTACTTCCCTAACCCTGAAAATTCATAGTCTTACACAAGCACTTCCTCAGCTACACAGGTACTCTTATCCACACTTTTCCCCTTGGAATTTTGTCCAATATTACCTGTCCAACAGATGTATTGGTTCAAATGTGGGAAATTAGGCAAGTTTGCATTAAAATGCAAACCAGATGAATGTATCCCTAACTGTGTTCCCTCCACTCTCTCCCTGCCCCACAGCTACTGCCTAGCCAAACAGTAAATGATGAAGAATGTGTGTGATGAGTTACAACAGCTGTTCTGTTGTGGTGGTGATCCATACATATCCTCCATGAGATTAAACACTCTATTAAGCATCTTTACATGTTTTTAAATAGATTGTAGTAGCTTCTTTGCTGCTTACCACATTGAACTGAAGGCATCGAGCCATCTTCTAAATCATTGCTTGGTTGCTATAACCTCCTACGGCCAACATTTCCCTTTCTAAAACACCTTTTCTTTTCTTTTTTTACTCAGTTGGGAATGCGAAAAACACAATTATTCAACCTTCAACCAGTCCTCTACAAAAATTAATTGGTAAGTCATTAGCAGCCTTTCTCAGCTATGGTTCAATTTATACCATTTGTAAAATCAAGCAGTAAAATGTTTCCTAGACAGAACCACTTCTTGTTGTTGGGGGTGCATGGGAGTTGCACATTTGAATGCTTTCCCCAAAACATTGTCCTTGCACTTATGAAAATAGCATCTCAGGGAGTTTAAGATGAATCCTTCTTCCTGCTGTACTAGTTTAGCCAGACGTCATACAGCCTAATAAAAGCTTTATCCTCGATTCTGCTGGTGGTTGGTAATTTCCAACAAAATTCAATGCCATTTGGAGTATACCCTTTTGCAGTTTTACTTCCCAGGAAAATTTGGCACGCACAATGTGGCACGGGTTTATTTTATTTGAAGATGTATTATTTGCCTTGTAGCTAATAGCTCTCAAGGTGATATAAAATAAAAACATAAAGAAAATTTAAATCCATAGAAATCCAAACAAAAGCTGCGTAATAAAACAGCCAGGTAAAAGCAGCCATCAGTTGAAAGCATCAGAGGCTAAAACCTGCACCCCTGGAAGATCTAAAAATATCAAAGAAATAGTTTAAAAAATATATCACATTAGTAGATATATACACACTGTAAAAGGACCTGAGCGAGAGAGATGGGGGAAGTTTTTGAGTAGCACTGCAAAGATGACAAAACGGGTGTCTATCTACCCTATCTACCCTATCTACCCTATCTACCCTATCTACACTGCTGCTTTAAAACGATTTATAACAGTAGTGACAACTGTTGGGGCCCAGGACACACACCATATACTGTTTTCAAAACATTTTCAACGTGTTATATCCTGCATGTGTAGATAGGCTGTATGACACCGCTTTGGCACTGTGGGGCAGGAATTGTAAATCTAGGGTGCCTCTACAAGAGCGATTTAAAGCTCTTTCAAGGCGCATTACAAATTTTACCTCTACAAGAGTGGAGCGCAAATCAGGGGTCGAAGCACTTTTTATCTCTGATTATTAGCATTTTCGAATGCGTGTTAAATAGCAAGTTTTAATTTGCCGCGGGAGTTAAAACACCTTATGGTCATGTAAACATGCGATTCTCTGCATGTAAACAACTTTAAAGCACATTTCATATAGCCCGTAATGTGCTTCACTACCTCTCATGAATTGGTATTAGGAGTAAATGTGCTTCTCCGTATATGCGCATAATCGGGCAACCGGGTGTCAAACCGAAATCTTGTAGAGGGGGCCCTAGATAGAGAGCGTGGAGTCACAAGCAAGGCAGAGCTTCCCCAGAAGCCCTTTTCCACTTAGAAGCAGGATAAAATACTTTAACCAAGTCAATCTTAGTCCTTGTTGGTTTCAATGAGAGCAATTATGGCATAGCAATTAGAGTATTGGACTGGGAGTGAGGAGAATCAGGTGCAAATCCCCACTCAGCCAGGAAGCCCACTGGGTGACTTTGGGCTGGTCACCAACTCTCAATCTAACCTACCCCACAGGGTTGTGGTGAGGATAAAATGGAGAGGAGGACAAGGATCTTGTAAGCCATCTCAGGTCCCTTGCAAGTGGAAAATATATATATAATAAATAAATGGGGCTTTAGTGTAATATGGTCAAACCCAATTATATTTCCTTGCCCAGTGTAATGTCAAATTCCCAAACTAAGGTTTTGTCTTCGTTCTTCAAATATTCTCAACAGGGATCCAATCGTATGGGTGGACCGGAACAAACCGTTATGGGCAATACAAGTAAGGAAAAGTGGTGTGGGTGGGTGAAAGATCCTCAGGCATAAATTCAGTTGAGATTTACAGATGAATGTAATCAACACAAGTTCCAGACATGATTTCTTTTAAAGCAAAACACAGAGGAATAGCGGGAGGGGAACCCTGCGGTAACTGCATAGAATTGCACTAATGCTCTGTAAACTTGATATTTTATTAGTGCTTTGTTTGGGTTTGATGCTTGTGTATTATGCTGAAGTTTTTAATCAGAATGTTAGCTCCTTTGAGTATAACTAATAGAAAAGCAGGATATGTTACATTATATTAGCTTGACCCGCTCAGAGCATCTGCACACTCATACTTTATAGTTCAGTATAATAAATGTCTTTATACATGGGGGGGGGGGGCTGCTGTGGTTTTCCGGGTGGCTGCAGGCACACGGGAAAGCCAGGCATAAGGCTGACCAGGAATCTATGGGATTCCCTCCCCCAGCCATTCCCCACCACTCCCCCCTACTCCGCTGGTTCAGCAATGGTATTTTGTATCACCTCTGATTATATATCCTGTTGCTTAGGAACACAATGTTCTTCTCATATCTCCTGTTGCTTAGCAACAAAAGGTTCTTCCTTGGAACCACATTGCCTTAGTGTTTTATATAGATTATTATATTGTAATTCTATTATATATGGGGGCATGACCACTGGTTGGACAAGGCATTGGTGTGGGGGCCGTCATGATGAGTTCCGGCACTTTATTTACTATGACATCACTGCATATCTCTGTGCACACCCTAAGGAGGGCAGGTCTCACTCATGGGCTACAAAGTTGACCTTCCCTGGGTTAAACAGCAGCAGAAATGGACATCAGGAAAAACATCCTGACTGTTAGAGCAATACAACAATGAAACCAATGACCTAGGGAGGTTGTGGGCTCTCCCACACTCAAGGCATTCAAGATGCAGCTGGATAGCCATCTGTCAGGGATGCTTTAAGGTGGATTCCTGCATTGAGCAAGGGGTTGGACTTGATGGCCTTATAGGCCCCTTCCAACTCTTCTATGTTTCTATGATTCTATCGTGTCCACCATTGACACTGTGACTTCTTTCATTCTTTCTTCTCCTTCCAGGTCAGCGTAGCAATAATTAGCTTTCTTGAGACAATGCTACTGATCTATCTCAGCTACAAGGTAAGAAGAAAGTGTTGAAGGAGTCAGGTTGAGGCACGCCTTGACACGCAAGAGTCGCACACGCTTGGCCGTCACCCAAAGATTCCACCATCAAGTGAGGATGTCAGGGCTTGCCCAAGGCATTTTTCTACCTGTTGCAGAACATCAGATGGTACCCCTCCCACTACCCAAATCAAGCTGCACAGTAGCTAAAGCTGGCCAACCTATGTTGACACCTGAAATAAAATAATCCCCCAAGCACCTCTCCCTAGGAGTATAAATGTAATAATAACAATTTACGGAATAACTCACAATTTGCTGCCCTATTATGACACCCAAAATCAGCTGCCTAATTCAGCTTGCCTTGCATAGCACAATGGTAGATCCAGCCCCGCACATGAGTGACATAGCCACAAATATCCAAATCCCACCAACTAAAGCTTCTTAACATTTTTGCCATTGTGTCCAATGGATGCCATTGATACACCCAGAGCCTCATCAGGCGAGGGGGGGGGGGAATCACGTTTCTTTACCGTCGCTTTCCCCCTTCCTCTATCCCATGATACGTCCTCTTTCTTCACACAGGGAAGAAAGAGGAAGTAAACACTGACCACGCGGCCCACTCAGTGGCTGTTTTTATCGTGCCGCTTTTCCTGCACACAGCAGGAAATGGCGGCACATTCCATTATTTTTTTTTTAATCGGATTTAAAGGGGACTATTTTGTGACGGAAAGAAGGCAAGAAGGAGTGAGAGATGCATGGGAGGTGGACGTCTTCGTCAAAATGACCCATAGGAAGTAACGAGTGTGCAGCTTCATGTTAGTGGTGTCTGGTGCAGATAATATTCTCTGTGCATTGGTGGCGAGGAGGGGATTTTACTCCATTGGTGCCGCCCATGGCCTGACCCTCCGCATCCCTGACCCTCCATGAATTTTTCAGAAGATGTACGTAATGGTACATTGATGGTAGTCACGACACCAATACAACTCATAATTTGTAGCATGCTATTTGCACCGTTTCTGCCTTCATGTATAGGCCAACATGCAAATGTTGTAGCCACTGCATGGAAGCCCGGAGTGCCTAGAATGCGTGGAGGGAGTGGAAGGTATGGGACCCATGATGCGATCACAGTACCCCACATCATAGGTCTTCTGCCAGCCTTCCCCAGTCTACTGTCCTCCAGGGCCGCCTTAAGAAAGAACAAACCATTGACGCTACATGCATGTGCAGACCCAGGACAAATGTGATCCACTTTCTCATTTTAGGGGAACATTTGGGAGCAGATCTTTCGCGTATCCTTCATCCTTGAAATGATCAACACTGTGCCCTTTATTATCACAGTAAGTTTTGGGTGACTGACATGGAAATGTTCTTTCAAAAGCCGATTTTGGGCCCAATTCGTGGAGGAATTCTCTTGCTCGTTCAAAACATACTTGAACTTTGCCCTCACAGCTCATTCGATATATACATGGGGGCCATCTACACCATCCGTTTCTTCTGGAATGTTATCGAGGTCATCCCTACCGGGTCACATGACGTTCACCTACTCCCACGGTGATCTCAGGATGACTACTCAATTTTTCCGGAATATCGTTGACTGGTTCTGTAGCAGCTTTTCCCCATCTCTTGCTATAATCCCGAAGTCCCCGGCTGGTGTGTCCCCCCAATTCACAAGTTCCTGGCTTGGCGAACAGCCAACCCGCTTTCAGGGGAGTGCGCATGGGCATCACCGTGTTTCATCGCGACTGTCTTTTTTTTTTTACACAAACATATCGATGCATAATAGCACAATTTCGACAAAGTACCTATTTCTCCCTGTGTTGCTGTGTGTTTGCGCTTGTGCGCATCTCGGAGGAGTTATTTTAAAAATCTGTGCTCCGCACCCATCTGTCTAGTCCTGCCCACTTCTGCCAATACACACTGGAACCATCATCACGGGGCACATGTCCTCCCGCAACGGCTCTCCTTTACTTGTGGGGAAATATCCCTCGCATGTGCCCCGTGAGCAACGATCACGGAAGCGGGAAACCTCGCGATCACCCCTCCTCCCTCTCAAAAGGGTTGAAAGTGTAGATGAGCCCATGGTCTTTGCAAGAGCACAGTTGCTAGCGTTGTACACTAGCAGCAGCTCATTCAAAATATGCCTGCACTTTGCAAGAGCACAGTTGCTAGTAGGAATGTGCGTTGGATTCTGGTGAAGGGTTTAGCCCAAGCAGAATCAAGCTGCTTCATTTGGGTCCTAAGGCGAAGCAGACTCCCCCCCCCCCCCAAGCCAACAGAACCAAAGCCACTTCATCTATCCACTCCTCACTCCTTCTCTCCATCTTCCTTTCTACACAGGCTGCAATTTTATGTAATGAACTGTACTCTGTCAGTGTTCCATATTGTTGCTTTTGAACATGGCAATGAAAAATGCACTCCCAACAAACATGCGCTTAACCGGAGTTTGTTTTTCTAGATATTTTGGTCGCCATTACGCAACTTGTTCATCCCTGTTTTCCTGAATTGCTGGCTGGCAAAGCATGCTTTGGAAAACATGATTGTAAGTAACCGGAGAACCTCTCTCGTCACCCCTTAGCCAGGTAGAATTTGGCAGGTTCCTTCATCTGTTGTGTTTTTCTCTGCACTGGATTGGGATGTTCCAGCTGGCATGGTCCATTTGGGGAAAAGTGGGTGAAGGGAAGAGCCGGAGGATGGTCTTTGTAGGCCTTTCTAGAGCATTTGATTGAAAAGACAGGCTTGGAAGTATGAAGCTGGAGGAATTGCTAAATAAGATTCCCAGTGTTTGTGGTGCCTCTTCCCATGAGTAAAAGCAGACTAAATTCTGTGGAATGGTAAAAAAACAAAAAACAAAAAAACACCTCGCACACAACAACAACAACAGAAGAGTAAGCTTTCCCAAACTGGCTGAAAACTTTACTTATGCAACTTCCAAATATAGTGCAAAAGAGGCCCCACTTCCCTATTTATCCCATGCTAGGGATGGATGAATCTGTTTGGCTGCCTATAATGCTCACATTTGTTCAAGCACGAGTTTGTTCCTTCCTATTTCTGCATCAGTTTACAAGTTGTTGGGTATAAAAAATAAAAATAAAATCTGCCCCAAAAATATGTACATAGTATTGCACATATTTTTTTCTAATATCCCCGTACTTTTTTTTTTTTTTGCAAGCGATTTCTTCAGATCCGTTTATTTTATACAATATTTTCCATAGAGTGCAAATTTGTTTTGATCGGAGGAGTGCGTTATAAAACGGACCTTCAATTGCATTGCATATTAGTTTGGAAAGTGTGAATTAGGTCAATTCGTATTAAAAGGTGAACCAAATGAATCCCTGCCCCTCTTCACATTTCTTGCTGACACAAGCCTGCCTGTGGTCATTATCCCACATGGAAACTGTTCATGCAGCACCAATTGCTAAAATATAGATAAGCGTTGTAGAGGTGTGGGGCGGCTGCATTGTCACTAAACTGTTGGAACTGGGGAAAGTGCTCAAAAAAGGAACTCATCACTCACAAGAGTTTTTCAGTTTTCTCTCTCCCCATCCCCAAAAAATATTTAAAATGTGGGTTACCTCCTGATCTATCGTCCCCCACCCCGTTTTTATGGGCCTCTCCATCTCCACCCTTTTGCCTGAGCCGTTCCCCCAGGCCCAACCCACAAATCAGATCATAGAGTTGGACACCCTGAGACATGACCCGGCCCCACTTGTGGGGTGACAGACTTTGGGATGATGGGGAGCTGGCAGTCTTAGTTGGGGGCGGGGGACACAGGGACACATATGGTATCAATCTGAACAATCAATTGCAACAATCTGAAGCTAGCCCCATTATCCTGTTTCGGTACATACTGTATAGAGATTCTTTGTTTCTTTCTTTCTTTCCTTCCAGAATGATCTACACCGAGCGATACAAAGGACTCAATCTGCCATGTTCAACCAGGTGCTCATTTTGATTTGCACCCTGCTGTGTCTTGTTTTCACTGGGTAAGCTCTCGCTAGGATGATCTTTATTTTAAAAGCCAGAGTTGCCCTGTAGATGATGCATCGGTTAGTTGGGATGCTCCTTTTTGGGAAGCACAGTCTACTGCTTGGGAATGCTCCTGAAAGGCTCCTCGTCTGTGTTTCTCCTGGGGGTTTTGGACTTCTGAATTACTGCATCTTGTTTCCGAAGTGGAACTTATTGATACGTTGGGAGGCCTCCAACATGCCGCATTGAATTGTTGATTTGCTTTTTCATGTGCAAATTTGGTACAAAGTGTACACAGCTTTTGATTCATTTATGTCTCTCCCACAGACACACACACACACACACACAATACATCCAGCCATTTTCCAGCATGGTGATTTCACCCTTTTTAAACTAATGGAGAAATTGCTCCGTTGGCTTGATTAGGGACTTGAAAAGCCTCCTACCCAAAATTGGCTGGAAGAGGAGTGACGGTCACCCACTGCCAAAAACCTGTTGGGTCAAGGGTCCTTGATGGGGGCTGGACTTTGCCCCCCCCCAGCCATTTTTCAGCAGGGAGGCCTCCCCCCATATAAGTGAATGAAGAAATCACTCCGTTCAAATGCAGGGGAGGGAAATAGCTTGGCTGGTGCCTCAGATTGGCCTTCTGAATGCCATGTTGGAGACCCCTGCATTACAGCAAGAGAAGGAAGGTCACAGGAAATTGAAAGATGGAATTCATGTATGGCAGGGGTGAGAAACGTGGGCCCCTCCAGATGTTGCTGGACTGTACCTCCCATCATCTATCATCATCATTGACGATGCCGCCTAGGGCTGATGGGTGTAGTTGTAGTCCAACGTCAGGCAGAGGGCCATACATTCCCCGACCCAATATTTGGGAAGAATTAAGTGCAAGCACAAAGTTAGATCCAGCAAAAGTCTCCCTCAAGACAGAAGGGAGGCTTTTGATCCTGTGGAACTTCTTCTGCTGACTGAACAAGAGAGGAGGTGTCTTCGCCAATTCCCTCCTCCCCCAGCAGTCCCCTAATTCCTTCAAAAATCTTGTCTGGAAGGTTGGGGGACCCTCCGGAACAATGGTGGAAGTAGAGCTGGAGGCTGCAGAGAAAGGAGAGGATGGATGAACATAGTCTTCCTCCCTGTGTTCCACCTGTTGGGAGTGTTGGGAACAGAGCTGCCTCTGGCAGAATAAAAATTCTGGATCCAACTCCACTGCTCAGCCTTTCACTTTTCTAGGTGTGTGATAAAGAAATAACAATGTTAATGGTGAAACAGGTTGCAGATCTTTATTTTTAGGAGGACAAAACAACAATTAGGGCATGATTTAATGGATACCTCTCAAATTTTCAAGCGTTTACAGTAACAATGTATGTTGGATAAAACTAATAACAGATACATCGCATGATATTCTCTCAAAATGTTTGTAACCCTCTTCTAGCATATGTTAATGGTAATATTTTGTTGGAAAGATTTGTATGGCTTATAGCCTTGGGGAAGTCCGGTTTATATAATAAAACGTTTATTGATTTATTTTTAAAGGAAGTACTTAGTAAAAGAGAATATATTGGAAGAATTCTGTTTTAGGTCTATAGTTATGAAAATAGGGCTACAGTCCTAAGCACACTTACATGGGAGTGAGTGTCATTGAACTCAATGGGACTTTGTTTTGAATGGACATGTAGGGGCTATTCTTTGCCAGGCACAGTGAATGGGAAGAAGTGGAATTCTTGAAATATTCCCAAATATGGAATGTTTGTGTGGAAAATTGTGGCTCGAAATAAAAGTATGCATTTGGAATTTGAAAATCCGGCAGGGTTCAAATTCTTATCAGTTTCAGGGCAGAATCCTAGTTTCGTGTGTAGAATCATAGCTGCTATTTGTTCCTCCATTTTATCCAGAACTTGTGGCATCCAGCACTTGGAAAGAGCTGGTGAAAACCTCTCCCTCTTCAAGTCCTTTTATTTCTGCATAGTCACCTTCTCCACGGTGGGCTATGGCGATGTCACACCCAAGATCTGGCCTTCCCAGCTGTTAGTGGTGATCATGATATGTGTGGCCCTCGTCGTATTGCCGCTGCAGGTAAGAATAACTTCCTATAGTTACGACCCTATTGGATGAGCCATAATTAAGATGTGCTTGTTGTAGAATGAAGACAATCCAGGAGCTGAGCTGAGCTCACAAAGCACTAGAACTAGGGTGACCAGATTTTGAGAACCAAAATCCCGGACCCCCCCCCCCCGCTGCCCCCCCACCCAAAACAACCCCCCCACCGCGCGCCCGTGCCGCCCCGTCCTGCCCGCCCCCCCACCCGCATGCCTCGCGCTGCCCACCCGCCCGCCTGCACCGCCCTGCACCGCGCTGCCCGCCCCCCCGCCCGCATGCCTCGTGCCGCACGCACACCCCTCCTGCCCCCCCGCGCCGCCCGCCCCTGCGCCAACCCCCCCGCACCGCACCGCCCGCCCCTGCCCCCGCGCCGTGCCGCCCGCCCGCCCCCACACCGCGCCGCCTGCCCCCGTGCCGCCCGCCCCCCCTGCGCCACCTGCCTGCCTCGTGCCACCCGCTTTGCCCCACCCCCTGCCACCCCCCACCCTGCTCGCACGCCCGCCTCACGGCGCCCGCTTGCCCCGCGCCACCCGCCCACCCCGCGCCACTTGCCCCTCACCGCTCACCCTGCTCCGCTCATCCCACTCTCTTTACCTGCTGGGGCGTCCGCTTCCCTCCGGTGCTCGGAATCTACTGAGAAACAGGCTTCCTGTCCTGATCTCAGTAGTGCGCCGGGTGATGACTTCATCACCCGGCGTGCTACTGAGGGACAGGCCGTGAAGCCTGTTTCTCAGTAGATTCCGAGCACCAGAGGGAAGCGGACGCCCCAGCAGGTAAGTACCTCGCGCCGCCCGCCGCCCGCCACCACCACATGACCCCCGCCGCCCTGGTTTGCCCCCACCGCCCCCCGGTTGGCCCGTATCATCCCAGGGCCATCCAGTCACCCTTTTGGGGGGCTAAATTTCCAGATTTGCCCCCCCAAAACAGTTTTTCCCCCTGGATGCGGATTTGCTCCCCATTTTCCGGGCATGTCCAGACAAATCCGGACAGATGGTCACCCTAACTAGAACAGAAGTGCAAAACCCGTCGCAAAGCAGCGGTGATCTTGCAACGGGTGTTCTGCTTTGATCTAGCCAATTTAGCTCTTGCCTTTTGAAAATCAAATTAGTACAGAAAGGCTGGGTAGGAATTCAAATATAGAAATGGTGATAAATGATGATGATAAAGTCAAGAAAACTCAGGCAAGTGTTGTAATATATTTGGATTCATTCAGATTTCATTAAAAAAATGTCCTGTTCCCTTTTTTTTTCTTTTTTGGTAAGTTCTGAGCTAGACATCTCCTACAGGACTTCAGTCTACAGGATCTATATAGCCATTCAAATTTGGCGGCGTGTCTTAACACTGATTTTCAAAATACCTAAAGGCTTGTTAAGGAGGAATAAACGGTGACCCAACAGCTCAAGTTCTGCGAGACCAGGGCCTCATCCACACCAGCCATTTATTCCTGAATAATATCGCAGTCGTCCCTACAGGGCCACGTGACATTCACCTACTCCCACGGTGATCTCATGTTAACCGTTCAGTTTTCCCAGAATATCGCTGACTGGATTTGTAGCGGCTTTTCTGGCTTTCTCACAACAATCCCGAAGTCCGCGGCTGGGGTGCCCCCCCTTCCCAAAGCTGTTCGACGCAAGCTCATGGCACAGAGAACAGCCAATGCGCTGCCACGGGAATGTGCGTGGGCATCTGCATGTTTCATCACAGGAGCGCATCTTCGACACAGTACCTATCTCCCCCCCCCACATTGTTGTGTATCTGCGCTGGTGCGCATCTCGGAGGAGGTATTAAAAAAAAAATCTGTGCCCTGTACCCATCTGTCCAGTTCCACCCACTTCTCCTGATACACTTTCGGAACTGCTGTCGTGGGCCACACGTGCTCCCGCAACGGTTCTCCTTTACTTGCGGGAAACTTCCCTTGGTATGCCCAGTGAGTGACGATTGCGGAAGTGGGAAACCTCACAATTCTCCCTCCTCCATTGCGAAAGGGGCTGTAGGTGTAGATTAGGCCGAGGTTATAAGCACAGGCAGTGCAATCCTGTGCGTGTCTATCCAGAAGGAAGGCCCGTGTACTTTTCAGGACAGCTTAGCTCTTTTGCAAAGAAGCTTTGCTATGGGGCAAAATGTTTTGCTTTGGTTTAGCAAGCTCAGCTTTTGTACAGGCTTGGTCACCAGTAACATATCCTCAGGAAATATATGGGAAACTGAGCACAGCTGGGAGACCAGTGGTGACAATGTTGACATCCGCCATATGTATCCCAAGCAAAGTGGGCAAGTTGCCAGATCTGTCGACATAGGACTCATCTACCCCAAGCAGGACATTGCACTATGAAAGCAGTATATAAAGGGCAGGAGCCACACGACTGCTTTATAGCAGTATTGAAGTGCAATGACAACTGTAGGGGCCCATTGACACATACCATATACTGCTTTTGTACCACTATATCCTGCTTGGTGTGGCTCCTGACTTTTATATACCGCTTTCACGCTGCTTTCATGGTGCAATAACCTGCTTGGTGTAGATGAGGCCATAGTTCCCTGTTGCAGTTTTTGAGCTGACTGGGTCTACTAGGAGATGTTACCCTTGGCTGCCCATCTTGATGCAGGTTGACCTTTCAAAGCAGACAAGCGTACTCACCAGCCGATATGCTGAGCGACCTCCAGTGTTTCCACTTGGCTGAGGAACTGTCACAGAAGCATTGAGCATAGCTGCTTGATGACTTGGCCAGGGAGAAAACAGAGCTGCTGTTGCCTTTTCTCTCCCCAAGTTGTCTGTTGGGTTTTCTTGTTTAGAGCTCTAGCTGTCAGAGTGAGCTCTCCAGTGGTTTAAGTTCCAAAGAAAAGAAGCGGTGCAGGGAGAGAGTAGTAGAGCCTACATTGTCATGCCAGCTCCCCAGGAAACTGATTCTTCATGTTAAGTGGAAAGCTGTGTATTACTCGGTGGTGGTGGAGGGAACTCTGCTCAGGAAACAGATTCCAGGAATGCATGGCACAAATCCAGCCCTGAGGCTTCTGCTCCCAATCATTCAGAGTAAGTTCTAGGGAGAGACATGGAAAAATATTTGTACTAGATTTAGGAAAGTTCCCAATACCAGAGCTGAGTCCTGGAACATACAAAGCTCTCTAAACACATTTAGAAAGTCTCTTCCATGCCTCTGTTTATTTGCATCTATCCCATAAACCATTCAGGATTAGAGCTTCTCCGTACAGAGTCTAGAGTGAATCCCAGCTGCTCTCATTTTACAACCGTGACTCATTCCATTTTTTATTCATGCTGTGTCAAAAGTTCTCCGTAGAGGCAAAAGATGTTTGCTGCTGGATGGAGCACGCAATTAGTTCACCCAGAGAGCAGCAGGTGACAGAGGCCCATCAGATAGGCCCAGTGACGGCACCTGGGTCAGCATGGTCCTGGCAGCGGGGAGGGCAGGGTTTATGCTGGGTTCATGCTGATCACCACAGCATCCTTTCAATGTCCTTTTCTGCAATAAAACAGCGCTTATTCCCACGTCAATGTGTTTAGTGTCAGGGGAGCAGAAGCAAACTCCATTTTATCCCTATAGTCTTGATGGTGCTATGACTTAAGTGAGCTTAAAATGCGAAACTGTGCAAGGCTGAAGAGCATTGCTTTTTTAAAAAAAAAAAAAATCTGGGTTGGCAACATTTTGTTTTCTTTTTTTCAGTCCAACAGTTGTAAAGCACAGAAAGGAGAGCAGGCGGGTGGGGTGGGGTGTGAGAACCTGGAGTGTCAGACTGGCCCAAGCGTAGGGTGACCAACTGTCTGGATTTTCCCAGATTTGTCCTGGTTTCTGTTCTATTCTGGGTGTCGGAATTTTCTGTAATTTTCTATAATGTCCTGAAATGACACACTTTCCCCTTTAAGGCCTCCATTAGTGTGGCGGGGGGGGGGGGGAATGTCGTGCTTTCTGGAGGCCCCTATTGGAGCAGTGGAAAGGAGGAATGACAAGCTTTCCCCTCCTTCTCTCCAATCGTGGCCCCTGACGCCACAATTCGAGTGGAGGAGGGGAAAGCTCACTTTCTAGGGCCTCTGGAAAACACGCTTTCCTACCCTGCCCCCCCCCCAACTGGGTGTCCTCTTTTTTGGTTTCCCAAATATGGGCATGCTAGCCCAAGATCTCTCAAGAAGCATCATGACTCAGGGGATTTGAACCTGGATCTCCATAGCCCTAGTGTGATATTGTAACCCGGGGGGGGGGGGAATATGTGGCTCACCAGATGTTTGTCTGCAACTCTCCTCAGCCCCAGCAACCATATGGTGCATCATGGTAGGGGTTGCAACCAAACAACACCTGGAGGGGCACAAGTTGCCCATTCTGCTCTAACCACTACACTACATTCCCCCTGCTAGTAAACCCCTCCAAACCCCAAACCCCATTTTCCTTGTATTCTCCAATCAGATTGGTTAAAGGGCACAGGGCTGGAACAGTGAGTGAATCTAATCCACTTTGAAACTGAATTGCACATTCAGAAGTGTGGGCTTTAACATGGTGTGGCTCCATCTTCTTAATAGGATTTATTCCAGGGGATTTTAATGGTGTGTTTATATTCAAAATGCACTTTCAAATGCACTTGATGAAATGCAATGTATGCATTGCTATTATTAACTTACTGATTTCTAATAAGAATAAGAATAATGTGTTGCTCAGCCAGAAGAAGCAGATTATTTGTATTGTCAGGGTGGGGCGCATTTCAACTCATTGGCTTGTTTACAGGCAAGGCCTTGCTCAGTCCATACCACAATTCCCTTCCTCACCTCTGCCTCTGCCATGGTATGGTCCCTCCAAGGTCCCTCGTAATTTAACCCAGGCCAGCAGCGGCTGTGGAAATGGCTCTAGATTATCAGTGGAACTTCCTTTCCTGTCAAGGAGCATGCTGGGACTGCACATCCCAGCATCCTCAATGGCAAAGTGGCCTTTTCCAACAACGGAGGGCCTAATATTTCTCAGCCTCAACCCCCATCTGGCTAAGGTGACTCAAGTGAGCTTGGGGATGGGTGTGTGAGTTTTGAACCAGAGTCTACCTAGCTCAGATCCCATTGTCTGATAAACCAATGCCTTCACCAAAACAAACAAAAGTGGCCTGGGGGGGCGATCCACTTTCTGACTGGCTGATGCCCTGGTGAGTGAACAGCTTGCCTTTCCGCCTGCAGTTCGAAGAACTCGTCTACCTGTGGATGGAGCGCCAGAAATCCGGAGGGAACTACAGTCGCCACCGGGCACAGACGGAGAAGCATGTTGTCCTCTGTGTCAGCTCCCTCAAGATTGACCTACTGATGGACTTCCTCAATGAATTCTATGCTCACCCTAGACTGCAGGTGAACCCTTAGCTGTGATTGACTCTATTGTGTGCAATGCAAAGTGGTTAGCTTCTAAAAAGAGAGGCAGCCAGGCTTGGAAGCCTGAAAATTCATTCAGGACCAGGAAACTGGTGAAGGTAGTTATTCCATTTGATTCCCATATTGTGGTCCCAATGAAAATTCCCCAAGTTCTCCTTCCTGCCTGAAGTAGCAGGTTCAGGGTGCAATTTTTGCCGGAAAGGGTTAACTGCCTACTCGGCATCCCATTGTTCTGAACTGATTGGGCCCTACTGTGGCTGCTTTAAAAAAAAAAGACACATGAAATGCAACGATGCTGTGAACGTATCGTGTTGTTTGACCCTCAGAATTGCAGTTGGGAAAAGATGCAAGTGATCTCTTTAAATTTAATATCATCCTTCACAGACCTACAATGCCTAAGTTTCTTTGTAGGGTGGGAAGTCATTACAGTTAAACCAGTTTCAAATCTATTTTATGCATACATGTTGTGTAAATGTGCCCTTGAATTAGGCTGACCATATGAAAAGGAGGACAGGGCTCCTGTATCTTTAACAGTTTCATAGAAAGGGGAATTTCAGCAGGTGTCATTTGTATATATGCAGAACCTGGTGAAATTTCCTCTTCATCACAAAGTTAAAGCTGCAGAAGCCCTGCCCTCTTTTGTACATGGTCAAGAGACAGGGCTTCTGCAGCTTTAACTATTGTGATGAAGAGGGAATTTCACCAGGTTATGTATGCATACAAACAACACCTGCTGAAATTCCCTGTCCTTTGCAACTGTTAAAGATACAGGAGCCCTGTCCTTCTTTTCATATGGTCACCCTACTTGAATAGCATAAAGGTTTGTGGTCCTTTTTATTAAAAACAAACAAAAAAGAAGAAGAAGAAAAAGCAACCCAAAATGTTACATTGTCACATGCTTTGGTTGCTGAAAACACCCCTAGCAAGACACATGTTAAACAGTGATCCTTAATTGATTGTGACACACCTGGCTTTCTCTTCCAGGATTATTATGTGGTTATCCTTTGTCCGACAGAGATGGATATTCAGGTGCGGCGGGTCCTGCAGATCCCACTATGGTCTCAGCGGGTGATCTATCTCCAGGGATCTGCACTGAAAGATCAGGATCTCATGAGAGCCAAGTGAGTTGGAAAGGAGAGAACGGCTTAGCTTGTACAAAGAGCTCTATGAGATTCCAGAGCTTGTGCATTATTGCCAACAGACATTAGTCCAGCAAACAATATTCTTTTCTCTGAGTGCTTTCTTTGTGTGTATGTGTTATTCCTTGCCCCATTTATTTTAATCCAGATGCTCTCGATGGGGCTCCCAGGCTCATCCTCCTGTATTTTTAACATATAGTGTAACTCCACCTCCTTTTCTATTTTTTCTGGGGGTGTTGAACAAGTTATACCCTTCAATTGCTGTATCCCACTCATGGGAGTCATCCCACCAAGTTTCAGTAATACCTATCAGGTCGTATTTGCCTTCATGTATTAAAAGTTCAAGTTCGTTCTGTTTGTTTCCCATACTCTGGGCATTAGTATATAGACATTGAAGACCATATGCTTAATGGTCTGCCTTCTTTCCTACATTGTTGTGAACTCTATTTTGGGGCGCTATTAAAGCTCTTCTCTCTGCTATAGTGCATAAGCCTTCATCCATTATTGCCTCCAAGTTGAAGTCTCCTGCCTCCGTAGGATTCAGTTCAAAGCCCTCCAGATGAAGTTCTTCATGCTGTGACCAAACACATTCTTCCCAGCCTTGTGAGGTGCAACCCATCCTTTGCCAGCAGTCCATCTTCCAAGTAGCTTAGCCCGTGGTCCTAGAATCCAAATCTCCCACGTTGGCACCACCTTCGTAGCTATCAGATATACATATGGGTTACAGAGCAGCGATAGGGATCGGTAAAGACACATACATTTCAAGGCAGAACAGGGAGTGGGGAGATCGGTAGAGATATGCGAATTTCAAGGCAGAGCAGTGATGGGGATCAGTAAGTATATGGAAATTTCAAAGCAGAGCAGTGAGTGGGATTGGTAAATATATGCACATTTCAAGGCAGAGCAGTAAAGTGAAGGAGAAAACTACGCAAATTTCATAGCAGCAGACATTTGAATGTACACACTTGTGCAAGATGGAAAAAGGAAAAGGAAAGGTTGCAAATGCATTTGGGACACTCTCCGGTGTCCTTTCTTCTCCGTTTTTATGGGGCAGAGGACACCGACAAGCTATGAGGGAGGATGGTGGCCACACTAGTGAAATTGTGAGGAGCCTCAAGAGTCTTGCTGTATTTGCTGTGTAGCTCTCTAGCCATTCCCAAGAACCCACAATGAAGCCACCCTATCAGTTTTGAATGTCACAACAGGCCACCCTGCAAACGAGCCACCTTGAACAACCAAACATCAAGCCATGCGTTGTAGGGTGGGTTGTTCGTGGAAAATAACTCTCCATGAAAAAAACGCTTCGGGTTCGGATGTCATGACAAGCTACCCTGAAACAACTCAGGCTGTTTCTACACCGGCCTTTTTTTCCGGGGTCATCCCTGGGTGCTCCCTTGGTGTCCAAATGATGCGCAGAGGATCCCAGGGGCAAACAGGGATGCCCCCGGGACAACCCCAGGACAACCAAAGGATATCCCGGTTTTTCCACTGTCCTGGGGCATGAAATGGGCACAGAGCTGTGTGGGGTGGTTCCATGCCCATGTGGGGGGAAAGCAATTCCACCATCCCCAGATGGCGGGGGGGTAAGCGGGGCGGGTTTCTTACCTTCTCCACTGCACTCCCGGCTCCTTCTGCTCCTTTAAATAACACACACCCAGAAAATGGCACTTCTGCTTTGGATGCCCAGAGACAATCCCGGAAGCAGGTATGTCCGGGGTCGTCCCCCCTCCCTCCCTCCCTCCCTCCCTCCCTCTACACCCTTAGGTATAGGAAGGACCTCAGTCTGGCTTATTGTGTTAGGAGATAAACTAATCGAAGACTGGGCAGAAAGGGAGTATTTGTGGAGGGCTTTAAAGGAAGAGAGAGCTAGGCAGCTTTCTAGATACTTGTCTCTACCACCACCAAGCAACCTTCCAGTGCTTTTATCTGACTTTTGGTCTGTTGCAGGGTATAATGATCAAAACCCTTTTTTTTAAAATGTTTTCAGGATGGACAATGGGGAAGCCTGCTTCATTCTGAGCAGCCGGAATGAGGTGGACCGCACAGCTGCTGTAAGTCAAAGATGGCTTGGGCTGTTTTGAGCCCGATAAAGTGGTTTCACTGATTTTTAAAAAACTGCTTTATGCCAGTGAGAAACTGGCTTTGGCTATCTGGATGTACAAAGAAGTTGAGCTGAAATATATTTATTCTCACAGTTCTTCTCTTGGGAATTTTGAGGTGGTAATTCGCCCCCCACCCCCCACCCCACCCCGCTCCAGGCTATTCTCTGGATTTTGAAATATTTATGTATCTTTGTTTAAAAAGAAAATTGGCTGCCTTTAAGTGTAGAGCCCTCTCAGCATGGCGTACGAGATGAAAATACAAAAAACTATACAAAAACCCTTAAAAGGCATTAAATAGACAATAAAGGGCTATAAAAGCGCTATAAACAGAGACACCGATAAAATGTCTAGCCCTGAGAGTATGGAAAAGCCACCTAATGAAAGCGCAGGAGCAACATTAAGACAGCCCTTTGCCCTCATTGGCCATGTCCCACCCCCCACCCCCAAAGGCACCATTGTTGCTACTTATTACATAAGATATATATATATATATAATGGGCTGCTATGGGAACTGCAAGCTCAGCCATGGGGCTTCTCAGGTGGGCTAGGAGGGGGATGGCAACGGCAGTCATTCAGGGACACAGGCACGAATGTGCCCTTTGAGCTCGTGGGTCTTTGACAGATGCCTGCCCATGCTGATCCCTGATGGCGGGCCTGATGGCACCTGGGACTCTACAAGAATTTGATTTGATGCCCGATTATGCACATCTTCTCGCAATCGCTTTTACGTCTAATCCCTATACACGGGAGGCGGTGAAGCGCTTTACCGCTTGTATGAAACGCGCGTTAAAGTTGTTTCATGTGCAGCATCGCTTGTTTACATGGTCATAAGGCACTTTAACTCCCACGGTAAATTAAAACTCGCTATTTCACGTGCATTCGATAATGCGCATAATCGGACAGAAAAAGCGCCAACTCCCGATTTGCGCTCCGCTCTTGTAGAGGTCAAATCGGTAATCTGCTTTGAAAGAGCTTTAAATCGCTCTTGTAGAGGTACCCTATGAGCTAACTTAGGAACAATTTTTGTTAATAGGACGTATGTAAAAGGAATTCAGAACAACCCGTATTCGTGCAGCCGTAATTTGTATTTGGCTGTGTTTGGTATATAATCTTACTTGGAATATGACAGTTTAGGATGAGATTTCATACATGCTGCCTTCCCACACAAAAACAACCAAAAAATTAGATCCTTTTGGGGGGGGCAACGTACCTGCTTACCTGGGAGTAGGGCCCAATGAGCTCAGTGGGACTTGCTCTTGTGTAGGTGAGTATAGGGTTGCACTGTAAAACTCTTCGGGTGCAGATTTTCAGGTTGAAATGTGACATTTTGTATTCAGTTGGAAATGCCACGTTTCCAGTATTTGTGGGGATGACACTGTGGATGATGGTTATTTTTCAATCCAATTCTAGGACCAAACCTGCCGTTTTGAAAGAGAAAGCCATAGGATACAATTCCGCCTTCCCAGACCCATTACCCTCTAGAAGTGTTGGACTACCACTCCCGTCATTGCTGGCTAGGGATGATGAGAGTTACAATCCAACACATTTGGAAGGCAAAAAGGGTTGGAAAAGGCTGAGATTGGATTTGTACAATGCACCAAAGAGGTTTCTGATCATTGTCTTCCTCTCCTTTCTGTAGGATCATCAGACTATACTAAGGGCTTGGGCGGTGAAAGACTTTGCTCCGAATTGTCCCCTCTACGTTCAGATCTTGAAGCCGGAGAATAAGTTCCATGTAAAATTTGCTGGTAGGGTGTTTCCCCACCCCTTTTCTTGTCTGTTGTGTTGTTCACTGAAATCATAGGGGAGGGGGGACATTATCGTCTCTAGTTGGAAATGCTCTAAAACCCTCCCTCAAATTCAAAGCTGGTCTGATAAGCCCCACCTACTGACCCCTGTGGCTCCACCTCCCAGAAGCATGCAACCTCCAACCGATGATGCTTCCAAGGGAACATGGCCCTAGACAGGAAAAAGGTGTGAGTGATGTGTCATTTCCAGCTGAGGAGCGGCCTTGGGGCTGAGGCCAGGAAAGACACTCCATCAGGTATTGCAGTCCTGAGACGTATAAGGCTTTATAGGTCAAAATCAGCATCTTGAATTGGGCTCGGAAACATACAGGCAGCCAGTGCAAGTGGTCCAGGTTTGGTATATGTTTGGACTTCCTTGTGCCCATTATCACTCTGGCCATCACATTTTTCATAAGCTGCAGCTTCTGATCCATCTTCAAAGGCAGCCTCATGTAGAGCACATTGCAGTAACCTAACTGGGATGTTACCAGAGCATGGACAACTGAAACCAGGTTATCCCTGCCCAGGCAGGGACATAGCTGGGACACCAACCAAAGTTGGTGGAAGGCCCTCCATGCCACTGAGGCCATCTGTGTCTCACATGACAATGATGCCTCCAGAAGAACCCCCAAGCTATGAACCTGCTCCTTCTGTAGGAGTGAAGCCCCAACCAGATCAGGTTGACCACCCTTCATCCGGTCAGAAGAAACACCCAATAACAGCATCTCAAACTTATCTCAGTTGAGGCTCAATTTATTAGCCCTTACCCAGTCCATTGTCACAGCTAGGCATTGATCTTGCACATCCACAGCCTCAACTGATGAAGATGAAAAGGAGAAATAGAGTTGTGTGTCATCAGCATACTGAGGTCAATGAATTTTAAAACTCCAGATGACCCCACTCAACAGTTTCATGAAGATTTAAATAGTATTTGGGGGGGGGAATGACCCCTGTGGAACCCCATACTGGAGAATCCATGGGGCTGAGCAATAACCCCCAAGCACCACCTTCTGGAGCTGAACATCCAAGTATGAGCAAAACCACTGCAATGAAGTACCTCCCATTCCCAACTCAGGCAATTGTCTCAGACGGATACAATGGATAATAGCATTGAAAGCCGCTGAGGGTTCAAGGAGAATCAGTAAGGTAACACTCCTCCCTGTCTCTCTTCCGACATATGACCTCATATAGAGCGACCAAGGCTGTTTCCATGCCAATACCCAGCCTGAACCCCGACTGAATGGATACAGGTTATCGGTCTCATCCAAGAGTGTGGGTGGTTGCCAGCCAGCTCCAGTCATTCAGGTACCTTGCTCAGGAAAGGGACATTTGCCACCAGGTTCAGGGAGGGTTTCTTCAGGTGTGGACTCACCACCGCCTCTTTCAGGTGGCCTGGGACCACTCCCTCTTGCAAGGAGGCATTCATTCATTCCCTAACACGGAGTAAGAAAAAGCCATCCTGCTGGAAAATCATCTGGAGGGGGCAAAGTTTGCTCACCCCCACACACACACATGCCCCAAAGACCTTTGGGGCAACAGGGTCCTTGGTGGTGATGGGTAGATTTCACCCCCCCATCTGTTTCTCAGCAGGGAGTACTTTTTCCCCCATTCCTATTTATAGAGAAATTACTCAATTGGGAAGGGAAAAGCCCCTCCCCCTACTGAAAATCGACAGGAAGGGGATGCATTGGAGACCTCTGGACTAGTCTCTATGGAAAATAATGGGTGGTCGCAAATCTGGCATCAGAAATGGCCGTATTCATGAACAGTGGCAAAACACTTCAGCCCCCCCCCCAGGATATGTTGGACTGCAACTCCGATCGTCCCCCACCAGCACTGGAGTTGTAGTCCATTAGCCATGCTGGCTGGGGATGATGGGAGCAGAAGTCTAACACTTTTAGAGGGCACCAGTCCAAGAGGAAAGTTTGGTGTAACCACTACTTCAAGCTAGCTTTCCATTCCCTCCCTCCCATTTATTTCATTCCACTTTTCGTTTGTTTCATGGCTAGATTTCCCCCTTTTGAAAAACCTTATCAGCCGAAAACATTGATGATGGGGGAGTGAAAGCTTGACGTATTTTGTCTTCTGTGCCTAATCAACACCAGCCGACTGAGTAGGAATTGGGACATTAAACCAAGCAGGTTCTGGATTCCCTGTTGTGAGCTTTGCTTGCCAGCTGGAACCCTCACTGCGTCCAATCCCTGCTGTGTGGAAATGGTAAAACAGAATGCAGAGAAAAAAGAATGGCCAATCATTGTGCTTATATAAATCAGATTAGTAGAAATGGATGGAAATAGCAATTATGAGACAACCGGAGATTGAAAGAGGCATCGCAACCGAGTTGTACTCAGGCAGGGTGAATGAACTGTGCCCTGGTATGCATGAGAAGGCCCTTTCCCACATCACCACCAAACAGTGCTCTGCTCTGAAGGTGGTGGTGTCAAAAGAAGGGCCTCTCCTGAATAATTTAAGACCCGGACAGGCTAGAAATGTAAAATTTCCAGAAATTTTGAGGCCATGGAGAACAAACAGTCCACAGATGATGATGATGATGATGATGATGATGATGATGATGAATTGCATTTATATACCGCCCCCTAGCCGAAGCTCTCTGAGCGGTGTACAAAAATTAAAAGACTGAACATTAAAAAGTCGGTATACAAAATTTAAAAACATAAAACAAAAACAACTGATATTTAAAACATTTTAAACTTTAAGCCTAGCCAGAAATTCAGTAAAAAAAAAAACTCAACTTAAGCTGTTAAAATGCCTGGGAGAAAAGAAAAGTTTTGACCTGGTGCCAAAAAGATAACAGTGTTGGCGCCAGGCAGGCCTCATCGGGGAGATCATTCCATAATTGGGGGGCCACCACAGAGAAGATCCTCTCCCTTGTTGCTGTCCTCCAAGCTTCCCTCGGAGTAGGCATCCGGAGGAGGACCTTAGATGTTGAGCATAGTGAACGGGTAGGTTCATGTCGGGAGAGGCGTTCCATCAGGTATTGTGGTCCCAAGCCATAAAAGTGGAGATGAGCTCTATCAAAATAGTAAGGCTCAGATGTTATATAAGGCAATACAGAATGGCAACAAAATGGGGCATCTTTGCTGGTCCCATTTGGATTTCAGCCTGAAACACCCAGGAAAATAGTGGATGCGTAGAAGGTAAGTTGTAAGCAAGCACAATTTGTGATATTGCACAACATCATCACTGATCACAGGCAAGTCTGCTAAAGCATCAACCTTAACTGACCTGGCTTTGTGGAGCCAATATGACACAGCCTTAAATCTGGTCTTAAATCAGCAGCTTTTGATAATAAATACTTGCACTGCTTTAGCCAGACATCTGAACCCCCGGCAGAGTAGGGAATCCAACCTGTTTTGCCAAACTGTCTAATTACTCTTCCTTGTTGATTCATTCACAAATTATCAATATGCTTTTGCAATGACAATTTTCATCAGGGGTTTAAATATGTGAATAGAGGGCATAAGTAGGCAGTGGTGGGTAGGCAGGTGGGAAAGTCTGGGGCTGGTTGGGCAGATCTGGCTGGGTGGGCTTGGGCAGGAGCAAGGGTCTTGAATAGAAAGAGAATGATTCTGTTTATGTGTTGTTTATATATTGGATTTTTAAAAGTTATTTGTATTTTAAATGTTTTAATATTGTAGTGAGCCTATGTACACACGCAGGATAAAACACTTTGAAAACGTTTTGAAAGCTGTATATGGAGTGTGTCCTGGGCCCCAACAGTTCTCAAAACTGTTATAAACGGTTTTAAACCGTTTTAAAGCTGTAGTGTAGATAGGCTCAGAATGGTAGTTTTTAAATTAAAAATGTATATCTCTATCTGTTTTAACTGTACATGTTTTAATTTGTAAAGCCGCCTTGAGTCCCAGTATTGGGGAAAAGGTGGGATATAAATTTAGGGTGACCAAATGTCAGGATTTCCCCGGATTTGTCGTGGTTTTTGTTCTATCCTGGGTGTCCTGGGGGATTTTCTGTAATTTTCTATAATGTCCCGGAATGACACGCTTTCCCCTTTAAGTCCACCATTAGCGTGGTGGTGGTGGGGAATGGCCTGCTTTCTGGAAGTGCGTCATTCCCCACCACTGCTCCAATCAGGGCCTGAAAGGGGAAAGCGTGTCCTCCCTGGATATTATAGAAAAGGCCCTGATTGGAGTGAAGGAGGGGAAAGCGCGCTTTCCCACCATCCCCACATTGCTCCAATCAGGGTCTTAAAGGCACCCATTGGAGCAGTGGGGGCGCAGGGAACGACGCGCTTTCTGGAGGCCCTGGAAAGCTGCTTTCCCACCACCCCCCAATGGGTGTCCTCTATTTTAGTATCCCGAATATGGTCAGCCTAAATATAATAACAATAACAATAGCAACCATAGCAACAATAACAATAACAACAACAGTAACAACAGTAGCAACAGTAACGACAACAACAGAAACAGCAATAACAATAATAACAATAATTTCAGGTGCTGAGAAACTCTGTGATGGTGGCATCAACGTTTTGAATTGGGCTTTGGGAATAATTGCAGGGCCCTTCTCCCTTTCAGATCATGTGGTTTGTGAAGAGGAATGCAAGTACGCCATGCTGGCTCTGAACTGCGTCTGCCCGGCAACCTCAACGCTCATCACTCTCCTCGTTCACACATCCAGAGGACAGTAAGTAATGGAATAATCCGGGCTGCCCTAACCAGGTGCCCTATAGGTGGTTTAGATTACAAGTCTCAGTGTTCCTAACTGTTGCACTTGCTGGCTGGTGAACCAGTTCAGGGAAGGCCGCAATACTCTGAAAAAGCCAGGCAGGATGAAGCCGGACAGGGAGAATCTAGTAAAGGATGAAGACAGACATATGCCTATATGTGTTATTTTATTTATTTATTATTGCATTTATATCCCGCCTTTTTTCCTCCAAGGAACCCAAGGCGGTGTACATAATCCTCCTCCTCTCCATTTTATCCTCTCAACAATAACCCTGTGAGGTAGGTTGGGCTGAGAGTCTGTGACTGGCCCAAAGTCACCCAGTGGGTTTCCATGGCCGAATGGGGACTGGAACCCAGATCTTCCGACTCCCAGTCCAACACTTTAGCCACGCTGGCTAGGTAGTCATAAAAATAGCACAAATTACATAAGCATCATATGGGACAATAACTTCTATAGTTTAGTCTGGTAGTAGCTTTTGAGGATAGGAGACTGGGTTTTTCCTAACCATGCTGAGATGGTTGCTTTGTGTTTTTTGTTTTTACTGGGATAGATATTGGAATTATAGAATCGTAGAATCTGAATGAGAAGGGACCTCATAGGTTATCTAACCCAACCTGCTGCTAATGCAGGAAATGCTCTGCTACAGCATCCCTGACAGCTATCCATCCATCCTCCACTTGACAGCCTCCAAGGAAAGAGAAGCTGCCACATCTCGGAACAGCCTGCTCCACTGCCAATCAGGTCATACTGCCAAGGGGCTCTTCCTAACGTTTGGTCGGAATCCCCTTTCTTTTCATTTGGACCTGTTGGTTCTGGTCCTGCCTTTTGGAGTAACAGAACACAAATTTGCTTCATCTTCTCCGTCAGGGGTGCAAAACCTTTTTCAGTCCAAAGGGCCAGACATGATGATAGCTCAGGGGCTGCATGCGTGCATGCACACATCCCAGTGATCCTGATGCAAATCATTCTTTCCTTGCTTCTAGTCATCGGTATCCGGGTCAGTCTGAGAGGGAATGGAGACCATTTGCTCTACCTCCTCTCCCAGTGATCCTGATGCAGGACACTATTTTCTTGCTGCTGCTACCAGTGATGAATGTGTGGGCTGTAACTAGGGTGACCAATTGTCAGGATTTCCCCGGATTTGTCCTGGTTTTTGTTCTATCCTGGGTGTCAGGAGGGATTTTCTGTGATTTTTCTATAATGTCCCGGAATTACACACTTTCACCTCTAAGATCACCATTAGTGTGGTGGGGGAATGGTGTGTTTTCTGGAGGCCCCAATTGGAGCAGTGGAGGGGAGGAATGACATGCTTTACCCTCCTCCTCTGCAAGTGGAGGAGGGAAAAGCGCACTTTCTAGGACCTCTGGAAAGCATGTCATTCATAACTGCCATGCTAATGGCAGCTGCCTATAGCTTAGTGGGGGGAATGATGCATTTTCCGGAGCCTTTGGAAAGCATGCTTTCCCTCCCCGCCCCCACTGGGTATCCTCTTTTTTGGTTTCCCAAATATAGGCACCCTATTGATGGTCATGGTGGGGGAATGCCTGGTCGGTGTGATGCCCTTCAAATACTTGAAGATGGCTATCCTATCATCTCTTCGCTGTTTCCTCTCCAGGCTAAACGTATCCATCACCTTCAACCTCTTTTCATGGGACTTTGTCTCATGGACACCAGGTTCTCCACCACTGATAATCTATCTCAATATAGGCTGCAATCTGAAACACTTACCTAGGAGTAAATTCCATCAAACTCAATGGCCCTGTTCAGAAGACACCTTAAACCACGGTTTTAACCACGGTGACTAAGGCAAAAAGTCTTATTCACCATGGTTAAAGCCATGATTTAAGGTATCTTCTGAACATGGCCAATGGGATGTAGTAGACACATGTAGGATTGCATTGCAAGCCCAGTATTTTGTGCTCTGGTTGCTGCTGTCTAGGGTCGCAGATGATGACCTTCCCCAGCTCTGCTGCCAGAGAGCAAACCTAGGACCTTTGGCATGACCACATCCCTGCTTGCAAACAGGATAGTATATTTTCAAAAAGGAGTGACACTTCTTATTGAAATTATATTGCCTTGAATTACAAATACGTTGAGTCTGCCAGGATCTTAATCAAAATGCAGGTAGAAAGATGCAATGGGTTATTGTTGAGGGGTGCGGGGAACAGGTTCAAAGAATAAAATGATATTCTCCAGAAGGCATGCCATGATTCTGAAGATCACAGGTGGAGGAAAATCCAGCATCGTTATTCATGGTGCTGTGTGTCTGGAGGCAGGCTGTTTGATTCATGCACTCCAGCCCAATCTCTCCTGGTCACGCATTGCAAGCTCCAATAAAATATGTTTAAGTGGCTGATCCTGTTGCTGCTCAGTATGACGGATGACACTGTGGGTTACTTATTTTTGCCATTTTGGAGTCTCAGCTGAGTGGGCTTTGAGCAATGGAGAACCAAATCAAAGTGTCATAGGAGGTTGATGGTATGTCGCTTGGTAAGCTTAGCCGGTTGTTATTCTTACCTCTTGGCATTTGGCAGCTAGTCCAGAAAGCTTCCCCTTGCTTGGGGTCAAACAAGATTCAATCCAGGAGGTTCCTGCTCTGTATAGTGGTGCCCGTTGCAGACAAGGCGCATCCAAGACATTTTGCTGCCCGTGATCGTGTAATGGTTAGCACTCTGGATGAGCAAATCTGGCTGCTTCACTTCTGTAACATTCACATTTTTAAAAATACCAGTCTGTTATATCCCATTTCCACATCAGTTTGTGAATTGTTTGTAGTCCACACAAAAAACTGTACCTATTTCCACACCTTTGTCCATGTGAAAATTTGTGCACATTTTTTGTATGGATTTCCCCCTCATCTATGCATTTTGCCATTCATTTCTCCTAATCTATGCCATCCTGTATGCTGTTTTCCCCTACTGTATGCATTTTTATTAGCAATTCCCCCCTAATATATGCAATTGTGTTGATCGAATAACTGCACTGCAAAATTTGAACAGTGCAACAACCAAAGGATAATTGCAGTCTGGTTTATGTATTAATTCAAGAAGTCCAAAACAAAATGTAAAGCAAACTAATTTCTCCCTCCATGTGCCAGAGCTGACTGACAGATGAAATCTCAATTCTACACTGGCCACAGGATACTGTCCTCTACAGAACCAGAGAGCAGCAGGCTAGAATAAGGACACAAGGCAGGTTGTGGGGCACACACCGCCGTCTCTTACAACATGTCATTCGCAAGGCCTGTCCCCCAGTAGCTGACACCTGAGGCACCTCCCTCCCTCTGCCTAGTGGTAGGGCTGGCCCCCGTGAAGACGAATTGGTGTTCAATCATTTTGTTTGCTTGTTTTTGTTACTCCAGACCTGATTCATTTCATGATTCATTCATAAAAATCAAATTTGTTTCATTGCTCAGTTGGGATTATTTCTTTTGCTTTCATTACTTGCATCCGTTTTCATGGTTTTTCCTTTAACTAATTGTCCGCTGCGTGTAAAGCAGCAGTCTCCTGGTGACCACTGTTCTGTTTTTCCAGGATGCCCTGGATGTTGCATTCTGTGTGGTGAGAATGTCAGGTGCCCAGGAAAAAAAAATGGGGGCACCACCACCAGGTGTCCTTTCCCCCCCGGAGTAGCTTTCCCCAACCTGGTGACTATGCTTTGAACTACAAATCCCAGCATTCCTGACCATTGGACATCCTGGCTAGGGCTGAGGAGCATTGAAATTCAAAATATCTGGAGGGCACCGGGTTGGAAAAGGCTTCTTTGGAGCAATGCAACATCCAGGGCATTCTGGGAAAATAAAATGGTAGCCACTAGGAGGCTTCACCAGGAAAAGTAAACCCCCCCCCCTTGCAGGTATGTAATGAATGAATAAAAATGAAAAATGAAAACAAACTTTTTGTATCCATTTGTTGACATTCGTTTCATAATGAATTATAATGAAATCAAACAGGGCCCATCCTAGGCTGACCATATGAAAAGGAGGACAGGGCTCATGTAACTTTAACAGTTGTAGAGAAAAGGGAATTTCAGCAGGTGTCATTTGTATATAAGCAGAACCTGGTGAAATTCCCTCTTCATCACAAAGTTAAAGCTGCAGAAGCCCTGCCCTCTTTTGTACATGGTCAAGAGACAGGGCTTCTGCAGCTGTAACTGTTGTGATGAAGAGGGAATTTCACCAGGTTATGTATGCATACAAACAACACCTGCTGAAATGCCCTGTCCTTTGCAACTGTTAAAGATACAGGAGCCCTGTCCTCCTTTTCATATGGTCACCCTAGCCCATCCTATATTTTAGTAGTAGAGTGTCGATCCTTCCGTATCCAAACACATGTAGCACCGTCCCTGTATCACCTTGCTTGAGGGAACCTCAAGTTTCTCAGAAGTATTAAAAGCCTTTAGGGGGGAAACATAGTAGGGTGAGCCCCCAAAGCAGCCCAAAGAAGACTGAGCATGCTCCATGGGTTCAGAACGTAGACTGACTCTTGGGGAGACACAGTGCAAATGATACCGTAGGTTCCGGACTCAAATGCACCACACTCTTAACAGGTATCTTTTTTTTCCTTTCTTCAACATGCTTCCAGAGAGGGGCAGGAATCACCAGAGCAGTGGCAAAGGATGTACGGCCGCTGCTCGGGCAATGAGGTCTACCACATCCGTATGGGGGACAGCAAATTCTTCATGGAGTACGAGGGGAAGAGCTTCACCTATGCATCCTTCCATGCCCACAAAAAGTGAGCAGAAAAGCCAGATTACTGTTGGGTTTGGGAAGTTCCGTGGGGAAAGTGCCCACCTGTGAAGGGATCTTACCTCAGAAGTGCAAAAAGAAGGGTAACTCATTCACATGCCCTTTTGAGTCCTTCTTTGCGATGCTCACTCCAAAGCCACTTCGAATGTCGCAGGATTCCCACACAGAAAGAAGAAAGGAGTCCCTTTCAGAGATTTCTCTTCCATATCTTCAAAGAATGTGTGGTGGAGGACAGGGTGTAACGGGCTAGCCTCCTATGAATCCTATGGCAAGGAGGTGGTGAGGACTGCATTAGTTTGCCCTCTGAGTCTGGGGAATCTGGTAATGCCACATCTTTTGGTCTGGAAGGTCTTGGAGAGCAGGTGATGGGTTAGGTGATGAAGACTCATCCAACTTTGAGTCTCCCTCTGAGCTGGGGGTGGGGTGGGGTGGAATCAAGGCTAAAGAACATGACAAAAGGGGAATTCCAGCTGCAGAACCTATCCTAAAGTTCCCATCCCATGCGCTTCACCCCCTACAGACCTTTATGCATTGAGCTGAAGGTCTATAGGGGTAATCTTCAGGCATTCGGGGAACCCTGAGCAATTCTATGTGCCTACAGCCAGAGATGCAAAGATTCACCCTCCAGACCTTCAGAAAATACACAAAGACTAGGGTGGAGCCAGTCGGGATGCAGTCCTCACCACCTCCATGCCATTGGATCCAGCACCTGCAGAATCAGACAATGGCCCTTTAGGAAAGAGACAGTTCTTCAAAGGGGGTGGCGTTAATAGCAGGCCTGCCAGGCTTCAGAAGGCCTTTGCATGCTGATAAGAACATCAGAAGAGCTCTGCTGGATCAGAACAAGGGTCTAACTAGTCCAGCACTCTGGCCAAGCACCTGTCGACCAGGGACCCTCAAGCAGGACAAAGTACAACAGCACCCTCCGCCCCATGTTCCCTAGGGTTGTTTTTTTTCCTTGCTGCTTTGAGAATAGCTGTTTGTGAATGGGTTTTAACCAGCAGAGATCTGTCCAGGGTCTTGAAAGGTCTGGCCTTGCCATTCTGCATGCCAGACTTGACTGTTCTTCACCCTTCTTGTAAGTGCAGTTTCTTTAGATTGGCTCCCCTGTGAATCCTGACCCAGACTAGATAGGACACATAGAGGAGAAACTTCTGAAGAGGGACTTAGAACATCCTTTTGACCTTTCCATGAACAGCCTGTTAACCGGCTTGAGCACCATTTTGTGAAAACGCAAGATACACAATACACACCACAATCCATCAACTCATGCTTCATGCTCCATTTCTCCCACCCCATGACGTACATCAACATGGCATCGCAATGTTGGGTTGTGCCAGTGGTGGTTTTGTCAAAGATCCTCCGATGCTCCTTTTAGGTATGGTGTCTGCTTGATCGGTGTGAGGAGGGAGGAGAATAAGAGCATCCTCCTCAACCCAGGACCGCGACACATCATGACCGCATCAGACACTTGCTTCTACATCAACATCACGAAGGAGGAGAACTCGGCTTTCATATTCAAGCAGGAAGAGAAGCAAAAAAAGAAAGGATTTGCGGGAAGAGGCATCTACGATGGGCCGTCGAGGTTGCCAGTCCATAGCATCATTGCTAGTATGGGTGAGTTTTCTCCAGCCTCTCCCAACAGTGCATTGCAAGGTAGTCTTATACTTTAAAACCACTAGTAGGTCTCCTCCATCCTATCTTATTGGGGCTTTAAATTCTCAAAATGGTTTCCTTCAAGGCCACTTTCCCCCTCCTCCACCCCCTTACCCAGAGCTTCTTTCTTCATCTGCAAGAGATCCCAACCCATCAGGGATCTCATACGGAATGCGAAGTGCTATGTAACCACTCAGAACGGGCTGTGAGCTGACATTACTGAGGGGAAATGACTGTGAGAAATGCTTCCTAAATAGGCAAAGCATCTCATCCCCTTTCTAAGCTACCACTGGATATACCGGGATATGCGGACACTTCCTCATGTTGACAAAAAGGATTTAGGAGCAGGTCAGACTAGGCCAGCATCTAGTCTCCTCTGATTGGCAATAGCTCTCCAGGGACTCCGACTGGAGTCTTTCACACCATCTGCTACTGGATCCTTTTAATTGAAAATCCTAGCATTATCTATCATTTCCTCCTTGTCCTGTACTGATAAAGTCCTTCTTGACACATTTTACACACTTTACTCCTTCCAGGTCCTTTTCAGATCAGATCATTTCATTCTTAAGCCAATTCCCAGAAGTTGTCATTGTAGAAAATGCAGGGCAGAACGAGTAAAAGAGGGCTCAAATTCTCATTGACATATATGCTATAAATACGAAATTTGGACACAGACTTCAAGTTTGGAAGGGTTCCCCTAAGTTTCCCCCCAAGGCAGTATTTTCAGTATCTAAACCATCTATCATATAGTGCTAGCTCGCTTTGAAAGGAATCAAGAATGGATCCTGCAGCCTGTCTTGGCTGCTGATTATCTTGTTGAGTTTCTTCTAAGGGCATGCGATGTAATGTTAACACACTCAGGATTTCCACATAGAGGTTGGCCAATCTGTCAATGTCACTTTCACCCAGTTTCTCATTCTCAACCAGAAATGTGCTTCAGCCTATACACTCATCAGTTTGCAAATTTGGCCAAAACAAATCAGCACAAAAAATATGATGATGATGATGATGATGATCATCATCATCATCATCATCACCATCACCACCATCAACTTTATTTATATCCCACCTTTTGCCCAATGCTAGGCCTCCAGGGGGCTTTACGAAATTAAAACATACACAGTTAAAAGCTATCAATAAGAGATATACAAAAGTTGAAAATATAATTAAATAGGTTTCAGTATTAAAACATTTCAATATTTAAAATTCATATTAAAAGTAAAAATTAAAACTCTTAAAACATAACTGGGGTCCACGTTATTCTCCAAAGGCCTGCCGGAATAAAAAAGTTTTTGTGTGCCTCCAGAAACACATCAAGGAGGGAGCCAGTCTAGCTTCCCTGGGAAGGGAGTTCCAGAGCACTGGAGCAGCCACCAAGAAGGCCCTCTCCCGTGTTCCCATCAAGCGTGCCTGTGATGGTGGTGGGACCGAGAGAAGGGCTTCCCCTGAAGATCTCAAAGCACGGGCAGGTTAGAAAGGGAGAATACGATCTTTCAGATAACCTGGACTCGAGCCATATAGGGCGTATAGGTCATAAGCATTTTCATGCACATTTCTTCTAATATTTTTGTACATTTGGTGTGTACATTTTTTGCAAATGCTTTTTTTTAGTATGCACTTCCCCTAATATGTGCATTTGTGTGCATATCTTAGGGAAAGGTCTGCACAAAAATGCATGAAGAATACTGTGAAATAATTCACAACTAAAGATGCATATTATATTAAGGAACACCTTTTTTCCATGCACTTTTCCTTAATATATGCATTTTTGTGAATATTTTTGAGTTGTGAATTTTGTTGCAGAATTCTCAAAAGTGTGGACTTCAGCATGCAAGCCCATTCTATTTCACATACATGTTTGGGAGCTGTAAATTGGATAAGTTTGTACAAAAATTCAGACAAAACAAATGTCCCATCTATCCCTATTTTTCATACCTCCATTACACTTTACTGAGTGCTGATTACAAGAGATGGGACATTACCTAGGAAGTGTGTGGTGACCTTGGCAAGGGTCAAACTCCAGGTGGCGAGGTTGCGGGATTCCAGAAACAGGTAGCTGTCAGACCAAGTAGATAGGTGAGAGGGTGGTCCAGAGCAAACAGGAGTGGAGTTCCAGAGTGGCAAACAAGGGTCATAGGGCCAGAGGTAGGTATGTGGTCAAAAGTAGGCAGAGAACATGATCCAAAGCAGGGGGAGGGAGCAGGCATATAGGTAGTACTCTCACACTGGAGAAAAGCTGCTCAGATACAGGAGCAAACTCTGAGGTCGGAGCTGTATAGAGCCTGGTGGACAGGGATTGGTCCTTCACAGTCAGTTGACAAAATGCTTAGGCAACCCACTATCATAGAATCATAGAATAGTAGAGTTGGAGGGGGGCTATAAGGTCATCGAGTCCAACCCCTGCTAAATGCAGGAATCCACCTTAAATCATCCCTGACAGGTGGCTATCCAGCTGCCTCTTGAAGGGCTCCGGTGTAGGAGAGCCCATGACCTCCCTAGGTCATGGGTTCCCTGGTCGTACTGCTCTAACAGCCAGGAAGTTTTTCCTGGTGTCTAGCTGGAATCTGGCTTCCTGTAACTTGAGCCCATTATTCCACATCCTGCACTCTGGGATGATCAAGAAGAGATTCTGGCCCTCCTCTGTGTGACATCCTTTCAAGTCTTTGAAGAGTGCTATCATGTCTCCCCTCAGTCTTCTCCAGGCTAAACATGCCCAATTCTTTCAGTCTCTCCTCATAGGGCAGCCTTGATGGCACCCTCAAAGCTCACAGCACAGTCTACCACGGCCAGGCCTACAGTATACCAAGCAGGATATAGCAGTATGAAAGTGGGATATAAAAGACAGGAGCCACACCAAGTAGGATATAGCAGCATATGGTATGTGTCTATGGGCCCCAACAGTTGTCAGTGCACTTCAATACCGCTATAAAGCAGTGGTGTGGCTCCTGCCTTTTATATACTGCTTTCATACCGCTATATCCTGCTTGGGGTAGATCTGGCCCAAGTTTACAATGAAAACTGGTGGTGCAGGAGTTAAGCCCCCAAACCCTGGCAATGCACACCAGCAGCCTGCCGAGCCTACATCTTCATAACAATGTGCCGCTTGTTCTTTAGTTTGTTCTATGGATCTTATTGTGATATTATTTCATCTGCTCATTCCTGCAATTATGAGAGCTTGCAACTGGGGGGGGGGGGGGGGAGGGAAAACTAGGTGGGGTTATGTCTTCACACACACCCCCTCCAACCAGGGCATGTGAGCTCTTGGCCAGAAGTGCCAGGGGATACAATATGTCTCCTGTCTGAAGACACAGCAGGAAACTAAACATCTAGCAAATTGCGTCCTCATTTTTGCTCTGGTATATTCCATGCCTTGCACAATCCTTATATATTTTCAAAGCACTGTTTGTTTGTTACATGTGCCTGCCCCTCAATGGGGTGCTTTGTACGAACAATGAGGGACAAAATGATTCATTCCCCCAGAAAATGAGTCTGCATTCACCTGGAGGGAAGGAAAACACGGCCAGCGATGCTGGATAGACACAAAAAGCGCCAGTTACGTAACTGTGTTGGCGAAAGGTTACAGAAAAGACTCCCAAACAAGCCGCTTCCATTCCCAAAGCAATGAGTGAGTTGAGGTGTTTGATGAGTTGTACGACATTTTAGAGCTGGACTTAAATTTCCCAGAACACCTTTTTGGAGAAAATTGCTGCCATTTTATTTCTCTCCCCACCCTAGAAAAAAGGCTACTTTGCAGAATGTTCTCCAAATGTTCACCTTTTTGGCATGGTGGCTGCCACCCCCCCCCCCCCTCCCCAATGCTTTTGAATCATGCTAAGTCTGTGGAGGATGCATCAGGGTGGCTGCCTGCCCACACAGCTGTCGCCGCTAACAAAACCATAAAAAAAGACCTTAGGATAAAAGAAAACATGATAGTGCCGCTGCTGATGGTGAGCACAGCTGAAGAATTTCTCTTCCTCCTGGAGAAATTTGGTGACACGGTTCCCCACCTCACCCCCACCATACACATAATTTCTCTACCTATAAGCAATGTGGAGAGTTTCAAGAGGACATTTGCACACAGCTCTACAGCCTTAGCTCTGAGCTATAAAATCAGCAGAATTGCATTTTGCAGCTCTTATTGAATCGTACCACACAAGTGCAGAACAGGGGTGTCCCACTTCCCCTGCACCAAAAAATAAATAAATCCCTACATATAGGGGGGAAAATACAATGTCAGAAGTGTAAGCCTTGGCATGCTAGGTTTCTGTGTGCAGGAAGAGCTTTCAGACACATCATGCCCCTGCAGCTTGAAGTAGTAACAAGAAATATACCATGTGATTCTGGTTGTTGTTAGTGGCTAGTCAATCCAATAAGTTGAAAGCCAAGCAAGTAAAGGTCAGGAAATGGCCTGTTGGAGCCCATGGCACGAGCTTAGATCAAGGATTAGTGTGAGAAATGAAATTACAGCATAAGGTAGGCTGACCAGATAAAATCCAGGTCAGGGCTCATGTAACTTTAACAGTCGTAGAGAAAAGGGAATTTCAGCCAGAGTCATTTGTTTGCAATTAGTTCCTGGTGAAATTCCCTCTTCATCACAACTGTTAAAGTTGCAGGGGCCCTGCCTCCTTTTGTATATGGTCACTCAAGTATAGTGCATGCACCTTTAACTGTTGTGATGAAGAGGGAATATCACCAGGAACTAACTGCAAAAAAATGACTCTGGCTGAAATTCCCTTTTCTCTACAACTGTTAAAGTTACATGAGCCCTGACCTGGATTTTATCTGGTCACCCTAAGTTTAGGCTGTAATCCTGTACCCGCTTCCCTGGGAGTAAGACTCACTGAACGTCTGAGTAGATATGTATAGAATTGTGCTATTTTTTTCTAATATTTAAATGCTGCTTCTCAATTAAAATGATAAACAAAGCAGCTTACAACAACAACAAGCACAAAGGTACAATATAAAACCGGCAACACTAAAACACCAACACATACCAAGTGTAATAACAATATTTAAGCAGCAAAAGGCTGTGAGATAAAAGAGCAAAACAAATCTTGATAATACAACAGACCTAAACCCTTTTTCTTTTAATCTTTTGTTGAAAGATAGAAAAGGGTCGTGCCTGGCAAATCTCCATTTGGGAGGGAGTTTCACAATTATGATGCCACCACAAAAAAGGCCCTGTCACCTGTACTCACCTGCCTATCATCCTGGATGGGTGGGACAGAGAGCATCTTAAAGACAAGGAGGTTTCCTATGAGAGCAGGTGTGCCTGCTGTTCCCTCTTCAGGCCAGTTGTCCCGGTGGCACAGTGAACAAGGATCTATCTGGTGCCTGATATTCTTCTCCCTCTGTTTCAGGCACGGTAGCCATGGACCTGCAGAACACTGAGTGTCGCCCCATCAACAACAGCAAGCTCACCCTGCCAGCGGAGAACGGCTCTGGCAAAAGGAGGCCCAGCATTGCCCCAGTCCTGGAGGTGGCCGACAGTTGTTCCCTCTTACCATGCGACATGCTCAGCGACCAATCAGAGGACGAGATGACTCAGTCAGACGACGAAGGCCTTACTGTTATAGAGTCAGTTCATATCTTTGGCTTCAGGCGGGGTTCAAACAACAGGCAGTTGAGGTGGTTGGACCGGTTCCTGGACCTTACCACGTCAGACTGCTGGGTGCCCATATTTGGGAAACCAAAAAAGAGGACACCTGGGGGGGGCAGGAAAGCGTGCTTTCCAGGGTCTCTAGAAAATGTATCATTCCCCCCACCAAGCTATAGGCAGCTGTCATTAGCACGGTGAATATGAATGACATGCTTTCCAGAGGCCCTAGAAAGCACGCTTTCCCCTCCTCCACTCAAATCAGGGCCTTAAGGGCCCCAATTGCAGAGGAGGGGAAAGTGTGTCATTCCTCCCTCCACTGCTCCAATAGGAGCCTCTGGAAAGCACGCCATTCCCCCCACCACACTAATGGCAGATTTAAAGGGGAAAGTGTGTCAATCCAGGACATTATAGAAAATTACAGAAAATCCCCCCGCAACACCCAGGATAGAACAAAAACCAGGACAAATCTGGGAAAATCTGGACAGTTGGTCACCCTGGAGGGGAAATGCACCTCTCTCTATTTATTTTAAATGCTGCATATAGAAAATTTACATGTCAAGGAGATGACTTCTAGCCTAACCTCCTTCCCAGTATGTTAGTTCAGTCAGTGTAGAGAATTGTTCACTTGGGAAAGAGTTTGATTGCACCACACCTTCACCTGCAGCCTGTAGTGGTACAGTCCAAGGACATCAAAGCACCTCCTCTGCTCCCAACCCTCCCCCCTCTCCCCCTCCCTCCCTCCGATCCACTAGGACTCAATGCTTGGAAGCTGCAAGTGATTCAGTGCCAGGCATGATTGCAGAGTTGGGATTCTTGTGAACACACTGTGAAACTAGACTCCAATCCCACATGCGCGGTTTTGTGGGACCGTTTGTCTGCTGCAAACATGCATGCAGGGACGGCTGGTGTTTTCCCGGAGGGAGAGCAACGCACACCTGCGGCTGGCTGCACGACCCTTCCCCCCCCCCCCGCCCATATTAAAACGTAATTGCAATGTGTTGCCTAGCAACACAAGCCCCGTGTAGCGTCCATCCGGCCACCGGCTGCTGCAGCTGAGTCTTATTCTCCTGCTCAGCTTCACTATCTTCATTTACACGCACCCAGGCAAGGCATGGAAGCGCAGAACCACGTCCCCATGGAAGGCACGTGGGCGGGAAGGAATTGGGGAGGCCCCCCGGGGACGACCTCACCAGTGCTCCTTGCTATAGACAGGACGTTCTAAGGGTGGTGAGAAGAAGCTACATGGACCAGCATCCTCCACACCAATCAGAACAGAGTTGGGGCAGGAAGTAGAAGGGGCGGCGGCCAGGCCAATCAGAATAGTTTAGAGGATTGGCCAGGCAGCCAATGAAAATGGCTGTGGGACTGGCGGGGGGTGGGGGTGGGGGTGGTCTTTTTTACTTTCACGTTCCCTTAATGGCACGGATTGGGTGTTTCCCTTCCCCTCTCCTCAGAGGATTAATTTTTCATTGAATTCAAAGCAATCATTTTGTATGAGTGAGTGGGCGTTAGCGACACACACACGAAATGTACTCTTCTTATTAGCAAAGTTCTTTTTTCTCCTGTGTTTTCTGCCCAGCTGAGAAGCGCCAGCCCAAAATGCATGTAAAGGATCCCTCCCTTTTATTCAGGGTGAGGTGTAGCTGACTGTCATTGTTGCGAGTGGAGCATTGCATTTTCCCTAAGATCTGGTGGCTGTGGGTTCTTTCTTATTTTCTCTGAGCGAGATCTGGTGGTTGTGGATCTATGATGATGATGATGATGATGATGATGATGATGATGATTAAGAGCTGGTGGTGTGAAGGTTGTGGAGCACTCGCATTTTTCCCGATCAAGATATTTGCAGTGGGCTTCGGAATTTTTATCAGACCCATTTCTGCTCCCTGATCCCAAGCCCACAGCAGTATCTTGCTCACAATTAAAAACAAATTAAATAACCCACAGCAACCAGGTCTTGCTCAGAAAAAAAAGAAAGAAAAGTGTGTTTGTGTGTCTCGCCTGAGACAAGGTATTTTCCAGTCCTTGAGGAACTTCTCGTCTCTATATCAAAGTGCAATGATTCACAGAAAATGTCCCGGTGGCCACTGTTGCTCAGTGAGGTGTAAGGAAGAGCCACCAGGATTTTGCTCTGCATATGACAAGGCCCAGGAAAAGTCCAGCTTGCCATTCTGCATTAAGTGCTGCCATGCAAATGTATTATTATTATTCCCTGCACCAGCGATCCATTTACATAAATTAATCTCCTATCAACAGTTTTCTGCTCCGTTTCAGCTACATTGCCGGGTGGCATTCATCTGCCATTTGTTTCTGTCTAGAGCAACTAGGCGGAGACTGGAGCTGCTTTCTGTTTTTAAGATGATGTCACAGTGCCATCTTATGGACATGTCTGTGGTAGCTGAACTGTTTGGAGCGCTCTGTAAATGATTCTTAAAACGAATGGAGGGCAGAGCTAATATGGCTCTCCCGACTTTTGTGGCCCTGTTTGCAGGTTGTGAATGTGGGCGTTGACTATTCTGAGGGCTGCAAGAGGCAAACTGACCAGAGTTCATGAAGCCCCGTTGGGGTGGCAGCTGCCATTTTAGTAGGGTGACTATATTTGGGGAAACAAAAAAGAGGACACCCAGCCAGGTGGTGGGAACGTGGCTTTCCAGGACCAATGGAAAGTGCATCATTCCACTCTACCATCCTAAAGGCCCTGATTGGAGCACGGTGGGAAAACGCAACCACCATTATCATGGCAAAGGGGGATGAGGCACTTTCCGGAGGCCCCAGAAAGCGCGCTTTCCCCTCCTCCACTTCAATCAGAGCCTTAAAGGCCCCGATTGGAGAGGAAAGTGTGTCATTCCCCCCTTCTCCAATTGGGGCCTTTTCTATAATGTCCAGGAATGACACGTTTCCCCTTTAGGCCCCGATTGGAGCAGTGGGGAGGGAATGATGCACCTCCAGAAAGCCCATCATCCCCCCCCCCCCCCGACAACGCTAATGGTGGCCTTGAAGGGGAAAGTGTGTCATTCCAGGACATTATATAGAAAATTACATAAAATCCCCCGATACCCAGGATAGAACAAAAACCAGGACAAATCCGGAGAAATCCTGACAGTCGGTCACCCTAATTAGATTTTCCAGAATGCCTTGTTCCATGGGACAGTGGGGATGGGAGGAGGGGGCCACCATCCAAAAAAGAAAATGGTGGCCCAAATCCTGACCTATCTCTTTTCATTCTATAGGTATGTGAAAGGCTACCCTCCCAACTCTCCTTACATTGGAAGCTCTCCAACATTATGCCACCTTTTGCCTGTTAAAGCACCATTCTGCTGCTTGCGCTTGGACAAGGTAAGCCTCCATGGCATTTCTGAACAGGTTCTTTAGCTCTGTGTCCTTTGGGGGGGGGGGTTCAAAGGTCAATTTAGAAGAAGCGGCAACAGCCCTCAACCGGTGCAGAATTCAGCTCCCGGGGGTGGAGGGGGTCTGTTATAGCTTTTATTTATTTATTTGTTTTAAGTTTCTAGCATTCATGGTGGCGAAGGTGCACGGACAATGCCTGCTGGAAATCCAGTAGCCTGAGAAGCGGGTGGATAAAATTTCCACTGGTTTGAGTGTGGGGCTTCAGCAAGCGTTGCCTGTGCACCTCCGCCACCATGAGGGTTAGGAACGTAAAAAATATTTATCAATATAGGCTATGATCCTCCACCCCCGGGTGACAGCTTCCGATAAAGGCACTCACAGCCTCCTATTCTCACAGCCTCCTTCCTGTATTGGACTTGACTGCACAGCCATGCAATAACTGACTGCTACAAGGAGAACTGTTTGGGTGACCGGCAAGGATTTATCTGTAATGTGGAAATATCTAGTGTATTGGCTGTTGTTCAAACGGCAACTCCCAGCCACCCCATCCCAAATGAAGCAGGAGAGGATTTTGCTTTCTTTTCCCCACCTGGGTTTCCTCCCTTCAGGCTGTCTCATTCACAGAATGGAATCTCGTCCTCTTCCTCAGATCTCCTCTTCTTCCCGGCCCCCCTGACATGTCTCACTTTCTGTTCCTTTGAGCTTGTCAGCTGGCTGCTCCTTTGAGGTCCTCTTGGTTCCTCCGGGGTGGGGGGAATTGCCCAAGCGATGGAAATAATGTTCCTGGAAGAAGTGGCCGTAAATGGCTTGCTTGCCGCGGCTGCTTTTACTTTCTTGCGAAGGCCCAAGTTCAGAAATTTGGGGGAATCCTTTACCTAGATTGACCAAAAGAGAGGACACCCCGTGTGTGTGTGGGGGAGCAGCTTTCCTGGGTCTCTGGAAAGTACATAATTGCCCCACACATATTGCTCCGATCAGGGATTTTCTGTCATTTTCTATAATGTCCTGGAATGACACATTTTCCCCTTTAAGGCCATCAATTAGCATGGCGGGAGTATGGCGTGCTTTCTGGTGGCATGTCATCCCTCTCACTGCTCCAGTCGGGGCTTTAAGGGGGAAAGCATGTCATTCCCGGACATGAAAGAAAAGGCCCCTATTGGATCAGTGGGTTGGTGGGTGGGTGGGAATGACATGCATTCCCCTCCAATCAGGGCCTTTAAGATCCCGATTGGAGCAGAGGAGGGGAAAACGTGCTTCCACCCCACACACTGGGTGTCCTCTTTTTTGTTACCCAAATGTGGTCACCCTACCTTAATGCCTTGATGGCTCTATGTATCCATTCTCCTTCCACTTGTGAACTTTTGAAATATTTCCCCCCCTATCCTGAGCCTTGCAGACAGGGTGGGATATACGGCTGAATAAATCCAAAGCCGATCGGTGAAGATCCGGTGCGTTCCCATGTCTCTCCAGGGCTGCAAGCACAACAGCTATGAAGACGCCAAGGCCTATGGCTTTAAGAACAAGCTGATCATCGTGTCAGCCGAGACGGCTGGGAACGGCTTGTATAACTTCATCGTCCCTCTCCGTGCGTACTATCGGTCACGCAAAGAGTTAAACCCCATCGTGTTGTTACTGGACAATAAGCAAGTACTTTTTCCCATTCAGTTTTACACATGCACACACACACACAGAGGCACTCACACACACAACATTATATTGGAGCCCCATGTAAAGACAACAACAAAACCCTGCAAGTAGAAAACTAGAATACCAGGAGAAGGGTTCCGGCAAAGCTGACACTCAGAGAGTGACTGGTAAAATCTGGGGCATGCTACGCATGATTAGGGAATCTTAGAGAAACCACTCCTGAAATTCTCCCTGCTCCAATAAACTGCTGCTGTTGCTGTTCTACGTTGTGTCAGCTGAACACACACACGCACGCAATCACCCAATTGTACAAATAACTTACAACTTTGCCAGAATCTTGTGCCGGATTCCTTCCTTTAACCCTTCCACCTGAATATGCTTTCCTGTGCTTGCTTCTTACTGCCCCCACTAAGCCTCTGAACTACGCCGTTTGAATAATGATCAGTGTGTCCCGTGGCCTTCAGTGCCCATTTTGGGCTCTGTTCTGGTTGCCTCTATCACTCCATCCAAGTTACTCTGCTGGTGATGAAACCGTGTGCTACGTTCGATGCATTAAATACTATAGACTGGGGATTAGTGTATTTATTTATAGAGTCCTATCAATGTGCATGACCACCTGCAGCGCATGAAGGGACAGGTCCCTGCCAAAAGGTGCTAGAAAAGGACGCAAAGGAGACAAGAGGGGAAGAGCAAAATCAATCTTTAAAATGCAGCCCTTATTTGTAAATGTGTTTGTATCGGGGGAGCCAGGGTTCCGCGGATAGCCACACACTCTTCCTCCTGACTGCTTATCGTTTGGTGATTTCAAATGGAGCAGCCTTTTCTCCCTTCCTGCCCTTTATTCCTCGAGCTGCCTCCGCGTCTCCGCTCTTTTCTTCCGGTTCCACTTTGCAATTAAACCTGAGCACGGTGCTCGAATAAGGAACTGCAGCCTCTGTGGTGGGCTATGGTCACAGGCAGACGTTTGGTGGGATATGAGCGTGGAGGGATAGGTACGGCCAAGGAGCTTGTGCCGGATCTGGGAGTGGAGGGGACAAAGAAGCCAATGCAAAGGTTTAAAGAGGGGTGTCCTATGGCCCGGGGCAATGACAGGCCAGCAGAATGCCAGATAGTGGCGAGACTTCTGTGAAACACCTGGCTGTTTTACCTCTCCTTTTGCAGGCCTGATCACCACTTTCTGGAAGCCATTTGCTGCTTCCCAATGGTCTATTATATGGAAGGCACAATTGATAAGTAAGTATTTTTGCATTCAGAGCACTCAAGTCTATTATCAGTGTCATGAGGGATAGAAACTTGGAGGGTTTTTTTTTAAGCTGATAGTATTGTCAGCTTGATAAATATGCACAGAAGCTCAGCCTTTGGGTGTACTTTTGGGCTTGAACGTTATACGTTCGGCTGGTTATTTTCCCCATGCTAATCTATTAATTTTGAAAATATTGGAGTAGGGGTGATAGAGAAGAGAGAGGGGAGGGGAGGACAACGCCTTAGCTAGAGTGGAAGTGTGAGCAGAGGTAGAAAGAGAGCTCAATGAAAAAAGTCTTCCTAAAACTCCCCCCTCTATTCATGGCTGGTGAAATGGGCTTCATGGGTGTGCACAAGGGGTGTGCCGGGTGTGCCCAGGCACACCCTAATATCTTAAGCAATATGTGCTGAATTAAGGGGGCCATTGAGTAGGAATCCAGAGGGGGATCCAGACGCAGAGGGAATGGATCTTTGTCTGCTCTCCAGCAGCTCTGCAACTGGGCTGAGGAACTTCTGCCCTTGAGAGAGCACCACCGTTCCTCCCAGTAGCAGGACCAAAATGGAATCTCTCTGCCAAGAGCCGCACCCCCTCAGCCACTAGGCCTCTGCTGGACTGGAGTTTATGATACTTATGACTGAGTATTCAATAAATGGTCACCTTTAAAATAAAAATCCCTGGGTGCGCACCCTAATGGAATGTGCTGCACATGCCTATTGTGGACTGGTGGGTGATCACTGATTATTCCCCAGGGTGGTGGGGGATCTGAGATTCTCCAACAGTTCAGGAATTGCTTGAAGCAGAACATTCTCAGTAAATGTACCAGAAAAGTATTTTCCAAGGCATTTCCTGGACTCCTCAAAGCTGTTGCTTTTCTGTCTCAAAATGGCACCCTAAATCACCACCTCCCTTTGGGGGCTTCTTTCAGCCTCGACAGTTTGCTGCAGTGTGGGATCATTTATGCCGACAATTTGGTGGTGGTGGACAAGGAAAGCACCATGAGTGCGGAAGAGGATTACATGGCAGACGCCAAGACCATCGTCAATGTCCAAACCATGTTCAGGTAAGGCAAGCTGTGCTTGGGGGGTCTTTGGGGGGGTGCCCTGCTTCAGCTGCCTGTCCTTGCCCTGGCATTCCAAACCGGGGAGCTGGTTCCAGGTTGCCATTTTTAAAAGGGTAGGCGAAAGGGCTCTCACTCAACAAATCACCCTCTAGACATGTAACAAAAGGACGCAACACGTTTTCCCTTATGAATTGGTGATGACTATATAGTACCTCCATGTGCAAGGGCAGTGTAGCTCTGAGTTGCTAGGGAGCAAACAGCAGGAGAGGGGGTCTTACCTTTATGCCCTGTCCTTCCCAGCACTGGTGTAGTCGGAGCCAGGAGCCACAGGGTCGACGTACCGGGACGTCTTGATTAGCAGGGACTATGATGTCATCCGCCACCCCCACCCCCAGCTCCCTCTGAGCTCACCTGCAATCCTTAAAGTAGCTGAGGGATAAAATGGATTTTGTCAGCAACCATATGTTGCAGTGAGCTATACCTGTTGCAACGCAGTGTATTTCGGGGTGGCCTGGTTTTGAATAGGCAATTAAGACCCATCGTCTTTACAAAAGGCCTGCTACTGACGAAGAGGAAAACTGCTGGAACTGGCTTGCGCTGGGAAAAGAAACCTGCAAATCTCGAGCTGATGTTCTTACGCTGCTTGAGCACCTGTCCCATCCCTCTCTTTCCCTATCTCATGCTCTCTCAGGTCTTCCCACCTGAAGTCTAACATAATAACCACTACAATGACTTTTGTCAGTGACTATTCTAGGACCATGCCTACACCTCCCTTTTTTCCCGGGGTCGTCCCTGTATGTCCAAATTATGTACAGGGGATCCCAGGAGCAGACAGGGACGACCCCTCCATTTTCGCGGGATAACTGGTTGCCCAGTTATCCTGATTTTCCCCGCGATCCTGGGACCATCCCAAGGACTGTGGGCAGAATGGGCACCCATCCTGGCTTCTTCCCTCCTCCCCGCGAGTAACGGGGATCAGCAAAGAGGGAAGGAGCCATCCGGGGGAGTCCAGGGACATCGGAGGTTGGGGGAGAGGAATGGGGGCTTTTTTTAAAAAAACATCCTTATATTTTTGGTGGAGAGCAATTACGCTCCTGGCTCGAGTGGCTTTAAAAAAAAATGGCGCCCACGACATCCCTGTTTGTTTCTGGGATGTCGCCCTGGCGTTTGTACACTGGGGGATGAGCCCTGAAGCAGGTAAGTCCGGGATCGCCCCCCCCCCTCCCTGTACACCCTTAGGTGTAGAAAGGGCCTAGGACTGCTCCTAATAAATTGAGTATTGTGCTACTTCTTGGGATATACTTATGCGCAGGTGTGGGTGTGAGTGTGTGCATATATCCACACACCCACAGGTATACATCAGGAATGTGCAAGCTGTGGCCTTTCAGACGTTTTGGCCTAAAACCCTAATCATCCCTCATCAGTGGCTATGCTGGCTGGGGCAATAGGAGTTGTAAGCCCAAACATCTGGAGGGCCACAAGTTGCTCACCTACGATATAGTTCAACACAGCTGCCTGCATTTTTGGACTCTCCTTGGGGGCGTGGCTATCATGATGACTGCCTGAACTTCAGACATTTCCGCTATGCCGCTGCTTCCCACTTCTGGGAACAGGATGGTGACTGTTTGGTCCAGAAGGTCTCTCCTTACATTCATGAAATGGCCAAATTGTCTGATTTTTTGTTTCTATTCCAGGCTTTTCCCGAGCCTGAGCATCATTACAGAGCTGACACATCCATCCAACATGAGGTTCATGCAGTTTCGGGCCAAGGACAGCTACTCGTTGGCCCTTTCCAAACTAGAAAAGGTAACAGAGCAAAACTCTATACTACCTAGGGTGGCCATATGGAAAGGAGGACAGGGCTCCTGTATCTTTAACAGTTGTATAGAAAAGGGAATTTCAGCAGGTGCCCTTTGTATATATGCAGCACCTGGTGAAATTCACTCTTGATCCCAACAGTTAAAGCTGCAGGAGCCCTGCCCTCTTTTGATTCTGGTAACACTAGGCGGGGCTCCTGCAGCTTTAACTGTTGTGATGAAGAGGGCATTTCACCAGGTGCTGCATGCATACAAATGACACCTGCTGAAATTCCCTTTTCTATACAACTGTTAAAGATACAGGAGCCCCGTCCTCCTTTCTATATGGTCACCCTAGACTACTACCAGTTATTGTTAGGGTCCTAATTTAAGGTGACAGTAGGCCTTTCAGAGGAAAACAGTGATGATTTGTCTCCCCACCCGCACCCCCCAGATCCCCAACACTGAAGAAAACTAATGTTGGTGCAAATATTCCTGGATTCTGAGCTTCTCTCATTGTCAACCCTACAACTCCATTGCTAGTACTGTCCACCCATTTCTTATGAGACCAAGAAGTGAAATATGTTCATGCTGAAATTTTACAGCAGCATTTCACCTGCTGCAGGGCACATGGTGAAGTACTGTTTGTATTACACTCTGCCCTTTTTCATGGGATAATGTCACAAGTTCTTACAGATATGTGCTGCTGATAATGGCTGCTTAAACTAGAAAATAAGGAGGACACCCATGTTTGAAAGTACAATAATACATTCAAGTGGGACCTGCAAAGAAAAATGTTCTAGGGTGGTAGAGTGTCACATATTCCTGCACTGAGGAGGGGTTTGGACTCGATGGCCTTATAGGCCCCTTCCAACTCTACTATTCTATGATTCTATGGTTCTACATAGGGTGACCATATTTGGGAAACCAAAAAAGAGGACCCCGGGGGGGGGGGGGAAAGTGTGCTTTCTGGGGCTTCTGGAAAGTACGTCATTCACCTCTTCCACTCCAATCGGGGCCTTTTCTATAATGTCTGGGAATCACACACTTTTCCCTTTTATTGCCTCAATTGGAGCAGTGGGGGGGGGGGGAATGATGTGCCTCCGGAAAGCACATCATTCCCCCTCCATACTAATGGCAGCCTTAAAAGGGAAAGCGCGTCATCCCCAGACACGATAGAAATTTACAGAAAATCCCCCCTGACACTCAGGGGTAGAACAAAAAACCTGACAAATCCAGGGAAATCCTGGAGTTGAACACCCTAGCAGCCATGCGGCCCTTTTCCAGGATATTACATCCCCCCTCGCCAGTTTTCTGGGTTTTTCCCCCAACAGACACCCAGCATTCTGAGCATCCTCTGTCCTCATGATGTGGTTTTGGAAGGAGGTTGTTGCCTTCATGCCTAGAGCTGCCTATTGTTAGAAACAAGAATACCTGGTCTTTGCTCTTTGGTCTTATCCAGCAAGGCAGTTCTATTGCCCTTATCTCTGCGTTCTTGCCCCCCACAGAAAGAGCGAGAGAACGGCTCCAACTTAGCCTTCATGTTCCGGCTCCCGTTTGCCGCTGGCAGAGTTTTCAGCATCAGCATGTTGGATACGCTGCTGTACCAGGTCAGAATAAAAGGAAGTAGTAGGCAGTTTTTACCTGTCTTTCTAAAGCAAGAGCCCTTACGCTTTTTTGAGAGACTAGGAAGCCTTGATTCCATATAGGACTGGCTTTTGCAAACTGTGTCATCTTGAGTTGCAGGCAAGGGGAGGTGACCAACCTGAGGAATAAACAGATTGGATTTCTCTATATGTAAATGATCAAAAAGTGTTTGAATTGTGGTATTGCCTGGGATAAAACTGTGGCCCTGTTCAGAAGACATCTTAAAACATGTCTTTAACCATGGTGGTTAAGCCAGAAAGTTGGGCCCTGTTCAGAAGACACCTTAAACCACGGCTTTAACTGTGGTTTAACCGGTGAATAAGGCAAAAAGTCTTATTCATCATGGTTAAAGCCGTGGTTTCAGGTGTCTTCTGAACACGGCCTGGCTTTCTGGCTCAACTACGATGGTTAAAGCCATGGTTTAAGGTGTCTTCTGAATGGGGCCAATATAAATGTGATGCAGGGTGTGGTGGTGGATTGGGTTCCTACTGTCTTAAAGAATGCTGGCCATGCTGGCTGGGGTTGATGGGGGTTGTAGTCAAAGACATCTGAAGGGCATCAGGCTGGGGAAGGCTGATTTACAGCAATGTTTGTTAATTAACTATACAAGTCTGAGTTGATTTACTGACTTATAAAAACTACATAAATTTGCCCAGATGTTCGAAAGAAAGAAAGAATGTGCCCATGTACTTTGTTTTTTAGGTGATGCATGTGTGCATCATGTCGGAGAGGCATTCCCTGGTCTCCTGCAGAGAAGAATGCCTTCTTTTTTAAAGCTGCTACATGTTGTCTGCAGGTTTTAGAATACTTGTCTTAAAAATAATTTTAAAAGCATGAAATATTTGTTCCTTGGTTAATTGGAGTAGGGGCTTTTCATCAATTCAAATGCTGAATTGAATTGATGAATCTAATCCATTAAGCACTGCAGCCCTCAGACAGATCTCATCATCATCATCATCATCATCATCATCATCATCAATTTCTTTATTTCTTACCCATCTCTCCCTCTGGATCGAGGCAGGGAACAACATTAAATACAAAAATACCATAAAATGCATAAAATAACAATTGGACGTCTTAAAATTCATCTGGGTAGGCCTGCCGGAAGAGATCCGTCTTTATGGCTTTCTTAAACTCAGAAAGGCTATTAAGTTGACGACTCTCTCTCTGTAGGCCATTCCACAGTCTGGGACTGGCAGAAGAGAAGGTCCTCTGGGTCACACTTGTCAGCCTAGCTTTGGCAGACTGGAGTAAATTCTTCTTATTGATGGGTTCTGCCTTTTTTCCTTACAGTCGTTTGTGAAGGATTACATGATCACCATCACAAGATTGCTGCTAGGCCTTGACACCACCCCTGGTTCTGGGTATCTCTGTGCAGTAAGTTTTTGATTTTCCCATCCCTTTCCATCCCTGCCCCATCCAAACTGCTCTTGATAGTGGGAGGCGTGATAGGATACTTTGCATTCCTGATTCAGGGTCTGGCATTTCATGGACCAAGAAGTGATATATGTTCGTATGGTTTTATTATCACTGTGTTGTGTGAACTACTTAAAGAGGTCTGGATAGTCCTTAAAGTTGCCATATGAATATATAAAATTGAAAAAATAAATATTTTACTTGCATGCAAATTTATTACATTCTTTAATTATTTAATTTCTGGTGCGGCTTTCTACCAAAATAAATGGCACTCAGGGCAGCTAACAGCAACATCCAGATTGACAAAATCTCAATCAAAACAGCATAAAACAAATAAATTAAAAACACAATTAACAACACAACAATTAAAAATGCATATTTTAGTGTGTTTTGTCTCATAGAACACATTTGAAAGTATATTGTATCCTAAAATACACATTTTTATGTACGTTACAGTATGGGGATTTTTGAGCTGAGGACTACATCACAAAATTTGGACAAGGGCAAAATCCAAAGGATTTCTGTGTTCTGATCTGGGAAATGAGATCACCGTGGTCTGCGGGTATTCCGAGGAAGAGCACCTCAGTACATAATTCTTGGCGTTGTGGCATGTGCCCTGGTTCAGAGATTCTTTCCAAGTACCTTACCAGAGTATTGGCAACTCTGGGTTACCGGATTAAACATGCATATTCACAGCCCTCCCAAAAGCAGATAGCATAGTAGAGCAAGACTTTACTCTTCATATTGGTGATGCAGAATTCTATTTCTTAAGAAACACCCTCTCAGACAAGATTTGTCTTTTTGTCTTTTACTACAAGAGTTTCAGCATAACAATGCTAAATACGAAAGCCTGTGCAAGCATAAATTCAAACACATAAAGCATTCAGCAACACACTAAACAAGGCATCTATGCAGACTCAAGTATAACTGCTAGTTCTCAATGATAATCCATATCAAGCTTACGAGGCTAATTCTACAGGCAATCCAAGAGGATCACTCCGACTGTTGCGTGTTCTGAATCTCCATTATATACTTTCTGGGCGTTATAAAACACGTTCAAATTATTTTTACTATTTATGTTACTTATCTAACAGCTCTAAAGATGTACTTCTACCTTAAATCTTCATATGTCTAAATAAGATTATTCATTTCCCAAGCTTCTTGTCAAGATAAATGACCATAACATACTTAGACAAACATTTTATTCTTCCTTGTCTGTTTGCGACACAACAAAATTTCTTTGACAGCCTAGTGAACTTGTTTTCTTATTGCATAGCTCTTGTATTTATGATCTGGGGATGAGCCTTCTGGTTACTTTATCTGATGGCCTACCTGGCCTGGTTATGTAGCTAATTTTTACGATGCTAAGAGGACAATGTACCGATAAACATGGGATTCGTTTTTTATGATTAAAGGGTACCAATAATCAATCTCCTGGCATTGCTGTTCCTCATCTGGCAAACCTCAGAGATGAGGCATCTTCATTATTCCCAAATCAGGAGATTAAGCTGTGTTGCATTAGCCGTTGGAATCTTGTTTTTAATTCCAGAATTCTCTTGCAAGCATTTGATTGTAGAATTGCCTAATTGGGCAGCAGGGAGGTTAGATGATGCAAATAGGAAAGATTTGCCTGAGCTGCCACAGCATGATTCTGTCAATAAGCATTGTGTCTGTTTTGTCCCCTGTTGGAAGAAGCACAGAAGACTTCTCAGATTTTCTTTCTTTATTTCCTCCTTTTATTTGGATAGATGAAAATCACTGAAAATGACCTGTGGATCCGGACATATGGGCGTCTCTTCCAGAAACTTTGCTCCTCTAGTGCCGAAATCCCCATTGGCATCTATAGGACCGAATCTCACATGTTTTCCACTGCTGACGTAAGAAGCCGGGAGAGAGAAATAGCTTCACACACACACACAGTTTATTGTGTCTTAGCAAATTGCCATTATACACAATTACCGGGGGGGGGGGGGGAGGAACTATATAATTTAAAACTCTACTAATGAACCATTAAGAGTGGAATAATTTTCCATACGGCCTTTAAGCTTTACGGCACGTATTTGTAGAGCATTGACAAGGAATTTAGCTGTTCTAAAAGATACATATTTCTCGGCATCAGACAATAGGAAACAAGCCTTAACAAGGGATGGCCTTCCTTCAGCGATCTTAACAACGGATGAATGTATTTGGTTCTGAGATCATTATAAATAGAGCATTCTAGCAGTGCATGAATAGTATCTTCAATTGACATAGAATTGCAACTGAAAACTCTATCCTTCTTAGGAACCCCCTTATGCCGACCCACCCAATCGGCCAATGGGGGAACATTTAATCTTGCCAGAGTGAATGCTACCCTCGTTTTAATATTTGATGAATCTAGGCTGACCATATGAAAAGGAGGACAGGGCTCCTGTAACTTTAACAGTTGTAGAGAAAAGGGAATTTCTGCCAGTGTCATTTGTATGCAATTAGTTCCTGGTGAAATTCCCTCTTCATCACAACAGTTAAAGTTGCAGGGGCCCTGCCTTCTTTTGTATATGGTCACTCTAGTATAGTGCATGCACCTTTAACTGTTGTGATGAAGAGGGAATTTCACCAGGAACTAATTGCATACAAATGACACTGGCTGAAATTCCCTTTTCTCTACAACTGTTAAAGTTACAGGAGCCCTGTCCTCCTTTTCATATGGTCAGCCTAGATAAATGTACCAGGTATTTTGGAAAAGATAAATACAAAGGAATAAAGGAGGCATAGCAGTTATTAGACTGGCTTCCTTATACCCTGCCAGCACCTCAGAAATCCAGATTCTCCTTCCTCTCTGCTATCAGTTTTTCTCCCCAACCTGGGACTTTTAGCCAAACAGTGGCCTTGTTATTACAAAAATTAGTATGTGAAATTCAGATCTCTTTGTCAGCCACCTCCACCTCTTTCACCATTCTTGGTCCTCCAGTGCCCACACGCCCCCTGGCCTGCCTGTTCTTTCTCTTCCCAGAGCATGGTTTAGATTATATGTGAATAGGCTGACAAGATAAAATCCAGGTCAGGGCTCCTGTAACTTTAACAGTTGTAGAGAAAAGGGAATTTCAGCCAGTTTCATTTGTATGCAATTAGTTCCTGGTGAAATTCCCTCTTCATCACAACAGTTAAAGGTGCATGCACTATACTAGAGTGACCATATACAAAAGAAGGCAGGGCCCCTGCAACTTTAACTGTTGTGATGAAGAGGGAATTTCACCAGGAATTAATTGCATACAAATGACACTGGCAGAAATTCCCTTTTCTCTACAACTGTTAAAGTTGCATGAGCCCTGACCTGGATTTTATCTGGTCACCCTATATGTGAAGGTCCCACTGCTGAACTGCCTGGAATGTTCATGAACATTCAGTATTTGAACCCACTTGGGGGCTTCAATGAAGAAAATCCAGGGCTGGAGCATTCCTAACAAATGACCCTCCAGCCTCCACTTGAAGATCTCCAGCAAGGGGGGACCCACCACCCTTCTGGGTAATTAGTTCCAAGGCAAAACTTTCAAGTCCCTCTCATAGATGTTTTGAGCTACAGCCCTCAACTGCCTTTGCCAGTACGGCCAATGATCAGGAAAATGGGATTTGCTAGCCAAAACATCTGGAAGGACCCAGGTTGTGGAAACCTGCTCTAGAAGGTCCTTTCGCAGAGTCCAGTATAGCCAATGACTAAGTGGGGCTTGCAAATGACAAGCGAATCAGAAGCATAATGTTGGAAGGGTCCTTGGGGGTCATCTAGTCCAACCCCCCTGCTCAATGCAGGATGCAACTACAGCATACCTGATAGATGGCACTTATCAACCTATTGTGCATTTTGATGAGAATGGAGTAGAAAAATTAAAGTGTTGGGCACCTAAACTAGGGTCCTCGCCATACTAGATTTCAGCAAATGGGTGCCAAGCCAATACAATGATGCACTTCTTCAACTAACTTTTTTTAAAGTTCTTTCTTTCTTTCTCCCCCAGCCTCATGACATCAGAACCCAGGTGAGTATGGTTTCTGTTTAGAACATATTTGTTCTGCTAAAAAGTAAATGGAGGGTTCGCGCTTTCCTGCTAAACAGTACAAGAAGGATGTCTTCATCTTTCTGTTGCATCCAGTGCAAACGTCACTATCATTTCTGGGGAATATACTCAAGATCACATGTGGCATTGTTAGCTTCATTGATCTGAAATAAATCCTGCATCCTAGTCCAGCGCTTACAATGCAGAGTGGAGGTGTGAGCTGATCCCTCCAAATCCTCCCCAGCATAGACAAGCTGGCTTCACCCTAGTGGGGTCTTCTGCTGAGTGAAGCTCCCTGCCCAAGAAAAGCTTGCCAGTGGTGGTGGTTTAAATGAAAGCTTTCCCTACGATTCCATGGAATTGCTACCCGGGCCCAACCCTTCAGGGGATTGAAAATCATCTATTGTTTCCCCTCATGGCCTACTGGTGTTCCCAGTCACAGATTTCAATCAATGTGGAAGACTGCGAGGACACTAAAGAGGTGAAGGAGTACTGGAATGCTAAAACGAATCATCACCGAAACTCATGTCCCACCGACCAGGCGGAGCACCCGTTGCTTCGGCGTAAGAGCATGCAGTGGGCGCGCAGGCTGAGTCGGAAAGGGAACAACAAGCACACGGCCAAAACCGCCGAGTGGATCAACCAGCAGAGGTTGAGCCTTTACCGGAGGTCGGAGCGGCAAGAGCTGTCAGAGCTGGTGAAGAACCGGATGAAACACCTGGGCTTACCCACGGCAGGGTACGGTAAGTAGGCCTCCCTTCGTTCTCAGCAGTGCCTCTGTGTTCTCCTGTCATCCAGTGCAGTTTAGGGTTTTGCAGCCTTTGACTTTTCCTGCAGGGATTTGAAGCTTCAACGACATTTTTGCCTTTTCATCGGCCTTCCTGAAGCCACAGATCTCTCTATCCCGATTGTGCCAGTCTTCCCTGCTGAATTCTCCCTTACAAAGTCAACATGGCCAAGTTTCGTACAGATAGAAGACCAGTAAGAACAGGTCTCCTGGTTGTTTGCGGGATCCCATAAGCATGACGTAGGAGGGTAATAGCCCTCTTCTGCCGTTGGTCCCCAGTGTCTGCTAGGGAGGGGTGCACTGCCTTAGAAGCCGGAGATTCGGTTTCGCTGCAACTCTAAGGACCAAAGGGTCTGCTCTTTCAGACTAAACAGCATTCATGTCCAGCATCCTGTTTCCTTCAGCGGCCAACCTGATGCTACTGGGAAGCTCACCCTGCCTTGCAGTTTGCCCCCAGCATCTGGTACTGAGAGGTACGGTACTTCTGCATATGGAGTTCTCATGGTTTATAGCTGCTGATAGACATGGATGCTAGGAATTTAGCAATCCCTTTCTAAGAATGAAAGAACTACCTTGCCAGATGAACCCATCTATTCCAGCAATCCCTTTGCCATAGCGGCCAATCAGATGCCCCAACAAAACCCACAAGCAGGACAGGAAGGCAAGAACCTTCGCCCGCTGGTGTTTCCCTGCAACTGGTATTCAAGTCAGGCGAATTTGTCCATTTTGGTTTCCCTCATTTTCTCATTTTTTTTTTCAATCTCAAATTCAGTTCATCTTGAATTATCAGAATGTTTTTCCATCTTAAATTCAGTTCATCCCAAATGTTGAACTTTTTTTTTAAAAAAAAAATGCACTGGTTGGTAAGATAGTGCCTTCTCCCTTACCAGCCTGTCCGTTCACTGAGGTCGTTGGAGGGCACGCTCCTGGTGGTTCCACATGGACCTGTGGCCCGATTGGAATCCACCAGGAGAAGAGCCTTTAGTGTAGTGGCCCCTTCTCTGTGGAACTCCCTGCCCCTAGAGGTCAGGCAGGCACCAACACTAGGCTGCTTCCGGAGCCTCCTGAAAATAATTCTGTTTCAAGAAGCCTTCCTCAACTGACTAGCCACTATTTTTCTGGTTCCTTTGTTTTTGAATTGAACAATTTTAATTTGCTTTTTAAATCTTCTTTCTTTTACTGTTTATACCATGTTCACTGCTCCGGAATCTGTGTTAGATAATTGAGCAGTATATAAATATTGAAAATAATAATAATAATAATAATAATTATTATTATTATTATTATTATTATTTTCTCCCCATTCTTACTCCAGACGCACACTGTGAAACACCTGGAGTGTTCCTGTTCTGGACTAACATGGTACAGGAACTGCCCTGAACTTGTAGTGGCTGCTTGTTCTGACAACCACTACAGATGATAAGATTGGGGAGCCTCCTTCCATGGGGCGATTTCCTTGCCACACACACCTGGCCAAGGAAGGAACCTCTGCTTTACCTCTCTTTTTCTTGACAGATGGACATAAGTAAATTGCTTTTCTGTCCTTCCCCTGCCCATTGCAGGCAAGAGAAGCCAGAAAGAAAATCTGGATCAGAAATGTCCTTGTTTCTTTTTGGCAATAAAAAAGTGGTGTTCTGTCAAGTATACAACAAGGCTGGAGGCCTTGTTGAATGTAGGTAGATTTATTAGGAATAGTTTTAGAATGTCAATGTCTCTGCAAGCTTATCTCTGTCAGAGTTTCTCACTGGAGTAGCTCTCTTACTCCCTGTCATGGCCTTACAGCTGTCAAAGGTTTCCCTGAGAACCTGGGTATGTTGGAAAAGTGGGGGCCACTGTTTGCGGGAGTCACTCGGATTGTAGCGTCATCATAGTGGGTTGAGCAGTCCCGTCCTGTTGGCATATGGGCATGTCTTCAGCATTCCCCCCCCCCCCTTATAAATGGAGGCCTGGCCTATGCAAAGCCACTTGACAGACAGGTCCTGTGACCTGTCAAACATGCTCAACCCACTAAGATGACGCTACAAAGCCACCGGAAGGAAAGACTTGAGGTGGATTCAGAAAATCACTTAAGGACCCAACTTTTGACCAGTGAATAGCCTGGTCATTGGAATCCCTCCAATCCAATTGTTCATCTAGAAAATGGCTGGTGATGCTGGTGTTCCACGGGTCAATTTCAGTTAAACCTGACATCTCAAATTGCCCGTGCGGTGTGTTAGAGGTGATGAAGCTTTAGAGACAGCTAAGAGTGTGTCTACACAAAATATTAAAATGGAGTTGTTAGTTATTCCGTCTTCTCGGGAAATTTTAGGAATTGTCCAGCCAGGAGATCTCTTATGCAGAATTGATGCATCAGACCAAACTTGCGTTCTCAGGATTCTTCGTGAGGAAATCATGGGTGCCTTCAGACAGAGGGCTCCTGGCGCTACCACCCAGAAGACACTGTGTGGCAAAAAAAAAGGGGAAGAAGAGGGAAGGAGTAGTGGAAAAACACCAGAGGGTTATTAATCAACCTCCATAAACATCTGTGAATAAGGCAGGGCAATGGCACTATTTTTTTTAAAAAAAAAAACATCTGGAAGCACCCCATGATTATTGAATTTAATTATTAATCCCGATATAAGTTTGTTTAGAAATTTGCTAGAGGGTCACAGGGAGCTGTTTCTGTTTAGGGCTTTCTTCCCTTCCTCACAGGAGGAGAGATGTGAGGAGGCAGGCAAGGATTTTCCATGGGGAAACATTCAAGAGTTTTGCTGGAAGTGCGCAACCTTATCTTTCCCCCTCACACACACCCCCAACCCCCAGATGTCCAAAAAACACTCAGGCAAATGCTGCTGAGGCAAAGACAAACTGAGACTGTGAGCTCCATCACACCAGCGATTTATCGCGCACTCGCCATGCCTGGCATGTGGTTTTACAGCGCGGGACTCGCATGACGTCGTCCCTGCCCTGCACTAATCTCGCCTCTTCTCCCCCTCGTTGCGCTTTATTTTGGTGCGGGGAAAGTCTGGATTATTTTCCCCTCTTGCTTTTTCCTTTGTTGGGGGCGTGTGCTAATGGAGTCTTGTTGGCGAAAGGGGAGGGCGGGGCGGTTCTCCTCCTCCAGCACATTGTCGTTTGGTTTTGTGCTTAGTCGGTTGAATGGACGTTTTACTGCTCCAACCCCTCCCCCATTGCTTGTAGAAACAGAGCCCAGATGAAACCTTAAATCAGTAAATCGCTAGTGAACAAAGCCAGAACGAAGGGGGGAAAGAGCCCAAGCCCATCAGAGTACCACAAACAATGAACTGGAGGAGGAAGAAGAAAGGGCAGGGTGGAGTGGAAGAGCAAACAAGCAGAAACCCACATGAAAGGGACCGTATGGGATGGAGCCCTTGATGCGCTCGTGAAACGGGGGTAAAAAAACAAGGAGTCAAACCAGGGGGAAAATATAGGTGTGATGGAGCCCACTGACAAGGACTACGCATCTATGTAACTTGAGAAAGATCCTTTCCCCCAAATGAAACCATTTGGCAAAAAGGACCAGGTCATAAATGGAAGAGGAACTAGAAGGTTTCATGTCTAATATTAACCATGAGCCACAGAACACCTAGCTAGATGCAGAAAGGAATGTTAATCGGCAGACAAACAGGAATGCAGTCAAGATTATAGAAGCTTGGTGAAAATAACGCACACAAAAACTGGTCCCAAAGCTAAGATACCTTGGGGAGATGGTGAGTATGAGGCTACAAAATATAGGGTGGGGAGAGAGAGAAAGGATTATTTATTCATTTGATGTATAGCCTGCCCTTCGTCTCAAGGAGCCCAGGGGGGCTACAAGGATGAATCATGGATCAATGCAACTGATGAACTCAATGGTACTCTGTTGAATCCATCCTTGCAGCATATCACCTGTTAGTGTCCAAATCTCCGCAACACCATGGACTGAATACATGAGTCTGGCTTCCTGTTTTTTTTGGTGTTTCTTTTCGTTTCGTTTCTTCGTATCTGTATATAGCTTTGACTACATTTTTGCCCATGTAATCACCAAAGCTGGTTTCTGGATGCTTTCTGAATCGCTGCTTGCTGATCTTTCTCTTTCTTCTCTTTTTCCTCTGTTTCTGTCTGTGCCTTTTTTTGTTTTATTTTTTGTTCTGTTCCGTTCTGTTTCCTTCTTTGTATGTCTGTAGAGGATGTAGCAAATTTAACAGCCTGTGATGTGATGAATCGGGTAAACCTTGGATATTTGCAAGGTAAATTTCATCTCCCCTGGGAGTCAGGTTTGACTCGCGGTATGACAGCATGACAACCAACATGCCAGATGGGAGGCTCAGGCAGCCATTTTGTCTCATCACCACACTTGGGACGTTCCCAGAATAACCCAGGGGCTTGGGGGCCTTGTATGAGGATGTGATATGCACTATTCCGTGGCGCCTCAAAATCCTTCCCCCAAAAGTTACAACATTCCGAAAGATGTTGATTGATTGAACAGTCCTAAGCAGTGGTGCAGTAGTAGGTTTTGAAGTGCAGGAGCTCATCATGACAGTCCCTGCAGCTATGACTCCAAAAAGGACTCTGTAGTCACACCTCCAGGATGTGCATGTATATATAGATCTTGCCTTCCTCTGCAGCCAGCATGGAGCACTATTCAACCCTGTCATTCCACAAACTCAAATAACATTAGCAGAGCTCTACTGAATCTTTCCATTGAGCAAGGATGTGGAATAATGGACTCAAGTTACAGGAAGCCAGATTCCGGCTGGACATCAGGAAAAACTTGCTGACTGTTAGAGCAGTACGACAACGGAACCAATGACCTAGGAAGGTTGTGGGCTCTCCCACACTAGAGGCCTTCAATTTCTTATGAAATTTCTTATGAAATTGTTGTGACTCCAAAATTACCCTGAAGAAGGACAACACAGTGTCTGAAACGTGTTGATACCTTCATTTTTACAATAACTTTTTATCAAACCTTTCCCTGGTTCCAGCCCTTTGCCTTTGGCTTTTTTGTGACTGCCTACCTGGGGTTTCTTTTCTTTTCATTTTGACTCTGTTGTTTTTTTAAAAACATTTCTGCTACCTGTGGACCTTCAGCTACCTGTGTCCACATACAGAACATGTGCTCTGCCATTAAGTGGCATTGTCCTGGCTGATAGAGCAGTACGACAATGGAACCCATGACCTAGGGAGGTGGTAGGCTCTCCCACACTGAAGGCCTTCAAGAGGCAGCTGGACAACCATCTGTCAGGGATGCTTTACGGTGGATTCCTGCATTGAGCAGGGGGTTGGACTCGATGGCCTTAGAGGCCCCTTCGAACTCTACTATGATTCCATGACTCCTTTCCATGTCTGCTGAGTCCAAGGCATGGAATAATGGCCCAAAACTGTAGACAGGAAGAACTGAGTTAGGATGAACTTTCTGATTAGACCAGCTGGCTGGTTCACATTCACACATGCATGTTCTTGTTCATCGAATATCCATGCAGTATTCATCTTGTCATCCTGTGCTTGTTAGCCTGGCTTGGTCCTGATGCTCCTCATTTTCAGGGTGACAATATAGCCAGCAAAACAGAGAGACATAGACCCAAGTAAATCTACCATTTTCAAGTAAAATATGAGTAGTTACTGATCCCCAGTTCAGTTGCCTCAAAGAAGTGTTCATGATTATGAATCATACTGTATGAGTACATAATGAATACACCATTGCACAGAACTTGGCGCAGTCATCAGCATCCTTGAAAATCTCAGATAACTTTCATTGTTGGTTTTGTTGTTGATTTTATGTTTTAAAAAAACCATCAAGTCACTAGCCCTCAAGACTAGGAAGGTGACTTAAAAGTGTATGGACAGTACATGGTTGGATTTCGGCCACCAGACCAGAAAAAGCTTGAGTTTTTGGTAGTTGTTGTCATCGTCATCTGAATAGTAACAGCCACTACTGAGAGCTCCATCACACCAGCGATTTAGTGCACTCTCGCCATGCCTGGTGTGTGGATTTGCAGCACAGGACTCACATAATGCCGTGCCTGTCCTGCTGACACCCCACCTCTTCCCCAGCCTTTCCTGGAATGCTAAAAGCCTGGATTATTTTCCCTAAGTGCATTTAATGTGCCCTAAGTCTCCATGTAGTTTTCAAGGAACTGGGGGCTTGAATGGATTGCATCAGGTCCTGGCAGAGAAAAGCGATCTCTCCCAGCAGCCGGCTCCGAGCCTCAATAAAAACCCCAAACCTTGCATCCCAGGCTTGAAATCCTTTTTAAAAATCATACAATCCCTGAATCTCTGCAGAGACAGGACTGTACTCCCTCGATGCCCCCAAAGAGCCAGACTAAAGGATCTTTCCATTTTTGCCTCGCAGAAAGGCGGTCTGGTTGAAGTACTCATCTGCCAGGACCTGACTGGAGGGCGAAAGAGAAGGGGAGGGGTGGGGTGGAGTGGAGTGGAGTGGAAGAGCAAACGAGCAAAGGAGCGAAAGAGCAGCTATTCAGGGATCATAAGCTTGACACGCTTCTGCCTCAGAGGTAAAAAAAACCGTGGAGGCAAGCCAGGGGGGGAAATTAGGTGTGATGGAAGTCTGAGTTTTCATCACATTTTACATACATTGGTTTGGATTCAGGATCTGCCTTCCATGAGAGGAGGAGCTCTTTTTGCAAAAATTCCCTCTGCCTGATTCTTGTTGATCCTCTCTCCCGCACACCCCCAGCTCACCCAGCAGGGCCTCCTGTTTCTCTTTGTGGCATTTTCAGGGGTCTGGAGGAACTGCTGTGGAAAGGAGGACCAGGAAGTTCTGATTGATTCCAGATATAGCCATACTTAGAGTAGACCCATTGAAATCAATGGGACTTAATTTTGTCCTGCTGGTCTGCCAAGGTTGGGTTGTGCCCAGAATGTTTAATATTTAAACAACATTTTACTGCATGGGTATTGGCCGCAGGTGCCCTGTGAAAAGCCTTGCAGTAACCTATACAGCATGGCCTTCACCACCCCTTTGTCTTTTCATCTGCTTTGCAAGCTTTCCATCCCATTCAGAATACACCTTTTGGGGGAGCATGTCTATCCCATGTCTTGTGTGTCCAGGAGCAGCCAAATACATACAAACATAAGAAACAGCTTGTTGAGGGAAGAGTGTAAGACGATGGGAAAGACGAGAAGATGCCTTTCTCCCTGTCCGTTGTCCGCAGACCCGAAAAAGTGCCACAAGTCTCCTGTTCTAGGCTGGTGGGAGCTCTGAACAGGGGTGCCCTGTTCAGTGCTGGGGATATATTGCCACGTTTGTTGTGGGTCGCACCTTTGCATAAAATCAATCTTGATTTACAGGTATAAAAAAAATCCCACTAGCCCAGAACAGTTTTGTGCAAAAATGAGAGCTATATGTGTGTGAGGAATCAGCAGTGGTTGGGGGGGGGGGGGGGTGAATGGCTAGAGGGGCAGATGTTATACAGGTGGGGTTAGCAACACGCAGCCCAGGGGCTCAGTCTGGTCCATGGCGACTTCTCACCTCGCCCTAAGCATAGCCTCTGGTTCTGAAGAGCCTCCTCACCACCACCATCCCCCCCGTGCAACTTGCTAGAGGTCTTTGAAGTTGTCCATAGATGAGTCTGTCAAAATGGGCTCTGGACATTCAGACATGGAATCACTGGATAGGATCGGTTAGCATTTGTGCACCCACCACCAAGGGCCCATCTTAGATAATAATGCCATAGCACCCGTTTGACAAAATGTCTACATTTGAAAGAAGAATGTGTATCCTTCTTATGAACAAGTACAAGCATTTCCACCCGTGCAGCTGTGATACATCGATGCTCTTCCTCCCAATTATTCCCCGCCTCCTTTTCTTCTGACTTTGTGGAGCACCACAAATCAGGGGGAGAGCCAGTTTCTCAGTCTTGGGTTTTGAAACTGATTATGTCCACTCCCTTTTGGGGAAGGGAGCTTGCCATGAAGCCAAAACCGGCACCATTCTGAGTGGGACTCCGTGTGGCATGTTTTGCACTGAAGGCAGCTGCAAAACTAAGGCCTAGCCTGATCATGGCTACTTCTGCATGCCTGGCGGTCTACCTGTGGTAGATCTGAGAGGTCTCACTGAACACTTATCTGGGGTAGGGGGCAGCAATGGCTTTTATTCGTGATTATGATTTAAAGAGAGAGTGTTCAATGGCCCCAAAGGTTTGCCATTCTTTAGCTAGCCTCTGTTGCTTTTACCTGGCCACGTAATCAGTGACCCATGTCTTGTCTTGCAGATGAAATGAACGACCATCAGAACACATTGTCCTATGTCCTCATCAATCCTCCTCCCGACACACGGCTAGAACTCAACGACATAGTGTATGTATAACATTCACAAATGAATCTTCTGAGCCAAGTCAGTATATTGTGTGTGGATGGACCAAAATGAAATTGGCCAGCAGGAGGTTTATCTAACTATATATATGAGTGGACATAGAATGATGAATGAGTATTGTAAATCAGACAGTAGTGACGTCTTTTTTCCAGCTGGAGATCAGACGGTCCAGTGTTAAGGTCCCGATTCTCGTTGACGTTGGTGTTCAAAGTTGGGCAGGAAATTTTCCTCAAGACGAGATAGTCTAGTTCCTTTTCCAAAGGGTCAAAGATTGGATTCTCAGCCATTAGCTAAAGCAGGATAGCTTTCCCTGATCTGGTTCTCTCTAGGTGTGTTGAAATACAGCTCCCAACATCCCCAGCTCCCATGGTATGGCCACGGGGCTGGGAATGGTGGAAATTGTAGTTCAACACATCTGCATTTAAGGTGTAGCTGTGTTCATCAGCAACATAGCATAGCACATCAGGAAGCACTCGCAACTATGATCATGTCAAGTTTGCTTTTCCAGAGGTGATTTATCAATGCACACATGTGTATCACTAATAGAGATGAGGTAAATATGTCAATGGATTGAAGGAACTGGAAATTTATTTATTACATATTTATACTACCCAACAGCCAAGGCTCTCTGGGCTGTTTACAATTAAAACCATAAATACCAAAATCAACATTTGAAACTTAATTTATTTTTAAAATGTCATATAAAACCAGACTAAGTTATAGTCCAGGGAAAGCTTGTCTAAAAAGATGTTTTCAGGAAGCATTTGAAGGATGTTACATTTTCCACCTCCCAAACCACACGAGAGAGGGGTTTCCAGAGGGTGGGTGCCACTACAGAGAAGGCCCTCCATCGAGGTTCTTCATAATGACATTCTATTTGGAGGAAATGTATTAAAATGTGGATTTTTTTTAAAATGCACTCAAAGCATATTTTCCTGAAGACTATATCTCAATCTGATGCAGAATTGGAAAGGAATGCATTTAGCATTGGAAAAAAGAGAACCTGAGAAAAATTGAGCATGACAGATTTCCCCAACCCTAGTCAAGTGCCTCACAATTTCAAAATCATCACCATCAATGCATTCTGCAGATAACAGATAGACGCATAAATTGGCCCCAAAGTGAGATATTTTGGGTTTACAGTAAGAATGGGCAGAAGTAGTTCGGAATCTACTGGTAGACTTTTGGTTTGCAGTAGATCAGCATGGATTTTTGTTTGTTTGTTACATTTATATCCTTTCTTTCCTCCAAGAGGTCCAAAGCAGCTTACATGATCCTCCTCCTATCTGTTGTGAAGTAGGTTAGGCTGAGAGTCAGTCTCTTGCCCAAAGTCATCCAGCGGCCTTCATGACCACCTGTGCTCGTGACCCCTGCCCTTCATGGCTGATAACAGCCAGTAGATGTGGCCTGAGGACCTAGATTGAGGGAAGTGATCAACATTTCCTTGAAAGATAGCCAACTAACAATCTCTTTATAAGAGATGGTGGTTCAGTTGGTGCAGTCTTTCAAAGTCCTAAGTTGCTTACCTGAAGGAGTGCCTTCTCCCATATGTTCTTGCCTGATTGTTAAGATCAGCTTTGAAGGCTCTTCTCAGCTTCCCCTAGCCTAAATTATACTGCTGACATAACTAAAACTTGGGGTAGCCAGGAGTAGATTTTTGTATGGAAGAACTGGTTGCTCCATTCAGTTCTGGTTCACAGAGTCAAAGGAACTGAGCCCAGGAATTTGCTTTTGAGTGTATTTCTTCTGCACCAGACTTCGGTTGACAGATCTCGGGGTTCAAGTAAAAAACAAAGTAGATCTTGCAAGCTAGATGTCTGCCCACCGCTTACTTACAGTGTCATGAACTTGGCTTCTTCATTTCTACCCAGGTATTTAATACGACCTGATCCCTTAGCTCACGTGGAAAATGAAACTCACAGTCGAAAGAGCAGCTGCAGTAACAAGCTGGACCCTTGTAGCCCTGAAACGAGAGATGAGACTCAACTCTGAGCACCTCCATCCTCTTGCATGGAATGCATTGCCTTCCCTTCCCGTTCATGCATGGACCTATAACAGAATTAATGATGAACTATGTGCTGAAAGGGAGGAGGAGTTTTCTGAGGAGACTTAAGATGGACCTTCTGTCAAAACGGGTTGTGAAGACACCACCTTGGTTGGGATCCTGACTTTGAGGCACTGAGAAATGTCGCATTCCCAACCTAACTTTGTGTCGCCCGAAAGGGAGTCCAGTGGCAGGACCCAGGAGGTTCGGAATTAAAGGAAACTTGATCTAATCAAAGACTGGGTGGTTCCTAGAAGTCTGGGTTTTCCGGGGTTTTGTTTTTCATTTTCAAGGGATGGGTGGGGACGGATAAAAATGTTCCACAACTAGTGAAAATATCTTCATTGGCATAGACTACAGGCTTGCACACAAGGCCCAATCCAAAGAAAAGACCATGCTGCATCAGAGACCTCATCTATTGAATCCAGAAGTGAGGTCACATTCAACAAAGTAGAACATCAAGATCCATGTGGCATTTTTGTAGTCATCACTTATCTTTTGCTAAGGCTCTGATCCTCCCAACATTGATTTGCAGAGTGTGTGTGTATTTATTGCCACATCCTATCAAAGGAAATCTGGCAGACCTAAGAGATCATGTTTAAAGTGTTTAAAACTGCCAAGACAGCTGGCCATCACCAATGCTACCAGATTCAAGACGTCCCCTCAGGTAACAACTGGTGGATGGGCACTGCCAAGGCATGGGGAGTCTCAGCTAAATATGTTTCTTGAGTTCCATCCTCTATAGGTTAAGAACACATCTCTCTGTGAATCTCTCTGTCTACTACTCGCATCCTGTGAACTAATCAAATGTATTTAGTTGTGACAGGCATTCATCTAGTAGGCATTTTATTAAAGCTGAGCCAAACGTTTCTGAGTAAACTTACTCAACTAAAAAGTGGTGTGTGTGTGTGTGTAAGTTTCTATACACCACTACCACCTACTCACCTATTCCACTGCCAACACATGTTTATGATCCTGGAGGAATTGGCAATCATGCTCCCCGGTGTTTCTGGGAGCGATTTCTTTTCTTGTGGAGCAATTAAAAGAATTGCTCCGCAGGTCACCAGTCAAGGGGGAGGAAGTAATGCTCTCACGTTGATTTGCTTCATGTAGCCAATGAAATTTGGCGATGTGAAATTTGGCTCACGCAAAATCAAAATGAGGCCAATGCTTCCTGCCCACGTTCTAGGGATTGTGGGTAAAAACCTTTTAAACGCGCCCAACAGCATCTGAGAGTACAATGGCTGCTGCCAGCGAGACCATGGTAAGCAGAGGACACGCCACAGGGCCACTGGGAAATCGTAGACATGCCCTCAGACTACAAAAGAAAATCTGTAAGGAAATTGGAGGGCCCACTTTGCTCAGCCGTAGTTTTTGACTTCTTTCTTGAAATGCAGAGTTCTTGAATGTGGTTTGCTCACAAATTCCTAGGGTTGGAGGGGTCTCGGAGGCCAGCTAGTCCAACCCCCTGATCGATCGATGCAGGAAATCCAGAGCTAGAGCATCCCGAACAGTGGGCTGCCTGCCTCTGCTTGAAGACCTCAAGCAAGGGAGAGCGAAAGCTTTTCTAGATGTGGCTTCTTAACACGCCACCTACCACTGCTTTTGCTTCTGAAACACGTGTGGGATTTTGATGGGTCCCCTACACAATGTTTCGGTTTTTCTTTTGCTGCATATTGCTAGGTACCACTATTTACCATTTACACTGGTGAGTGGAGCCTGGCCAGGATCTTCCAAGATATCGAGATCATTGCTTGCCCACTGCTCACCCCCTTGGGTACAGCTCCTTCCTCCCTTTTCTCTCCATGAAACTCCATGTTTCCTTACACACGGTTCCTGCATGTGTGCAGTGTTTTTTTTAAAAAAAAAAAAAATTTTGCTAGCACGCTGCTTTGCACAACTTTAGAACTACAATGGTGAATGGTGTTGGGTTTAGTTTTGTAATTCTCCCCAAATACCACACTTTCCCCGTTCTGGAAAAAAAACAGGGAAGCCAGTGGAAACGACAAGAGGAACACAGGAGGATGACAATGATGTCTAAAGGCCTCACTACAGATCTTAAGGGGCTTCTTTACATAAGATATTTGTTGTGCCCTCATCATTTTCTGTTTATGGTTGTTTACGAAATCTTTAGACAGGGTCGTGAACCTCCAGTTTCATTTCTGTTTGTAAACCACATTTTCCGCAAGTTTATTTTTTAAACCAGGATATTATTTCTAATGGCAAAAGGAAGTGTTATTTCCTCTTACACTGTTCCACAGTGCTACCCAGAGGTTATGTAACAGAGAAGCAGAAAAGAAAGCACTCTTCCTGTAACGAATGGATCTCAATGCTGCAACAAAACCAAAGGTAGATGCAGCGGACTAATAATCTCGTGTAGAGAAGCCCTAATGGCACTTTCCATAAAATGGCAAGACAGAATCTGTAGCAGCTTCAAAAACAGATTGTCATCTATACATTTCTTGAAAACTGTCAAAGAAGAGATTTCCATTATCTCTATAGGCACCTTCAGTTTGTATGGAAGCAGTGAGGCATTTCATTCTGATCTAATAACAATCATAATATGCCACCATTCACAAAATCTAAGGCGTTGGATCTAAATTCAGTCATACCCAGAGTGGACCCATTAAAATCGGGGGGGTTAAGTTGGTCATGACTGAAGTCCAATTTATTTTAATGGGTCTACTCTAAGCATGACTAAATCTGGATCCAATCCAACGTCTGTCCCCAAGGACACCTTTGATTTCTCACCCTTTTCCTAGTAGAGTGAAAGAATGACGCCAATAAACTGGACGTTAGAAAGTAGAAATCTATTCCCCATTCCCATCATCCCCAGCCACCCTCCAAAAGATATGCAAAAAGAAAGAGTACCCATCATTAAAACTCCAGGTCGGTTTTTACGGCACTTCACAAGCGACATTTTGACCTATAGTCCTGTGAAATTTGTGTCCCTCTAAAAGTGAATGTGACAAAACACTTATTTGCAAAACCCATGTTTCATGGGAAGCTATCATTGGTTGCACCTCTGTCCCTGTTGAGCATCCACTAGCTGGTAAGCAAATAGGATTAAAAGGCAGTAAGGGCAAGATGTAGCAGGAGTCAGGGAATTAGGACATGCCAACAAATAATCGTGTTTTAAAGATATGCCCGATTGAATCCAATAGGTTTAACTTCTGAATATGAATGCAAGGGATTGCGTTTCAAGGCTGCAATCCTTTAACACGCTTAGGGTGCAACCCCATGCGTGTTTAGACAGAAAAATAAGTCCCACAATTCCCAAATTTCCCAGCCAGCAAGTTCTAAGTATGGACTTACTTCTGAGTAAACATGACAAAGATTATGCTGTAAGTGAGTTACTATGCCCTTTCCAGGATGCCTGTTTTTCATTTTCATGTGTCGTGTATCATTGAACATCGTCACTCTCTGCAGGGATCGTTAAAGGTCTCTGTGGCCCTGGTCCTGAGATGGTGGTTAGACTTAGGTACGTAAAAGGGTTAGCGGGTGCCACTTAGTTCAATTTTGCTTCATGCTTGGCATTCTATATGGGATTTATTTATTTATTTGTTGCATTTCTATACCGCCCAATAGCCAAAGCTCTCTGGGTGGTTTACAAAAATTAAAACCATAAAAACCATTCAAAAAATAAAACAATGACACTATAAAAACGTAATTTAAAATACAGTATAGAAGCACAACCAGGATAAAAACTGAGCAGCCATGAAGGAATTAATACAGATTTAAAATACAAATTTAAACAGCAAGATTAAACATCAAACTGAAAACTGTGAAAATAAAAAAGTCTTCACCTGGTGTCTAAAGGAGTTCAATGTAGATGCCAGGCGAACCTGTATGGGGAGCTCATTCCACAGCCGGGGTGCCACAGCAGAGAAGGCCCTCCTCCTGGTAGCCACCTGTCTCACTTCCTTTGGCAGGGGCTCATGGAGAAGGACCCCAGAGGATAACCTTAGGGTCTGAGCAGGTATATATGGGAGCAGGAGTTCCTTCAGATAACCTGGCCCCAAGCTGTTTAAGGCTTTGAATGTTAATACCAGCACTTTGATTTGCATAGAGGACATTAAGGATTCCTTATGCTGTAATACCTGTCCACATATGGAAGCACTCTTTTTTTAATTTCATAGCACAATTGATTCACTGTGATTATAATCACATCAAAACTGGAAGTGCCATAAGACTATGCTCTCTAGGAAACAGCAAGGTATTCACCAACATTGTGCAACACTTCTAATACCTTGTGCAGCCACTAGCCACACATACAGGTTGCTCCAAGAACATTCTACCCACATGGAGTTTTTTCCACTCACCTGGACAATGGAGGCATCTCTCCAGAAGCACCTGTGTTGGATAACTGGGGGCTGTCTTGACGTCTTTTTTGCCTGGGGTGGCTCCAAATCGCCACAGCATCAGTTAGATGACGCAACCGCAGATTCAAAGCCACCCTGGGGCAAAAAGCCAAAGACGCGTGGCTGAAAAGTCAGGGACTTACCCCGACTTTTCCAGCCAGAGCGAGGGCAGCCCGGTTTTCCACCAATCTGTCCTCAGGAGCCTCGCTCGGGCGGGCGGGGGGGTTCCTTGCAGATGGCAACCCCTGATTGATCGCCCTCCATGAGGACAGGGCTGGCCAGAGAGCAGAATGGCCGCCAGAATGCCTTATGCTTCCTTGTCTTGGGGAGAAGAGTTTAGGGAAATAAATTTTCTTCCCCTTAGCTTTTGCAGCTGCCTCCTCATCCTCACTCTACATCTTTTCGTGTCTCAGGAAGGAATGGTGGACAGGGCGGATGACCGCCGCAAGCCCCGTGCTTGCTTCTCGGTGTGGGGATTATCTGGCACAACCCCTCAGGAGCAAAAGTGTGGGGCTTGGGAGGAACGTAGTGCCAACGCAGCCCCATGAAGATATCCCCCTGGAGTTTCCCCATGGAAGGAACCAGGGCAGTCATTCAACTTGGGAGCACAATCGGAATTCCTATCAGCTTTGGACAGGAGGTGGCTTGGAGGAGACGGAGCAGAAGTGTACCTTGTTGAACAAACCCAACAATGTCACAACTGATCATATTCCATAATTACTCTACCGGCTTGCTTGTAGATTAAGAGTTTCGCAGTCATGGAGTACAGATGTTCCAGCAAAGTCAGGGACTTGCATACAAAAGCGCATACAATTGAAATTTGGAATATTCCATTTCATTGTCACTTGATAACCTTTTATGTCAGGGCCGGCACGAGTCTTCGGTAGGCCCACAGGCGCCACCAAATTCCTGCCCCTCCAGCCACTGTCCCCGCTGCTGCCAAACATGTGCCCCCTCTCGCTGCCCCATTGCTCACCAACCAGGCAGGCAGCTCCGGACCAACTTTTGAATGGGAGTGGAGCTGAATGCGGGCTCAGCCCCCATTCAGAAATGCTGCCGCTACTCACCTAGAAGACTTGTCAGGGGAGGGTCACTGAAGTGATTGGCTGGCTGCCACAGCATGGCAAAGTTTTTGAATGGGAGCCAAGCTGGCACTCAGCTCCACTCAGATGCCAGATATTGTATCGGAGGTATTCTAAGATAGTGGGTTGGCACCACGGAACCAAGTGGCTTAGCTTCTTCGAAAGGTCCGCTGCCCACGAGGGAAACTTGTTTGTGTCAAAGTGTTAGGATGGGCTCTTCTGGGGCCCCGGTAGCTGCCTGACTTCTTGACACCGGCACTGTTGGATTTTCCTTACGAGTGAAACTGAAGGCAAGCTGTTTGCCGCACCAAGATTAAAATTTGGTACAGCCCTGTCAAGGCTGGAAAACTGCTCTTGGGGTCTGATCCACATGATGCCCATCCGAAAGCTGTAGGAAGAGTTTTGCCTGGAATATCCTTTTAGTGTCTTTATAGGGTGACCATATGAAAAGGAGGCCAGGGCTCCTGTATCTGTAACAGTTGTATAGAAAAGGGAATTTCAGCAGGTGTCATTGGTATGCATACAGCACCTGGTGAAATTCCCTCTTCATCGCAACAGTTTAAACTGCAGGAGCCCTGCCCTCTTTTGCATCTGGTCACTCTAGTATAGCTCCTGCAGCTTTAACTGTTGTGATGCCTAGGGAATTTCACCAGGTGTTGCATGCATACAAATGACAGCTGCTGAAATTCCCTTTTCTATACAACTGTTAAAGATACAGGAGCCCTGCCCTCCTTTCCATACAGTCACTCTATTTTAAAGATACACATTAATTTTGCTCCATTCTCTTTCTGTGGGACCAACAGGACTACAAAAAGTCAAATTTATTCAGTCCCCCCCCCATTTGATTAAATAACATCTAAAACAAGATAGTTTACATCATAGTTCATTGGTGGTTTCCTTTCGTTCTATTAAATTTTATATAAAGCAATGCTTGTATAACCCCTTCCCTTACACATTTCTACAGTGTAAATTTACATCTTAATGAGGTGTAAAATGATATAAGCAATGTATTTAGCTATGGTTTATGGACTACTGAGATAAAAAAATGCTTACTTTTTCTATTTCCTCCAAACTGGCAACCTATGTAAAATAAATATTTTATTTTTGTAATAGTCCTGCCAAGTGGGCATTCCTAAATGGGAGACTTTATCTACTAAACATTCTGTCAAGAAAAATGTACCTTCAGTCAGTTATTTTATTGATATGAGGAACTTGATCCCTCCATAAAATGATATACATTTTTATTATACTAAAAAAAAATGCATAGCTTTGCAGTGTATATAAAGAAAGCCTTACTTCAATTCATATCCCTACATCAGAAATGGAGGCTCTTTGTTCTAACAAACTTTTTGTCAGACTGTAGAGATAGTTGGTGGGTTTTTGTTTGTTTGTTTGTTTGTTTTTTAAATTGTATTTGAACAAAAACATGTTGGCAATAAAGGAAAAAAACTCATTCAAAACTCTTTGAAATTTTGAACTCAAAATTGCTGTGTCATAAATATTTTCATTCTGTGTTTTAAAAAAATCCAATAATTTTTTGAAATTTAGAGGAAATTTACAGGCACGCCTCATTATCTAATCATGTATATTTCACTTATTTTAAAATGTGGTAAGCCAGCCCTTCTGCATTTGGGGACCTTCCTATTGAGTGGGACCCTAGACTTCTGCCCTACAGATCTTTTCTGATGGCACTGCAAGGACAGCTTGCAAAAAATAAGGGAACACTGAAATTATGATCAACCCTATGAAGACGTAGTTCAAAAAGGAAACTGAAGAGGGCCAGATCCACCATTAGGCTGAATGAGGTGACTACCTCATGCAGCTGGCTGACTTTGGGGTCCCCTCTACAAGACGCCCGGTTGCCCGATTATGCGCATATACGGATAAGCACATTTACTCCTAATACCTATTCTCGAGAGGTGGTGAAGCGCATTACGGGCTGTATGAAACGTGCTTTAAAGTTGTTTACATGCAGAGAATTGCATCTTTACATGGCCATAAGGCGTTTTAACTCCCGCAGTAAATTAAAAGTCGCTATTTAATGCGCATTCGAAAATGCGAATAATCGGAAATAAAATGCGCCTGGACCCCTGATTTGCGCTCCACTCTTGTAGAGGTAAATTTGGTAATGCACCTTGAAAGAGCTTTAAATTGCTCTTGTAGAGGCACCCTGGGTGTCATTAAAGGGCAGTAAATTGTTATTTATCTTCATTGTGGTTTTTTTTTCAATCCCTGGGAGAACTACTAGTAAAAATCTCTGCCTCAGATGACAAAATCCCCAGTACTATGCACCTTGACTTGGAGGTGGGGTTGGGGGAAGAGAAACAATTGCCTCCATCCTCTTGGGCCAGCCCTGCTGAGGGGCAAGCCAGGCTCAGATGAAACTACAAGGAATAGGGAATACAAACTGGTTTTTGTTCTATCCTGGGTGTCAGGGAGGATTTTCTGTAATTTTCTATAATGTCCTGGGCTGCCTCTACAAGAAGCATTTAAAGCTCTTTCAAGGCGCATTAAAAATTTTACCTCTACAAGAATGGAGCGCAAATCGGGTGTAGAGGCGCTTTAAACATCCGATTATGCACATTATCGAATGCGCGTTAAATAGCGAGTTTTATTTTGCTCCGGCCGTTAAAGCGCATTTTGACTATGTGAACAAGCGATTCTCCGCATAAACTACCTGTAAAGCACATTTGAAACAACCGGTAAGGTCACCTGTTGAGTGCTCAATTACCTTCTGCATACAAGCACTTCCGATAAAGCGCTTCTGCGAATATGCGCATAATCGGCTAACCAGGCGTAAAGCCGAATTCTTGTAGATGAGGCCCTGGAAAGACAAGCTTTCCCCTTTAAGGCCACTATTAGCATGGCGGGAGGGAATGGCATGCTTTTCTGTTGACCAATTCTCATGAAACACACTCCATTGGAAGACTCCTTACATGCAGATTCCATGAATAACAGCAGTTTTCACTATAATTCAAAGTTGGGAATTTATTTATGTCCATAAACGTGTTTTTTTTAAAAAAAAATAGACTATTGTCTACAACAATGTACTATGGAGTTTTATTTTTAATATTAAAAATGTCAAGTATAATTAAACAAATATAACTAATTGCAAATTGGAGCAAAATGAAATGTGCACACACAAAGCCTCTATACAGCTTTATAAACACAGGTGCAACCCAAAGTACAATGACATGCCAGTAACATACGGCCTGTAAACAAATCAGGGACAGAATGTGGACCAAGTTGGGATCTACCTGCCTACACCTGACTTCTGCCATGAGTCAGGTGCGCTTATTGGCAAACCTCAAGATTCAAGTCATTGATGGACTGGAACTAGGACATTACAGTGGCTGCCCTGGAATTTACACCAAGAACATAGCCTTTAAGCATCTTTTATAAAGATAAAAGATGTAATACTATGAATGCTTCAATAAAGGCAGCAGTTAGCTAAGTTAAACCTTTCGTTACATTTAACGTTTCTCTGCACACTGTGTTCATGAGTAACCAACTGATTAAAAACAGGTTCATCAGCAATGTGGTGGCTCCACTGAACCAGAAGTACTAAAATAGGGAGAACCTACAAGGAGGAAACTTCTAACTAACATTGCAGAGGCCCTTTCCTGCAAGGGACAGCATTGGAATAAATATTACAGAAAGCTATGCAGCACGGAGATCAGCATTGTTAGATAATATAGCACTATATTAAGTGCCATGTGGAACCACTAGTTTGATTCCGCTTACAGGCGGTTACAGAAATGCAATGCCGCAGGAGCACTAAAGGACCTTAGTGTGGAAGTAGCCTTGGAAGCACAAGGAAGATGTGAAAGAATGCTGCTGAAGCTCACAGTGATTTGGACTAGCATAACCATTTACGTATTGCCCCCCCCCCCCAAAAGAGGACACTTATTTGCATCAAACAATTAAGATGCCAATTCATATGTCTAGATGTAATTTTTGAAATAGTTACTATAATTTAAACAGAATACAATGAACCCTTTACACAGCTCTGAGCATTTTAGATGAAGGGTAGAATAAAAATATAACAAAATAAATTTATAGTCTAGACCAACCAATAGAGACTGTGTAGCATTGGTTGAATCTGGCGTTGTATCCAGCTGCATGTAAGGGAATTAGCTGTTGATGGATTTGATCACAAGCCAATACAACCCAAGTTGGGGAGAGGCTATTTGCTTTTTAAATTATTATTAATGGAATCACCTTCCATGGAGGAAAGAAGCTGTAACCTTTTCACCTTTGTCAAAGCTTTTATTCAGGCAGAAATGGAAACAAAGAGGGGGGTGAACCAACCAGGATTCACTGACTGGTGTAGAGTTCAGCTTTAAGTGACCTTTTTCCTGACAGCTTTTGTGGCTCAATCACCTACTGTTCTATTTTGTGAGCTGGGCTGCCATGTTATCCCTATTCTCATCCTCCCTGTTTTCATTCTACCCACTTGGTTTCTTCTCTTCTGCCAGGAGGAGAAAGTCGATTTGGCACATTTTCTGAATGACAGGGTAGCTCGATACGAAGGTTGCAACTTCTTGATATCCATCTCCCAAGACACCAGCAGAAATGCCTTCACTGCAGCACCTGTCTGAGATGGGTGTCTTGAGCAGTGATGGATTCTCATCTATCTTGAAAGGGCCACTGTAGACATTATAGCAGGAATTCAGATGTGTTACATTAGACGATGAACTAAATACATCCTTTTCTCCTTCTACAAAACATTGACCTACAATGTCAATAGTGAGAGTCTCCAAAGACACTTCTGCATCTAGTATTCCTTCGCTCAAGCGGATTGGTGTATGGGTGTTCACTGAGTGATCAATCACAATCTTACTCTCTAGAGTTTCTGTGATATCCACTCTTCCATCCTGATCCACTAGAGTCAATTGTCTTGTGGTCTTCTCGGGAAGTGGGAAGTCCTGGCCAAGTGTTGTGGCGCTGGCCAGTGGAGAAGGATATTCATAAGTAGAATCGCCATCATCTTCACTTTGCTCACAATGAGAACCTGCAAAGGGGTGGGAGGGTGGGGGTAGAGGTTGGACAAACAGCTAGACTGCCAGAGGTCTTCCAATAGTGACTCCTTGGTGTTATGGTGCAGGCCAAAGCCAGCCAGGCCTACATCACAGTCTGCGAAATCAAGCAAAAAGGCAAGACACTAAGGCTGTCCTCCTTGCCCAGCTGTATCATAAACTACCATCAAAGTTTAATGGTAGAGCACAGCCAAGGCAATGATCAAAGGGCAACAAGGCTGGGAAAGATCCGTACCTGAGACTGGAGAGGTGCTACCAGAGTAGACAACCCTAGGCAAGATGGACCATTGGCCTGCCTCAGTGTGAAGTGAGTTCATATGGACCTTAAATTCATTTTAAAGAAATCTGCAATGAATTGACCCCTAGGGCACACGCCTATCGATTGCACCCTCAATGAATGTAAGCCCTTGAACTCATAGGCTTATAATCATCCTATGCAGGCTCTTTCATCTTGTCCTTCACCTACATTTTTTGCTTTTTGCCAGGGGGGCGTCAGAGGGGGAGAGGAGGCTGGAGAGGCCTCAGGATAGCCCATATCCTGGCCTCTCCAGTCTCGTCCCTTCTCTCCAAAACACTCCCTTTCCCCCCTCACTGAGGTTGTTTTTCTGACCTCAGACAGCAGCTGGCATGGTTCTTTCTGCACCGGCTATGAGGGGGGGTGGGGGAGGGGGCAAATCTCCAACTCCCCCTTCCAAGGTAAGAGTGCTGTCTCCAACCTTGGAGGAGGGACTCTGAACAACCTGATGGCCCCTCAGTTGCTGTCTTGGGTGCTTAGGATTGCTCCCTCAGAGTCCCAGGGTTTGATTGAGACTTAGTTAGACTTAGACCCATTGAAAGCAATGAAACCTAAAAGTTAGTTATGACTGATTTCATGACTGTGTATGTTTGAAGTATGTTTAAATCTGAATCCAACCCCGATCTTGAGCAAAGACAGGATTTAGAATCAGCACACCTCCGAGTTCCAGGTTTTGGTGGTCCTTGGTCAAGATGCTCTCCGTCGGCCCACCTCCTCCCTGCCATTGCCACTGCCCATGTGCCTGTGGTGGCTGGTGGGGTGGAAGCCAAAGGTGGAAGCCACAGATCACCAGAGGCACATGAACTGTAAGGTCATCACTAAAAATCTGAGTTTTGGGGTGGGGGTGGGGACAGCCTCCAAACAACATAGAAAAGCAGCCTTTTGAATTCACGGGAGCTAGAATCCCACATTACAGAAACCCATATAACATTCTCCATGGGGCTCGGAAAGCTCCGGGGTGGGTGGGTGATGGTGTGGCGTTGATTATACAATGCAGCTGCAAGCACCCACCCACCCCGGGGCTTTCCACCAAAGCTGCTGAGAAAAAAAAAGTTGGGGACTTACCCCAACGTTTTTCTCCAGAGTAGGTGAGGACACACAAGACAACGTCAAGACAGCCCCTAAGCCTTGCTCCGGAGTCACAGCGGAGGCATGGCTGGACAGTACCTGGTGGAAGGCGATATGCGATTGGTTGCTTTCCACCAGGAAGAGGGCAGGGGCGGCTCCGGTCCCCAGATGGCCACCCAGAAACCCTGCTCTCCCTCCTCGGAGTTGGGATTGGCCAGTGGGTGAACAGAGTGCTGGACCAGATAAACCCGCGGTCTGATCCAGCATGGCTCTTCTTATGGCCTCATGTTCACCCCGGGAAAGGGAAACCATGTGGGTTCTGAGGATGTGGCACCAACCTGGCACCATGAAGACACCACCCTGGTCTCACTCCAATCCATTGCATAGCAAAAAGAAAGAAAGAAAAGGAACAGAGGCAGGCACATTAGCATAAAGTTCAGGAGTATGTAACCAAGGTTTTGTTTTTTAAATAACCCAGAAGCTGAAACAAGCCTTTTTATAAGTTGTACAGAGCCAAGAGTGGTACCAAAAGCCTAAAAACTTATTTTTCAAAGCCTAGAGCCCTAAAAATTAATGGACAGAGCCCAGGGCTTTATCCAAGCTCTAAAATTTAATGGACAGAGCTTAGAGTTGCACCAACCCTTAAAAATTAATTTAAAGAGCATAGGTCCTTATATATTAATGTACAGAATCTAGCACTGAACTCCTAAAAACAAATTTACAGAGCTTATAGCTGCACCCAAGTTGTAAAAACAAATGGAAAAATGTAGCAACCTTCTGGCTGATAATGCTCTCTCTGAGGGCTTGGAAAAAATCAAACCGGCAGCTATGCTAGCAAGCTACCCTACTCGCTCGCTCTCGCACACACACAAACAAAAAATAAGCACACAAAAAATAAGAGAGCGAGAGAGCAAGAGAAAGATTCTGCTCAGCCAGTTGCCACCTATAGAAGACATGAGGGCCCTGTCTTCATGGTGCTGAGCAGGCACCGCCTTCCCCCCAAACCCCACCGTTTTTCTTACCTGAGGTGGGGTAAGATGGAGGGAGGGGTTTCCAGTGGACATCCAGGTACCAGAGCTGCCCCTGCCCTCTTCCTGGTGGAAGGTGACCAATTGTCTGTCGCTTTCCACTAGAACCATCCCCCGGATTGGCCCCGGAGCAGTCCATACTCACCTCGCTCCCACTGAGAACGTTGGGATAACTCCCCAATGTTTTCAGTGCACAGCTTTGTAGGAAGGCCCTTTGGTGGCTGCATATCTGTGGCTGCTTCATATAGCTGACGCAGCACAGATTTGCAGACACTGCAGGGCTTTCCCCATGTATAGACAGCCCTGAGGTTTGGCTCCAGTCTTACTCCACCTTCATGCTGCTGCCTGGTACCAACGCCTCAGCTGCTCAAAAGTGCTCACTCTGGCTCCACCCCTTTGCTTGCTTCCTTCCTGAGTTTTGTCCACACATGCTAACTCTAGCACAGGGATTGGTTTGGGGCAGTCCCCTTTCCACCCATTTCTTTCCTTAATTTCTTCAGCTGAAATCTGGGGGGTGGGGAGCACCTATCTATGCCCATATATGGCATCCAGGGCTCCTCGTGAGTCTGCACATCAGCATTGCCCTGTGGTGGTGGTGGTGGTGGTGGTGGAGGAGGAGGAGGAGGAGGAAGTAGCAAAATGACACAACAGTGGTGAGTGTGACGGGTACAGGGAACACAAATGGGGCTCTGCCTAACCCTAATGGACCCACTACTAGGGTGACTAGATTTTGGAAAGCAAAATCCAGGTCCAAAATGGCCACCCCACCAAAGCAGCCCCCCCCCCCGAACATAAAATTAAAAAATTAAAAAGGCCGCCTGCCATGCGGCCAACAAGCAGACACCCCTGCCACCCCCCACCAGAAACAACCCCCCCACCAAGCCACCCGCCCCCCCAAAAAACCAGCCCGGACCTACCAGGTCCTCCGCTGCCACCGCCGATCTCCTCCACTGCCGCGTGACCCCCTGCAGCCCCCTCACCCTTCTTGCCCTGCTTCTGGGCTCCCTGGAGGTACCTGAGGAACAGCAGCAGCATGCAAAGGAGGAGGAAGAGCCTGCTTTAAAATGCCCACGCTGCTCCCCGGCTTCCGCAGGAAACAAGTGCTCAGCATTAGGGAGCATCAACAAATTCCTTGTCTGGTGGCTAAAGCAGTTAGCCACCAGACAAGGAATTTGTTGACACTCCCTAACGCTGAGCACTTGTTTCCTGCTGAGGCTGGGGAGCAGCGTGGGCATTTCAGGGCGGGAGGAGAGCTGATCCTTTCCCCGGTTTGCCCCCGTAGTTCCCCTGTCAGCCCGGATTGCCCCAGTTTTCCAGGTTAGGACTGGGAAATCCAGGGCGATCTGGTCACCCTACGACCAGTGTTCTTTGCCTTTTCTCTCTGGACCCGACTGGCACTGCCAATCAGAGAGAGAGAGAGAGAGAGAGAGAACACAAGGCATGCATAAATTATCACCCCTTCTCCTTGTGCTGCTCGCTCACTTAGAAAGGGCAGGTAAACAGGAAGCAACAACAAGGAAGAGGTACAGATGCAGGGGCAGGAGGCTCCAAGGATCAGGAGTAGACCCCCTACTGTAGTGTGATCTTTGGCAGTTGCCTGAGCATGCTGAACCCTGAACCAGGCCCTGTCTTTAATAAATTTAGGAGGTCATAACTCATCATCTTTTGAGAGCCTCATGCCCTCAGAGGTAATGCATCGGGGCCAGGGCCTGAACAAAAATAGGTGGAGCCACACCTTTCCATGCAAATATTCAGTTCCCAGCATCTTTGGTTCAAAAAGAATCTCTGAGAAAAAGGAAAGCTGCTGCTAATCTGAGCAGAAAGTGCCAGGATTAATAGACCAATAGTCTGGTTTCATATAAGGCAACATCATCTCACTATTATTGCTTGTGTCCACAGCACAGCATTTTGGTGCACCCACTCCATTCCATCAAATAATAAATAAAGGAACAGGAAATCATCATTCTTTTAATTAGGTAAGCTCTCATTTCACCAGGAATCGTGGGCAAAAATCCTCGCCAGTCCAGGCTCAGCAATCGTTTTGACGGAGGGAGATTTTCTTTTCTACTTTAAACTGCCCTCCTTCCTTGCTCTCTCTTTCTGCCAACTCCCTCTTTCTCTTCCTCCCAACCCAGTAGGATGCCAGGGAGGGGATAAATCACTCTCAAATTGAGTGCTGGCTGAGGGCTTTTGAAATTGGTCTAAATGCTGGAAATTGTCCAATCCTGGTCTGAAGGCACATGATGCGGTTACCCTGTGGGAACTAAATGGGTATGGGCTTGATCAGTACCTGGATAGGAACCTATTACATTTTCTTAGACCTGCTACACAAGGAAATAAGTGGGAAGAGAAAAACAAGCGAATTCGGGTACTATGGCCACTGCATGAGACAGTTCTGGGAAGAAGGAGGAGGAGGAGGAGGAGGAGGAGGAGAAGAAGAAGAAGAAGAAGAAGAAGAAGAAGAAGAAGAAGAAGAAGAAGAAGAAGAAGAAGAGCCACCAATGTTGGTGTCATTCAAGCCAATGGAGTGGCCCTTCCTGATTTCACCTCTTTCTCTAATGCAATCAGATGGAATAGCTACTGATGAAGACAGTTTTAAAGATGGATCATGTATGGCTGCCACTGAAAACAACAGCCCTGTCTCTCCTCCTTCCCTGTTCACATCAGGTGAAAGAAAGACGTGTGATGCCGTGGCATTGCAAGATGATGTTACATTGTTGGTCTTGATTTACTAGATATTGCCAGAGGAGGAGTGGACATGGCTGCTACTTTGAGTGGTGGCCATATGCTCACCAATGTATCGCTTATTTCTGCCCTAAGCCACTATACTGCACGTTAAAAAAAATGTAATGCACATTCAATATTACCTTTAAGGTGGACTGTGTCAGTGGAAGTCCATTGGGTGGCCACATCTAGCTGCCTTCTGGAGGTCCTAGGTATAGTATTCTGTTGAGCGTACATTCTCTGAGCTGTTGAATATGGGTCAGATTCTTCACAGCCACATCTTGGGCATTTCCAGACTCTCTCTATAGTGGATACGTTCCTTGTCAATGAAACGACTGGGTCTTGATGTGGGCTCTGGGCTATCACATGTTCGAGAGCCTTTTTTTCCATTCTAGGAGCATCATCTAATTGTTGGGAAGGCTTCATTCTTTTTCCAGGATAGTGAACAACAGATAGCATGTCAACATAGGACTCTTTCAGGTATCTGAGGCTGTTATCTTCTGTGGGACTGGGCATGCAGGAAAGAGAAGAAGTGGAGGTCACATCACTGGTTGGAAAGGGGCCTTGGTCATGCAGTCGTTTCTGTTTCTGTATTTTGTTATTTTGACCTGTTGTTGAGGGATAGTCTTTGGAAGAGAGGTCAGTCTTCCAAGATGACTCTCCACTCTTGGTGGTGTGCTTAGGACATCTTCTCCCCATGAAACCTTCTTGCCACAAACTCACATCAGAGGTAGAATGGAAGTGAAATCCACTGTGGTGGGACTCTTTTCTCTTGGGAGAGATCTTGTAAGCTCTCACTTTTTCTCTCTCTATCTTCGTGGCACTTCCATCAGGAAAATCTATGTGGACCAAAGTTTGTGGGGTCTGGATGTCAGCGAGCTGCATCCCAGGGTATGAAGCCTGTCGGTCCAACTGGGTATCAATACACTTCGTGCAAACTGGGGGTGGGGAATGAAAGGGAGTAGAGCGTGAAAAATACAAACTCTACATCATAGATACAGATGACATCCCAAATTATGTTTTACATTCAGCAGTCTCTTTGCTGGGCTGAAGGGAACCAAGTTTTCTTGCTCATCAGTTAGGGGACAGTAGCTCAGGCAGGGGCTGTAACTCAGTGGTAGAGCACAAGATCCCCAGCATCAACAGGTAAGGCTGGAAAATTCCTGTCTGAAACCCTGAAGAGCTGATACCAATCAGTGTTGACAATACTAGGTTAGATGGACCAACGGTATGACTCTATAGAAGGCACTCTTCCTATAGAGCTTCGGCTAAATAAATGTTCCTAACTATCTGTGGTCCCCTCTACAAGGATTCGCTTTTTGCGCCAGGTTAGGCGATTATGCGCATAATCGCAGAAGCGCATTTACGCCTAATCCCTCTGCACGAGAGGCGGCGACAGGCGGCGAAGCGCATTAATGGATGACCAAAATGCGCTTTACAAGTAGTTAATGCGCATAAGCACTTGTTCACATAGTCAAAATGCGCTTTAACAGCCGGAGCAAAATAAAACTCGCTGTTTAACGCGCATTCGATAATGCGCATAATCGGAGAGATAACACGCCTCTACGCCCGATTTGCACTCCGTTCTTGTAGAGGTAAATTTTTTAAAGCGCCTTGAAAGAGCTTTAAACCTCTCTTGTAGAGGCAGCCTGTAAGAGACTCGAATGTGATGCAAATTCTGGGATGCTACAGCGGGTGACTTACATCTCTATCATATGCTACAATTATTGTTTTTACAGTGCCACAAATCAAAGGATTATATCCCCCCCCCCAAAAAAAAATCTGTAGTGTGTTTGCCTTGTGTGCCAAATAGCAAACCGGATGCATAGTTCATATGGTTTCAGGATTCTTTTTGTGTGGAATTTTACTGATGTACATGTGCATCAATAAAATCAATTACAGAAATTACAGAAGGGATCTGCAACAAAATGTTATAGTGTGGAGTTCTTCTGTTTGCTGTTCAGGTCAATCAGTCATGCCCCCTCCATGATACTCCATTCCATTCCTCCTCACCCAGTATCCCATTCCCCATCTCAACAGTCAGTCGGTATTCCATGCCTGCTGAGTCCAGTTCTCATTGGGCTGTTCAGGGATCCCTCCTTTGCTTAGTACTATTTTTTCCTAAAGTTTTTTTTAAAAAAAAACTAGGCCTGCTTGATATCTCCTTCTTGTATGGGGGTGTGGCCATTTTGGCTACATAGATCAGCACTCATACCTGAAGATGAGAGTTAGACCCCCTCTAGATGGATTCTGTTTGACGCCTGTTCCTCCGATTATTCGCATCTTCTCGGAAGCGCTTTATCGTAAATGCTTGTATGCAGGGGGTAATTGAGCACTCAACTGGTGACCTTGCCGGTTGTTTCAAATGTGCTTTACAAGTAGTTAATGTGGAGAATCGCTTGTTCACATAGTCAAAATGCGGTTGAACGGACGGAGCAAAATAAAACTCGCTATTTAACGCGCATTCGATAATGCGCATAATCGGATGTTTAAAGCACCTCAGCCCCCAATTTGCGCTCCTCTGTTGTAGAGGTAAAATTTTAATCAGCCTTGAAAGAGCTTTAAACCTCTCTTGTAGAGGCAGCCTTAGAGGGAATGATTGATTGATCGATCAATCGATCGATCGATTGTTAGAAAATATCCTCATGGAACTTGAATTCAGGAAGAGTGGAATACAGAGCAGAACCACCAGACAAAGGAATAGAGAAATAATCTGGACAAACCAATGTCATCTGTTCAGTCTGTTTAAGCCAGGAAAAAAATCTGCCTGGAAAGACAGAATACAACCAATGCACATGATTTGTTTTTTTTACTCTTCATTCTGTACTGTCCACTCACCACATTCTGTTCTCTCGGTCCGATTTGACACTGTCCGCTGTACACATGGGCCACAGAATCCGTGGCATCTCTTGGCAATACATTGGTCTTGGTTGCTACAGGTGCATCCAGGGGCCTCCCTCACCCAGTCACTACTTTCCCTGTTTATCTGACAGCACAGTCGACCCAGGATCGGGCATTTCATTTCATTTCCATTCTCCGTCACAACAGTTTTACCTGTAGCTTCTACTGATAACTGGGTAACCAGCGGCCTCTGGAATGCGGAACTCGTCTGTTCCACATTGCCTATCCTAGAGGCTTCACTTACGCAGCCACAGCGGGTTCCTCCCGCCACGTTGCCCAGGTCAAAACCCAGCGGCATACTCTCCACAATGGGAAAGCTGCAAAGGATCTGCGGCTCCACACCCGAGGTCCTCTCTTTGCTCAACAACGATCCAGCTAGCTTGTTCAGAAAGGTTTGCTTGTCCTCAGTCTGGTTTGCAAAAGGTGTGTCGTGGCAGTATTTCACACAGCAACAGCAGCAGAGGAGACACACCAGTAAACCAAGGAGGAGCCCTCCTGGACACACAGAGAGAAAGAAGAAAAATGCTCCATGTCAATGTTTATTTGCTTGATTCTATTTTTATCTTCCTTTTTTTTCCCAAAGAGCTCAAGGTGGCATAACTTTGGGCAGCCTTCCCCAACCTGGTGCCCTCCTGATGTATTGCACTACACATTCGATAATCCCCCCCCCCCCCGTTATAGTCCAACACATCTGAAGGGCAGGATTTCCCCAGGTTTGTCCTGGTTTTTGTTCTATCCCTGGGTATCAGGAGGGATTTTCTGTAATTTTCTCTAATGTCCTGGAATTACATGCTTTCCACTTTAAGGTTGTCATTACACACTTACACACACACACACACACACACACACACCACTGCTCCAATTGGGGCCTTAAAGTAGGGTGACCATATGAAAAGGAGGACCGGGCTCCTGTATCTTTAGCAGTTGTGTAGAAAAGGGAATTTCAGCAGGTGTAGGCATGCAGCACCTGGTGAAATTCTCTCTTCATCACAACAATGAAAGCTGCAGGAGCTGTACTAGGGTGACCAGATACAAAAGAGGGCAGGGCTCCTGCAGCTTTCACTGTTGTGATGAAGAGGGAGTTTCACCAGGTGCTGCATGCCTACAAATGACACCTGCTGAAATTCCCTTTCCTATGCAACTGTTAAAGATACAGGAGCCCGGTCCTCCTTTTTATATGGTCACCCTACCTTAAAGGGGAAAGTGTGTCATTGCCAGACATTAAAGAAAAGGCCCCAATTGGAGCAGTTGATGGGGGGGGGGGGGAATGACATGCTTTCCCCTCCTTCAATCGGGCATTTAAGGCCCCAACTGGAGCAGTAGAGGGGACAGAGTGCTTTCCAGGATCTCCAGGAAGTGTGCCATTCCCCCCTGCCACTGGGTGTCCTCTTTTTCGGTTTCCCAAATAGGTTCACTCTACCCAATGTGCAATTTTTAATTACAATCCACAGCAACATAGGAAGATACATTATACCAGGTCTATCATTCCTGCCTAGTGTTGTCTACACTGATTGGCAGTGTCCACCTTTCTAAGTAGAGATGGCAGGGATTGAACCTGGGACCGTCTACAAGCAAACCACGCACTCAGCCACTGAGATATGGTCTGTGCTCATTAACAAGTTGCATTTATACAAAGGGGGCTGTTCAAAATTGGTGTCCCACCTATAGTCTGAAAATGGAGTTGTTGCAACATTTAGTCGATTCCTTGGCTAGTTCAGGGGTGGGCAACGTTTGGGGGTCCGAGGGCAAATTTACCACCCCCTAGAACTCGCCACAGGCCACACCTCACCACAAACAAAATTTCCACCACCGAATTGCTGCAGAAATATGGCAGGAAATCAGTGGCAGTGGGGGGGGGGTGTTAAAGAAAAGCCTGAATTTTCACTTTAAAACAAAGTACATTTTAACGTGTATTTGCACTCCCGGACGCTCCAGGGAGCATAATTTGGATTAAAATGCAACTTTTCCCCCACTGCCACAGCCCTGAAATTTGTCTAAAATTCAGTAGTGACTTGGGAACTGAGGGGGGGGAGGAGGGAGGGCACAGAAAAGGAGAGGAGGGTGCACCCCTGAGCTAGATGAGTCAATTAAAATGCTTTGCTCAACCAAAAGGTGATCACAAATGTAGCATGTCACTTAGGTTCTAGAGACATGGGTTCAAGCATTTACCTAGCAATCCATAAAGCAAGCTGAGGTTCCATGTATTGGGTGGCGGAGAGTGTGCAGCTGATGATGAGGATGAAGGCAGAGATGAAGATGAAGACGCAGACGCAGAGAAAGATCGAAGCGTGCAACCTTCCAGCTTGATGCTCACCACTTGGCGTCCTGCAAGGCTGGGAGGTCTACTACAAATGACTGCAGCAGGAGACTGAATTGTAGCTATCAATGGCTCCATGGAGTTTACCAGCTGACAGTCACACTCCCATGGGTTTTCATGAAGAAATAGGAAGGTGATGGAACCCGGAAGGATAGGCAAGATGGCCAACATGTTTTGAAACAACAGGAGGAACTTCAGTGCTTGCAAAGGCTGGAAGACCTCGTGGTTGATGAACAGGATTTTGTTGCTTGATAAGTCCAATTTGGTTAGCAAGGGCAACCCGTAAAAAGTGTCCATGGAGAGATATTGGATAAAGTTGTTATGCACGACCAGTTCGTCCAATTTGGCTAACCTTTCAAATGCTCTTGGAGGAAGGTATCCAATTCTGTTAACCCCAAGGAAGAGTTTCCTGAGTACCGGCATCTCTGAGAACCACGACTTTCTCAAGTGATCCAAGCTATTGTTTGTTAGAATCAACTCATCAAGGAACAGAAGGCCCAAGAAAGCCATTGGTTCAATCATGCAGCTGAGCAGGTGGTTATTGCTGAGATCTAATGTTCTCAAGCTGTTGACGTGAATTGTGGAAAATGTGAGGTCAGTCAGTGACAAAACCAGGAATCCAGTGATTGACAAGAAATGGAGGTTGGAGAATTTTGTGAAGGACATTGGAGGTATCACACTAAGGTTCCCATACTGCAGGACTATCTTCTCTGTGAAATTTGACAAACCTCCTAAGACTAGAGGTGGAGAGGAGGAAATATTTAGAAAGTAATATATAAGAAAAAGCAATACCTGGCTTCTGAAAGATTAGTGGGAAAGTATGGTGTAGGGCTGTGTGTATTCTGCACTGAAAGTGTGTGTGTGTGTACCCAATTTCTGCTATGAGAAAAGAATTCTGCATCCTGCATAAGCCATGCAGAAAAAGCTAATGTGCAATAGTGTTTGTCTTTCATCTTATTGATTATATTGGTATTCTTCCCTTCCTCCCAGGAGCTCAGGGTCATGTATATTGCTTCTCCCACCTACCTATGTTTCTGATACATGGTTGCCCAGTCCAACAATCTAACCCAGCCTTCCCCAACTTGGTGTCCTCCAGACATTTTGGACTACACCTCCTAGCATTCCTGTCCATTGGCCATGCTGGCTGGGGCTGATAGGAGTTGAATTCCAAAAATCCGGAGGGCACCAAGTTGGGGAAGACTTCTCAAACTGCTACACCACACTAGCATTCATAGTGATAATCATAAAAGGGAATGTAAATAAACACATTAAATTTGTGATCCTAAGCAAACAATGAGTAAATCCCTTTGAATTTAGTGGGACTGATTTTTGAGTAAACCTCAGTTGAAGTCCAACACTCTGTCTACTATTTAAGAATTTTAAAAACCACACACGCACTCACACACCAAGCTTCTCTACACATGAGTGATTTATTGCATGCTCATGATTGGCCACTCACAGACATTTGAGGGTTCTTTACATGACCGTCAACCTCCAGGATGTCTCACGCGCTTTTCTCCACTAACCTCACTTTTTACAAAAATGTAAATAATGCAGTATTTAATTATTGTAGGATTTCCCCAGCATGTAAACTCAGCGTAGTGCTATAATTTTGCCACTAGATGGCAGTGTTTTATTTAACAGAATAGGTTTGCCCAGAGACATTTTCAATTCAAACTCATGTGGTCACCGCTGGTCGCTGCCCAAAGGAGCCCGTAGTGAAGGCTGAAAGACCCGAGAAAAAGAAAGACTGGTAAGGATACGGGGTTTCCCCTTAATGTAGAGACGCCCATTGGCTCTCTTTTGCATAATATATCCTGTTTTTAGCATAATTCATATATTCATATTCATATATGAATGAATGAATTAATTAATGTAGAGACGCCCATTGGCTCTCTTTTGCATAATATATCCTGTTTTTAGCATAATTCATATATTCATATTCATATTGCCAGCTATGCATGGAGTAAAACACTTATACAGAGCACTGACCACTAGAAATCTTTGACAACTCCTCTGGCTTCTGAAATATCAGTAGGCACTGTCACATGCTTTCAAACATGGAACCATGTTTACTCTCATTTTTTTTTATGAATGCTTTTCCAGCTCATCTGTGGAACAGCAGCACACACATGCCAATATATGAGCACCACCCTTTCCTTGCTACGTCTTATCTATGTCTATTCAAAAGTCAGCTCCATTTGTTCAGTGGGATTTACTCACCAATCAATTAGTTTAGCATGGCCAGCACCAACACCTGACATTATTGGGCAGCTGCCAGGGTGCCAGTGCCCTGGCAGTGCCCAAAATTGATGCCTGCCCGTGGTTACCTTTTTACCTCCTCCCCCCCCCCCCAGTCTGGTGCTCTGAACAGCATCAGACAGGTGAGTCTACCTGCTAATTCTCCACAAAGCCTCTCATGTAACATCTCTCTGGGGCATTGTGGTCAATTAAAATGGCACCACACAGCCACTGCTGCTACCAGCCATCATAGTCCTAAGGCGTGCACATGGGGTGTGCCGAGTGTGCACAGGCACACCCTAATTTCCCCGGGTTGGTGGGTCTTTTGCCAGCATGCCCTGCAAGCCCTCAGCCCTGTCCCACACCCGGGGAGCAGACGTGGACTCTGCCCGGCCCAGCTGCCTCCTCCTGCTCCTCACTGCCACCGCTCTGGGCAACCCGTGTGCTGCACCGGCACCCAGAGGCCCAGCTTGGCACGGGCAGAGGAAGGAGCTGCGGCAGCTGCAGTGCCCTGAGCCCTGGGGGGAGGGCAGCAAGGGAGGAGAAGGCCGGAGTTCGGGGCAAGGTGGTGGCGGTGGGTCTGGTGTGGCGCTGAAGCGGGAGGAGGAGGAAATGGTGGTGCTCCTCATGCAGGTGGCCCCAGGTGCAGGTGACACTCCTGCTGCTTTTCCACCCCTGCCCCACTGCTCCAACTGGGGACCTGGGGGTGGGAAAGGCCCCGATTCCCTTGGTGCACACCCTAATGAAATGTGCTGCGCACGCCAAGGAAGCCTTTCAGGGCCACTTTCCCCAGGGCACAACGAAACTAGACCTGGACGTGTGGTACCGAATTACAACTTGTACGTTTTCTTCTCTTCCGCCCCCGATGCCCCAAGAAGAATAAAAAAGAAGCCTCCCTATCCAGAGGTAGCTTTTCCCGAGGCTGGTCAGTGATGGGAGCGGGGAGAATAGCAAACCGAAATGTGTACCAAAACGTAACAAATTCCGAAAACATGCTATTTCAAGTCCGCCAATCTTCAAGTTGCAAATGCAAGCTGGTGCATTGTGGGATGTCTCCGCTGAGACCGCTGCTGCAGGAAAGCGACGGCAGGAGGGCAGCAAGCTCACCGTCAGCTAGTGAAGAGACTTGCTCGCATTCTGCTGTAGATGCTGAGCACAGCCGACACACGAGAGGGCAGGGCAGGGCAGTTCCCACGGAATGCAGGAGCAACGCGGCAAACACGGACATACCTGTTGAAGACAAAACACAGGGGGAGCCCATCTCCTTCGGAATCTCTCCAAAGGGTTGGTGCAGTTTCCAGCGCTGGTGATGCTCGTATGAGAAGGAGCTGCGAGGAATACTGCCCACGATGGGGCTTTGGATTTTTGATCTTACCAAGCATTGGCAGCTCAGAAGTGAGCTACTGCATCCCAGACCCGGAAACATAGGGGTGGGGGAATAGCTCAGTGGCAGAACGTCTGTTTTGCATATTTATTCATTTATTACATTTATATCCTGCCTTTTTTCCTCCAAGGAACTCAATGTAATCCTCCTCCTCTCCATTTTTATCCTCACAACAACCCTGTGAGGTCGGTTGGGCTGAGAGTTTGTGACTGGCCCAAAGTTGCCCAGTGAGCTTCCATGGCCAAGTGGGGAACTAGAACCCGGATCTCCTGACTCCCAGTCCACTACTCTAACCGCTACACCACACTGGCTCTCAATCATATTCAATCTCCAGCTGGGAAAGTCGCCTGCCTGTCAACAATACTGGGCTAGGTGAACCAATAAGCCAGGGCTCTCAGGACTGAAACCTGAAATGTTTTGATGAGCAGGGATAATGACATAATCTGCCACCCCTCCCAAAATTTCTGTTCCTTCTCAGTTTAGCTGTCGTTCTCACAGCAAAGCAAATGGGTTTTCTCCCAGGGGTTAAGAAAAGAAACGCCTGGAAATTTCTAAACTGTGGTGGCTTTATGCTCTGTCCATGCAAACTCAGATCTCTCCAACCAAAGTCCAACTCACGAACTGCTACATTGCCATTTCTAGGACTATCAGCTCATGAATTGGGTATCAATCATGCTACGCTCATCCTCTCTTTGAGTACATATGTAGCTATAGAAACCATGGAATAGGTCAGCATTCTTCAACCGGTGGGTCGCGACCCAAACATGGGTGGCAAGATCAATCCTGATGAGTTGAAGCAAAGCTGTTGCCACCATATTGTGAAATTGTGAAAACGGGCCCCATGTTGCAGGTTGGGAGTCTGAGGTGGGTCTCAGGTCTGGATCAGTTGAAGACCGCTGGAATAGGCTCACACCACTGCCTGCATTTTGGACTCTCCTTGGGGCCGTGGCTAAAGGGACTGTCATGATGAGTACTTGCATTTCAAAAGTTACCACTAAACTAGGGTGACCATATGGAAAGGAGGACAGGGCTCCTGTCTCTTTAACAGTTGCATAGAAAAGGGGATTTCAGCAGATGTCATTTGTAGGCATGCATAGGCTGACCATACGAAAAGGAGGATAGGGCTCATGTAACTTTAACTGTTGTAGAGAAAAGGGAATTTCAGCCAGTGTCATTTGTATGCAGTTAGTTCCTGGTGAAATTCCCTCTTCATCACAACAGTTAAAGGTGCAGGTGCCCTGCCTTCTTTTGTATAGGGTCACTCTAGTATAGTGTCTGCACCTTTAACTGTTGTGATGAAGAGGGAATTTCACCAGGAACTAATTGCATACAAATGAGACTGGCTGAAATTCTCCTTTCTCTACAACAGTTAAAGTTACATGAGCCCTGACCTGGATTTTATCTGGTCAGCCTAGGCATGCAGCACCGGGTGAAATTACCTCTTCATCACAACAGTTAAAGCTGCAGGAGCCCTGCCCTCTTTTGTATCTGGTCACTCTAGGCATGTTGAAAAATAGCACAACGGGGAACAAGCTGGATAAGAAAGAACCTTTCTCTCTGCTGTGCTAAGTCTCTCGTTGCAGGGATTTGTTCATTTTTTTTAATTATGGTGAAGCATTCAAACAACTTCCCCATGGTACTATCCTTCTGGCCTCCTCAACTGTCTACCATCTCATTCATAGGCATTTATAGACCAAGCCTTGTACTCATTGGACTTTACAATTAATCCTGCCACCCACACAAACCCACCAATTTACAGATGTTTCAGGAGTTTTATCTTGGATTAAACACTATGTACAAGTTTTACACAGATCCTGGTGTATGCATTTCCTAGCCCAAAACAAAGAATTCCCTTAGCTCTTTCAAATAATATAAAAGGTTGCGGGTTTTCTCTCTCTCAAAAAAAATTACGACCTGAAATAACTTACATTTTTTTCTCAGAACTGTCCTTGACTTGGCCATTTCAAACTTCTGCTTTGTTTGACAAAGGAGATATATTGCCAAAATATGTGTGCCTCTCTGAGCCTGAGATCATAGTTCAGGAAGTGGTCTGCTTGTCCAGATCAAAGACGTGTTATAGATGAACAATCTCCTGAATAAACCGGATGCTAAAATACTAAAATTAGTTAATGGGTCAGATCCATGCTTAGAGCAGACCCACTGAACGCAATGGGACTTAAGTTAGGCATAACTAATTTGTACCACTGATTTCGAAGCATGCCAAAGGATGCTTCCAGATGGAGGCCTGCTTGTGGTACCAGTCCAAAGAGCTATTCTGTCTTTTCCTACATAACAATTTTTTTTTTTTAATGTGGAACGAAAAAAAGAGGGAAGTAGCTGTGGAAAAACATAGTAAGGCTACAAATAGAAGATCCCCCATAAAATTCTGTGCATGAGGAAGGGCAATAATAAAACCCTCATCTGGGAGCACCTAAGTCTGGATCCAAATCAATCCACCTACATCTACTCAGAAGTAAGTCGCATTGAATTCAAAGGGAGTTACTCCCAGGTCAGTTGATATAAACTTGACATGGCTTTACCACATGAATGGGGAACCTCTGGTTGGGGGGGGGGCAAATCTGGCCCTCCTGGAGTCCCAATTCCACATACCCCTCCCCACAACTGTAGGGTGACCGTATGAACAGGAGGACAGGGTTCCTGTATCTTTAACAGTTGTATAGCAAAGAGAATTTCAGCAGGTGTCATTTGTAGGCATGCAGCACCTGGTGAAATTCCCTCTTCATCACAACAGTGAAAGCTGCAGGAGCCCTGCCCTCTTTTGTATCTGATCAAACTAGGCAGGGCTCCTGCAGCTTTAACTGTTGTGATGAAGAGGGAATTTCACCAGGTGCTGCATGCCTACAAATGACACCTGCTGAATTTTTCTTTGCTATACAACTGTTAAAGACACAAGAGCCCTGCCTGGCGTCATCAGATACAAAAGAGGGCAGGACCCTGTCCTCCTTTCCATATGGTCACCCTAGCTGTAAGAGGGCTCCCCAAATGAAGCAGTGCTGGTATATCGCATCTTGATTCACCTTACTATCTAAAGGCTTGGGAGACAATTACGTCCAGAGTCTAAAATTACCTAACTGAACCACTGACTACAAATGTCCCCAAATATATGCAACCTCAGGACAGCGGGTTAAATGAAATAATAAGTCAACAAGGTTCATGCAGCCACCCTCTAATTCTTGGTGCACATATTTATTTTAACATTGTGCTCATTCCATTTAGGATGAGAAAAGATAGAAAAAAAGAAATTTGCAGCCTTTAAAAAGAACCAAACAAGACAAAACTGAACCATGGATCAGAATGCTGGTGATGAGTATTACATGTTCCTTGCTATTTTTTATTTAACCAAAAGAGTTTGTCTCCTAGCAGATTTTATAACACAGACATGCACTTGTAACAGCTTTGTCTTCCATATGAACGCGTGCTAAGCGATACAGATCAAACATAAAATATGCTTTGAATCAACAGATATGATTAAAATAGCAAGTACATAAGCTACACTGATTCCTATGTGTCTAAGGAGCAAAAAATGGATTCAGTTTTCCGCTGGGGCAGAAAACGGAATGGAGAACAGTCAATATTACAAAAAGAGTGTTTGTAATGAGGATTGTTGTGAACAAGGATTTCTAATGATACAGCTCAACTACAACACAAGTAAATAATTTAATAATTGCCAACAATACCGTTCGCAAAAATTAAACTGTCATGTCAACATAAATCAAAGGACTCAACTGTGACAGCTAAATAAGTGTTTCCATAGCTTTCTGGTCGTTCACCTTGCCTCTAGCCAACCTTTTAAAAAATAAAACAAAAAATACATAGCCATTTTATTAATACATGTATTTCCTGGCTTCAGAATATGAATCTTGGGGACTTACATTGCTCACCTCAAATCTGCCAAGGGTACTGTAGTTGCATCCTGCATTATCATAGAATCATAGAATAGTAGAGTCAGAAGGGGACTGTAAGGCCATTGGGTCCAACCCCCTGCCCAATGCAGGAATCCATCTTAAAGCCTCCCTGACAGTTGGCTGTCCAGCTGCCTCTTGAAAGCCTCTGGTGTGAGAGAGCCCACCACCTCCCTTGGTAATTGGTTCCATTGTTGTACCGCTCTAACAGTCAGGAAGGTTTTCCTGATGTCCAGCCGGAATCTGGCTTCCTGTCACTTGAGCCCATTATTCCGTGTCCTGCCTTCTGGGATGATTGAGAAGAGACCCTGGTCCTCCTCTGTGTGACAACCTTTCAAGAATTTGAAGAGTGCGATCATGTCTCCCCTCATATTGCTTTGTTTCCAGACCCCTGATCATCCTTGTTGCCCTCCTCTGAACACCCTGGGACTGAGCAGCAGGTTGGACAATGTCCTCCAAGGTCCCTTCCAGCTCTAAAATTCTATGATTCTTTTCACGCTCTGACTGTCATCTGAGTCAGAGAAAAATTCAAATCCTTTCCACCTCCCTGACACCCAGATCCAAAAACCCTCCCCCTTCCAAGTTTACTCCTCATACCCCCATTCTCTTCGGTCCAGCAACCTTTGCTACTCCTGTTGTTCCAACAGCAATGAGGGAATGCCAAACTAAGAAATATGTGAAAGTCATAAAAGCATTTCATTTATCTGTTTTTTTAAAAAACTTAAATAACAGTCTTGAGCAGGGGACCAGGGCAACTAAGGCCATGACATCTAGGTGCAAGGAGGCAAACCATTTCCCCTCATGCCATGGTCCTGGGGGTAGGGGCAATCCAGACTCCAAAGGTGCTATTCACCATGGAAGGGAAGCTGCCCTTGACACCAACTTTGGAAGTAGCAGGTACTCAGCGGCAATGACAATATTGTGTTTGGCACATTGTGTGAATTTGCATGAGCCTAGTAATGATCTCTAGTGATGGTCCTTCTTATCTGTCCCAACACCAAAGAAGTCATTGGTGGCTGCTGTAATTGGCAAGTGAGATAAGCAACAGCCCTCCATCCAGTAATTCCTGGGGAAGGCTGGCATGTCCCCAAAACATATTTGAAGAACATTGCTCTCCATCAACGTTCCCCAACTGGGTGCCTTCCAGATGTGGTAGACTATAATTCCCAATGGCCATGGTGGCAGGATTTGATGGGAGCTGAAGTCTAACCCATCTGGAGAGCACCAGGATGGGGAAGGTTGCTCTACATCAAGGTTGGCCAAATCTCACTTTCCATTTTCAAGGTATGGTAATTTTAGAAGGATGCATGGTGAAAGATTGAGTCTACCAGAAGGCAGAAGACTGTGTAACAAAAAAAAGGTCATTTAGGGTGTCCGGCACACAACTTCTCACCTTCAGAATATGGCTTCAGAATATGTTTAAGACATTCTAGAATGGCATTGTGAGGAATTGTGTGTTTGCTTCTTCAGTGCCTGTTTGTCTAAAGCCACCAAAGGTACCCTCTTCTATTAACATCAACCATGCAGCTTTCAATAATCCTCTTTGTTTTAAAAGTATTGATCTATTTTGGACTACACAGATTAGTACATGAAACATGACATTGGAGTTTGATGTGGTCTACTTGGATTTGGTCAGGAACTGATTAATAGCATGGATTCGATGGGTCTGTTTCCATCTCTCCCTGGTCCACCTCCCACGATTCTCAACAACTTCATGCAGTAGATTGATGTAGTTATTATCGTTATTTTCCAGTAAGACAACATTGTCATCGTATGGAGAACTTCTGAGAGCAACGTTAACTGATGATGGTGGAGATGGAGGGATTTCATGGCGAACTCCAGGCTGAGAAGATGTTGGTTTTGATGGCAGTTTATTTTTTACATCATTGGTTGCTTTGATTCCAGATTGTGAGGTGTATACACATCTAGTAGCAACTGCTAGCTTAGATTCTTTCCGAAGTGGATACTTTGGTTGGTTGGTTGCTTTTGCCTCTGCATTTAATTCGGTTCTTCCATCATGTATTTGATCATCCTTTCTCAAACATTTAAATAGATCACACTGCCTTTGTGGTTCTTTGTTAAATTGTGGTTCTTTGACATCTATTGACTCACCAGCAGTTTTTACATTTGATTCACTCTTAGATGGAGGCCCAGTTTCTTTGGCTAATTTTGCCACTTTGTTTAACTCAGGTTCACCATCAATGCATAGTTGGTGTTCCTTCCTGGGATCTATATGTAACCATTGCTCATCAAACCCTGGTTTCCAAGCATCCAGTGACTCATCAAGGCGAAGAGTGGGCAGGAAGTACTGTGCTATGAAAGATGCTCGAACACTGCACTTATTTGACCTCTGGCCCATGAAGCCTCTTCCATATGGCCATGTGAAAGATCGCTTCAAAGAGACCAAGTGGTTTCCATCTCTAGTAATCACATCATTTTCAAGTTGAGCACCAACTTTTTTTTCAGCTACGGAGGCAACACTTAAATATAAGAAGGGTTCAGCGTTTTCAACACTGTTGTAACTTTTAACATCCTCCTCAAGTGTTTCTGAACTCTCATTATCCTGCAGTATTTGCTTTGTTGCTTCAGAAGGAACTTTGACCCTTGGTTTTTCTATACATACTTCAGTTAGGAAAGGCTTTGCATTGCTGTGGGTTTGAAATTTCTTTTCATCACACTCCTTCGGTTTCTGATCATTCCACAGTACCATAAAATTGTGCAAGTCCTCACCGCTGTCATGGATTTTGTCGTTCAGGGACACGTAAGGCATTGTCAGGGTTGCATCAACCAAACCCATATTCTGCTGTTGTTCCTGGTGGAACTCTGTTCGCAGTAGAATGGCGGAGGCAGAGTTGGCACGTGTTTTCAGCATTCTCGTTTCAGAAGCCATGCCCATCTCTGTGGCTCTAATTTTTTCATCAAGCTGTTGACACTCAGACATGGAATCAGCCTGGTTACTTGGTTCCGTGCAGATGCCTGGATCAGCAGCTTCTTTGCTCGGTTGGACTTGTTTATTGTTGTGTTTCATCAGCCAGATCCAAAACAACAATACAATGAAGGAAATGAACACTGCCCATAAAAAAGAAGAAGTAAAAATCAAAACAGCTCAAAAACGTGCATACATTCCCATAGAAGCAGAAATACAATGACAATTTTCCAATCGGAAAAGATACCATGGAATACTCAGACAATTTTTATACTAGGAGCTAGCAATGGGGCACCTATGAGTGCACTAGCTGCTACCAAGATCCCAGAGTGTTCCCACAATCAGCTTTTCCCTACCTCTGTTAAAGTCAGCAGAGCAATCTCACTCCATTGACTTTAACAGAGGTTGGGAAAAGGGTGCCCTGATAAAAAATGGTTTGGGTAGGGAGCCCACCCTAACAAGGGCCCTAGGGACAACAGGATCCTTGGTGGTGGGCAGGCTTCCCTTCCACTTAAGTCATTTGGGGGCAGATGACTGTAGGGCAGATGACTGTAGGCCAGGTTGCTGCCGTTTTTGCAACCCCCCGCACTTTCATGGCCCACCCCCTGCCCTCTGCCTGGGCTTCTGGCAACCAATTGGGCCCCTTCCGCCCAGGAATGCCTCCACATTGATGCTGGAGTGAGGTTAGATGGTGGAAGGGCCATGCTCACCTCGCTCCAGTGTAAGTCCACGACTTTTTAAATGCAGAGTTTCGCGGGAAAGCCCCGAGGTGGCTCCTGCGATATAGAACCAATGCAGCGCCACCACGGGGCTTTTAACACATATAGACAGACCCCTTTCTCCCAATGCTGTTAAAGTAAGATCATTCCATAGACTTGAAAATCAATGCAAAAAAACAGCTGGAGGGGAGCAAGAAAAGAGAGAACCCAGAAAGGAGGTTGTGCTCAGAACATCAGAAGTGCCATGCTGGATCAGACCGAGGGTCCATCTAGTCCAGCACTCTGTTCACACAGTGGCCAAACAGCTGTCGACCAGGGAACCACAAGCAGGACATGAATGCACCCTCCCACCCACGTTCCCCAGCAACTGGTGCATATAGGCTTACTGCCTCGGATACTGGAGGTAGCACAGAGCCATCAGGACTAGTAGCCACGGATAGCCTTCTCCTCCAGGAATTTATCCAACCCCTTTCAAAGCCATCCAAACTAGTGGCCAACACTGCATCTTGTGGAAGTAAGTTCCATAATTTAACTATGCGCTGTGTCAAGAACTACTTCCTTTTATTTGTCCTGAATCTCCCATCAATCGGCTTCATGGGATGACCCCGGGTTCTAGTATTCTGAGAGAGGGACAAAAATGACTCCCAATCCACTTTTTCCACACCAGGCATAATTTTGTACACCTCTATCAGGTCTCCCCTAGCCTCCCTTTTTCCAAGCTAAACAATGCCAGCTGTTGTAATTTTCCCTCATAGGGGAGATGCTCCAGCCCCTTGATCATTTCAGCTGTCCTTTTCTGCCCTTTTTCCAGATCTATAATATCTTGTTTTAGGTGTGGTGACCAGAACTGCACACAGTATTCTAAGTGTGGTTGCACCATAGATTTGTAGAAAGGCAGTATAATGCTGGCAGTTTTATTCTCAATTCCTTTTCTTATAATGCCTAACATAGAGTTTGCCTTCTTTATAGCGGCCGCACGCTGGGTTGGTATTTACATCGAGCTGTCCTCCACAACCCCAAGATCTCTTTCTTGGTCGGTCACCACCAGCTCAGATCCCATCAGGTTATACTTGAAGTTGGGTTTTTTTTTTTGCTCCAATGTACGTCACCTTACACTTGAACCGCATCTGCCATTTGGATGCCCATCCTCCCAGCTTGGAGGGATCACTTTGGAGCTCTTCACAGTCTCTTTGTGTTTTAACAACCTTAAATAATTTGGTGTCATGAGCAAACTTGGTCACTTCACTGCTCACTCCTAATTCCAGATCATTTATGAACAAGTTGAAAAGAATTGGTCCCAATACTGACCCCACTATTTACTTCCCTCCATCGGGAGAATTTACAATTCATTCCTACTCTCTGATTTCTGTTCTTTAACCAGTTACTGATCCATAAGAGGACCTCTCCTCTTATTCCATGACTGCTAAGTTTGTTCAGGAGTCTTTGGTGAGGGACTTTATCAAATGCCTTTGGAAGTCCAAATAAACGTCCACAGGATCACCCCTGTCTACATGTTTGTTGACACTCTTCAAAGAATTCTAGAAGATTGGTGAGACAGGACTTGCCTTTGTGGGAGCTGTGTTGATTCTTCTTCAACAGGACATGCCTTTCTATATGCTTACTAATTTTGTCTTTAATAATGTTTTCAACCATTTTACCTGGAATAGATGTCAAGCTAACCAGCCTATAATTTCCTGGATCCCCCCTGGATCCCTTTTTGGTGTTACATTAGCCATTTTCCAGTCTTCTGGTACATAGGCTGAGCTTAGGGACATGTTTCATATTTTGGTCCGAAGATCCGCAATTTCATATTTGAGTTCTTTGAGAACTCTAGGATGGATACCATCCGGGCCTGGTGATTTATTTGCTTTCAAATTGTCAATAAGGTTGAGAGCTTCATCTTTTGTCACCACTATTTGCCTCAGTTCCTCAGACTTCCTTCCTGAAAACATCAGTTCAGGCATAGGCATCTGTCCTGTATCTTCCGCAGTGAACACCGATGCTAAAAATTCATTCAGCTTCTCTGCAATCTCCCTGTCATCCTTTAGTACTCCCTTAACTCCGTTGTCGTCCAACAATCTACCTGCTTCCCTAACTGGTTTCCTGCTTCTGATATATTTAAAGATTGCTTTATTGTTGGCCTGAAACATATTGAAACACTGTACTGAAACGTACCTAAACAGGCTAGCAAGGTTGGCAATCCAACTTTATAGAAGCTGCTCCCAAGAGCTGATGACACGATGTCTGGTGGGCAGTTCAAGTCTGAGATGTTCCAGACTTGAACTCCTTCCAGCCTTGGTGGACTGTGGCACACGACGGAAGTAGCATCTTCAAGTAACGATGCATTGATCAGCTCTGAAAAAATAACAACACATACCATAAAGATGGCAAAGCACTGAATGTTTGCAGCTATTCGTTTGTGAACCCTGTGATGTTTCTCTAGCCCTATTTATGCTTTCTGCGGTTTATCTAAAGTGCTGGTATTGACTTTTACAACCTTAAACCAGCCTTCTCAATCATGGCACCCTCCAGCATCTGCCTTGCTGCCTGGGGATGATGGAAGCTGTAGACCGACACATCTCAAGGGTACTGGGTCGGAAAATAGATGCTTAAACCGTTTGGGACTTAGTTAGCTGAAGACCTGCCTTCACCCCTATCAGTCTGCCTATATCTTTGATACCTGAATCTGAATCTCTGCTGGAACGCCTACAAGAACAAGTAAGTTGGTGGGCACAAGATCCCATCACTGGCCCCATGTATGTGGAATGTGGTGCCAATTGGTTTATGTTAGGGACTCCCGTAGCAACCTAGCCGCCTCCCTCTGTCATATCTCCCTCGGCTCTCTGCTATTCCAATGACTGCTCCCTGTTTTCCTCCACCTGTTTCTCATAAAATCCCTAAATTCACCACAAAAGTAAAGCAAAGCAAAACAAAACATAGAATCACGTAGCATTGGAAGGTATCTTGGAGACTATCTCGTCCAACCCCCTGCTCTGTGAAGGATGTAACCGCAGCATCCCTGACATATGGCCACCCAGCCTTAAATATCTCTAACGAAGGAAATCTCCTCTTCTCCATTCCCCTGTTGAACAGCTTGTGCCCTTAAGATTTTTTTCCTAATGAAATCTGCTTCCCTGCCATTTCTCACCCATTGGTTTAAGTCTTATACTCAGGAGCAATAAAGCACAAGTCTCTACGATTCAAGATTTCAAATACCTCAATAAATAGCAATTGCATATAACAGCAACACACATTTTGTAGAGCAACCCTCTACAAATATTCGGTTTGATGCCCGGTTGTCCGATTATGCGCATCTTCTAGCAATCACCTAATCCCTATACACAGGAGGCGGTGAAGCGCATTACCGGTTGTATGAAACGTGCTTTAAAGTGTTTAAATGTGGAGAATCGTTTGTTTACATGGTCATAAGGCGTTTCAACTCCCGCGGTAAATTAAAACTCGCTATTTAACGCGCATTTGATAATGCGCATAATCGGACAGAAAAAGCGCCTCGAACCCCGATTTGCGCTCCGCTCTTGTAGAGGTAAAAATTTTAATGCACCTTGAAAGAGCTTTAAATTGCACTTGTAGAGGCACCCTCAGTGCTATTTTAGTGGAGCGTGATTCATACATCTTTGAAATAAAACAACTGCTGCAAATTGCACACTTAGATGGACAAACAGGCCACCCATTCCATAGACCTAGAATTAAAATGATGTTCACCAGCACATTTACCTTGGAGGAATAATCCAAAATCCCGAAGTTCACAGGAGCAATGCCACGGATTGCCGCCAAGTTTCATTGCTGGAGGGATCAGCAGACCACTGAACACGTCTCTTGTTAGTGTTGTTAAATTGTTGCTAGAGAGGTCAATCAATCTTAGCTTGGACAAGCCCTTAAAACTCCCACTGACAATCTGATAGATTTGATTGCTTGCCAAATTCAGCGTGGTGAGGTTGGAGAAGTTGGAGAACATGTTTGGGCTGATTCTGGCAATGAGGTTTTGAGCTGCCGTTAGGTTCTCTAAATGCCCCGGCCTAGAAAGCCAGGATGTCATCACGTTAGTTAGACTGTTCTGATACAGGCTAAGTTTGGTGAGGCTTTGGAAAGCATGGAAAGCTCCAGGTTCGATGTTTGTGATGCCGCTGTTTGCTAGAGCGAGGCTGGTGACCGATACCAGGCTTGGGCTATTGAAGACAGTCGAGTTGATCACTCCAAGATTGGTTACCACAAACAGAATGGAAGTCAGCCCTTCTGGAAAGTCTACAAGGGAAAAAATTACTTGAGGATTAGCTTCAGTTCTTATCTGACACCCAGCACATGTTGCTAGTCCTGATGCAGGTAATACATTTATTTCAGAGGTCAAGGTCCTGCCCCATTTTTATTTTTACATCCACAGAAATCTTTTCCTTCTAGTTTAAAAAAGTATGGATCTCTTACATGGAGAGTTTCATAGTATGCTGATGAGCAAGGAATTCTGACCTTGAATAGTTCAACAATAAGGAGAGAAGAGGGGTTCCCCCTTCTAAATTAGGCTGTTAGAATCTCTGATCGGCTGTAGATTTGTACCTATATATGGACTGAATATCATCCCAGCGTCTTGCTTATAGGATGCACTGGGTAACTGGTGGTATACCATGACCCACCATTTTGTTTCTGACTCCACCCATTTTCCAATGCCAGTTGGGAATCTTGGTATCCAATTAAAAAAAACAAAGTAAATCCCAGAAACCTGGCCAGATCTACACCAAGCAGGATATTACACTTTACAGTGTGAAAACTGTATACAGAGTGTGACCTGGGCCCCAACAGTTGTCACTACTGTTATAAACCGTTTTAAAGCAGTAGTGTAGATCCCTACCCTGACTAGCAGTGGCTCTCCAAGGTCTCAGGCAGGAGTTTTTCCCACCCCTAAGTGGAGATGCCAGGCATTGAACCCAGACTTTCTGCACGTAAAGCCACCAAGTTACAGCCCTTCCTCAACCAAGTTCAAACACAAAAAAAGCCTTTGGGAGGGAACTCACCATTTGGAATGGAAGAGCAGAAGAACTCCTTTTCAAGAACGCACTGAAATGTGGCGAGCTGGATTGACACCCAAAGCAAAGCAAGTCTAAAGATCACTGCAACACCAAAGAGAGGCTTGTGTTATTTCAATGCACTGAAAATGCACTTACTCATTTGAAGATTTTTTATCCCACTCTGCAGCCAAAAAAAAGCTCACAAAGGAGCTCACAATCAATCAGCAAAAAAGACAGTCCCTATCTGCATGCTTGTAGGGTGACCATATGGAACGGAGGACTGGGCTCCTGTATCTTTAACAGTTGCATAGAAAAGGGAATTTCAGCAGGTGTCATTTGTAGGCATGCAGCACCTGGTGAAATTCCCTCTTCATCACAACCGTTCAAGATGCAGGAGGGTCACATTTACAGATAAAAAATAAAAAATGGGGGGGGGGAGGGTAGAGGAACGGGGCAGCCAGAGGGAGGTCAGTGGGAGGAGAGTAGCTCCTGCTTTACGGTTTTGTTTTAAAAAATATTTTTCTAGTATTTTATAGGCTCATGGGTGCAGCGAGTTGGAGGCTCACTGGACCACCCCCTCCCCCCATCCCAGCAATAGCGCCCAATCAGGGGGCGCCATTGTCCCGGCCCCGCCTCCGCCATAATATCGGAGCGAGGCGACAGACGGCAAATCCATGTCTGTGCCTTGCTCAGTGGGAAAAGTCAGGGTAAGTGCCCGACTTTTTTAAAACCAGAGAATCGGGGGTTTGCCCCTGGATGGCTTCGGGATGGCAGCTGCATCATATAGATCATCTGCCACCACTCCGAAGCCACCATGGGGCAAACTGCTCATCAAGATGTGCCCCCATCCAGCCAGCTAGATAGACATGACATATTTTAAGATACTCCATTCCATTATCCCCCGACCCCAACAGCTCCATTTCCTGTTTCGCTTTGATGCCCGGTTGCCCAATTATGCGCATATACGGATAAGCGCATTTACTCCTAATACCTATTCACGAGAGGCGGTGAAGCCATTACGGGCTGTATGAAACACACTTTAAAGTTGTTGACATGCGGAGAATTGCATGTTTACATGGCCATAAGGTGCTTTAACTCCCGCGGTAAATTAAAAGTCGCTATTTAACGCGCATTTGAAAATGTGAATAAACGCGCATGGACCTCTGATTTGCACTGTACAGCGGTAGTTGCTCATCACCAAAATTTGTTATTAGCATAGCCAATAAGTGTAATATCGTACAACTTACATTTCATGTTGGGCATGTTCTTCCTTCCATTCAGAGAGAAAGAAGTCCACCCCGGCTCCTTTAGGAACATACTAAGAACTTTGCAAGAGAGATGGCATGTCATAAATTGTAGGCTTGATGCTTACTGCCTCCGTTCAGCAGCCAGACAAGTCAAAACCTGTTATGTGTTGATTTGCCCCCTTCTGAGGGTGGGGGGGTCCCAATTTTCCACTGTGGCCACACACATGGTCCATATAGCAGCATCTCCATAGTATTACCATGGAGCTTTCCCATTAGTAGTGAATATGTTAACCATTTTAGAGGATAAACATTAAAGGGGCACAGTGAGTCGTAAAAGTAAAACACTTCCTCCGTTTTACCCAGCCACCTCTTTCCAGCTCAATCAGCTGAAGTTGTACAGAATTATAGATCAAAGAAGAATTTGTCTGGTCTTAGAATGTAACTATTTAACTCAGCTCCAGCTATTCTATGATTCTATCAAAGAATCATAGAATAGTAGAGTTGGAAGGGGTCTCTAAGGCCATCGAGTCCAACCCCCTGCTCAATGCAGGAATCCACCTTAAAGTATCCTTGACAGACAGCTGTCCAGCTGCCTCTTGAAGGCCTCTAGTGTGGGAGAGCCCACAACCTCCCTAGGTCATGGGTTCCATTGTCATACTGCTCTAACAGTCAAGAAGGTTTTCCTGATGCTATCATGTCTCCCCTCAATCTTCTCTTCTCCAGGGCCTCATCTACAAGAATTCGCCTTTACGCCTGGTTAGGCGATTATGCACATATTCGCAGAAGCGCATTTAAGCCTAATACCTCTGTACGAGAGGCGGCGAAGCGCATTACTGGATGACTGAAACGCGATTTAAACTGTTGACATGCGGAGAATCGCTTGTTCACATAGTCAAAATGCGCTTTAACGGCTGGAGCAAAATAAAACTCGCTATTTAACGCGCATTCGATAATGCGCATAATCGGAGAGAAAACACGCCTCTACGCCCGATTTGCGCTCCGTTCTTGTAGAGGTACATTTTTAATGCGCCTTGAAAGAGCTTTAAATGCCTCTTGTAGAGGCAGCCCCAGGTTAAACATGCCCAGTTCTTTAAGTCTCTCCTCATAGGGCTTTGTTTCCAGACCTCAGTGTCACCCATACTGATGTTTGGCTAGGCATTTATTAAACGGGAATGGAAGTGCCCCTCTAGTTGAGGAACAACCACCCCCGCAAAAGATTCTGCCATTATAAGTCTCAACGTTCTTATATAAAAATGACACTTAATAACTTGAAAAATGGGATCTATGATCTACCATATTGTGCAAAATTTCAAACCAATCCAGAATAAATTGGCAGATGTACAGCAAGTTAAAAAGTGCTGGAAATTGAACACATTTGTCAAGCCATGGTTTGGCATATCATATATTTCTTTCAAATTGGGGGGGGGGGGAACTGATGCATCTTGTTCACGCTTATGTAGGAGGTGAGCCTTTCATTCATTTTATGAAGGTCTGAGCGACAACTCAAAAATGTTAAGGTTTTTCTGCCCCCATGAAAGCTATGGCAGCAACTTCTGGCAAAGTAATGTTGGGTATGTTCAGTTTCACTCTGCAGCTAGAATGATGCGGGTATTTATTTATTACTTTTAAGGTGCTGTTTGCTACCATCTGCAGCTTTTATATGCAGTTATATTAAAAGCAATCTTACAAATCTGATGCCAGATGAATGCATTTTAATCATTGTTCCAGTTGATTAGAGGCTTTTTGTTGTGCCTGTAAAAATAATCATTTAAATATTGGAGCCCAAGGAATCAGTGACCTGTATTAAGCGGGCCCGGGATGTGTGTCGCCTCCAGAGTCCATCTCTTTCTGGTTATCATTCCCAACTTGACGGTTAGGAAGAGAGTCACTTCAAGAAGCAACAGCTTCTTAGTGATTAAACAGCACCGTGTGTCTCGGGGGCTTCCCTGCTTGTTCCCACCCTGACTGCCAGCTGCTGCCTGTTGCTTTTGGGACCCCTCAGGGAGTGGGCTCCCATCTTTGGAAGCACATTCCTCTATCGCGTTCTCGTGGCTTCTCTGCCTCATCCAGCCAGACCGGACCGGGCAGCTCAGCCACATCCTGGTTACTAAGTGAGGAGGATGCCCTGCCTCCACTGAGGTTGAGCGTGGAGCAAACGGTGTGTGTTGCCATGGCTCACAAACAGACGAGAGGCACCACAGCCAGTCCAGAGAATTCTCTTCGGAGGCTTCCAGAGGTGACCTTGCTGTCCCCAGGGACTGAGTTCCTGAGGATTTCTGGGACGTTCTGCACAGCCCGGAAGAGCGTCGTGGCCTAGGCCAGGAGGCAGAAGCTCCAGAGGATTTCACTGGAGGGATGGAGGCCCCACTGGAGACCCTCCTACAGCTTCAAAGGTGATTCCCGGACTGGACGGGTCCAGGCAGCTGCTGAAATCAACTGGGGGAAGTCACATGATGGACCCTCCTCCTCCTGCGGGCTACGTGGCAGAAGAGATGGCGGCCGAGGGGCCCGTGCCAGAATGCCCCATTTGCTACCTGTCCTATGATAACATCTTCCACACCCCTCTGATCCTGCCTTGTTCTCACACCTTCTGCTTGGAGTGCCTGGCCAGACTGTGCGCCTTCCTGAAGCCGGACCAGCCCTTCCAGTGCCCGCTCTGCAGGGAGAGCAGCCCCCTGCCCTGGGGTGGAATCCTCAAGCTTCCGGCTAACATGGACATTGTTCAGCAGTTCCCCCCGTGGATGCGGGAGCTACAGCTGGTCTGGCAGGAAGGGTTCCGTCTGTGCTGGCTGAAAAGGCTGCCAGAGAACTCCGAAGACGCGGCCTTCAAGACGCTTGTGACGGTAGACTTGCTTACGGCCGCCTCCCAAGACACCGCTCCCGGCAACCTCGTGGCGGTCCATCGGCCCACTCGCTGGCAGATGTGCTCCCTCCTGTGGGAGCAACACCCCAACATCTTCTGGGCAGCTGGCTTGCTGGCCTTGCTGGTGCTTCTTCCCATGGCCCTGATCCTGGCGTGGCGGCCCTGACCCTCAGGGTGCAGCAGCAGCATTTAGATTGGCTCAGGTCTCCTGCTCGGAAAGCACTCTGCGCCAGGTGTGCATTTGCCTACACAAATGAGCCGCTGGATTTCCTTCTCCGGGGAAGCGCTGACACCCTGGGTTCCTCCGCTTACATAGAAGCTGGATTCTGTCTGTCAACCATGCAAATAACATGCAAACGTGCACGTTACTTGTATTATTCAGTACAGGATTCAAAAACGGTACATCCCTGGTTTCACCCCGGAGCTGCTGGAAGTTAGGCTTGGGCCCACCTTTAGTTTCGGAGGTTTCCCGAGCGATTGTTCACTTGCTTTCATGCCTAACTTTCCTAACAATGAGGGCTAGAAACTTACCCTTTTTTAAAAAAATGCTGAGATTCACCAGCTGCTACGTGTATATTTGCTTGGTATTCAATTCCCAGGGTTAATCCTCAGCTAAAAGAATTAGGTCAGGGGGCTCAAATACTTTCTCAATACTTTCAAACCGAAAGTGAATTTAGACTATTACGAATGCACCGGAGAAAGAGGGTGTTGCTCTATCAGCCTGGGCCTTACGGAAATCTGTACATATAAATTGTTGAATAAATATTAGACTTTGAAGTGAGTATATTGAAAATAATTTGACAGGGGTGTGGCCTCATGGATGCCATGAAAGCATTTATTCAGCTTGTTTCCTCACTGGCTCTGGAGTCAATGTTACATATGCTGGTGTTGTGCATAAATAGTTTGCCTGCCCACAGTAAAGCTGGCTGCCAATTTTTATTATTGGGGGTGGTGGAGGTAAAACTAGATCTGCCAGATGCAAAGGTTATGCATCACTCTGCTCCCTGGTCTGACTTTCATTTACTTTATTTCATTTCTATGCTGCCCAAAAACCACAGCAATCTGTAAGGTTCACAAAATTTCCAACATAATAAACACACAATATAATATCTTTGACATACCAATAAAAAAAGCAGTTAAAAAAGCTAAAAACAGTTCTGATAAAATGCCGGGACTCAACAGAACTGACATTAACAGCCTAATCATACGCCATCACATGCCTGTGAGTAAAGTCTTAACCTGTTGCCAAAAAGATGACAAAGTTGACGCTGGGTGAGCCTCACTGGGAAGAGTGTTCCAGGATTGTGGGGCCACCACTGAGAAGGCCCTCTCCCTTGTCTCCATCCTCTGAACCTCCACCAGGGGGCATTCTCAGATGCTCATCAAAGCGTCCAGGTAAGTCCATACCAGGAGAGGTCATCTATCAGGTATTTCAGTCCTGGGCCACATACAGCATTATAAGTTTTAAAAAAAAACAGCACCTTGAATTGGACTTGAAAATGTACAGGGGCAGCCTGTCTGTTTGGGTTTAGCATGTGGGTTCCACTACAAGGCAGCAGCTCCTATAGAGACGCTGGCCTGTCAGTCCTGCCCTACTGATACAAAGATAAGCATAGACTAATCCTACGTATGTGGCCCTAACTCCTTGGGGAATACCACAGCATCCCTGTTTGATCAGGCCAAGCATCCTTCTAGTCCAGGATTCTGTTTCTCACACTGGCTCGCCACATTACTCCAGGAAGCCCAGCGGCAGGGCAAGAGGGCTCCCAAGCATTTTCTACTCAGGCAGAAATAGACTGTTTCTGAAGATGGAGGCACCAGTCAGCAGTTGAGACGCATGTCCAGGAAGAGGCCTCTCCTCCCCCTCCTCCCTCTTGTGGCAGCAAATTCCAAAAATCAGTTCTGCATTATGTGAAGAAGCATTTCCTTTTGTTGGTCCTAAATCTATTGCCCATCCAGTTCTAGGCTTCTGGGAGTAGTAGAGAAAGCTGAAATGTGGGTGAGGGGGAGGAGGGGGCGGGCAACGAGAAAACTTAGATAAATACGGCAATGTAGGAAGGTTTAATCATTAACAATAATAAATGTTGGTGGGGGGGAAAGGAAATAAGGGCTGAGACATGTTCTATGTGTACTACCAGACTAAAAGTGGCTCAGATACAGGCAATATGAAAAAGGCACAAAATCACAAGACGCTGCTATAGAATCTGGTACTAAGCAGAGTCGCCATTTTCCTAGCAGCATCCAGCTCCTGCATCTTCTTGAACAGTGGCTCAATATTCAGCTCCTTTTCAGCCTTTCCTCATTTATCAGAAAAAGCTTCACTTGTTGAATGCCTGCAAACTTGGCCCCTGGGCCTTCCCACTGGCTCCTACTCTGCCAGTCTTGTTCCATGGGGCTGGAGGGCATCCTAATGCTGCAGTGGATGTTTCTAAGCAGATCGGCCCCTTCCTGGCCTATTATAGCCGCCGGCCGGCCAGCTCTCCCTCTGCAGAGGCTGCTCTCTGCGGTTCAAAACGTGGCCGCCTCCTGAAGCTGCAGCCCTTTTGCTGAGCTGGATCTCAGTAAATGAATCCCGGAGTTGGAGCTGGCGCAGAGGAGGGCGGTGTTTTCACAGGCAGCCAGCGAAGTCAGAGGCCCCGCTCCGTCGAGGCAGGTGGTGGCCACGCAGGCTGTGGGGAGAGAACAAAACTGACCATTGGTGTGCAAGACTCTGCTTTCTTCCTCTGCGTGAAGTAAAAGGAGGCTCAACCTTTCAACATAAATGGTGCCTTCTAATCTAGATTTGTTTCCTTCATGTGCCAAAGAAAGGACTGGAGAGTCTGCACTTGACACCTCTGCATGAAGACACAGGTACAGCAGACGAAGCTTCGCATGGCAGAGAGATGCAGTCATGGAAGATGCTTCCCTGGTTAAGCTGGGCATGCGGCTGCTAAAGGCACCTGATCCCAGTCCCCTCCGCCCCTGGCATTAGGCAGGAGTAGTAACTGCTACTCTGAAACATCCCAAGGATTGGTCTTTAAGCTCCATCACACCTAATTTTTCCCCCTGGTTTGCCTCCGTGCTTTTTTTTACCTCTGATGCAGAAGCGCGTCAAGCTTATGATCCCTTTCACCTGAATAGCTGCTCCTTCGCTCCTCCACTCCACTCCTCCCCTTCTCTTTCTCCCTCCAGTCAGGTCCTATCAGATGAGCACTTCAACTAGACCACCTTTCTGCTGGGCAAAAATGGAATGACCCTTTAGTCTGGCTCTTTGTGGGCCTCAAAGGAGTACAATCCTGTCTCTGCAGAGATTTGGGTGTTGCATGATTTTAAAAAACACTGTGGAGCCTGGGATGCAAGATTTGGGTTTTATACTGAGGCTTGGAGCCGGCTGCTAGGAGAGATCGCTTTTCCCTACCAAGACCTGATGCAATCCATTCAAGCCAACAGCAAAGCTCCCGTCACAGCACACACACCCAATTCCTTTAAAACTACACAGAGGCTTAAAGGCGCATGAAATGCGCTTAGGGAAAATAATCCAGACTTCTAGCGTTCTAGGAAAAAACGGAAAAGGCTGGGGAAGAGGCGGGGTGTCAGCAGGTCAGGGTGAGTACCGTGCTGCAATTCCGCACACCAAGCATGGCGAGAGTGCACTCAATTGCTGGTGTGATGGAGGTCTTTGTCTCAAGGAACCAAAAACCAGCCCTGTTTCACCAGCGCCAGAGAGATTGGAGGTGGCTCAGCAGATGTGGGGTGCATTCTCCCATGCTGGGCCCCTTGGAGATCCCATCATACAGGCAATTGGACCTGGGAGAGGGGATAGATTTCTCCAGGCATTCCAGCCAGGAAAAGGGCAGGATGTGGAAGGTTTGGGAAGGAATAGCCACTGAACCCTTGAAAGCTGCGTTGGGTGCAAACGGTACTTTTTAAAAGTTGATTGATTGATTAAAACATTTCAAAACCAGCCTTCATCCTGACAGTTCTGCGAAAGGCCATGACCAATTTGCCATATGAAATTTTAAAAAGCCAGTAATGACCAAAGTGAGTCACGCAAAATAAGCACAAAGTTGGCTTGGGGGCTGTCTTGGCTCTGCCCCCCTCCACACACACCCACGGCTTAGCCCAGCGACGAAGCAAAAAGCCCTTCCAGACCAGATTAAAGTTGCCTCCAAGAGGTGCGGAAGCAGGGACTGAAGTGAACCACCTTCCTCTTTCGCATGTGCCCAGGAGCCTAGAGGTAGACTCTGCCTGACATGGAGGTTCCATTCCTAATCCTCTTGGCTAGCAAACGGCTCACCCTCACCTCATGCATAACAAACGTACGGAACTCGCTGCTACAATACGTTGTGAATCCACTGATCAAAATTCCTTTTTAAAACCAGAAGAATTATACAAACGCATCAAAGTCAGGTCTGACAACTCAATGACACTGCCCTGTCCAAGGCCATGTACTTCCGGGTGCTGCCAGATGTTGAGAACAGCCCCCTGAAGGCCATGCCATTCACGCCTGGCACGTGTCGGCTTCCCAGCCGCCTCAGGCCGAACCCTGGACAGCACGGACCTTGGCCTGATCCAGCCCAGCGAGCCCCAAGCGCCAGCCGAGAGCAACTCTACCTCCAGTGTCCTGGCTCCACACTCTCACAGTGCAGTCGTGTGAGGAAGTGGCTATCGCTGGGAAGGCAGCGAGGCCCGGAGGGAGGAAGACGCAGGATGCCGTGCTTTGGGAATGGCCCCTGAACTCACGCACTCGGCACCTCACCTGCCGCAGGTCCCAGAGCTGGAAGGAAGAGGCACAAATCAGTGGGAAGCCTGCAGCGAAGGCCCTCCCCCACTGACCCCCCCAAGAGGTTTAAGACATTGCCCTGGAACTGCAGAGCCGAAGGGAAGCCCACGCCGGCTGCCAGCCATGACCCAAGGGCAATTGGGCCAGTGGCTTGCAGTAGGGTGACCAGATAAAATCCAGGTCAGGGCTCATGTAACTTTTAACAGTTGTAGAGAAAAGGGAATTTCAGCCAGTGTCATTTGTATGCAATTAGTTCCTGGTGAAATCCCCTCTTCATCACAACTGTTAAAGTTGCAGGGGCCCTGCCTTCTTTTGTATATGGTCACTCTAGTATAGTGCCTGCAACTTTATGGAGAAGCACATTTACTCCTAATACCTATTCACGAGAGGCGGTGAAGCGCATTACGGGCTATATGAAACGCGCTTTAAAGTTGTTTACATGCAGAGAATCGCATGTTTACATGGCCAAAATGCGCTTCAACTCCCGCGGCAAATTAAAACTCGCTGTTGTGTCTACGTCCAACTCCCTGCTTCAAAGGGATGAAATCTCAGATACCGATTCGGATCCTGAGGTTGGAATGCAAAAGCTGGAGGAGTTGCTGCAACCACAAGAAGAAGAGCCCTTTCCCACGGCAGGAGAGGAAGTTAATCCCCAAGGAGATGACCTTAACGAGAGAGAGAGAGTACTTTCTCTTCTGGGACAAAGGGGTTGAGGAATGCGGTGGCGAGGCGTAGGGCAAAGAGAAGAGACTTCAAACTCAGGACCGCCCGCCGCTCAGAGAGGCTAGCAAACAAAGCACTACAGACTAATTGATCTTAAGCATTTGACTCTGTTCTCTTTTCTCTCTAAGTAAGCTCAACTAATTTGCCTAGGGGCTAAAGAACCTTTTGATAACCTTGTTTTCCTTTGTCTTGCTGGAGGAGGGAGAACGATCGTTTTTTGTGTATAATAAAGGATTTGTATTTTCCCTTCAAGAGGTCTGTTTGTTGTCCTCACCCTTTTCGTTAGAACTTACAGAGTCACGACACTCGCTATTTAACGTGCATTCGATAATCCACATAATCAGACAGAAAAAGGTCCTCTACGCCCGATTTGCGCTCCGCTCTTGTAGATGTAAACATTTTAATGCGTCTTAAAAGAGCTTTAAATCACTCTTGTAGAGGCACCCTAAGACAGGGCAGTCCGGCTGGGGCATCCTCTAGAAAGGAAACCTTCCCACTGTACAAGCTTTCAGGTTTTCACCCTGAACGATGGAGCGCCTCACTTTTCAGAAGGATGGGGAAAGACGGCTGTGTAGGGCCGGTGTGCATTAGCTTTGCAGACACCCCTCCATCACCTCCCCCTGGGAACTGTGACTCCCTGAGAGGAGCGAGGGAGCTCTGGCCCAGACTCCTCAGCACCTTCTCCAGAAGGCAATGCCCAGAATTCTTCGAGGGAAGCTGGAGAGTTATGCAGGTATAAAGCCAAAATTGGTTTGCAGCATAGATCTGACCCTGCAGAGCCGGAAGGGAATCCCAACACCCCCCACCCCCCATTTCCCAGCTTCTCCGGCCCGGCTGCTGGGGCTGTAACTTCACTGTGGCCTCACAGCCCTCGCCACAAAATAGATCTGACCCTGCAGAGCTGGAAGGGAATCCCAGCGCCCCCACACTTCCCAGCTTCTCCAGCCCGGCTGCTGGGGCGGTAACCTCACCGTGGCCTCACAGCCCTCGCCGCCAAAGCCGTTGCTGCTGCTGACACAGTAGCGGCCATCCGGGCTCACGTCGCAGGACATCTGGATCTGCTGCTTGGGAGGGAAGGTGTGAGCCACCTGCAAATCCCGTGTGTCCCAGATTCTGCAAAAGAGCAGAAATTAAGAGGTGGAAAACCCAGGAGCGTGCTGGAGATGGCAGGGCCGGCCCTACAGATGTTCCCACCCACAAATGGCACCCCTCGCCACCAAGATACATGCCCCGGCTCCCTCTGACAGTCGCCTGCTGCCCAAATAATAATTAGTAGTAGTAGTAGTATCTTTATTTATATCCCGCCTTTTGCCCAATGCTGGGCCTCAAGGCGGCACTACAAAATTAAAACATATACAGTTAAATGCTACAAATAAGAGATATACAAAAGTTTAAAATAAATTCAAGAGGTTTCAGTATTAAAACATTTCAACATTTAAAATACATATGAAAATTTAAAATTAAATGTCTTAAACCATAGATGAGGTCCATGTTATTCTCCAAAGGCATGCCGGAATAAGAAAGTTTTTATGTGACTCCGGAAACACATCAAGGAGGGAAACACACACAGCGACACTGTTATCATACCCTGAGCTGCTTCACAGATCAAGAGCTGACTGGGATGTTATTTTCTTGTTTGCATCTTTAATTTCAGAATCGTTCCTATGACGTACCCCAGAACAGTTCACACATGCTAGGTACAACCCCGATTCCTGGGCACTATTATTAAGACAGGGTCTCCATCTCACCAGCAACAATAAATCCCACCTGACCTCAGGTATGTCCCACGTTCAAACTTCAGAAGCAAAAAAATGGCAAGATTTTTGAAATTCCGGAAGTTCATTTCAAAATCGGAAATGCTGAATTTGTTCAAAATTGGGTCTGCTTCCATGGGCCCACATACCTAACTGTTTTATCCTCTGATGTCTGGACGACGTATGACTCTCCAGGAACCCAGCACAGGTGTGTGACCTACAGGGAGAAGAAATGACGGGGGAACTCATCCGGCCACCCATCAGCCATTTCAGTGTGCTCGGGTGGAGAGTGACAGCCAGGTTCAAAAGCCTGATCTTCAACAGATTAATATTAAAATACATAAAAACCAGTAAAGTGTATTTATTTCTGACACCTTCATAAATTACAAGAGCAGTATTTTCAACGCAAGTCAAGATGCCATAAGAACATTAAGAGCAGCTTGATGGATTGGACAAAATTGTTCCATCTGGACCAGCACCCAGATTCCAGCAATGGCCAGTTGAATGTATTTATTTTATTTATTACACTGCTAATTCGCCTAATAACAAATGTTCTCTGGGCAGATACCTGGTACAGCCACATAGAATCATTGAATGGTAGAGTTGGAAGGGGCCTATAAGGCCATCAAGTCCAACCCCCTGCTCAATGCAGGAATTCACCTTAAAGCATACCTGACAGGTGGCTGTCCAGCTGCATCTTGTAGGCCTCTAGTGTAGGAGAGCCCACAAGCAGGGCATGAAGGGCCATTTCTCCCCAGATTATAATAGTTAGTGGGTAACAGCCAATATAGAGGGGTTCCAATTACCTACTATTGCTGAAATGCCAGGTCCGGGCACGATTCAAAGTGCTAGTATTAACATTCAAAGCCCGAAACGGCTTGGGGCCAGGTTATCTGAAGGAACGCCTCCTCCTATATGTACCTGCCCGGACCATGAGATCATCCCCGGGGGCCCTTCTCCGTGAGCCCCTGCCAAAGGAAGTGAGGCAGGTGGCTACCAGGAGGAGGGCCTTCTCTGCTGTGGCACCCTGGCTGTGGAATGAGCTCCCTAGAGAGGTTCGCCTGGCACCTACATTATACTCTTTTAGACGTAGGTGAAGACCTTTTTATTTTCACAGTATTTTAACAATTCTTCAGTTTGATTTTTAACCTTGCTGTTTAAATTTGTATTTTAAATCTGTATTAATTTCTGCATGGCTGCTCGTTTTTTATCCTGGTTGTGCTTTTATACTGTATTTTAAATTATGTTTTTATACTGTCGTTGTTTTATATTTTGAATGGTTTTTATGGTTTAAATTTTCATAAACCGCCCAGAGAGCTTCGGCTATTGGGCGGTGTAGAAATGCAGTAAGTAAGTAAGTAAATAAATAAGGATTCTGTGCTGTTTGCATGCATATTTAGTAGGGCTGCTTCTTTCAAAGTGCTACCTGCTCTTACCAGGTTCCTGGAAATAGATGCTCTGTGTAAACAGCCCCCCGTCTCTATGTCCCAGGTACACACGGTGTTGTCACGAGAGCCTGTGCAGAGCTGCTGAAACACTTAAGATTAAGAAGCAAAGAGAGAGAGAGAGAAAAGGAGAAGGGGAGAGGAGGAGATCATGAGAGACTATGCCCAGAGATTTACTTAAATGTCAGAAGTCAGCAACAAGCGTGATCTCACCTGGGCTGACAGCCAAGCCGGTTACCACCAGATCATGTCCCGAAAAGCACCGGGCTGCCCCGGAATCAGCACCAAGGCCCCACATCAGCACCGTCTTGTCCCGGGAGGCACTGAAAAGCCAGCCAGAGTCAGGGAGGCAGCTGACCTGGCCAGGACAGAACACTTCTTTTATTTATTTGTTTGATTATTCCCAGCCTTTCCACCAAGGCTGAACCTGGCCTGCCAAGCAGGGGGTTTCCCCAAGCCCCACCTCTTAAGGCAGATGGCTGCCACTGCCGGGCTGGGAGCAAAAGGGGATGTTTTTGGCAACTGGAATGGGAGTTTACCTTGGTAACTTCACGTTCATGACCCAAAAACCTCCTAACCATGGTTCCGTAACGCCAGTTGTACACAACAACAGCCTGAAGGGAGAGAAACCCCCAAATATACTGATAAATTCTTTAGGACCGCTGAGGGAAGCAGTGACGCACACCGGCTTTGCAATATCTCCCTTTATTTAGTTATCAACTTCCCTTCATCTGCAAGGGTCCCAGGACAGTTACATAATGCCGTATCGCAACAACAACCATTTTATTATGTTTATTACTATTACATTAACGTCCTGCCCTTTTTTTCCAACGTGGTTCTCAAACAGTCTTCCTCCTCTCCATTATTAAAATCCTAATTACAACCCAGTGAGGTAGGTTAGGCTGAGAGCCAGTGTCTGGCCCAACACCACCCAGTGAGCTTCATGGCTAAGACTCAGATCTTCCAGTACCTGAACCATGACACCACACTGGCTCTCTATGTACAATTTATTAATATTTATTTATTCATTTTTGCATTTATATCCCACCTTTTTCCCTCCAAGGAACCCAAGGTGACATACATAATCCTCCTCCTCCTCCTCTCCATTTTATCCTCACAACAACAACCCTGTGAGGTAGGTTGGGCTGAGAGTCTGTGATTGGCCCAAAGTCACCCAGTGGGTTTTCATGGCCGAGTAGGGACTAGAACCTGGATCTCCCGGCTCCCAGTCCAACACTTTAGCCACTATATCACACTTGCTCTCGAAAGAAGAGGGTGGGAACTATTCAATCAGCAAATAAAGAAATCAATTAAAAACCGCAAGTACAATTTAATATTTGAAAAGCCTGAGCAAAAAAACCGCTCCAAGGTTGGGATGCTACCAAAGAGAAGGCCCTGTCTTTCGTAGATGCGTAGTGTGCTCTCACAATGATGGTACACAGAGAAGGGCCTCCTCTGAAGATCTCAAGACAGGGGCACAGGTCCTTGGGACTGGACAGTGTGTGGGGGGGGTGCTCCTTGGCCTTTCAGACAAATGGCTTTACACAAACTGGTATGATGGCAGAAATTGTTTCCATCCAAAGAATAACGGGAATACCAGGAAAGGCTGCTATGGGACGCTTTCCCTCTGACAGCCACCCCACGCCACCCCCGAGCACTCTCCGGAAGCCACCATTTCCCCAAGGGAAGCCATGGCAGCTCCACCATCTCAAGCCAGTTCACAACCGTGGTGGCTGGGATGTGCCCAAGAGCTGTGTAGCCACCGCTCCGTGGGCCCGATCCGAGGCACTGGCCCAGCAAGGCTGTTGCTCCACTAACCTTGTCTTTTCCACCTGACACGCACAGGTCAGGCGTGAGGGCAGCCACGGAAGCCACCGCGTCACGATGAGCTGGGCTGTACTGCAGAACCGCCTTGGTGGGAGGGCACTTGGCTTCCTCATATCTGTTGGACCTAGCACAGAAGACAACTCGAGCTATCCTGGAATTTGTCTGCTCCAGGGGAGGCAGGTTGGTGGGTCCAGCCCTGAAGGTCTTTCTTGCAAAAGCAGCTGCTTAAATCCAATATGGGATTGAGATTTGGGGAGTGGGGGGGGGGGGTTAAGCATAAGACTTTGAAGGAGTTGGAGGCTTGTCGAAATAAGTTTCTGAGATCATTGCTGGCAGTACCTCCAGGGACCCCAGCTCCCTTCCTCAGAGCAGAGACAGGTGTAGAAGCCAGGGCTCAGAAGGCAGCCCATGTGTACTATAAGAGGGTCCTGGATATGCCAGAAGACTGCCTCCCCAAGCTTTGCTTAAGAGAACAAATGAAGAACGGTGGCTGAGCTAAATTATGCCAAGAATTGCTAACTTCTAAAAGCCTTCTACCAGATATTTTCACCACATCAGGAGCCAAAAGCAAATTGAGAGACTGCATATACGGAATACATATATTCCAGCCTCCTTCAAAGGCCCCTTATGAGACAAGAAGCCATCGTCTGGATGGGTGAGAGGTATTGTGCCTTTGAGACATGACGGCAGCTCACCTGCCCCCTCCTTACCTGCGTCTGGAGGAGGAACTGATGCTGATTTTGCTCTGCAGTTTCCCCATGATATCACGTCAACATGCTGAAGGGAAACCCTCCACCTGCCAGGCAGCCCTGGGGGAAAGACGGGAGGAAATTGAAAGGACTGAGCTAGTGGCTGAACCGCTTTCATCAGCTGGCTAGCTGCCCAGTGACCGGACCGGCCTCTGCCATCTCTTGTGCACTTATCTCCAGAAAGACGTCCAATTAAGTGTCAAAATAATGGCTATTTACCCATATTTTTATTCTTTTAAACTATAACAATGTTATAAACTAACCTTCTCCCTGGATATACAGAGTGAGGAAAAAATAGAGATATGTAGGATGTTGCAGCCACACCAGGGTCAGCCCAAAACATTTTGCTGCCTGAGGACAAGATGGCAGCCCCTCCTTTGCCATGACTAGAGTGGCAGATGAGTCTGTCTTTAGCACTAATGATGGGACAACATTCTCCGCTGAACTCAAAGGCAGCAGGCTACCTTAGGGGGACGGAGTAGGCTGCAAGGCACACACAGGTCTCTCCTTGTACACCTTGCTGCTGCCTCCCGGCATCTGCCACCTGAGGTGACTGCCTCACTCTGTCTAATGGTGGGAACAGCCCTGGACTGCACCCTGGAGTGTGGAGCCTGCCTTGAACAGGGGGATGGATGAGATTATCCCCAAAGTCACTTCCATCTCTAGGATCCTACGATAGTTTTGAAGAAAAAAAAAGTACCTTTCCTTTACAGGTAAAACCTTCTCAAGACAGTTTTCACAAAAACATTTGAACAACAATAAACTTCAAAACAATAGGACATTAATGAACGCCAGCATTAAAACTAAAACTTAAAGCTTCCAATTCAAAGACACTAAAGCCAATAGAAATACACTCAAAACAAACCCAACGTAGTCCAAAACCCCTTCTCTCTTATAAACAGACTGTGTGTGGGGTTTTTTTTTAAGGCGGAAGGGTCTTCAAAAGCATTCTAAAAGTATATTCTATCACTGTGAAGTCACTGCTGGAAAGGCGTTTCCCTCTGAGCCTGCCAACCTGGTCGTCCTTACTGGAAGGCAGGTGACATGGCCTTCAGCTGCTGATCTCAGTGGGCAGGCAGGCTGGCATGGGTGACGTCCCTTGGTGCCAAGCCATAGACATAGTGCTGGCTCCAATGGGCCCTGCCCTCAGCGAGCACTTTCTCACTACCATTCCTCCTCCTCCTCTTCCTCATCGCCACTCCCGCTTGCTTGCTGGACAGGCAGAGGGAGCCCGGGAGCAAACGGGCAGCGGCGTCTCCTGCTCCTCCGGCTCACCACCTCCGTCGCCTGGGCCAAAGCGAGAGGCAGCAGGCAGACAAGCAGGTTGCAATGAGGAAGAGGAGGAGATGCCCCAAGGGGCTCTTGTCACTTGCCCCCTGCTGTGGTGTGAGCCCTTGGCAGGTGCTAGGGTGACAATATGAAAAGGAGGGCAGGGCTCCTGTATCTTTAACAGTCGTATAGCAAAGACAATTTCAGCAGGTGTCATTTTTATGCATGCAGCACCTGGTGAAATCCCCTCTTCATCACAACAGTGAAAGCTGCAGGAGCCCTGCCCTCTTTTGTATCTGGTCATGTGAGGCAGGGCTGCTGCAGCTTTCACTGTTGTAATGAAGAGGGAATTCCAGGTGCTGTATGCATAAAAATGATACCTGCTGAAATTCCCTTTTCAATACAACTGTTGGAGATACAGGAACTCTGTCCTCTTTTTCATCTGGTCACCCTACAGGTGCCCAGTCATGCCTACTGTGAATAATCCATAGCAGACAACATCCACATTTGACACCCACCCTGCATTTAAGGCTTGAAATGAACGCCAACACTTCAGGCTGGGATGGACGCACCTGGCGCGGTAAAAAGCCTGCGTACCCGCTTGGACTTTCCCCGTTTGAACACGGAGCTCACGCTGCATGACAGTCTGCTCCTGAAATGGCCCGCCCCCATTTCAAAAGCAGCTGTTCCGCCGCGCAACACAAGCCCGTTTGAGGGGAAGCAAGAATGCCGCTGCGACGCTCGGCACACTCACTTGGGACTTACTTCTGAGTAAACCTCCTTAGGGTCCCTCGGCATGGCTTGCGTGGGCTCCAGGGCCAAACTGCAAAGGCCTTTGGCCCCTACCCATCTTCGAGTCGTCCGATCCAGGACCAAAAATGAACAAGGAGTTACGAAGCCGCTAGAAGCTCCTAACCGCGCCAGCCAGCCCCCGGGGGCTTCTACTCGTGCTCAGGTTTCCGCCACAAGTCTCACGAGTACATCAAGAACACCTTCACCTGGCAACAGCAGAGATTGCTGGATTGAACAGCATTACACCATCAGTACTCATAAGAACACAAGAAAACATAAGAAGGCCCCTGACGCTGGATCGGAGCCCACAGGCCCCATCTGGTCTGGCAATCTGGTACCACAGCGCCCCCCCCCTGCACCCCCATGGAAGCCCACCAGCAGAGTGACCCCTTGCTCCCGTTCCCCTCCACTCCTCCAGCAACTGCTGAACAGCCTATAGCAGGGGTGGGTAACTTGTGGCCCTGCAGACATTGTGGGACTACAACTCCCATCCTCCCCAGCCAGCAGAGCTAATGCAGAGGGAAGATGGGAGTTGCAGTCCAACCGCCTCTGAAGATAACAGGTTGCCTGCCCGGAGCTGCAGCTCTGGAGACGCGATCCAGACAGTCCCGGTCTAGCCTGGAGAAGGAGTCCAACCAGTGCATCCCGCTGAAGACGCACACGTGCCGCTAGCAGGACCTTTGCTCAGCTTTAGGCTGGCGCATCAACGGAGTCTGTGCCTGGATTCCTCTGATCTGGCCATGGGGAACACGCAAGTCTTTGTTTCGGTTACCCTTCTGCCCGCTACACAGGGCGGACTTTCAAAGAGGGTTCAGAAACTTCAGTGGGTCCAAAACGCCACCGCTGGGCTGCAAATGAGCCAGACCTCAGGTGCACATCGCTCCATCCTTTCAGCGGCCACACTGCCTGCCAAGGCGCTTCCAGGTGCAACCCAATGTGCGGGTTAAGACCTTTAAAGTGCCTTCCCAAACAGCGGTACAAAGATCTGGAGGGGGGCTGCCTGCCCTCCAAGGGGAAAGCGCTGGGTTGGAATGCGAAGGAGGGCCTTTGACGTGGCCAGGGGTCACGGCAAGGGCTTCGTGGCCTGCAAAGTGACGGCAGTGTGGCAGCAGCACGAAGGTCAGCAAAGGAAGGAGAGACAGATACCCGGAAAGTAACCGCTCCCCGGCATAGCTAGAGGAACAGCCCCCGTCTTCTAGCCAGCTGAAAGACTGCAGCTTTCTCATCTCCAAGGCCTAGTAACATTTGGAGGCCTAGAAAATGATAGCAGGACTATCAGAAATGCAAGAGAGAGAGAGAGAGAGAGAGAGAGAGATGGGCCTGCTCACCTCCAAAGCTGCAGAGTGCAGGCAGACAGAAATAATTGGGGCAACAGACCAGGAAGGTGACACACTCATCCGCCAGTAGGGGGCGCTTTCAGCTCCCTCTCCAGGATTTGTCCTTCCAGTTATTCAAGGGTTGCCACATGCTGGAATCTGGGGGCGCAGGGGTGGGGGTCTCCCTTGTTAACACACAAGCAATGGCTCTGGAACCTGCAACCATCGAACTCCAAGGAAGGGGTTTCATGCAGTTAGGAGACTCCAGTGTCAACAGCTACACAACGACCAGATCGAGAAATCAGGTTCCCTCCAAGCCGATGCGCCCAAAGTAGGTGGATCGTGGCATTTGCTTTCGGCACGTCCACATGTGCATCCCCCTGCAACAGAAATTAAAGAAAATACCCCCCCCCCCAAAAATCAGCACTTACCTCTCTGTTCTATTCACAATACGGCTGAAATAACGGATCCGGGAGGAAAAGGTCTTCTGGAGCAGCTGCTCGAGGCATCCCGGGTGGTGTTCTAGAAAACTATTCTAATTTTACCCCAACTATCCCCTCCGCTAAGTAAGCAGTAAGACCCGGCTAAGCCCTGTATCTGTGGACATCTGAACGATTTAAAGGGGAGCCAATCTCCTATTTCAACTACACACCACCGCTGCAAATCCGCCCTTGAACGGGGTGATACAGCTCCCCACTCGCCAAGCAAGAGAATAGACATCAAAAGGTCAAATTATCCCCCTCGAAATCAAAAGGCTGTCTCAACCAACCAAAAAGGAAGGGGGGCGGAGGAGTGAACGTCTATCAACCGCTATTTGGCCCCAGGGGGACAGAGACCAGCTACCTCTGAACATCAGCTGCTGGGCACAAGCCTTGGGGAGAGGGGGGAGGGGAGAGCTTGATTTTCCCTGTTTGGGGGATTCCTGGACACATCTGGTCAGCTACTGTCACAAGCAGGATGCCGGGGGCTACGGACCGGGCTCTTCTTCTTCCGCTCTTCTTAGAAGTGAAATGATTCAAAATGGAATAATTGGCGTAACCAGCAGGTGGGCATCCCAAGAACACAGGAGATGTTCTGTGGGCTTAAGGGGAGGATCCATCTTGCCCGGCCCCCTTCCCCAACAGTGGCCTGCTGCCTGCAAGCCCCAAATGGAGAGGGCTGTGTGCTGCTGCCCCTCCCTCCAACAACTAGTATTCAGAAGTACTAAAGGGGGTTTCATTCAGATCTGAGGAGATTCCTCCTCCCCCTTTCATTTGTCTCACCCCCCCCCCTTTGAAAGCCATGGAGGTGACACCCCAACCATCCATTCAGCCACCCATCCTCTTCCTCCTCCTCCTCCTGGATTGTGGCTGGGATTGGATCCTTCCCTACCAATTGCTTTGGCTGATCTGTCCCCCACCCCACTTCATGGGGGCTGTGCAGGACAGAAACTGGGCCAGACTGCGCTAAACAGCCTTTAAGGGAGGAAAGGGACACGATTTCTGTGCCCGCTGCGCCCAAACCATCAACGGCATTCTCCCTGCCCCACTGTTGGAGGCATCCTCTTCTCCCCTAAAGAAAGGAAGCCCCCGCCCCATCGTTCTGCGTACTTGGAAGGGCACTTGGGGTGGGGGCAATCTCCTCTAGGGGAGGGCTGGGTGACAGGGCAAGATCCTTGCCAGGCTGGAGGCGGGCAGACCAGCCTCGGCAGAGGCACCCGGCAAGGGACGCGTCTCCCTCCGCCTGCCTCCTTGGGGGCGGCCCCCTCCCCGGCCAGCGGCGAAAAGCTCTCTCCTGACCTGCCCGCCCCGGCTGAGCTCACCTGCCCAGAGCCATCCTCGCCTCGCTCGCGCTCTGCTTCAGCTGCCTTGGCGGCGGGGTGGGGGTCGCTTGCGCTCCCGCCGCCCGTGGCAACCAGGCGTCCGGGGGGCGGGGCTTGGGCTGCCGCCAGGGAGGGACTAGGAGAGGCGGAGGCTCCCTCCCTCCAAGCCCAGAGGTGCAGGGGCTCAGGCCCCCTCCGCAGCTGCATGGATTTGGGGCGGAGGGGGGGTAGCGTTCGGTTTCTAAGCCGAGAGGAGCTGGGGCTTAAGCCTGCCTTGGAAGCTATGACTGTTGTGATGATTCGGTGCCCCGGAAAAGGCACACTGCACATGCTCAGGGGCACTGTTAGGATTCTCTCCAGAAAGCGGGCCATGGAGGGGGAGGGAGATTCTCGGTCCCTTCATCTCCAGGGCAGGAAAGCGGCTTGTTTAAAGCCCAGCAATCAAAAACGCCAGCCCCGCAAAGCCGCCTCCGCTGCCGGTCTTCAAGGCGCCTCCTCCCCGCACCTGGGCAGCGATACCGACCGGCCTCACCTGGACAGGTGGCAGCGAGGCCAGAGAAGCGCCGGGCAGGCCACGGAGGCCTCCTGCCAGCCGCGAAGAGAGGCGTGTTGCACGTGCTCAGAGCCCCTCTTGCTCTTCTGCTCCGGAACCGCGCAACAGCCCATCGCAAGGGAGCGCTCGCCCGCCCCGGTGGCCAGAGACGCCTCGCTCTCTGCGGGAGGCTGCCGTCACGGGGCGGGGCCCGGCCCCAAGAAGGGCGGCTCCCCCGGAGGAGGAGGAGGGCCTGGGAGCAGCAGCTGGAGCAGCAGCAGTAGCGCAGCAGGTGCCTGGCGACGCGCCCCGCACACCTCCGCGGCCATGGCTCAGGCGTGGGGAGCGGAGGATCGCCGCCTGGAACGGGGCGAGGCGGCGGCGCGAGGCCCCGGCGAGGGGCGCGGCGGCGGCGGCGGCACCTGCCCGGAACACGCGCTGCCGCTGGACTGGTTCTGCTGCGGCGGGAGGCGGCTCGTGTGCGCCCAGTGCCCGGCTTGCCCGGGCGGTTGCCCCGGCCACCGCTTGCGCCCTCTGGCCGAGGAGGCGGCCGAGCGGAGGGTGAGCCTGGACGGGTTCCGGGCGGGCGGCGGCTGCGTCTCTGCTGGGGGTGATACGGTAGCGCGGGGGAGGGACGGCGGGCCCTTTCCCTGGTCTTTCCTCCGGCTCGGACCCGGAACCTCGTTTTTCGAAAATGAAAGTAAATCCGGCTGCCTTCAGCAGCCGTTGGACAGGCAGCAGTTCAGCAGGTGACGCTGTTCCTGGCGCGGCGACGCAGCTGGGTCTGTGATGCGGCTGTTAAAGGCACAACAGTCCTGCCAAGGATGGTTAAAACTGACAAAAGTTGTACCAGTAAAGGAAAACCGTCCAGAAAAAGGATGCCTGAGGGTCTTTTTGGGTACACGGATTGCATGCATTGCACAGCTAGTGTCTGGAAATGGGAGGTCTGGCTGTTCAGGGAATTTGGCTTCAGGAAGGAAGGCCATTCCTGTTTCCTGACTTTCAGCCCTGGGGATGGAGGTGGTGGGTGATGTTTTGCCCTCAAAGCTGGTTAAGCCTGAATGCCAATACAGGCAGGAATTTATTTTGCTGGGGGCACCAAGGAGCTGCTCCCTGGACAACTTACCCCTTAACCCCCCACCCACCCAACCGAGTTGTGGCGCATGGGTGGGTGAAGAAAGTGCAATTTGCATGTGCTCAGAGGCACAGTTTGACACCTTTCTTTCAGAACCTGGCACTGACAATAACAGCGCAAGAGGCAGCAAACGCCTGTCTCCTGTCCCTTTTTATTTGTTCCAGAACAGGATTGTGGACCAGTGTGAAAGGCTTCAGCTGCAGAGAGCCGCCATTGCCAGGTTCGTGGGGGAGGTGCTGCCGGAGAAGAAACAGCGGCTTGTGGTAAGACCAACCGGGGGGGGGGGGTGCAGAGTAGGGGGCTCCACCTAAATTGCCCCTAGTGCAATATGTCACAGTAGCCTGGCAGGGCTCCCTGTGCCTTTAACAACTGCTCTGCAAGCAGAAGTGGAACGGGTGCAGTTTGAACCAGTCATGATGCTGCTATTAAAAACATGGACCCTTTCCCTTTGAATCTCTCAGGCTGCGGTTTCAAACTGGCCCTCTATTTGGAAATAAGTCTGGCTAAATTTCCTACTGGAATCCCTTGCCCACCCTCCCCCCAGCCCTGGGTTATCGGCCTGGTCAAGGACACTTTGGGTTATCCTTGGGGGAGACAGGACGGCTTTTCTCCCCGTTCAACCATTTCTTGGGCTGTATGCATCAGCCTGTTCCTGTGGCTGTAAGAACAGACTGCTGCATAGGAATCTTAACTGGTGGAACGTTTTCCTGCATGGAGTTCGAAAGGATGGGGAAAGTTTTGTCTGTTTCCTTTCTGCAAGTCCAGCTGACTCCTGCTGGAGACATAGGAACAGGGGCAGTAGAAAGAGCTTGTGATGATCTTGCTATTATTATTATTATTATATTTACCACTTACCATATCTAAAAATATCTCTAAGCAGTTTACAAAGAAAGATTAAAATACATCATTATAAATACAAAAGCATTTATAGGCAGCATTTATAAAAACATTAAAAGCAAATGCTCAAAACACAATAATGAAACAAACTGGGCAGCAAACTCACTCGGGAAAGCCTGGTGAAGAGATGAGCCTTTAACTGCTGCCTAAAGCATGCCACAGTTGCCGCCTCCCGGATACTGAGGGTGGGGCCCCCTCTACAAAGTGGGTGCCACCACCGAGCAGGCCCTCTTCCCGGCTGCTGCAAAGTGGCAGTCTGCAGGTCGCGGCGCCACCGGCAAGGCCTCTTCTGGGGATGTGAATGATCGCACAGGTATGTATTGGGGAAGGCGATCCACCAGCTCACCTGATCCCAAGCTGTTCAGGCGCTATATGCCGACAGCAAGCCCTTGACCTTGGCTCAGTAGCTAATAGCTTGCCAGTACAGTGGCTTCAACACCAGGCTAATATGTGAGTGGCTCAGTTGCCCACCCCCGAAAAGTAGATGTTAGAACATTAGATACCATTGGGGATACCATAGTTGCCCGGGACCCTAGGCAGCATCACCCAATGGTAGCTTCTGGAAACGTCCCCGCAAGCAGGAGCGGAGCCACTGTGGAACCTTTGTTGGCATTTTTAGTCCTGCCCTGCCCTCAAGCAAGGTGGGCAGAAGCTGGCAGTGGACAGTTGGCTCACTTCTGGGGAATCCCCCAGCAAAAGCGGGTTGCTGGGATCCTCGCAAACACTGCTGCGCCTGGCAGGTCTTGATCGAAAGGAGCCAGCAAAGATCTGACGAAGCGTATCGGTTTAGGAACTCTGAACACTTTAGGCAGGAGGAATTGTGCTGGGTATGTTTAAACCTTGTGGGTGGACCTGGGCCAAAGAGGAAGTTGATCATGCGAGGCAGAAGCCAGACTGCTTCTTCCCTTGGTTTGATCGCAGCTTTTGAAATCTCTGAATTCCCCACAAGAAGTTTAATTTGGGACAAGTGGAGCCCTGATGGGCATCAACCCCCAGGAAAGGCAGCTACTTGCTGGTAGCGCCCCAGCATTGCCTGCAAGAGGTCCCGGGTTCAATCCCAAGCAGCATCTCCGGGGGTGGGGGGGTTAAGAAGGGCCCTTTTCAGCCTGAGACCCGGGAGGGGCATCACGCCAGTCCATGCGTCTGTCAGGACTGAGCCAGGTTGACTCGTATAGCGCAGCTTCCAGCGTCTCATCTTATACTTGCTCAGAGTACAGCCAGCAGTGCCCGCGAGGTGCTGATTCAGCACCTGAACCTTGTGAGGAGCGTGTGTGAGAGCGAGGAACAGCGGCTGCTGGAGGTGGCGCACACCGAGGAGGAACGGGCCCATCAGAACCTGCTGACCCAGCAGGTCCACTGGACCGAGTCACTGCAGAAACTGGATTCCCTCCGGACTTACTTGGTGGCTACGATCACCGCCACAGACGACCTCAGTCTCGTGGTAAGGACAGGGTGTTAGTTGCAAGCGTTGCTCGTTCAGCGGTGGCTTTCTCCCACTGCAAGCTGATTATCTTCGCTCTGTTGTGGAAGGGTCTGCAGTGGACAGAGGTTTGATTAAGGGAGGGGTATCTTTAGCGGAGGGGCGTCTACAGCAGCCTTGTTCATCAGGACCATGAGTCTTAGGTAAGATTGCTGTCCCATTATTCTGCAAGTAGAGCTGTCAGAAGGCCCTGCAGCAACCAAAGAATTCAGTACATTAGCAACAAAAGTAATAGTTACATTAATATACATTGTAAAGCAATACAATCTAAAAGCCGCAACTAATTTAGAACAGCAGCAGGACTATTATATTTTGAAAACCGTTCCTCATGCCAAGTTAAGAGATGGAGAGGGGGCTGCAGGAGGGTTGCAGGCACCAGCTCCCGTTAGGCAGAGTACTTCGTCCCACCTTAACCAGGGCTGATGTGCCTGTCACCCATCTGGCATCAACCAAGGTTTGCTCGGCCAGTTCCAAACCTGGTTTCAGATCCTGGTTAGCGGTAACACTGTCTACCATTGGTGCAGACAGGAGGATTAAGTGTCGTTAGGCCCAGGGGAGGGGATGGCGCTCCTGCACTGGCCGGCCGCTTTCAGCTCTGCTTGTGCTGAGACGTGCTACGTGCAAACCTTGAGATTGCCGTAAAAACGGGAGAGCCCAAAGAGCCATCACTGCCTGTTCTTTGTCCCGCATGGTCGGAGCATTGTTGCCCCACACCTTCTCTCCAGGCTCTCAGGAAGGGTGATAGGATCTTCCTCCTCACCTTCAAACCGCTCCTCTTTGAACTGGAGATCCCAATTAGTTTCCGGGCAAAATATAAAGTGTTGGTTACTACCTTTAAAGCCCTACATAGTTTGGGTCCAGGTTACCTGCGGGATCGCCTTCTCCCATATAATCCGCCCCGCACGCTCAGGTCCTCTGGGAAGAATTTACTCCCGTCAGCCAGAACTAGGCTGACGGGTGTTACCCAGAGGACCTTCTCTTCTGCTGCTCCCAGACTGTGGAATGGTCTGCCAGAGGAGATTCGACACATTAGCAGTCTTCTGGAATTTAAGAGAGCCGTGAAGACTGCTCTCTTCCGGCAGGCCTACCCAGTTGAATTTTAAGATGTTTTTAATAATGTATTTGTTTTTATCTGTTTTAATGGTTTATCTATTTTATGATTTTTATATTTGTATTTATTGTTGTTCCCCGCCTCAATCTGGATGGAGAGGCAGGTTAGAAATAAAATAAATAATAATAATAATGATGATGATGATAATAATAATAATAATAATAATAATCCTGCCGGCAAAGCAGGAGCCCTTGGCCTGAGCTCTGAGCCCTCCCTCCTGCGCTTTGCGGAGGCTTTCCAAGGGACTGACACCCACTTTGCAGTGGTGATGCTGAGCTGCCAGGCCTTCTCCATCTTTGGTAACTGTCTCTCTCTCGTTTGTGTCTAGCAGGCAGAGGAGGAAATATTTGAGAGGTGAGTCCTGGAGTGGATCGATCTTTGTTCCCTACGCCAGGCTGTGCGTGTTCCGCTTCCACCTTCTGCCCCTGCAGGCCCCACGAATGTGAGAAGAGCCACGCTGGTGGTGAAGTCCATCGTTTAACTCTATGCCATGTAAACAACCGGGGTGCTGTGGGGGCTGAGAGCGACTCAGGAAGTCACGGGTTCAAATTGCCCCTTCTGGGCGCCCGAGGATTGCTCGCCATCTCTTCGTCCTAGCCCATTCCCTGTCTACAGCCTGGGTGCAATATTATTGGCCTGCCTCACAAGGCTGTGATCACTGCGGTCAATCGGTCTCAGAGAAGATGTTGCACAGCATACCAGGTACCCAAAGGTCCGCTAAACGTGGCCTCCTCCATAAACGCTAAGCCTGGTTGTGTCTGTTGTTGTGTTGGCTAGGACAGAAGAAGCGGACGGCATCCTGAAGCCGCAGGAATCGGAGAGGCTAAACTTTAATTCACGGTGTGTCCAGAGTCCATTGCTGAGCCGGTTATGGGCTGCAGCTGTTCTCTGCTGGGCCTCAGGTTAGTGTTGGGTCCAGCGCTGGTGTCTGAGCGGCCTCCACCCGGCCTCTGCAGCTTCCGCCTCCCGCTTCAAACCAAGCTCTCAGAGCACTGCCAGGGTGGAACTCAGCAGAAAGTGGAATCTGGGATGTCAAAACATTCACACGTGGCTCTGGAATTTGGATTTAAATATGGAAGGCGAATGACTTTCATCAGGTGACGTCCGTTTTTGGCTTCATTCCTAGGGACGCTTGCTGTGGAGTAAGCCCCAAGGAACATAGCGGGATTACTTCTGCATAAAGAGCCATAGGATTGCACTGCTTGTTGGCTTATGCGTTGATCTGCTTAGCACCTGCGTGAGCTGGTTGTGAGTCCCAGGCGACGCCCAGCCCTTGCCGGGAGGGCTGGGATGAAGTCCCTTCTCTGCCTGAAAGGCCCCTGGGAATCTCCTGCTGCTGCACATCCGTGTGGAGCGAGAGGCACCATCGGTCTGATTCAGCGGCCTGGGCTCAATGGTGCTGAAGCAAAGGGCAGGCTGTGGTGAGGGTGGGCGGGTGGAGGCCGACGACAGCCCCGTCTTGGGAGAGGCATCCCCTCCTGTCTGCAAGGGGGAGGGGGAGGCCTCTTCTCATATGGCCCTTTTGCAAGCATTTGTATTTTTCAAAAGTAACAAATGCTAGTTTCAAAATCTGTTGGATTTATGGGAGGTGCTTAACCCTAACCTGATCAAAATGAGCGTCAGGCTAGAAGCCATCCACGCTGACTTACATGCGCAGCGGAACTTACTTTTGAGAAACACACATCGGAGTTGCACTGTTAATTGGTTAATCAGTTGATGGACTAAATGTTGCAGCCCTTTTATTGAAAACAATGCAAAGTACCAGCTGGCAAAAATTTCATGCTCTGGCATGATAATGACTAGTTGGGCCCCTGATCCTTGCTGAAACCTCTCTGCTGAGCATGCGCTGACTGATTTACTTTTCCCACCTCCACAGATGAAATCCACGTTGATGAGAAAACCGTCAGCCCTCTCTTGGCGCTCTCGGAGGACAAGAGAACATTGATCTTCAGCCCCAAGAAAGCCAGGACTACTCCGGATGGCCCGGCGAGGTTTGACCACTGGCCCAACGCCTTGGCGACGGAATCCTTCCACACCGGCATTCACGCCTGGAAAGTCAGCGTGGCAAAAAGCTGCGCTTACAAATTGGGGGTCTCATACTCCTCTCTGCAGCGCAAGGGCTCGGGCCTTGCAGCCCGCCTGGGTTGCAACCCTTTCTCCTGGGTCTTCTCCCGCTACGATAAGGAGTTCCAGTTTTCACACAACGACCACCATCAGACGGTGCAGCTTCTCAAGTGCCCGGCGGAAATCGGGGTCCTGGTTGACTTGGACGCAGGAGAGCTCTTGTTTTATGACCCTGAATCCTGTGCTGTTCTCTACACGCACCGTGAAGCCTTCACTGGCCCTGTCTACCCGGCCTTGGCTGTGGCGGATCAAAGTATTTCTCTGATGTGGTGAGAGTGAGACCTGGCTGGTGTGAGGGGTGCATTTCTCTTTTCTAAAAGCTGCGGGGCTGCTATTTCCCAAAATTGCACAGGGCCAAATCATCCTACAGTGTAATAGATGGCATTAGGGTTCCTTACAATTCAGTAGACCCATATGGGTTTTACCGCACATCTTGCCTGATCTGTTGAGAAGCGCTGTTCCTTCTCTCCCTGGGTGGAGATCTCGCTCCAGAGTAGCGTGATTGTCTGTATGGGTTTTTATGTCTGCACGTGTCGTCAGCGGGAGGAGGGCAGGAGTTATAGTTTGCCGAGAAGGACCTCCAGTGTATGGCAATCCGTGGCTGTGATTGAGGGTGAAAGACTTGAGAGAACAACTGATCCAGCTTATTTAGTAATACTACCGCAAGTCTGTTGAAAAAGGACAGTCATGAGAAGAAAAGAGAATAGCCAGTGCTAAGACAGAAACTAATTCTGCACTCAGGAAAGACAAGTTTTGCAATCTGTATGCATTAAGTAAATGGAACAAATAAGCATACAATTCTCGTTTTGTCATAATTTAATTTGAAATTCTTATTATTTCACATAATTTATTCTAGTTTTTCTAGTCATTAGGAGGGGCCAGGAGTCCCACTCCTAACCACTGAAAATCACCACTGCACATATATTTGCAGCAATATGGGCTAGAAACTTGTTGATTTTTAAAAAATTAGACGAGATTTTTTTAGGAAGTTGGATTGTGTGTGCAATACAACATTCTGCACTTTTTCCTCTTGTTTGCCTGCTGAAGCATGGGACATACATAGTTTTGGGCAAGATCTGTTCAAGAGTGGACCAGTCAGCGTCTAAAACATATACTAAGTTGAATGACTCGTGTTAACAAAACTGGCCAGGAAATGGGGCAGATGTCCAGGGTGGGAGCTGAAGTTCCATCTGCCACTGAGGTGGGCACATTCCCGCAACTCGCCATTTCAATTGTCACGTTGGTCCTGGGAATAACGGCGTGTTCTGAATAGTGGATTGGGGTAAAGACTCCACAATGGAGGTTTCTCGTGTTAGAAAAGTATAGTGTTGTGCAAGAGAGGCAGTGTGGCAGAGTGGTTAGAGGCCGCCAGGGTGGGACTGGGGAGAACAGAGTTCAAATCCTCCCATGAAGCTCACCAGGCCCCTTCCTTTGTCCAGTCACTCTCTTTCAGCCTGGCCTGGCCTACCTTTCTTCACAGGGGTTGGCGTAAAATAGGGGTGTGGGGGGGCATGCCACTTTGCGGTAGGACAGGGACAGAACTAGTATCAATAAATAAGCAAACAGCAGAGAATTCTTCCCAACAAACCAGCTGGTGCTGCAAAAATTATTGGAAAAATAGGCCCAAATGTGAGGCTGGGACCCCTAAGTTCAATAAAGGTAGTCTTTCCCTCCTGGAGTGATGCAGGCTTCTTCCTGCTGTGTAGGTACAGTTTGGTGTGTGTGTGTGTTAGTGTTACTTAGCATCCTGAAGAAATGCGTGCCTTCCAGCCCTCTCCTTTCCAATATACCATCTGCTTCTACTTTGGAATCGGGATTCTCTAACCCTGCAAGCCCTTTTCTCTGGACTGCTAACGACCTCACTGCCTCATTTAGGTTCTTTTCATTCCCCTGTGATGGAAGACCAAGTCCTACCACCACCTGTTGCATGGACTTGTGGTGTAGCCCTGGGAAGGCGCTTTCCCACCTCCTGCTTCCCCCACATCTGCAAAATGGGAGTGCTAAGGCCTTGCTTTTGTGGGAATCATTACTGACAGGAACCACTTTGCAAGTTAGCCAATAAATGTTTATTTAAATGAGCAATAGATGGAGAGAGAAAGATCCCAGGAATACTCATTTTATTGGATTTAGAAATAAATCGTATCCCCCTGTGGAGAGCACAAATTCTGCTACACTGGATCCATTTTTCTACCATGATGCAGGCATATGGTTTCCCTCCTTTCCTGCGTCACTCCAACAAGACCTTTAGAGCTGAACTACATGTACCACTTAGGCCGCGCAAGTGTGTGTGTGCAGAGGGACTGGGGGAGAGGTTACATTTCATTTTAATGCTCTTCCATGGGCCCAGTCCTTTCTCCATGCATGGAGGGTATGCTTTGTTGTGGTTGTTTTAATGTAAAAGTGCACTGAAAAACGAAATCTCCCCTCCCTGCAATGCCATAAGGGGATCTGTTGAGAAAGGGCCTGCCGGTGAGTTTGCAGAGTTCTAACCAAAGTCGCTCTCTTAGCCTTTCTCGATAAGAGGCAGCAAGTGCGGAAGTGACGCCAGGACGTGCTCTTTTGGCACCTCCGCGTCCCACTCAACAGGCTGGCCAGCCGTCTTAATGAGGAAGCTGTGCATTCCTGCCTCCTTTGCAGCCCTGTAGTCATTCACGTAGTGGTCCCCCACGTGGGCAGCCAGCTGGGGGGGCACCCCAGAGATGCGGAGGGCTTCCAGGAAAATCCGCCTGTCCGGCTTGGCAAAGCCCACCTCTTCCGAGCTCAAGACAAACTCAAAGTGCTGCCGGAGGTTGCACCGGGTCAGAATGTCCTGCAGCCTCCGGTCGAAGTTGGAGACGACGGCCAAGGGGATGCCCAACCGGCTGCACTGCCAGAGCGTCTCGCTGGCCCCCGGGAGCAGCTCCCAGTTGCGGGCGCTGCTGTAATCCCGGTAGAGCTTCTCCGCAATGGGCCGGAGGACACCATCATCGTGGGCTCCGGAGAGGCGGAAGGTCTCCATGACTACGTCCAACCACCACTGCTTAGAGCTGAAGCCTTGCTGTAGGCCGTAGTTGGGCAAACGCCGGCTTTGGGCCTTGTAGGCCTGACGGAACGATTGGCTGAGCACTTCGACTGGCACATGGAGGCCGTGGGCCCGGGCCTCAGCAGCATAGCTCTCACCCACGGGGAGCCGGAGGCGAAGAAGGGTGTCCTTCACATCCCACGTCAGAAGTTGGAGCCTCAGCATCACGGCGGCAAAGCAGTCAGTTGACGCTCACCTGGAATGAGGAAGCCAGGATGAGGAAAGGAAGCAAGGCCTCTGACCGCCTCATGTTTATTGACTTATTTACTCCGTTCGCTCTATAACCCATTCCCAGTCGAGCGTACGACTCAATTCTAGCAGCTAGGTCTGCCTTGTACCGCCGGGGCTGTGCTGTTGGTTTCTCTATAAGCTGTGGGGAATGGCTCTTTCCGGCTTGCTCTGCACCGAGAAGGGAGACTGCTCGGCAGGACGGACACTCCTGCAGAGGCACCTGGCCTAAGGCTCCTTGAATCTTTACCAAGATACTACTGAACGTTCAAAAACAATGAAATGCAAATGGGAATTGCAATCTTTGACCAGACCGGTTTGTGTTGCACAGGCCTGTGGGGGGAGTTAATAATTGCTTAACGACGAGCCCAGGATGGTTTCAGATGACAGAACACAATGCGGAGGCTGTGGCCAGAGAGACAGATTTTGATTGGTTTAAAAGATTTTGTATCTCGTCATTCAGCCAACGCTAAAAATTCAACAACATTAAATTTAAAACAACTGAACCTTAACAACAACAAAAGAATGAAAGCAGAAAATCGGGCAAGAATTAAATCATGCATCCAAAACCTTAGGAGCATAATTCTCTTTGCATGTCACTGAAATGTTAGCAGAGTCAGCACTGGCTGAGCAACTTTGGGGAGAGGATTCCACAGCTGGGGGGGCCACAACTGAAAAGGCCCTCTCCCAATGCCACTGCCCCCACCAAAGGTGGCAGCAACTGGAGCAGGGCTTTGAACACAGGCTAGGAAGAGAGGCTGGGTCCACGCGGGAGCAGGTACTAACCTCCAGACGTCTTGGACTACAACTCCCAGCATGCCTGAACATTGGCCATGCTAGCTGGGACAGATGGGAATTGAAGTCCAAAACGGCTGGAGGGTACCAGGTTGGGGCATATATCCAGGGCCTTGCTCAATCAGTACTCCACCTGAGGTGGCTTGAGGATTCCTCTTGGGTGCTCTGTAAAGTGCCACGGAGGTCAATGTCAGGTTTCTACTGACAACAGGCCTCGTTCTATAAAGCTATAGCACAAAATAAGCCAAATGTATTCTGACACAAAACTCTTCATCGGCGGGATTTCGTGAGTGACATCAGGTCTATAAAAACCCAAAAAGAGCGCTTGCAAAAGGAAACCAGCAATACATTCAAAGAAGCAACAAACGCCAATAGGATTCTTCGTATTATTAGCAGATTTCATAATGAAGGATCCTGAACGCTGGTTTTGGTTGGGTAGGTTTTCGTTAAGGGACATTGGGTGCCTTTTGCCCTTTTCAGGTTTCTCAGAGTGCTGCCTTATGCATGACTTCTCCGAAGTAAGCTTATTCCCTCCTCAATGGGTGCAGTTCTGAGGCTGAAGAGTAGAAAAGGGAGCACGCTCTGGCAGAGGGCGACTGGGGGGCGGGGGCTGCTGCACCCCCTGCTTCCCAGGAAGGACATACAGCTGAGGGGGGGACCAACCTGACCCCCATCCGTCGGCTGGAGGAGGAGCCATTGCAGGGAGCTCACTTGCACACCCAGAACCACCTATTCCAGCAAGAACACCAGGAAGGAGAGATCAGCCTGGCCCAAAGCGTATTTCCAGGTCAGCTTAGAGCTCTCCACCATGCTTTGGCCTTGGAAAAGCCGATCTCCCTGGGGCTCCTCTCCCCTCCCCTTTCTTTACACATCCTGTCACTTCACTTTCTGAGCCCGCTGGCAGGGCCGTTCTCTCCTTACGGCTGTGAGCTGCTTTGGGAGCCAATAACTGTCTGAAAAGCGGGAGAAAAATGAGCGAATAAATACATAGTGATGACAGGATTGCAGTATAAATGGTTTTACGTCGGGGGCATTTCAGGTCTCCTGTAAAAGATCCTGAGCCCTCCTGTTCTCCGCCCTGCCAGGCTGCTGCAGGTTATACTCAGTTCCACGCTTGAGGCAGCCAAACCAGTTGGGCAGAAAGGCCAGGGTGAGGCAGGGTGAGGCAGGGCGAGGCAGGGCAGGGGCCTCACCGTTTGCACAGGGATGAAGTTGCACAAGCAACCAACCAAACCGGACGCTCTCCTCCTCCGGGCACTGCCAGTTCCCAGGGGTGGGCCAGGAGGCGCCTCAGGCCATGCACTTTGTATGGTTGGGGCTGGGGCAGGCACCTCCAGGGAGCCCAATATGCAGGGCAGGAAGAGAGTGGCAGCCCTGGCTGAGCCGGGAGATTCCAGTCTGGGTCCCATGGCCTATAGCGGATTCCTCCATGGATCTGCGTGACAGAGACTGGATCCACATTGAGCACCCTGGCTTCGTGGTTCACAGCTGGCTGGAAAAGGGCGCCCAAAGAACTGCCACCAACAGCTCCTCCTCAAACTGGTGGGCAGTTAAAGCTGCAGGAGCCCTGCCTAGCGTGACCAGATACAAGAGGACAGGGTTCCTGCAGCTTTAACTGCTGTGATGAAGAAGGAATTCCACCAGGTGCTGCATGCCTACAAATGACACCTGCTGAAATTCCCTTTTCTCTACAGCGGTTAAAGATACAGGAGCCCTGTCCTCCTTTTCATATGGCCACCCTATCCTATTTATTTATTTCAAAAACTTGGTATACCACCTCAATTCACACGACAGTCTACAAAATGCATTAAAGTACCAAGTAAAACAAAATCCACCAGGCTTGGCACTGAAACCAACAAAGAGTTGGGTTTTTTTTTAAGAGTGAACCCCCGTTAGGGGCCACCGCTGAAGAGGCCCTGCCCCTTTGTGTCCCTCAGGCGGCGATCAGAGCTTGTTACCTAAATAGTAGCACACATACAATGGTGCCCCTGGCCACGTGCAGAGTGCCTATCCTCTTCTTCAGACTTCTTCCTCGGGATTCAGCAAGCAGTGAAGGAGCCGCCCTGCAAATCCAGATCTGCGCCAGGCCTCAGAGTCAGAAAAGTGCCTCTGAGCATGTGCAGAGGACTGCACGGGAGGAGCGCAGAGGGAGAGCAATACACACGGCGTGCTGGTGTGTGCACGTGTGAAAGGGCAAGAGGGGAAAATGGAAGGCCGCCGGGGAGGACTCGTCCTTACCTATTCATCAAGATCTGGGCTGAGTGGGCATGCTCGGCTCAGCGGAGCATGCTCAGTGAGTGTCTGTGAAGCCACTTCCGCCCTCACTCCGATCGCAAATGCGTGGGCTCCGCCAGAATTGCTGTCCACTTTAAAGATCGTGTTCTGCGCCTTTGCGAGGCAGGCAAAAGTTCTTCAGGTGCATCGCTGCATCTCCATGAAGAGAAATTCTGGATTTTGCACGTCATGCAGTTATAGAAAATGCATTTTGCTCATTTAAAAGGCTTTACTGCCAGCCTTCAGTTTAAATGTTCAGGGCAGTTCGCGAAGTGGCATTTAAAATACAATCACCGCTTGATGCGAGGCCTGGACGAGACGCCAAGTAATTCAAGGACTGGGCATTCCTGAGGATGTGCAGAGTGCATTTCCCTCACCTGCTGCATAAGGGGCCTTGCCTCCCACAAACTGCCAGGATTCCTGTGCCTTTAAGGGCCGCATGTCAGCCACAAATACAACAGGCAAAGCTTTCCTTCTCAAGGCGCAGACGCACCGAGACGGCACCTTATGCCAGCGACATTCCTGCCTCTTGGGCAGCTGTGTAGTTCAGGGAGGTATTCTGCTGTGCTTCTAAAAATGTGATGATGTTCCCTCCTGCCAAACCCTTCCCAGATCTTCTACTTCCAATGTAACACAATAAATTGGCTTGAGTGTGTGTGTGTGGAAATGTGGCTCAAATACCCCCTGAACCACAAAGCCCCTGGCGGAGGCCTTGAGGCCAGTCCCTGTACCAGCCTGATCTACCTCCCAGGGTTGCTGTGAAGGTAAAATGGGGACACCTCAGGGGGGGTTTTGGATAAAAAAATAAGTAAGCAGAGTCTCCAAATCTTCTTGTCCACTGCACAACCCTTGCAAAGGATTCTGGGATGTCTTATAATCTGCACAGACTCCCAGCTTACTACACATTTGGCTCTTCCCTGCCCATTAAAGGGGGCAGTTTATCCATTTATCAAAGCCATTCAGATGGGATAAATTGGAAGAGGAAAGCAAACCCAAGAGGCCGGCCTGCCCTGACCAGCTTTCTCATTTCCACACACCACATGCACCTCCATTACCCATCCTCACAATAGGGTGACCACCATATGAAAAGGTCAGGGCTTCTGTATCTTTTGCATAGAAAAGGGAATTTCAGCAGGTGTCACTTATATGCATGCAGCGCCTGGTGAAATTCCCTCTTCATCCCAACAGTTAAAGCTGCAGGAGCCCTGCCTAGCGTGACCAGATACAAGAGGACAGGGCTCCTGCAGCTTTAGCTGTTGTGATGAAGAGGGAATTTCACCAGGTGCTGCATGCCTACAAATGACCTCTGCTGAATTTCCCTTTTCTATGCAACTGTTAAAGATACAGGAGACCTGTCCTCCTTTCCATAGGGTTACCTTATCTAGCACCCCACTGGAAAGTCCCCATTTCTCCTGTAGTCAGTTTTTTAAAAAATATAAATTCATCTTATATGAAATCATTTCGTTTCAGAAATCATTAGACTTTTATTCCTTCTCCAACGCTTCATTTAAAGTCGATATCCAGAAGGCTGGAGTCTGGCTCCTTCGAAGGGCAGGGCTCTGAGAATTCTCATTTCCTCAGCAAAAAGGAAGTGTTGGTTTAAAGAAAGGCAGACAGGTAGCTGAGGAAGGCTTGGGGAAAAACATGAAGATACAAGGAGAGATGTTTGGGCCCCAGGACATGTAAATATGGTGATCTTCCAACTTCACACGGCAAAATCGGAAGGGCTGCCACCCTTTTTAGCAGACTCTGTGCCGTTATGAGCAGTTCGATGTGAATAAAAAGTGGCAATAGAGGCAAACGTTACGTCATGAAATCTTTCATCTTTTTCCCATGTACCAAGCACAATAGTAGACCAGAACGCATTTTCCCCTGCGCAGTTGGCAATCCAAGATGTCTCAACTCCGCCGGTGTTACAGCATGGCGGGGTGACGAACTAGCACACTGAAGAAAGGGTGATGCCCATCTTCCTTCCTGTGCAGGCTCGACTGAGTCTTTCCCAGTGAGAGAAGCCAACTACTAGAGGATTCATTGCCACTTTTGTTTTAAACTGGTCATCCTTCAGTGGCATTTAAAGGCAAGCTGACATGCTCAAATGAAGCTGGGCCCAGGCCTTGAAAGAAGGGAGATCCTTGCCGAATTCTTATATCAATCTCATATCCAAGGCCGCAAGAGCCAGACCCATATTTTAAAAATACCAACCTACTTGAAAAGAGCTCATAATTTAAAAATAGGCTTCTCCCCACACCTTTTTCCCCCCTAGAAGGGCTCCTGCACCCTTAACAGCTGCATGACCTGTAAAAAAAAATCAACATTCCCAGCATGGAAATATAGCAATCGGGAAAAGATTTACACCTATTTGAAATTTAGACAGCATTGTTTCTGTGACTGCTTCCACATTACGCAGGTTGCGTTTAGCCTTATGGGTACCGGAGAGGCTTTCACAGCCAACAGCTGGCCACTGGCAACACTCCAGCTGCAGTGGGCAACTCCTGGGCTTTTTTGTAGCACCTGCGACGATTTCTTGGCTCCAAGCGTTTGAAAGAAACCACCCGAGCTTTAAAAAGTGTCCCGGTAAAGGCGGCACGCAAGTGGCTGCCCCAGGCCAAGGATTCAATGAACACTTTCCTTGAAGAGGGGGCTGCTCCACTGGAAGCATTTAAAGGAAGCAGGGGAGGGAGGGGCATGAGCTTGAACCAGGGCCATGACGCCAGAGCCCCTAACAGCCCCCCTGGGCCCGTTCCCCTGCTTTCCAGGCCCTTCCCGAGTTTCTTCTGCCCGTCCTCATTCCCAAGCAAAGCATGTACACTTTCACGCCCGGTCTGCCTTCAGCCACTGCAGGAGCTGAGGCACATAGTACGTAATGATGATGTCTGCCCCTGCAAAAGAAGTATTTCTTTTTTAAAATAAAACACCCAAAAGGTACATTTATTTTGTGCCCCGACCTATTATTTGCATATACCTCCCTCGGCTTTAAAAGTCCTTTTCTTGCCTCCCGGTTTTTAAAATGTTGGTTTTTTTAGACCTTCGATATCCCCTTAATTCCTTCTGTTTACTCCTTGTATTCCATCTCCCCCTCCACTTTTCCTTCATACTCTGTCTTCTTCCTCTCATTTTTAAGTTGCACCGTCGTTTCTGAACAGGCCATTTTTATTGCCCACCCAGGACTGAGCATGCTCGATTTAGCTACTTCCAGTACAGTCCAGTGAAGCCCTGAAGGGCCCCGGGTGGAGCGTTTCAAGGCTTGCGATGCCAGCAACCCGGAAGAGAATGGGTCCGTCAGCCCACATGGAAACACCCCTTTGGCACCAGGGTCACTGTGACGCTTGCGGCCCACCAGACCCCTCCACTTGTACTCTTTCCTTGCTCACCTGCTCGCCTGAACCCAGCCATGGCCTCCATCACCGCAGCCTTCAGGTCAAAGGCCCCGGCTTGCGCTCCGTGCCACAGCATGGCAAATTCCCCCGAGACGTGGTAGACGGCCAGCAGGTGGTGGGGATGCTGAAAAAAATCACACCCACGTCGACACTTGATCAGGGCAGCTTTTCATCGCTCTGCTGCGGCTGCAAAGGGCAGACCCTGTCCCGGCCCAACAGGGCCTACCCACGCCAAAAAATCACACACACACACCACCGGTTCTGTTGGCTTACTTTGTCCTTCACTTCCCGCACAAGGTCAAGGTAGGGCATCCCAGGCTTCACCATCAGCATATCTGCTCCCTCCCGCACATCCCGATCCTTGGGGGGGGGGGGGGGGGAGAGAAAACACACAACAAAAACCAGAGTAGGCTATGAGCAGAGAAAAGTAAGCCAGCTGCCTCAGACAGCCCAGAGGATCCACCCAGCCCAGCATCAGTCTCCTCCAAGTGGCTCCTCAGGGTCCCTGGCGGGGGGGTGGGGGCTCTTTCTGGTCACCTGCACCCAGATCCTTTCACCTGGAGATGCTGCTGCCACTGTCCCTGGAATCGGGCCCCTTCTCCATGCCGAGCAGGGGCTGAAACGCTCTGCTATGAACCTGCCCTGGAGGTCCAGGAACAGCATTGGGACATGAGGAGGACTTTGCCCAAGCGGCAGGAGGGCAGCTCACAGCGCACCCTTCCCCAGTGGTGTTTCCACACAGCCACTGCTCGGTCCTGCAGACCCGGCCACTGGCTGGTGATTTTCTGGGGGATGGTCACTGAAGGGCCAAACTCTGAAAAGATTCTGACTTCGTTACCCTCCCCACATGGGCCCATGGACAGGATGTTGGGTGGTGCAGAGTTGCACCCAGCAACGTTTCCTTGTTACTGGGTAACAGGAGGGGAACCCAGTGAAAGGCTGCCCTATACCTGAAAGACTCCACAGCGCCTCAGCATCGCTCCCAAGTCACAGCTGAAGCCCATTCCCATCAAAATGCACCTTCTTTTAAGTATCTCTTTCTTTCAGTGTGATTCCCCTGGTTGCTTATGGTAAACATGAATCACCTGCAGGTGACCAGGCAGAGCAGCTCTCCGGCTGGAGCAAATCAAAGGGAGTCCCCAGAGCCCAGCATGTGGCCTCAGCAGTGGTCAACCAGGTGTCTCTGAGGAGCCCATTAGCAAAGTCTGCAGGCAACAGCCCTCCACTCCCATACTCAGCGCCTGGTATTCAGCGGTATCCTGCTCCAGGACCTGGAGGTTCCAACTTGCCATTGTTGATTTTCAATTTTTTTATGCCATATTGCTGCCCTGGGCCTATTCTTTTACCATGTAATCCTCGCAGAGAACTTTGTTATTGAGTGGACAAACAATACAACAAAATAAAGGCAGCTCTCAGAGTTGTAATATCAAGTATTATAAAACAAAACCGCCACCCTATACTGACTCAAACATGGACCAGCCTGCCACAGCGAACATCCTACAAGGGCATTAAAGCCTCTTGTCTCTCTCTGCCCCTTGGGCTGTGGTAAGTCAGGCCAGGAGGCTCTTGGCAGAGCCCCTGGCTTGGGCCGGCTGCCAGGCCGCCTTTGGCAGGCTGTGCGTAAGGTGACAGAGGCCGGGACAAGACTGCTGGCTTTACCCTGGGGACTGTCAGGAAGCTCCAGGCCCTAAGAGAGCAAGGCTCTTGGGAAAGGAGTTCAGGCGCACCACGTCAGACCACCAGGCCGCCAACTCCAAGGGACTTTCTCCCTGCAGGAGTTTCTCAGGGCCACCACCTGAGTTGCTGCAAGTGCAAATCCCAGGGATCCCGGAATATATAAAGCTCCACTGTGACGGCTTTTCGGACTCCCGCTGGAGAGTCCACAAAGCCCTGGTCCTGCCGCCACAGCACTGGCTCCTCACTGGGGCAGGCCAGAAAGGGGGAGGGAAAGAGAGATTGGGCCATCTCAAGGTTGCAGGAGCCAAGGCAGCGACCCCTGGCCAGCAGGCTCGGCCTTAATCCCCAATCCCAGGCATGCTAAATCCCCTAAGAGGATCTCTGTTTTGTGCCACAGGGTGGAGGATTTCCACGGGCTCCCTGGCACCCCAGAGCACCAGGCCCTCCCCCTCGGCTGCTTCCCCTGCTGCAAGCCAAGAAGACCAGGGGGTGGGGAGCGGTGGGACAGGCCTCCCCTCCCAGGTGGAACAGGGCCAGGCAGGACTCACCACTGCCCGCAGAGCCAGTCCCCGAGACCCCGGAGGGAGCTGATAACACCGCCGGTCTCCAAATGCAGGCTTGGACAAGGCTGCATCCCTACAGGAAGACAGGTTGCCGTGACAAGAAGGCGAGACTCACTCGGGAGCGTCTGCATGAGGTCTCCTCCACAGCCTCATCTCCCATTTGGGCAAGCAGGCAGGCAGAGGATGACCGAGGCCTTGCTTACGTCCTCGAGACTCAGAGCTGCTCCTGGCTGGGGAGATCAAGCCCTCGTGTCCCTGGGCTGCCCCTACCTAGGCGAACCAGCCAAGGTCAGCAACCCAGGCCAGGAGCAAGGCTGTTGCCAGGCTCACAAGGCTGTTCGGTGACCCTCCTTGCCCGGAAGCCTGGAAGAGCCACCTGAACCCTCCTCACCTGAAAGGGCCGTAGAAGCAGGAAGCAAACTTTGCACTGTAGCTCATGACCGATACCTGTGGACACAACCGAGAGGTGAGGGGTGCCCGGCTGAGGCTTGAAATCCCCCCACCAGGCACCTGGGGCGGGCTTATTAAAGATCCACAAAGATCCTGGGGCTGCAAACCCTCCCTCGAGGTTGAAAAGGCCCCGGGATCACGCGGCCACAACGCAGCCCTGCCAAGGCAGGAGGAAGCGGGCGCTCAAAGGGTTTGCCCCCATGCTGCAGTGTATCCGGCAAGAGGAAGAGGCACAAGTTGACCTGGAAATAACTGCATAGCCGTGAAGAAGCGTCAACTGCAGGATGGCTGTGGGGAGGCCACGTTCACAGATACCCCTGCAGAGCAAGGGATTCCAGGGGCTCAAAATGCCTCCTCCTCCTCACCCACCTTATTGCCCAGGTCGCTGGAGATGAGGGCCTCCTTGATCGCACGGATGCGCCCGTCCATCATATCTGAGGGGGCCACGATGTGGCAGCCTGGAGGAAGGTGACATCGGAGGAGGGTCAGGTCACGTGGCAGTGGAGGGCAGGTGGGTGGGCGGCCATTTGCTGCCTCACGGCTTGCAGGCCGTGCTCAAACCCCCACGGAAGTGGCCCCAGTCCCAACAGGCTGAGCCAAGCAACGCATGAGCAGCCCTGTGCCGCCGGATCCATCCACGGCTGAGTCCTGCAGCCCAGCATCCTGCCTCTGCCTGTGGCCGCCACAGGCAGAGGGCCCACGTGGGCCTTCAGAGCCTTACTGAGGTGCCAACACTGACAGCCGCTTGGGGACACATCACCCTCTTTCAAAAAGCCGCCTCAGCCAAGGGGTATCTTGTAGCAGCGACTTCCATAATCTAATTCTGTGCTGTGCGGCAGAAATGCCCTTTCTCTGCCCATCGGTTTAGCTTCACTGGATTCTCCAGCTGTATCTCTGCTGCCCCAAGCAGGACACAGGATGGGGGCACAGCAAGGATTGCCACTCACCTGCCTTGGCATAGGCCAGCGCCACCTCAGCTAGCCTCTGGCAGCTGGCCTCATTCTGGAGGGTCCCGTCTTGCCGCAGGATGCCTGGAACGGGAAGGGCAAGGGCCGCTGACTCATCACCAAACTCAAGAGGGATTCATTCCGACACCCCTGTTTGCCCTTTCCCTCCCCAGTCCCAAATCCAGGGTTCCAACTAGGCCTCTTTGAACCAAATGCAAGAACAAGGCAACCCCCAATTGCCCATGTAATACGTGGGCTTGCAACTAGGCCATTTCCATGTGCTGGAACAAATAAAATAAAAACAAGCTTCTAGTCCTCAAGAACGTTAAGAACAGCCATGTCAAATCGGACCAAAGGTTATCTAGCCCAGCACTCTGTTCGTACAGCGGCCGATGGGAAGCTCACAAACAGGACAGGAGCACAAGGGCACCCTCCGCTCGGGTTTCCCAGGAGCTGCCATACAGAAGCAGCCTGCCTCCAATACTGGAGGCCATATAAAGCCATCAGGACAAGTAGCAACTGGCAGCCTTATTGAAACGTGCATGGGAAAGACCCTAGAAGACAGGGCCAGGCATGAAGCTGGGCCAGGACTTCCAGGAGTCTGGACAGGCATTGGGCCCTCGCCAGGACCGACAGTTTCCGCAGAACAGGGACAGCTGCTTCATGTAAGATGCACTGCAGATTCAAAGGGTGCGCGCGTGAAGGATTCCTGTAGCCCATCCATGCTCTCGCCCAGCAGTACTTACCACAGTGTCCGTGGGAGGTGTACGGGCACAGGCAGATGTCACAGGCCAGCAGCAACGCAGGGAACACGGAGCGGATCGCCTGGATGGCTTGGATCACCGGCGTGCCTTTGGCGTCGGCTGCAGAGCCACGCTCATCCTGCGGAGCGGGGCGGAGAAAGACATTAACCACCAGCATGCCATGCAGCCAGGCAAAAGCCACAGCGAGCACAGGAACAAAGCAGTGGCTCAGCAGCAGAGCAAGCGCTTCGTCCACGGAAGGCCCCCGAGTTGAGTCACCCCACCCGTTCCGCACCTTGGCAGCATTGCATGGGACCCCAAAAATCAGCACGCACTTCAGTCCATCAGCCACCAGGGGACGCAGCATCTCCTCCAGCTTGTTGATGCCATACCTGGGGGGGGGGGGAGGAGGAGGAAGAGGTCCTTTAGCAGAGCAAAGGGGGGGGGTCAGGAGTCATTAGGAACTGGCCACAGCCACGGGGCCCAGCAGAAAGCCTAAAACTTTAGAGGCTCCTGGGGAGGGGGCAACAACAACACCCCCCCACTCTTTCCCTCCATCGCCTGATATTCAGAGGTGCGCTGCCTCTGCACATGGAGTCTCCACTTCGTGTTGATTAGCCACGATGGCCCATCCAGTCAGCAGATCCAGCCTGCCACAGTGGGCAACCGATTGCCTGCAAGGAGACCTGACCCCCTGTATTTGTTAGGAAGTGGAAGAGGGCTGTAGAAGCGTTTCCGGGCGAAGGCAAACCGAGGGTCCACCGTCAAGGCACAGCCTCCTCGGGGCGCCATACGCAGCCAGGCTCAGGGAGCGCCCTGTCCTATCCGACACCCCAGTAGGTGGGCTGAGACCCCGCCAAGTACCTTATCTCCCATCTCCAAGATGTAGACTGCCGCAACAGGGCCTTTATCTCAGGACCCCTCACAGAGAAAAGAGCAGTGCCCAGGAGCTCCACCCATGAGGAATCCCTTATCTCGCAGGCCTCAGAGGAAAAACCTCGGGCAGGGCCCGGCAGAAAGGCAGCTGGCAGCCATGGGGCGTTCCCCCCCCCAATACCAGTTCAAACTTATCATGATGCTCAACACGTCTTTGCAGCCCCCCAACTGGGATTCTCATTATATTTAAAAAACCAGAAACAGAACCCTAAGAGCATGCTTGGAAGGTGGGATCCGGATCTTGGGGGGGGGGAGGGGGCTTAACCCTGTCCCAGTGAACGCCACCCCCCCCAAAAGCTTCTATCTGCAGCTTTATGGAGCAATTTTCAGTGGGGAAAATAACGTGGGAGGAAACAGTGAAGCCATCTGCCCACCCCCTCAGTACTGCATTCCTGATCTGGGTTTCTTTCCGCCACCCCCCCAAAAAAGAAGGCTGCTGCTAGTTTAAGAGAGAGAAAGAAAGAGAATATGAATCCCAGACACACAATTCAGAGATCTGCTTGGCATCACAATCACGGGATACTCAGGCTCTGGGAAAACAAGGCCATTTCACCTACGCCACCCAGCATAACCCTCTCCGTAGATTTAGAAATGAAAACAAATTCCCAACTGGATCTTGACCTTCTCCATTCTACTCCTACCCAAAGGACAAAGACCCCCAGTTCCGCCACCGGCACCTCCTTCTCCTGCTCACATCACAACCCCATCAGATCCCCCCCATCCTGAACAACACACCCCAAATCTACCCCTTGCCCAACCAATCTTAAAAGCCTGAGGAATGGGAAGAACACTGTGGGGGCCACAGTGAGGCTTGAAAGGAGGGAAGGGGGGGCTGGTCAGACAGACACGTCAATGCTACTGACCCCACTGGGCCTGGCTGAGTTGCTTGCCCCCTCCCCGTGTCACCCGGTTATGCCAAGGGCAAGTTGTGCAATTAGCTAAACTGGAGAAAGAAGACAGCCCTTCAATGGGCATTAATGGCTACAACACGCTCGCTCGCGGCTCCTAGCCACTGCCCACACCTGCCAGCCAAACTGGGGTGGAAGCCAGTCTTCAGCAGGTGGCAGGGCGGTGGGGGGGGAGGGGGGACGGAGGAATGGAGAGAAACAGTTCTGAATTGGATTACAGCCAGTGAAAGAGGCAGAAGTCTACATTTTGCAGCTCACTACAATAACCAGCCCTGCCTGCATGCTTTGGGGAGTTGGTGGTGTTCTTACGGACCGGACCGGTGCTCCTCCCTGCTTTTGCAGATTTGTAAGCAGAAGGGCAACACAATCTATGCCACAAGCCCCCCTCAGAAGGAAAAATGGTGTGCAAAGACTTCCTACTGCTTAAGGAAACGGGGGCAGCCACAAAAAGAGGGCATTGGGGAGCCTGGGAAGAAGCTGTGTGGAAACCACCCACTCCCCACACACACACCGCCCCAGAAGAAGCCTTGCCTTTGCAACCGCAGGGCCGGAGCTCCAGAGCAGAGCAGCTCTGTCTCCAGTGGCATCTCCGGGCCAACGGCTCTCCAGAAAGGCCTCCTTTTCCAGACAGGATGAGCCAAGGGCTGGCCGGTCTCTATCAAAGGGACTGGAGGCAAGACCGAGACAATCACTTACCGGGCTTGGCCGGGGAGGCTGGCGATGGGCTCCACGGCATCCGGGCTGTCCCTGGAAGAGTTGAGAGATGAAGGAAGAATCAGAGGAGCCTGGCACAAGGGGGACGCTGCTGGCAGAGGCTGAAAGTGAGGCACCGAGGCGGAAGGAGCCGAAACCGGCAGAGCCAGAGGCAGGCAGGCGGGCTCAGAGCCAAGGGAAAGGCACCTGACCGCACAGCCCCCACGGGAACGCAGGCAGAACGTGCCATCGCGGGCAGGCCAGGCCAGGATCCTTGCTTGCAGAGCTCCAGCGCTGGGGATCTAAAGCTGAGCCCATCGAGGCCAGATCCTGCCTCCGCAGTGGACAACCAGGCACCTCCAGGAAGCCCCCCCGCCCCCACCCCCTGCAGAGCCTGAAGGCAGGAAGACACTCACGTGACAAAGATGGGGTAGATGAGATGGCTGGGGTCCCAGGCAGCGGCTGTCGCCTGCCAGGAACGAAGGACAGGGTGGAAATAGCCACTGTGCAAGAGAGATTCCGCCTGCATCGTGCAGCCTTACGCGCCTTCGCCCTGGGAGAAGAGACACACACGGGCGGCAGCAGCTTTAGAAGAGGCCCTCGCAAAAGGCCTTGGGCGTTTCCACATCATCGGCTTGCATGCCCACCAAATCCCGGGCGCCTCCCATGGAGACTTCTCACAGTGCAAAGGCTTCTGGGACACGCCCCTGAGCATGCACCGTTGCGCATGGGGCGCTGCCCCTGTGTGGACATCTTGGACTCCTCTGAACTCTCCCCTGCGGCAACGTAAAGAGGAGATTGGCAGCCGTGGGCAGGAAAGTTAGCCCACCAACTGCTGGTCTTCTCCACGAGAGGAGGAGGAGCCCCCTAAGGGGGGCTGTGTACAAGCCACTGCTAAAGAGATGGAGTCACTCACCGGCTCCCACAATTGCACAGGCAATAGGGAACAAGAGTGCCTCTGGGACTGTGCAGAGGGCTTTCCCTTTACTGCTGAGTGAGTATCCCCAGCATTCAGGGTTTAGAAGAGATATCCTGGGGGGGGGGGGGCAGTAAAACATTGACCGGTCCAGCTCAAAGGCCCATGGCTGGATAAGCCCTCTGCACATCTGTCACCCTGGAGAGGGGCTGCTCCCTATCAGAGTAAAGAGCAGGTTGGCCTAGATGGGCTGGTGCTCTGATTCTAAGACCAGCTCCAGAAGCCGGGGGGGGGGGGTATTTTAGAGGAAATTAGCAAAGGCCAGCATCTCGGGAAAGGGGCTTGACCCCCCCTGACCCCACCCCCCACCCCCGCATGCGCATGACGCTACAGGCAAGACAGGGCATAATTCCAGAACCTGTGCTCTGTAATGGGACTCAGTGCATGCCGCCCTGACAGCTCTTTTAAGCACGTGCAGAGTGCTCCCCCCCCCCCCGCACTGAGTAGTCACTCTAGACCTGTCCAGGAGAAGGCACAAGACCTGCCAATGGAAAGGAGGGAAGGAGGGATCCCTTCGAGGCCTGGCGCCTCTGGGTCATTGAAGAAGCCAAACTCTGCCCTCGACCCTCCCCTGCCTCCGCCACGGGAACTTTGGCAAGGCAGGACACAGGAGCGGCTCCTGACGCGCTGGGAGCTGCGGAACGACCCGGGGAGGGAAGACAGCGAGCTCCCCACAACCCACCCGCCTACCCACGCCCACCTCGAGGCCAAAGCGGAGGCGCCAGGTAGCCCCTGCGGGCACAGTCCCAGCGCCGGGGTGGGTGGGGGGCGTCGCCGAGGGTGTTTGGGCTGCTCCGGAAGCCTCTCAAGGACGGGGAGAGAGGGACGGAGGAGGGGCTCCTAGGCTTCAGCCGGGCAGGCGGCGCTGGCGGCGCCGCCCGGCCGACCACCTCTTGGAGCCAGAGAGCCGGACCCGGACAGCCCCGCCGGGCGCCCTTCCCTGGAGGGGGTGGGGAGACCCGGGCAGATGGAAGATGCCACCCCACCCCGCTACGGAAGGAAGGCCGCCATGCGCTGCCGCGACCGATGGGGGAGGTCGGGGAGCCCCCTTTGCTGGGGAGGACAAGTACCCCCCGCCCCCTAAGATCTCCCCTAAATCCAGATGGGGGAAGGGGGTGCGAAGAAGGGGAGGGAGGGAGCGCCGCCGCTTCCCTTCGGGAATCCCACCCGGAGCACGTGCGGCGTAGGAGGGAGAGGACCCGGGGGCGCCCCCTGCCTGGCAGCGGGGCACCACCGCCCTGCAGCCGCCGGAAAGCCCCCCACCCTCGGACTCACCGCCTAGTCCCGGCGCTCTCGCTCGCCCTTTGGCTCGGACGGCCGGAGAAGCTCCAGGCAGCCTGGCAGGAAGCCACTTTCCCGGCAGCCCCCGCGAGCCCCGCCCCCTCATCTGCATGACCACGCCCCCGCTTAAAGGCCCCCCCCCCCCCCGCGAGGTCTCCTGAGCGTCTCCGGCGTTCGCGCCGCGGCAAAATGAGGCTGCTGCAGCCAAGTCAGCGTGGGAATACCAGCCCTTCTTCCTGTGACGCGCGAGGCCTCCCCGCTTACAGCCCTGAGGGAGGATGCACTCTGCCCCTGCTCAGGGGGACACGCGATCGAATTTGACATCACGTTCTTCCTCAGCAGAGCTCGAGGCAGGGTACAGCCCCCCCTCCATTTTATCCTCACAATAACCCTGCGAGGTGGGAGAAGGCTTTGAAAGAGGGAGGGGATTCGAACCCACGCCTGCTTAGGCTCCTCTCGCCACTTCTTGCTTCAGATGTACCCGGCTTCGAGCAGAGCCCTGAAGAGTTCTGGCATTTGCCTTGCTTGCATGTTTAATGGATTGCTACATTGCAAGCGGCTTTGAATATGGTAGTTGATGGAAAGATGGGCTATTGATTAATTGAGCTCCGCCAAAGCACAAGATATGGGAGCCACCCTGTGGGCTTCATAAAAGGGAAAAATTCACAGTGCCTATTACAGCCACAAGGCTAGATGGAGCCTCCATGGACAGATGCAGTATATCTTTGGTTACCAGATGCTGGGAACAGGCAACAGAGGGGAAGGCTCCCACACTCAGGGCCTGCCTCTAGGTAGCCTACAAAAAATGTGCATGCACCAGACAGGCCAGTAGTTTAACCTCTCTATCCATCACAACTTTTTGGCCCTGGAGGACCAGGCTCACTAGCAACCCAGGTCTAATATAATATTGGGTTTGTCTGTCTTTAGCCACCGGGACTGTATTTCCCAAATTCATTCAGATTCAGCTCCCTTGGCTGTCCGGACAGGAGAGTGTCTCTGAGCACATACAGAGTACCTCTGCTTTCTAACATCCTCTCCAAAGACGGATTACAAGCTTTCAGCCACCAGACTCCACCTACAGTCACTCCAGCTTTCAGAAGAACCTGTACATGCAGATTTATGGGCCCTGCCATGGCTATTCGGAGCACCAGAGTTTGCAACCGGTTTCAGGGCTGGTTAACACCCCCTGTCCCTGAAAGCCTCTCCTCTGCCTAAGATACACTGATGACATCTTGATCACCTGGACTGGCAGAAAGAGCTTACACCAGGTCTTCCTCCAACCTTCAGCCTGAGCCTAGGCCAGCCCACTTTCCAGACACTACCATGCAACAATATAATGGGCATCTAAGCACCACCTTAAACAGTAAACCTACTGATGGCACACACACACTTGCTTAAGTATATAATCCCACAAGATCCATTGTCTACAGCCAAATCCCGCAACGCAACCGCATCTGTTCTGATTCACTACACAGAGTCTTGAAACTTTAAAAGGTTTTAAATCTGGCATTTCTCAGACTGCAGCACCCACCCAGTGAAGTGAAGCAGATCAACAAGGCAAGGTTGTCTTGAGTCTTCTCACAGGCGTCATTCTGGGCTCCTCTCTTTAGTCTGGCCAAGACTGACGGCCCAGCTAACCTTTGAGATGCGGCTCGTTCTTCACTGTGCAGTGTCTCAACTGCAACCCACTTAGCAGGCTGGCTGGCAAGGACTGCCTGTTTTTAACACAGGTAGACCGTCCCCAAGTTCCCTATTTCCTTTAAAAAAAAAAAAAACCTACCCTCAAAGATATTGCCATTTGCAGATGGAAGACTCAAGGGAGCCGGTGGACAAGGCTTAATTTGAACTATGGTTACTTAGGCTGCAACGCTTTATGTACCTACTAATGATGGGGCATTCACATAGGGCTGAGCTGCATGAAGGGCAGCATCTTTCATGGCTAGATGTTTTGTAATGCAGTCATGAGGCCAAGTGGCACAGTGCCAGGGAAGACTCTAAATCTGCACCCACCAGGCTTCAGCATACACCTCTCACTTGGGTATTGGCTCTTACCACCTTTCTCATAGCTCCTGTGCTTTGAACATTCTGCCACAATAAAAATATATTCACAAATGAGAAACTAGGTGTATCATGGGGAATCTGAAGCAAATGTTTCACTATTTACCTCTAATGGATTGGATTGCACATTCATTCTGCAGCCCCACCCCCCACTTTTCGCTTAACTAGGACACAATCGGGAACTTTTTATTATGGTTTATTGGCATTGTCAATAAATTGTCACTGAGGGGTAGTTTTCTTATAAAAGTGCAATAGAAATGTGCCATAAATAAATTAGAGGCAGGGTAAACCTAGCTGCAGAAGCATTGTGTGAAGCAACAGTGCTCCTGGGCATGTGCAAATGGCTCCAAATGCAAAAAAGAGAACAACGGAAACACCCAGCCTTAACAGACCTCTGCTGTTATACTGAGTATGGTCCTCAAATCTGGCCTTGGGTTTCTGCTTTTAAGTTAAGCAGCAAACACACATGTACCTCTTCCCAAATGCTGATGGCTAATGCTAGAGCAACAGACCGTGTTGAAATTGTCTCGCCAGCGCGTCATGTGCTCTGAAGCCAGGCATTCTCCTTACCCACGCTCAACTGCATTACAAGCTCAGGTGAGGCAAAAGGCCAGTGAAAGTACCGATCACTTTCACCATCTCTTCCCACGCACTATGCTCATCCCATCTCATCCCCCACCCCCAGGAAAATGCTGCTTCAGCTACAGAGCTGGCTGGCTAGTAAGGCCCTTCCTGCCGGCTCCCCCTCAGGCTCAAAGTTGGGGTCAGGATGAAATTTTCACTTGCCTTCAATCAGAAAACACCTCCCTCTAAGCAAAGGCCTTGGCTACTTTGACATTGCTTATAGGCACGTTTGAACAGTTCACTCACCCTTTGTGGCACACAAGACCTGGCGCAGATTGATCTTTGAGGCAGGTGGTGGAGTTCCTTGCCTTATTGGCAAGGCACTGTTTTTGAGAGATGCTCCACCTTCCCTTTCACATAGTCCTAATACTTGGATCATGCAGTGAAACGTTTGGCAAAAGTTTGAGTACACACAGGACTTCGTAACACATACTTACGAGTGTGTAATTAAGTGCTACAAGATAGCCACTGGTTTAGATGGCTTTTTAAAAATCCAGAGAAGGCCCATCAAGAGCTCTTAGCCATAGCAGCTAAATGGACCTTCTAGGTACTGGAACAGTATAATGCTGAGAAAGGGGTTCTGAGGACAAACCGTGGGGGGTTCCTGCAGGTATCTAGTTGAGAAGTGGAATACTGGACTAGATGTACTCTGGGCCTGATCCAGCAGGACTTTTTTTAACATTTCTCTGTTCTTATATTCTTCAGCATGTCTAAATTAGATAGGATTCCTGCCATTACATTTTTGAGTGGCCGGAAGGGGATGACAAGAGAAGTCATTTCTAACAAGCAGTCTCCCTGGCCCTTCCTTGCATTGTAAGAGAAAGACAAATCCATGAGAGGACTGTCCCAGCCTATTTTGCCTTTTAGTTAAAATGGGTTTCCTTTGACTTAGTCTTTCCTCCCCATGCCAAAATTGTGTTACTTTGTAAAGCACCATGTAGTAAGGACCAAGCCAACCAGCAACCTTTCAAGAGTCCAAAACCCTTCATTTCAAATGTAATTTCGGCACTCTTACACTCCCACCTCAAGCGTCAAAGGCTATCCTCTGCAACTTAAACGTTAGAAGTCTGGTAGTGGTCTGAAGACGGCTCACTCAACACACACATGACTGGAACAAAGACTCCCCCATCCCACGGTGTATAAACTGGTCAAGACCTAAAGCAGTTTTGTATGTGGATTTTTTTTAATGAAATTCTGCTAAACTGAGTGCTTAAGAACAAAAAGACACACTTTGGATAGCAGATGGTAGACGTCTAAAGTACCTTCAAGTTTGAATCAGAAATTGAGAGAACCGCCAGAGCCAGAGGAAAGATAAACTCTGAGTGGAACTGAACAGTGGAAGTCACCGCTGGAATGAAGGAAACTAAACAGCCAAGCACTGCCTTACTACTCTCTAACACAAACTCTCTTCCCTGTCGACAGCTATAATACTTCACACCCCAAATCTGAACTGGACCAGCCAGGGGTGCCCCAAAGTTGATCTCAGTCACTCTTAGTCAAGCCAGCTCATTTCATTTATGTCCATTTCATTTCTAGTTTGGTGGGCACCTTGACGTTTCACCTTTTCTTCCCCCAATACCAAAGGTATTACAGCTAATAAGCTTCCCGGGACATTTTGGAAGGAAGAGTGGGGAGAGACTCTTGCAGCACCACAGGCAATTTGTTCCAATTGGGGGGGAATTTAGCTTTGCAGTGGCAGCCTGATACTTTCTTTGGGGTGCCCCGAGCACCAACGTCGCACTTTGCTGCGGAAGGAGAGGCAGCAGCATTTCCTTCCATGTGCAAAGTATGCCCAGGCCTAGCAGCAGCTCAGCTATCCACCTCTTCTTCCTCCTCCTCCTCTTCATTTTGTTCCTCCTCCTCCATCCTTTCCTCCTCCTCATTCTCATCCTCCCGGTTCTTGTCGGGATCCTCAGAATCTTCCTTCTTGTCTTTATCTTTTTTCTTTAGCTCCGAGGCTCCCCGTTTGCCTTTCTGCTCCCGCCTGTAAGCTGGAAGAACAAGCACACATCAGAGTTAGACTACGATAAACTTTGTTGTCACCCCGTATCCAAACAGGGCTCAGCGTCCTTGGGCCCATTGCCAAGCCCCGCCTGCGGCCCACCACCGCGTACCCCAGGCCAATCTGCCTGGCCTTGGGCTGTGCCAGAACTGGAGGTCAAGCAGCCGGTGATGAGGGTGCAAACGTGCTCTTTAATGGCTGGTGTCAGTACAGCCCAGGATGGGCCTGTGTGCTGCCGCCAAGTGAGCAGCTGGGGCGTGCAGTGCAAGGAGAGAGAGGGAGAAGCAGCCTCCAAGAAAGGACAGGTTAGCAAACTCTGTGTCATCATTACTGAAGTGGTCCCCTGCCTCGGACCCAGAACAGGGTAAACAAACTAACAGTGCAACCCGACGGGTGCTCATTCAGAAGTAGCTCACGCTATGGCCAAAAGGGCTGACTCCCAGACAGTCATTGCTTTGCAGGCACTTCCAGCTCAACAGACCTCCACATATCCCCAACCACCCAAACCCATTGTAAAGTTAGCCCTGTAAATGCAAATAAGCTCAGCTATCAATCTGCTGTAGAAAATATTTTTGTCTAGACACAAACACCATAAAAATGTGGGGGGGGGGGGGGGGAGCTCAAGTGGAATCTTGTTTTTCTATTTGAGAAGAGAAAGAGCTGTTGTGGTGCAGCACTCAGAGCGTCAAGACTATGACTGAGGAGACCCAGGTTAACCCATTGCTCAGCTATGAATAGGGTGACCCTATGGAAAGGAGGACAGGGCTCCTGTAGCTTTAACAGTTGCAAAGAAAAGGGAGTTTCAGCAGGGGTCATTTGTACGCATGCAGCACCTGGTGAAATCCCCTCTTCGTCACAATAGTTAAAACCAGGACCTATACTAGAGTGGCCAGATACGAAAGAGGGCAGGGCTCCTGCAGCTTTAACTGTGGTGGTGAAGAGGGAATTTCACCAGGTGCTACAGGCATACAAATGACCCCTGCTGAAATCCCCTTTTTTCTACAACTGTTAAAGATACAGGAGCCCTGTCCTCCTTTTCATATGGTCACCCTAGCTTTGGATGACCTAACATACCTCACAGGGATGTTATGAAGATAACAGGGACAGAAAGTAATGTTGAATTCTTTGGGGGGAAATATGAGATATAACTGTAATAAATATTTTTACATGGGCTCATGATCCTTCTTTGTGAGCCCCTGCCAAAGGAAGTGAGGTGGGTGGATACTAGGAGGAGGGCCTTTTCTGCTATGGCACCCTGGCTGTGGAATGAGCTCCCTGGAGAGGTTTGCCTGGCACCCATATTATACTCTTTCCAGCACCAGGTGAAGAGCTTTTTATTTCCCCAACATTTTAAGAGTTTACTATCCTAGTCTTTAACTCTGCTATTTTAAATCTCTGCATTGCTGCTCGGTTTTATTCTGGTTGTACTTTTGTATTGTGGTTTTATGCTTTCATGTTATATTTGATGCTGTATTTATGGTTTTAACTTTTGTTAACCGCCTACAGAGCTTCAGCTATTGGGTGATATAGAAATGAAATGAATAAACATTGTTCTTGGGATACAGAGTTCTAATACAAAGCTCCTTGACTAGAGGTTATACAAACAGTAAAATTTACTGAAACATTTGGGGAGCATTTACACTGGAAGAATAACTCTAGCTCATCCAAAGAATTCAATGGTCACAGCGTCCAATTTTACTTGGAAAAGTTCAACATAGACCTTTGCTCTGCCATCACGGTCATGATCACTCAGCCTCAGTTCTCCAGTTGTAATCCTCCTCCTCCTCCTATTATTATACTAACAGCAAACTCTTTATCTCTGAGAGGGGATCTTTATGTAGCCCAAATGGCACCATCTGTACCCAAAGAGGGAGGTATCAGCAGGTTCAGGGAGGTTTACAGAAGCACAGTAGCACCTCTCTTAGGCTGGAGTCAGACAATAGGTTGGTAAGGGAATTAACCGTAGTTGTGAAAGGCTTTGCTTGTTGTGATATCAGCCAATTTCTTTTATCCTCTTGTTATCTCTCAAGTACAAGTTACAGGCTTTCGAAACAATTCAAACAGTTGCAAAACCTGTTTACCAGAAGTTAAAGTGGGATGGGTTTGTGCCTTAAAAGCAGTGATTCCTCGTCAGAATTCTGGGGGAAAGGATCGCCCATCCCCATCTCTGTTAGATAATGAATACTGCTTAGATCTTGTTTGCACAACAGCTGCCTCTGCTCCAAGATGAGCAATGCATCGTAAAACAATGGCCTGGTTCGGACGACACGATAATCAAGGGGGGGGGGGGGGAACAATCGTCAGTTGTGTTGCTTATTGTGTCATGTGGAGGGCAACACACAACGCACACACAACTGACAGTATGCTATTTTGGGCACTTAAACAATGGAGAAAAACAACGGGCTTGCACATTGTTTATCCCGAATTCCGTTGTTTAAAGTGTCGTGTGGAGGGAACACCCCCCTTTCCTTGTACTATTCCGTTTGGTCATAGAGTTCGCTGGCCGGAGCAGCCGAAAAAAACCCAGCTGCTCCAATACAGCCGGCAGAATTTGTGGTACATGCTGGGATACGGCCAGAGGACTGAGAGAGGTGGGAGGGAGGAGACGCAGCAGCCCAGAAAGACGCCCAGACTTTTAGCCGCGCAACGGGCGGAGGGGCAACATGTCATGTGGCAGGTGCCGCCGCAGCACTGCCAAAATAATGCATGGTCGGTATGATATCCCCCTCCGTTGCCTAAAGTGTCATCCGAATTCACCCAATGTAAGCTCTACGTGTATTTCTCACATATGCTTACCACCAGTTCCACATGGATCTCACCAGAGCAACATGGAAAATTGCCAAAGATGGAAAATGGTCTTGTGAATCTACTCTCACTTAGTTCTAACGAAGTTGCATCTATACCTAAGTACCTATTACAGCTGATTTATTTTGCGGGGGGGGGGGGGACAGAAAGTGTTTATGCTGCATACACCTAGACATGTAAAATTTGCAGAAATGTTGAAGCCATGTGGGGGGAGGGAGGGAGGTGAATGACGCCTTTAAGGTTCCACAAGTCACCTTGCTGTTTTATTGCAATACATAAAAGTGAGTCTGCATTCTGTGTGAACACAGAGAGGTGGGGAAGAGAAGAATTAGTTTATTCTGGTTATGATACATATGTTTTCTGCTGATATCCCAGTTATATATATTTTTACAAATAAAATAAAAAAAGAGGCAACCAGCAAAATGCAAAAGTTTGCATTGTTCTCTGGCAATAGGGAGTTAGCATGGAGTTTTAGCTTCGGGGGGGGGGGGGGGGGAAGCCTCAAGGCCCAAAGAGGAAACAGGATAATGCCAAAAGGGCCTTTCCAGAGGGTGCCCGCTGACACTGTTGCTCACAAACACCTGGAGCTGACCCTTTACTGGTATATGGAAGAGCCAGGGCTAAACAGGTCAAAGCAAATCTATTTTCCAAGGTAGCCCAGAAATCACAGGGACGTTACCTTCTAATGATTCCTTTAAAGGGCCCACGAATCGCTGGAACTCCATCTCCTCCATGGCTGAGAGAACATCTCCAGCATTCAGTGTTTTCCTCTTCCCCTTCATTGCAAAATTATTGGCACTAATCAAGGAGACAGAGGCAAGAGAAAAACCAAGTGAAAATTATTCCACATCAACACTGGAAATCTTCCACTGCTGTATTTTATCTCTGAGTTCTAAAAAACACCTTGTTACATAAAATTAATTACTAACGATATGAAAGGAAACAAGACCAGTCCAGGTGGACAGTTACAAAGCTGTACTTACTACCTTTTTTTTTCTTTCAGGTGATTATTCCTAGGAAGCATGCGCAGCCACGATATTAAAACTATTTAGTATGTTAACATTTTCAGCAATTTCATTTTTTAAAAAACTTTTTCTTACCACATAAGGAAGTGTATGCTATGGTGCTGTCCCATCTTAAAACATTAAGATGGCATACTTGTTCATTTTATTTTACTCATCACAAGTCAAAGAAACAAGCTAAACTCAGCTGGGCATTAGAAACTTGGGAGATTTCAGGGCACCGGGGGGAGGGGGGGGGATCAACGTTTAACCAGGCCAGAGGCTGTTGCGGATGTAGCATTGCCCCAGTCCTGGTTGCAAGCTGATTTTCTTAATCTGAGTGTGATTCTTATATATAAATTGCAGCTCAATGGTGAAACATAACCAGGTTAGGTTATACAAATTGTGAAGGGAGAGTCTCAGGTCCTATTATATTATGTAGGCTGACATAGGCTCAATTCAGACGACACGATAGTCAATGGTGGGTTGACTAACCCTAACCCTCACGCTAACCCTAGGGGGCACTCCCCACACAACATGGTAATAAATAATCAACTGTGGTGTGGATGAGGATCAGCACTGAGTTGACTATGGCAGCATTCGGATGACACAATAGTCAAAACAATTGACAACTGTTTCCCCCAAACCAGTTGTTTATTGTGTCATCCGAATTGAGCCATACTGATACTAATTTTTTACAAAAATGCTACTCAATAGAAGCGCAACTCGTACCACTAAGTGAAAGGCCAACACAAGAGAGTAAAAACTGTGAAAGACTAGTTAGATCTGCAAGACAGTCCTACTGCAAGAAGACTTATATATTCATCCAGATTTCTGGATCCTGCCAGCGATGACACTCACCATGATGTGGCATACAGCACAAACACACTGGCAGCTCGAGATATCGCACTCCGGGCTTCTTTGGAAATGTTCACTCCATCAGGAAGCTGGGGAAGGGGAGATGCATATTAGCCTGGGAAAATGCAGACTTTGATCCTTAGAATCTCCTTCATAGCAATCCGCTCTTAACGGCTTTCTGTCCAACTGCCAACAAACCACCACTGGCACTGCACTTCTAATACTACCAAGGATGGTCTCTCTCTCTCTCTCTCTTTTGCACAAAGACAACTATCAGGTGTCCCTGTCATCAAAGAATGGAAGGATCCCCAGCATACATACACACATCCATCCCCTTACTCACCGCTTCCTTGATGATGCGGGTTATGACAGCATTGGGTAAGTTTAGGTCTTCCGGCCGTTCAGCCATCGTGTGCTCCTGGAGTCGAGGGCAGGAGAAAGGTGAAATGATAACGGATCATACTGAGAAGCCTTATACATGACACAAAGGACACACTAAAGGATCAACTGCTTCCCTTTGCTATGGGGGGGGGGAGCTTTTTGCAGCCTCTGGGGGGTGTCCTTTTAAGCCTAAGGCTAATACGGAAGCATCCTGGTGTGAGTGTTGCACCTGATCCATTTACTGCAAGTGACCAAAGCGATCTGTTATTCCTGACCTTTTCCCCAACCTTTATTCCTGACCTTTTCCCCAACCTTTCCGACAAAGGGGTCGCCACCCTTCAAAATCCATTTTTTCTATTCATGTTCATTTTTTTAAAAAGTTTCATTTGTTTCCTTTTATTTTCCATTTGCCTGAATCTCGTTTGTTTGTTACTTTTCCATCCAGTTCAGTGGGAACCCCAGCCAGCCACTCTCAAATCACATGCAATTTGACTACCCCCCCCCGCGCCCCCAGACTGGACAAAGCCCCCCTCTTTTGAGAAGCACTTTCCAAGCGTTACATGGGCACAGCATCGCAGCGGCCTCAACGAAATAGAGCTTTCCAGTATCAATGTCACCGCCCCTCCCCGCCTGCCCCATCGCAGGTCTGTCCTGAGGGTGAAAATGGGTTGGAGGGGCGGGCGAGAGATCCCGTATTCCACACTCTGAGCTCCTGGGTTAGAAATGGGGGCGGGAGCTGCTCGTCTCCTGCAGCCCCTGGAAGGTGAGGAAGCCCCTCCCTCTGCCTTGGGAGAAGGAAAAGAGGGAGCTTCTGAGCATGCACAAAGGGCGCCGTGGGAGAACGAACGTAACTTTGCGACACTGGGGGGGGAGCCTATTCTTCCTCCTCCTCCCTGCCTCCGAAATGTCCCACGTTTAGAGGGTGCTGAGGGACCCTCCGAGCATGCACAGAGTGCCCTCCTTCCCCCGGGGGCGGGGGGGAGCGAGAAGAGAGTGAGCCGCCCAGCCCAGTGTTTAGAGGGTGCTGAGGGATCCTCCGAGCATGCACAGAGTGCCCTCCTTTCCCCGGAGGTGGGGGGAAGCGAGAAGAGAGAGAGTCGCCCAGCCCGGCCCTCACCGCTCCGCATCCGTCTCTCGGTCCCTCGAAAGGCGCGCGAAGGGACGCGAGTGGCCGCTTCGCCTCAGCGCCCCGCTCGGCCCCGCCCACGCGCCCGCCCCAGCATGCCCCGCGCGAGGCCAATCCAAGGGACAGCGCACGGCAGATCTACAGACACTTCCGGTCCCTCCTCTTCCTCCCGCTCGCGGAGACAGCCATGTGCGGGGCTCATCCCTGCGCTCAGGGCTGTTCTAGGTCGGCGAGAAGGAAGGCAGAGACAGGCGGAAGAGGACTCCTCGAGCGGTACCGCTACGGAGGTGGCCTCCCACACGAGGCGGCTCCTGCCCCGCATACTGCGGGGTTACGAATGAGAACCGGAAGCCAAGAACTGCGTGGCGCCAAACCCTTGTTCTGACTCTATGGTTCCTAGGAAACGTGCAGCATCATAGCGCGCTGCGCCCCTCCCCCTGCGCGGTGCACTCTGGGAACGGGGAGAAACCGCGGCGGGGAGGGCAGGAGCATGAGCGCGAGTAGAGCGTCCGGCGTTGCTTAGCAACCCACGTCGGCGCGGCCTTGGCTGAGGTGGGCGCGAGGCCGTTTATGAGGGGAGGGAGGCGGGTGTCTCTGTCTGTGAGGGAATCTTGAGCCCCCGCCGCTTCTCCTCACGGCGCCCCGGAACCTGCCCTCATAGACCCCCGGCTGTTAGTTAAAATGTGAGGGGGGGGGGCAGAATGAAGTGGTTCGGAAGAGAGCCTCTGAACATGCACAGAGCGCTCCGGCCCTCCCCTCAGTTCAGCATTTGAAACCCCTTCGTTGTTATTTTACCAATTCTTTCCTCATCTCTCGCGTTTGAAAATCAGCATTTATGGAGTTGTTGCATTTTTATCCTTTCCTTGCCTGCCTGTCCGTGGCCTTTATCTCCTGCCTGTCCATATAAGATATTTCATTACTCCTTTCTGTGCTGCCCTCAATATAAACGTATTTCCCAGAGTGGTGCATGACCATATAAGCTAACGCATCCTCTTTAATTTATTACTAAATTAAATGTATAACACACCCATTTCTAACCCAGGAGCTCAAGGTAGGACACAGGGTCTCTCTCGCCCAGCGCTCCCACCCATTTTCACCCTCAGGACAGCCCTATGAAGGACCCGAATTATTAGGCTGAGAGACCTGCTCAGCAAAGTCACCCAAAGAGCCTCTGCTGGGGAAGGGTCTGTGTGTGTGTTAGACCTGGGTCTTCCCAGTCCTGGACCCAACCCTCTAACCAGTGATTCTTGACCCTCACCCTATGCCAGCCCCCAACCCCCCTAGGTAATTTTTGGGGGAAATTAGGGTATTCAGGGTTTTAGGCAGCGTGTTGTGCCCTCTTGCAAAGGCTCCTGACAGGCTGTGGAGGATGGTTTATTTTATTTATTTTATTCCATTTATATACCGCCCCATAGCCGAAGCTGTCTGGGCGGTTTACAACAATTAAAAACACTGAACAATTAAAACACCGATATACAAAATTTAAAAGCATAAAGCATAAAAACAAGTTAAAATTACAATATCCTTCTGGGTCAAAGCACAACAACAACACAAAAACCCACATCATATGCTGTTAAATGCTTGGGAAAAGAGGAAAGTCTTGACCTGGCGCCGAAAAGATAACAATGTTGGCGCCAGGCGAGCCTTGTCAGGGAGATCTTTCCATAATTGTCTCCTGCTTTCCCCTCCATGAAGATAAAATCTCAGAGCCTGGATTTCTTTGCCAGGCCTTAGAAAACAGGTGCAGAGCAAAGAGAATCAAACACCCCTTAATAAGACTCCTCTGTGTGATGGTTTCCCAGAAGAAAAACAAGAGAAGGGGCAAAGAGAGGGAACAGCAATTAAAAAAAACCGTTCTGATCCGTACCAAATACACAATTGAGACTTAATGGAGAACCTTTTTCTGTTTATGGTCTTGCAGAATTTGCTGCCTCATAGTCCATCTTTCCCTTCCTCTGCAAAATTCATAATGTTAAAATTACAAAGTGCTATGATACTATTGTGTACTTGGTGGTTGGCAGAGGGTGGCAGCTTAAGGAACCCCTGCTGGCTCTCATAATGACATTGTGATACATATAATCAAAATTTAGAACGTTAAATTAAAACTGGCAGCAGTAAACATTACAGGCTAACTGATAAGACAATAATCATAACCTTTAAAAGTGCGGAGGGGAGATATTTTGTTAGTTGTATTTTTAAAATATATCAAAGATGGCTTCCTCCAAGAAGCTCAGGGTGGCATACATAATTTTTCCCCATCTACACACACACACTCTTTTATCCTCACAACAGCCCTGTGAGGTAGGTTAGGCCAGCTCCCCACAACTTGGGAGAGGGAGGTTGCTTCTTCCACACCACACATCCAGTGGATGTTGTGATTTACAGGCAAGGCTTTCAGCCCTATTATACCTTGTTTCAGAAAGCAAGGCACACCATGGGACCAATGACTGCTGTGCTCCCTTCAGCTCACTTAAAAAGTATAGTTTGCAAAGCTTGGTTCTCCCTTCGGACTGCAGAGGGGGTCCCATGTGGAAAATGCTCCTCCATACAAAAAATCCTCCGTCTGTGTGTATATATATGAATATGTGTATATGCAAATATATGTATATATTATATCATGTCATTTTTTTAAATGAGGGCTATTCCATCATGTGAGGCTCCACCTGCAGTCTGAAGTGGTAAAGTTCAGTCAAGAGTTTCCCACCGTGTCCTAAGAGCTTTTAAAGTCAATATTCATCCCTTGAATTGTGTCCAGAAAGCACAAAGAACTAGCACCGTTCTAACCAGCACTGGAGCAGTTACTGATCAGTAATACTATCCTTCCTGGAAATTATTACTGTGTCTCATTGCTTGCATCCCTTAATCCAGGAAGTTGCTGCCAGGATGGTGACTGTTAGTGCAGGTCAGTGGGATGAGACCATTTGTAATATGGTTGCTTGCCAACACCCCCTCTGCTGGGAGACGATACGGAGGATCGAGAGTGGGCATCCCCGGGTCCTGCTAAGAGCCCTTGGCTCCTCTGAGAGAGATTCCCCAGAATCCGAAGGTAAGCAGACATTCTGTTGAAAAAGAAACTCCCGCTTGCAGGACACCCTCATCTTCCATTAACAGTCAGTTGCTGAGCCACTCAGCCTGAACCCTATAGCCATTGCAAACATGTTTAGCATAGATGCAACAGTAAGCTGGATGTATTGGGAGTGGAGGTACTGGGAAAACAGCCCGTGTAAATGTAGGAATATTGTGGCAAGGAACGCTCAGCAGTACCATAGCTGTTGCTGATGTATCTGCCATACAAATACTTGCCATTCTTTTACCTCCTGCTGTCGCAAACACTGCTCCATTGGGTCTGTGGGGCAGGGTGCTTCCAAGGAAGGTTTACTCTTTGCTGCACCACAGAGGCCAAAAATGACCAGATGCACCACTTACACCGATCAAGGAAGAAGGCTGCTCCATTCAACAGCCCTCCTGGTGGGAAGGTGGAATACACATCTGTTAAATAAAACGTGAGGTTTCATTCTGAAAAATATTGACCTTTGTAGGACCTGGAAGATTAGGAGTGAAGCTTGGGAGAATGTGGATGGTCAGGGACAAGAGAAAAACTGGGAGGTAACAGGTGGGACGAAAGCAGATACTCAAGGTATGATAGAATTTGGTGTTTACTGCCTTCATAGTCACCAGTATCGATTACCTGCCAGAACCAGTAAAACACTAGCCAGCTGGTATAATACATAATCATACCCGCCTAGGCTTCTGTGGGTGGTAATAATTATACCTGGGTGACCGGACAGGGAAACTTTATCCCATCCTTCCTCCAAGGGTCACAGGGCAGCATACCTGGCCACTGCCACTTCTCCTTGTAGCAACCTTGTGAGGTTGGTTCCAGTGAGCTTCACAGCTGAGTAGCCCTAATAGACCTGTTGTCTGTTGCTGGTTTTTGTTTTGTGTTTGGGCAGCAGCACCAACCACAAACTAGTTGTGTTTCAAACCCTCTTGGTAGTTATGTTTTAGAGAAGTACTTAGGAATAGCAGGTGTGATTCTCATTGTGGCTTTCCTCTGTCACTTAAAAGAGGGATTGTTCTTAAACTGTTTATTCATAGCATGATTTCATTTGCATGCACTAAGATCCTTGAATGGGAAGAAGTAGGAGCAAAATGGAAGCAAGTTTTCTTTCTAGTGTACTGTTAATAAACAGAGTGTCGCAGTGATACTTGAAACAGATACGAGCAATGGCTCCCCTTCTTTCCATGGCTAGAGGACCGTTCATTGTGTTTTACAGTCATTTCTCCATGTTTCAGATGAACTGCCGACACTGAAGATCCTGAACCTTCCCTTCAATTATTCTCAGAGAGAGAGGATTAAATGCGTTGAAAGTTTTGGTTCCATCTCCAAGACCATCTCCGGTATCAAAGCTGCTAGAAGTTATTTTTCGACTGCTACCTCGAATAATACTGTGATGCACCCTGTCTCAGTAATTGGGTCAGTGAGGTCAGCCAATTCAGATACATATGTGCTTCTGGAAATGCAGACTTGGGGTGTTTATTGTTTAATAAATCCTTTTGTGCTGTTGCACACTATCTCTCTCAATAAATTAGATCCCGTTTGCAGAGCCCTCTGAATATATTTTGGTGCCTGAGACCTCCATCACACCTAATTCCCCTCCCCCTCCGGTTTGCCTCTGCATTTTTTTTTACCTCTGATGCTAAGCATGTCAAGCTTATGAACCTTTTCACCTGAATAGCTACTCTTTCGCTCCTAGGCTTGTTAGCTGTTCTGCTCCACTCCACCCCACCCCTCCTCTTTCTCCCTCCAGTCAGGTCCTGACAGATGAGCACTTCAACCAGATTGCCTTTCTGCAGGGCAGAAATGAAACAAACATTTAGTCTGGCTCTTTGGGAGCATCGAGGGAGTACAATCCTGTCTCTGCAGAGATTCCGGTGTTGTATGATTTTAAAAAACACTTTCGAGCCTGGGATGCAAGGTTTGGGTTTTATATTGAGGCTTGGAGCCAACTGTTGGGAGAGATCACTTTTCCCTGCCAGGACCTGATGCAATGCATTCAAGCCCCCAGTTCCTGTGTCTGGCTTCTGTAAAAAAGTCAAACTCCGTGTTAGGCACAATTAGGAAAGAATTGAAAATAAAACTGCCAATATTATACTGCCCTTATACAAATCTATGGTGTGATCACACTTAGTTCTCAGCACTGCACCTAAAAAGGATATTGTAGAGTTAAAAGAAGTGCAGAAAAGGGTCACTAAAATGATTAAGGGGCTGGAGCAACTCCCCTGTGAGGAAAGGTTAAACAGCTGGGACTATTTAGCTTGGGAAAAAACACAAGGAAGGGGAGACATGATACAGGTGAACAAAATTATGTATGGTGTGGAGAATGTGGATAGGGAGGTATTTTTCTCCCTCTTTCATAATACTAGAACCTAATGAGGTCATTCCAAGAAGCTGATTGGAGATTCAGGACAGGTAAAAGGAAATACTTCTTTATACAGCACATAGTTAGACTATGCAATTCACTTCCACAAGATATAATGATGGTCACTGAAGAAAGGTGTCAGGAAGGCTACAGTCTGGCGGGGATGGGCAGGGTGGCCTACATTGCAGGATTGGGGCCTTGGCATTGGGAGGGGGGAAATCCCAAGGAGGAATGTCGCAAGACTTAGAGATGCTGGTTCCCAGCACCCACACCTGGCCCTCTTACTCCTATCTTGGGAGGCTCATCCAGGGCCGAGCTTCAAGGGCAGAGCTAATTGGAAGGGAGCTACAAGAGCTTCAGCTGTGGGAAATGGCCGTTTGCAAGGAGGGGGCTGGTAGCATGAATGGGACAGTCGAAGATTGGTTTCAGCTGGTCACGTACCAGCTAACCCAAAAAGGGATAAAGGGAATACCCACGGTGTGGAAGCCATCTTCTCCTGAACTGGTGCGGGGAAGGAGGAATCCTTATTCAGCAAGGTGATGCTGGGGAATAGATAGTTTTATTGTTTTCAGGTCTGGCACATTCCAGGGAAAGGCTTGTCACTCACTGGCCTGTTTCAAATGTATTGCTGTTCGGCAGCATTCGGACAACATTTTAGGCAACGGAGGGAGGAAGAGGCAATGGACAGTAAGTTATTGGCAGCATTCAGATGACATGATAATCAACACAATAATCAACACAACCGATGATTGTTCCCTTTCCCCCCCCCCCCCAGTTGATTATCGTGTTGTCTGAATGCTGCCTTTGAATGTGATTTAGTGTGGGTTAAATTGTTTTATTGCTTTACTGCTGCTAACTTGTACCTCGTACCTCATCCTTCCCCGCTGCCCCTCCCTTTCTTTCCTGGCTTGTACTTTAACGGCTTATTGGACCAACTGGAACCTTACAAGGTTAGCTATTAGATTCTCAATAAATAGCTTCAGTCCTTAACCTGTGTGTTTATTTCCGATGACTGGCTTGGGGCTATTTAGCCTTGGGATAGGGAGGTGGGCTTGGGGGAACTTGGCTGAAGAGTTCTGCGCCTACCTGGAAGGAAAGGGGTCTCTTCCCTTCACAGTCACCAATTTTGATGGCTTTAAAAGGGGATTGGACAAATTCCTGGAGGAGAAGGCTATCAATGGCTACTAGTCCTGATGACTATGTGTTACCTCCAGTATCAGAGGCAGTAAACCTATATACAGCAGTTGCTGAGGAACATGGGCAGGAGGGTGCTATTGCACTTGTAACGCCCCAGGGCCCCTGGCCGTTTGTTCCTTTAAGCATCATAGAAATCTCTGAGTATGCGGTTTCCATGACGCTTAAAGGAACAAACTGCTAGGGGCCCTGGGACATTACAGCCCTCATGTCCTGCTTGCGGGTTTCCTGTGGGCGGCTGGATGGCCACTGTGTGAACAGAATGCTAGAATAGGTAGACCCTTGGTCTGATCCTTCATCAGGGCTCTTCTTCTGTTCTGTGCTGTTGAACTCAAGGGATTTCCATCCATATTAAATGTGCATTGGCATAAGTCCTATAGTAACCAAAGTTCCTTGCGTCGCCCACAGCCCTTTGACCCTTTCCAACATAGTTTTCTGTCTGTGTGTACATTCCAGTTCCGAACGGGATCCTTTCCCAGGACTGAACTCCAGGATGGATTTTCAGACTCCTCATGTCACACCGATACGTTTCACCTGCTTGAGGCAAGCTGAGAAGGTAAGTTCAATGGATTGCTAGGAAGTGGGAGTGGGGGTGGTCAGCAGACGTAACTCTTGATCATCCCAAAACTGACAGTAATGCCTCTCTTAGCCTTCAAGGAATAACCCTGCCATATTCTGCAGTTTTCAATTCCCCCTCCCCCCAATGGTAATCATTCAATTCCCCAAAGGAAATGTAAGGTAGCTCATCAAAACAGCAATGATGAAATCAGAGTGAAATTCATAACTGGGGCTTGAGGGTCCTGCTGGCTTTGTTCTCCTGCCTGTTGATCATTGTAACCACCACTAAAAATACTTCCAGGAATAGGCTGTTTCCCACCCTACCCCCCCACCCCCCAACCAGATTTGGTGATCTGTGGTTGCCTCCACTTTAGGGCTCATTAGTGTTGATGAAACATTGCTTTTCCACAGTCAACTGGAAGCCGAATTAATGTGGCTATTCCACAAGGCACTTCATTGTATTCCTCATAACAATCCCAGTGGTGCCCGTCCCCATGGGCATGATCCAAATATATGTTTGCAGCTGGCCCTTGCGTGGTTGTTCATTTCCCTTTCCCCATTCCCTCTACTTGGCCCTCTAATGAATAATATCCTGGTAGTTTCCAGGCACAAATGGTGCTTTGATTAGCTGTTTTCTGTTTGCAACCCTACTATTTGCTTTTTAATTTATTTTTCGCTATTATTACAGTTACTCAGTGAACTTGTTAATAATTAATATTTTAATTACCCTTAAGTTGCAGACCGATAGATTAAAATGTACCTTCATCGAACAAAAGTGGTTTTCATTGATTAATGAACTAAAGTTTGTTACTTGGACAACCTGTCAGTTACGCTGTATACAACTTGTAGTGTTGTTGTTGTCATTAACATCATTTCCCCCTGCAAAGGTTCAGCTGTGCATTACCACCTTCTCCAACCTCCTAAAACATTAATTAAATTATACAGACTTGTAGGGAAGGTTTGTGTTGCTCGTTGCATTGCAAAAATAATCTTCCAGTACCTGTGGCACTCATCCAGATGTCACACAAATTCACAAAATCAGCCAGGGGAGCAACATGTGTCTTCAAGAACTAAATATTTGACTGAGTATTTGGAAAATCTTTCTTCTGAATCTCTTGTGACCTTTGCAAGTTCTTTGAGGGACTGTTGCATACTCTTTGGCTAAAGGTTTATTTCATCAAGTCCCTCATTCTCTCCCATGTACATGATAGATACAGGTGACAGATCTTGGTGAGTTTGCTGTACACAGGTTGGGTTACCAGCCAGCCTATGAAAACTTGATTGTTAGGTGGGTTCCAGACATGCGGCCCAGACTTATGCGACCTGAGAAGCCAGCCTCAAGAGGGTAAGTAGTGTGGCATGTATAACAACATAAAATTTAACAGAGTGCATTTAACACAGCTTCCCATCATTCTGGGGTGAACGGATAGCCACAGGCTGGAGAATGTGTCCCTCTATTGGCAATAAACAAGGCACATTGCAGCTGACTCCCTCAGGCAATTACCCAAAGCAGAGCCTGAGGGCATCACCCTGCTCATTGCTCCTGGGAGTACGTTGTGCTTGCTTATTTCATTGATGTTGTGTTTATTCCCTTTTTTTTTTTTTTTAGGCCAAACACTGGCACCCAAAGCATATCATAGTTATTACAAAATGCTTTAGGGGAAGGAGGGCATTGTTATCCCACTTAGATATATTTTAAGTATGGCAAGGGGGATATATATATATAGGAGGGGTGGGTTAGGGTTGCTGCCGCTGCTGCCGCCTTCCCTCTGATGGCTTTGGCTATGGTAGTCAGTAGCTGAAGGAAGGGGCTTCTCTACTGGGTCCAGGTGTGGTGGATGGGTGCCTTGCTTCCACATTCCCTCCCTTTGTGTTTTTAACTAGCATCGTAAACATGATACGGTTTCTCTTTGTTTAGAGTGACACCTACTCAAAGGATGTGCGTGAAAGATCTTGCTTCGGAAAGCATCCTCTCTTTTAAGGAAAAAGAGACCGTGAGTTGTGCTTTTTGCCCTGTCCAGATTTTGCAACCACCTGCCTTTTTTGCTGCCTTTTTTGCCTACCTAGCCCTGCTCCTGTGTTTTAACATCAACCCAAAACACAGAAATCTAGCACATGAACACCTTCCTGGCATTCCTGGCATAGAGAACAGGTGCCAGGAAAATCTTTGCCTGCCAAGTTTCTGTAGGTTGCTAATAAAAGCAGAGGTTCAGAGCTTCCTGCAAAGTATAGGAAGAGGTGCAGGAGTTCTGCCTCCAAGCTGAAATGTCTGTGGGTTAAGAGAGCATCCAGCATTCTGAGTTCTATGGCAGGTGCTGAGTGACAGCAGCCTTGGGGACACAGAGTGCCTAAAACCCAACCCGCCCATTTTGAAGCATCCGGGTGAACTGTGAGTGCCAGTTGCCAATGGCCTCCTCTGCATTACAGTGGATAGATCTATTTTGGGGTGGGGAGGGAGCCTTGGCGGGGCAGAGGTGGCATGAGCAGGTGTTTGAGGGTGACTGTACGTTTTTCACCGAGATGATCTTGTTCCATAGAAAAGAAAATCAAATAAAGTTCCTACAGGAGGCCAGCCTTACCTCCTTCATCTAAGGAGAAGCCAAAAAGTTCCTGACAGCACATCAAAAACGGAGATTTTGGCCTACGATGTGGCACCATTCTCCTCCAAGACTTTGGCACATTGTTCCGAATTCTGGTGAAAATGCAGATATTACAGTTAGCATACTTTGCGGGAGTGGGGAAAGGGTGAGCCCAGTTCGGTCCTCATTTTTCCCACAGAGCCATGAGAGTTGGTTGGCCACTGTGTGAACAGAGTGCTGGATTAGATGGACCCTTGGTCTGATGCAGCATCACGGTTCTTCTGATGTTCTTATAGAGGCACCCTGTTGTTTTTGTTCTGAAATAGTCCAGTAGGCAAAGCAAGGAATCCCAAGGAAAGCTCCATCCGGAAGAGGCAGTTCTCCCCGTGCCACATGCACCTGGCTCCTATCGTGCCACCGCAAAATAAGGGCACCCTTGACCTAGAGAACAGAAGAGGAGCGTTGCCAGAGAGCAAAGAGAAACTGGCACCCCCATTTACCACACAGAAGGCACCCAGTTTATACAAATTCAACACTAAGGTAGCCAGAACCTGCAAGGAGTGTGTGTGATTTTTCTGGGGTTGGGCTACTAAGGGCTTGCCTTGTGTTCTAGACTAAGGGTCCAGAATTGCAATTTATTTATTTTTAAATCCTGGAGATATAATTAAAATGGCAGGAGGCAAGCACTACTGTCTTGCCCATTGATTTTGTGTCCATTTTCTGAAGCCTGGTGGGGCTCAAGATCCTCTGCCCCCTGGATTACCTCCGTGGGTCTTGTCTGTCTGTGTAAACTGCCAAGACCCCTTGCTGGTTCCTTTGACTGAGGTACTGGAGACCTGTTCTGCGCCCATTTTCAGAGGAAGCTGCGAGGCCAGGGAGCAAATGCCTCACTTGCACGATTCGTTATATAGGCCAAAATGGAACTCCACCTCGCCACCTTCCTGTTGTGCCTTCTGCTGATGTCTCAGTACCTGCTAGGAGAGCCAGCTGTCTGTGCATGCACAGAAGCCCTCTGTCTGGCAGTGCTTCTGGGTTGACATTGTGCTCAGCAGGGACGGGGCTTGCACTATGCACCTTTGTGACTCCCCAAGGTTTTTCTGGAAAAGGGGGGAGCTGCCTTCAGATAACGGCAGTGACATTTTAAAGTTTTCTTGATATTACAGAGTTATATAGAAAATAGGAAAAGCCACGAGCAGAATCTGCAGGCCCTCAAAAGATAAGATTGTAACCATATGAACGGCTGCTTATTAGGTGGCGGCTTAATCTCTCCTGCTGCTGTTACCCCCAGCCTGGCGTGTGATTTGGGCTGGTGGTTCTGGGCACTCCTGCCCTTTTCCACCTTGGGCTGTGTGATTTGTTTCCTTGAGCAGCCTGCATGTTGTTCTGGGTGTGTGTATATGTAAGTGACATATTAGGAAATCGTTATTGGCATAGATATTTATGGTGCGCAATTATGCATATTTACTCAGAAGTGCCTCCTTGAGTTCAGTGGGGTTTACACCCAAGTAACTGTGCCCAGGATTGGTGCAGTCTCCTAAAAGCTGTGACAAGGAAAGAAAATTGCTTGGGGAACATGGGTGGGAGGGAGCTGCTGCACCCGTGTCCTGCTTATCATAGAATTGTTGAGTTGGAAAGAACCACAAGGATCACCTAGTCAGAGAAACCAATTCAACCATCCCTGAGAGGTGGCTGTCCAGCCTCTTCTGAAAAACCTCCAGAGATGGAGAACCCACAACCTCCATAGGTAGACTGTTCCACTGTTGTACAGATCTTTCCATCAGGAAGTTTTTCCTTATATTTAATCGGAATCTAGGTAGCTGTAACATACTGTTTATTTTGGGTCCTAATTTCTGTGGCCATGGAAAATAGTTCTTGACCCTGTGGCATCCTTTTATGTGCCTGAACACTGCTAATGTGTCTCCCCTCAGTTGTCTTTTCTCGAAACTGCTTGTGGCTCCCTGGTCGACAGCTTGTTGGCCACTGTGTGAACAGAGTGCTGGACTAGCTGGGCCCTTGGACTGATCCAGCATTAGGGCTCTCTTTGTGGAGATGACCATGTGGATGGAGTAAACATTTATGGATTTAAAAACATTTATACCCTGCCCTTTCTCCTAGGAGTTCAAGGCAGCTTGGAACAACAATAACAAAAGTAATAATTGAACAAATACAAAACATAAAGATTAACAGCATCCATTCCATAAACACTAGTGATTAAAACAGCAGCAAAAACTAATGCAAAAGTAACCCAAATATTCAAAAAACAGACAGATTAAAAAAGCAAGTTAAAATTACATACCCAAATTCTTCCTAAAAAGGAATCCACCCTTGAACTGACTCACTAAAGATGTTGCAGTATTGCTAAGAAAAAGTAATCACAATGGGAAATTAGATACTTTCTATCTCCAGTGCACTTGTAAAGTGAAGACACAAAAGTCACAAAAAGGTTATTCAAATTGGAAGTTGGTTTGCACACCATGCTGGGCTAAAAAAGCCAGTTTAGTTTCCATTTGATCCTATTATTGAGCGGGCTTGAAGCATTCTGGTGTGCAGCCTTAGAACCAGGTTCCATCTGTCATGGTCACAGAAGATGTTGTCGTAGTTGGCTTGCAAGGAAAGCATTCAGAAAAATGACTGGCTCTAAATTGCATCTCCTCCCTCCTCTCCCCCACCCCACTCCCGCTTCTTTGTTTAGATTCCCATGAAAGGAAGAAGTTCAAGAAGAACCCCTGGCCAACTGAAGTTTGCCTTAGGAGGTTTGGATATTGTAATTCTAGCTGTAGGTACTGCCTGACTCCAGCTGGAGAGGCACCCAGAAGAATTTCCAGGAAAGGCTGACTTGCCTGTTTTGACCTTTTCTAGGCTCGGAGGTCTTCATGCGCCCAACGCCGGGCAGAACGGAGCAGCTGGACAGTGCTGATGCCCAATGCCATACAGGAGGGGGTCTGCCAGAAAAATCCCAGCAGCCACAGGAAGCTGTAAGTGCTGAGGAAGCAGGACCAGTTCATTCAGCGGGGTGGGATGGAATCATAACATGTCATTTGAGGAGTTTATTAGCTTCTCTTCTGACAAAACTCAGAGAAAGCAGATTTTAGGAATATAAATTATAAAATAACAGGAAATGCCAGGAAATGCCAAACAGGAAAAGTTACTGAAATAGAGCACAGACAATTCCAGCTTAATATAAAACACCAGCAAATCAAATAAAAGAAGTTTTCACCTGGCAAAAATATAACACAGAGATGATGCCAGGAGATCCTTCTAGGGGAAAGAATTCCAAAGGGTCGGGGTGATGACTGAAAAGGCCCTGTCTCTGGTCACACACTGCCTTTCTTTCCATGGCTGTGGGCAGGGGAGTCCTGAAGCAGGGTTTGGGAGGCCAATCTTAACACCTGGGCCGGTTCTGCACTCCTGTCCTGAAGTCCAAGTGCACTCTCTTCTCTGTATGCTAACCACAGAAACATGATGGACTAAAACCTGTCCTGCAAGGATTGAACAAGGGCTAGGAGTCCACTGGGAGTGGAGGACCAGTTGCCATCTCCATCCTGGTGGAGATGCTCTAGCTTGGGCCAGTTCACAAAGCCACCAGGCTTGCTTGCAGCCACTCCCTGCTTGTAGCAAGCAGGTTGCATGTTTGTGGGTTACTAAAGGCAGTATTGCCCCCCCCCCCCCCAGTCCTGAAACGCTGAGGGAAGCAGCCAGGGCTTGTTGTGATGGTCATTGCCCATTTCATCAGCCTTCCTGCCCCCGTCCCTTCCCCACTCTGATTCCAGCAGGAACAGCCGCAGGCAGCCCCGTGACATGGGGTGGGACCATTCCATTGGCCTGTCCATCATCAGCTATTCACCTTGGCTTCCCCCAGTTGATTCTCCTTCCCATTTACCCTCCTTCCTTTTCCTCCCTAATGTGTTATGCCTTTGCCTTTAAAGTATAAGCTCAAGGTCAGGGCTTAGGGGATCTCTAAATTTTGTACATCAACTAGCATTTTTAAGCGCAGCAGCAGCAGCGTTGCTTTCAGGGCATATGAAATGAAAAAATGTTATGAAATGTATAGCTGTTTTATCCCAGTGTGACTGCTGTGGCTCTCCAAGTAATTGTTGTTGTGTGGTATGGGTGCTGATAATTCTCTATAAGCATTTGATTCCTGGCCACCCCTACCCAGAGGATGACGGTTCCCTGATTTCCTGGGGAGAGAAAATGACTCTCCCTAAATTTGTCAGGTAGACATGATATCTTTAAAATGATACTCCTGAGCTGAGCGACTTTGGGGTGCTTCTAGAATCTGCCTCAAGAGTACACCATAGTGATACTTCCAGGATTTTAAAGCAGGAATTAAAGATCCTTTGGTGTTCAGCATGCATTTTGGATGCCCAGATAAAATGTTTTGCGCCATTTGGGGCAAACAACCAGCTGGTTGTTCAGAGATATCCCTAGTTGCCGCTTGTTCTCCCTAGTCTGCTGCGGATGACTGCAGCTTCCTGATGTCGCCCCTCATGACCGCTGCTAGGAGGAATACCTCTGAGAAGTTCATGGAGCACAAAAGCAATTTGGCCAATGGGTGCCTGGAAGGTGAGTGCAGCAGGCGCCTGCTTCCAGGTTTCACCATGTGCTGCCACGAAGGCCTGCCAAATGGAAAGGGCAGAAGTGGGCTGAGTGGAATGTGAGGTGGGAAAGTAGAGGCACAGGGCCTTTGAACACAGGCCAGGAGAAGACCAGGACCAGACAGCTGCCCGTTGGATTAGCTTTGGGGGGGGGGGGGGAAGGTTTAGCAAAACAAGGCCAGCGTTGTTAGACCCTTGACCTGTTGAGGCTAATCCAGTTATTAGGGTGTATATTGATAATAACAATAGAAACCATCAAATAACGATATAGGTGGCCCAATAACTCACCACCCACCTGAATTGGAAGGCGGGGACAGAAAATAGAAGAGCTGCCAGGAGCAGGAGAGTAATCTCTCGATCTAACTAGTATAAATCTTGGCCTCAATGTGTTTCAAGTAGGGCTGTTCATGGACCCAATCTGATCTGGATCCCGATCTGGGAGGTTCGGATCGGGCCAATCCGATCCGCCTCAGATCTGGATCCGGATCTGCTCTGGGTCCGTGCAGAGCCATCCCTCGCGCTCTCCCCGCTCCCTCCCTCCCTCCAATCATTCTGTTTACTTGCAGCCTCCTCTGCGTCATCCCCCGTTATCCAGGTAAGCAGGGCGATTGCGGGGAGAGAGGGAGGGAGCAGTGAGAACGGGAGGGAGGGCTCTGCATGGATCCGGTTTGTTTGGATCGGGCCCAGATCGGGCAGGATCGATCCGCTCCGGATCCGGTCACAGCCCTAGTTTCAAGCAGCAAGCTTCTTCATCGCAAGACGTCACAGTAGGGGAAGACAAGCCCTTGAGTGCCGTCTCCAGCAAGGTATGGCGGCTCCCCCATGGAAATCACTCCCTTGCAGCAGCCAGGTGCAGTTTCTTTGGCAAATTTCTGCTTTGGGGTGCTGCCCTTCTGGCACGTTCCATAAGTTAACATAAGAGAGCTGTGGCCAACCTGATGCTTTCCAAAGGTATGGGATTACAAGTCCCACCATCCCCAGCCATGTTCTTTAATGTCTGCAAATGGTCCACTCAGTGGGAAATTTACCTGCAGGGATGGGAGTTTGGAAACATTGGCCAGTCAGCAGATTGCCCCCCACCCCACTCCATTACCACAGTGAGCCCCCACTCCCATATATCCTTCCTGCCCTTATATTGGTAAATCTCAGGGGCCCAGGCTTAGGTCTGAAATCCAAATATTGATTCTCTAGTTTTCCTATTTCAAGCACACTTTTCTTGCCGATCGCACCCCTGTTCCTGTATCTTATTTTGATTTGGTTTTGTTTAGGGTACGATAACTTTATTCCCCGGATGTCAAAAACAGAGTCCAAGTACAACCAGTACTGCAAGCAACTTACAGGCTGGAAGGAGGCCACCCTGGCTCAGGGCAGTGATCCGTCAGCAGCCGGCAGGGAACCCCGGCCCCAAGAAGCAGCTCAAAACACCTCCGAGGAGAATCGCATGCTGCCGCTGGGGTTCCCTAATCCCCCTCCCCCTCCTCCCTCCCCACTCATCTCTGAGAGCAGTGATCGTTCTTCTATAGGTCTGACTTGAAGCTGAAAGGGATGTGTGTGTGCAAGCAACAGTCTTCTCCAAGGATGCTCACTTCTTTTTGTATGGGGGAGGTTGGGCTCACAGTCATTAAAATTCCATTTCTTCAGTTTGCTGCTTGTGTGATCCTTCTCTCCAAAGGAAAGTTCCATCAGAAGAGATTCTTTTAACAGCACAGAAGTAGGAAGACCGAGTCTTGTGCTTCAACAGGTGCATGAGGCAGTTAGTAATAGACAAAGACAATATCTAGTTTGAAGCCCACTGTGGCGAACAAGCCCATGTTTACCATCTGAGAATGAGCGGTAACTGGCATGCAAAGCACATTCCTTTTGCTGGAGCACAGTTTGCTTTTGCAGTGAGACAAATGGCACAGCCCTCCATTAATAAGTAATAGTCCTCTTCTACTAGCTCAGCAAACAAGTCTACAAAAGTTGCTAGTCCATAGAAAACGTTCCTAGCTCTGCCTGCCCCCACATACCTGTTTTAGTCATTTTGGGCATATAGAAGGCTTGAAAGAAAGAAAAGAACCAACTCTCTTCTTCCATTTCTGAAAGTACCCCTGCCTGGGACATTTCGCACAGACAACCAGAGGAGCGGCTGTTTACAAACCTGGTTGGTTCAGTTTAAGTTTGCCTGGCTGGGATGTTCCTTATGTGTAACTAAGGAACACAATTTGGATGAAGCAACATTGTTTAGTTTCTCCCCGTGGGGGTGACTTTGCAGGGTGATTTTCTTTTGCAAGAGAGAAGACTGGAAACATCTGGAATTTTTGAAATAATGTATTTATTTATAAATGGATATGGGGTGCAGAGGCTAAGCACGCAGGCAGGCATTTCTTTTCTCAAAATAACATGTTGACGCCCATTGGAGAGATGCTTATGAGGTCTTGGGTTTTCACCACCCTAAATAATGCGGTGCTGCTGGCAAACTTGGCCATCACATTGCTCACCCCAAACCCTAGATGAATTGTGATCAAGTTAAATAGCACAGTTCCAATACAGTCCTTGGGGGAGGACGGTGTTTCACAAGGCAGTTCTGCCCTCTGGCTACTATCAAGGCGCCTCCTGGAAATACGTTGTGTTGGCTAAATAAATGCGTTGGCCTCGGTATAAGAGGCAAAAAACCATACTGCTTGCTAGAGATTCTTTTGGCAGCTCTGCTAAAGTAAAGTCACTGTGGAGATTCCTCCCGTAAAGTGGTTTTTATTATCACCCCGCTCCTGTGCTTTGGTCTCTCGATCTCAAAATGGGATTGTTTGTTGCATGTGAAGCTCAAATTGGTTCTTCATTCTTGATCTTTTGGCTCCTGACTCAGTTCAGTGGGGTGGGTAGATTTTGACCAACAACATTTGACAACGAGCCTAATAATAATAAAAAAACACATAGCATCAGTTGTGACCATTCCTGTAGTGGAGGAGAAGACCCTGGTAAAAGGTGCATTCCATTCTTTGAAATGAAGGTAGCAGCCCTGGCTGGAGATCCTGGCAAAAGGAGCATTCCATTCTTGGACGGGCGAAGAAGGAGATGATGCAGGCAAGAGATCGGTTGTGAAAAATTCCTGCCTAGTAGAGGAACTAAACTGGTAAATAGTAGTTGCTACGCTGATTCTGTAGGGCAAAGTCCTTATCGTTCGCTTGAGGTTCTCCTGGCAACGCTACACTTTAAGAAAAGTAGCCGTTTCCTGGGACTCCTCCCCCTTGAAGTAGTTAATCTCCATCGTCTTCCTCTCTCCCTCCTACTGGCTTCCATCCATACCAGAGAGACAGTCCCAGTGTACACAGCTGACTGGCAGCTTCATCCATTTGTTCCTCCGGACAGTCGCTTGCCTGGTTTGAAGGTAAGTGTTAGGTTGCCCTCGATGGGAGTTCTGTTCATTTGGGAATAGGTGGCTGGGGAGAAGGATGGGGCTGGCTATTTTGAGGTGTGTATGTTTTTGAACTGGATTCAAGAAATGTCAGCTGGGCACATCCAAGGCATTGCAATCTACACAAGAAGGCAGCAAGTCTGGAAATTTGAGAGATGCAGAGGCTGTAAATGTGATCCAGCACACAGAGTTGGGCTTGACACCTGTGGGTCTGAGATCAAGTTCATCCTCTTCCAGGACTTCAATTTAACCTCATTTTTTCATTTGTCATTAGAACCAATAGTATGTATGACTTACTGTGGCTTTGTGCCCTCTCCAGCATTTGGAACTGTCATGCAGTTCCTCCCAAATCAGGCACATGCAGTGTTTGGGGGTCTTTGGGCAAGGTAGGTGCTCTCAAGCTGCTCCCCTCACTGAGTGAGCCCATCTCCTCCTCCTCCCCCACCCCACTGTGACCACTGCCCAGATTCCTGCATTGAGCAGGGGGTTGGACTCGATAGCCATATAGGCCCCTTCCAACTCTACTATTATATTATTCTACGATGTCCATCACACCTAATCCTCCCACCTGGGTTGCCTCTGAGATGTTTTTTACCTCTGAGGCAAAAGCGTTTCAAGCTTATGATCCCTTTCACCTGAATAGCTGCTCTTTCCCTCCTAGGCACCCTCCCCTTCTCTTTCTCCCTCCAGTCAGGTCCTGGCAGATGAGTACTTCAACCAGACTGCCTTTGTGGTGGAGGGGAATGGAACAACCCTTTTGTCTGGCTCTTTGGGGGACATTGAGGGTGTACAATCCTGTCTCTGCAGAGATTCAGGCGTTGTATGATTTTAAAAACACTTTCGAGCCTGGGATGCAAGGTTTGGGTTTTATATTGAGGCTTGGAGCCAGCTACTTGGAGAGATCGCTTTTCCCTGCCAGGACCTGATGCAATCCATTCAAGCCCCATTCCTTTAAAACTACACAGAGGCTTAGGGCGCATTAAATGCATTTAGGGAAAATAATCCAAACTTTTAGTGTTCTAGGAAAGGCTGGGGAAGAGGGGGAGTATCAGCAGCACAGGCACAGCATCATGTGAGTAACATACTGCAAATCTGCACACCAGGCATGGCGAGAGTGCACTAAATCACTGGTGTGATGGAATTCTTAGATTCCTCTCCCACCGGGCCTTGTCGAAAGAGTGGGAAAGGCACGCAGCAGTTACTACTGTGCCTTCTTGCTCTCAGAGGGCCAAATAAGATGCGCCATCTGTATAATTAACAATTGTGTGAATGGCTTTTAAAACATAAATAGCACACATGGGGCAGGGGGAACAATCCAGAGCTGGAGCCTGGCATGGGGGTTAGGAGGCTCTCCCTCTCTCCGCCTGCCCAGCCGCAGACCAGATCATGGGCTCTGTGCCTGCTGTTTACTTTTGAAAAGCTCCTGACATGCTTGCTAATGACCTGAATGGCATCTCATTTAATTTGGCCCATGTCCTCAGAGGGGACATGAGATTGGTTGTGACAAAAATTCCACGGTTCTGTGAAATCTTATAATGGACGTTGCCATTCCAAGTAATGCACATGTGCATATCAACCAGCCTTCAGATTCTAGGATTATTTCATTTCCTTCACTTGGGGAACTTTCTTCCTGGATTTACACAGAAGGTGCAGACAAGGAGACATTTACAGCATCCCCTTTCTGGACTCACAAGACACGATAGTATCCAGCAGATGATTGGAATGAAACCGTTACATTTCTGGGGACTGTGCGTTGGATTCACAACTGCGCTTTTCTGCATTAAAAGACTTGGACTCCATAAATTCTGTTAGTCTGGAACCACATGGGACAAAGCAAACCTTTTCCAGGCCCCAGACCTGTCTTTGATGTGTACCATTGGGGTGTGCAGTGGGGACATGAGCTGCGAAATCAGCATCACCATGTGGACTTCATCCTTTATAGGGCAGGAGAGCAGGCAGGTCAGCAAGTGTGAGGATGTCCCTTCTGAAGAGGAGGAGATGGTTCCTCCGGTATTCATCCATTGTTCTGGCTCTTCTGTCTTTGAGAGAGGAGGGTCTCTTGGCTGCTGTCCAGAGTCAAGGCAGTATTATTTTTTCTTCTTCCTCACGGGATGTTTGCGGCTGGGGGCCAGGCACATAGTGGGCTCACTGCTCCTGCGTAGTTCTCAGGACACCTCCTCCTGGCTCCTTTGCCCTCAGATATCCCTACCCCTCCCTTCTAACAGAAAGGGTGCAAGAGGGATGGAGTGCTTCTTCACACGTGGCTTTCGAGGCATCTGCCACCAGCCCATTGCATCTCCCTGGCTGGCATCAGCCCAGCAAAGGGAGGACCTTCAGGCGGAGTGGCTTCAAGAAGAGGTTCCCCCAGCGGCAGCAGTGTGTGGACTGGCATTTGCCACCTCAGTTGTGTCTGTCTTTTTTGATGGGAGTCAAACTGCCTTTCTTGCTAGGAACAAAGCAGCCCCCCTGGCCCTATGTTGCCTTTCTAGTCAATGGGGACCTCCTCCCCCTCTTGTCCCATGTATGGGTCCAGAGAGAGGGGAGGTGAATCTTGGGGTCTTTCATTGGATCCCACTGATGGCAGGGACGTGTCTTTTGCTCTGGCAAATGCAGGCTGAAAGCAAATGTAAACCAAGGGGGATAGGGAACCCCACCGCCTCCACCAAGGTCTTCCCTCCACTTCCTTCTGCTGTTCTCACAGCAGGTGTGAGCTTAGGCAGGCCCTCCATCCCCACTGCCTCTGCCACCCACCCCAGCTCTGCTGCCTCTCATCAGGGCTGCTGCAGACAACTTTCATTCTGAGAGGGAGGTAGCAGAGTTATCCACAGTAGATATCCCTCTCCCACGTTACGAGAGGCAGATTCTTTCTCCAGCACCAAAGTCCTGCAGGAAGCCACGATCCTGGACGCTTCAGGCAATTTTCCTCCTTTCTGCTCAATGTGATTTTACTTAATAAAGCGGCCGTGCTATGCCCAGCACCCACCCGAACACTTCCAAAGGAAAGGGATGGAGCTCCTCCCTCACTACCCTCAAAGCTTTTGCTTCTTCACTTCCCCCCCCCCCTCTCTCTCTGCACCCACCTGGCCATCAGCCAGGAAAAGGAGGATCTCAAAGTGCTTTGCCTTCCCGTAGAGGTTCCTTCGGCACAGTCCTTGGACGATCCTCTGATAGGAAGTGTGACGCTTCTCCTGCCCCTCTTTCTCTTGGAGCCCATTCCTTCTGGCACAAGCTTCCATCGTTGGACCCAAGCCCTTGTCTTGGAAGTTCTTCCAGGCTCCAAACACCTGCAAAGGGGGATCAACTAGTTGTTCTGGGCAGCTAAATGCTATGGTCGACTCATCAATGGATTGCTTATGGTTTCAACATCTTGAATCACGGTTTGCAGGAAGAGTTACTCTTTTCCCAAGCCCAAGAACAGTTACTCTTTTCCTTTTCCTTCCACTAGAATTTCCCCACTTATAGAAACCCCAGATATTCCAACCCTCGTGGCCAGGACAGTGCTATTCCCATCTGCTCTTGGAAATGGTGGTTGTTTCTTTTCACCAGAGAGTCAAGGGACACATTAAAACCAGGGTTTCTGCAAGGTCAAGCTTCCAGCCCTGCAACTGATTAACTTCAGCAGAGGCAGAGGTGTGTTTTGCCATCTTATCCCCAGGCACAATCATGGCTTTTGATTTTAGGGACTTTCCAACAAGTAGGCATCACGTAGGTGAGCATGTGTGTGAGCACACATGCCGTCCTGAGTAGATGTGTGTGGGAAAGTATTTTAATCTCTCCCCCGACACACACACGCATTGCCACCAGCTTTTCAGTCAGTCTTTGCAGATATGCTTTTAGCAGCTGTTTGATCCAAAGGCCCCTCTAGGTGATGATGCTTATCTCCATGTGCTGAGAACCTTCACCTGCCAGTTGCTGCACTTCCAGGTAATTGGTGTTTAGCTAAACAGCTTGGGGCCAGGCTGTCTGAAGGAACACCTCCTCCCATATGTACCTGCCCGGACCCTAAGATCATATTCAGGAGCCCTTCTCCATGAGCCCCTGCCAAAGGGAGTGAGCCTGGCAGTTTTATTTCCAGCCTCTTTCCTGCTAACCCCTAGCGAGCATAATCCCTTCTCCTGAAGAAAATTAGGATAGCTTTGTGCATGCTACACTGAGGCTCTATGGAGGAAGGATGGGATGCAACAATAATACATGAGCGACCGTACTTTAGCTAAGTGATTAGATGCAAAGCAGGACTGAACTCATGTACCTTGAATAGCCATGTAGAAGAGCGAATGGGCAGGTGGGTGAGTGGGGGGGGGTTGTTTCACTGGTCCTTACAAGAGTGATTAAATCCACAATTTCTTCAAGATACCAAATCTTTGATAACCACTGCAAGCAGCATACTCTGTAGAATATTAGGAAATCTTTTATATTGTACATTCCTTCGCCTACGAGTGTTTTCTTTGTTTAAAAATCCAGAATTTCTTTACAAAAACTCTTTACGGTAAATGAAGAGAGAGAGCCTAACTCAAGTGCATGTCTCTCCCTCCCTCTCTTTGTGTCAGATTTACTGCTAATCTGCATTAAAGCAACAGTGACTAGTGTTTGCTCCCCCCAATTTTCCCCATAGCTTCCTCGATCTCTCCTGAAAAGGAAGAAGAAGGGGAGGGTGGCAATAAAGGGCAGAATTAGGAAGCTGCATTTGAGAGATGAGGGAATTCCTAGGATACACACAGTGGCATGTTTGGCCAAACAAAAATGGCGTGTTTAAAAAGCAAGAAATTCTGCCTTGGGACAGAAGGGGATACCAAGCTACAGAAGAATGCAGCAACTGTCTGGTGTGAGGGCCAGAATGGATGTCCATTGATTTCAATTTTGAAAGCTGTGCTGGCTGGCTGGCGCTCTTTGTATAGCATTGAAGCTTAATATTAGTACCTCTTCTAACAAATCCCTGCTTCATATCTCACTTCTGCAACAAAATCTCCTACTTAGTATCCTTCCTTTCCACTCAAATGCCCCCAAAGTGGCTTTCAGTAAATCAATAGGGCAAAATAATACACAGCGATATTTTAGCGTAATATAATATAAAGCAAGAATGAAACCACAAGGATCTTAAAAGCACGGAAGTACTTAAAAGCACGGCAGGCGAACGTATCTAGGGAAAACTAGGGAAGTCAAGGTGGCAATAAGGAAGAGATTATTTCTTAGCCAATGCTGCCCCCCACCCTTGAGATGTGGTGGTTATAAGACTGGCCAACATTGCAGGAGGGTGGTAAGGTTCACTGGGGTAATAAACTTGAACCACTCTGAGCAGCGGAGATGTTCTATGTGGATCCTAAGTATGACTCTCTGCAGGTTATGAGAGCTGTACACGTGAGAAGCAGCTGTCGGTTCCCATGTAGTAAGCTTCTCCTCAGAGCTCTGTTTTCCTTACAGGAATGGAGCTCAGCACTGGTATGAAGGTCCAGGTACTTGGCCATCTTCCAAAGGGAAGCATCTCCAGCATCCGACCTTCACCAAGGAAGCAATCCAAGTTGTTCCTGAGGAGACGGAGGAAGGTCAGCCATGCTTGTGTTAAAGGCAAGGGTAGGTGCTGGTGAATTGAAACTTCTGTAAACCGCCCAGAGAGCTTCGGCTATGGGGCAGTACAGAAATGTTTAATAATAATAATAATAATAATAATAATAATAATAATAATAATAGAAAGGTGGAGGGGTCTGGCCAGGGGGGTGAAACGAGGAGGGGAGGGGAGGGAGATGAGCCCTGTGTTTTTCTCCGAAGAGTCAAAACAAAACAGCAATCCCTTATTTCCAGTGCTTCATATCGCAGGGTCTGTGCTAGGGATGTGTGAGAAATTCATTTCAGTTTGGTTTTGATCAGTATTTACCCAGTTTGCAGCTTCCAGACCAAGAACAAACTCGGATGCAATCTGCGGTCAAAGTCAATACGTTTTCAAGCTTGCAGTGTGATTCGTGGGCCCAAAAAAGTGTTTGACAGCATGTGTACACTTGGCTTTAAAGGGGGACTGGACAGATTCCTGGAGGAGGAGGAGGAGGAGGAGGAGGAGGAGGAGGAGGTTCTAAATGGCTTCTAGTCAGGATGGCTGGACGATGCCTCCGCTGTCAGGGGAAGTGTGCCAGTTGCTCGGGAAGAGGAGTAGGAGGCTGCCCTTGTGTTCACGTCCTGATTGTGGGCTTCCTATGGGAGCATCCAGTTGGCTGCTGCGATAACAGAGTGCTGAACCAGACAGGCTGTGGATCTGATCCAGCATGGCCTTCTGGTGTTCTTGAGCCCCACGTGAGAGTGTGTTGGGAGGGGCTGTGTCTCCATGGTTGGGCAAAAGGTCCCAGGTTCACTTCCCTGCAGCATCATGGTAAAAAAGGATCAGCTGATGGGAGAAAGGAAGGATCTCTCTGTGCCTGAGGCCCTGGTAAGCCACTGCCGGCTAGATGGACCATGCTGGGTTAATGGGAGAAATAGCCTGGTCTGGCCTTGCAAGATCCACCTTGAGACCACCCACGAGACAACACGAGGCCAGATGGACAAACACCCTGACCTGGTCTCAGTTCCTGGACAGTGGAGCTTCCCTTGAAGATTACATTAATAGGGGCCAGATCTACACCAAGCAGGATATGGCAGTATGAAAGTGGTATATAAAAAGTAGGAGCCACACCAAGCAGGATACAGAGGAATATGGTATGTGTCAAGGGGCCCCAACAGTTGTCAGTGCACTTCAATACCGCTATAAAGCAGTAGTGTGGCTCCTGCCTTTTATATGCCACTTTCATACCGCTATATACTGCTTGTGTAGATCTGGCCAGGGTCAAGTTATCATTTAGATTGATTTTTGGGTTTTTTTTTTTTTTTTTTTTTTTAGAAACAGGGCCTTAAAGAAGGTTTGTGTACCAGCAATGCGCTTGCTTTTAGTAAATATAACTATTTTATAAACCTTCAATTTCACAGAGAGAGAGAGAAGAGTTAAACGTCCCAGATTTGGGTGGCCCATTAAGTCCCTCTGGGGGAGGCTCGTGTCCTCCTGTGTCAGATGGAAAGAAAGGGGGGGACCAGCACTGGTAGAAACAAGCCCAGCTGCTCTCCACAGGTGCAGCAGGAGGCCGCGGAGCCGCTGGTTTGTCAGGCCAAGGGCTGGCTTGCTGGTGCAGCCGGGCAGATCAGCTTTCAAATCCGCCAATGGGCGGCTGGTGCCTTTTGTCCTGTTCAAACAGAAGTGGCGGTTAGAAGGCCGGGCCTAGCCACTCTTGGCAGTTGCTGGGCTGAGCCTCATGGCTCGAGCTGCTCCTCGGAAAACCACCCCCAGCTGCCTCCTGGCAGTGGATGAAGCAGCCACGGTGAGGGGGCAGCATGGAGCCTGGCGCCTTCTGTGCCAGGCCAGCCGGCCGTTGGGAACCTTCCTTTTATCTGAGGACATGTGGTGAGTCCGCGCTGTGGCTGTTGAGCCGGTTGCCAGGACCCAGCGCTTGTTCTTGCAGGAGCGGGTGTCTCTGCAGCTCGACCCCCTGGATCGGGGGTGGGGGTGGGGGATGTCCAGACCTGCTGCCATGGAAGCAGGGCCGCGGTGCCTGTGGAGGAGCTGGCTGCAGCCCTGCCTGCACGTCGGTTCCCCTGAAGCGCCGGTACAGAGACTGCTCCAGGCAGAGACCGGGGAAGAAGCAGCCCAGTGCTGGCTGTATCTGAAACACACGCTGGGGAGCTGCAGCTGCCCCTGGCTGCCCCTCACAGACGTGTGCAGCGATCGTGTGCATCTAAGGCCATCCTGCGTGCCACATGGGATTTGTGCAGCTGCCTGGTTTCTGTTTGCTGCTGGCTGCAAATGACTGAAAATCCTCAGCGTGTGAACTTGTGAAAGCACCATGTAAACTGTGGGACAGACAAATCCAACAGGAAAGGCAGGCACTCTGCATGTGCCCAGATGGCCCTCTCTGTTTTAGTATATCTTCAGAGCTAATTCCCTCCCTGGCATTTTAAAATAGTCAGAATGGATAAAATCCAAGGTGAGTCCTAGATAGAGGAGAGCCATTATTTCAGTGGCTCTACTCTAAGTAGGACTTACATCGGATTTTACTCACTGGCTAACTAAAGCTTCCTGTGTTCACAGGCTAAATATCTCTGAAAGCCAAACAAGGGGGAGGGGGTTTCCTGCTGCCTTCTTGCCTTGTGTGTGGGCTCTCTGGATCATCCAGTTGGCTGCTGTGGGAAGCAAGATCCTGGACTAAATGATCTTGCCACTGGCCTTTTCTGGCATTCTGCGATGAAGCCCTGGCCAGCAAGCCTTAGCTCCAAATTAAACCTTTCCTGTCAAGCTGGATTTGAGCCTGGACTTGCCAGGGGTCACTCCTGGCTTAGGCACTTCTCTCTTGGGGAAACACAGCCCCTTGAAAGCTGCAATGGAATATTATTTTTTGTAGTGATGTCGAGTCAGATACCTCACTCTCGTCCTTGAATTGCACCACCACTTGCCTGGAATTCAGCAAACACAATCGGCACCATCTTGAGAGCCCGAGTGCTTGTTTAAAAACAACATGCACCTTTCTTGCCCTCTTGGCTCCCGGATTCTGAAGCTGCCCCCGTTGTATGGTTGTACAGGATCATATGTGATGTTCCTATTGGAATTTCTCACGGTGTCCCTGTAGGAATCTCCTGGTCGGGGTCTACCACCTGCCACACTGGCTTTGTATTCCAGGAGGTGCTGCTGCTATTAGCCAGATTCCTACCAACCAGGCCTGGTTCTTGGCTGGCAAGAGAGGCCAGGCTGTCTGGATCACACTTGGCTGGGTTGGTGCCATCTGCCTTCACAGCAGGGGCTTTGTTCAGTGTTCATTCTGGAAGGACAGGCTGGTTCCCACAGCTGGCTTTTCCATGCAATTCTCTGGCTGAGTGAGAAGCATTTGACATGTGCTGGGTTTTCTAGAGGGGCTGTGAGTTGGCAGTGGCTTTGGGAAAGTTTAGGGTCCCTCTTAAATAATAAGAATTTCCCCATTAATTCTTGGTCCCCTCCATCACAACAGCGCACCATGGCTTAATTTACCTGCAGAGGTTCTGGTGTCATGAAAAGCACCATTTTTGCATGCTCCCCAGCTTGCCATAGCTTGTCGTGTCTTGTGAACGCAGGTGGCAGGGGTTGTTTGTGTGTTAGACAACCCTAAAACAGGCTGTGGGTTATTTGAGAGTTGTCTAACCCTCAAATAACACCAGCTGCCTGGGTTCGCATGACACAAAAAGCCATGGCAAAAATGGTGCCTGCAGGCAACTGGCACAACAGCCCTTGCAGGTAAATTAAGCAAAGGTGAGCTGTCGTGATGTGAGAGAACCAGGTCATTGTGTACTTTCCCATTCCATTTGCAGGGAATTCAAACTACATCCCTCACTACAAAGTTCAGAAATAATTATTGTTGAATTCAGGTAACTTCTCAAAAATAGAAAAGGTAGCATGATTGTCACTATCAAAAATAACGCAGGGGTAGGCTTTCTGTGTTTTTAAAACACTTGTGTGAGACTTAGAAATTCAACAGGTGCCTCTCCCTGCTTGGAACAGCTTTCCCAGCTGGATTTCACCCTCCTCTGTTTAGATGGGCACCACTAAGCCAAGGCAGAGCCTATGGAAAGGACAGGCGTCCCCGGGAAGGGAGGCGGCAGCTGGAAGGCACAACAGTGAAGAGGGGATGGCTGAGGCCACACCCCCAGGGAGCCAAGCACGGAACGTGCCAAGGGGATGTGGTGAAGAGGGGGTGGGTGTAGCGCAGCCAGATCCAGGCACTGATGCTTTCACGCACTCGGGATGCCTCCGCACGGGCGCAACGCTCCCCAATGGGATTCTCAGGGCCTGGCAAAGGCCAGCCGTGTTGGGCGGATGAGGGGGGGCTCTCTGGTCGCCGCTTCCCCTGCCCTCGTCCTTCTGGGTGATGCGAGGGTGGAGGTGGCGGTGCAGTGGGGGTCTACTTTGGATGGGTTGTTGTTCTCCCTCTTGGTGTGGGGGGGGCTGCCTCTTGCTCCAGGGTGCGTGGGGTTTTTGGTTATTCCGTCTCCCCCTTCCCCCCCTTTGCTGTAGTGCCCTTCTGGTGCGCTTCCCTGTCCGTTTGGGTAGCTGACTGGGCACCCTGCTTGAGTGCTTGCAGGAGCTGGCCCCTTGTTGAGCTCCGTGCAGGCTGCCTGGTGGGGGAGGTGGGCGTCCTGGTTGCTATGGCTGTGATGCCGGGGCTCTGTTGCGAGCGTGCCTGAGCGGCCGCCCGCTTTCTGCCGCTCTTGCCGCTCCACTCTCTGATCTTCCATGCTCACCGACTCACCACAGTTGTTTCACCCACGCACCACTCCAGATGACACATTTGTCAATTGACAATTCCCTTAACAACTCGCAAGTGAGTTGTTTCTCTCAGTTGTTAAATTTTACCACTTAACCAACTGTGGGTTGTTACTGCGTTGTGTGGCTACCTCCAGACGACACGTTTAACAACTCAACGGGTTGTTGCTTAATCAACCCTCAGTTGCTTAGCATGTTGTCCGAATTGAGCCTTCTTCTGCTCTTCTGTGTCTGCCCCCTCCCAACTTCTGTGGCGTCATCATGAGCCTTGGTGACTTTGGGCGCTGTCCTCAGACCCTTCTCCAGCATGGCTGGCCGTGCCTTCTCTGGCCCACCAGGGGGCGCCATGCATGCGCTGCAGACCTAGCAGCATACAGCAGCAGCTGCAGTGCAGACCCGTCTGTGTGCCCCACCACAATATCTCAGCCGGGTCCTGCTCCCATGCAAGGAGGATCCCCGAGGCTGCAGGTGTTGCGGCCTGCTGAGTCTCTCATAAATCAGACCCGTTCTGGCTTAGTGTGGTGTTAAAATCAGACAGATGACTCCTAATTGTGATTTTGCAATCAATGTTTGTGTGTGCATACAGACACACAGACACACACTGCAAATCCATGCATGCACACATACACGCACACGCCAGCGTAAATCCACCAAAACGTGCACATAAACTCTCTTGTGGAGTTTGGGAGCGGTTTTTAAGAAAATCGTTTAAATTCCTAGTATGGCTACATAGGGTCCCTGTTTCATTTCTTGCTCTTCTTAAGAGCAAAAAATGAATTTTTGCTCCTCTTAAGATAAGTGTTGTTAGCCACTTTTGACGTTTTACAGCAAGGCAGAGTCACATTTTAAATCAACTACCAGGACCATGACATGTTACTCCATAAGCCCGTGGAGAGCGCCCAGCATTGCGCTGACTCAGAGCAAGTGTCCCACAGCAAAGCTTACTTTTGAGGAGCTCTCCCCCAGGTGTGTCTCCCCTTAGAGACACTAGCTGTGTGGGAAAAGGGGTGTCCTTGGGGACTCTGGAGCTTAGGTAGGGAGCCCTTTGGGGAACAGACTTGGCCTCCAGTCGCTTATGCCTGTTTTAAGCTCTTCTTATTGTTCCCCTATCACAGATTGGCCACTTTGGGGTTCACTGCCAGAGGCAGGTGTCAGTGCCAGTTTGAAGCCCAACTTCTCCATCCACTATCTGTCACTGCCTCTCTTGTCTCTTCTAGGACAGCTGAAGCTCTCCATCCATGTGCAAGGCAGGGAACTCATGCTGTATGGTGAGTAGCTGCTTGAGGGGGGGGGCAAATGTAGGGCTTGGGCCCACACCTCCCAAGAAGACATGGGAATGGGTTCTAAGTCAGATGGGGAAGGGGAAAGGAGTTGTTGAGGCATCAGGATTGTAGGATGGGGTTCCCTGTGGGAATACCAGTGCCAGAGAGGGTGACGCCCATCTGCAGACTAATCAACTGGATAATAACCTCTGAAGTGATGGGAACGCAGGTTCCTAATGAAGAGGGGGAGGAGATGGGAACAAGAGACCCCAGGGTCAGACGTCAGGCAAAAAGGGAGGAGCAATGCAGGGTCGGGAGGCGACCCCGTGGAAAGATCCTCCTTGAGGGTGGGACTTGGTAGGCCACTCAGTCTGAGAAGGGAGCCCTATGTAGTCAGCTGCAATTTAGTGGTAACTCATGCATGGTGTTTTAACCCAGGTAGTTACCTTAAGCCTCCTCTGTTACGCAAAGCCTGCTAGAAAAGCTTGTAGTCAGTTGCTGCATTAGGATACTACTGTAGCCTGAAGTGAGGCTTATTTGTTTTTAGTTTGCATAATAACAGCAATTGACTGGAAACATGGCTTGACAGCTTGACTACAAAGGAAGCCAGGGCTGGACACCTGACACCAAAGAAATTTCATGGGGAGGCCGGCCAGCTATCAGAAGCCAAAGGAAATCAATGCCTATGATTTTCCAAAAATATATATATAGTGCATTGAAGACCAGGCATGGGAAAACTTCCGTCTTAAGGAATCTACTTCGATTTTTGCTAAAACTTTGTGGTCAGGTGCAGAATAGTGCCTCACGGGGAGAGGAACTAATTATCCACTGGGATGATCTGCACAAGTCCTTGGCTGTTTCCCAGCTGTGGAAAGGGACTCTCTGCTTCAAAGTACTTGCTGCCAAGGTTTCTGATTCCCAGTAGCACGAATTGAAAGGCTGCCGTCTGATGCATACTTACTTCACTCATCCATGGGCAAATCTAATATTTCTGAGCCTCAATGTTCCTCAGCTGTAAAATGGGACTTGATGCTGCTGAGCACTGGCGCAGCCTGCTCTTCCTTAAAACTGCATGTTAGGAAAAGCCTCTGCCATGTCCGGCCTTGTGCAAATGGTGCCCCAGTGTTCCTTGCCTGTAAAATATACGTATTAATTAGTTGTCTTTGGTGATGTCTATTTGTGCAGAGTTTTGTGTTAGAATTACTGAGTTTAGCAAACTCAAGTGTGGATTTGAGTTTGTACCAGTGTATGGCTCACAGGGTGCAATGGGCAACTGGCTCCTTCACCCCACCGCCACCCTCTTTCCTCTGACTCTGCCACATGCAATTATTATTATTATTATTATTAATTACACTTATATACCGCCCCATAGCCGAAGCTCTCTGGTCAGTTTACAAAAATGAAAACCATTGAACACTAAAAAGACAATATACAAAATGTAAAACCATAAACATAAAACAGCTGACATTAAAACACTTTAAAACATTTAGCCTGGCCACAATGTCAATCAAAACCTCAACTTGAACTGTTAAAATGCCTGGGAGAAAAGAAAAGTTTTGACCTGGCGCTGAAAAGATAACAGTGTTGGCGCCAGGCAGGCCTCATCGGGGAGATCATTCCATAATTGAGGGGCCACCACAGAGAAAGCCCTCTCCCTTGTTGCCGTCCTCCAGGCTTTCCTCGGAGTAGGCACCCAGAGGAGGACCTTTGATGTTGAGCGTAGTGTACGGGTAGGTTCATGTCGGGACACACACACACACATGCCACTAATCTGGATTTGGCTGGTTGGTGGATCTAGTAAAATCCAGAGCTCCACCCGTCCTCCTTCTGTGGTGTCCATCATGGGATTTGGGGGAGTGGAGGAGTTGGCAGTTTGCTTAGGACAGGGGAAGCTGAGACTTGCCCAGCCAGAGCAGAACGCCACCCACAGAGCATCCCAGCCTTTCCCTCCACAGTGTCCAGAACAGGCTGGGGGTCAGATTCTGCATTCAGCACTGCTTAAAGAAATCCCAGCCTCACCTCTGCTTTACTCTGGTGGCTGAGGAACTCTGGCTTGGGTGCCCAGAGCATGATGTGGCTATTGATATTTAGCTTGATGGTGCTTCAGGGCCTCCAGCACGGATCCCATTGCCATGAGTTGGAGGAAGTCAGGCATGCAAAATGCAATTTGGCATGTGGACGTCGAGCCGCATCTGCCTCCAACCAAATACTCAGGCTCAGATATTTTTAGTAAGCTTTTACTAATGGCAAGTGTGTGTGCGTTCGTACGTCTATCTGTGCACACACACAAATTCCTCCCTTTTTTAGTTCCCTCTTCCAATTTTCTCTCTCACCAAGTGACCATCGGGCAGTGGGAGGCAGGCAGCTGTCAAGGAGTGGGGCGCCATTTCCAATTTCAGCAGAAGGAGACAGCGGGGGGAGTATATGATACCCATGATATGCAATTATTCCATAATAATGGAATATCTTCCTAAACAGCCGCAGCAAAAGAGCTGAGGTTTTCAGGACACTGTATTCTATATACCCAGTACCTGGTTCCATGGAGGATTGTGGAATGTACACAGCCCTGGGTTGGAGCCCTGGCGCATATGACGTCCTATAACTGTGTGTGTTGGGCCTGGGGGGGACGGGCAGAATTGGGGGCTTGGTGACATGAGTAGTCAGAGGATTACACTGAGTCAGCAAGGACCTGGGTATGCAGCGAACTGAGTGAATGGGACAGGCAGGAAGCCGTGCAGTGAGGGCTGCGTGTGTGAGGGTGCAGCAGCCAGCAAGCAAGCGCTAAGTCGGCTTTCATTTAACCCTTTCCACCATTTGCTCTCAGTGCAGGACCATGTTTCCATTCCTGTTTGCATTTCAATTTCTTCTCTCTCTCTCCCCCTCCTCTCCTCTCCTCTCCCCCCCCCCACTCCAGTCATGGAAGCCAAAGGCCTGATGGGAAAGGAATACCAGATCTGCGACTCCTTCGTCAAGGTGCGGATAGGTGCTTGTGCTGAGGGCTGCTTGGCCAGGCTCTCTCCCCACTGTGGTGAATTTCCCCGAAGGGCTCCTATTCCTTCCTTCCTTCTTCCTCCTCCACCCCCCCCCCCACGCAGGCCCTGCCCCAAACCAAGCTGCTGACTTTGTTGTCTGTAGCCATTGATTTTCTTATGCACATCTGTGAGGAACCAAACCCCTTCCCTCCCTTCTTCTGCTTGGCCGCAGTGCCTGTGAGGCTCGAAGAAGAAAGCAGGAGGCACCGAGCATCACGGAGCAGGTGTGGGATGCCGGAACACCGGCCGCATCTCAGCTGGTCCTTCGGTGCCAGGCACTGCCCAGCAGCCGGGACTTGTCTTTGCCCATGTCAGGCGCAGCCCCGCGCAAAGAGGGATGTTGGAAGCAGCCCTTTTCTCCATCTTTGATCGGTGGACTCCTGGCTGCCACCATGACCCTCAGGCTCCCGCCAGCTTTGAGGGATCAAGCAACACCTGGGGGCTCCTTCGCATAGCTTCACAAAGCCCAGCTTGGCCCCCTTCACCTCCCACCCACAACCCCCCCAAAATGGAAAAGGCCCCGAGATCATTGTGCTGTGATTTCCACTCATGCCTTGAAATCCACGTGATTTTTCCTCCTGTTGAAGAAGCTGCCGGCCTCTGTTCCAAAGGGGGTGGGTTGTTTGGGAATATGCTGTGGCCGAAAGAGGGTTAACGATGTGTCGTTTCTCTTTCTCTCCAAATGAAGGTGTCCATTGTGCCAGACACGGATCGGAAATGCAGGCAAAAGACCAAGACGGTTCTGGACAGTAAACACCCTGTATTCCATGAGCACTTCCTCTTGTGAGTATGGGGGGCGCGTGGTCAGGCGGGGGGGTCAGCTGCTGCCACCCCCTACAACAACTCTCGTGTCCCAAAGCAGGACCAGGGGGCAACTAAAGCTGGCCAAGGATCCCAGCCAGAAACATTTCTGCTCCTCCCTCTCTCTCTCTCTCTCTCTCTCTCTCTCCCTCTCTCTCTCCCTCCCTCTCTCTCTCCCTCCCCTCTTGCCTGCTATTATGCCTAACACTACATGCCTCACGCCTGGCGAGCTGCTGCAGTGAAATGAGGAGTGACAGACGCTATTCTGCTGTTTCCTTGCAGCCCAAATGCCTTGGCCCTGTGCACAGAGCTAGCTTGTCTGGCTGGCAGTGTGCGCACGCACATACGCACTCGCACGCCCAAACATTGGGCTCCCGTCCTCCCCACCCTCAGAGTTCCTAAATTCGGTTGCTCCTGTGCTTCCGAACAGAACTGAGGGGATATGCTTTTCGTAGACTCTGAGCTGCCTTTGACGCTGGACTGTTATTCCTGGGCCCTTGCTGCCCTCCATCACACCAAACCCTGATGTGGGTCTGTGGGGTGGTCGCAGTGGGGTGAAAGGGAAGCTGAGCCTGCAACCAGCCTTGCAGGCTCCGTCACCTGTGTGAATGAGAGGAGAGGGGTGGCAGGCTCTGGATCGCTTCCAGATGCCATCGAGGGCAAGAGGGTCTGGAGGAGGATGCGTGGTCAGGACACGGCTTCCAGGGCTCATGGTGGCTTGTGTCCTCTCTGCTTTGTGTTTCAGCTCTTTGCAAGAAGAAGATGAGCGAAAGCGGCTGCTGGTTACAGCCTGGAACCGACCAAGGGATTCCAGGTAAGTTGGGGCTTCGTCAAAACAATCATGCTGTTGGCGCCCTGGGTGGAGGGTTTTTGGGAGCCCTTGGCCTGGCTGCTGGAGTTTTGCAGCCCACCAGGGTGTGAGCAGCCTTTGTGGGATCTGTTCCACGGTCAAGACGGGATCAGTAATAACGCTAACCCAGGAGGAAGCCAGGGGATCCAGAGACAGGCGCCAAGCCAGTGATGGAAGAGCAGGACAACAATGGCATGATGGGAAATCACTATGTTGGGCCCTGCTGAGTTCAGGGAACATCTCCTATAGGAGGCCTCCCTGTCTTTGCCCCCACCCCACCCCCCAGCATGTGAGATCTTCAGAGGAGCTCCTGCACTTCGTTTGCATTTCATGTAGAAGCTAGGTTCTCTTCCACAAGGGGCAGGGCCTTATTTGTGGCAGCCCTAGTGCACTGGAACTTCCTCCCAATAAAGGCTCATTTAGTGCCATCCTTGCTGTCCTTTCAGAGACAGCTGTAGGCTATTGGTCCTTTTCCACAGGGTCTTGCTGTTACTTCACTCTGTTTGCTGTGATGGTTTTGTTTCATTGATCTGGTATGTTTTGTTTTGTTTGATATTTGTTTTATTTTACAAACCACTGACACTTTGGGAATAGTAGTATGAACATCTTGATGATAATAGTAGTAGTAGTAGTAATAATAATAATAATAATATGTAATCCATATAGCTTAGAAAGGGAAGGAAAATGTAAATCTCTTGGTAATTATAACACCTCCAAGATGAGCTAACAGTGTCAACCATTTGATTAATCTTGGAATGTCTCACCTTTGAAGCGTCTTGCTCCACATTTTCCTTCTAATTTGTCAGCGCTAATGCCAATTATCTGAGTATTTTCGCTCTTTATGGCCGGCTACCATAACTAAACTCCCAACTAGTTTGACGTAAAGGAGGAGGAGAAGTTCCATTTTGTTTAAGAGACGGCGAAGAGAGCGAGAGGGCCTGTGTGGGCAAGAGGGCAGCCATTTTGTCTGAGTGTTCAAGGGAGCGTCACCTAGAGGTTCCAGTTTCGGTGGGGCTGTGATTCCATTATGGGTTTCAGTCAGAGCCAACCTGAACACTCAAAGAGCTGTCCAAGGTACTGAATCCGTTTTGAGATGGGCTTTAGCACTTTGGATATCTCCCTCAGTGTTCTGGCTGGGTCGGACTAAAACCCAGAATCAGCCCCACCGAATCCCAGCCCCACCGATGTCGGAGCCACCACCCTCCCCTGCCATATGATCCCGCTCTTTCTGCCAGGCCTCTTCCTGTCAGGACTAGGATGGCCGCTGCTCCAATTGCAGCAGCCCTGGGGAGCTGTCCAGAGTGCTGGACCAGTGTCTTTGGATTTTGCTAGGAGCTCCGGCGGCCACACTCCCCTGGCACCCTGATTGGCCACCAGCACTGGGGAGCATGCGAGGGGGTTGCCTCACACTGATCCAGGTGGCCACTGATCCATCTGATCCGACATTGACTAGTCTGGCTGGCAGCCAATCTTAGACCTTCCCAGCTCTGTGACCGGAGACCCTTGGTTTCAGCTGGGCCTTCCTTCTGCATGTAGAGCGCCTCCTCTACCCGAGCCGGGGCCCTGGCATTTGCCAAAGTGGAAAAGCGTTATGGCTTCACAGTCTGCTTCCCACCTGGCGCAAGCTGTGATGGTTCCCGGTTTAGGAGTATTAGATGCAAGAGGCCAGGTTTTCAGATCGTCACTCCCCAGGCATGTCATGATCTCAGGTGGGAACCTGCGGTGCAAAGCCACGTTCTTGTGGGAGCAGCATGGCCCTTTTGGGCAAGGGCACCCATGACCTACTCAGGCGGTAGCCAGGGACAGGTAGTCTGTTTGGTTGGAAGAGGCTCCAGGACCTCAGAAAGCATCAGGGCTGCCAACTAAGATGCCTTGAAATAGGGTGAGATGAATGTATGGAGGAGGAGGAGGCGGCTGAGGCTGTCCATGGCTCCTAGCTAGGGTGGTTGCCGGTTGCTTCCGTGCGCAGAGGCAGCCTGCCTTTGGTTATCAGCTGCTGGGCTAGGGGCAGAGGGAATGGACTATGGCGGGGCAGAAGGAACGGACACTGATCCCTGTGACTGGTTCCTCCCCAGGCAGAGCGAACTCCTTGGCTGTATGAGCTTTGGCGTGAAGACCCTGCGGAGCCCAGAGAAGGTACAGGCAGCCCTGGGTTGAGCGTGGCGGGGACACAGCTGCGGCACCTGTCCTGAGGAGAAGGACTCGCTCGACTATTAATGGCTGGGTGGGGGCGGCGAGAGGAGATTGGGAATGGTGGGGCGATGTTCCTGCCCCTGAGCCAAGAACAGCGGAAGTAGCACAGAGGGGAAGAGGCTTTGCTCCTGCACTGAGCTGGGCCGGGGAGGCTGTGCCTGGTGCTGCCCTCCTGCCTGGCAAGCATCCAGCATCCTTGCTTTGCCAGGTCAGGCCTGTTTTTTGGCCAGTGCTTCCTCTGAACACAGAGCCTTCGGTACAGCCACGACGGCCCTACGGTGGGGAGCCTTCAGGGTCAGGGGCACTCTACCTCGGGATGTGGGCAGCAATCTCAGAAGAGAGCCTGCTGGAGGCATCCCTTTGCTACTGTGGGGAGGAAGCAGGATGACAGGGAGCGCTCCCCTTGGGTCTGATCCAGCCTCAGTCAGGGCTCTTCTTATGGTCTAACTCCCTGGCCAGGGAAAGTTAGTGTTCAGGGAGTCGGAATATCACTGTGCTTTCCCTGTATCCACGCTTGCTTTCTGTCAGCATGGAGTTGTTTTTTGGGGGGATCATCTGTGCAATCCCCCACTTTCCTGGCTAAAGTGGAACAGTTCAGTAAGAGCTGGACATCCCATGATTCGGCCAATCACCTATGTGACCTCTGAGACCCGACAAGCGTACCTTAGCACACCAGGACTGGCAGTAGGGTGGGCACTCTGTGTGTGTGTGTGTGTGTGTGTGTGTGGTGTTGGGCTCTCCTGTCACCGGAGTGCCTGACGGACTGAAGGGGACAACTTGCAGAGTCCCTATACACCTTTATCTGGCCCCAGGCTGTGGCTGCCAACCAAAGTGAAGGATCAGCCGGCTAGTGCCGGGAGTGCTTGTACCTCATTTTGGGTGGCACGATCTCATTCAGTGGTGAGGGTCCTCCAGGAGGGGAGTTACTCCTTCTGTTCCCTATATGCAGATAATTTATTTGTCTTTATTTTATTAGTAGTAGCGTCTTTCCTCCAAGGAGCTCAAGGCTGAGTATATATCCCCCCTTTATCCTCACAACAACCCTGTGAGGTAGATGAGGCTGAGAGAGGGTGTGACTGGCCCCAAATCTCCCAGGGGGCTTTGTGGTTTAAACATGGGGCTCCCCAGTCCTAGTCTACTGTACTGCCACACTGCCTTTTCAGAGGTGTTGTGCTTCATCTCCTTTAGACTTTAGATTGGTGCAAACTCCTAAAAATGCTCTGCATGGTGTCTTCAAGGGTTCAGAGTATTGTGTAATAATCAAGTAGCAACCCTGAAATGTAAGGGAGTATCATCATCATCATCATCATGATCTGACAACACATTAAGCAACTGGGGGGGGGGGAAACAATCATCAGTTGTGTTGCTTATTGTGTTGTGTGGACGGTAACACGCTGCTCACAAACTAATGACAGTATGCTATTCTGCCCAAATAAGCAACTGAGAGAAACAACTGGCTTGCAAGTTGTTTAGCTCGAAGCCAGTTGTTTAAAGTGTTGTGTGGAGGGGTGAGTGTGTTAATGGCGTGCGGTGAGTGGGTTAAAACACAAGCCCCTAGAGGCAGGCGGCAAGAGCGACCAAAGCGGCGGCTGCTACAACTGGTGCAACTTGCAGAGGCCGCTGGGATAGAACTGGGAGGACTGAGGGAGGAGGGAGGGTGGGGAGAGGGGTGGGGGCTATGTCAGTCAAATGCTGGGTTGACTATTAGTCCACTCAACGCCAGCCCCAACCACCCACAGTTGTGTAGGAATATGTTGTGTGGGGAGTACCCACAAAATAACCAACTGTGAGTTGGCTACTTAACCCACCATTGACTAATGTGTTGTCCGAATGCAGCCACTGTCTCATCCACGCTGCCTTCACCAGTCACATTTTTTAAAAGTTGGACATTGGAAGAATTCACTTTTTCATATCTCCGCTTATTAACTGTGGAGATGTTTGCTTCAAATGCCAAACTTGTGAAATCCAGCAATCTTCACAGCTCCACTCCACCTCCCTTCAAACCCTAAACCCACAACAGCAACCATAATTGGGATTGTCAGAATAAACAAACAAGCTTGAATTTGGAGAATCCATTTTGGGGCCAAGCAAGTACGATTGCGGAGCCTGTCCCATCCCCTTCCTTGGCCGTCTCATTGCGAAAGTTGTTGGCAGGCGAGTGCCGCCCTCTGCTGCTGACTTCACGTACAGAGTCTCTGTGTAGCAACTTGAATTAGTAACGTGTTTGAAGCCAACGACGTGGTTCATCCTTGCAGCAACGCTGCAAAGCAGGTTCTGCAATCTACCTATTTAAAAAATGGTGGGCTGGGGGGCCCAGAGAAAATGGGCCCGGTGCTCCCTCCCAATGTTCCCTCCCGCCTAGAGCAGGGCCCAGAAACGGGGGCAGGGGGCTGCAGATGTTCCCGGTCGCCAGGGTCTCCTCTCACCCATTCAGTTGCACTTGCGCGTGCACACACACCACACACTCACGCAAGCACCGCCTCGCATACTGATGGGGATTTTGCCAGGGCCTCCTCGGGGGCCACTCCCAGGTTAGGTTAAGCTGGACCTTGGCTGAAGGGGTTTTGACTTGGTTGGTGCTGCTTACTTTATTGTTGTGTTTTTAATTGTGTTTTTTGAATTTATTTGTTTTCATGGTGTTTGTTTGTTACATTTTTTGGTTTTAAACTGGATGTTATTGTTAGTTGCCTGGAGCGCCATTTCTTGGCTGAAAGGCAGGATATAAATAAAATAAATAAGTAACAAACAACCCATTGGATTTTGGGTTGCGAATGGGGAGCGGGTTTCTCAATCCTGAAAAGTGCTGGAGTGCCTGCAGCGCTCTTTTGTAACTCTTTGTAACCCCAGGAGATCTGCGGCTGGTACTACCTGCTGGGGGAAGACCTGGGCAGAACGAAGCACCTGAAGGTGGCTGCGCGGCGGCTCAAGCCAGGTGGAGGTGGGTCCCTCCCTCCCTCCCAGGGCTGCATGTGAGGGCAGAGGGTTGTGGGAGACGTGTCTCTCCATGGGGACTTGCAGCAGAGTCCCCTAGATGTGGATATTGTGGTGGAGAGAAAGCCTCAGGTAGGCCTCTCCTGGCCCAGGCTGCTCTGAGGCCTGAGAATGCAAGCCTGTGCTAGTCTATCCAGAAGGCAGCTCCCTCTCCCTGGCTGTCCACATTCCTTCCTCCTTGGGGCCTAAGGTATGCAACCACCTACTTCCCCCACCACCTAGATTGCTGCACAAAGACGCAACCAGAACAATAAACAGCGAGCACTCCTACCTGTTCTCTCTCTCTGTCCCCACCACCACTATCGGTGATTTCTTCTCCAATCCAAGCACACCCAAGCTCTTAAGATTGTCTTCTGAGGTCCTGCTCTCTATCCCATCTTTGTGGGAGGTTAGACAAGCAACTGTAGGAGACGGGGCTTTTCAGGGGTGGCATCAATGATGAGAAATGTTACTGCATATCACTTTGCGATCAAGTAATGAAGGGTAGTATAAAAACAACAGAAAGAAAGAAAGGAAGAGAACAATCTGAAGCTTTTCAGAACTGCTCTCTTTTAAATAGTATGGTGAATTTGGTGCTGGTGTTTTACCATGGTTTTTCTTAGGGTTTTTTTTTTTATTGTGTCTTTGCCTGTTTTATTCTTGAAAGCTACTGGAACGTACAAGAGACAAGTGGGGCCTCGTCACGACGGTGGCGGTGGATTAGTTGCAAAATTCTCATCATTGTGATGGGCAGAGGGAGGGCCAAACGTTGCACAGCTCCCCATAGGCATGGGGTGGGGGGAGGGTTCTGAAGCCCACTGCCCTCAATGGCGGGGTTTTAACTTCTTATGGAACAAAGAGGGAAGGAAGCACCAACAAGCTGGAGACAAAAGGAGAGCAAAGCTCTGGTGCTATGTTGGCAGAGGAAGCAGCTCTAGCTTCCGTGGTCCGTTGAAGGGTGAAGCAGGATGGTTTGGTGCTGGGGAGGACAGGGTCATTCCTTTCCCTTTGGTGTTCCCCCCCACACAGGTGATGGACATATTCTCCTCTTCTCCTTCGGGTGCCTTCTCCTATCAGAGGTTAGCTATCATGATATCTCTTTTTCGTTTTTGATGCCGCCGCTCCAAATAATTGTATAGAATAAGTACAGCTCTACCCTTCCCTCAAGTTCTTTAGCCATGATGTTTGCCTTCTTCCCACTGATCTTTTCCCTTCAATTTCCCCTGGTATAATAAGTCTCTTTTTCCTCTTTTTTTTTTTTTTTTTTTTTTTTTACAGAGCTGATGTACGCCAAGCCAGCTGCATTACTGGGGAGGCGGCAGAACAAGAATATGGAGCAGATCAAGGTAGGTATGAGCATCTCAGCCAGACGGGCTCCCAGCAACTGCTCCAGTTCATGGGCATAAAACGCCTGCCCCTCACCCTGCGGGGACGGAGAGGGTCCCCCCCACTTTACTTGTGTCCAGGAGGGAAGGAATCAAATGGGTCAGTGTTACATTTCCTAAAACTCTTGAGTCTTTGAGGCAACGCTGGGTGATGCCACATGTCGGAGAGGCTCCCCAGAAGCATCAAATGGCTGCTGCTGCTCCTCCATGAGGTGCCGTGTGCCTGGGCCAAGGGGGCTCCTGGCCCTCCTGCACCTAACATGTTTGCCCAGAGGTGGGGGCTGACCGTGTTGCAGAGAAAACAGCCTTCCCCCCCCACACACACCCTGCTGCCTTTCCTGTTGCTGTTCCACCCTTGTCTGTTTGCCCTGGGGCTCCCCCACTCCCCTTCTGCTCTGCTACCACCTGGCTCATTTGGAAAGGGGAGAGGAGGGAAGTGGGGCTGGAATGAGCAGAGCTGCCTTTCCACCGGCATCCAGGCGACCAGTTTTAAACCAGCAACATTTCGTAGACGTTCTTTCCTTCCAGTTGCCAGGTGTCGTCCTTTTAATGGCTAGAGGCTCTGTGCCTCTTAACAGCTGAAAGCAGGCAGGAACCAACAGGTGAAGCTTCCTCCACCCATCACCCCATCTTCCTTCCGTGATAAGGAATGTTCAGCCTCCGGGTTTCTTTCTAACCCTTTTGCAATCCGGAAAGGCACAAGGAGCAGCTTCTACCTCCCCGTCTCCACCCCCAAAAAGGAACAGGAGAGGGGAAAGGAGCAACAGCAGCAGCACACCCACCCCCTCCCCCCCTCCCGTGGGGCCTTTTGTCGTTGTTTTTAGCAGTGGAGAGCTGATGTTCAGATCTGTGGAGTACAGAAAGCCTCCTTCCTTTTTGAGTTGGAAATCCCAGTAGTGCTGGCAGAGACGTTTGCTTTGAGGGTCTGAGCATCTCCATCAGCAGAGACCAAGCGGCGGGGTGGGGGGGGTGAGTTTTCTGTAAATTTGCATTCCTTCCTTGGTTACTTGGAGTCCTTCCTCCTCCTCCTCCTCTCCCTTTTCCTGCCCTGAATGTGAATGCAAGACACCTTTTCTTACCCAAGGGGTGGGCAGGACCAGTGAAAGCCCCCTCCATATCCTCCCAGTGTTTGTGAGAACATTGGCTGCATCCATGCGCCTGGGAACAAAGGCCGCCTGGGCCAAAGAGCTGACAGGAATCCGACTCTGAGCTCCCTCCCTCCCTCTCTCTCTCTCTCTCTCTCTCCCTCCCTTCCTCGTCCCTCCAAGTTCTCAGGAAGCCTCGGGGCTTATCATAAAGCAGCACATGGCAGAGGCGGCCCAGGAGGTGAGGGGTGGCTTCCTGCCATTCTTCTTCTGCCGGGCTCCTGGGTTCCCAGGGGCGGCCATGCCAGGATCGCTGGGGCTTATTCTCGGCTGCCTGGCTGCCAGGAGGCAGGGGGTCTCTCTCCTGCTCACGTTCACCAGGGAGGGTGGGGAAGGGCTTGGCTTTCCATGGGCCAGCGACAAGCCTCCCGGCCGTGGACATGAGTCGCTTCCATGGACTGTGCCGAGTGTGTTCGGAGCAGCGCTACCAGCAGGTCGGTTGCATGTGGAGCCCAGAGCAGGCGTGCCGGAGGGAGGGAGGGAGGAAGCAGTGGCAGGGTGTGAGGTCAAGGGGCCTGCACTTCTCAGGTGGGCTGCCGCGTCTGTGCACGTGAAGTGACGCTGGGGTGGGCAGGTGGGCAGGCAGCAGCCTCAGGTGGAATTGGCTTTGCAAATGGGATGCCTCAGGCCTCTCCTAGCTGGAGCTGAATAATTCCATGGCCCACTTCTTTGTGAGGCGCAGCCGGGCGTTCTGAGGGGGGAGCTCTCTTGTCCCGGCCTGGACCACTTGAAGACCTGGCCTTTGAGAGCAAGAGGGAGTACTTCTTGGAGCGTTCAAAGTCCTCCACGTGCATTCCTGTTCTCATGATCTTTGCAACGATCCTGCAGTGCAGGCCAGTGTTACCGGTGAGGGTCTGAGGCTGATAGCGAGCAGCTTGCCTAAGGCCACCCACAGCCTAATTCTGTGCCTGCTTACTGTGAAGTAAATCTTACTGATTTCTGTTGGACTTCTGGCCTAGTAAGTGTGCATCGGAGTGTAGCTCTAGTGGGTTTGTAGCTGAGGTGAGATTTCAACCTGGAATGCCCAATGGCACGTCACTCTAGCTTTGTCGCTGCTGCTGTGTGTGGCTGTACATAAACACACACACACACACACACACACACTGTTTGTACCGCATAATAATGCAACAACTGCCCTGATGCCTCTGAACCATGACCTGCCTCCAGAGGTGCCCGTTCACTCTGTCCCCAGTGGGTTCTGCACATCCCAAGGATGCTCGCCACCGCTGAACAGGGAGGTTCCATTTCTAGCTGCCGTCCTGAACAGCCATGGATGGGCTCCATTAATGTGTCTGATCCTTTTTTTTTTTAAGTGCTAGTCTTAAAGGTAAAGTTCCCCAAAGAGGTCCTTCTGGTTGCATCACACTGTAGTCCGGCCGGTACTGGATGCCTGAAGTAGAAAGGGAGCGGGTGGCATGTGTAGACACAGCCTTGACATGGGCTGAACCACCACATGTTGGTGAGATTCTCTCACTTTGGAGCGATTGAGTCACCCGGAGGAAGAGCAGCTGTTTCACGGAGAATACCCATCCCTTTCTGCTTGCCCTCGGTGTGAGCTGGGGCATCGAGAGTGATTCAAACGTCATTCAGGCCATGTAGAAATGGCTTGATAAGACACAGAGCTTTATCATACCTACAATTCCCCACCCCCCACCCCCCGGTTTGCTTCTGCGATTTCCCCTCCGCTTCCTATGCGAGTCTAGCGTTTTGATTTATAGAATAGTAGAGTTGGAAGGGGGGGTCTATAAGGCCATTGAGTCCAGTCCCCTGCTCAATATGATACCTGCGATACTTGCCTGTGCCTTTTGGACTTTGCCTATTTGGGGATAGTTCGAAAGAGAAACTAAAAATGGAGCACTCAAGGCGCGAGGACAGCGCGAGGGGGACGACGTCATGCGAGTCCCTCGCTGAAGAACTGGATCGAAGTCGCGGTGGGTGTGCTTAAAACCACCCATGAAATAACGACCACAGTCTGGCATGTAGTGGTCCAGACAGATCCCCCACCCTGAGCCCTAGGGATGAAGTGGGCTAAATCACCCTGAAAGTGGAAGAAGAGGCACAACTTACCATGCATTTCGGCTCGGAAGTAAACCCCTAGCTGTGTCGCTTTCCAGTTATGCAGAGCTCCTTATCAAGCTGGTTCGGTCTTGTGAAGAAGGAGCTCCCAGACTCCTCTGTTCCATGGAAAGGGGAGCCTGGCCTGGTTCTCTGCTGGGGCATTGCTGGGCCGGCTGCTAGGATGAGGTGCCATACGTGTCGTGTGTTTTGATGCTTAGCTGCAACATGTCTTCTCGTGGTCTGTATGCCGTGGACTGTGTCTATACCTAATCTCAGCTGCTCTGTCTGTTTTGAAAGTAGCTTAATAACGTTGTGTGTGTGTGTGAAACACAAGTGCCTTTATGTGAAATACAAAGTTTGTGTGTACAATATGAAACTTGCTCTTCTCCATCCTTCCTAATGTAGTGAGACATGAAGGGCTGCAAACCACCACCCACTTTAGAGGACGGTCCAAGAAAGCTGTAGTGAAGGATCTGAGAAGAGTGCTGAGGCGGGAGGAGGCTGGGGGTCTTCCTCACCCAGCACCCTGCTTCTCACAGCAGTCAATCAGAGGTATCCAGGAAGACTCCCGGAAGGGCATGAAGTCAGCAGCCTCCTCCCTGTTAGTGTCCCACCAGCCATCCCCAGGAGACCTGTTCTTAGGAGAGAAGGAGAAAGACCTCTCTCGGTCTCCTTTCTCCACACTATGCCTAATGCTATAACACCCTTCTGCCCCTGCTGAGTTGTCCTTTTCTCAGCGGAAAAGGCCCAAAGGCTCCAGCCTGACCTCCTGAGGGAAGGGCTCCTGTCCCCGGATCATTTTGATGGTTGTTTTCTGCACCTAGTTCCAGCCAACGTGCCTCTGGGGCTCTGCGGAAGCTCCACCAGGGAGTCTCCCGTTGCTCCCAGGCCGAAAGAGGCTTCTGTGCAGGCCCTTTGAACCAGCGCTTCCTGAGGACAGACACACGGGAGCCCTCGGTAGGGATCTTCCTCTTGGTTGCCTGGCCCAGAAATCGGAAGGGCAGATCTTTCCCCTCTGCTGGTCAGTCAGGAAACAGGAGGGACGCCTCTGTGATCATTAGGACTGGACGAGGAGCACCCTTTGCGCTGTGCCTCAGACCTGTTAATGAAGCTGCCCTGTGTCTGGCTTGAGGGGGGCTCACACAGTACTTCCTCTGTTCCCATCAGCCGCCCAGCCAAGCTGTCTGTGTCTGTCTGCCTGACTTTTTCACCATTATGCTTATTCATTGTTCCTCTGTTATCCATGAGTTCCTATGGGGTGGTGCCATAATCCCCCAGGCAGAAACCTCAGGGGACAGGAGTATGTATGTTTGGGAGACGTGCCCTAAGATCACTTCCGGGCTAGATTACTGTACAGAGTTGTATGTGGCCATCCCCTTGGGGACAGTTCATTTGGCCCAGAATGCTGTTGCCAGGATGTGGTCTGGAGCAGCTGGAGCAGAACATTTAATTCAGGGGTGAGGAACCTCTGTCGTAGGCCTAATGCAGTTTAGTGGTGGGTGGCGTATGTTGCTTACCACCTTTAATATATTTTATGGAAACTATGGAATGAATAAAGTAAGAAATTGAGAATGCAGACTCTTCAGAGCTTTAAAGCTGTGAACAAGAACCTTGAATTGAGTCCGGAAGCCAACTGCTAGCTGGTGCCGAGGCCTAACTGGTGTTCTGCATTCCCTGTGTTCTTTATCTAATAACCTGAAATTTAAGTATCTCCCTATTGACAATGGACACATTTTGGCACCCAATGATGAGATGTTCCTTTTATTCCATGTGGTTTACTGAATGCATGGAATTGATCACTCACCTCTGGCAGGTGACATAACTTCTGTTTCATGCGCTGTTGCTTATCCACAATTATTATAAAATCAAACTACATAACGAAATAAAAAGAAAACGCACACATACTGTGCATATATTTAAGCAGAACAGAAATGAAAACAGCCATGGGCAACTTGTGGCCCTCCAGATGTTTTGGCCTATAACTCCCCTGATCCCTCACCATTGGCTGTGCTGGCTGGGACTGATGGGAGTTGTAACCCAAAACATCTGGAGGCCCCACGTCTGCATCAGGGTTTCAAAAACTTGAGAGGACATTCTCAACTTCCGGTAAAGAATAAAGAACTTTGTTACAGCTTAAGACAACTACTGTCCAAGACCGAACATGAGAAATTACTGTGGAAGAATTCAGATGAATGGGTGGGAAAGCCAGTTCTCTGGATGGATTACGTAAGGCTAAAATACAATACAAGAGAACAGCAAACAGCACAGGAAAAGCAACATAAAACATACTATGACAGCCATACAATCTAAAATGCCTGGGAGAAAAGGGAGGCTTTGGCCATTCTTTACTCCCAGGTGCTTTAGCCCTTCATGCTGCTGCCAGAGCAGGAGGATGAGGATGGCTTTGAACATCTTTTCCACTGGGTACTAGATCCCTTTAAAGCCCAGAGCTTGTTAGAATGATCAAACAAGCTCTGACTTTGGGGAATTCCCTTCCTCAGCCTAACAGTGCGACACGTTCTTAAGAACAGCTGCGATGGTGTTCCGCATTCTGCTTGTGGCAACAATTGTGAGTTAGGTGGAACTTGGTAAGATCAAGATTGTGTGTACAGAATGGAAGCCCACAAGCAGGCCATGAGCGCCGTTATAGCACCCTCCCCACCCCATATTCCCCAGCAACTGGTGTACACAGGCCTACTGCCTCTGATACTAGAGACTCATTGGACGTGGCCGGCCTCGCCTCAGTGTCACTGCTGCCTTAGGGATTCAGTGAACACGCAGTGTGCGGGGGGGGGGGGCGCATATGTACAGCCCTTTTGTCTTGCCCTGACTGATGTGGAGGTTGGCAATATTACCAGTGATATGTAAGCATGGATGTTTTTAAAATATGAAAAGCATCAGTTTGCTGTTTGCTTTCAGTTTACAATTCTGCGTGGGAAGAACGGGTTTGGATTCACCATCTGCTGTGATTCCCCTGTCCGGGTTCAAGCTGTTGACTCCGGTAAGAGCAGGGCGTCTGAATTGGTTGCTTCGTCTGGGTTGCCAAGGAGCCCGGCAGCTCTGGTGGGAGGTTGTTTCATTGTTCCCCAATGCTGCCCAGAGAAAACAATGGAGCCATCCCAGATTGTAGCATAGCTGTGAGGGGGCAATGAGCCTGGTCCCTCCCCGCTCTCCCCACAGGAGGGAGACCCCAGAGAGGAATGTCTGGCCTTGGCATTCACTGGGGTCTTAGAAGCTTCTCCTCCAGACAACGAGAAGAGTCAGGTCCCCTCTACAAGATTTTGGTTTGACGCCCGGTAGGCCGATTATGCGCATCTTCTCTCAATCGCTTTTACGCCTAATCCCCATACACAGGAGGCGGTGAAGCGCATTACCAGTTGTATGAAACGCGCTTTAAAGTTGCTTAAATGCGGAGAATCGCCTGTTTACATGGTCATAGGGCGCTTTAACTCCTGCGGTAAATTAAAACTCGCTATTTAACGCGCATTCGATAATGCGCATAATCGGACAGAAAAAGCACCTCAACCCCTGATTTGTGCTCCGTTCATGTGGAGGTAAAATCAATAATGCGCTTTGAAAGAACTTTAAATCGCTCTTGTAGAGGCACCTTTACTCTAGGATTTTCTGATGCCTTCAACCTTCACAAGGTTGTTTCTGGGCTTTGAAAGGAAACCTTTTTCTTTTCATTTACAAACAGACACACTTTTGTAGGGCTAGGGATCTTCCCACCCAAATGTGCAGAAATCCTTTCCCGGTTTTTGGGCAGCTCCGTTTTGCTTTCAAGTGACTAGATGCTCAACCGCCCAAGTTCGCTGTTAGAAGGGATGAGGATGAGAATGACGAGGTCGTGGCTTCCCCCAAAAACTGCTGGGTGTCATAGTTCGGTGGTGGTGCTGAAAATTCTCTGTTAGAGTGCCTCTACAAAAGAGGTTTAATGCGCTTTGAAGGTTCATTAAAATTTTTACCTCTACAAGAACGGAGCGCAAATCGAGCGTAGAGGCGCGTTATCTCCCCGATAATGCGCATTTTCGAATGCACGTTAAATCGCGAGTGTTATTTTGCTCCGGCCGTTAAAGCGCATTTTCCCCGTGTGAACAAGCGATTATGCGCATTAACTTCTTGTAAAGCGCTTTTTGGACATCTATTAATGCGCTTCGCCGCCTCTCGCCGCCTCCCGTGCAGAGGGATTAGGAGTAAATGCGCGTCTTCGATAATGCGCATAATCGCCGAACCGGGCGCAAAAGCGAATCCTTGTAGAGGGAGCCTTAGAGAGCCTTCCCCTCCCACTTCAGAACCACAGAGTGACCAGATGCCAAAGTGTGGTCATGCAAGCCACGCCAATTTGTTGGTTTACTTACTTACAGCCTTTATTCTCTTCCCTTAGCCAAAAAGGCAGAATAGATTACAAAGACAAGTAGTAGCTTGTAAACATGCAGGAGCCCCATCCTCTCATGGATCTGGCCATTTGTATCCCCCCAAAGGAAGGGAAAGCCCATTAGGCCAGTTCCAGCCTGTGGTGTGGACATGTCCTTGCTGATCCCCTTCTCTCTCTTCCTCTCTCTGGCAGGCGGCCCAGCAGAACAGGCGGGCTTGCAACAACTGGACACCGTCATTCAGCTCAATGAGCAGCCTGTGGAACACTGGAAATGCGTGGAGTTGGCGCATGAGATCCGGTGACTATGACACTGTGTGGATGAGGGATGGAAAGAGGATCTAAGCTCCTTGGGAAGATGGTTGGGAAGATAGAGAGATCTCTACGGGTGGGCGGGGGGGGGGAGCAGGCATGCTGCCTCTGGGTGTCCGAAGGCAAGGCTAGAAGGTGGGGCCCTTCTGGGAAGTGTGTCCTCAGTGCCTGATCCTCGGAGATAGACTGCCTCTGACCATGGAAGTTCCACTTGACTTCTACGGCTGGAAGCCTTTGTTAGACATTTCCACGAATTGGCGTCATCCTTTTTCTCTGGCACAGTCTTCTGTCAGGTGTCCCAGGGAAGGTCACATCTAGCCCCTGTTGTTTGCCTCTGTAGTTGGAGGTTGCCTTTCGCTCTGGACCTGTCCTTCCCTGAGGAGGAAAAGAGAGAGGAGAAGAGGTTTTGAGGCGCTGAGACTTGAGAGGTGTTGGATTCGACTCCTGCTCATGGGGACAGGACACGCTGCCCTCTCGTGGCACCAGGTGTGCCTTTGGGGGCTCTGAATCTACCTCTGGGCTCCTTCAGGCCTGACTATCCCCCATGTTACGTTACGTGTTAGAATTTGTGGAATTTGTGCTGCCCTCTCAGCATCCTGCCACTGTCTCAGGTGCAGGTGGTAGGGACAAGGCCTTGTCGGTGGCCGCACCCTGGAACTTCCTTTTGCAGGGATTCTACTAGCCCTTTGTCTGATGGCCTTCATTCTGCCTGAAGGCAAAAAGTCCTTTCGGCTTAGACAGGCCTTGAGCCGTCTGGACTGATGGTTTGCTTGCTATCGGCTGGTGGTTTTAGCTGTAACGGGCAAAGTACAACGAAACGCCCCTCCTCCGATTTGTTTTTTAGATGCCCATTTTAGCCTGTCGTAATTTTGCTACAGAAAATTGTGCAGAAAGTGTGAGCAGATAGAAATCGAAATAGCCCGTAATGTGGAGGATCTCTCTTGCAGGAACTGCCCCCGCCAGATCACCCTATTAGTCTGGCGCATCGTCCCTCAGGTCAAGGCCGGCCTGGAAGGCGTCGCTCGCCGTTCCTCTTGCAAATCCACCTATGACCTGCAGTCGCCCCCCAACAAGCGGGAGAAGAATGGCGTGGGGCGCTCCCGGCCCCCCGAGCATCGCCAGAGCTGCCACATTGTGTACGACGGGAACGATGGGCTGGTGCTCAATGGCTGGGAGCGCTACACGGAACTGGGGAAGATCCCTCAGCAGCACAGTGCCCCCCCGCGCCCCCGGCCTCCCTCCACGGGCGGCAGTGACAAGAGCTACATCATCCTGGCCCCGGTCAACCCAGGAAGCCAGGTAGGGAGGCTCTCGATTGGAGGCTGGCAACTGGCGGCCAGGAGGACCCATCCCGGCCTGATTGCTCTTTGGCCCAGTGCCTAGCTGCACTTGCTGGTTGGCCGAGGCCATGTTTTAACTCCAGGCAACCTTCTGTTCATGTCAGTAAGGTTTCATCCCCACCCCCCCTCAGAAAAGATGTGATCGCGGGTCGGAGTTCAGCCAACACTCTGAACTACATTTATCTTTTTTGCTGCCCAGTGCGTAAAGATGAGGGCTCCACCTATGAAAACGGCTCTTCTTGACATGATTAAAACCTGGAGTATTTTTTCTTCAGATCGCAAGTGGGAGCTCACCGGACTGAATGCTTTCCCTGCAGTCAGAAATCAGGGAGGTCGGTCCTAGCCTAGGCACCTCCCTGACATGCTAGGCTTGAGTGCAGAGGGAATTCTGTTATATGGGAGAAAAGCCCTGGCATAAAACCCTCTGCCTGCAGTCCCCAGTGGGTGTAGGGATAGAGCTGTGGGCCTAGAGCAGTGGGCCGCTGCTACTCCACCGTCCCTGCATGGTCAGGCGCCTTCCCCCCCTTCCCCCCCTGTCTGCTCTCTACCTTATTGGCAAGAAACGATTGAAAAATGCATCAAATGATTGAGTAACATCTGGATTTTCGTTTGTAGTCCATTCACTTGGATTTCCATTTGTTTTTGTAACTAAAACGAATGAGATCAATGGGGCTCATTCAGTTAATTTTTCATGAGATGTTGGAACACATGTACACCTCCGCTTGGCTTGGCTCCCGGGTGGCACCAAGCTTGTTCGCTGTGCAGTCGCTTCCTGGAATGGTCCTTTCAGGGTGGCGCCAACTTGTCCAAGATGCTGCCACCCACCCTAATAAGAAAGAAAGCTGAGTTGTGCCGAATTCTGCACCCAGCACCCAATTCTCTCTAGGCTTGCAGAACGTTTATAAGCCTGTCAAGGCCAGCCTAGAGGGAGGAGGTAACCCTGGCTTTCTGCCTTGTGTCTTTCAGCTTTTGAGGCCAGTTTACCAGGAAGGCAAAGCCCCTGGAGGTGAGTGGGGTCTCTCTTGCCCCTTCTGTCTCAGGCAGAAGCATGTCTGTTTGGCAGTTTGGTTTTTCCTGAGTGGCTGGATGCAAGAAGGACATTACGTGGGGCAAGGAGCAGTGAAGGGCTCAGGCGAAGCGGTGAATGTTTGTTTCTCGAACCTCCTATATATGTCCGCTTAATATTAATTTCCCTTGGGCAGAGCGTTCTGTTTTGAGCATTTATGTATTTGTTACATTTCTGTACCGCCTTTCAGCCAAGGCATCCCCCTCCCCCATATCTAACATCAGTATATAGTCCTCTGACTTCTGACTTCGCTCAGGACAGGCAGGGCTTCATTAGCTCCAGGGAAGGCAGGGGAGGGGCTGCCCCATCAGTCCTCTCAAGGCAATCGAGGGTCCCTTCAGGAACTGATGCATGGCACCAGCAGCCTGTCCTGCGGCCGGGTGGGTGGCATTCACGCACTGTGCCATCCTGATCTCCTTTCTTCGCTCCCTCTGCCCCTGCCCCACCCCCATTTTATCCTCACAACAACCCTGCGAGGTAGGTTTGGCTGGGAGAGAGACTGCCTGGACGAAGGTCACCTCGAGAGCTTTGTGGCTGAGTGGGCATTTGGACCTGGTCTCCTCAGCCCCCGCCCAGCAGTCTCACCATGCTGGTTCTCTGGGGGAGGGAATGGAGGGCGTTGTCTTGCCTTCTCTCTAGGGGCTCAATGGTTGATGCGTCTCCCTCCCTCTACTCCCCCAGGGCTGTTAACTGAAGGTGCTGCCGGGGCTCGAACCTGAGACCTTCTGTATACAAAGCAGGGGCTCTGCAACTGAGCCACGGCCCAAAGCACTCCAGCTGTGTATGGTTGCAATCACTGTTGCAACAGCCCTGTAAGATTGGCTAGGATTATTAGCCCCCCCCCCCATTACAGTTGAGAGGGGATGGGAATTTTCTTAAGCACTCGCCCCCTCCGTTTAAGGCTCAAGTGATGTGTTGATCTAAAGACTTCCGGGCTTCATGGAAAGGCCTTAGGGCAACAGTAAACAACCTGCTTTGCATGGAGAAAGCCCTGGGTTCAGTCCTTGGCAGCATCTCCAGGTAAGGCAGGAAAAAACCTGGAGACTCTCTGCTGCCAGTCAGTGGAAACAACACTGAGCCAGAGGGACCTCGGGCCTGACTTGGGGGGCAACAGCTTCCTGTGTTCCCAGAGTGGCTGCCCTGCCTTGAGCGGGGGGTTGGACTCGATGGCCTTGTGGGCCCCTTCCAACTCTACTATTCTATGATTCTATGATCCTGGGCTCGGTGGGCCTTGCTCTGCTCCTGTTCACGCTTCCGCGGGGCTTCTGCAGGGAAGCGTTCCATAGAGGGTGCCTCATGGGCCAGGCTGGCCTCACCCTCCGCTGCCCTTTGTGGCATTCCAGATCTCCCAGAAGGGTCTCTGCCACAACCTGCACAGGCCCAGCTCGATGATAACATTTTCAGGCCATGTCGCCATCGGCACTTTCTTGCTAGCGAAAATGCGAGTGTGACAAAACAGATAAAAGGCTTGGGACCGTTGACCTATGAGAAGGCAGGCCTGAGAACCCAGGCAGTGGAAACGCACTGCGCTGGCTGAGCAATCTTGTTTTCCAGCTCCTCTGCGGTGGCGGCGACGGCAGCAGCAACAGCAACAGGAACGGCCGTGTAGGAAATTTGCTGAAATGGCCAGCCAACAATAAGCTGGATTGACGGATTGACTCAATGTTTCCGTTAGGCTCCATTTCCTATTGACTCTTGGGAAAGTGTCACACGGCTGCTGCTGCTGCTGCTGCCACCACTGTGCATGGGGGATAAATACGTGACAAACTCCTCTGTGTTTCTGGGGGTGCAAAGCAGGTTAAAAGTGCTCAAAGCTACCATGGGACACTTTGCCCTTGAAAAGAGAGGGGCTAATTCTGCACCCCCAAACCCAACCCACCTCTGCTGCTTTGCAAAATGCCTCCTCCTCCTCCTGCTTCTGGGGAAACATATGCCGACAGAGAGAAAGAAGGGGGGAGCGGTTGCTTCTGTGCCCCGGTGGCTTTCCCTACGACCTGAGATCTTTGCAGCCAGTACAGCCAAACCCAAACTCAGAGACTCTTGATTGCTACCATTGTGATGTTTTAGGGCTGAGCTGGGAGTGACTTGGGAGCCCTGCGATTTGACCGCGTGATGCCTTTTCTTTAATAAAAAGCTGCTGCGTGTCGTGGGGGCGGGCGAGAAGACAGGTTTCGCCTTGTCTCCCTGTGCCATTTCCCCTCTGAACTCCCCCCCACCCCGTAATGCTGCCATTTGCCCCACTTGTTTTAGCCCGGGGTGGGGGTGGGGCATTGCCCTGCCTGCTTGTACATTTTGCCAAAAGCCACAAAGAGCAGCGTGTGGGCGTGCATGTGTGGGCATGCATGGCAGGGGCGGATTTACAGTGTGCAAATGTTGCCCTGGTTAGTGGGGGAAGAGGCAGCTTCTCCCTGTGCCACCATCCTTGTAGGAGTTCCAGTCGCAGAATTATTATTTCTCATTTATAACATCTGGTATGACTCTTAGTTGGTCGTAGCAAAGATGTGATGCTGCTCGCGTGAGCCCTCACCCTTGACAGTTGACTTGGCCTCCGCAGAGCGATGGAACATGCAGCGGGATGCTCTAGGGCTCCCTGGTGGGGCGCTTCATGAATGCAGGCCAGCAGCCAGGCTTCTCCTAGGCCAAGCGGGGAGCCCAGGGGCTGGGAGGCACTTGAGGGGCTGGTCCCCTCAGCACAAGCCAACGCATTTTTCCCATCCCCTGACCCCCCCTTTCCAGGCAGTACGTGCAAAGGGGGCTCCCAGGGCAAGAAGTCCCGGCTCATGAAGACGGTGCAGACCATCAAAGCCCATAGCAGCAGCAGCAGCCCCCAGGCCTGCACCCTGGTCCGGCCCCACGTCCCCCACTCCAGTTACGGCACGTACGTGACACTGGCCCCCAAGGTGCTGGTCTTCCCCATCTTCGTGCAGGTAAGTCTTGGGCATGGCCCGGGCATTCTGATGCTTAGCACTGGGAGCCGACAAGCCGAAGGAGCCCCTCCTTGAAGAGGCCCTTCAATCAGTGGGGAGGGAGGGGACCACCCCTGCTCTCGCTCCGCCATCAGTCCCTGGGTGGAAAATCCCCCCTGCCACATATGGCTTCGAAAGACACAGCACAGCCCCACAGGTATGTTCAGATGCCCTCCTGTCCTCACGAGGAGGTCTTACAGTCTGCTGTAAGGGGAGATGGCAGGAAGGGAGGCTGAGCATAGCAGGCAAGGGAGATCTGGGTCCACAGTAAAGGCGGAGGGAGGGGGAAACAGGTGCCAGGAAGGACAGAGAAGGAAGTTGGGCTGGGCTGGGGGGCACAAGAGCCTTCCAAGTGTAGCTGGACCAAGGCAAAGTGGGCCCCCTCTATTCCAGGAGCCAGTTGGTTTCCCACCGTAAAGCCACCCAGAAGCTCACCAGCAGCTCCCAGGAGACCACGTCATTTGCTTGTCACTTTTATGTGGTTTTCATTCCTCACTGTTAAGCCACCTGAGTACTTGGTTAGAGTTCGTCTATCAATCTACCAAGTAAACAAAGGAAGCCCCCCTCCCCTGCTGCTGCTCCCCTACCTCACCCACCACCATCATCATCATCAGCAGCAGCAGGTATCAAGTGGACTCTTTGCTGCCAGACCGGGAGGTTCCGTATAGCCTCCATGGTTCCTAGCCGTTGGTTAGAGAGTCTTTGCTAATGCAGAGGACTTTGAGCAAGGCAGAGAATCAGGAACCACCAGGGGAGAGTTTTAAAAGCCGAGGCCATTCAAAGTTAGTCTTGCCTCCATGGGCCTGGTGCGGAGCGTCCCCTTGTGAATACAGGAGACTCCTCAAGACCCCTGGGACATTTCAGGAAGTTTTAGGTTGCTTTCTCCGGTCACATGGTGAGCTGATTGCGCTGGATGAAGCCCCAGAGGTCAGACCCACATGCAGTCCCTTCAGCTGGGCTGCCCTCAGCAGCTCCCTCATCTGCTGTGTGTTCACATCGGCCCTAGCAGGGTCACCACCATGGGAAGGAAAGATGAACTCGGCCGGGTTTTGGCAATTGCACATTTAGTTGCAACCTCAAACCAAGGTACTCCTGGGCTGGACTGGCGGGCAGGGGGGCACCATGGTCGGAAAGGAGACCGCTGAGCGTGGAACTCTTTGTCACACCCTCTCGTGTGCCCCCCCCCACTCTGCAAACATTTCCTGCTTCCTACACGTCAGGATCGCTTTGGCTGGTGGCTGAGGTGGAGCTTTCTGCTCAAGTTGTGGCTTTACAGCCCAACGGCCGGGTTCGCCACCCCCACAAGCAGAGGGCGCGAGTTCTTTTCACAGTTCCTGCATGACGTAGGTGTCGGGATTGTAACGAGCCCCACACCGCTTTGCCCAGCCCACAGCCAGATCTTGTTTTTGATTTACCGGACTGCAGACTTCCCACGTCAAGATCTGGTGTGTTATCAGGGGCTCGCCGCTTCCAAGAGCAAGAGGTTCTCGAGGGACTTAATCTCCCCCAGTCCTCAGACGTGTCCCTGACTTCTTTTTAGCCGCTTGACCTTTGCAATCCAGCCCGGACGCTGCTTTTGTCGGAAGAGCTGCTTCTTCACGAGATCCGAAACAAACCTACGAAGGTAACGATTTTGAGATTTAGTTGTGCCAATTCGGACTTGGACCGAGCCGGTGTTTCCTCTCTGAATTGCCTCAATGGCAAGAGGTGCCAAAGGTGCCTCCAGTCTCTTGCGCGGTGAGTGGGATACTTGTGCCCTGATCCAGAAACACAGAAAGGCAGCAAAGTGGGGGACGCGGACAGGCCAGGGAGCTCCCACTCACCCGGTTGTGCCCCCAGTCTCTGCAGTGGCTCACTGCACAAGCAAGGAGGGAGCAGGCTCCACACAGAGGTGCCCCTGTGCTGTGCCCCTGCAGTGGCTGTGCCACCGGCATCCCTTCCAAGCCGCCACGAGGGCCCGGTTCATCTCTGAAAAGGCCACGTGCCACCGGGCGGCTTGCTGCTAGATGTTGCCACCTTCCCCCACCCCTTGGCTCTGCTCCTGTGCCTTCGACACCATCTTGAGACACAGAAATGTTGCAGGCAAAGCTTCAAAGCATGGGGGAAAGTGTCCCCTGTGAAACTTCTGTGGCTAAAGCTCTGCCTAAGGTGCAAGAGCAGGAAAAACAATGGGCACTCTGCCGGGGATCAGTGCCAAGCCCTGGGCATGGCAGCCCTGTGGCAGCTGGAGGCAGCCCCATAGTCCTGTTGGCGTGGGCCATGAGGGTACTGGCAGAACTCCCAGTTTTGCTGCCTTGCCTGAGATTGCAAACATTTCTCCTGCCCCCAACCCCTCTGGGATGGTCAAATGCTGGTGGGCTCTTCCCGTTCGGAGGGCCGCCTGGGACAGGTTGCCTACAGCGCGCTGGCAGTAGGCGCCATCGTATTTTCTTGGCCCTGCTCCCATGCCCAGGAGCATCACAGGGGGAAGCATTTCCCACCACTCTATCCGGATCCCAGGAGAAGCATCCCCTGCTGAATGTCGCAACGCCAGGCAGCAGTTGAAAGCACCAGAAGGGAGGTGGCGGAGCTCCCGCCTGCTGGAGACCATAGCGTCTGCTGAGCTGCCCTACTTCAAACATACCCATCGTAGGAGGCTCCCCCCCCCCCACATCAAACAGCAGCAGACCCCTTATGTGCGGGAAGCGAGCAGGTCAGGACAAAGTGGGAGGGTGGGGGTGCCCTGGCCCACTTTTCCCTGGTGTGCTGGGCTGGCTTTCTGCATACAGGGAGCGTTTCACATGAGGGGAGATTCAAACATGGCCCCTTCTCTCCCTTGCCGGCGATCCAGCCCAGGAAAGGGCCATATTGCGTGCAGGTTTCCATGCACTGAACACAACAGATACTAAATTCTGGAGTGGGCGGGTGTGTCCAGGTCTTCTGCTGCAGGTGCCCTTGCCATCTGAAGGGAAGAGGAGGCACAGGATTTGGGCCTTTTGCAGCATTTGTGGGGGCGCATTCCCTTTCTCAGAGGCCCACCTGCCCCCTTTGTTTCTTGGCTGCTGTCTTCTCTTCCAGAGACGCAGGTGACAGGTGGGGGGTGTCTTGATGCTGTTGCTGTTGAGTTTGGCTTACGAATTCCCAGTATGCCAACTGGGCTGGTCCTATCACAGCGAGTATTTCATGTTTTTGGGAAGCTGCTTTGATTGCTTTGCTCAGGAAGGGAATGGAAGTAAGCAAAACAAATACGCAAACTGATTTTTGAAACGAGGGAGGAAGGAGATAGCGGGACCGGGAGGTGGGGTTGCTCGCTGGCCATAGAGCGTGGAGCGATGCCAGAACTGGCCCTTTCCCTGAATCCTCACTTCAGCTTCAATCACATCCTGTCTAGACTTGATTTCAGTTCCCAGAGCCGCAACCTTCCGAAATTTGGGTCCTGGGTGGTTTCCGTGTGGCAGAAGGACAGCCGTGCTCTGTGTTAACTTTGCTCATGACCTGGAGCCCAAACGCAAGGATGCCAGGGGGCTGTGGAAGCTCTCTCCAGATACATCAGGAGGGTGGGAAAGTGTCGTCTGATAGACCTGGATGGGAAGCCCATTGGGTTTGGAAAAGATGCTGGGGTACGCCCAAGAGCAAAGGGGTGAAAACTGAACTGGGGCAGAGCAGCCCCGAAGCTGTGTTGGAGCTTAGGCGACCCATGCAGTCCAGCTTCCCACTCCGCACCATGGCCAGCCAGAGGCCCAAAGGGGAAGCCCACATGTGGGGCAGGAGGAGGCGGCAGCACTCCTCTGATGTCACGTCCCCAGCCACTCGCAGGTAGCCTGCCTCTGAGCAAAGGGGCTCCATCCCCACCTGTCACGGCCAATAAGAGCAGACCAGATGCACCTAAAAGAAAGGGTTGCCCCATGTGGAGGAAGGCTCCTGTTCATAGGTTGGAGTTTCTTGCCCCCTGAGGCAGGGCCAGATTAAGGCCATCTGATGCCCTAAGCCCAGCCCAATAATGGTGCCCCCTTGGCCCTTCCATTGCTTAGCCGGCAAGACATTAAGACTCAATAAGTGCTGGAGGTGAAATAGAGACATTAAAAACTCAGCTTTCTTCAAGGCCATCGTCCCCCACGCCAGAACACACAACTACACTAAATATAAACTGTTTTTTATTATATTTATTTAACGCTAAATAGCAGCAGGCAATATAAGCCAACTACTTACTTATAACTAGGGCAACAGAAAAAAATACAGATGTCAGATGACGTCATGGGACACACAGAGCCGAAAGCTGGTTGATTGGGTGTAATAAAATAAAGCACAAATGATTTTTTTTAAATTGCCGCTCTTAGAACATGCCACTAGGCCCTTTCTATGGATCTGGATCCGTGGTGCCCCCGCTTCCCTTCCTTTGGTGCCCTCAGCATGGGCTTGTGTTACTTAAAGGTTCATCCAGGGCTGCCCTGAGGGATTTTGTTGTTGCCGGTTTGTGGGATTCCTTACGGCGTGTTTGCACTTCTGCAAACCCGTGAGTTTCCCCAGACGTGCGGACCCCTCCCTCCCTCGCGTGTGTGGCTGGCAGTGTCTTTTGGCTGCCGTCTGCGCTGGCGCTCCATGAGTTTGGTGATCAGGGGAGCCTTGCTGGAGGGGGGGGGTAGGGGCCTCTGGGACCCTGTGCCAAACACAGCAGAGACCATTGCACCGAACAGGACATGGAGGCCGGATTCCAGCCTGCTGGTTGTGCTGCTGCCAGCAGGGCAGTTTTGTTCCACCCCCCTCCACCACCACCCCGGCCCTCAGTCTCGATTTCCTTCTTCCTGCCTTGCCCAGGTGACTCTCTTCGTCTACTCAGACCTGCTGCTGTTCACCAAGGAGGATGAACCTGGGCGGTGTAATGTCCTCCGGAACCCCCTTTACCTGCAGGATGTCCAGCTGCAAGAGGGTGAGTCCACCCTGTGTATATGGAGGGTGAGGGCAGGGGGGACTCGATATCATGGACAGAAGAATTGGACTATAGATGGGACCATCTCGTCCAGCATCCTGTTCTCAGCAACAGGCAGGCAGAGGGAGCGATGGCTCCCCCATCTCCCGGTGGCTCCCAAGCAGCAGGTGTTCAAAGGCCTCCTGCTTCAACTTGTCCTGGGGTCTCTATATATGTGGATGTATTTATTGATTACATCATATCCTGCTCTTCCTTCAGGGAGCTCAAGGCAGCTGACGTGGTTCTCTCCCTGCCTTTTGTCCCTTTGGCAGCCATGTGAGATAGGTTAGGCTACGAGATGAGGGGGCTGTGTCTCTCTTCATGGCTGTGTGGAGATTCAAACCCAGGTCTGCCTGGCCTACCTCCAGACCGTCATGGCTAATGGCTCTTGATGGCGCTGCCCTCCTCACTGAACCCATCTGAGTGAGTGGCTGCCACATCCTGCAGTGATGATTTCCAAAAGCGCTGACTGCTGAACTAATTCTTTTTTATCACTCCTGAACAACGTATTGCTAATCCACTTAATTGAGTATTATGAGAGCAGGGGGGTGTTCCCTCTACTCAGAATTTTAGAAACCTCCATTGCGTCTCCTCCACGGGCATCGTTTTTCTACACGAAAAGCCCCAAACGCATAAGCATCTGAAATGCTTGCCTGGGAGCCAGAACGATCCAGCTCCCCTCATGCTCTGTAAGGAATGCAACATTCCCTAGCCCCTCCGGGCCTTACTGCTCTGCAGGCAGGCAAGCAAAGGCCATAGGTTCAGCCCCTGGTGACAACCCCTCCAGGTAGCAGGATCTCAGACAGTGGGGCTGGGAGAGGAACCGCTCTCTGCCTAAAACACTGGTGAGCCACTGCCCTGGTGAGCCACAGGCGGCCCGTTGTGTGGCTCCATGGAAGGCAGCCTTCCCTGCTTTCCAGAGATGGGCAGCTCATAGTGCTGCCCTTGAGCAGACCTGACCATGTCTTTCCCTCCTCATCAGATTTTTTGTGGCTAGAAAAAAGGTGGAAGGCAGAGTGGGAGGGTTCCAAATGGAAGCTAAAGCTGCCTGGATCCCTTGTAGAATTCTCGATTACATAATAGGGCCCCCATGTGGACGCTCCCCCACCCCTGCAGGAACAGTGGAGATCAGGCTTTGCACACAGAGCTGGGTCCCAAGTTCCATCCATTTTCTGTCAAATGGATCTCTGGCAACGGGGCTAGGAAGGACCTCACCACAGAGCAGAACGGGCTGGATGGACCTACCGCCTGGCTGACAGACATGAGGAGGCCGCTCCCTACCTGAAGGCTGTGAAACCACCCATGTCATCTCTTTTCCTTTTTGGTGAAAGCCAGCCAAAAAAGACAGGAAGAGAATCTCAGTGATTCAGACAGAGAAAAACATTGTCACTTTGCTTGTGGGAATCGTGTTATGAGTCAAGGCAAAGCTCAATGGCTCTTTTATTCTTCTTCCTTTGCAGACTCCACTGAGGACCTGAAATTCTGCATCCTGTACCTGGCTGAGGTGAGTGTCATTTAAGCACAATGCCAGAATCAATAACCTTTATCAGGCTGATTGAAGCTCACCAAACAGCAGATGAGCCCTTGAGTTCTCATCAGGCAAATTGGTAACTGCTGCAGAAAGGAGCAGGGAAGGAAAACCGCAGGTGATGTTCAAGCCACAGAATCATAGAATAGCAGAGTTGGAAGGGGCTTATAAGGCCATCGAGTCCAATGGAGTCTGTGTTTATGGAACCCAAGAATCCTGGAGGAGTGGGGGGGCAGGGAGTCCATCAAGCCCCAGCCCCCTGCAGCGGCAGAGAGCCCCCCACTTCCCTAGGCAGCTCGTTCCATTGTCTGAATGCTCTGACCATGAGGACCGTTCTAGATGTTCAGCCGAACTCTGCCTTCCTGTGACTTAAGCCTGTTATTCCGTGTCCTACAGTCTCGGTTATCACCGAAGAGGTTGCAGCTCTTTTCGGTGTGACAACTTAGGTACTTGAAGAGTGCTCCCATTTTCCCCTCAGTCTTTTCTTCTCAAGGCTAAACATGCCCAGTTCTTCCACCTTTTTCCTCGTCCCCTGATCATCTGTGTTGCTCTTAGAATCATAGAATAGTAGAGTCAGAAGGGGCCTGTAAGGCCATCAAGTCCAACCCCCTGCTCAATGCAGGAATGTACCTTAAAGAATCCCTGGCAGATGGGTGTCCAGCTGCCTCTTGAAGGCCTCTAGTGTGGGAGAGCCCACCACCTCCCTAGGTCATGGGTTCCATTGTCGTAGTGCTCTAACCGTCAGGAAGTTTTTCCTGATGTCCAGCCGGAATCTGGCTTCCTGTAACTTGAGCCCATTATTTCATGTCCTGCACTCTGGGATGATTGAGAAGAGATCCTGGCCCTCCTCTATGTGACAACCTTTCATGTATTTGAAGGGTGCTATCATGTCTCCCCTCAACTCATCTTCTCTCAACTCATCCCAATTTATCTGCATCCTTCTTAAAGTGTGGTGGGCCACAGTATTCAAAGTGTGGTCTGACCAGAACAGAGAAGAGTGAAACTATTACTTTCTGTGTTTTTGAAACTGTCCTAGTTTTATCATCTATCGATGGAACATGGAAGCAGGCTGCAGCCATTCGGGGGAGGCTCTTTTAGGTGCTGAGATGGTTTCCAGTTGCACCTGGGACTCTCCAGAGGGCTGCTGGGATAGAGAAGCAAGCCAACATTTGATCACCCATATTTGAAACTACCAAGCCCAGCTGAATTTTGGTTTGAATGGCTGCAGCCTCCTCCCTTGTGTCACCTGTAATGTCCCAGGGCATATGCATATGCAGACTCAGAGGTATACTCACAAGGAGACCTCTGAGTCTGAGTATGCGGTTTCCATGATACTTAAAGGAACAAACGGCCAGGGGCCCTGGGATGTTACATTACCTTAAAACTGTAACTACACGCAGACGTCATGGCTTGAGGATCACCCACTCTTTCCTCCCCTCCTCTTCTTACTGCTTTCTTTACCTTGCCTGATGTAGAGTTCTGGAGAACTCAAAGGCAGCCTGTTTTGTGTCCTTGAGTTGGCCGAATTAAGGCTTTGCCCAAATAATGGATTTGGGGACTTGTTTTCTGGTCCACTTGGCTCCTTCTGCCTTCTATATAGCACAGTATCTCCTATAACAATATTCCAAACTTCTCTGAGTTAGTGTGTCCAGTCAGCTTTGTCTCCCGAATCACATCCACTTATGTGGGGCAGAAGAACTATCAGTAGAAAACCAATGGGGAACGGCGGGTGTGGGTGTGTCATGTGATAGACTGAGCCTGTTGGGTTCCTCCCAAAATATCACATCCTCCAAGGAACAGCAGCACAAAGGGGAGGGCTTTCTCAGTGGAGACCTACAGGCCCTTGTGCCCTCAATAGCCGCCATTTTTGACGTGTCTCAGGCCCCAGTGCTGCACTGTTGTTGGCTTACCAGCAGGGGGTGGCCTTGGTCATTGAATGATGAGCCACTTTGGCTTTGTGCTGTGGAGGACAGTGGCCAGTGTGGTTCTCTGGGGTGTCTCTTCTGGCTGGGGATGTTGCATCCCTGGGAGCTCCAGGGCCCAGGGCTCCTCCCCGCCTGCTGCTGCTGCTGTGCCTACCAGCCAGGCTCTGGTCTAACCAGGGCGAGCTTCCTGGCCTGCAGCGTCTGTCTGTGGTGGGGTGGAATTCATAGGCTGAGCCCGGCTGCTGCATAAAGGGGTCGTGACAGATAACGGGTCCCTCCCTAATGGTGTGCAAGAATGTGACACGAAGGATAAATACCTGAGCACCTGAAAGGTTTCCACGAGCCCACCACCACGACACCCACCCGCTGCCCCTGGTGCAGCTGAGCACACACGACTCCCGGCTCTCTGGACACCTGAGCTCCTTCCCAGCAGCTTGTAGGGCTCACACCTCTGCACGGGGCAGGGGGTGAAATCAAGACTGCTGTTTTCCCACCCAGCTCACTGGATGAGCTTTCACCTACCTCACGGGGTTGTTTGTTGCAAAGACAGAAGGCGGGGAGGCGGCGGCACGAATGCAGCCCTTGGAGGGGAGGCAGGATGGACATGTAATAAATCAGCCAACCTCAGCAGCAGCTTCAGCAGCACTTGCCCTGACTGCCTTATGGGATTTGCGTCCTCCCTGCTGTCATGAACTTCATCCAGCAGCAGAGTCACTGGGAAGGTTCCTCTAAAGGCAGGTCTTCCTTACTGTCACATGCCATAGAAACCTTTTCCCTGCTGTTAGAGGGAAGTTTGTCTCCCTCCGGTTTTATTTTTGAGAAAAACTGTGTGTGGGAGAAATTTGGGAAACCCAAAAGTCTGAAGATGGTGCTGTGTGTGTGTGTGAGAGAGAGAGAGAATGAGAGAGAGAGAGAGAAACTGACAAATGTCTTTTCTTCCCTCTCCATCTTGTCAATTTCAGCTTCAAGGCAGCCCTCTTTTTACAGGCTGAGCATTGGCATTTTGCCTGTGTGTGCATGTGTGTGTGTGTTGTATACACCTCCCGTGCAAGGAAAAAGCATCCCATGTGCAGTGTCCTCCCCACCCCCCACTTTCCTAGCAGTAAGTTTGCACAGTGTTACTATTGCCCCGGCCTAATCAAATTGATGCAAGCCGTTAATTCCATTAGCTGTGGCAAGGGCTGAGGAGACAGGCTTCTGAATGGCTCTTGATGGAGAGCACTTGGAAATGTCTTCCCAGCTGCCTCTTGGGTGGCATTCTGGAGAGCTGCGTAGAGGGTATATTAGCTACAGCTGGAGCACAGCCAGATCCCCCCCATCCCCCCCCCCCAGCCTTGGGAGCCTGAATCGATTTCCTGTAAATCGGCTTCTTGTGCTGCTCAAAGCCAAAAGCGTGTGGAGCCTGGGCTTGGCAGATAAGGCACCTCGACGCTTTGAGTGATCGAGAGTCTGCCGTGTGCATGCGTGTCCTCCATTGCAGTTCTTCCTGGGGCTCGGGACCCCGAGTCCCGCCTACACTTCTCTTCCTGTGTTCCTTGCACATTTGTGCTTCCTTCTCTTCCTCCTCCTCCTCCCGGGACGGTGGGCTCTGTTCTGTCGGTCAGGTAAGGTTTGATTGTGTTGTTTTTTAAAAACAAAAACAAAAAAATAGTGTTGAATGTCAGCGTACAGACAGCTGTCGCCTTACACACGCAAGCGTAACTTTTGCTGGATTGTGCAGCAGCAGCATTAATCGCTCGTGACGCAGGGAGAGCCTTGCGCTGCCTCTGTGGGGTGGCGAAGCTGCTGGGGTTCCGGGCTGGTTCCAGGCATGTGCTTTTTGAATGGGTCCTGAGATGTGATGCACGTCCCCCGTCGCCCCCGGCAACACACCCACACCCTGCCAGCCATGGCGACCTCCATGCCATCTTCAAGAGCTTCCCCTGGTTTTAGCCAAACAAGGGATCTGTGGCCTCATCCTGGTGAGTGGGTGCTGGCCCCTTGTTCTCCCCACAGCGTGACTCTTCTCTCCGTTTCCACTCCTGCTGCTTCTTGGCGTCAGGGGGAGCAGCAGGAAAGGAAGGCGCATTAGCAAACTGGACAGGTTGTCCAAGGCTAAGGCACACTCAAGCGCCCGTGGGCCCTGGGGCTGCTGTGGCTGCAGAAGGTTGGAAATAACCCCCATCCAGACCAAGCCAGAGTGGGGCTCCAGCTGTCCAGTGACCCAGAATCCACCCCCCCCCACACACACACACACACACAACCTGTGTTGAGTGTCAGGGCCCAGGGCTTCTTTTATGATTTCTTTGAAGCTGTTATTGCAAGTCATAAGAGCAGAGGCCAGCATCCCAGCCAGGAAGGGCATTTTTATTCCGTACGTCAACCTGAGAGAGTTTTACCTTAAAGGCGGACTAAGCATCATTTTACCCTACTCGCAAGACAAGAGGCGCGCCCTGGATGCTGCTGCAGAAGTCGAGGGCAAACCAGGCTGATGGGACATTCTGTCTGTTCATGACTGAAGTACCATTTTGCCCATCAAACAAGCAAACCCTGTTAAAACCGTAACAAGGCAAAGGATTGCTAGAGCGTGCAGGCACCGCCTGCAATTAGGCGACTATTCTCAGTCGGGTGACAGATGGTGATGACACTCAGCAAAATTTGCTCTCCTCTTGGTATCCGCAGTTGTGCTGAGGATGGCAAATCCCCACCAGTCCGTTTTCTAGACCGTAGAATCCCGGTTAGCTTTTTAGCTTAGAAGACCAGTGGCAACACCCCCTCCTGCCAGTCTTCAAGAGAAGGTTGAGACATATAGGAAAAAGATCTGGGTGGATGTGGTGCATTCGTGTGTAAATGGATACCCTTGCTCCACATGAAAGGTTCAGGCAGAAAATGACCAAAGCACCTACACCTTCCAGCAGAGCTCTAACCCGTGTCCCCAACTTCATAAAAGTTTGCTTACCCACCTGCCTTGATTTAATTGCTCAGGCTTGGGTTTGGAAGGGAGTGGAAAGGAGCCTTTCTGTACAACCTTGCACAGGCAGTCTCCCCAAGAGGGGCCCCTCCGCGGACCTTAAGAGATGATAACAGGGCAGAAGGGGTACGTTGGGCTCTTCTCTCTGGCTTGCATTCCTCCTCTGCCTATGAACGCCACGGCTGGGGAAGGCCTCCTGCGCCCCCCCCCCCCGGGGCTTTGCACAGCCTCCAGTCAGCCTGGCCTCTCTTCTGCCTCCCTGTGTGCTAGAAGCTGGAATGCGTGCTCAGCTTGGAGGCTCACTCCCGTGAGCAGAAGAAGAGGGTCTGTTGGTGCTTGGCTGACCACATCTTAAAGCAGCAGCAGCAGCCAGCGACGACGCCAACGGCTCCGCCAGCGGAAGGCAAGGTAAGCAAGAAGCCAAGTACCCAGAGGAGGGTCTGGGGCTCTGCCTTTAGGGGCACCACCTGCCCACCCATGGATTGGGAAAGCAGCAAGCATGGGGGCAAAGCTTCACTGTTGCATAGATCAATTAACCGAAGGTGTCTGTTTTGGTCAACGAGGGCACATTGTAACGAATGGGGCAGCGGGCTGGTTGTACGGGCTCCCTGGTTTTGGTTCTTGCGCATTACTGTCACGTGGAATAAAAAGGAGATGGCGCGATGGAGGTGACGTGATGACCTTTCGTGACGCTGGATGATCAATTGGTGTTCCTTGAACCGAGTGCAAACAGCTGGAAGATCTTTCTCCAGTGGCCTGACCAAGTTTGGTGGCTACTGCCAGCCACGACAGTGCCATGTGCCAGCCAGGGAGGGGCTGAGGCCGGCATCCTGCTCCGGGAGTGGCAGGGTGCGTGTGAGAGAAGAAAGGATGAACGGGAGAATTGTTTGTGGGCTGCAGCGTGACGGTTGGCAACCGGTCTGCGTGGTGCAGCTGGGTGGAAGGAGTTGTAGTGATGGCCACTGACGTGAATGCCTTCAAATCAATGGGGACTAGACCAATTCGGGGAGGAGGAAGAGGCTATCTGTGGCTACTAGTTGTGGTGGCTACATGGTTCCTGCAGTATCAGAGGCAATAGGCCGGTGCATGCCAGTTGCTGGTGCATGCCAGATGCAGGGTGCTGTTGCCCTGCTGTCCTGCTTATGGGCGTCTTGCTGGGCTATCCGCCGGTCACAGTGCGGACAGAATGCTGGACTTGATGGACCTTTGTTCTGACACAGCCTGGCCCTTTTTAAGTCCTTCCGTACTCTGCCTGGAGACAGGGAGATGGGCATCTGTTGCATTTCTGCCTGCTGTGAAGCTTTGGAAGGCACTGGAACCCTGCCAGGAAAAAGAGGTGGTTTCCCTAAGGCCACTTTCTGGAGCTTGTTTTCTTCTGCAGCTTTGCAAGCAAGTGAACGCAGAGCCTCTCCTCTGGGGGCCATGCTGGGCTTGTTTCTCCAGCACAGCGAGGAAGGGGCTGATGTCCACTGGAACACTCTCCCCCCCTGGGGGGGGGGGGGTCTGGGCAACACGAGGGCTCTGTTTCCTCAAGCCTGGCCTGCTTTGAAAGCCTTGCTTTTGTTCCCAGCAAGTCCTAGGAAGGGCGGGAGGGAGCGGTGCCTGCCTCTGTCCAGCCGAGATCAATCCAGCATCTGGAGTTATGAGGGTAATTTGAATGGGCTGCTTTCTGGCAAAAGACCTGGCTGGCGCTTAATCCAATGATGGTGTGATTTAGTGTGGACAATAAAATCTTCTGCAAGTGTCGCTTTCCCTCAGCCAAGGGTAGATGCTCGCCGCACCAAAGAGAAGCAGAGCTGGCAAGTGGGCCTCTGTCTTGGCCACAGCCCACCTCCGCCCCCGCTGGATACTCTGCTGGCTGCAGGACAGCAGCAGCACATCCTGGCCTCCCTGCCCTCCTCCTTGCGGGGCTGTCTTTTGGGAAGGTGGCTGGAGTGATGCTACACCCAGGGGTGGTTGCCTCGGAGAGGGCAGGCTCACTGTGAAGGCTCGGTTTGGCGACTTCCCATTCCAGGAAGGCCTTGTGGGGCTGTGGTGCGTATGCTGGCCTTTTGCAATTGGGACGGGGAGGAGGACTAAGGAGCCGTGAGTGAGGAGGCGCTGGTGTACCTGCCCTAGAGAGCACAGGCGCACGTTCTGTTCGCAAGGCTTCCTTTCTCTTTTCAACTTAGTGTGTGTGCAAATTGGTTTATCTGTTGCTATAATGTTATCAACGGTTGGTTTCATTTCAGTTATGTTAACAACTGTGTGTTGCCTTGAGCGTTGTTTTTTTGTGCATGTTTTTTTACAGCAGATGAACAAGTCTTGTAGGTAACTCATGCCTAGGGAAACTCACTTCCAGGGTGGTGAAAGGGTGGATGTACCTTTTCAGTGCATGCTATCCTGGTCTGTATTATTGGCTGTGAGGGCAGAAGCAAAGGGGCGTGGGTGGGTGGCTCTTCTGGATTGTTCCTGCGGAGTCACGGCTGTGCCGGTACATACCTGGAGGGAGAGGCAGGGAAGGCTTGGCATCATGCCCTCACGTTAAGTGAGAATGCTCCGCAAAGGGCTTTAGTGTGGTCACTTAAAAGTACAGATCTCATTGCAAGGGGAGTTGGAGGATTGCCAGCTTTTTTGCACTGCTTCTGCTCCTGACATGTAGAAATTAAGCAGGTGGGTTCCCCCCCCCCTCCCTCTTTCTTTCTGTTGCTATCTCTCTATGCTGGGGAAATGCTAGATTTCAGTGTGTAGGCTACCGTTGATTGCGCAGGAGCATCCCTTGTAAAAATGGTAGAAGTGGTGATGTGAATGGGGCCTCATCTACAAGAATTCGCCTTTATGCCTGGTTAGGCGATTATGCGCATATTCGCAGAGGCGCATTTACGCCTAATACCTCTGTACGAGAGGCTGTGAAGCGCATTACTGCACAACCGAAACACGATTTAAACTGTTGACATGCGGAGAATCGCTTGTTCACATAGTCAAAATGCGCTTTAATGGCCGAAGCAAAATAAAACTCGCTATTTAACGCGCATTCGATAATGCGCATAATCGGAGAGAAAACGCGCCTGTACGCCCGATTTGCGCTCCGTTCTTGTAGAGGTACATTTTTTAATGCGCCTTGAAAGAGCTTTAAATGCCTCTTGTAGAGGCAGCCTGGGAGAGCAGCCAACACAGACATCCCCCCCCCCCCAGTGCAGTTCTTGTTGGGCACTCAAGGGCTAAAATGGCAAAAAGCAAAGCCCCCTTCCTGGGGGGTTCCAAGCACTTCCTAGCAACGGCAGGGAGATCTGCAGGGGAGAACCTGAGGAGGAAAGAGCTACAGTTTGTACCCCAAGGGCAAAGGGCGGCTGAGAAGCAGATGCATCGGCAAGGTACCCAGGAAGCACTTTCACCAACTGTGAGCTGCAGGTGGATGCCCAGGTGGAAGTGGGACGAGGGGGCTGGTCGGATGGCAGGCTGGGGAGAGCAGGTCGGGTGGGCTTGGCCTCTTAGCGAGAGTTTGCTCAAGTCCGCCTGGCCTGGCCTGGCCTCTCCCATCCTGAATGCAGAGAGAGTGGGGCACTCAATGGTTTCAGTCAGATGGTGTGGTGATATTAAGTTGCATACATATCTGTCGTTCCGAGGCAAGGTGCACATCGTCTTTGGTTTGAGATTGGGCACACATGTGTCATAGAAGAAGCATCAATTTAGAAGAGGCATCTCCTCCCTCCCTGCCATCCGCATTTTTAAGAACTGCTTGTCTTAATTTTAAAAAAAGTGTTCCCTGATTAGCTAGGATAGCTTAATAGTATCTACTCTATTAATTTAACTGACTAATCAATTAAAGATTACAGCCCTAATTTATTTTATTACGTTCGCTTTATGTCTTTCCCACAAATGGGGGAGGATTAGTGGATGGGGGTCGTAGCTTTCACACCTACCCACTCAATAATTTGAACACTGGCTACCAGCCTAGTCACCTGGAAGGAATTCTCACTCGCCACAGGCTGTTTGAGAACCGGCTTTTATCTCAGTGCATCCCTCAGTAGTTCCACAAATAGGCAATCATGGGATGGCGCATACTTGGTTATCTCCAAAGCTGGCATGTGCTCCAGCTGCACCTGATAATCACCATTCCTCTTCGCCTATTAGTGAGATGTTGGGTGGGCAGAATGCCTTGGAGAAATGCTTTTAGTCTGCACGCATTTGCGCATGAGTCCCTACTGTTTTCGTCATCCTCTTTCAGGTCCCAAGTTTTGCCTCTCTGAGTGCCAAGCTGACACATCTTGACTCTCAAGTCCCTGCATCTCAATATGCACCAGAAACTCCCTGTCCAGATAGCAAAGGTCGATTGGCTTTGTTTTGTACAATACATACAGCTTCATCCATGGGGAGGGTAAATGGTGTTTTTTTTAAAGAAATCCTTATTTTTTCTTAAGAGGTAAACATACAGGTGGGTGACAAGTACATTAGGCTGGTATGATTTTTCACGAGTGAAATTTGGGCTACATGGAATGAAGACAACGTTATGAGTGTTCTGGGATTTATATCTAGTACGTTGGAGGTTGTGAACAGGCATTGGCTGCATCTACAAGAGCGATTTAAAGCTCTTTCAAAGCGCATTACCGATTTTATCTCCACATGAACGGAGCGCAAATTGGAGGTTGAGGTGCTTTTTCTGTCTGATTATGCGCATTATCGAATGTGCGTTAAATAGCGAGTTTTAATTTACTGCGGGAGTTAAAGCACCTTATGACCATGTAAACGAGCGATTCTCCACATTAAACACCTTTAAAGTGCATTTCATGCAACCGTTAATGCGCTTCACCGCTTCCCGTGTATAGGGATTAGGTGTAAAAGCGATTGCGAGAAGATGCACATAATCAGACAACCAGGCATCAAACCGAATTCTTGTAGAGGGGACCTAAGCACAAAATCATGTGCCTCCTGTAGCCCTGATCAGTGCATTTTACAGGCCACATAGATACGATCATAGAAAAATATAATTGCCCTGCAATCTGTTATCAGTCGGTCATCTGGAGAATGTGCCTTAGTGTTCCTGAGCATGTGTTTCGATGTGCGTGCACGGAGAGATGAGATGTGTCTGCTGAGAGACAAAACTTCTAGGGATCCTGGAAAGGGGGCAGAACTCTGAAGCGTCATGGCAGCCCTTGCAACCTACCTCCTGTGGCACCTGCCTCAACAAAAGGCCAGCCCAGTGAGCCACTGTCCTGTCGTGTGCCCTGATGATGCTCATGGGAAAGATGTGATATTTTGTGTCTGTGTGGGGGTCCCAAGGGGACGTCAGCAGGTATCCATGATGTTTACACCCAAGACTTCCCCCCCTCCCCCCGGGGAAGGAGTGAGGCATGTTGGAACCTGACCAGCTCTGCTTGCTTCCTGAGCTGGAGTCTTATTTACATTTGAACCTCTCTTAATGATAAGTGAGTCTGTTGTGTAATTAAGCACTTCAGCTGGCGAGGAAGGAGGAGCGAAGAACGGGGAAAGGACAGCAATCGAAGTTGAGAGCTGGGTAAACATCTCGAGTGGAAAAGGGCCTTGATTAGCTCCGGGCCTCTGAGCAGGACTGGCAGCTGGGCTCCGTTAGTGAGAGGGCAGATTGGGACGGGGTGGAAAGTCAGACTGGGGTGGGGGAGAGGAAGCGCAAAGCCATGGTGCTTCCTGGACGGGCCTCCTGCTTGTTGTCAGGTCTAAAATGGCCCATAGAATGGTAGAAGAGTTGGTTGCTCTCTCTCTCTCTCTCTCTCTCTCTCTCTCTCTCTCTCTCTCTCTCACACACACACACACACACACACACACACACGCAAATCAGCCTACACAATTCAGTCCCCCCACATGTGCCATCAGTGCTGTGATGAGGGGAGGTGTCGTCTGCTGACCAATGCCCGACACCTTTTTCAGCGGCATCCCCTGTTTCCTGCCCATTCCCTCCCAGGTTTTATCACGGCAAGATGTGGTGACTGCTGCTAGTTTGAATGTTGTTGTTGTTGTTGTTGTTGTTGTTTTAAAAAAAGGATTAGGCTAATTTGTCAAGGGTGGGGGTGTGTGTTCCTAACTGCCAGAGGTTTTGCGAGGTGTGAAGAGGAAGCCAGTCATGTAACCTTTAAAATTATACAGCTCTACTCCCACCCCACTCCTTTTTTTTCTTTGCAAAATAACCTTGCACTAGGGCTAGCCGCACTTCCTGAATCTCATCCCCTTTGTTGTGATCCGAGCTGGCTGCCTTCGTGTCCCAGCGCCCTCTCTCTCTCTTAAATGGAATGAGTGGGGATGAAAAGTGTGGATTCGTGGCTGTGATTAAACCCTCCGTCAGTCTAAAAACAGAGCTGCTGTTAATCAGAGTTGATCTTCCTGCTCACACGCCCTCCGTCCCCTCGTTTCTCTCCTCTCTGTGACAGAGATGCACGGGAGGGAGCCAGCTTCCTCCAACCCCACAAGGCAGCATTTGTCTGTTCATTGCTAGGTGGGGCAGCCCACAGCCCGCCACCCTCGCAGCCACCCTTTCTCCTCTGCACCTGCTGCTCAGTGCTGGGTGGCCCAACTGCATCTCAGTCCATGACTGGTCGCATTTATACAGCACCGTCAACGGGCCTAGCGCTTCACAGCACACGTAGGCATAACTGTAAGCTCCATGGAGCAGGGACTTGTTTTGAGTCACTGTGAACTGAGCCCACAGTCCTTTCGCACAAAAATCTACTACTGGTCTGTCCGTCCCTCCCAAACTTCCTTAGGATTCGGTTTGGCGCCTGGTTGCCCGATTATGCGCATCTTCTCACAATCGTGTTTACACCTAAATCTTGTAAATGACATGTGGTGAAGCGCATAACCGGCAGTATGAAACGTGCTTTAAAGTGGCTGAAATGCGGAGAATCTCTTGTTTACAAAATGTGCTTTAACAGCCGCGGAGAAATAAAACCCGCTATTTAACGCGCATTCGATAATGCACATACTTGGAGAGAAAACGCGCCTCAACCCCCGATTTGTAGAGATAATTGTTGCAGAGATAATTTTTTTAATGCACCTTGAAAGAGCTTGAAATCGCTCTTGTAGAGGCACCCTTAATCTCCGTAGCCTAATTTGGAAGTGGGAAGTGCTTATAGTTGGTACTCTTTTTGAACTGTTGGGGTCAGAAACTCTTGCTGATCTACTGCAAATCACCCAGAGAGACCCTACCAGTAGATCATTAAAAATTTACCTCTACAAGAACGGAGGCGTAGAGGCGCATTTTCTCTCCAATTATGCGCATTATCGAATGCACGTTAAATAGCGAGTTTTATTTTGCTCCGGCTGTTAAAGTGCATTTTGACTATGTGAACAAGCGATTCTCCTCATGTCAACAGTTTAAATCGCATTTCGGTCGTCCAGTAATGCGCTTCGCCGCCTCTCGTACAGAGGTATTAGGCGTAAATGCGCTTCTGCGAATATGCGCATAATCGCCTAACCAGGCGTAAAGGCGAACTCTTGTAGATGAGGCTTAAGTCATACCCTCAACAGGCCCGTAAGGAAGGACATTAAATCTAGACCTTCAGAAATGGGAGTGAGGGCGCACACAGAAGTTTGGTTAAATGAAGATGACTTTATGCCCCCCTCCCCATCGCCCAAAAAGATTCAAAGGTGTTTTTTCTTTTTTTAAAAAAGCATGAGAATACTAATATTGTGGCATTATTATTTATGACGTATTTATTAGTGTTGGGAATTTTTACCATACCTTTCACAAAATGGCCTCAAAGTGGCTTACGATAAAAACATGAAACTAAAATATAAAAATGCAGACAATATAAAATAGCAAAATAAAAACAGAATACATTTGAGAGAAAGCAACAACCACAGTTGGCATGGCAAGTAAAACCCAGATAAAGCTCAGAGATACCAGCACATTCTTATTTGGAAGCCCCATTGAGGGACACTCCTGAGGAAGTGAGTTTCTGCCTGCAGCTTCTGCCCTTGGAAGGGCTCAGGGCTCACGACAGGCACGAGAGAGCAGGACTGACTTCCGTCTGCTGCCCGAACGGTCGCAAAGAGGGTGGCAAGGGAACACGCCTAGGGGGGCAGCTCCAGCCTTTGGGCGCCACCACAGAAAAGCCCCCCTCTCTAGTTGTCACCTGACTCACTTTCGAAGTTTGGGGCACCCAGAGAAGCGTCTCTCGAGAAGGTGATGGCAGCAGGACTCACCAGCAGGTTTTCTTTCAAGCGCAGCAGGCGTCAGAGTGGCTCCCAGAACTTTTGGATCAGGTTAGGGAACCGTGATAAGACCCATGCAGGCACTGCCAATCACTAGGGCAGCTGTAAAACTCATGGCACAGTGCAACCCTGTGTGTTAAAATCCTCTGGGGGAGAGCATTTTAATCGAACCCTAGCCCTTTAATTGAAGCAGGCAATTCACAATATTGAAAACGGCAGCACCAGTAAATTTTCTCCCCAAATCCTCCACCTGGGGCTTGTGGATTTGGATGCACCGAACAGTACAACTATGCATGGCAACAGCAGGGGATCGGTAGCTGATGGGTCTCGGAGTAGGGCTCCTAGAATGCAATTCAGCACAAGGTTTTGTTTGTCCTTGACCGGGAAAGACAGGGCGTCTTGGAGGAACTGGCCCAAGAGGGAGGAGCAAGGCAAGGCAAGGATGATTCCCCTGTTGGTTATAAGGGTCAATCTCCCCACCCCTGCCTTACTGTCAGGCCCAAGAGCTCCAGGGAACCCTGGCAGAGCCAGAAATAGAACGGGAGGCTCTGAGGATCGCTGCCTGAGGAGCAGCTTGTGCATCCGTAGAAGGACCGGCTGGCTGCAGCGGTGTCTCCACGCCGGAGTTGTACTGTGGGTGACTCCGTTGGGTGCCGGCTGGCGGTGAGGGGCTGCTGCTCTCGTGCTCGTCGCTTGGGACCTCCGTGGCAGGGGGTGGACTGGAGAACGAGGCACCATTCTGGGAGACAACGCGGTAGGTGTTTCCGACGTGGGGTGTGGACTGCTCTGGTGGTGCACATGAGCTGGAATAGCCACATTGCTCGCGGCTTGCTTGCAGAAAGGAGGCAGCTGTCTCGCAACTGCTACCCAGCAGAACTGCTGGGCTGTTGAACGTTGTCAGGTGAGGAGGACACCATTGGAACTGAGGAGACTGCTTGGGCGTGTTCATCTGTCCTGGGATTGCCTGCTCAGGTAGAGGGCTGGGCTGGGCTGGGCTCTTTCCCATCCCCTGTGCCTGGTCTTTTTAAAATGGGAGAGCTTGGCGGGGCTTGAACAGGGGACCTTCGCCTGCAAAGAGTGTGATCTCCCCCTGAGCTGTGGATCTGAGTTGGAAAGGGGCGTCTTCCTGCTGCCCAATGAGCAGGTGCAAAGAAAGGCTAGAAGGTTCTGTTCTTTTCACAGTTGCCTAGAAGAGAGAATGTGGTCCCGGGCGGCTTCTGCCATTTCCTCTGCTAGGCGAGGGCTGGCACCAGTCAGCCTCGGGATGCCATTCCTTTTGCCAGGCAGCAATCAACAGGTGGTGCATCTTCCATCCTTGCATCCCCAGACCCCAGGGGAGAGCAGCACCAGTTGACTTTCTGCCTGTGAAAGGCACACACTGTCATCTCTGTCTTTCTACAAACCCACTTGCCAGCTCATTATTGCTGCTTTTATTGTATTACTGTTTTTATTGTTCGCAATATCATACCGGTTGTATGTGTTTTATTGCTGCATGCCACCTTGGGAGGGCTACTGCCCTGAACGGCATCCAAGAAATACTTTTTTTAAAAAAAGTGCTGTTTGCCTTCTGCTAAGCACTACTCCAGCACTACTCCAGTTTGGAGAAAGTGAGCAGGAGAGTCTCTTTGGAACAAGGGGAGAGGATCACACAGGTCCTTGCTGTTTCCCAGCCTCTGCGCAAACGAGAAGATCTCCATCTCTCCTCCAAAACCCTTTGTGGCTGCCAGAGTTGGGGCAGGGGCTTATCTCCCCCCTTCGCACTGTGGCTTTGAAAATGTCAGAAATCACCAGAGTCTCTCTTGCCTGGCTCAGCTTGTCAGCGCTTCATCATAAACCCTTCCTGAGCCCAGTGCATCTGCCAGAGGATTCAGGAGGAGGGGTAGGTGTCAGGTTTTTGCACACCAACAGTGTTCCCACAGTCCTCAGTGCCCTTGTGCTCTGACCCGTGAGCCAGCAATCAAGCTATGCCCCCGCCCCCGCAAGTGCCTCCCCTGTTTCTTGCGGCTCAGCACCAGAGCCTTGTTGTGCCCCATAAGTGGCAGCCTTGTTGCCAAAGGCTGATAAAGACCCGGCTGATGCGTGACGTGCACCACGGAAGAATTTAGGCAGCAGTAAAGGAGATTGCATCTGTTTGTTTAAGTTGGTTGCGCTGGCGGCAGGGCAGAAACGAGAGGCAGGCCAACCAGATTGAATTACAGAAGGAATGGCCAGTGGGGGGGGGGGGCAAAGCCGTCCACTCCTTGTGTTTGGGTGACGAGTGCTGATTCCCCAGAGCACTGCAGCTGGGAACCCCAAAGTCCGTCAAGAAAACGAGGTTCAGGCAGCTGAGGTTGACCCTTGGTTTCTAGCCAGAATACGGAAAAGCCTCCTTGTTCAGAGGCAGCCCACCTCCAAGGACCAGATACTGGGGACCAACAGGGGTGATCGCTACTTCCATGTCTTGGCTGTGAGCTCCGAAGGGAACTCCCCGGCCACTGCTGGAACTAAGGGTGGGACCAGATAGACTCCCTTTGGTCTGATCCACCATCAAGGCTCTCCTTGTCTCCTTTGGAGCAGCTTCGAAGTCTCCCTATGTGTTCAGGATGCCAATCTCGACATGTTTAGGATTCGGGGTCAGACCTAGTTAGCAATGGAGTGTTGCAGCCACTTCTGGTGCAAGCATGCATGCATCCACCCATCTATCTTCAGGGGACGGACTAAGAGACAACCACAAGACTGGTGCTTTCACCCTTGTCTGCATCCAGCAACTTCCTGAGTGCATATCTTGCTCATGTCAGGGACTCTGATTGAATTTGCAAGAGATTTAATTAAATCCGGAAAAATATTTCCCGTTTAATGGAGCCTGTTTGTGACCTCTTAAGCCTGTATCTGACGGGGGGAGTCTTCAATAGAAGGCTCACCTAGAGATGTGAAGGCCCAGAAAAAAAACGGGAAAATTCGGGAAAAAAAACAGTTTTTTCGCCCAAATTTCTGGTTTTCCTGTTTTTTTCCGGGAAAAAACAAAAAGTTTTGGAAAAAAGGGAAAAAATGGGGTTTCCCCTAATTTTTCTGGTTTTTTTCCAGGCCTTCACATCTCTAGGCTCACCTAGTCTTTCCCCCCCCCCCCCTTAAAATAACACACTGCACAAAATTAACAGGCATATCCATTACTGCATGAGCGAGAAACAATGCGTAATGACACAGGAAGGTGTTCACCAGAGGCAGGTGTCCCATGATAAGAACAGCTCCCCTTTTTTCCATTTCTTGATGGTGGTTTGTGCATTCCAGGCTCTTCCCATAGCTGGATGGAGCTTGGGGGGAGAATGAGTTAGAGGCGGAGGCAAGTTCTCGGCTGTGAACTTCCTCACCGTGCCCTCCTGCTTCTTGGCCCATTCTTTCTTCTCCTCTGCAAGGAAGCGGAGGGCTGAATGGAGCAATTCCTCCTCCCACTGTGGCCTCCTGGGAGAAGGAGGCAGTGGGGAGCTGAGTGCTTTGTACCCCTGTTGGTTCTGAAGGGTGGGGGTCAGACTGATAGATTTGCCGGGGCCTATGGAGAAGAGAGCACCTGCAGAAGAAACCACATCTGGAGGCTGAGAACAGGAACGGCTGCAGTCCTGTGTGCGTGTACTTGGAGGCAATGAGTGGAACAGTTCAGGACCTTCTGTGGCCAGCCTGGCGGTTGGAAGCAGCAGTGGTCCTTTGACTCCGCAGGCTGGCAGGCAGGAGGCAAGATGGGATCAATCACACGGCAAGACCGGTTTAGCGAGGTGGTGCTGAGCTGTAGGTTGCGCTCCCTCCCCTGTTGCCGCTGCACACACACACAAAAAAGCAAAAAAGCTGCTGGCCACATTTGCCGGGCTTTCCGCCTGGGGCAGATGTTCCGGAACAGTCTGCGCCTGGGAGTGAGACATTCAGCTCTTGCCTCAGCAGAGCAACACGAGATGCTTGGGGGCTGGCCAGAGGGCTTCAGGGGCGCAGCTCTGGCTCCCCCAGATACTCACAGCTTTGCATGTGTGTTTGGGGGGTGGGATGGCTGTGATTGGTTCCCCTTTCCTTCCTGGCTGGTCTGGACCCTGGCACTCTCCCGCCAAAGTCCCCCAGGTCCTACTGCACAGCCCCATCTCAGGGCAATTGCCAGCCTGGGTTGGCTCACCTAAGAAGATTCTCAAGGTGCTTGGGAGCTCTTCTCTGCTACAGAGCCTGCCCTGCAGCTTTTCTGTGTGGGACCAATCAGGAATCCCAGCTTCCGAACGTGACTTCCCATTTCACTGTCCAAGTTGCTGACCCTGAGAGTCACAGCCTTGGCTCCTTTCTCAGTCGCTGAGTTTCCCTACCCGCAGTTCACTGCCCAAAGAGTTCCCCTGATTCCTTCCTGCTTGCTTCTCCTTCGCTTTGTTGTTCTCCTTCGCCACAGTTGTACACATTTACCTTGTCAGCGCCTCCAGGCAGGGCGCTTTGCTTGTGTCACTCTGTCAAGTACCATCGCAGCCGGGTGCCAGAGTGTTGGCCTTGCGTGCGGAACGGTCCCGATTCAATCCCCAGAAGCGTTTCCAGTCAAGAGGTTCTCGTGTCACAGGCGATGGGGAAGACACCTCCACCCCCCTGCCCCACTCTCTGCCAAGGGCCCTGGAGAGCCATGGCTGGCACTCCTGAGTAGACATGACTGGGCTAGGCGGTCCACTGGGCCGGTCTAAGGCAGCTTCTTGTATACAAAGAAGGCGCAACAGACGTCAGCACCTTTTGTCCATTTGCAAAGGGTATCAGGCCACAACCCAGCGACACAGGCTTTGCTCCATGCAGGATTTCCAGCCAGTATGGTCAGTGGTCAGGAATAGAGATCTCCTTTCTGCACAACTCCCCCCCCCCACTCTGTTCTGCTAATGTGGACCAGGTTCCAACCTGGCTTGACTACCGTGGCTCCAAAACATCAAAAGCCTGGCGACTTCAGTTCTGGGCAGGCAGTCTCAAAAATGCACACCTGAGCTGCTGCTGCTGCTGCTGCTGCTGCTGCTGCTGCTGCTGCTGCTGCTGGCATTACCATCACTGATTAGACATGGCCTCTGCTGAACCCTTCCAGGGGCACTGAAATCCCTTTGCCCTGGCATGTGCTTGACCCTTTCCCCTTTCTCCTTCTAGATGCTTGACCCAGAGGCCGAGAGAGCAGGAGCGATGCCCTGCACGGGCGAGGAGCAGCCCAGCCACCTTGCCCATCCAGGGACAGAGGAGTCGGCCAAGGAGACCATGAAGGAGGCCCAAGGCAGCCCTAGAGAGGAGGAGCTGGGGCCGCGCCCTCTGGGGCAGGAGCAGGAGCCCTGCGGCAGCCCCGCAGCGTTCGCCATCCCCACGTTGCGGCTGGACAGCACCTTCAGCCAGGGCACCGTGGGCATTGCCACTTTGGAGCTGGGTGGCCTGGTGGGCCTGGCTGATGAGGAGGACGAGGACGAGGAGGAAGAGGATGAGGAGGAAGAGGAAGAGGACGAGGAGGACAGCGATGAGGGCTACCTGCAGCGGAGTGAGGGGAAGCGCTGCAGCATGTTCGAAGCCTCCGCTTGCGATCCGCCCTGCAGCCTACGTGTGCAGGATTCGCTGCGCCGCCGCCGCACCCACAGCGAGGGCAGCCTCCTGCAGGAGCCCCGGGGTGGCCACTGCTTCACCTCTGACACCAGCCTGAACTACGCAGAGGTGCAGCAGGGGCCCAGCTCTAGCTGGACCCTGCCGTCCCCCAAGACTCTCAAGAAGCAGCTCACAAAGAATGGGGGCTCCATCCACCAGCTCACCCTACTCTTTGTCGGGAACCGGAAGGTAGGCAAAGCAGGGATGGGGGACGGGAGGGGCCAGAGGGGTGCGGTGGTGGGATCCCTTCTCAGCATGTTTCCGAATGAAAGATGCCGCTGGGAAAGTCTCTGGAGTTGGCAACGCGCTCCTCCGGCCTGAGTTACCGCACTCCCCCTAGAGTAGCCTGGCATCTCTCAGCTCCTGATCCGCCAGCCGCTTCCTGGCCTGCCAGTTGGGTGGGGCTGGCCCTGCACTGGAAGGTCTATTTTGGCTCCTGCCATGGGGGTGGGGAGGCTGCTGTTGCCTCAGGCAGGGCACCACCCTCCTTCGGTTTTCACAGGGAGAGGCCCTGGATCTCAAGTGGGAAGACGAGAGCCACTCAGCCCTCGAGCTCAGAGGCAGCCTGGCCTCCATGCGTTGCGCACTTCCACAGGAGCCCAGAAAAGCAGGCGGCTTGGCACGAGGCACAGGATTCTGCATGCTGAGAATTCCAGCTCTTAAGTGGCTGGGCTTTTTAAAAGTTTCTAGTCCTTAAGGCAGGGAAGAGAGATTGTTTTGAACCTCCTGGATCCAGCTCCTCTCCCAGGGAATGCCAGTGGAGGGCTGGGTCCCTTCCTTGTGTTGCCCAGTCCTGCAGTGTCCATGTTGTGTGTGCTCTCTGCCTGCCCTCCACGCTTTCTGGACAGCCAGCTTTAGCAACAAGAGAACAGCCGGCAGCTGGAGCACCCATAACCGTGGCTGCCTTGCCTCGTGTTGCTGTGGTTTTGCGATTACTTAGCAATGATGGCAATGTACTCTGCACATGGTCTGGGCCACTCTTGTTATCTCAGATTTGCACCTTGGTTTTGAAAACAGATCCTGGGGCGAAGGCCTTTAGGCCCTGCGCTGGGCTATTCCTGATGCTCAGCTCCAGCAGACTTTTCCTTAGGGAGGAAAACCAAGATACCGAGCTTTCTTTTGTTATTGGGCCAGCTGTAGGTGTTTGAAAGGTGCACTCTTTGTCTTTTTTCCTGATGGGACGTTTTCACATACTCATTCTAACACAAGCTGGACCGATAAAACATTAAACGATACCTAGTTTACCTACTTGATGTCTCCCACCCTTTGGGGGAGAGGTGCCAGTCGCTGCAGATCAAGCTCCCTCTCAAGGGAAAACTGTTTTGTATTCTGCCTTGGCCGAGTTCCTTTCTTTGCCTTCGGTGTGGAACCAGCTGCTTGGGGCAACGCTGCATTTGGGGGGTTGTGGGGCACCCCCTCCTCCTGTGCCAGCTGGAAACAGGCTGTCCTTGCAAAGAGGCTGCAAACCCAAGGGGATGTCTTCCGCCAGGGGGTTCCTTGGGACACCAGCCCTTCTTTCCCTGCTTCACAGCAGCTTCCCACTAACACCTTCAGCTCTGGATCCTGCCCTGAGCTCCTTCTCATCCTCCTCCATTGCCAGCTTCTGCCTCCTCCCCTGTTGCTGGACGATGAGAAGCTCTTGATGGCCTTTGTGGCTTCGTTGCTGCATCAAATAGAAACAAAACCAGTTGCTTTTAAGATTCAGACTGAGGCTGGATTGTTGCCTATGCCCGGTTCCAACAGGTGCACCCATGCGCCCACTCCCTGTTGCCCCTCCCCCTAAGCAGAGGTGCAGGCATGTGCAGAGCTTGACCTGTTTTATGTTGGCCTCGTCTGCCAGGGCTAAAGGTGCAGGGTTTCTGCCAGCATAAAAGAACACAAGTGGGTGGTTCTGAAAGAGGTTTTATCTGTGTCTCACCTCCTTGCTTCTGTCGGATCTCACCATGAACACTTGCAGAAAGCAAGACCCAATGTACTATTCTTTGCCTTTTCTTTCCAAGTCATGTGAATGTACTGGCTTGTTCTCAGAAACCCAGGTATGCTCGGAGAGGGACTCAAGGCCAAGTCATTCTTATTCTGCCCAGGATGTTGGGTGGGGCTTGGGTGACAACTACAGGCTGCCGTGAGCGTCTTGTGGGTTCTGGTGGTTGTTAATGTTCCTGCAGTACATCGTGGGCCCATCTGCTGACACGGCCTCCGTGAAGCCCTCGGCCAGAAGTGAGTATATTTCTAAACCAATTAGCAGCAGGAAGCTTCCGGAAGCTTGCGGGTGGAGTGGAGGCTGGCCAGCGCCTGGCGCTTGTTCCTGGTTTGCAGGTGCGGCTCTATCATGTGCTCAACAAGCAGATAGTTCCCCCCACCCCACAGTGACCCTCCCAAGATTACTAGAAGCTTGCTTCTGCCCTCCAGTGGAGACAGGGGACTTGGTAGCAGGTGCAGATAGACAAATAAAGCTGAGCCAACATTTCCCAGAACAAAAATTTGTGAGACATTTTCTGAGAATTTTCTCCCCCCACCCCCAAACCCCAAACCAGGTAAATTTTGGCCCCCTCCACAAGGATGCGCTTTTGCGCCCGGTTCGGGGATTATGCGCATTTTCGCGGAGGCGCATTTACGCCTAATCCCTCTGCACGGGAGGCGGCGAGAAGCGGCGAAGCGCATTAAAAGATGCCCAAAAAGCACTTTACAGGTAGTTAATGCGCATAATCGCTTGTTCACACAGCGAAAATGCGCTTTAACGGCCGGAGCAAAATAAAAGTCGCTATTTAACGCGCGTTCGAAAATGCGCATTATTGGGGAGATAACGCGCCTGTACGCCCGTTTTGCGCTCCGCTCGTGTGTAGGTAAAATTTATAATGAGCCTTCAAGGCTCATTAAACGTCTCGTGTGGAGGAGGCCTTAGTCAAAACTTCTCTGACTGTTCTCCATTGCGTGTGCCTGTTGGACAGCATTTCCCCCATCACAACACCTTGGAGCGACACAATGCCTCGCAGCTTTGCGGCGGAGACCAAATGCCGGCCAAGGCGCCAGCGCAGGAGCTCTGCTCTTGCTGCTGCGGTTCTCTCTGGCATTGGCAGCGAGCGGAATGAGGGCATGCCGGTGGGGGGGGAGAATAAAGAAGCTGCACTATCACTGCTGCCAGTTGCGAGCCTCCGCTCTCCCCCACCCCGGCTAGAAACGTTGGAGAATTTCGCCCTTCTGAGAGAATATTTGGTGGAATTCGTCACTCAAGGACAGCGTGGAGAATTTCCGTGTGAAGGGCTTTTGACTCAGTCGTTTGCGCAGCCAATGTGGCTCTGGGGGGTGCCTGCCAGGCTGGCTGCTGCTCCTCTTACCACAGGATTGCACTCTTGGAAATAGTTTGCCTGAATGCTGAGCACCAGTTGCTCAGCCTGCCTCATCCCCCATGCAGAATGGGCCGTAGGTGAGGCTGCTCTTTCCCCTTGGAATTTGTAGGGCTTCGTTTCTCCTCCGCAACACCTTGGCGGGCCACTCCAATCAAAAAAGCACAAGCGGGGTTTTTGTGTGTGTCTCTTTTACAGGTTGGCTATTTGTGATGTTGGTGTTGCTTATAAAACCTCAAACTGTGTTATAACCTTCCTCAGTCCTCGCAGGTGGGCCACAATGGTTCCCATTTCACAGATGGAGAAACTGGTGTGGAGAGACTTGCTGAATAGCAGCAAGCCGGTGACCAGAGCTGGAATTCAGAGCAAAACTTCCTGAATCAGAACCCATCCTGTCTAGACATAGAATTGGGGGGGGGGGTGTTGGCAGTGGGAGAAGCACCTGGCTGGCTGTTGTGGGAAGGGGCTGCTGGACGCTGAGTGGGGGAGGGGGTCTGGCACAGCTCAGAGCCGTGTTGGGAGGCGGAGCCCAGGGGCGGGGGGCAGATTTTTCCAGGAGACCACAGAGACCTGGGATGCAGGTGTGCTTGAGGCCGCTTTTGCTGCAGTGGGGCCAGCGGGTCTGCTGTGTGGCATTGCAGTTGGCCAGGCATCCCTTGTGCCATCCCAGCAGCTCAGGCTACTGCTCAAGGTGTCCTGGCGGCAGGGCCAGGGGAACATGTGCGAGCCCCGCGATGTGGCAGCAGGAAAGACGGCAAAGCCCCTGTAAAAGCCCTGGCTGGCGGCCACCTCCACCCACCCAGAGCAAAGTACCGGCTGCAGCTGGAAGCCTCCACGCAGCCTTTGAACTGGAGTGTCCCTGAGCCGCCTGATCGGGCGCATGATGTGCACTGTCTGCCCCCTAGTGGCCATTCCCAGGATGCATTGGGCTTACCGGACCGGCTGTGGGAAGGCACCTATTGACATGGGCTGGGGGCACCATGCCACAGATTTGTGCGAGGCGTTTCTTAGGGGTGGTCTTCCAGGGGCTGTTTCACCCAGGGGTTCTCAGTGGGAAGTCCTGACGGATGTTTCCTAACCCCTGTCAGGTTACCCTGGAACCAGCAGGAGATAGTAAATGGCTTCTGGAGGCTTTGGTCGGAATGGGGGGCTCTTTCGCTTGGGTACTGCTCACACGGGGAAAAGCCTTGGACAGCACGGACAGCCGTGCTTCAGTCCTCCTGGGCAGAAGAGTGTTGGCCAGAGTGTCCCCCTCAGAAGCAGCACCCTCCATCTGTCTGTGCTCAGTGTTTGGGGGCATGAGGTGGCCTCCGCTGAGAGATGGAGTGGCAGTACGGTGTCAGAGCGACATCTCTGCCTCCTCAGGGGTAATTCCTGTTGATTTCAGTGAGGTTTCTTCACAGAAATGTGGGTGTAGGACGACAGCCCGGGAGCGTGAGCTGAGAGGCGTCCCTGGTTCAGAGCTCACTTGTCCACAAATTCACTTGAGGCAAGAGTCACACGCTTTCAGCCTCTGTTCCCTCACCTGCCGTATAAGGATTATTGTAAGAGTTGGTGATTGCTTTGAACGTTTCAAAGCCTGGTCTGAGGACTATTTCTTCTTTAGCTCTCAAAATAAGCAAACCAAAGAGCCCACAATGGATTCACTAAGAGTTAGAAGCTTGGCTTTTAAAAAAGAAAACACAACCAAGGTTCTCGTGCTGCACCAGTGTGGGCACGTGTGGGGTGCAGTTATGGGATGCACACTGATTTAAGGACACCGGAAGCTGCCTTGAGCCAGATGAGACGTTGGTGCTTCTAGGGGCCCAGCCAGGGAGGAGGGCCCTGTCTTCTCATCAGCTCCTGCCTGGAGGTGATGGGGCTCTGACACTGAGCGATGGAGACACCTCCCCCTCCATTAAGGTCAACTTAGAGCTAGAAATTTGATAGAAGAAAAAGGAAGAAAGAAGAGCTAAGAGTCTGTGCCCAGTACCAGCTTGTCCCTTCGTAGAGTGCAATTATGGAATAGACACCATACTCCTTTGCCCTGACCTTCACCCATGCTCTCGGCATACCTGTCATTGCAGGCCTCATCCAATCCAATCCCTCAGCCATGAAAACGAAAGGGAGCCAAAGGCTATCTGGTCCCCACCCCCTGCAATGCCAAGGTCTGGCCCACCCCCACCAGCAACCGGCTCCCCTAGTCAAGCGACATAGGCCAGGGTGGAGGAGGGTAAAGGCCCTGCCCTGCCCAGCCATCTGCCTTCTCAGCTGGTGACAAGTTCCCCCCCCTCACCCCACTGTGGAGCGGCGCATGCCTTTGGAAGTGCCTCGGGGCTGCCCACGGCTGCTGCTGCTAGGGCCTGGGGCTGGCCAGCTCCTGTCTGCCTTTTTGTCTCTGCATGGAAGCAGAATGTTCCTCCAGCCAAACAATGGGAGGAAATGTATTTGGGGCTGGCTGGCGCACACCGAATGCGCGTGGATGTCTCTGCCGGAGCGGGAGGCCGTCGGAGCCCATAAACTCCGGATGCCTCACCTAGCAGGAAAGGAAGCCTCCGCTCTCGGGCTTCTTGGCCAGGGAGAGGGTTCCCACGGTTCGCCTGGGACAGTGGAGAATGACCGGGCAGGGGGCGGGCAGGCCCTCAAACAAGTCCTCCTCCTCGTGAGTTTACTGCGTACATTCTGGATTTGGCTCATTTTAACTGGTTCACTCTCACGTTCGTGTAACACTGGTTTACTTGTTCGTTTTATACTCTAAGCCTTGGGGAGGCTGCCATCTTGAAAGGTAGCTAAAATACATTAAATAAACAGTTAGAATTTAAACTCTCTTACGGAGACAATCCTATGCACACTTACTTGCGAGTAAATGCCATTGGACCAAGAGTGCGTTCAGATTATTACGGGCGTATTCCACTTGTGACCCCTCCTGTGTTTCCCCGCGGCTTATTCCAGCTTTTATTTTTCCGCCAAAATCAACAACAACAACACAGTTAAGGTGCAAAGATAGAATAATGTACAATCAATGCGTAGTGATTGCTGGTGCCAGTTGCTGTCTGCCTGGAAGCACCCACAGTGAGGTCTTGGATTGGGTTGCACATTGGGGGCTCCCCACCACCACCATCTCAGCATTTTGAACTAGTGATGCTGTTGCTTGGGGTTACTTTTCCAAGTGGAAAAGTACTTTGTTTTTTGTGTGTGTGTAAGAATGCTTATGTTCCCATTTTGTTTTATGTACTAAGCCCAGTGATATACCCATAACAACCGAGGCTTTGCACCGCTGATTTTGCAAGAGCCATCTCGTAACTGCCAGCAAATCCCTCCCTCCAGCCACCAGAAGCGTCACGGTCTTGACATCTTGGCATAAACTCCCGTTTGGCACATCTGGCTTTTAACATTTTCACCTACCATGGATTTGAAGTGGGGATGAGACGTGTGTAGGAATATGAAATAAACAAAATATAGACTACTCTCTTTCAATCAGAATCCAGAGGGTTTTTTAAAAAAATATTGATTGCAATGAACAACAACTAAAATTGGAACAGAGCCTATATATCTAGCAGGTTAAAAAGAGGCACGTCGTAGTTCCTTTGGGTCCCTGTTGCAGTCTCGGGTTTTCAGTCAGATAAAACGGAAGAGAAGGCAGACGATAAACAGGAGGGCAGAGGTGGGCCGGAGCAGTAAGGGGAGGGATGTGTTTGTGGGTCTGCCAGCTCAGCGCTGGTAGTTTGGGCCACATTGTGACTGTGTAAGTGCTCCAGAAAGGCCTCCCATTTGCCGCAAAATGCGTGCCAGGTCTTCCTTCATGGGTGCCCCTCCCTTCCTCCCTCCTAAGGGAGTCCTGCTTACCCCATCTTTCATGTTTTTCTCTCCCAGCAGCAGCAGCACCACCACCACCACCACCACACGCTGAATCCAGAATGTGCCTGCAACCGAGGCGCCAGAGCTGCCCGCAAGAACCTGTAAGTGGCAATGGCATGGAAACCCACCTTTTGCATCCAAGATTTACCCCTAGTGACGGCAGAAGCAGACAGAGGCCCTTTCCTTCAAAAATTCCTCACCCAGAAGCCTGACTTCCCCCCTACCCCCCATGGGAGCTGGCTAGCCTGCAGCCTCTGGGAAGCCCACAAGCAATGGCCCTCTGCCCCTGCATGTCCTCCTCCTCCATGCATTTTGTCTAAAAGCACGTTGGCCTTATTTTGCTTGTTTTTAAAGGCTGCTTCACATCGGCCCAGAAGGGTGCTCTCTACATGATCAAAAGTGCTTTGCCCATAAGTCTTCAGAAAAATTAGTTCTGTTGACAGCAAGGAATCCTCTGCATATGCTCAGAGGTAGCCCACCCAGGGCTCCACACTTTTTGGAAATGAAAAGTGGTGCTGCTTACCCCATGAAAACATCTCCATGTCACCTCGCCTGCCTCGCCTGCCTTCTGGCACTTTTCTCTCTAGGAGCCACATCCTATGCATGTGGGACTTACTCCTGAGTTGCTGCAGCCTTCTTTTCTTGTTCACCAATATGAGAGTTTTTACCCGCCCCATCCGTCCTCCAAGAATGTTTCCCCCTTGAACTTCACAACAGTCCTGCGAGGTAGGACTGGCCTTGGGGGGGTTGGAGCCAGGTCTCCTGGGGCTGGCCTGCCACCACGCCCTCCCTCTTGGGCTGTTGTAGAGCAAGCTCCAGAAACGCAACGGGCAGGGCACGGGCGGCTTCAGGCGCTGCCGCCATGCATGTTCAGAATAGCCCTTGGGAAGCCCACGTTCTCCTGTGGGGCGTGTGCCAGGATGGCACTGTTCCCTCAGGCGGCTGTGGAGGTGGTTTGGCGCCCGCAAGGGGAGGTTGCTCGGCAGGTGTCGGGTCCAGCCAGGGTCCCCTTGCTAGAAGGTTGCATTCCCCCTTGCTCCCCTGCATCCCCCTCGGGATGGTACCTGGAGAGGTAAGATATCCGCCCCATCTGGGGGGGGGGGGGGAAGAGGCTTCCTCGGTACTAAGTTGTGGAGGGGATAGACCAGCATCCACCCATATGCATTAACACAAGTGAGGGACACAACCGTCCTCCCTTTTTATAAATAAATAAATAAATATGGAATTGGAAAATGCTTTTTTTCTAAAGAATTTTTTAAAATATTAAAATAGGGTGAACGTATGGAAGGAGGACAGGGCTCCTGTATCTTTAACAGTTGCATAGAAAAGAGAATTTGAGCAGGGGTCATTTGCATGCATGCAGCACCTGGTGAAACCCCTCTTCGTCACAACAGTTAAAGATACAGGATCCCTGCCCTCCTTTCCACATGGTCACCCAAATTAAAAAGTGCCAGGGCTCAAACACGTCTGTGGGCTACACTGCCTGGTCAAGCTGGATGAGAGAGAGAGAGAGAGAGAGAGAGAGAGAGAGAGAGACATTTTGCATGTGCTCAGGAGCACTCTTAAACTTATAGCTCGTCATGTGATTTCCCATGCGTTCCAGGCCCTGGAAATAGGTGCTGGCCGTGTCTCAAGCACAGGAAACTGCTGTCACCGTTACTGCCTTTTCTACTCCCCCCACCCCCCGCTCCTCCCCAGAACAGCCCTGATACAGCCATCGTTGGGAAGGAAGGAATCTCTCTCCTCCACCCCCTCAGAAGGGCTTGTGGGGGGAAGAAAGCAACTGGGTTGGGATTACTGGTGATAATAAATATAACTGACACAAAATCTGATAATAAAATTATTTATCTAAGTAGTTAACACACACATAAAAACAATAAGAAAGACTACACTGTTGTGCTATAAAACATACATCAAACCAATGAGAGAATAAAACATGGGGTTGCGTTACAAAGGCCTGACCATACCAAGAATAACTAATACCAAATAAACCAAACAAATTTTGAAATATAGTCTTCAGTGGTCTAGTAACAGGGATACCGGTCTAGTATGTAAGACGTTTGCCCCAAAATAGACAAAACAGGTGTGTACAGGCACATTGTAAATTACATAAACTGCAGAGTTACCGACATAGAACACTGCAGGGCTAAGACCCATGGACAGAAAAAAAAATTTAATATTTAAATTTTATTATGGTGAAAAACTGCTTCTTGAAACTATATTAAAACAAGGAGGGGCAGACAGACGCTCCTCTCAGTGACCCCTTTACTCCCTCAGCTTTGAGTCCCAATGTATGAATGTCTCAGAGAGCATCCTTGCTCCCCTTAAGCTGTTTTTTACTCCCCGAAACAAGTTTTCTGGAGTTTCGCCTAGAAGGTTGCCTTCCAACTTGGTAGCATGTAGCATGTGGCTTGGGTTGCTTGCTTATGACGCCTGTGCTCTCCTCACAGCACATCACTGCTCCAAGTAGTGTGGTGGGGTGCTCCCATCCTTTGGGACTCTCCCCAAATTGATGGCTTTCGTGAACGGAAGACAGAGCAAATCTATGCTCTTTTTAAGGAGTCGTCACTCAGCAAACTCTTACATGCAATCCTATAAATAACTGCTCCGAAGAAAGTGCCATTGAGTTTAATGTGGCTTACTCCTGTGTAAATGTGCATAGGATTGCAACCTCAATCAATTCATCATAAGTTTTAATCAATGAATGAATGCTGTATGGCTGGAGCTACCTTGCAGGGTTGTTGTGAAGGAAAGGCCCATATATGTCGCCCTAAGCTTGGGGTGGTGGTGGCAGGAAATGTTAGTAGTGCGCCACCTTCTCTCCCCTCCCCCCCCCCCCACTTTGGAGAGAGCCTAATCTAACTGAAACTGGTGCAGCTTCTCCTACATCTCCAATCCTGGGAGAAAAGCTTCCGCACAGCTCTTTGCATGTTCATTACTCGAAAGTGACACTGGGCTCAGTGGGGCTTACTCGTAGGCAAGTGGCTCTAGAATTTTGGTCGGAATAGCACACAAGTGCCTCCTGGGAAAGAGGGCAGCTGGCAACTCCCCAGTCCTGTCCCGAGTGTTTCTGGGCATGTGCAGAATACATTTGGGGCGCCTAGACGAGCGAGACCCGGTGTATCCGCGCCCTGTCATCTCAGCCGTCCTCCCGGGTTCCGCGAAGCACGTGGAGGCCTCCCTCTGCACTGCAGTCGCCCATGTGGCCTCCAGCCCCACTGTGGCCTCACCCTCTGCCCCGTGAGCGGTGGGGGTTGGCGTGATTGTAAGCGCCTGCGGGCAGGGATCTGCCCGCTTGGGCCGGAGGGGAGGCGCGGCGGGGCCGCCGGCCTTCTGCGCGACCATCTCGGTCCGGCCCGAGGCACTCGCCTCTGGGGCCGCCGGGGGAGGGGCCGTTGCGCCCCCATCATCCGCGGCTCCTGCTTTCCTGCCGCCCTCTGCTCGGCTCGCCAGCAGCGCTATAAATAGCAGCGGCTCGGCGGGCCAGGCAAGGAGCCCGGTGCTGGGCGTGAGCTACATGCGGGCCGCCCTGCTGCTGCTTCCAAGGGGGCGGGCGGATCGGCCGGCGCTTAGCGGCAGCTGCGGCAGCTGCAGTGGCGGCCGGGCCCTCCGGGAAGGAGGAGGCAGCGGCGGCAAGGACGGGCTGCTCCGACCCGCGCGCCTCGCCCGCCATGCCCTTCTTCCGCGAGCCGGCTAAGACGCCGCCGCCCCCGCCCCCCGATTTCCCCGCGGAGATGGTGCTGGGCGCGCCCGGACGGGCCTCTCGCGGGGTCGCAGCGGTCAGCCTGCAGCGGCGGCACACCATGAAGGAGTAGGTGGCGGCGGGGAATTTTAAACCTTTAAAGGCGGGCAGGATGGATGCTGGGGCTCAAGCCTCGGGCTCTGGTTTCCAAGGTATATGCAGAGTGCCTTGTGTTCCCTCGGCAAAGCTGCCTACTTGGAGTCCGAGCCCCTCCCGGATTCATTCGTCCTGCTGCTCTCCTGTTGTGTGTATGTGTTTGGGGGGTGGGTGGGTGACTGCTCGGTGGGAAGCACTCTGTACATGCTCCACTTGAGCGAAGCAGCAGACATGGAAAGTCTTTGTCGTCAGAACGGAGGAAAGAAACCGTCGTGCCCCAACGCTTCCAGAGGTCTCTCAGGCTGCCTTTCGCCTAGCAGTGTTATTGATGGCTGGAAAGCGAAGTTCATAGCATATTTGTGCTGCCCGTTTGTTACCCGTGTGTCCCCCTCCCTCCCTCCGTCCCTCCCGCATGACCGGATACTATAACCCAGCCTGGCTTGTGCCTCCAGGGCCAAAGACATGAAGAACCGGCTGGGGATCTTCCGGAAGAGGAATGAGTCCCCAGGAGGGGGACACCCTGCCAGCAAACTGGACAAAGGCTTGAAATCCCTCAAGTAAGTGGTGGTGGGTGCCGGATTGCTCTACTGGGGGGGGGGGGGGGAGGAGGAAGAAAGAAAGAACACGTGGCAATCTATATATTGGTGTGGATGCACATCTGGAAAGTTAAAAGCTGAATAAAGACACTAAGAAAAACAACAACCCTTAAATCTGGCAACATTCCTCGTTTGGGAGAACATTTAATTTAGCAGAACAGAAATGCAAATCTACATGTGGGATACCTAGGGGCATTCACTAAAAAATCTTCCTTTCTGAGACTAAAATCCGTTCCAGTTCTGATGAGGGGGAGGTCTTCATAACGTGGTGGGAAGCGATCTGATCATTCCATCTTCTCTTTCAAACTAAATAGCAGCCCCTTCCTCTCACTCCCCACTTCTCTTTTTCCGCAGGCCCACTCCTGAAGAAGCCCTCAAGTGGGGGGAGTCCCTGGAGAAGCTGTTGCAGCATAAATGTAAGGGGTTTTTATTGGTTTGGCTTTCAAGCATCACTTAATTGAGGCACAAAATGTTAAAATCCAAATTCTTAAAATGTCACTGGATTTCAAATTCCTGCCAAATCTTTTTTAAAGTTGTCCTCCTCCCTTTTCGCTCTGCCCAGTCCTATGGAGATAAAAGCAGTCAAGAATGCCTCACCCACAAGCCAGTTCTCTTTACTTCTCCGCCCCAATGCCCCGCACACGCCGGGAGGGAGAGTTGTTTGCTTTCTAGCCCACCTCTGCCTACTCATGACAGGCAGCATCTTCCAGGGTCATCTTCCCCAGCCATGCCACCGGAGCTCTGTCTTAGCTGGAGTTCCTAGGAGGAGGACCCAGGGTCTTCTGCATGCCAGGCAGATGTTCTCCTGCTAAGCCATGGGCCTCATGCAGGAGCCTGGGGTGGCCTCTTTTTCCATCCGTGGGTTGCGAGTCTCTCTTTGGTGGGGGGGCAGGAAAATTGATCTTGTGTGTGTGTCCCAGTGCCTGGTGCCTATTGGAGAGGGAATGGTTTGAGCCTCCTTCCCCGCAAGAAGAGCCTTATTGGATCAGAACAAAGGTGCATTTTGTCCAATGTTTGCTGCCTCAGCCAGCCAGGTGCCCCTAGAGGTGCATCAGCAGGGCATGGAGTGCTTCCCTTCCCCTCTTTTCCCCCGGCACCTGGTCATCAAAGATCAACTGCTTCTGGAGATTCTGTATTTCGGCCAGGTCTCTCCAGTGCCTGCCTGCTTTGGAACTCAAGGCCACCGTGTCCCTCCTTTCCTTCCCAGATGGCCTGGCTGCCTTCCGCGCCTTCCTGCACACAGAGTTCAGTGAGGAGAACCTGGAGTTCTGGCTGGCATGCGAGGAGTACAAGAAGATCAAGTCCCAGTCCAAGATGGCCTCCAAAGCCAAGAAGATTTTTCTGGAATTCATTGCCATCCAGTCCTGCAAAGAAGTGAGTGGCTAGCTGAGCTCCATGCTGGCAATCTGAAGCTCATTTTCGCCTATGCCTGTGCCCGGGTACCATATTGGCTTGCAGCTGGTCAAGAACTCCCAGCCCAAGCCCAGGGTGAAAAGGAGAACCTTGGGAAATCACATTCTCAAACTTGAGCTTTTGCAAATGAATGTTTGATTTGAAATCTTGAGTCCTGCTGGTGAATCTTAAGGCCAATTCAAGACTTGCTAGAATAAAATGTACATTTTAAATACAATAATAATGAAAACCTTCATGTAGGCACTATTCACGACTGGGCATATAGGGAGGAAAAGATACATCAGAACAAATTCATGTAAGCAAACTCCAGCTCTCCCTCCAGGACAAAACTTACTTTCACCCCTTAGCTCTGTGGAGACTCCATTTGTGAATTAAGAGACAACACTGGAGTGAGTAGGGTGAGGGCATGTTTACACTGCACACTTCAGAAAAATGGCTTTATGCCATTTCACCTGTCATGCTCCCGCCCCAAAGTGTCCTATGAGTTGTCCTTTGCTGAAAATAGCTTTGGAGATAATCAACACTCTCCCCACCCCCAACTGCCCATTCCCAGGATCCCCTTTGACACTGGTTGAAGTCTGCAATGCAGGGGTGGCCTCTAGAAGTCCTGACGGGATGTTGGCTGGCTGCTTACTTGGCAGGGTGGGAGGCATCCGTTCCTGCACTGTGTTTACTGCAGATTTAAAACAGGTTTTGAAGCATCGACCTACGAACTGAGATTACAGTGGGTGCCATGCTGTCACGTTAATGTGCACCTACCACTAGATGCGAGGGCAGTCAACTTCCGCTCCATGAGCATTTGGCTTGTCTTTCCTTCGGTCTTCAGTTGAGCTTAAACTGCCAGGATCAGTTATTGATAAACTTTTTGGTTTGTGTTTCTCCTGCTCATCTAGGTCAATCTAGACTCCTACACACGGGAGCATACCAAAGAGAAGCTGCAGAACATCACCCGGGGATGCTTCGACCTTGCCCAGAGGCGGATCTATGGTCTGATGGAGAAGGACTCGTACCCCCGCTTCCTGCGCTCAGAGCTGTACTTGGACCTCATAAACCAAAAGAAACTCAGCCCTCCACTGTAGAGGGGGGCAGGTCTGCTCCTCCTCCAGGGACACTGTTTCAGGGAGGTGTATGTTTACAAATGATCCACAGCCTTTTTTGGTAGGGCGAATGCTGGGGCACAGAACCACATCTTCTAGAAGGGACCCAGCCGGGGTTGGAGAACGAAGCAGTCTGCCCCCATCCATCCCAGGAACCTGCTTTCTTTTCTCCGGTACGACGATGTCCCAGTGATCAAGGGGGCTGAGGGTCAGTGACCCTACCAGACCACTGTGAAATTCTAAGCGATCTTCCTTGTTCTGGAGGCGGCAAGCTCAGAAGGATCCCTTCCTGAGCATGGATCTGGATTGGGACCAAGATGGCTTTTGTGAATGGGTGTGCAAGCACTGTCACTCCTTCCAAAGAGACACTAATGAGGGGCCCGCACTTTCGGGGATGATTTAGCACTTCAGTGTGTCTGCTCTGGACAAAGAATCCTTCTTGCTTGTCCTTCTCACTGATGGTCATGCAGAGCTATTGCTTCTCTTTGCTCATCTGGTTCTCATCTTTAGGTTTATTTATTGAATTTCTAGCTGGATGCTCAGTGGGTTGTAGTCCATGAGAAAGTCTCGACTTCCTACTGAGTTTGTTGCCTTTTTAATTTAAGTGCAATATTATGATTTGTTCATGCCCACCACCCACCACCCAGACCCCTTTTACTGGGAACTCCCCAGTGGAATGAATGTGGATATGTTCTGATTGTGTGCGGCGTCTCTTAGGTCTGTTTTACTTCTTTCTAACCGCGCATTCTGCCCCAGCAGCAGACAGCTGGAAGATTTGTAAAAGGAGGGTATATAGCATACCATTGCAGCAGTGGCAAACTTTGTATAAATGAAAAACAGCTGTATAAATCAGACGCTATCTTTGTGCTGTCACGTGAGAGGGTGCGCTAGAGAGAGGTGTGTGTGTGTATGCATGTGCCTGCTTGTTGATGTTTTGGTGCAAATGTGCTCCTCCAAGGAGTCTGGTCCACAGTCTTTTGGCCAAACGCCCAGTTTACAAATCAAGCCCATCTCTGCAGTTAGTCAAAACAAAACAGACTTCTTTTTTTTTTTTGATGTCATGACTTATTTAGGACAAATAAAGAGACAATAGAAATTCTTCTCAGCTCCCTTCTTCTTCCTGTTTCACTGCTGTATTTAACTCCCAAGGGCCCCTCTGTTGTGTCCTCGGACAACAGATGTGGAGCCATTCATCTAAGCAAGAGCAGAGAATGTGGGGGCAGGGCTCCCTCTTTAGCAGTGAAGCCCAGGAAGCCCTGCAGCCTGCTTTTCTTAGTCCCAGGGCCATCCATGGCTGTTAGTGATGACAAACAGGACCTGCAACCAACGTTGCCACAGGGAGTGGCTCCTGTTCAGGGTGCCAGCCAGGCCCTCTTCTGTGATACTCCAATCCTTTCTCTCCCCCTCCCCACATTCAATGGACATGGCGCATCCCCCCCAGTCCTCATTGGTCTATTCTGGCTCCCCACCCCCAGGTTATTTTTGGACTTCTGTAAACCTCAGGGTTGCCTCAAGTTTGATGTTACTTCTGTCTTCTGGCCACGTGAGCAATGGCACTTGTACCAGAGGAAGCACCAGATATAGAGGATCTTTGCACAGTACCAATGGATGGGGGTGGAGAGAGGGAAGCACTTGTAAAGCCCAGCATGGGGATCTTGTCAGATCTAGCACAGCTGCTCATAAAAGGCTTAGATATTCTCCTTGTGGGAGCCTGAGCCACTTGTACTTTCGCTGTGTGAATGCTAAAGTTTAATAAAACATTAGTTTACAGCAGCCTCCCAACCTGGGGCCCTCTAGATGCGTTGAACTACAACTCCTAGCATCCTCCAGCCAGCTAAGCTGGGAGAAGCAGTTCAGTTCACCTGGTGGGCACCAGGTTGGGGAAGTCTGGTTTACAGGGAAGGAAAATACTTGTCTCACTACAGGGCAGCAAAGGCTGCTGGCTTGGTCTTTCCTGAATGGCAGGTGCTTCCCAAATTTTCCCCTCAACGTGCAAGGACTGCCACGCTTTCCAGCCCAAACAACTGTCACCTTTTTTCCACAGGCAAACATGGGTTTCATTGGCCCCTAATTAGCCATGGGGCTGTTTGACTTCCATCTGGAGGATAGCAGTGGGGACAAGAGGGGAAGACTTTAAGGTAGGCCAGCACTGGGGCCTACCTTAAAGGGTGTTGATAATTTGGGGGGGGGGAGTGTTTCTAAATCTCAGATGTGGCCAGGTGCTTGCAGTCACCCCTACCAAGAAAGGGGACACCCCAGACCTGCTCAAAGGTTCTGGAGCAAAGCCCTAGTTTCCCCACCCGCCACACTCTAGTCATTAACTCCATGGGGCAGCCTTAGGTCCTCTGGTGAGATGTGATTAATGCTGGCATACTTCAATAATGCTTAGTCTGTTACTGTCTCCATTCCTACCTGCCAGGTGGCTTCATGGGCAATGTACTCAAAGTATTTTTTATCCTGCTCTTCAGCCCAAAGCAGATTCCAGACAATTAGTTAAACAAGTCAGTCCTTCTCGATAAGCTTAAAAGACATGACACAGAAAAAGATGGGTAGGGAAGAAGAAAAAAATGGAAGCCATCTTTTAGCACAGCTTGTTGAATGGCCCTGCTTCTCTTGTCTCTCTCAGTATGGCCTGCTTGAATTGGTTAGGAAATCCCCCCACCCCGCCTAGATCCATTTCCGCTCCCCTCCTCTACACTAACAGGCAACAACCCTCCAAGACCTGAGGCTGAGCCCTTTCCTAGCCTTGATCCCTAAACTTCAAAGTGAAGAGGGCAGCACTTGCCCCTGGGGCTTGTATGTATGCAAAGCACATCTCCCACCACTGAGCAATTCTCTCCCCACCTCTCCAAGCTCAAACAGAACATGACAAGCCGCCCATGGGAAGCTGCCTTAGGCAGAGTCAGACCCTGGGTCCATCTAGCCCAGTATTGTCAACATGGATGGGCAACCGTGGCTCTCCAGGGTGTCCGGCGGGAGTTTTTCCAGCCCTACCGGGAAATGTTGAGGATTGATCCTGGGACCTTCTGCGCCTTTTCATTGACAGCTCTCATTTGCTGGCTTCATTTCTCAAAAGTGCTACTAGGGAAACTTAATTTTCCATTGCCTTGATTGCCAATATTTTTTTAAAAAAACAAATCCTCTGGGTTATTTTTAGGGGTTGGAGAGGAGTTGTTAAGACACAATAGGTCTGTTAAAGTAGGAGCCTAGTCCTTCCCCTTTTGTGAGGAAACCCAATGGCTGGATTGCCCAGTCTGGCTTCCATGCTACAAGGAAGGTTTTGTGGCCCAGTTTTAATGAAGCCTTTGAAGGATCTTCCCAGCCTTAATTAAGGCAAACTTATACCCACACTAATTGCTGTCATTTCCTCCTAGTTTGCTCCGCTCATGACGGTCAGCGTCCATTTTCTCTAGTGCCTGTGGGATCCCCAGGACCTGGAAACTAGCCAGTGGTGGGTACCCTACTAATAATAATAATAATAAATTTATTTATTTATCCGCCTCTCCCTCCTGATCAAGGCGGGGAACAACATCAGTAAAAACAATATAAAATACATATAAAATACATAAAACTGATTAAAAACATAAAGTTAATACATTGTTATTGTAATGTAATAATAATAATAATAATGAAATATAACAATAACAGCAGTGGGGGTAATATAAACACTCAAATTATTGTACCCAAATACTTTTTTAAAATTATATCTACCCTATAAATACACTAAAACTTAAATGAAATTAAAAAACAATAATTGTTAATTAAAAAATCAAGGTGCAGGGGAAGTGGAAGAGGCGATCTGGTTATTGAAGGTTTTCTAGATGTTCAAAGTTATTTGCCTTCAGAAAAGAAGAGACTTGCTTGGCAGAGATACCATGAACTTTTCCAAGGTCCTCTACCTTCTCGAACGCCCCCGCAGAAGTCTCTCCAGCCCACAATCATCTGAGCGTACCTCTTGCCAGCTGGAGATGGAACCCAAGGCTCTGCCAGAGAGAAACTATGCACTTGCCCCACGGGTGCCGGCCAAGCCCGGAAAACAGGCAGCAGTATTGTCCCCCCAGCAAGTACAGACCATTGCAGAGACTCAAGGGGAAGAGGAAGGCATTGTCATCATAAAGCAGAAGAAGGGAGGCGAAAAGAGAAAGGCAACATCCCTTAACTCCGAACACGAGGCGGCTCCTCCAGAGTGGGAGGTGGAGGGGTCCTTCCCGATCTGCTGACTCGTAGCAAGGAGAACATCTTGGCCCTTCTGAATTCGGGCTCCGTGAAGAATCTGAAGGCAACATCCCTCACGTGGCACATGCTTGCTTAGAGTTCTTTAAAAAGTCTTGTCTTTGGAAAGCATAACGCAGAGCTGGCAAAAAACAAACTAACAAGAAAAGGTCACCACAATGAGCAAGGGGGCTGGAGTATCCTCCCTTGGAGAGGGTGGATAGCTCAGTGGGTGCCAGTGCATTTCCTTTGCATGCAGAAGGCCCTGATTCAATCCCAAGAGCATCTCCAATTAAAAGGCTCTGGTGTAGGGTGACCATATGAAAAGGAGGACAGGGCTCTTGTATCTTTAACAGTTGCATAGAAAAGGGAATTTCTGTAAGTGTCGTCTGTATGCATGAAGCCCCTGGTGAAATTCCCTCATCATCACAACAGTTAAAGATGCAGGAGACTTGCCCTCTTGACCAGATACAATTTTACCAGGTGCTGCATGCATACAAATGACACCTCCCTTTTCTATACAAATATTAAAGATACAGGAGCCCTCCTTTTCATATGGTCACCCTACTCTGGTGTAGCAGTGATGGCAAAGACCCCCCCCCCACCGGGACCCTGGCGAGGCCTTGCTGCTACTCTTGAGTAGACCATACTGGGCTAAACGGACCTTCGGCCTGCTCTAAGGCAGCGCCCTTTGATGGAAGAGTGACGCGCTTGGGGCTTCTCGCTCCCACCGTCTGCTCGGAAGACCCCCAAAGATGGAGCCTCCAGCCCCCCACGGCCGGGTACTTCTCGAGAGGGGGGAGCAGGCAGCCCTCCCCACAGAACCGGCCCGGGCGTGTGGGGAGCGGAGGTACAGCAGAAGAAGGCCGCCCCGCAAGGCCTGGGTGCCGCACTCGTGGGGAGCTGCCGGGGCTGGGCGTCGGCCCAACCGCAAGGCCGCGGCAGGCGAGAGATGGGCCTGTGGCGGCTAGTGGCCTGTGGGGGCTACCTGAAAGAAGGCCACGACAGCCTGGCGGGGCGCAGCCCAAGAAACGCCGCTCTCTGAAGTCAAGGAGGGCGCCGGCCACGGTCCTGAATCCTGTCCCTTTCCAACCCAAAGGCGCGTGAGCACCCCGAGGGTGCACAGCCCCTCCACCCAGGGGACCAGGCCGTGGCCAAGGCTTCGGCCCAGCTCTGCCCCCTCCACGCTCGGAGGCCTTCCGAGGAGGGTCGTGACTCCGGAGCAGCAGCAAAATGGAGCCGCTGGGAAGGACGAGCCCAGCGGGGCCGGAGCCAGCAGTAGCTGCAGGCTGAGCAGTACTCCCACACCCCAAGGTTAAGAGGAGCTCCAGAAAACGGGGTGGGGGACAAGGAAAGCTTAAAGCAAGCGGCGCCATAGGCTTCATTGCCTGGGCGCTGCGGGGTGGGGTCAGCCTTGAGTTTTGGGCAGAGCCCCCCGCGTCTGGCTGAATGGGGGGCGGCGGCAGCGGAGGGGGAGGAAGGGGCATCCCCTCAACTCCCTCTCTCCCCAGCCCCGTCTGGCTAGTGGGAGCCGGACCCTGGCACGGCCGAGCGGTTGCGGCGCCGCTTGAACTTCTCTTCCGCTTCAATTTTACCTCAGTGGTAAGCGAGGCAGAGGGGGCTGCTCGGCCTGCGTCTCTCACCCAGGCGCACCCCTGCCCCGGATGGCGCTCTGAAGAGCCATAACGGCCTCCGCGCCCCCTCAGCCGCCATTTGAAGGCCAGCGGGAGCAGCGCCCCTAAAATGGCCGCCGGGCGTTGCAGCCACAGAACAGGGTTGGTGGGCGGCCGAGGAAGCAGCGGCCTCCTAGGGCTGCGCCCGCTGTTACAGCCCTTTTTTATACACCTCAGGGACGTTATTAGCAGCCGCGGATGCAGCAGCAGCAGCAATGGAGCGGCCGGCCTAGTCTTTCCCCTCAGCTGCAGCCAGGGGAGAAAGACGGCCGCCATCGGCCCTTCCGCTGCAGCAGCAAGCAAGCGTCTCCCCGCCTATGAGTGTGGTGACAGCAGTGCTCAGGCTAGTAAGTGTGGCCTTGAGTGTGCAAGCAGCGCTGCTGGTGAGCAGAGATGTGAAGGCCCGGGGGGGAAAAACGGGAAAATTCGGGGGGGGGGGGGAAACGATTTTTTTCCGGGCCTTCACATCTCTACTGTTGAGTTGAGGGGCGGCCCCCTCCTGCCCTCCTCCTCGCCCCTTTTTGAGGTGGCGCTGAGGGGGGGGTTGTTGGGCCTCAGGGGCCTTTATCTCTCCCTCAGCAGCAGCCAGACAGGGAGGGAGGAAGCTAGAGGAGGCCTCTGGAGCCCCCCATGCATGGCAGCGTCAAGGGAGGCAGCAGGAGGGCAGCTCTGCGTTTCTCCCCTTCCCCGCAGCGCCTGCACGGAGGGAGGCCCAGGGCACCTCTGTATGTCAAACCCCCCCCCCCCCCGCTGATCAAAGGAGGTGCACGGTGGTGTGTGGCAAGGGCCAGTGGGCAGCTCTGAGGGCTAGCTGGCCTGGGAGGCGAGGGCCACATGGAGAGGGCGAGTGGCCCCCTGGCCAGCCCCTCTTCCGCCCCTGGAAGACTCCCTCCGCTTGGCCTTGCCTTCCCCAGCCTGCTAGGAAATGGAGGACAAGTCAGGAGGACAAAGCAGGCCTGACGTCTCTCTCTAGGCAAGTGTAGGTCTGTAAGAACCTAAGAAGAGCCCTGATGCCGGATCAGGCCGAGGGTCCACCTAGCCCATCATTCTGTCCCCACAGTGGCCAACCAGATGCCCCCGTGGGAAGCCAGAGAGCGGGAAAGGAGGGCCATTCTAGCACCCCTCCCGCCCATGGTCTCCAGCAACCGGCATGCGGGGACACACGCTGCCCCTGTTACTGGAGGAAGTACAGCGCCATCAGGACTAGTCGGCATAGGTAGCCTTATCCCCTCTCCAGGAATCTGTCCAACCCCCTTCTAAAGCCATCCAAATTGGTAGTCGTCACTGCATCTTGTGGTAGCGAATTCCATAGCTTTAACTATGTGCTGTGTGAAGAAGACCTTCCATTTATCTGCCCGGAATCTCCCACCAATCAGTTTCCTGGGATGACCCCCCCTCCCCACTGGTTCACTACGAGGGGAGAGGGTGAAAATGATCTCCCTCTCCATTTTCTCCACAGATTCACTTCTGTCATGTCCCCCTTACTATGTGCCTTTCCCCCTAAGCCAAATGCCCCCTTTTCTTCAGGGTGTGCCTGAAGTACACAATTGCATGGGTATTTTCCTTGTATATTTATACATCCTTTTTACTTTTTAGGACTAAGAACTTCCTTCCAGGCTCCAGATATGGTTTGGGAGATGAGGAGAAAGTCCCTTCCTCCCTGGTGTATTCCTTTTCGCTGGAAACTGTGATTGTCATCCCGGAGGAAGAGCTCCCTGAAAGTCAAGGCTGCCCCATTCCAGAACCCCCCACCCATCCACGAGAAAAGGAAATTCCCAGTAAGTTCATTTTTTCCCCTAAAAGTTTTTAAAAGGCACACACTGGATATGGCTGTGACAGATCCTGATCCTCAGTGAAACCAGACTAACAGCATAACATTTCTGGAAATTTTGAAGCCATGCCAAAAAAAATAGTTTTTTTCCACGAAAAAAAATGGAAATTTGGGGGGTGGGGATTGAAAACGATGCAATACTTTTTTTAAAAAGCACTCTTCACAGATCTAAAGTCATTTCGTTGCTTTAGGACAGACTTTCCCAACCTGACGCTGCCCAGATATGTTGGACTTCAGCTTCTATCAGCCTCAGGCCGGATGGCCACTGGTTAGAAATACATTGTAGTCCAAATCATCTGTAGGCTGAGGAAGGCCGCTTCAGGAACGTAAAACAGCCTTTATGTTCCTAAAGGTAATATTATATAACCTGTTTTTTCTCAAAAAACAAATTGTTATATTGGAAAACTTTAAAAAGTGAACTCAATGAGTAAATTCATAATTATTGTCTGAATAAACTATAATTTGAAATTTTAATATACCAAACATGATTAATTTTATGAGTAAACCAAGTTATACATATTTTAGATTCCTAGTTTATGTTTTTGCCTTAAGGTTGAGAAGCCCTTTATGGCTGTTCTAATTCTTGGCGAGCCAAGGCTGTTTGCTTGGCTCGCCAAGCAAACAGTCGGGTTGCAAAGGCCCTTTCCAAGGTTGCAAAGGCCCTTTCCAAGCAGGTTATAAGCAAAGATTGTGTCCTTTGGGGAGCATCACAGCTCCTGCAAAGCATGCCTTAGCCTCCAAAACAACCAGGGAGGTTAGGGTGACCCTATGAAAAGGAGGACAGGGCTCCTGTATCTTTAACAGTTGCAAAGAAAAGGGAATTTCAGCAGGAGTCATTTGTACATATGCAGCACCTGGTGAAATCCCCTACTCATCACAACAGTTAAAGCTGCAGGAGCCAGGCCCTCTTGACCTGAGGGCAGGGCTCTTGCAGCTTTCACTGTTGTGATGAATGGGGAATTTCACCAGGTGCTGCATATATACAAATGACACCTGCTGAAATTCCCTTTCCTTTGCAACTGCTAAAGATACAGGAGCCCTGTCCTCCTTTCCATAGGGTCACCCAAGTTAATAGAAATAATGAGACATTGCAGAAGGTGCCCTGTTCCCTACCCACTCACCCTCACTACTCCCATTGCTTTTCTCCAGCTAATCTGGGTATGTCTGTGCCCGTTTTCTTGAAAGACATTTTGTTTAATTTTATAAAACACGGTACGCTAGTTGTTCTAAAGTAGAGGGGATACATATAAGGGGAAATCCTGTTTTCAACTAATCAGAACCAACAGGTAAAAACAGTGTATTTCGGGCAGTCAGATTGTCTGTTCTTAGGTGTGGTTGTGCTAGAGATGCATATGTGTTCTGGGCTGCTGAAGGGGAGGCAAAGACTTTTGCTGTGTAGGACCTTAAGGCACAGTGACTGAAAGCAAGGGGAGTAGTTTTGGGAGAGCGCCTACTAGAAATCATGTCTGGTATTGGGCCAATTTGCCAGTTCTGGGGAGGATCCACGCTAATTTCCCCCTCTGTTACTGTGGCTCCCCCATAACTGACATGCTATCCCTTAAAGAAGGGGGTGCACAAAGTGCCACTCACCAAGCTTTGTCTGGTAGCCCCCAGGCCCCCAGCTTCTGCTGCCAAAGAAAAAAAGGGTCAGGGAAGAGAAAATGCTCTAGGAATGGGCTCTGGGATTCCTGCCGTAGGAGCTTGTTCCTAAAGTGTCCCTGGAGCACACCTACCTGGTGACAACACCCTGGGGCAGATGATCTCTGCCCAATGCCCCCTGGGCTGTTTCGCTGGGTCTGCAAGCCACATTTTAAATTTCCAACAGGGCACCTTTACAGAGCATCCCTTTGAGGTAAACAGAAATATTAAATAGCAGCTCTTAGCCACCTGCTGCAGCTCCTACCAATTCAGCCTCCAGCTTGAGGGTGGGGTGTAGCTGAAATCTGGAACTAGTCCTGTCTGCTCCTCGCCTCCTCCTGCTTTTTCTTTGCTCCTAACTCATTTTCTCAATGGCAGCAGCTACTGCATTAGGCAGGCAGGGTGAGTGCCGTCTTGGGGGCAAGTTATTGCCTGACCCTGTGGATGAACCAGCCCTGCCTTCCGCTTCTCTATTCGCTCTGTGTTTCAAAACCAAGGCCGTGTCTCTTGGCATAGCTGCCTAGTGGAGAAAAGAGCGGATGGAAAAAGTAGTTCAGCCTCTTTTTCCTGCGCTCAGCACTTAGGAGTTATTAATTTTTTTAAAAAAGCACACATTCTCTGCCAGGTTCGTGGAGAGAGAGAAAGTATAGAACCAAATCCATCCTGCCTACTATGGGGGAGGGGGGCCTGCAGGAAGATGAGGAGAGAGGATGGATTGAAACACTTCAGGCTTTAGATAAGGAGGATCATATCTTTGAATTCCCCCTGGCATTTTAAAAAAATCCTGCAAGTAAAAACATAGTATGCCAGGGAAAGAGGTTTGAGCCAATTTGTACCCCAAATACTTGCAGGGAGACTTTTTATCTAATTGGGAGCCCTTAAAAACGGTACCTCTTACATGAAGCCCCAGGTGGTACAGTCCACCCTGTTACCACCTCACAGCTCTGCCATGTGGCTCATGCAGACCAGGCGATACTCTGTGGAGCACACTCAGTTCTTAGGGGAGCTGCTCAGATGGCCTTTCTCTCCTACACCCCTCGGCATGGCTCTGGAATCGTGCCCCATGCTTTCCAGAGATACACACACTGCCGGGGGAATATCTAGTAGTGGTGGGCACAGTGCCTCTCAGGGAAGCTCAGCTGCCAGCATGGATCTTCTCACAGAGGGACCCAGAGGAGAACACAGCTGGAGAAGCGCTCAGTTACAGAAGCATAGCCATAACGATCAGCCAATGAACAGATCTGTGTAGACAAACACTGTGCAACACATTCTCTGCAATGCTGCTGTGCGCAGCCAAGCCCCTGCCTGTGGTACTCCTAGAGTGCTCCTTATGCATGAAGTTCCTGATCCGTCCCATACTCAGAGGCCACCCAGTCAAGGGACCGGGGCCTGACCAGTACATCTGGAGGCCACTGCAGCCAGCTTTTGAATCCACCTGCTTCACACATTCTTGAATAGCACAAAGTCTCCCCTGATCAGCTTCAGGCTCCCAGAACACCTTAGTAATATCACCTTTCTCACTTCCTCAAAACCCTCCTCAAAACTCACCTTTTCGGTGAGGCCTTTTGCACAGCCTGCTTCTTCCCTTATCATACTGCTACAAGCAAGTAGATGTAGAAGCAATAATCACATATTCATTGTTTAGCCCTGAGGCCTCCATTCCCCCCCCCCCCCCCCGGTCTTCTGTTGTTCCCTTTATGTTGAATTTTAGATGTTAAGATTATTGGGGTAGAGACCTGTCTTCTTAGTTTTTGTGAAATAACATGCACACTGATGACACTGTACACCAGTTTTGGAGGGGGTGGGAGAGTGCTGTTGTACCCATGTCCTGCTTGCGGGTTTCCCGTGGACAGCTGGTTGCCAGTGTGTAAATAAAATGCTGGACTAGATGGACCTTGGTCTGATCCATCACAGCTCTTATGTCTATAATAATAATAACAAAAACAACAATGCAGATTAGATTGGCATAGGTTCATGCATGTTTTTGAATTTCAAAAAGCTCTGATAGATGATATGCAAAGAGGAGCAGCCCTTTTCTGCCTCTTTGCACTTGTGTGTGCATTCTCTGGTTGTATACATGTGCAGCAAAGCTGGCCGTAGAAATCCATTTTCTGCAAAATTCAAGTTTCATTTTATAAAATCAAGGCACTAGCCCTTATGGCTGCAAAGATGCTTCAAGGTGTGTAGGAAATGGCATCTGCAAAGCCAAAGTGATTGTTCAATAAAATACGGCAGAGACCAGAGCAGGCTGCATACTACTGGCCACTCCCTTGTCGAGAAAAACCAGAAGAAATTAGTGTCAGAGTAAGAGACATTGGGCAATTCAGTCCTTTTGAGGGCAGAACTTTTAATTTTTAAAAAACACACAGAGCTTGTCCATGATCAGCGACTCACTACGCAACTATCTCTCTGCATATACTTGAAACTTTGTTCCTTTCCATTCTTCCTTATATAAAATACTCCTTAAAAAAGATCTACCTTGTATCTCCTACCTTTGGGGATCAACACAGCAGTAACCATATATGCTCACACGTGTGCCCACGCCCACACAGCAGATGGGACAGGAATGTGTTATGAGAGTTTAGTTTAGGAGAATAAAGGGTGTGGGGAGAGTTATTCCAGATGTGAATGGCTTACATAGAACCCCACCCAATTATAAATGCCATAACGAAGCATGCCTTCTGCTTTCAAGGCGAGGGCAGGCAGCCTGTCTCCCCTTATTCGCCCCAGCATCTCTTGAGGACATCAATGATTCAGAATCACAGCAAACAGCATCTAGCAAGAGTGAGCAACTATTCATAAATATTTCCGAGCTGAGATCATCTTTGGCAGCAACAAACTTGCTGCGGGAGATTTTTCTGTGATTCGTCTACCCAAAGTGTGACCATCTCTGCTTCTGGGGGTGGGGGGGAGGGAAGTTGGCCAAAGCACTTTTTGAAAAATGTAGAATGAGGCTTTTGAGGAAAGGGGGAGTCACTCCAGTGTTTTCATGCAATTGACTTCAGAGTTTCCTATCCTGGGGTCATGTGATGCTGCTCTTTGACAAGAGCCAGAGCTGTATAATTTTGCCTATATCCGAAAATAGGAAGGTGGGCGGAAGCCACAGCGCTGCCTTCCAGGCTGTTGGCAAAGGCTGGAATGGATTGCTGGTTAGCAGCAAATGGATGTTAGCAGGATTGAATAAGGAATCCTACTGTTGGGGGGCAAACTTCAGAACATCATGTGCAGCTAGTGAGTGGGCCCGTTCCCTGCTTAGGTAGATTTCTGACTAATAGTACAGAGTGATCGGTTGATGTTTCTCAATGGGAGCTGATATTGGGAGTTGGTTTTCTGATAGTTAACAATCCCTTGGTGTCTTTGAACCACACACACACAGCGCCAACTAACCTGAGGGGCTGATGTTAGGGTGTATGAAGAAATGGCAGCTTTGCCTTTTGAACAGACGGGTAAGAATCTGAAAGCTGCTGAGTGAGTTGAAGCACCTTGGGAGTGCAGAGTTCCTTTCTCTGGGGAACTAACATGGGGAACACCTCTCCTGCCTGGTGTTTGCCTCCGCTCTGCTTCAATATTTGTAAATAAAGATTACAGAAGCCCCACTAAGTCTAGCACTGCCTTCCAAAGAAAACCCCATCTGAGTCATGCCACCCCTGAGGCTTCTCACTGCTCAGAGAAGTGTGCAGAAGTCATTTCCTTGAGAAGGGAGCCCTGCTGTGCTGTTGTCACCATCTCTTGAAGGACACATGGAGCAAGTAATGGGGGGGCACAGAAGCAAGCATGCTGGCAGGGCAGCCCTGTCCCCCAACCTCCCACCGCCTCCCTTGCCGAGCCTCTCGGAGACTCTGCCAGCCACATCCAGTTGAAAACAATTTCAGTTCTTACGAATGTTTTTCTCCTCCAATCACAGGACAAGGTAGAAGGTGCAGGAGCTAGGAGAATGGTGTTGTTTCCAACACTGGCTAGGTTTCTGACAGCAACCTGCTGCCCCACACAGGGCTCAGCTGCAGTACCTTGGAGCGCTCTGGTCTGAGCTCTACTCATGAGGAGTCACTTTCTCCTGAGCAGTCCTTCCTTGCAAGTGAGCTCTCCTCATGGGAGCCCTACTGGCCTGTCGCTTGAAGTGACACCACTCCTGGGTGCTGGGGGGGTTGCTCAGCCTCTGCTGCAAAGGAATGTCCCTTCCCTGTGACAGGGACGGACCTGTAGCCATCTCCCACAAGGGCCCAGGCTCCTCCTGGTCTGGTGATGGTGACTGCTCTGGGTTTCCCTCGGTTCCTAGGAGCTCTAGCATTTCCTCTGAGGAAGATTCATCCAGTGGGGGCATGACAATGAGGGTAAGGATACCGCACAGGGCTGTAATACAGATGATTGAGTTAAATGTATGTGAAGTGCTTTCAGTTAGTTACAATATGAAATACAATGCTAATTATTAAGTAAGTAACAAGAGGAAGTTAACTCTCCCCCGTACAGCATTAATACAGTTATGAAACAGATGATGGAAGTGTTCCAGACATATATTTGGGGAAGCTAGTCCTCATGAGATTTGCCTCTCTCTCTCTCTTTCTCTCTCATCCCTTCCTCTTCTGTGGGGCTTGAGGCTGGTGGGAACAATATTTGCCTGTTTGCCACCTTACAGTTTCTGTAACCTTTTCCAGCTCAAGGTAGATCTGCTTGTTTCCAACTCCTCTGGTGTGGATAAGGAGAGAGAAATAAAGGCAAACTTTAACAATAGCAGCTTCAGTTTATTTTTGGACTGTGGAAGAGCCTAATTAGGGAGTGTGACTCTCCATTAAACAATACATCCTTTCATGAGACACAATGCGTCCATTGAGTTCCCCTGGCTGCATTCACAAGGTTACAGCAAAAGGGAGTTAATGGGGACTAGGTTGAAGGAGCAGTTCAAAAAGAAGTAAACTAAACCGCTGATCTATTCTTGGCCTGCCAGCAAACAGACTCTGCCTGTGCCCATCCACAAAGTTTTTGACCTTCCTCTGTTATTCCTCCTAGTGCAAGGACGTGGTCTCTCCTCTCCTTTGTGCTTCTTTCTGCCTCCTGAGCAATCTGTGTGTCAACATGTGACCGGCCCACATTGGTGCCAGGCTGCAGATGAACATGAGCAGGTGCCAGGGAGCTCCAGCAAGCCCTTGATCTGTGGCTCACAGTGCCCTTCGGAAGGGGGCTGCCTGGAGCTCACAGTCATTGGCCAAAGCCAAAATACAAATCTAAAAGACAACAGATTTGTACCCATGTCCTGTTTCTGGGCATCCCCTTTGGGCTGGCCACTGCGAACAGAATGCTGGACTAGATGGGCTGTCGGTCTGACCCAGCACCTTTCTTCTTGCACTTTTATGTTGCTGAGCCATCCGCTCCAGTCTGCTATGCGATCCTGCGCCCTGACACTCACTTGGGGGGAGGTCCCATTGAATAAAATGGGGATTTGGTCTGAGTGAGGGTGGGCTTTCCACGAGGGCAAGTTTGGGGAGGAAAGATGCATGTACACTTCTTAAAGCAACTCCAGGAGCTGTGCTATTTTGGGCCCTGTGGTGCCACCCCACGGCAGTCCCTGTGCTACACTTGTATGCAGTTGGCATGCACTGATTCTATACCCTTGGAGCTGGGTCTGAACTTACCTCTGTCCAATTTTGTTCCTCAAATTTGCTTCAGTTTATGTATCTGGGTTTACGTATCTTACAAAATAGTTAATGTGCTTTCTGAAAAACAAAGACAGCTGCCTTGGCCATAAGAAAAATTCCCAAATCCATGTAGTATAATACCTTTATTAGTCCAACTCAAAGATCATAAAAAATGCACCAACTTTCAAGATCTCTTCATCAAATCCATCCTATTTCCTGAAATCTCCTATCTTGGAAGGCACTACAATCCTGCATGTGTTGGCTGAGGGGAAGCCAGTCCTGCTGAGTTCAGTGGCCAAAATCACTGTCTTTCGATCCCAGAACCCTTCTTCCAGTGAACCCTTCAATCTGGCTGCCCATGGCGGGTCTACCTGCCTACGGGGGGCTCTTTCTTTGTTCTTATGGCCAGCAGGGAGCTCTGTGGCAGAGTGAGGCTCTGTCCTCTGACCCACTCTCATTGGTCCTGGTTGACCTGGTTGTGGTGCCTCAGTTCCTCCAGGTCCGTCATGGCACATGGTGAGAGAGTGGCTGAATTCAGACGACACAATAAGCAACTGGGGGTGGGGGAAACAATCATCAGTTGTATTGACTATCGTGTCGTCTGAATGCTGCCATAGTCAACTCAGTGCTGATCCTAATCCACACCACAGTTGATTATTTATTACCATGTTGTGTGGGGGTATCCCCTAGATGAACAACTGTAAAGTTGATTATTACCCCACCATTGACTGTCGTGTCGTCCGAATTCAGCCAGTGTGTGATTGGGGCCCAACTGGCTCCTCCTGCTCTTTGGGCCTTCCTGCTTCTTTTTGCCCACATATATGGGGTTGACACTATGGCTGTGATCTGCCTCACTCTCCTGATCTTGGGAGCAAAGCAGATCATTCAGTTTTTTGTCTCGTCCAAAGTCCGCAAAAAGTCAGACTGGGGCACTGATGGAGACTGAACCCTTTTATCCGTGCCCCAGCCAGACTTTCCGTGGACTCTGAACAAGGCAAAAAATTGAATCTCTCAGGGTGAACTTGAGGGCTGATCTTGCTCCTAGAAGCATACTTTTCTCCAAGTGTTTCTTCTTGTTACTAGATGATCCAGCTAAACAGCTGTTGTGAAGGGGAAAGAATTTATATTGCTTATTGTGATGTGAGTAAGATGTCAGCCTGGGGGTTACGCCCCCATTCCCCAATGAAGAACGGAGCTGGTGTGGCAGTCCAAGCAGGCTTCTTGAAGAGAAAGGTCATACACGCTACAGCAAGGAGTCTGCAATCGGGGTCATGGTGCTCTATATTACAGGGCTGTTGTAATGATTATTGAGCGAGTGCAATCCACTTTGAACACTCTCCAGTGCTAAATAAAGGTCTTAGAGAGTTACTGTAGAAAGAACTCTTTGTTTTTTGTCTTTAAGTGGCCAATGGGAGTTTCTTTGTTCTTCTTGCTGCAGGAGACTAACACGGACTCATAACTAGAGTTTGGTGCTATGTAAATAATACTTCATATTATTTAATTATATTGTTGTGGTTGCACAAACTGAGATGGACGTTTACCCTTAGCGTTTTTGAATTGCCAAAGATGCTGCTTTAATGACAGTTGATGGCTCAAAAATGCTTTCTTAGATGAGCATTGATAGCTAGTGGCTGCTAGCTATTGGGCACTACTAACTTGGATGATGGCTGAGGGGAGCGGTTTGCCAGTTTGGCCAGGACAGAACGGAACCATTTATTGTTTTGTAGCTGGCAGGCAAGAAGGGAACTTTGGGAGGGAGGTTTTCTGTTGCTTTTGGAGATTGTTCTTCTTGCTTGCTTACTGTGTAGATTCATAAAAAAGTAATGGATAGAAAACATATGAGCATAACATCTAAAGAGTGACCCAGGAGCCTGAATCGTCTCAGTCCTGTGCGTTGGATGATAGTGTGATAAGAGCTTGAAGAAGGAATGAGAGTCCAAATGCAGCTTCCGTGACCCGGTTTTACTGGCATACCCAAATGCACAAGGCTTGCAGTACAATTCCAGCAAGGGGGCCTCATTGTTTGGCTATGTGCACCCAAACACAGGCGAGGAGGTCAGTGGCAGGGCAAGATGTTTAGGGATGCCATGGCAGGAGGAGCCCCCCCCGCCCCCCCCGGGAAGCAGAGCTCAAAAGAGGCCTCTCACTCCCTGCGACTTCTTCCAGCTGAAGATGGGCTTTGGCCCTGAAGGGGTCAAATGCCTCCTCCTGACCACTAAGGAATATTACTCAAGGTGGCTTCTACTGATGCTTTTACCCAATGCCTAAAATTAATCTGGAGATTTCCTGATAGAAGACTACTGCATTCCTCTTCTGCTTTCTGTTTCACAAGTCAGGCCAAGACTAGACAGTGCATTGAACGTGATATTGCATTTGTGTACCTTTCCAGCTTAGGACTGTGGTGTGGCAGGGTGAGGGTGGCTAACCCTTTCCTCTTGCACTAGTTTCCCAAAGAAAACTTGCCTCCCCACAACTGTTCTTTGCCTCGAAATAGAAGCTGCTGTTTTCATCCATGGCAGCTTCAGTTGTAGAGTTTATAAACATTCCAGGCCCAGCCAGTCTGCATATGAGGCTTCACTGCTGCTAGCACAATACTGTAGCGATATTAACAATACTCCAGCCAATTATTTTGTCACTCCATGAATTTAAAAGCTTCTGGTTTAAAGAGATCGTGCATGCCTGACACACACACACACACACACACACACACACCCCTAGTAACAATCGGACTCAGCTTCTCTTGACTTTTGGCTGCCCCTTTGTGCCAATGACGAATGCCTTCCCAGTTTTCCTGCAGGCGGTACTTTGATTGCTTTTGTGATTGAGAAAAACAGATTATCAATCTAAGTGAAGGGCCTTGCCTGCTCTAGAAAAGGCAGCAAAGCCGACGTTCAGGGCATTGTCAATATGTTTATGAGAACTACAGTTGAAGAGTGTTTGGGGGTCCTGCATAGAGCACCCATCTAATTTCTCCTGTTTTGCTTGCAAGATTCACTTCATGATATTCTCCCAACTGGAATGTCCCCCCCCCCCCCCCCGCATTCTCAGTTGTAGTTCCAGTTTTTCTGGAAGGGCCTTAGAATAATGTCGAGCTGTGATTGTCTGGAGCTATGAATCACCTCCTTCTGCCACCTCCCCCCGGGTCACAGGGATCACGGTCGTTGGGAACACAAATCCCTGAACAGAAGGGCTCTCTTGTCATAGCTGGCCTCCTGAGACCTGACCCTCCCACCCTGCCATTAAGCTCAGCTGCAGAGAGGTGCCTCAAATGGCTAATTGGCCTGGACATGAGGTGGGTGGGGGCGGGTGTCCTCTGTGCTGCTTGAGACTTGCATCACTCCACCATTCAATGCTCTCGTGCCCCCCGAGAAGGAAGCAATTGGATGCCTCCATGAAGCATGGCAGACACTAGCTCTGTGCTGGAGAGGGGCTGTAGCACTCCAGTGGCAGTAGAGCCCCCGCTTTGCATGCAGAAGGTCCCAACAGGTGCAGTCCCTGGCAGTGGTTCCAGATAGGGCTGTCAAAGGATCCTTCCTGGAAGTCTGGGAAGGGAGCTGCTGCCACATCCACAATGCCAGGTGGTTGGCTGGCTGACCTGCTATGTTCTTCTGTAAGATGGCTGAACTTCCCTGATGGAAGGTCTACCGATTAATTGTAGAGTTTCCTTCTACAACATAATTCTAGACTGTGATGCAGAAAAGGATTTTGTGGCAGGGATTGGCTGAGCTCTCCTGATGTCGCGGAGGGAGCAGCAGGCCAAAGGAGCTGCTCCCTCTGCAGCATCCAGGAGAGGGGCCAGGGAGGCTGGCCGGCCAAGGTTTGAGGAGGCAAACAAGCAGAGGTCTGGGGGAGGAGGAGGAAGCAGCAAGGCTGCTCAGGGAAGCCACAGGACCTGGGCATGGAGGGTTGGGGCAGGGGCTGAAGGGAAAGGAGGAGAGAAAGTGGGTAGCAAGCAGAGGTGCACAGACTCCAACGCTGGAGACCATGATCCAGAGCCAGGAGTGCCATCTGAGGAGCTGAAGGGGTGGCACTGGGTAGACGGGCACTAGCAAAACTCCTTGAGTCAGAGCTGGCATCAGGTCTGATAAGGCTCAGGGTGAGGTGCCCTTCTGCCCCCAAACCCTGTTCAACTTTTATGAGACAGCAGCAAGTACAGGCACCCCTTTTCATTTTCTTTTTATAACAGGTTTTTGGGTTTTTTACGAGATTGTGGGGCCAGCAGCACTCAGAACTGAAGTGCCAAGTGAGGCTGTAGCCACCTACCTCTACACTAGCCCGGAATGCCTGGTCTGGGTCTGCCGAGCCTTTTAGCCAGCAGCTCCGTGGATCTTCCACTTAACAGGCCTTTTAGGTAACCTCCCCTTGGCAGCACAGCGGGCCTCCTGTCTCTGCTCCTGTCCCCCTTTCTCACTCTTAATTGGAGAAAAGAGCACCCCCACACCCCCACCTCATCCTTCCTTGACCCAGCAGATCGAAGTGTGCTTTCAGGAGCTGCAAATTACCCATTGCTCTTGGCTGCCAAGAGCTGGCTGTTCTCTTGACCTGCTAGGGGCTCCATGAGTGCCCTTGACACTTAGCAAGCTCTTGATCTGTGAGTCGTGAGCTGCTGGGGCAAGGGGGCCATCCTGCTGTTCCTACGCAGAGAGAGGGTTTGGGATAAGGAGGAGCGACCCTTCCTTGGTCATGACCTCACTGCTTCCTTCCCCGTGCAGAAGAGCCAGATGTGGCAAGAAGAAAGTGCTATACATGTACTAAATGCTAACAGGTTGTATCAACAGATTTATTGTGGCAGAAGCCCTTGTGAACTGGGTTCGTTTAATCAGAGCAGGAAGGCTTAAACCCAAAAAGAACCCCCCCCCCAAAAGTAAGCTCGGGACGAAAAGGTCATCCAGGGCAACCCTGGTTTTGGTGATTGTGGATTTCCCCTTTAGGTGCCTGGCAGGCCACTGTGGGAAGCAAGATGCTGGATGAAATAGGCCGTTGTGTCTCACCCAGGAGGGCTCTTCTGGGTCCTTCTTGACCAGGAGAGCTGGGACTGGCTCAGAGGTCACCTACCAGCGAGTACCAGATGCTAAAAACAAATGGAGGATGGCTGTGGGCAAGTTCTGGAGGCCTCTGATTGGCTACTGTGGGGAAAGAGGAAGCTGCGCGGGAAGAGCAGGACTCTTTTGAAGTTCTTATCCTGGGCATACTTTCCTGGGAGTAAGCCAGTGGAACTTGCTTCCGAGTAACCATGCAAAGGATTGTGCTGCACGCCTTTGGCTGTGGTTTCCTGACAACATTACAATATTTTTTCCTCTTTGCCAGTGTGTATCTGCTGACTGAGGATAATAAGTCGTACATCTGATGCCAGGGCATTTTGGCTTATAGGAGCTTCTGTAGCCTCTATAAATCTGTTGGTCTTTCAGGGGCCGCAACACCCTTTGCTGTGGCCTCTGAAAGACCAACAGACTCTAATCCTGAGCTCTGTGAAATTTACAAATATCATAAAAATATATGAGAAGTACAAATGACTCTCTAGAGTGATTCTGCCTGCACCTCCTGGATCTTTTTGCCAGCAGGGGCGACAGAGAGGCACTCTCAGAACGCTAGGAGGAGGGGACCAGCATAGGCTGTGTTTGGGGGGAAATGTGTCCTTCCAGTTGGAGAAGAACATCAGAAGAGCTGTGCTGGATCAGACCAAAGGCCTCTAATGAGTCTGGCATTCTGTTTGCACAGTAGCTATCCAGATGCCCAAAGGGGAAGCCCACAAGCCTGATATGGGCACAAATACACCCTACTACTTGTGTCCCTCAGCAGGGACTGCTTACTCATTAGTCTGCTGCCTCTGATCTTGGATGGGGGGGCAGGGCTCAAGCCCTCTTTCAGCCCCTTTAACTGGGAAGAGGAGGGTGGGCATGCCAATGGAGGGTTCTCCTGACCTCTGTGCACACCTGTAAATGCCTCTTTCACCTTAGGAACAGTATTGAAGCGCCATCCCCTGTGTTAGGGAGGCATCATTGCCTTTGCGACATCAGCAATTTCCAACCACATCTCAGTTATATTTGTATGTGTAGCAACCAACACAAATGCCTCATGCCAAAGAAAGGTCCAAAGAGTACCATGTTTAAGAGGGCCTGAAGTAAAGCTTAAGAATAGATATGGAGATGCAGCTACTCCAGACACACATACACCCCAATCTGGGCATTTTGCTAACTTCCAGAGGTCGTTTTTGGTGTGAAAACCCATTCTGGCCTGAAAACAATACTGTTGGGACATGGATCCATTGTCTACCTGTGGTCTTGGTCCCATCCTTCCTCTGTGGATAGAACATTGTATAATGTGGTATGAGGTGCAGTACTGAGCATCCTGGGAATATCAACATTTGTTTTCCTTTTAAAAGCAAGGTTCTAGTTCTTATGGCTGCAAATAAATGCTTGAAACTGTGTGGCCTAAGCTTGCGGAAATCTCCATCAGACTTATGGGGGCCAGAGAATTGTACTGGAGTCTCCTGCCAAGACTCCCTTCTCCCACCCCCGCAACTAGCAGCAACCAAATAGATTTACACATGCAATATGTTCAGTTTGTATAGTCAATGCAGGGTACAGAATTCCATTTGGTGCAAACCACGAACCACTCTGCCACATATGGTACTTCAAGGATGTGTGTTGTCCGTAAGGAGGCATCCCTCTACCTCAAGCAGTCTGGAAAATCCCCTGCCTTTGGGAGATCTCTTAGGAAGACGTTCAGCTGCACGCTGGCTGAGATTGATGGAGTTCGCTGATGGCTTTTCCAGACTATCGATGGAGAGCTAAAAATAGTGAGAGGAAGTCATGTAGTTGCACCCTGTAATCTGGGGAGGCACTGAGAGCAGCCAGCCTGTGTTGAGAACTGGCACTACAGCTCCTTGGAGGGTGGGCAGGGCTCAAGCCCTCTGTCAGCCCCTTTAACTGGGAAGAGGAGAGCGGTCATGCCAACGGAGGGTTCTCCTGACCTCTGTGTAACAGGAGAATGGTGATACTGATGACATATCAATTCCTATATGGTGCCAACAGTGTGCATGTCTCATACTAAACCACTTTCATTTGCAAAAAAAAAAAGAACAGGTTCCTAGCCCCCATTTCATTTCATTTATTATATTTACGTACTGCCCAATAGCCAAAGCTCTCTCAGCAATTTACAAAGATTAAAACCCTAAAAATACATTATAATATAATAGAACCATTTACATACAGAAATATAAACCAATTGTACACAATGAACAGTAAAAATCCTAGGACCCATTAAAACCATTGTCAAACGTTGGAGTAGAGGAAAGTTTTAACCCGCTGCCAAAAAGATGACAGTGGTTGATGTGAGCAATTTGTCAGAGGCAAATCTCTGGAATAGGGCTGGATAGGATTTGCACAGGTCCAGGATGTGGAATCTGGCCCCTCCCGCTTCTTTGTGTAAATGAGATAAACGATATGAAAAAAAAGGTTTGCCTTGTAGTTAGTTTGTACAGCATATCTGGCTAGATGATCTGGCATTGAAATGGAACCTGAATAGACTGGCTGAGGAATGTCGTTGTTGATGATTTCTGAGGTAGACTGTCCCTGAACATGGACGTTTCAAAGTCTAGTAGCCACTGAAAGACCTGCTGCTGTTGGAATTTGTCTATTTCCCTTTAAAGCCATCTTGGCCAACGGCCATCATGTCTCATGGCAGCGTTTGCCATTTCACCTGTAATGAAAACCCTTCAGTAGGGTATCTGTGTGCATCTGTGCTTTATCTGCAGTTCTGTGTAAGGGCAGAATGTAGCATTGGAAGGAATCTCACTCTGTCCAGCTTGCAGAATCCAGGTTTTCTTAGCAGAGGTTTTAAACTGAAGGGTTATAGGATGCATTAGGGTCTACTGGGGTGGAATGTGCATTGACGTGAACCTGGTCCCAACTCTCTCTGGGTTGGATCCGGACTCTGCCCTGCCACTAGCAGAAGGTCCCTCCCCTGATTTTTGGGGACCTCCTCAAACCCACCTCCCCCATTTCTTAAGGGGCTGCTGAGGAAAGGAGAGGAAGGGGAAGTCTGCGTCTGCCAGTGCAGTTGATCCAGCGTCAGTCTGGATCCAGCCCTGCTGCCTTTGCTGGCCTGGCAGTGCCAGGGCTGCTGCTTTAGGGCCAGGAGTTTCCTGATCCACCGTTGGTGTTTCTCCTTACTGTTTACAGGAGCATTCAGTTGCGCTTACACCCTTTTCCTTCTGTCACAACGCAACCACAGCACTGCCAGTTATGTGTGCTTCCTTGCATTTGGCTGGAGGTGCTCCTTTTGTTCCCCCTCCCCTTGTTTGCACAGGCATAAGGACCCCACCCCACCCTGCTGTCTCTTGCATGCCAGACCATCTGCTTCCATGGCAGAGTGCCAGGGATTTCAGGGGCCCCTCAGCATTAACATCCCCCCCCCCAACAACAGCTGCCCAATGTGCATCTCCTGCTCCTAAGGGCTTTGGGTTGGCAGCAAATGGGAGCGAGAGACCTGCCTTGTGTTAACAGGGATTGGATGAATGTGTCCATCTGTCTCCAGTGTAGCTGTGAGGAACCTGATGGGTGCTATGAATGGAACGCCAAACAATGCTGCTGTCTGTTGAGCGGCCTTCGTGTGGAATTTGGGTCTCCCAGGGCCCCACGCCAAATCTCCCTGGGTTCACAGCCAGCTCAGGAGGCTTTCCCCCTCCCCCACCCTTGGATTGCTTGCCACAGGGGAGGCGGGAATGTGGGCCATCTGCCGTTAGCCCCAGATTTGAAAAGGACTCCTCGCTACTCTAGGCAGGTATCGCTCCATCTCTGCCGGATCCGTAGCTCCACAAAACACATTGTGATGCAAACCATATTCCTCCTGCACCTGATGCAACAAAAGTTTCTGTGGAAGCTCTACCTGCCTGTTCATAAGAACATGAGAAATTGTCCTTTTGAGTTGGGCCTCAGCCAGGCCCACCTCCTTCCCTCCCCATCCGGTTTCCAGCAGGGCAAGCTGGGAGGTGGCCCCTCCCTCCGTCCCTCCCTGTTGGCCAGCAGCTGGCACATGGAGATAGACTGCCAGTGATGAGGGGAGCTCCACTTAAGCAGGGTGGAGTTGATTTAAATCAGTTTGATTTAAATCACTACTCAAAAAGACTCGATTTAATCATGTGCCCCCCCCCAAAGTGCACTTTTCCTTGCTCTAAGCTTAATACATATTTTACACAACTCAAGAATTACTAAAGACTCATTCTTGCTGGTATAATCTTAATATTTACAAGCAGATGCAGGTTTCATTTTTAGCTTCTTGTGCAGATCTATTTCACTCCCAACAATCTATTCGTTGAATTTTTTGAAACTTAGCACTTAAGAGGTAAGGGGTTGATTCTGTGTACATAGATTTGCAAAGGAACAATGGGATTGTGATCTCTGCAGACACAAATTCACAGTTTTGAGAATTGTAAAACCCAGCATCTGTGATAATATCTTCTAGACAGTAAAATTGCCCAATAATCTTACAGAAACCTCTGGAAGAGCGTGACATTGTGAATGGATTAATGGAATTGCATGAATATACAGCCTCATGCTACATAATTAAAAACTAATCCTTATTTCATGATGATTAACCACTATTTTTAGATAGATTTTACCTCAAAAAGCATTTTATTTAAAAAATCATTGATTTTCATCCACCCTGCACTTAAGTAGTGTGGCCAGGACGCCTCCCATCTACTGCCCTCCAAGAATTAGTCCAATCCTTTCTCCTACGTTTTTTCCAGATATATAAGTGAGTGGCTCTCAGTAATGCCTTGTGTGAATAAGTGTTTTCTTTCTTTCTTTCTGTCCTGGATCTGTCAATCAAAACTTCCATGGATAGCCTGGAATTCTTGCATTATGTGTGAGGTAGAAAAATATCTCCCCACTGATACATTCGTAAACTTCTATCTTCTTATCTGTCTCTCCCCCCCTTAGTTGTCATACAGCTGTTCTCAATGGCTTGTATTTCTGGAAGACAAGCCCTCCCCCCCCCCCCACATCCCCAGGACTGTGAGAGATGCTTCCATGTGGCATAATCCCGTCTGCCAGGAGTGTCAGCAACACCCTGATATAATGGTCAGTGGTGATGGTGGTGGGGCTTTGCCGTGTCCTTAGTGCTTCAGTGGGAAGGCGTGAGGGTGCCAGTGGCCTGGGAAAGAAGGGCCGGTGCATTGATTTATTTTATTGATTTACTTTTAGGCCATCATGCTGTGCGACTACATTATGCACGTGTGGACCATATTGGGACATGGGATTGTAACACACAGACACAGTTCCCACATGTGAAGGGGGCCAATGGGAGCCTCACAGCCAAGGATCCATTCAGGGAACCCGTGGAGCTTCCAGACAGGTCACCCCTTGGTCAGGAGGGCTTCGGTGCTTCTGGGATAGGCTCATGTCCCAGAATCAGAGTTAGAAGCGGCGCCTGGGAAGGGCGTAGGGAGGCCCACTGTGGCTTTGAGGAGGCTGCGTGGCAATTTTGGGCCAACCACTAATGATGGAGCAAGGCGTGGGAACGGGCTCCTCGGAGCTTCTCTGGCGCTGCCTCCTCTCCCGCAAGGCTACTGTCACTTGGTCCAGTGTTCCATCTGGCAATTTGAGATCTGTGTGTGACCTCCAGCCCTCTTTGCTACTTTGCTGCCTCAGCCAAAAGAAATTGGCCTGTTTATCGCTCTTCCCCTTTTTGGTCACCGTGCCCAGGAGCAAGTGGGGGAGGGGGTGTTTCAATATGCCTTGTGTCATAGACGTCTAATCAACTGGGGAACTTTTTTTTTCATTATGTAGGATCCAGTTGGGAGGGAGAGCTGAGTGGGCCTTTGAGAGAGAAGATCCTGTTCTTTAATGCTTGCTATCGGCTATCATCTGGTCTTCCAGGCAGCACCAGGGCTGTAGCTCTTCATTGGGAGCCCTTCCTCCAGCAAGCAGCTCCTGGTTGTGATTAGGGATCAATGGAGGAAGAGGAGGAGGTGGCAGCAGCAGCCAGGTAGCACACAGGAGGAAGGGGGGAATCATTTCCCTGCCCCCTTCAGCAACCCATAGGGGTGTCCCCCAACCCATTCCAGTGTTTGATTGTTCCTCTGGTTCCCTCTGCCCCTGCATTCCCCTCCTCCAGAACTCTGGTTAACTGGGCAAGTTTTGCATTTAATTCCAGAATTGGCGCATGTGCAGTTTACCACAGTCCTTCAGTTAATTTGCCTGTTCCCCCAACACCCCCCCCCCCCAATGTCACTGATGCATACATGGCAAGGCTGAAACACGGGTGATGTGGTGGGATGTAGGATTTCTTCAAGATGCTTTTTGTACTGCATTTCGCTGATGTTCACATGGGTTGGTAAACAAGATCACCATCTGTGCAATCGTGTCACATTTGTTTTGTTGTGATTCCTCATTAATGTGCACAAGGGCGTGTAAGGATTAATAAAACACCCTACCGAAAAGAATCTTGATGGGAATGCATATATAATCTCATCATGATGATACGATGCCCTTTTTTCTTTTGCCATGTTCTAGCAGTCCTCATATCCATTGATGTAGAGGGACATGAAGGAACTGATGAAGGAATTGACAGTGCTGTACATGCGCTCTATACAAATCAGAAGTAAGGAACCGGAACAATGGAAGATTCCTAATGCCCCAGCTCCGCTTTGGAAACAAGGCCCAGGGAATTCGGAATGACAAGATCTAGAGAGAAATTGGGAGGAGGACAAGGAGAATTTCTGAAGAATCCTAAGCAAATCAAGAGCCGGCAAGGGAACTATTCCTGCAGTTGTAGGCTCAGTTTGCTCCTCCCTTGCCAGGACATAGTTTATTTATAGCTGCAGCAGCTTGCTAGGAGGGCAACCTGGGCCTGCCTTAAGTTCTTCTTCGTGGTCTCTGTGCATCACACATATGGGCTCTGCGCCGGCGCCGAGCCCCAATCGGGAAACTTCACTAGCTAGCTTAGTGCTTTTTGGCGGGAACCCCTCCCCCACCATCCATTGCGCATGCTCCGGGTCCCGCCTTACCTCAGTTCTTCTTCGACCGCTTGCTGATCGCCTCGCGGGAGACTTCGCCGAACGTATTCCGTTCGTATAACTCTGGAAAGAAATAAATAGAGATAGTTTATAGGTTAGCTTAGTGTTAGTGTATAGTTAGTATAGTGTTAGACTTCGTTTTCAAAAAAAATATATATATATATATATATATATATATATAGAAATTTCGTTATATTTTTATATAGTTGTCCTCTGGGACTATGGCGCAGTCAACGCTATTTAAGCATTGCTCTCGTTGTAGAGCAAAATTGACTCTTACGGATGGACATTCCTTATGCCTTGTCTGTTTGGGGGAAGGGCATGTCGTCGACTCCTGCCCGCATTGCATGACCTTTTCCCGCCAAACTAGGAGAAATAGTGCGGACAGGCTCCGGAGTTTGTTATGGAGCAAGGCCCTATCCGCGGTTGACCGCCCGCGGCAATGTTCTCGATCACCGCATCCGTTGGAATCGGATACAGAAAGGTCGAATTCCGGTGAGCGTAGGCGGACGCCTCAAAATCGCTCTCCACCGGCATCGCCCAGCTCACCCCCTATTGGGGAAGCAGCAGAGGCCCCCCTGCCGCGTCTTTTGCCGAAGCCGTCCAAAAAGACGACAAAAAAGTCAGGCAAATGTAAAACTAAGTCGGCAAAGCAGAAGCCTTCGGCATCGACTCCGAAGCAACCCTCGACGTCGGCACACTCAGCTACACGCCCTGACGCCGTGCCAACTGCAAAAAAGCATTCTGTCTCGAGGGAGGGACGTTCGACTTCGAAGCGACCATCGACATCGGAGGAACCGCAGTCGGCGGCGAAGCGCCCTTCGACATCGACGGCCCACTCGGCGTCGAAAAAATCTTCGACATCGAAGAAGCACCCATCGAGACCTGCTTCGACGTCGAGTCGGAGGTCGACTTCGTCGACACCGAAACAACGGGACCCAGTGAGGACGATCTTGACGATGTCGATACCGACGCGACAGCCGTCGATACCGTCGGGGAGGCATTCGACACCGACACCTGCTCGTCCGGCGTCGTCGCCTATTCCATCACAGCGCTCCACATCGTTAGTGCACAGGGCTGCATCTCTTCCCCCTCCAACGGTCTTGCAGTCAGCAGACTTGGAACTCGGCTCCTCGGATGTGGAGTTCGTTGATGTTATTCCGTCGGATGTTTCTGTGGAACACGAAGCCGAACTACAGGACAATCTGGATCCACTGCCGGTCGATGTCGTAGCATCCCCGGTGTCGAGGTCCTCGAAGGTTACGGATCGGTCTCGATCTCGAACCCGCTCCCGGTCTCGGTCACGGTCCCGACGCTGGGAATCGTATTCGGATAGGTCTAGAAGTAGGTCCCGGCATCGCACTGCCCCGCACTACCTCTTTGATCCCTATACAGGGAAGAGGATAGGACGATCAACCGTGCAACGCAGGCAGCAACAAAGCGTTACACGCCAGCGTTCTCCTGGAGTTCCTTCGCAAACATCAGCAATGGTTGTGCGGAGACCGCTATCACCGACCTCCGATGATGATTATGCGTCCGACACCTCTTCCGTTAGGTCTCAGGCCCCATCAGTTCCGTCTCCACCTGAAGGCATTGCGTCCACGGACAGACCATCCCCATCGTTAGAGTTGGGTTCGTTTTCGGACCAAATGCAGAGGATGGCACAATCTCTTGGCCTGGATATAGATCAGCCGCTGGAGGATTTGAACGATAAAATCTATGATGTGATGTACTCAGAACCAGCACCTCAACTTACCCTGCCGTTAGTCCCGACACTTCTTAAAACATTGAAAAGTGCATGGGAAAATCCAGCCACGGTGGGTGCTACATCAAAACGTTTGGACACTTTATATAAAGTCAAAGAGGTTGAGGCTCCGTTTTTGAGTAACCATCCACGTCCTAATTCCATCATCGTAGAATCGTCAATAGGACGTGCGTCAAAAAACCATTCCACCCCCGTTGACAAGGAGGGCAGAAAGTTGGACGCGTTTGGGCGTCGTGTGTATTCGTCAGCTACGCTGGGTTTCAAGGTGGCGAATTATCAGGCTACCATGGCGAGATACCAGCTCTTCCTCTGGGAAAAAATTTCAGCATTGACGGACTATCTCCCGGACGACCAACGTGAACTGGCCCGAGTGTTCCAGGCAGAGGCTACCAGGCTGTCGAGGCAGCAATTGACAACTGCCAACCACCAGACTGATTGCGCGGCCAAGGCTATGGCGGGCGCAGTTGCATTACGCCGACATGCGTGGCTGCGTTCGTCCACACTGCCAACAGAGACAAAGGCCCGAATAGAAGATCTGCCTTTCGACGGTGAGGGCCTTTTCCATTCATCTACGGATAATACAATGGACGTAATTCATAAGTCAAAGGTAACGGCACGTAAGATGAGCGCGCCGGTACAGCAACAAACGCAGCAACAGTCTTGCCCACGGCGCTGGTACAGATCCTTCCAGTTTCAGCCTAGACGGCAGCAGGAACGCACCCAGCGATTCCAGGCGCCACAGTCACAGTCTTCTTTTCAGTCAAAAAGGTTGAACAACAGATACACCAAAACGCGCCGCCAAGACCAACCATCAAAACGGCGCCTTTGACTCCGTTCCCTTGTTTCTACCACGACGTCACACCACCAGACTCCAACCCTTTCTGCAGCGTTGGGCAGCTATAACGAGCGACAAATGGGTGCTCTCCACAATTTCCAAGGGTTACCTTATAGAATTTCGAGCTCTTCCTCCTCTAGGCACCGTGAGGAGCACCGTACCGTCTCCCACGCTGTTACAGGAAACAACAAACCTGTTGCAAAAGGAAGCAATCATCCGCGTTCCTTCACGGCTCGTAAAAGCGGGTTTTTACTCGCACTACTTCACGGTTCCAAAGAAAGACGGAGGGCTTCGGCCTATAATGGACCTCAGACATTTAAACAAATTTATCAAACCAAAAAAATTTCGCATGATTACATTGGCCCAGATCCTACCACTCCTAAAACGTCATCGGTGGTTCACTTTGGTGGACCTAAAGGACGCTTACTTTCACATTCCAATACACCCCGCTCATCGCAAGTATTTGAGATTTATTATAGGACAAAAGGCATATCAGTTTTCAGTCCTTCCCTTTGGCCTCCGGACGGCGCCAAGGGTCTTTACAAAATGTATGGCGGCGGTTTGTGCCCACCTCAGATCACAGAACGTCGAACTGTACCCTTACCTCGACGATTGGCTAATCGTCTCTCCATCCCGGTCGCGAGCGCTCTCCGATGTCGACAACGTCACGTCCTGTCTCACCAACCTAGGCCTGCAAATAAACAAAGAAAAGTCCATTTTTCGCCCAACGCAGAGGATTCAATTTATAGGGGTGGTCTTAGACTCCACCGTCGGACGGGCATTCCTGCCCACGAACCGTATACAAACCATTGTGTCTCTTGCATCTCGCCTTCGCCGGAGAACACGGGCTACAGCATTCACAGTACTGCGCCTACTAGGCTTCATGGCTTCGGCGGTGTTCGTTGTCCGTTGGGCTCGCCTCCACATGCGCCCGCTGCAGCAGGTGCTCCTCCAGCATTACCGCCCTCATCTAAATCCCAGGAAAATAATACTTACGATGCCGTTATCTCTCCGGTCGTCCCTCCGTTGGTGGTCGTCGGCACTTCATCTGTCTCGAGGCATGCCTTTTCACCAGAAAGGTCCCACTCGAGTCGTCACTACCGATGCATCTCTAGAAGGATGGGGAGCTCACTTCAACGACCTGAAAATTCAGGGAAAATGGACCCAGTCAGAGGCTCAACTCCATATAAATCTCCTGGAGTTTCTCGCAGTAAAGCGAGCGTTGCACGCTTTCTTACCACACCTGCATGGACAGCATGTTCGCATCCTGTCAGACAATACCACTGTGGTGTGGTACGTCAACAAAGAAGGCGGCACACGGTCTCCTCGCCTACTAAGTATGGCATTGGAAATTCTTCATTGGGCCATTCGCAGGACCATCTCTCTATCTGCGCTTCACATTGCAGGTACAGACAATGTCAAGGCGGATGCGCTCAGTCGAGAGTTCACAGACACCCACGAGTGGGAATTGTCTCCAGACGTTCTGAAACGCCTCTTTGCGAGATGGGGGACGCCATCGATAGACCTGTTTGCGACTTCTGCAAATGCCGTTTGCCAGGGCTACTGTTCTCGGGCGGGGATTGGACCTGCATCACTAGGAGATGCATTCCAGTGGGACTGGTCCAAAGGCTTCCTGTATATGTTCCCCCCGTTCCCGCTTATTGCAAAGACGGTGGCCAGGGCCAGCAGATGTACTTTGGACGCGATTCTAGTGACCCCGTGGTGGCCGAGACAGCACTGGTTCACCACCCTCTCTCGCCTGGCAGGACAACAATGGTGGCGTCTGCCCAGCATACCGCACCTGCTATCAAAGGAGGCAGGAGCTATCCTGCACCCGGATCTCCGGTCATTGCACCTCACAGCGTGGAGGATCCAACGAATTGGAGATCCCTAACTATGCCTCCGGAGCTACGTTCCGTTTTCGAGGCCTCTATCAAACTGTCTACTAGAGCTTCGTACACTAGAAAATGGAACCGCTTTTCGAAATTTGCTAATGAGAAGGGGTTCCCGGCCCACGATGGCCCCATAAAGGGGATCATCGACTTTTTATACTCTCTTCATAAAGAGGGTCTGAAACCCTCGTCTATCAAGGTGTACCTAGCGGCCATTTCAGGGCAGCATGATAAAATAAATGGCTACACGGTCTTTGCTCACCCGGTAGCTAAAACTTTTATGAAGGGCTTACGCCACATGTTCCCACCAATTCGCCAGATTATTCCTCAGTGGAGCTTATCAGTGGTGTTGACGGCGTTAACGTCAAAGCCGTTTGAGCCATTGGCTACGGTAGACCTTCGTCTCCTAACGTTCAAGGCCATATTTTTAGTGGCTATAACATCTGCTAGGCGCGCTTCGGAATTAGCGGCGCTAATGGTGGGACCGCCTTATACTCAGTTTTTTAGAGACAAGGTTGTGTTACGTCCTGGCCCCTCGTTTGTCCCTAAAGTTTCTTCCACGTTCCACATTAACCAGGACATCGTTCTTCCAACATTTTTTAAGGCGTCTACGGACCCCCTTTGCTCAACGTTACACGCCTTGGATGTTCGGCGTACGTTAGCTTTCTATAAGAAACGGACGGAGTCGATCCGAAAAACTGATAACCTGTTTATATGTTATGGGGGTAAATCTAAGGGGATGGCAGTTTCTCCCCAACGTCTAGCTCATTGGATTGTTGACACTATCGTCCTTGCTTATCAAATTCTTGGGAAGCAGCCCCCTGTTTCGTTCACAGCGCATTCGACAAGGGGACAAGCCACGTCAACGGCTCTGATCCATGGAGCCACTGTTCCAGACATTTGCAGGGCGGCAACATGGTCGAGCGCTTCAACCTTTGTGAGGCACTACAGGCTGGACGTCAGGGCGGCACGCGATGCTTCTTTTGGCCGAGCAGTCCTGTCTTCTATTTGTCAGTGATTCACCAGCGTGCATACCCTCCTCCGGTAAGTTTGGCTAATTACTCGCCCATATGTGTGATGCACAGAGACCACGAAGAAGAAATGCAGGTTGCTTACCTGTAACTGTAGTTCTTCGAGTGGTCATCTGTGCATTCACACAACCCACCCGCCATCCCCTCTTTGCAACGCTATGGTGTACGCAGGAGGTTCTTAGGCGCATATGCTTCAAATCTATTGCCTTAGTACGAGGCCATACGCGGTCTCAGAGAACTGAGGTAAGGCGGGACCCGGAGCATGCGCAATGGATGGTGGGGGAGGGGTTCCCGCCAAAAAGCACTAAGCTAGCTAGTGAAGTTTCCCGATTGGGGCTCGGCGCCGGCGCAGAGCCCATATGTGTGATGCACAGATGACCACTCGAAGAACTACAGTTACAGGTAAGCAGCCTGCATTTCCCTCTGTGGGTAGGTGTTTTCATTCCCAAAGAAGCAGGCTAAAATGTTACTAGCTGCTTGGACTGAAATCCTTAGCAGTTGTTTGTTTGGCAGTGTGGCTGCAGCCCCTCTGCAACCCCTTGTGTAGAATAACAAACACACAACACGGAAAGGGAAGCTTGAAACCTGTGCTTGAAGAGTGGGACCAGGCCCTCATTGTAGACAGGGGGTGGGTGGGAGAGGTTTGAAAGGCAAAAGGGGGCTTTGAACCGGAGGCAAAAGGCAGCAGGATTTGAGCCCACATCGTCTCAGTATTTGTGTACAAACGCTAGTACTGAGCAAAGTTGTTGGTCCCAAGCAAAGTTTTTGTATTTTATAGCTGCTTCGAGTGTCTCCTAACTGCTTGGCTGACAGAGCTGCTGAAGCATGGCTCCTAAGGCTGTCTATGGAGTAGGGAGTGTCTGATTCAAATCTTGCAGCCCCCAAGAACTCACAGTACCCCAATTTTAAATGTGATAGCACACTAGCCAGACAATTACCTGTGCCGTAGTGTACATACCTGGTGTCTTGTTTGAGCTGTGATACCTGGCTTGCGCGTGTATGTTTCATTTCCTAACTGCCCTAGCTCTTACATTGGTATGCCTGGTGCAGAAATAACTTTTCAATTTGCTTGCAAAAAAGGTCTATTAGATCCCTTTGGTGTTGTTTCTAGTCTGGAGGCCAAAGATGGAAGGAGATCTGTTTTTGGGTGGGTCCCAAGGCTTAAAATGCATCTGAAACACCATCATGAGGCAACTACCAAATGGGGCTCATAGAGTTGAGGGATTCCAGCACTCCCCCTGTCCTGGTTTGCCTGGGGTGGGAGCAGTGCCCACGTTCTGGTCTCTGTCCCTATTTTTGTTTCCTATCTTTGCCTCTTATCTTTATGTTTTGTCTCTTATCTTTGTGTTTTGGAGATGCTGCCCTGTTAAAAGGTTGTTAGCCTGATTTGCTAGTATCTTTTTTCACCGTCCAGCTCTGTCCCCACACATACAGTTTCTAGAAATCCCATTGTTCCGCTGGGAGCGGGTGCATTTTGTCTCGAGCACACTGGCCTGTCAGTGCGTGCACATTCCCACGAAGGGCCCCTGGAGCAGGGCAGCTGCTGAGCTGTGTTTGTAACATTTATCTTTCGCCACAAGAACCAACACCCTCTTGGCTTTTAGGTCGGCAGAAGACCTGCAACCAGGCAGGCAGTGAACAGTCTCAGCCATGTATCATCTCCGTGATTGTGAGGCTCACAAAATGATTCTTGGGTCGAGAATCAAGGTGTTAACAAGTGTGTCATTGTGTTCATCTGTGCAGTGTTGGAAGGTATGCCAGGGAGCAGATTCAAAGGAGGAGGGAGACCATCCCCACCCCCACCCCCAATCCAGCTCTTGGCCAACCTCAGCACCCCTCTGAAATGATGCAGAGAGCGCCACCTGGTGTGAAGCACCAGTCACTGTGGCTGTTGTCCTTGCAGGTAGAATTGCAGGTGCCAGGGATGCTCCCTTGGCAGCTTTTTAAAGAACAAAAGTGGGTGATGGTGATTGGGAGTGGAGGAAGAACAGTTGGGAGGGGTGCTTAACTGTTTGCCCCACCGGCTGTTTTTTGGCTCCAAATTGTCCTCAGTTCTCCCCTGCCCATGAATTGCCGATGTAAAAATGTGTTTGAAATCCTGAAAGAGGGAAATTGGTGGGGTGGGGGAGATGATTTGCAGTCAGGATGTGGCCGGAGTGCCTGTGCATGTGCACGGAGGGGGGGGGCATTAAGCACCCATCCATCCCAGCAAGTATTTCTGTGCTCCTGAACAACCTTCCCCAGAGCTTCCATCCTTTAGGATGCCAAGGGAGTGGCATGGGCATCTCCTTTGGCTCCTGGCCATTTATTCTGCCTGAATCATAGCCCACCCTGGACTAGAGCAAAAAGCAGCGTGTCCCAGTTGTCTGCAAATGTGGGGATAGTAACGAATGGTCCATTAATCCCCCCCCATTCTTGGCTTCTGAGAGGCTTGCAAAGTGATAAGTGGTGTGGACAGAACGAACGGAGAGCATTTGTCCTTCTCTTTCTCCAAATAATAGTCCATCTTGGAGTCACCCAGTGGTGCTGATCAGCAGTAAATTGGGAACAGGCAAAAGGAGGGTTGACCGAAGACTTGGCGCAGTGCAAAGTGCACATGAAAGCCTTCTCTAGTCCCAGCAGCTGGAGAGGGGTCTTAAGGCTCTTCGGCAGCTGATAGCTTTGCCTCACATGGCTTTTGAAAATTTGGTGGAGGGGGCAGGCAGAGGAGGATGAGGAGGAAAGGTCTATCAACAGGAACTGACCATGATGGCTAGATTGAACCTCCATGTACAGCTGAAGTATACCTCTGAGTGCCAGTATCCCTCTACAATTCTGGGTGGCGCACAGGGAAGGGCTGTTGCCTTCATGCCCTGTGTGAGGGCTTGCTGGGGGCTGCTTCTTGGATTGTTTCACAAAAATTGCCCTGAAGCTGGATCAGACCAAAGGCGTCTTGGCACACATTGTAGCCAACAGTGGCCAACCAGAGCAAGGAGGAGATAGCTGCTCCCTGTTATTTCAGGATTGAGCCCCCAGTCTGATCTCCGTCTCCCATTATGGAAATCCTCTCCTCCGTGGCTGAGTCTCCACCATCGGGGTGCCCTGGAACAGAATGCCTTAGGCAGGGGGTGCTGTGGAATCTCAAGCTCTAAAGGCCTTGAAGAACTGGTTGGATGAGCAATGGGGTCCTCCTGGTCCAGGGAATCATGTGACACCAGAGGCCAATCCAGTTCCACAGAGACTCAGGTTCTCCTGCCTACATTATTGCTGAGGGAAGGAGGGGGGCAGCCAAGTTCTCCTACCCGCTTGCGTCCTTGCCCTCCATCTGCCCGAAGGGGAAGGGGAAGCGCCTCTTTCATTGCTAAATTCCTTTGAAAGGACCCTCCTCCACCGCCCCATTCTGAGCACCTTATACTATTTGTTTACAGAACTTCTCACAACACAGCTGTGCTGAGGAGAGGAAGGCCTTGTGGCTGAAGGGGACTGCTTGTCGCACACTCACACCCTGCCCTTTCCCCTGCACAGAATGAGCTGCTCAGCCCTCCCCAAAACCAGCCTGTGCTGCAAAGAGAGAATGGAAGACAAGGCCTGCCAATGGGGCATCCCTCCCTCCTTCCTGCACAAAGCTTCCGGGCCAGATTCAAAGTGCTGGTAGTAATGTTCAAAGCCCTAAACGGCTTGGGGCCAGGTTATCTGAAGGAACGCTTCCTCCCATATGTACCTGCCCAGACCCTAAGATCATCTTCAGGGGTCCTTCTCCTGAGCCCCTGCCAAAGGAAGTGAGGTAGGTGGCTACCAGGAGGAGGGCCCTCTCTGCTGTGGCACCCTGGCTGTGGAATGAGCTCTCTAGAGAAGTTTGCCTGGCACCTACATTATACTCCTTTAGATGCCAGGTGAAAACCTTTTTATTTTCTCAGTATTTTAACAGTTCATCAGTTTAATTTTTAACTTTTCTGTTTAACTTTGTATTTTAAATCTGTATTAATTTCTACATGGCTGCTCAGTTTTATCCGGGTTGTTCTTTTACACTGTATTTTATATTATGTTTTTATACTGTTGTTTGTTTTATATTTGAATGGTTTTTATGGTTTTAATTTTTGTAAACCGCCCAGAGAGCTTCAACTATTGGGCGGTATAAAAATGCAATAAATAAATAAATAAATTGAACGTTGCGTGTCCACCTGTGCATGGCTGTTTCCACCCATGGCTCCTTATGACCCATGGCGCGAGTAGCCATTGCTTCAAGAACGTAAATTGAGGCTGTGTGCCAAGAAACCCATGGTGGAGAAGTCAAGGAAGTTCTGTACCTGCATGCAGGTGCATTTGTTGCTCAGTTTGAAGGGATGGGCTCTCACTGAGCAGGGCAGCACTTCTGTTCTTTGGATATAGCTTTCATGCCCTCCAGCACTTCACAGATGGAGATAGGACACCCTGATAACATCCATGTTCCAAGGAGGATCGCTGCCCAGTTGCTTATTGCCACCTCTTGCCCACTACTGAACGCTTGAGTCCCTGCTCCGCCATATGTTGAATTTGTTTCTGTTCAATAGCCTGGCCTCCACAAATTTAAACTCCAGTAGGGTTTTCTTTTTTGGATTAAAAATACGCTAGAGTTTCCCTCTAATCGGCTATCAGCGGTTCGTGTGTTTGCATTGCCATCCGCTCATAGTTTTAACTACCCCTAAAGAAGGATGACTCCAGCAAGGTACACTCAACGTGTTAGTAAGGCATCCTAAATAGGGACAGTGCTTCTGCAAGGGGTGGGTATCTGCTATGGATTCCTCCTCCTCCCCACACCAAAATGTAAACCCACACAAGCTATTTGTGTCATCACTTTTTTAGTACAAATCACGCAGAAGTCAGCAGGTGTAGAAATAACCTTCTGATTTCTGGTTTCCCACAGGAGGTGAGCCTGCTTAGTCTTTCTGCTGTACAAAAAAAGAAAAGTTAAAGTTAGAACCTTGCTTCTATTTTTAAACTTCTCATACTGTGCCATTGAATCTTGCCACATTGTTGGTTTAATTTGTTAATTAAGGCAGTCTGCTTCCTGAAATGAGGGGGTGGGTAAGGGTGGATGGATGGTGGTGCTGAGTCATCCTTGGTGCTGGGTCAATGTTGCTGACTCAGGAAAGTCCAGCTGGGCCCTAGTCAGCTGAAGAAGGCACCACAGAAAGCTTAAGACCCTCCTGGTCTGTGAGTAATTCTGAGTCATCTGTGCCCTGTAGAAGGGCCGGATGTAAATATGCTCATTACTCCACTATGTAAAAGACCCCTGCTGTTCTCTGAAGAACATCCGAAACAGCCTCCAGTGTTTCAGTTTGACAATATCCCTTCCCTCCCTCCCACCCACGCCAGTGGATTTCCTGCCTTTTGCTGAGATTTGTGGATGCGCCCGCTCGGTTTTGCAGCCAGCATTTTTTTTAGCAATGTGGTGATAGACCTTCCTAGCAAGTTTGAAGCCCCTTTGCTCATGTTGGCTTGGTGTCCCCATGGGCAGTTCCTCTTTTTCCTTGCCTGTCCCCAAGGGGCCATAGCTTATTGGTGGGGCCATAGCTCAGGGCGATAGAACACACACTGTTTTGACAATAGTGGCCTAGATGGATCCATGGACTGACTCAGTATAAGGCAGCTTCCTATGTTCCCCACAAGCCCTCTTCGCCTTTTACGTATCAGAAAACTCTAATAAATCCAGGCCCCTAGGGATGGGGGTGAAGCAACATCTCATCCCACAGCCTGAGTCCTTACCACCACCACCACCAGCTTGAAACAGACAAAGAATCTAGTGACTGAACACTTTCCAAAGCTCGGGGAAGAATTCTCTCCCCCATAGCCAAGTGTGCTGGGGCATGTGCTTAGCATAGGGGGCTAAAGGGGCCCCAGCTATTGCCCAGAGCTACAAGGAGAAGAGGAGGCCATTAGAGAGTCTCTGCCATTCTGGGAGGCTTGGCCCCCTTGGCATGCTCCATCTTAATGGTGACAAGTGTGGGGAAATCAGGGCTGGGAAGGGGTGGCCAGCGGGGCAAAATGGCCATGCTGGTGGCAGGCTAGGGGCACTCAGTGGCTCAATTCGGACGACACGATAGTCAATGGTGGGTTGACTAACCCTAACCCTCACGCTAACCCTAGGGGGCACGCCTCCCACAACATGGTAATAAATAATTAACTGTGGTGTGGATGAGGATCAGCGCTGAGTTGACTATGGCAGCATTTGGATGACACAATAGTCAAAACAACTGACGATTGTTTCCCCCACACCAGTTGTTTATTGTGTCGTCCGAATTCAGCCATTCTCTCTGTGTCCCAGCCCTCTCTGGAAACAGCACCTGGAGTAGCTCTTTTGCATGGGGATGGGAAATCCATGCCGAGGAGTCGTAACCTCAACACAGGGCATCTCAGTTCTTTAAAGCGATTGGATTGTGTGGAGCAGAAATGAAATTAAGCTCTGTGAATCTTTTTCCGGACCACTGGGGCCTCGTGCAAGTTGCCCTCTCCCCTCCCCCCATTCCATCCCAGTGTGTGCACTGGGGGGGGGCACAGAATGCTGGAAGGTGGGAGGAGAAGGCTTGCCAATTAATTAGGCAGATCGTGCTGCCATGGTTTCCCTTATCTCCATGAGTAAAGAGGTCTAGAAAATTGTTTTTTAAATGTTTCTAGTGCACATTTAGGCAAATGCTTGCACCGTGCACAGCCCACTGTTCCACACAGGCTCCAGCAGCCAGTAGGGTTACTTGTAACTGTTATTGTACATTGTTGAAATGGATGTTGAACCAAGGGAGCAAAGACCTTCAAGGCTTCTCAATTAGGAGAGGACGGGCTAAGGTGGTGACTACTGCTTACCATGTTTCTGCCCTGCCTTTCCACCAAAATGGTTGATCTCCAAAGCAGGTTGCCCTGGGTAGGGTCCCTGCTGGTGATCCTGCTCCTGGCAGCCTGCCCTGATGTACAGCAGCCCTCCAGCAAATAGCTCTTCTGCCTCACTGGCTGCCTGATGCATGTTGAACTGGAGGGAGCCTCAGGCAGTAAGCAATGGTCCCTCCCCTGCGATGGGCTGAAAGTTCTACACCTAGGGAAAAGAAACCAAATGCACAGTTACAAGATGGGGGATACTTGGCTCAGCAATACTGCAAGCGAGAAGGATCTTGGAATTGTTGTAGGTCACAAGCTGAATATGAGCCAACAGTGTGATGTGGCTGCAAAAAAAGCAAATGCTATTTTGGACTGCATTAATAGAAATATAGCTTCCAAATCATGCGAGGTACTGGTTCCCCTCTATTCGGCACTGGTTAGGCCCCATCTTGAGTATTGTGTACAGTTCTGGGCACCACACTTCAAGAAGGATGCAGACAAGCTGGAGCGTGTTCAGAGGAGGGCAATGAGGATGATTGGGGATCTGGAAACAAAGCCCTATGAGGAGAGACTGAAAGAACTGGGCATGTTTAGCCTGGAGATGAGAAGACTGAGGGGAGACAGAATAGCACTCTTGCAATACTTGAAAGGTTGTCACACAGAGGAGGACCAAGATCTCTTCTCGATCATCCTAGAGTGCAGGGCGTGGAATAATGGGCTCAAGTTACTGGAAGCCAGATTCCGAAAATTTCCTGACTGTTAGAGCAGTACGACAATCTAACCGATTGCCTAGGGAGGTTGTGGGCTCTCCCACAGAGAGGCAGCTGGACAGCCATCTGTCAGGGATGCTTTGAGGTGGATTCCTGCATTGAGCAGGGGGTTGGACTCGATGGCCTTAGAGGCCCCTTCCAACTCTACTTTTCTATGATTCTTGTGCAGAAGCAAACTGGCAACCAGCGAAGATGGCACAATGTCCTACTGGAGTGATGTGATCTGACCTGTGCAGCAGGATGGGGTGGGGGGAACACAAGCCTTTCTTCCTGTTCTTGGTTTCTACATTTGGGGTGGGGTGGCGAGCACCTTTTCCAGTGCTTGACATGCTCACACACCCCCTCACATTACACAGATGAAAATGGGGATGTTCTTGGAACAGCACCCACATGATCAGCCTGAGGAACATTACCTAATCTCATGTGCTCTGCAGGCAGCAGCCCTTACTGATGCAAAGAACAGAAGTGGGCTCTGTGTGTCTTCGTGTTAAATAGATGGGACAAAATGACTGCAACAGGTTATGAAAACCTGATCGTGGCCACTGCAGTGTGTGAAATGGCAGCCTGCACACTGCAGGCTGCCTTTAGTGTTCATGTGCAAGTCTGCCTGCCTGCCTGCCTGCCTGGGCACCCACCCCCACTTGGTTTGAACACCTGGAACGACAGGCTGGGCACTGAGCCCTGTCGCATGACGATGTCAGCACCTCACTTTTCCTGGACAAGGCATCCCCAACAGTCAAGGACGGGGATTCAGACTGCTGGCCCATCTAGTTCCACATTGCCTTACTAACTAGCAGGGCTCTCATCTCCAGGGGGCTTTCCAAGGCCCACCATGAGATGTCGGGGATCGAGGCTGCAACCTTACACACACTTATGGGGAATTGGCCCTAACCCCAACCCCATTGGACTCAGCAGGATTTTCTTCTGACCAGACACGAAGGGGATGGTCCTGTGAACCCACCTGCTGAGCTATGGCCTGTACCAGTTGCAGGAGTGGATATGCCGCCACCTGAAGCACTGCATTCCCAGTTGGTGTTGCCTGCCTGGTTTTGCCCTTGAGCAGAGAGTTTTGTCCTCTGGTCAGATTAGATGGCAAGACTTGACAGTTCCACAGGAACGCCAGCAGCAAGCCTCTGATGTACCTGTTGCACCTAGCAGGCACCTGTTATTCTTCCAGCAGCCTATGAGGAGCATTATTTTTAGTCACTAGCAAAACCAATCTGGCCTATTTCAGGTGAAAACGGCTCCCGGGCCTCTGAACATCCACAGAGGTACCTAGTGGGCATATTGAGGCGGCAGCAGCAGCTCTGTTTCTCCTGCCCTTCCTCCCAAGGAGCCAATCTGAGCAGCAGGCATGGTTCTCCCCAAATCTCCTGTGTTATCCTCTGAGGTAGGTTAGGCTGAGGGAGAGAGAGAAATTGACCCAAGCCTACCCATGGAGCTTCATGGGTGACCAGAGATTTGAGGCGGGGTCTCCCTGTCCCAAACAGTATTTACACCATGCTGGATCCTCACAATTTGGCTTTGAAACCAGGAACTGTTCCAGGGGCTGGGGGCTTTGCCTTGTAAAGTGGAAAGCAAGAGACTGTAGAAACTCAGCATCTCCTTTTGGAACACTGCAGACCTCAGGAGATACTTTTGTGGCTTCCCAGTTGTCACCTTGGACATAAACTATTGATGTGATATTTCCGATGGTGTGAAAACTACAGAGTGAATGTGCACGTAGTGGCCGGCTGTAGCAAAATGATGTACTTGGATCGTAGCACTTCAGAAGGGCGTTTTGGGATGCTCCCTAGCGAATACAAATGTCCCTGCAGGTAGAAAACTGCTGTTGTGCTGCTTTTATGCATTTGGGCAGGTTTTCTTGTTACCTGGAAAAAGTGGTGTGTCTCTCTCTCCCCCGTCTAACACTACATGTCATTTGAAATGCTACGTTTCTCAGGAGGATTCTGCCATGTGATTCTGTTTGAATGTGTCGCAGAATTCTAACAGGTAGCCAGACAGGTTTCCTGAGGGACAGTCAGCCGTCCAGCTTGCCCCTTGAAATGATAACGGTGGAATGCCTACCTGTGAGTAAATCTGTGTGAATGGGGACACCCTCCCACACACACACATGCCGTTCCCCTCACACAATGCAGCAGAATTGATTATGGAAATTATGGATGGAGAGAAGGGGGACAGGGCTGTCAGTGAAGCTCCACAGTCAGAGGCAGCGTCCCTCTCAATCCCAACTGCTCAGGATTGAGCAGCAGGGGATTGTCCTGTCCAAGGGCTCCGGAAGCCTCTAGTTGGCCACTCTGGAACCAAGGCACTGGCCTAGATGGACTCCTTTCACTCCAGTCTGCCGGAGTGTTTCTTAGCAGGGCATCTGCAGCGGGCTGGGCTGGGGCATATGGAGGCAGGCCTGGCTTTGCTAGTCCCTCAGTTTGCCTACCAGGGGGAGGGTCTCGTCTCCCTCTTTGCTCAGAGATTGAGTAGCAAAGTGAAACTTGAGTGCCATCTTCTGGCTAGCAGAGATCACTGCACGAGAGAAAGACAGAGCCAGCTATGGTAGGAAAAGGCTACAAACTGTCAAATCACACAGCATCAGCATCTTTCTTCTATTTTATTTGGTGGATTCATGGCCTGCCTCTCCCCCCCCCCCCTAAAAAAAGGCCAAGAGAGCTTGAGCTTGCAAAAGATATATGAAAAACTAAAATATGTACTAAAATAAATTGTGCAAAAGAACTGGAACATCGCAGCGGTTGAAATGAAATCCTGGATAAACTCGATTGAAAAGCAGAGAATATTAAAACACAAAATACTGTAAAGCTGTGAGTGAAAAGCCTCGGAAGTGAGGGAGAAGGGCCGGTCCCTGCCTGCTGGGTCTCAGCAGAGAGGCGGGCCCAGAGAGATGAGTCTTGCTGACTTGCTTGTATACCCTGGGTTATGGGTAACTCCCTTAACACTCTTTTGGGGGCTGTTGGGCACGTTTGTAACTTTGAGAGTGTGTTGTGGGCACTGTCACAAAATCGATGCCATGGAGGGGGCATGGCCAGTCACAAAGCACTTATTTCCCAGAAGGCAAAGGGGCAAGGCTAAAAGAAAAGTCACTTGCCCAAGAATCTTAAGTCTGAGGCAGAGCTGCAAAATAAAACTGCTCTTTTGAACCCAAATAAAGATAGCGATGGGGTGGGGAGAGCACCTTGCTTTGCAGCGTGCCAGCCTCCCATGTAAAAAATAATTTTAAAATATTAAATAATAATAATAAAAAAACCAGGAGGGACAGGGAGCCTGGCAGTTGCCAAGAAAGATGTTCTTGGGCACCTTGTTTCTCATGGGCACCACATAAGAGACTCCAGGGCTACAGGGATCCTCTCCATTGCCACATTGCCCCTGGACATGGGGGTACCACGTCATTCCCAGTAATCTCTCCGTTGGAAGCTGCCTTTAGACCACGTCAGGTCCCTGTTCCATCCATCCACTCTGACTGGCAACAGTGGCTTCTCCATTTTGGTGGCAGGATTCAGCAGCGTGGACAGCCCCTTGAGAGTTCTGGCTGGATCTGATTAAAATGCAGAACGGAATTACAGCCCGCCTCTATTGGTACGCACCATTTAAACCGAGCTTCAGAACTTTTAGTTCTTCCCCTCAGCCGCTAGAGGGCATCACAACGACTAAACCAAATTATTAACCTCTTTCAGCTCATATACTGAAAGATGCATAGGCTAACACAGAGTAATTTCAAAATATATTTGGAGCTAAACATTTCAGCTCCCGCCCTTATAGGTACCTATGATATTAACTGGATACCAAGAGTGGCAGTTTGGAATACTGAGGGGCCAAAAAAAGACCCTAAGGAGAAAAAGACAAAGGTATGAGTGGTATAAAGCTTATGAATTGTCCTCCAGGTTAAGGCCTCCGGGACTAGGAGTTCTGAGTCTGTAGATCCAGAGGGTTCCCTTTCTGTCAAACATGTCCATATACTTTGTTAGTTCCATTGGAAGCAATTGTAAATCTGAGGGACTATGTGCAGGTGAGTTAAGGTGAGTTAAGATGTCTTGCAACAGGCTGCTCTAGTTTTTTGGTAAGAATTTGTAGTTATGGAATCTTGTTCTTAGGTACATTGTGGATTTTTTTCCATTTTGCATACAAATCCTTTTTTAAATTATTCAATTCAATCACATTCGTGGAAGTGCATGTTAGTAACTGTTCTCCTAAGATAATTAGTTTCTTGCAGGTAGTTTCTGGGTTGCAAATCTGTTGTTTAAGTGTTGCTTCAACTAACAATTTACCCAAATCGAGTAGTTTTCGGAATGCGATACAAAGTGGTGAGTTAATGGCTTCTGTTCAATTCCTTTCCTAATTATGCCTCACATGGAGTTGGCCTTTTTCGCAGCTGCTGCACACTAAATTGACATTTTCATTGAGCTCTCCACCACATCCCCAAGATCGATCAGACACCACTAGCTCAGATCCCATCTGTTTATACTTGGTTGGGATTATTTGCCCCAAGGAGCATCGCTTTACACTTTGCTTACATTGAACCGCATTTGTCACTTGGATGCCCATTCTCCCAGTTTGGAGAGGTCCTTTTGGAACGCCTTGCAAGTTAAGGTAAAAGTGGGAATCCGTAGGTTTACAATATAAGTCTGTGACAATTTGGTGGTTTTCAATGGTTAAGAGGACATCCAGGAAGGGTAATTTTGCATTTCTAGTTGTGGAGTTACTGGTAAACTTTATTGCTGAGTGGGTAGTGTTGATGAAATTAGTAAAGTTCTCCAACCTATCCCTTCTATAGTCCCAGATAACAAAGCTTATGAGTTGTCATCTATGTAACGTCACTTGTTGGTGGAGGCTGTGCCAAAAGTTTCTTTGAGTCATCCCATAAATAGATTGGCATATGATGGGGCCATCTGTGTTCCCATTACTGTACGTTGGAGTTGTAAATAGTTATTGTTATTGAACATGACATTGTAGCAAGTGACTACCAACTTAGCCAGGGAGGTTAAGACTGCAGTACTGGGTTCGTTAGAGGTTCTGCTGTTTATATACAGACGTATATTAAGGCGGAGAGGCCATATTTTTGGTGTGTGTGTGTGTATATATATATATGCTTAAAGTCATGCTTTAAAGTCATGGCAGTCAAGCTCACATATATATTTGTGTGTGTGTGTGTGTGTGTGTGTGTGTGAGAGAGAGAGAGAGAGAGAGAGAGAGAGAGAGAGAGACTGAAAGAGCTTGACTGCTATGACTTTAAAGCATTTTCTGATAACATACAGACATCAAACAGGGAATATGAATCTGTGTTACTGGGCTGACAAATGGCAAATAGAAATATAAAGGAAGAGCTGTCAACAAACAAATATGCATAGAACAAGACGGGACATTGCAGATCAAAAAGAAAGAATGTCTAGGATGACGCTGGTTAGAAAACAACGCTTCTTTGAAAATGTGGTTAATGAGAAGGAAATGATTGTGGTAAAGCAGCACAGCAACATCCCAAGAACTGTGCAGCTGGATCAGACCAAGACCCATCTAGTCCGAGGATGAATGACTTTACTTGTGGGTGGTCAAAGATACAGAGGCAAGGATGCGATGTGCTGAGGATCACATGACTGTTCGAGGATTATGCCTGGGCTATGCACCGCCAGGAACACACTTTTGGGCACGAGGCATGTCTGACTGCACCAGATCTGGAGATCTTTGTAAGAATTAGGGATGCTTAAAGCTGTTGAATGCCCTTTCTGACATAGCTTCTGTAGGGCGGACTCTGATTTCATTTCAGTGCCAGGCATAGGCGTTTTTATCGGATTGGCCATTCTGGGTAGCCCGTACCCTGAGAGGTGGCTTTCTTACTCTGCCAGACTCCATCTGGTCTGGTCTGGTCTGCACCTCCTCTGTGTGTGTGTGTGTGAATACATCTCCAAGAGAGGTAGGATTAACTGGAGGTGGCAGCCCTTCTCACACAGTCAAATGTGTTGACCTGTGTCAAGGAGGAGGAGGAAGTGGATCCATACCAAACCTCCCCAGGACCCACAGGCGCTTGCTTTCCTAGCAGGCCCCCTAGTTGGAGGAGGCAGCGGGTACAACCTGCTGGCCCAGCAAGCTGGGAACTGCACACCGTGCCCACTGCCCAGGCACTGCCTGGCTCTGAGATGGAAGGCAGTCTAGGTCTCCCAGGGGAGGGGAATCCACCTTATAAAGCACCTTTCTTCACTATTGGAAAAATAGTTGTGCTCGTTGGATGTCTGCTGTGTTCTGGCATTCTAGTTTAACAGAATGAATGCCTTCTGCAGCCCCTTGAGACTCTTTGTTTGCTACACAGGGCCACACCATGGGCAGTTGGTGTCCCCACAGAGGTTCGCAGAATGGGTGTCTGCCCCCATACTCCTTTTTTGCCACCCTCGGTAGTTTGAAGCCACTCTACTCAAGCAGTGCCATCCTTTGCCGCCCTTGAGGTGAATTCCTGTTCTGGATCTCTGCCAGGCAGCGACATGGGCCCAACCGGCAACGTTAATTTGCTACTACATACTCGATACGAGGGCAAAGGCAGGCGTTGCTTTTGGTTGAGTGTCCCTCTCTTTCGTTTTGGTATGACATCTACCCACCTCCAGTGAGTGAGCTTGGTGGTTACCGTTATGTGTGAGTCACAAAGATGACGCTGAAGAAGGATAGGTTGCTTACCTGTAGCTGTAGTTCTTCAAGTGGTCATCACTGTACTCACACAATTTACCCTCCTTCACACTTGTGATGCCTCGCTAAACTTCATCCTACCTCTGCAGCGGACTGAACGGAGTGGCTGGGGCCTTGCCCTGGAGCATGTGCAAGGGAAGGCAGAGGGACAGGCTCATGCCCTAATTCAGCTGTAGAATGTACTGAATGCTGCTCTGTGCAGTTGCAGGACCCAGATGTCTTGAGTACACAGCTGACCACTCAAAGAACTACAGTTCCAGGTAAGCAACTCATGAGAATGTGGGTAGTAGTTTGGTGCACGAGTGTTAGAAAGGGATTCCAAAGAGACGCACCTGTTACTTGTAGATACAAGAGTAGCAACAAGGAGAACCTTATGGCCCAGGATGAATAAGTGGCAGATTTGTCAGGAACATGGTGACAACATCAGTATTTACGTATTTTTTGGTAGCGAGCCTACACGGAGTTCAAAACGCTGAAAGCCATCCTTTTCTTGAAGGTAGGGATACACGTCAGGACTAGTAATGAATGCTGAGGTGCTGTATGCCAGAGGAGAGTTTGTCATTTCCAGCAAAGGTGAGACTTTTTTGTAAGATCCTGAGAAATATGACACTCTAGGGTGCTCAAATTAGAATAATTCAATGTGGGTTTAATCAAAATAGGGATTCAAGAACCAACTTGTCCTCACGGCCTCCCTGCTGACTTGAGCCCCATTGAATGCATGTTGCAGGTATTTTGTGGTGCAGTAACTAGGTCAGTTATTTTGGTTGCTCATTATTACTTGTGAAAAATGTATGCAGCAAGTGTAGTCTTAACATATGGGTAGCTGTCTTCATCATTTTTCCTATGGTTTTGAGTATGTGTCAAAATGGCATCCATTTGCCGAATGGGCCATCTTTCAGAAGTCCTGTGTCTTTGGACGTGCCATTTTGGAGTCTAATTACCATAGTGTGAAAATCTCTCTGTGCCAATTCTCAATCGCTTTACCTCAGAGCGGAGTCTGGATGGGACAATGGGTGGTGGCTCACTGCTTGCTTTGTGCCTAGCCCCGGTCAGCAGTGTGGGGCTCCAGCCCCAAGCAGGGAGCTTCAGTAAACATGGAGTTGTGATGCTGGGCCACGGGCAATCTAGAGAGCCAGCCGATGGAGGAAGTAGGGGGCAGGATTTGCCCTTAAGAATGGAAATGCAGGCAGGGAGGAGAAGGAAGGTTGCTGAATTTTCAGGGAAGTAAAGGCTGAGGGATGAGACCCTTTGCCTTTGCTGAACGTGGACCCACACTGCTAAAAAATGAAAAGTGTTTTCACAATTACAACCATTTCATGAGATTTAATTTTAATTAAAATTTAGGTTGGCTGCATTTACCACCTTCTTGTTTTCTTATCGTTTTGCACAACGCTGTTAATGAATTTCTCAAATGCAGAGTGTTCATTTTCAGTTGCTTCTCGTGATTCTGGTTGTTCTGATCCTTAAATTTATGTTCTTATTAGTTCATCATCCACATGATCAGGCAGAAGCTGCCTTCTTTTAGAACATAAGAATATCTTCAGTGGTGATGGTGGTGGTGGTGAGGAGAGCGGGGAGCCCTACTCTGTAGTTGTTGTGAATGACAGTAGCCAGAGATGAATTCCTCCTTGGCTTATTCCAGAAAACGGAGCACCAAGATCAGGTTTAAATGGCAACACTACATCTGACCAGTTGTTCTTGGGTAATGTGGGTGATGTGAAGAGATGTCCCTGGTGGAGAGGCACAGCCTCCCCAACAGGTGTGAGGAGAATCCAGCAGGCACATAAAGGGACTTGCACGATTAGGAGCTGGGTTCAACAACCCAATAGCAGCCAGGGCTTGACATTGACTATTTCCCAGGCTTCAGTGTTAAGGAGCTTCCTGTATGTCCATTGGGCTGCCCGTGTGGGTGGATCTTGGGAAGGATCATAGCAGTAGACAGGAGCTGGACTTGGGGAGCTGATGGGGGCCTTAGCCAGAGAATAAACTGGAGGCAGGAGCAGTATTTATTTATTTTATTCATTTGTTACATTTATCTCCCGCCTTTTCCTCCAAGGAACGCAAGGCGGCATACATAATCCTCCTCTCCATTTTATCCTCACAACAACAACCCTGTGAGGTAGGTTGGGCTGAGATCCTGTAAGTGACCCAGAGTCACCCAGTGAGCTTCCATGGCTGAGTGAGGACTGGAACCCGGATCTCCCGACTCCCAGTCCAGCACTGTAGCCACTACACCACACTGGCTCTCTCCAGAGTAACAATAAGCCTATTACTGTGCAAGTCTAAAAATTTCTTTCATCTGCGATACACTGCAGGGCCCAAATGGGAGTTTGATTAAGCGAGAATGTTGATTTATGGGATATTTATGTGTGCTGCTTTTAAATGTGTACCAAACGTGATTTTTGTTATGCTATTAGTTGCAGTACTGACTGTATATTTAATGTAAAGTACTAATGATGTAAGATGATAGAGCCCAAAACTGGGAGTGTAAACTAATAAGAATGACGGACCTATGCCTAATTCTATTTTAATTTTTTATCTTGTGCTTACTGATATGCTATAGTACTATTTGCATACCAAATGAGCTGTACAATTGGTCTGTTGACTGTAAATAAAGTTATGCTATGCTATGCCTGAACAAGAAGCTTTGAGAGGTACTTCCTGTTAAGGAAAGCCATGGCCATCCTGGGGAGGCAGAGGCAGTCCGTGATCTGGGTATCCATTCATTCCCAAGTTCCGGAGATGCCGTGAGATCCCAATCCTGGCATCGACAGCTCCAGGCATCTTTGCCCCCTGTGGCCCAAAGTGTTCCACTCTTGGCACTTCCTACTTCAGAGGAGGAGGAGAAGCAGCAGGCTGTTAACTGGGACCCACCAGGTTCAGGTTTTCATGCAGACGCGAAAAGATCTTCTGGGTGCGATTGATATTTCTGGCCTGGGGCCAGATTTCCCAAAGATTTGCCCCTTCTTTAAAATCCTGGAGTCCTTCTGTTGGTGTGCCAACCTTCAGAAGTTGCGGGGGGGGGGGGGCAACCGGGGATGCAGAGCCTCTTCTGTGGTGGCTCCCCAATTTTGAAATGCCTTCCGTTGAAATGTGGGCTTAGAGCAGCCCTTGGAACCTGCCTCAGTCGTGGCTCTGTCCCTAGTTAGGGCAGCCTTCCCGCTTCTTGGACCTGGCCTTGGGGCTTTATCCTGGTCCATTGAGGGGGCTCACTTTCATCTGGGCTGCACCATTTCAGATGGCAGATGTGTCGGCTGGCCTTGTGCAATGCCTCCTCCCCACAAAAAAAATCCCCTTGTGGCGTTGCCATTGCCCCCCCTCTTCCCTGACGGTCCTTGGGTTCCCTTGGTCCAGTCGCTTTCCCAGCCTAGCCTACCTCACAGGGTGGTTGTGAGGAAAAAATAGAGGCGTGAAAGAGCCACGCGGGTGGGGGAGAACCCTGTCCGAGGTGGTGGCAGCAGTAGAAGTGGGGGCTGATATCCACCAGTTGCTGGGGGACACCCAGTGGAGGCTGCTCTCGTGCTGCTCTTTGTGGGTTTCCCTTGGGGCCATCTGGTAGGCCACTGTGTGAACCGAATGCTGGACTAGATGGGCCTGTGTTCTGATTCAGCTTCAGGGCTCTTCATGCATGCTGCCTTGAACCCCTTGGAATACAAGTACAGGACGTAAATCAAATGCAAGCAGTTAAGCATATCAGGGAAAGGCTGACTGCTGTGCCAGTTACATTGGCGAGCCATGTTTTTTCCTGGGCTGATGTTAACCTGACCCTAGGCCATTTAAGAAGAATGTTTATATGTCTTGTAGGCGCTTTGTGGGGTGGGAACCAGGGTCGGGGCTTTTTCTGTGGTGGTGTTGCGGCAGACCCTTTTCCCTATCGCAGTCTGAAATGGAGAGTCCAGCTCCTCTTCACCACCTCTGTGAAGGCCCCATCTTCGTCTCTGCTTCCTCTGTGTAGCCCACCAGTCTGTGCATCTTCCTTCCCCGCCCCTTTCCATGCAGAAACAACCCAGCCGTACACAGCGGCTGCTGCAGAGTTTGAACGCAAGACAATAAATGCACATTGACGTTCCCATTGCGACTGGGGACGAAGGTGATCTGAAATTACTGGAAGAACACTCTGCCGCTCTGTTGGGTGATACTTGGTTACGCATGGTAATCAGTGCTTAAAAATTGGGAGGGGAAGAAAAACAGCTGTCTCTCTGGAGATCAAAAATGTTTCCGCAAAGTAGACCCCCCCCCCCATGGTTACATTTCTCAAATAGAAAGGATTGCATTTACATAAAGACGTCAGATATTATTGTTTTGCATTCTACCATTGATTGGACATTGACTTAGGCTGTTAATAATTAACCTGGGGGAAGTGGTGGTGTCCCTAATATTGGACTGCTTATAATAGCTGATTGAACTAGATTCCCTCCCCCACCGCTGGCTTGGTCTTTCTTCTTACCCAAAATTTCATGCAAGTTTACTTAGAAGTAAGTCCTATTGTACCGGGATTCATTCATTTTACAAGATCTGAAGTGCTAGCCCCCTGCAAAAATTGACAATTCTGTTTTGTAGGCCTTACAGTGTACAAGGAAACGTGTGTTTGGAGTTGCTTCCCCATGAGCATTCAACCAGGGAAAACCTGTTTTCCTTTGCTTTTTAGTGGGTTTTAATGAGGCTGATCCCTGCTGCTGTTCTTAATCAGCTGATGGTTTTGTTTTGTTATATACCTAATGTTGATCATTCTCTATTTTCTTGTTTTTAAAATGTGTTGGAGTGAGCCACCTTCGTGTATTTTAATTGAGATAGAAATTTAAATAATTTCAGCTTTCGATTTTAAAACTGAGTTGGGGAAGACAATTAACCAACAAACAATCCCCAGGTGTTAACACTGTGTTTGATTTTAAGGCAAGAAGATTTGGTATTGACTTGTCAAATGCAACCCTTTCCATGTCTCCCTCCCCCCTAAATTCCAACAGCATCTATACTTAGAAACATTCCAGAACAGGAGAACAGGGCAAATTGAAAATTATGCACGTAAGAGACTTTTGCTTCAAAGTTTCCCCTACAAATGTTTGTTCAGGGCAACCTGGTCATGTCATGTAAGGAATCAAGCACACAAGAAGGAATTTCACCTTCCTGAATTTCCTCCATCTCCCCCCACCCACTGCTCCATTGGCTGTGAGTTTGAGAGATTGAATAAAAGCTAACCACATTTCTGTGGCCTATTTATAGATCCAGTGGTGAAGATTGCATTCTGCTAGCCTAAGCAAAAGGCCTGGGTGCCTTCCCCTCCTCCTCCCACTCCAGGAAGACCTCTGCGGTTGTGTGGCTGCAAGATGCATAGACCAACCCAAGGGGGAAAAGCGCCTGGCTCTTGGTACATCCTCCACCTGCCTGCAACTGTTATTATCAAATTGGATACCTGCCCCAAAATTCATGGGAAATTGTTTGGAAAACCTGGATGGGCTTCCTTGGGAATTTTAACTCTGCTATGTTATGGGAAAGAGCGGAAAGTAGTAAAAGCTCTGTCTGTCTGTGTGTGCCTCCCTCCCCCCCCCCATTCTTACATGGTGTGTCATGAAGTATGCTGCTATCATGAGGGCTACAACGGACAGGTGGGTTGGCTGGAGGACAGGCGAGAGCCAATGAACAGTGACTGATCCTGATGGCCACATGGGCCCTCCGTGTGTAGAGGCAGTCATCTGCCAGGGAATGCCAGTGTCTGTCTGGGGCAGGAATGGAAGAAGAGGAGGAGGAGAGGGCTGGCACTTCCGTGTTCTGTTTAGGGTCTTCACAGGGGCATCTGGTTGGCTATTCTTAGAAACCAGATGCTGGACTCCATGGGACCCCCTCTGGGCTGATCCAGCAGGGTGCTTATATTTGCATGGCTGTTGCTGTAGCTGCTGTTTTCGTAGCTTTTATTGTTTTTGTATTTTAATTATCACAATTTGGAAAATTGAAACACATAATCTTTTTAATGGTTTTTAATAAGTTTCAGATGCCCTCAAGGGCTTATTTTGAGCTGTAGGCAGAGCTTAAGGCACTCTGTTGAGGAGGGGAGGGAAGTGCGTGGGGGGGGGGTGGAGTTCTGCCCCCTTTCCAAAATGGCCCAAATTGCAGTCTGTTGACTTGGTCTCACAGAACTCATGGTGTGCAGCTGACAACCAAACCAAGGCAGCTGTGATCGGTCTCTTGGTTTCCCAGGACCAAGAGACTGAAGCCAGAAAGTGGCATCAAGGATGACTATATATATTTGCAGAGACAACTATAATGTATCTAGGTTATATATAATAGATGCATACATACATATCTAAACATATATAAACACTTAAACACTTGCAAGGCACATTCGTAAATCAGCACAATATGCAAATATGAATTTCTGATGAAAATCACAAGCCGTCAGAAGTTGAAACAGGTGTCTGAAGGTATAAATATCAGGCTATAATAAATATTTTATTGGTGACAATTTCAGAAATGTTGTCTTTGAAAACATAGAAATAATGCCTCTGGAGAACCAAAATATTTAATCTTTCCAGAAATGCTCTAATGTGAACCATTCCTTGTCATTCAGACACAGACACACACACACAGCAGTAGGAAGTAAGTGTATGTGTGTGTATGTTGTGCGTGTGTTTCTAGCATTGGTTGATTTTTGTGATAGCCACGTGGCGCCTTCATACTCAAAGAGTGTCAGCAGTTAGAGGGACCTGGTTGGCCACTGTGGGAAACAGATGCTGGATGAGATGGACCAACCCGGGTCTGATCCAGCTGCAGGGCTTGTAAGAACGTAAGAGGAGAAGAGCCCTCCGTTCCACCACATTGCCATTCTGCCCACAGTAGCTCTGTTTTCCTTTGGAACCAAGCCCTCCAACTCCTCCATCTTGCCTCAGAGGCTTCTGGCTTAAGTATAGAAACTCCTGTACATGGGGTCCTCCTCTCCGGAGTCGCTGGCATGGGCATTTCCCCCAGTGGCCCATTGAGTGGCTCTCATCTCCATGTGCTCATGGCTAGTTCTATCCCGTTCCCACTTGGATGATCTGAAACATTTTCACCCTTTTTGTTTGATGGAGATGCGACCATGGGCAATGGCAACCCCCTCCAGCCCCTTCCACTGGGATGGGCCATGGGCCTGCCTTCTCTCTCTCTACATGGCAGCTTTCAGAGTTTGTCATCATAGGCTCTGCACTCCTTTGGAAGGAACTCCCCTCCCCCTTATCCCAACACACTGTCAAGATCCAGGTCCTTCTTGTCATCCCCTGAGGGTCCTTGGATGGCCAACTAACCTAACCTGCTCCTGCTCATGTAACCTGTAGCAGCAGCTTCTTCTGCAGGGGCAATCAGGTGAAACTTCACACTGCACAGAGAGGCTGCATTAATTGAATTGTTGAATTTAGAAGATGCAGTCATAGAACTGAAAGACGATTTCCTGAAGGTACCAGATGGCCTTCTGGAAGGCTGGAATCTCCCGTGGACACACCATGCAGTTTAGGAAATGCCACAAGCACAGGTTGGGGTGCGCTGCTGAGAGAGCTGGAGGTGATGCTCATGAGCAACAAAACGAGAGCCATGGAGCGGGGTGGGTGGGAAGGAGATTTACATGCAGGATCCATTCCGGGATTTGATGCTCAAATTATGCAGGAAAGGCTGTGGGAGCCTTTATAAATTCCAGAAGCCCTGCTCCTTGATTCCCACCAAATCTAACTGAGTCATCTCCCCACCCCAGTAGCATTCTAAAAAACAGCAGCTGGGGGGGAGGGGTTCCCCCTCCGGGGTTCCCCCTCCTGTAATTTGAACACTGCCAGCAGGATCATTCTTGGCCCCTTCCAGATTCTTTCATTTGAGGAGACTTCTCCCACCCACTTCCTTCTTGCAGGAAGAGGACTAGAAGCTAGGTTGGAATATTTATTTATTGCCAGCTTCTTCAACTGTCATTTAAAAGAAAATTTAAAAAATGCAATGCAGTGGTTTTTTTTTTTTACCCAAAATGATGGAATTATTAATTATTATTATTATCTCTCTGTCGTGGAAGTGGGGTGGGGAAGATAAAAAATGCAGACGCTGCATAGAGCAGGCTATGTATATTTTATTGTTGTCTAATTGGGATTGTTGAATTTCTGGGAAGGCGGGAGGATGACAGACTTTTCATGTGACAAAGACACATATATGTACACACTCCTGCCCCCGCCACCATGCATAACGTGTGATGGTCACGTGCCCTGCAATCTTTGGTTGTAAACGTGTGAGGAGTCTGTCCGGGGCTCTGGAAGGAGGACACCAGCCATGGCTTGTAAAGAGTACTTTGGTTTTTTTTAAACTAAAACTCAAGTTCTACTCAGATTAGTACAAAATAGACGTCCGGCAGAGGCAGAGGCAGACTCAAGGTGCAGATTCCGGCTACATCTCAGGAGCTCAATCCAGTGTTTCTTTGCACCTTACAAGCTGTACACCTAGGCAATCTGCATATTCCCAGGAAAGCTCGCATTAGACCAGAGCGTTTATCATGCAAAACTCTTGAAACCAACCAATCAGTGTAGAAAAAGCTGGTCAATGGCAACCAATTGATATTTATGTATACAAGGTTTTATCTCTCTTCTTCCCCCCCCCCCGCCCAATTCTCCAGCAGCAGCAGCAGTAGCAGCTCACATTCTTAAAAATCCATACAATGACAATATGCCATCAAATAGAAACAGATAAATAAAAGCACACAAAGCAACAAGGAAGCAAAAAAGAGCCCAAGCTAAACAAGAATTAAACATATGCAGATACATTAAAGGCTTGCTGGGAAAGCAAGTTCCTCAGCTGTGATGGGGCACCACCAAATCTCCCATGGCAGGTAAATTCCACACAGAGCAAAAGGCCCTTGGAAAATATTCCTGTTTTACAAGTGAGGACATTTTGCTGCCTGAGGCAACGGACAAGATGACTTTTGTTCAGAAAGCAACTGGGCTGCCAGCGGAGTCTTACTTCAGAAAGGACACTGGGCCTGCAGCCTCCTATACTAAGCCTGAGAGCGGCACCACAGAATGCAGTGGCCGGGGAACTCAGGAGGAACGCCCAAGGTGCTGCCGTCACTGAACACGGGCCGAGAGCTGCGCCGTTTGCCCATTTTACACCCGGGGAACTCTAAGGCAGGGAAACATGCAACTTGCCCCTGGATCAGACAAGGAAGGGTGCTTCGGACTCCAGCCTTTATGTTCTTGCTAAAAGCAACTGCAGACGGAAAACCTTGTTGTTCTGTTGCAAATTGTTTGGCTCCCAAGCAGCCTTATAGCCACCCACTCCCTAGACCCTGAAGTTTGTTTCGGCTCATTTCTGTTTTAGTTTTTGACCTGTTTTTCAGCTTGTTCAGATGGGGAAAGTGTACATTTCAGTTCTGTGCATATTTTGAAAAGTGTGCATTCCCCCCATTAATTATTGTGTGAAAATCTACTTTTGTAAAAAATGTGCCTTTTAAGTGCACACTTCGAACACAATTCGGGAATTTGCAAGCAGTTCTCAAAAACAAAAAGTGCTCCTGATCACATCCAGATTGTGAAAGGGTCATGTTCACATAATGTGTGAACAGAAACTAAGTTCTCGTGCCTCTTTACCTGAAATATGGGGGTGCTTGTGTGTGGGACAAGGGTGCCTCCTAGTGGCCCCTGAGGTAGCTGCTGGCTCCCTTCTTTCAAACCCCACTTCTTCAACCTGCTCTGTCCCCCTCCCACCCTCCCGCCCTGTACAGGTGACAAATGGATCTCTGCAAATGAGATTGGCAGGAATACAAAGGGTGCTTTCATCTCCTCCTTGCATGAGGTGCTTGCCAGAACTTAGGCAGGGGGGAGGTGGAGGAAACGGGGGGATCACGCATCATCAGCATTGTCAGCAGCAAGACAACTTAAAAGGGATGTTAAAAGAGACGTCATGTCGGTAAAGTAGGTAACATCGGCAGGCAGACAAGCATTTGGTCCTGTTCCACTGAGGATCTTGGGAGGAAAGAGTCCTGAGGCCTCAGGGTGGGTGAGGAGTTCAGGGTGAGGTCTGTTGCTCAGTAACAGGGCCCAGGTCCGATCTCTGGGCGTGGCCGAAAAAGAGCCTTGGCTGAAACTTGCAGAGTTGCTGCCAGTCAGTGCTGGCCATCCTGGGCTTGGGTGGATGCAGGCTCTGGCTCGGGAGGAGGCAGGGTGGTCAATAGACATGCCTCATGTTAACAATTCAGAGCCCTAATGGCTTGGGGCCAGGTTATCTGAAGGAACACCTCCTCCCATAGGTACCTGTAGGCTGACCATATGAAAAGGAGGGCTCATGTAACTTTTAACAGTTGTGGAGAAAAGGGAATTTCAGCCAGTGTCATTTGTATGCAATTAGTCCCTGGTGAAATTCCCTCTTCATCACAACAGTTAAAGTTGCAGGCACTATATTAGAGTGACCATATACAAAAGAAGGCAAGGCTCCTGCAACTTTAACTGGTGTGATGAAGAGGGAATTTCACCAGGGATTAATTGCATACAAATGACACTGGCTGAAATCCCCTTTTCTCTACAACTGTTAAAGTTACATGAGCCCTGTCCTCCTTTTCATATGGTCAGCCTAGGTACCTGCCCAGACCTTAAGATCACCTTCAGTGGCCCTTCTTCAGTAACCCCTGCCAAAGGAAGTGAGGCAGGTGGCTACCAGGAAGAGGGCCTTCTCTGCCGTGGCACGCCGGTCATGGCATGAGCTCCCCAGAGAGGTCCACCTGGCACCAGGTGAAGACCTTATTTGCCCAGGCATTTTAGTCATTTTGTTCTGTTGTTTTAAACCTGTTACTGTATTTTAAATCTTCGCACTGCTGCTAGGTTTTATTTTGGTTTTATTTTTATACTGTAGTTTTAAACTTTTAAATTTACATTTTACTGCCCGGTTTTAATTCTTGTGAACAGCACAAAGAACTCTGGCTATTGGACAGCATAGAAATGCAATAAATAAATAAATAGGGCTGAGTTCTTGCCCCCTGAGGCTCCAGTGGGCTTTCCTTGGCCTGCCTTGGCCAGGTGCATTGCTGCGCGCCCTGTCAGCTGGGTTGTGGTCACCCTGTGTGGGGCGGAGGAGGTGTGCTGTGAGTAGGATCTGGCAGGACTCACACGCACACGCACACACACACACACACGTTGTGGCCATGTGGAGTTTGTTGCCATGGGGGTGGCTTTTGACAGCCATTTCCCCCTCCCATGAAGCACAGCCATAGGGAAACTCCTTCCCCCAGGCTTGGGGCTGCTGCAAAGTGGTACCCTTGTCATCAGGAAGATGGCTGTGAGCTGGAGGAGTGTGGGAGAGGACGCCTTCTGCCGCCCCCTCCCCCCCCACAAGCCCTCCCTGTTGAGCTGTTCCACCGGCGTCGATTGGCCTGCGCTGCAGCTGCCCTGGCAGAGAGCAGGATGAAGGGAGGCAGCGTCTTTCCCCTGCATTGCACTGGCATACTGGGGCTCTGCCAGATCCACTTGTTCCTGGGGAAGGGTTGTAGCTCAGCGGCAGAGCCCCTGCTTTGCACGCAGAAGGTCCTGGGCTCAATCCCCAGCAGCACCTCCAGGAAAGGCTGGGGGGGGGGGGGGAATCCTGCCTGAAATCCTACAGCCATTGCTGCCAATCAGTGTCAACAGCACTGAGTGAGATGGGCCATGTGGGGCCTGGCTCAGTCAGTAGCAGGCAGCTTCCATTCTGCTCAGCCAGCATACTGCGCCCTAAGGCTTCAGTCCTATGCACATTTACTGGGAAGTCAGCCCCAGTGAATGTTATGGGACATGATTCAGGGTAAATCTGCGCTGTACGTCTACTTGCATCCGAGAAGCTCCATTATTCTAAAGGAAGGGGAAAGTCCGCTTCTTGTGCTGCATGTGGCATTCTCTTGGGAGGAGGATTCCCTGTTGCCAGCCTTCCCAACCTGGCATCCTCCAGAGGGGCTGGAGTGCAACTCCCAGTACGCTGGCTTGGGGGATGATGGGGGTTGTAGTCCAAGGGAAGTGCTTGGTTGGGGAAGGCCGCCTTCTTCCTTTAATTTTGTGCCTCTTCTTGCCACCTGCAGTTTTATAAATATTACCTTAAAAACATTTTTAAGAACATAAGAAGAGCCATGCTGGATCAGACCATGAATCCATCTAGTCCAGCATGCTGTTCACACCGTGGGCAACCAGGTGTCAACCAGGGACCCATAAGCAGGATACAGTGCAATGGGACCCTCCCACCCCTGTTCACCAACAACTGGTGTATACAGGCTTACTGCCTCTGATACTGGAGGTTGTACTTAACCATCAGGACTAGAAGCCATTGATAGATTTCTCCCCCAGGAATTTATCCCCCCCTTTTAAAGTCATCCAATTTGGTGACCACCATCACATCTTGTCATAGAGAATTCCATAGTTCAACTATGCGCTGTGTGAAGATGTACCGTATTTCATCGATTCTAAGCCGCACTTTTTCTCCCATGTTTACATCTGTAAAAATGGGGTGCGGCTTAGAATCAACGCCGACTTAGAATCGCGGGGTTTCTCCCGCTTTTGTAGAAGACGGGAGGGCTCTGCATGCCCCCCCGCAACTCCTAGGGTGACCAGATCGCCAGGAAAATTGGGGCGATCTAGGCCGACCGGCCCCGGGGGCAAACCTCCGGGGAAACAGTCAAGCTCTCCTCCAGCCCTAAAACGCCACCCGCCACCCCCGAAACAAACCCCACCATCAAGCCACCCCCGCAAAACCCAGCCCGGACCTACTGGGTCCTTCGCTGCCTCTGCCGCCACCACGTGACCTCTGCAGCCCCCTCACCTTTCTTGCCCTGCTCATGGCCTGGAGGCGCCTGAGGAACCACAGCAGCAGCAGGAGGAGGAGGAGATCCAGCCGCAGGCCCCGTCTGCCACTTGTTTCCCACTGCTTTGTGGAACAAGGAGGGGGGAGAGAGAGAGAGAGGCAGGCAGAGCGATGCTTGAGTCTCTCTGCGCGGGAGCAGCAGCGGTGGCGGCGGCGAGGGTGGCTCCGTTTAAGACACGTGTGCCTGTGAAGCATCGGAGCCCCCCGCTGCCGCCCCAGCACAGAGAGACCCAAGCGTCACTCTGCCTGCCTCTCTCTCCCCCCCCCCTTGTTCCACGCAGCGTGGGGAAGCAAGCAGATGGGGCCTGAGGGTGGATCTCTTCCTCCTGCTGCTGCTGCTGTGGCTCCTCAGGTGCCTCCAGGGAGCCCACGAGCAAGAGGAGGAGATCCAGCCACAGCAATGGAGGTGAGTAGGGAGGGAGGGGAGGGCCCCACAAGTCCCCCCTCCCCACTCACCTTGATCACTGCTGCCTGGGCCTGGGAAGCCTTCAGTACTGGAAGGAGGCCCAGATCTCATGAGATTTCCTGAGATCTCTGCCTCTTTCCCAGTACTGAAGCTTGCCCAGGCCCAGGCAGCAGCAATCAAGGTGAGTGGGGAGGGGGACTTGTGAGGGGGGAGGGGGACTTGCGAGGGGGGACTTGCGGGGCCCTAACCCTGCCTCTTCCCCACTCACCCCTCCCCACTCACCTCCATCGCCATCGCCCATCCTCGCTGCCGCCGCCGCTGCTCCACACCGCCACCAGCGCTCCCCTTGGCCTGGCAAGCCGTCGTTACTGGGAACCAGGCTGAGGCGGCAGCGATCAAGGTAAAAGGGGGGGAGGGGGGACTTGCGGGGCCCTAACCCTCCCCCTCCCCTCCATCACCCATCCTCGCTGCCTCCGCCGCTACTGCTCCACACCGCTGGCAACACTCGCCTCGTTACCGGGAACGACGCCTTGCCAGGCCAAGGCGAGCACTGGTGGCGGTGCAGAGCAGCAGCGGCGAGGACGGGCAATGGAGGTGAGTGGGGAGGGGGGAAGGGGTGCTGAAATTAAGGTGCGTCTTAGAATCGACGCAAAGCTTTTTCCCTGATAGTGGCCCTGAAATTTAGGTGCATCTTACAATCGATGGCGTCTTAGATTCGAAAAAATACGGTATTATATTTCTATACCACCACCACCAGCCCGGTCGAAGCTCTCTGAATGGTTCACAAAAACTAAACGCCATTAAAATACATTATACAAAGTACAAAAAAGCATTTACATATGAACACATCAACAGGTAGCACAGACACACAGACAACAGGTATCGACATCGATTTTAAGCAATCCAAATGTGTTTTGATTGCTTAAGTGATGAATGGATTAACCGTTGCTGCAGATCCACAGGCTGCTGGCTACTGTGACCCTGGGGTCAGCGTGTGTGCACAAGACGTTTCCTTCATGGGAGTCCCTGTTGTTCCTGATTGCACAGAGACATTTTAGTGGGGAAACACCTCTGCCGACGGCCTGTTGTCACTTTCTTCTCTCTGCCCTTTTCCTGAATGTTCTACTTAATGGATCTTGTTTTGTCACTTAGGAGATCTTCAGGCAAGATGGCATGACAAGGAGTGAGTCATGGGCCGATAAGTCATGCCTGGGAGGGCTGTCGGAGAGGTCCTTAAGAGTGCAGTGCCATCCAGCGAACGGTAGGTGAGCTCTTATATCATTCCAGGCTGGGCCTGGGGAAATAAGGAGGAGCCCAGACTGGGAGTCCTTGCAGGGCAGAGAAAATGGGGCGGAAGGAGAAAAGGCTTTGCTTTGGCTGCTGTTTCAAAGAGGTTTTGCACCTTCAATGGGTAATGGGTGGCTTCTTTCCAAAGAAGCTGCTAGGGTTGACCTGGTAAACTCTTGCTCTTCTGGCAGGCCGGCCTGATTCTAAGGGGTATGTGGCAGTAGAAGTTCAGCAGGGAAAGAAGCCTTTCTTGGCACAAAGGATGCAGTAGATGCAAACAGAGGGCTGTCTTCTCTCCTCCCCCTTTATTTATTTTATTCTATTTATTTATTTATTGCATTTTTATGCCGCCCAATGGCTGAAGCTCCCTGGGCGGTTTACAAAAATTAAAAAAACTATCCCTGGCATCTACTGGAGAAACGTTTCTCTGTACACACACTCTGTGTGAAGCCTGGATCAGTCCCAGAAGCTCCATTGCCTGTTCAGCCCCAACCTCCATGCAGCCGGATCTGACCACAACACCCCCCCACCCCCCACCCCCCAGTGTTGCTCTGGGAGGGTCGCTAGAGCCTGCTCCCCAATGTACCCCAAGTGCTGCTGTTCCGGCCAGGTAACCCTGGCAGGAGCCACTGGCATAGAGGACCCTGGAAATGGTTTGGCAGCAGGACCACCTGGCAGGGGCTGCAATGGCTTCTTAACCACCATTGAATCCACCACACACACACACACACACACACACACACTGGCAAATGGGAGAAAAGCTCCTGGTGCTTGGACAGGACTTCTAAGAAGGCTTTAATCCCAGCTCCTCTTTCTTTAACAAATTCACCTCTATGTGGGCCTTAAATAATACGCCCCTGCAAATGGAAGTTCTGAATAGGCAGGAACCTGGCATGGCCACAAGGGGGCAGCACTTATGTTTCTCAGCTCAGTAAAATATGGAAAAATGGAAACACACACACTCACATCCAGAAAGGCTGACTTTTGGCCAGGCAAGCAGTAAACAGGCTGGCAGAGCGAGGTATGCTGGGATACATTGCTATGCTAGGTGTCAATTGCCCAAGTTACCTACTCAAGATCTCGAAAGCTACAAAACATGTTTTGGTGAAAAGGAGGCAATGGAGGCTCTGTGTGTGTGTGCGTGTGCGTGTGTGTCCTGCTTTCGTCTTTCAAGGCTCTGGGTCATTAAGACTGGAATGGGGGCCCTTCGCCTGTTCCCCCTCCCTTTCAGATCAATTCAGACATGCATGATGCATCGCTTGATGACTTCGGTATGGAGCGGTGGCCTGGAAATGTGAATGAGCTGTTGCCGTGAAAACGGGAAACTTCCTTGCATCGCCATCACTGTGGCACTCCTCAACGCTGGCAGTCCCCATGCTGGTTTGTGTGTCGGTGAGGCGTGTTGCACACCCACAGGCATGTGTTCATTTGCTGAGGGCAGCATCCCGCAACAGCCTGCTGTACAGAATGGGCCGCTTCTGCTGTAAAGGGGGGGCATCATGTTCACGTCTCCCCCAAATGCAAAGCTTTTGAGCAGAGCCGGCCCAGGCCTTGACTGAACTTGTCAACCAGCCCCTGTGACTCAACCCTACTGGGACGCTAAGACCTGGATGCTTTGTTGCCTTTGTCCATTCACATCACTGCACAACGCCCTAAAAGTATTGTTACCAAACAGCTCTGCCCGGGGATGCAGTGCAAGGTGTGATCCCTCCAATTTTGATTGGGACCACTGCATGATGGGGAGATGGGGCTGAACCTTTACCTCCCCAGCTGTGATCCCAATGGCCTCCCTCCCTGCTTTGGTGGCAGTAGTCTCAGGGGACGACGACCTCCCATGGGTGTCTCTTTCGGACATAACTCAAGCTGCTGCTTCCAACCTGCAAAGGCCCCCACCACTTAGCCCCAAGATCATTGGGGGCAGGGGATGCTCCCTTGTGTCCTGCAACAATCCCTGCGGGCCATAGAGGGGGCCCTCTCTTAGTGAGACTGCTGGTGTGTCCAGGCAATGGTGGAGCTTCCCTCTCACTGGAGATTGGCCAAAGTCTAAGCATGAGCCCCTTCTGGAACTGGAGCCTGCCAGTGTTTGGGGCAGCTTTGGGCTCACACTTTAGTCAGGGAGGTGTCAGGGATGCCTTTCTATTCTGCTGTGTTTCATGTGCACTTTGCACTATCCCTCCTGAGCCTTCAAGGTAGGGCAAGCTGAAAAACTCGAGAGGCCTCCTAAGAGGGGGAGGAGCTCTGCAGCTGGATCAGGCCCAGGGGAGCCCTGCTAGTCCATGACCCTGCCTCCCATTCTGGCCAGCCAGTGCCCAGAGGGGAAGCCCTCAGCCACGACATGAGGACCACAACCCTGCCCCATACCTGCTCTCCAGGCAGTCGTCTTCAGAGATCCTCTACCTCTGAACATGGAGTTTCCATAGAACCACCGGGGCTAAGCAGCCAAGGCTAGTCCTGACCTCCATTCCTCATAAAGCCCCTATGCCAGTGGTCATCGTCACATCTTGTGGCAGTGAGTTCTATATGTGAAGCCCAGACTGCATGATGAAGTCCTTCCTCACTCCCACTTCTGCTGAATTGCCTGCCGATCCCTTTCATTCATCGGCCCCATTGGGTTAGCTAGATTGTGAGGGGAGGGACAGAAACGCCCCTCTGCCCACTTTTTCCATACCATACAAGGAAGATTGCTTACGAGTGGGGGAACAAAAGGGTGACATCAGACTCTCTGTTCTCCCCTCTTTGCACACCTGTGGGGGCGGAGGTGGTAGAAGCCTCGCTTCTCAAGCAGGATGTGCTCCTCTGCCAGGATACGTGCCTGGCAGGCCTTGGCAAGTTTCAGCACAAAGTTGGATGCGTCCAGCACTCTCTGTACCTGGGAGAAGGGAGGCCCTCTGCAACATCCATTCACCCCACCCCACCTGGTCTTTGCTCATCTGCGGGTGGAAAGATAATCCCAAAGAAGGAACAATTCCCTGGGGCAGCTGGCAGGGTTAGGGGCAATTCCAGAAGGATCTCCTTGAGCCAGATTGCTCATGGGGGTAGAGCACCAGCGGCCAGGATGAGCTAGGTCATCCAGCAGTTGCAAAGGGGGTGCTTGGCTGTTTGGGGATCAGATATAAAAGTGTGTGTGTGTAATATTAGTGCAAAAGTGAACTGTGACTTCAAGTTTAATCTTAAAAAAAAAAAAACCCAACAACTTCCCCTCCCCTCCCTTATATCTACATATTAAAAGCCCAGGAAACACGGCTGGAGACAGAGATTGCAAAGGCAGCCAGCAAATGTGAGATTAGCCCTGTGATGTAAAATACAGGTTGAAAGATGCCAGAATTTTAATGCCAAAACACCTGTGATTTGCAAAAAGGAAAGAAACAACAAAAAAGAAAGAACATTTATTATTCCATTCTAATTGTGTCGGGATTAATCTCCGCTCCCTAATACAATTCACTAATAATTGATATTATTGCCTTTGATGATATTACTCTCCTGAAATGTTTCCGCTTGCGCTGTTCATTGAAAAGAAACTGTGCAAAGGATGGTGAGCTCAGAGCACGGCGGAGCCACTTTCTCTGGGAAACAAGGCCTGTTCATGTGTGTGTGTATGAAAGGAATTCGTTTTTTAAATTACTGTACAAAAGTAGTGGGTATTTGGTGTGTCAGATTTTTCATATAATAGAACCCCATAAACTGTTTCCAAGTCATTCCCACCTCCTGAAACATATAGTTTTAATCTTCCAGGGGAATCTTTTCTTAGGCTGTTTAACTTATTCGTTTTTCTTCGTGGTCTCTGTGCATCACACTCATGGGTTCTGTGCCTGCGCGGAGCATTGATTTCGAGAACCTTCCAGAGATGAGAGGTTTTGGCAGGAACCCTCCCCCACTGGTCTACTGCACATGTCCTATGGGTTCCCACTTATTATCTCAGTTCCTCTTCAATCGCCATTGCGGCTGCCTCCATCGGGAACATGCTCCATTACTGGATGTATTTGTGAAGGTGCTGAGTTGTTGTTTTTCTCCTATCTTACCTTTTTTTTTCCTATTGGTGTTTCTAATATTTCACCTTTTAAACATAAATTATTTTTCTTTTAAGCGATCTTTGCGATTGCGTCCCTCCTCTGAGGGAGTACAGCCCTTAGGGCTCCATTCAGGAAATGTACCCAGCATGGGAGCAAGTTGCCCCCTTCGGACAGACATAATTTATGTTTATTTTGCTCGGGAGACAGACATAAGTGCGGATCCTGTCCCAATTGTCATGCCTTCTCTAAACAATGCGTCACTGTGCGGACCAATTGCACTCAGAGTTGTGGAGAAGGGTATTGGAAGCTGTAGAAGCACCCCAAACCTCCATGGAGGTGACTTCAGAAACTTCACAGCAAGTTGCTTCAGACACATCTGTTCCCTGCCCCACGTCCCTCTAACCCCGGGAAAGTCTCACAGCCTCTTTTGAAAAGACGCTGTCCAAAAATGCATGTACGCCTAAGATAGCAGATCCACAGAAAAAGGAGAAAAAGGATTCACAATGTTCTGAGGTACCGGTGTCGAAGGTGCAAAAGACTGTGCCTCCACCTCCTCCGCTATTAAACTCCCCAATACCGGTAAGAGACCAACCGTCACCACCAGTAGTCGAAGCAGTTCATGTTGTCTCGACTTCGGAGGACGGGATACGTGACTCGCCACCAAGACGGATGGAGAAGCAGTCAGGAAACAGAACACAGTCTCCTCGAGACCGTTCTTGCAGAAGTTCCCCAAAATCAGTTATCTCAGCAACTTATATAAGAGATCTCAAAAGGGATAGATCCCACCGCATCAATATTCATCACTGGTTTCGATCCCCGGGATTGGAGTGGGATAGACAGTCAGACTGGTCTCTGCCACCCACATATTACTGGGGAGATTGGCATAGAGGTCATGATCCCTACAGTTATACTTACGGATATGTACCATCACCTCGACATCAATCAATGTCTTCGGCATCACATTCCAGTCCTCTGCCGGAACATGTATTTTTGCCTCCTCAAGCACCCATTCTGATAACAGTGCTGGAACAAACGCAAGAAGGATGTTCGCCATCACCAGCCCCGTCGATACGTAAGCCGCCATTGGCACTGTCTCCACAGCATAGGGACACAGAGAGATTCAGCATCAAGGCAGAGTGCTTCTCCGAGGTCAGTAACTGATGGTTACCAGTCCAATACTACTTCATACTCCTCTGTAGCACCGTCAATATCATCCCCAGGACCCTATAACTCCTTCAGAGGATTTGGGCCATTTTGCTGAAAAAATCCAAAGGATGACTGAGTCACTGGGAATAGAAACACACCAGCCTGTACAGAAGGTTACTGTCCCGGTGCATGTTGAAATGTCCTGGCCGGTGGCCATCTTGTTCTTATCAACATTGTTGCAAACAGTACAGCAATCATGGAAGGCCCTGGCGTCGATGACACCAACATCAGAAAGGCTTGAAAATATGTATTTTATTGGAAAAAGATGCGGATTTTTTGTTTACACATCCCCAGCGCAGCTCCATAATAGTGGAGTCTGCTCAACATAGATCCCAGCGTATTCATTCAGCCCCAGTAGTCAAAGAACGGCGAAAACTTGACCGCACTCAGAGTTGATGGGCCATAGTTAGTCTTTCACAGAGACAAAGTGGTTCTCAGGCCAAATATGCAGTTTCTACCAAAGGTTGTATCAGAGTTTCATATGAACCAAGACATTGGCTCAATTCGAACAACACGCTGAGCACCAGTTGTTGAATTACCTACTGACGGTTGTTGAAAAAGGTGGCGATCTACAGACAACACGCTGCAGCAGGGGCTGCAAGGAATCGGCTACCACCCCAGTTGCAAATTGCCAACTCGGCTCTGACTGACAGCTCGGCCGCCATTTTCCCCACTTACCAAACTCCGTTAGTCCTCCAGCAGGTATCCCAGCACACACTGCGGACGAAAACCATGGGCGCCGCCATTGAAGCCGATGCAGGACACGCCTCCCAAACCCCATTGGCCGCCTCAGTCAGTGGGCGGAACTCAGCAGCCTCGGGAAAAGAGGCAGCCAGGAAGAACGGCTGCACCAATACAACAGTCGCACCCCATGCCCAGCACTGCAATTCCAGTGCTGGGCACGTTGGCACCCATGCCCCAGCCCCCCCCCCCCCCCCCCGAGCATCTACCGCACACACAGGAAAGAAGACAAGAGTGGGGTGGCATAGAAAACTTTATTCAGCAGGGAGACTAGATATGGGCAATAAGGCACATGGACACCACTATGCCAGGGCAGAACCTATGGAAAGGACAGTTGCCCCCGGGAAGGGAGGAGGCAGCTGGAAAGCACAGTGGTGAAGAGGGGACGGCCGAGGCCACACCCCCAGGGAGCCAAGCACGGAACATGCCAAGGGGATGAGGTGGAGAGGGGCGGCATGCCAGGGAGAGATGCCAGTCCACAGATGAAACTCCACAGCCGACGCTCACAGGGGGTGGGGGTAGCGCAGCCAGATCCAGGCACTGATGCTCTCACGCACCCGGGACGCCTCTGCACGGGCGCCACGCTCCCCAATGGGATTCTCGGGGCATGGCAAAGGCTTGCTGTCCAGCCGTGTTGGGCGGATGGGGGGGGGGCTCTCTGGTCACCGCTTCCCCTGCCCTCGTCCTTCTGGGTGATGCGAGGGTGGAGGTGGCGGTGCAGTGGGGGTCTACTTTGGATGGGTTGTTGTTCTCCCTCTTGGTGTGTGTGGGGGGCTGCCCCTTGCTCCAGGGCGCTTGGGGTTGTTGCTTATTCTGTTTCCCCCTCCCCCCCTTGGCCCTGGCTCCCTTATGGTGCGCTTCCCTGTCCGTTTGGGTAGCTGACTGGGCACCCTGCGTGAGTGCTTGCAGGAGCTGGCCCCTTGTTGAGATCCGTGCTGGCTGCCTGGTAGGGGAGGCGGGCATCCTGGTTGCTATGGCGGCGATGCCGGAGATCTGTTGTGAGAGTGCTTGAGTGGTCCCCGCTTTCTGCCGCTCTTACCCCTCCACTCTCTGCTCTTCCGTGCTCAGCAACTCACGATCGTTGATTCAACAACGCTCCAATTCGGACAACACATTTGTCAATTGACAATTCGACAACCAACTCCAAAGTGAGTTGTTCCTCTCAGTTGTTACTTTGCCTACTGTGGGTTGTTGCTCCATTGTGTGGCTGAATTCGGATGACACGTTTAACAACTCAATGGGTTGTTGCTTCAACAACCCACAGTTGTTAAACGTGTTGTCCGAATTGAGCCATAGTTTTGCCTGCATTTTTTCCTTCCCCAACGACACCAGTGGAATCCACTCTACATACGTTGGATGTGCACTAGCGTTCTACGTGTCTCATATAGAATCTGGTAGACAATCGCAACATTTGTTTGTTTGTTATGGGGAAAAGCATAAGGGTTCTGCGGGATCCTCGCAAATGTTCTCTTCTTGGATTGTGCAAATTATCACACTAATATATTGACTAGCTAAGAAACAGGGTACAGTAACGGTTAGAGCACATTCCCCTACATCAGTGGCTACCTCTTCAGCGTTTGAGTGAGGGATTTCTATACCAGATCTATGCCAAGCAGCTACATGATCAAGACCGATGACTTTTATTCAGACTGGAAGTTCGGGCTCAAGCGGACTGCTCTTTTGGGAGGGCCGTGCTGTCCTCAGTTTTACAGTGACATCAACCCACCACTGGTAAGTGAGTTGATGAATTGCCATATGTGTGATGCACAGAGACCACAAAGAAGAAGAACATGTTGCTTACCTGTAACTGATTCTTCAAGAGGTCACCTGTGCAGTCACTCAACCCACCCACCGTTCCTACTTCGGTGTCGATGCTGTATGTAGTATCGAGACCGAAGGGGTTGTTCACTATCGTAGTTCCAGGGGCTGCAATGGGGTCTCATTGAACTGAGGTAATAGGCAGGAACCCACAGGACATGCGCAGTAGGATGGTGGTTGAGGGTTCCCGCCAAAAACTCTCCACTATGGAAGTTTCCCGAAATCAAGGCTCTGTATGTGACTGCGCAGATGACTATTCGAAGAACCACAGTTATAGGTAAGCAACATATTCTTGCGGCTATTTTAGATGGTAAAATTAAGCTGTGAAGACGATAACCTAAAGGCTTTTTTTTCTTTTAAAAGAAACACATAGCCCTCTGCAACTCTAGCACACCATTTTCAAGTCAATGGGACAATGGATTGAAGTTGTAATGTTCCCTAGCATCTACTTTTTTTAAAAAAAAGGAAAAGAAACTTCAGGGCACAGTTCTCTGCATGTTTAGACAGAAAAAGGTCCTACCGGCTGGGGAATGCTGGGAATTGTAGGACTTCCTTTCTGTCCAAACATGCAGAGGGTTGCAGGCTAAGCATCACTTTGAAACATGGCCAAGAGCTAATGATGCTTTTAGTGTTCCAGTAGAAGTGTCGAATATGTTTTATTTGTTTGCATTTTAATGGTGTGTTCACGACATTAATGAAAAGTCTCCACTATTGAGAGGACTTACTTGGCAGGTGCGTAGCCTGCTGGAGAAATTCAGCACTGGATTGCTGTGTAGGACTGCAAACATGGGAATTTTAAAATATATGTTCAGTCAGCAGAATTGGGATCAGGGGTGTTGGTTTTTCACTGGGTTTGGGGTCGGCGGCAGAGTTGGTTGGGATCAGGTGGTGGGCCCAGCAGAGAGCCAATGACGCACTTCCAGCTCCAGGCATCTGTAGGCAGGAGACTTGCGTTGGAAATCCAATGTGGACTTTTTGACAGTAGGTTTTGGTGCAAGTTAGTTAACTGGATATCACCAACTCCTTGAAATTAGTAAAAGAGTTGCATGTTTTCGGCATGCCTGCTTGGAGATGTGGGGAGTCCCTCTCCCCCAATTTTGCTGGCCTTCAGAAATTATTATGAATTACTATAACTATTTCCCTAAACATATTTGCCTCTAACTCTGCTTTCACTGGAGCACTGTGAACTGCTCCTGAGAGATTCAGCAGTTCTCAGTCTGAGCAGGGCCAGATCTGGCGCAATACTTGCGCTTCGTAGAGCCCCGTCCACCTCCTGCTCGTGCAAGATCAAGATTAAATAGTGTTGGGTCTCCTTGGGTCAGTGGTTGGCCATTTGGCTCCAAATGGGTCAGCAGCCCCAGCAAAGGAGCAAATGACCTGTTCACGTTCCTTCTGAAAGACCTATATAGCCCATTATAGTCTATATTTAGCAAGAGTAGTTGACTGTGCAAGTTTTTTATTGGCTTCAGTTTGGGGCAGCCACATTATCCACACACAGGAACAACGTGAGCACAAAATACAGGGCACCTCAACTTCTTATTAAAAGTATTTACATCTCAAAAAAAACCAGCCACAGATTTTGCAACAAAAAATGGTACTCTGCCTGCCAGCCATCCACAAATTTAAGCTCATGTTTTATATGTTTTTTTTTACTTCATTCATCAAATAATTTAAAAGGTTGTAAATTTAAAATGCGTACATTACCCGAAAAAAACTCAAACCTTCATTAGGTTGTCCCTTCTTGAGAAACTAAAGGAAGTTTATGGTAATTTATACAAACGCAATAAACCAAATCTTCCACTCATTGATAGAAGGAAATACTACCTTGAATTCAATTTTATTGTATCCTGTTCTATCCCTCCTTTGTGGATTGGGGTATCTGTTTTTGGCTTCAGCAAATCCCCATTTAGGATTAATACTTTCTTAACCATTACCACCCAAAGCTGCAATAAATTCTTGGAACTAATTCACAAATTTATTTTTTTGTAAAGGGGTGTTTAAAAAAACCTTCTCCTTTTGTTAACACCTGTTGAGGAAGTAAGTGATCCAAGTGTTTATGAGATATTAACCTCCACCGAGTGATACTTATGGCTGCAAGCATTGATCTGGTGGTCAGGCACCTACGGCTTTAGACTCTAATCCTAAAATACTTACTAGGGAATCATTTCTATTTAACTTAATGGGACTTCTAAGAAAAAACATATTTAGATTTGTGCTGTCGGTGAACTCATTTTCCTCCAGCCATTAACTGGTGAGGGCAAATTTTAATTTGCCAACCTACCTAAATTTAGACTGTAAGCTCCTTGGGGCAGGGAGCTGTCACTTCCCACTAAAGTACTATGTACTCAGATGGTGCTACATGAATAATAATGTAAACAGTCATCATCATGTGAAGGCAGGGCACACTCCTTTATTGTGTGAGTCTTTTCTGTAGCAGGGAATGAAAGCAGGGCATTTCATCAGGTGGTGAGTGTGGAATCAACAGAACGGCATATCTGTGCCCCCAAATGGCTGTGCCCCCATGCTTGTAAAGAGCCACTTTGCTTTCTTAGGGGAGGGGGCTGCAGCTCAATGGCAGAGCACCAGCCTGGTGTGCTGGAGGCCCCAGGTACAGTGGCCAGGGAGGGCTGGGAAAGGCCCCAACTCTGCCTGAAACCAGGGACTTGCCTTCGTCAAATGTTTTGTCAGCTAGTCACCTCTGTTGTTGTCTTTGGCAGATCTAGACCAGAGCTGTCCTACATCTTTTCACCTTTGGGTTTGAAAAGGGTAATTTACCCCCGGTGCATGCACACGCACGCATGCACACCACCCCCAGGCACTTCTTTTAGGAGTGGGATAGGTCCTCCAAATTAACGGCAGGTCTGTGTCCTCCCCTCGGGCGGTAGTTCCAGGGTGGCGCCTCATCGAACACAGTCTGCTGCCACAGAGGATCCGGCCCAGGAGCCTCTGCATGATGCACGCATCCCATGGGATCCTGGAAGTGCAAGCTTCTCACCCCCAAGCCAATTGGGGAGTGACATATTCTGGACACATTTTGCCCAGATCGGCTTCCCTTGTGCCCCAAACACGTTGCCTGGGGTGGGGGCTGCAACCCACCTCTTGACTGGCTGACCTACCTAGGGAGGCGGTGGTAGCCAGCCCACCTTCCAGAGGCTCTTCTTAGGCAAGCAGTGTGGCAGAGACCTCATCTTGACTGAGGTGACCTGCCTGTGCCTGGGCCCTGCTGTCCCAGATGATGTGGCTGCTATGCCGGCTCTCCCATGTCAATATCCATAATTCCTGCCTCTCTAGAGAATGAGTGTGTTGGGAAGAAGGGCTCTGGACCTGCCCTCTCTAGGCAAGGGCTGTTTTAGGACAGGGGAGCTAGGGTGACCAGATAAAATCCAGGTCAGGGCTCATGTAACTTTAACAGTTGTAAAGAAAAGGGAATTTCAGCCAGTGTCATTTGTATGCAATTAGTTCCTGGTGAAATTCCCTCTTCATCACAGCAGTTAAAGTTGCAGGGGCCCTGCCTTCTTTTGTATATGGTCACTCTAGTATAGTACCTACACCTTTAACTGTTGCGATGAAGAGGGAATTTCACCAGGAACTAATTGCATACAAATGACACTGGCTGAAATTCCCTTTTCTCTACAACCCTTAAAGTTACATGAGCCCTGACCTGGATTTTATCTGGTCAGTCTACAGGGGAGCGTTCAGGAGTGTGGGAAACCCACCTGCAGCATGAAATGGGCTAGCCCTGAGACATGTGGGTCATCTCTGTGGGGATGAAGCCTATAGCGGCAGGTACATCCAGAGGCCTAAATGGGAGTGTTGGTTGTTTCCTCTTCTCACAGAACTCTGGGAAATGTGGTTTTGATCTGTTAGGTTTTAATCTGATTCTTGGCGTCTGCTTTGAACTGCCTGGAAAAGTGGCATTAAACTGTTGGCTTGGAATAAATCTTCAGCAGGGGCTGGGCAGCAGGATTGTGGCCAGCATTCTTAATACTTTGCCCCAAACTGCCCCCTTCCTGGATTCTTTGAGGGCAGCTATGACAGTTAAACTGGAATAAAACCATATAGATTTCCCCCTCTAGTCTTACCAGTTTTGCTGCATGTGTTTGTGTTTCTTTCCGTTTTACTGTATTTGGTTTTTTTGCGGAGTAAAAATGGGAGCAAACTTCCGAGTATTCAGTGTGTGGGTGGATGGATCACCCTGAATTTACATAGTGGCACTACAGCATCCTCTCGCTTACTTTCTCTTCCTCTTTTAATCAATCATAAATTTGTTTGCCCCCGTTTTTGAACCACTTCCGTGCCCTGAGGTCACGTCTTCAGAGAACTCTCTTCCGAGTGCATATATTGCAGTGTATAACAAGTGACACATGGCTTAGTGTATTTAAACGCCCTGTGGATGTTGCTTTTTGTGATCTCCATTGCTGAATTGCATTAGCTGTATGTGGGCCAGATCCCAGATGAACAGGCCAGTCCTATGTGTGCTTACTCAGAAGTCGGTCCCGCTTTACTCAATGGGACCTCCTTGCAGGCAACTGCCCCTAGGATTGCATCTCCTGTGGAGTCCCTATGGTTGCACTTACCTAGCAGTAAGCACCATTGAATGTGTGAAATTTCCTTCTGAGTAAACATTTTTAGAATTAGGCTGCCTGTCTTTGCAACTATCTGTAAAATGGCTACTAAGGATGTAGGCTTTTGTCCCGGTTTGGGATGTTTGAACACCTCATCTTTGTAATCCTAACAACCACCCCATAATGCAGGCTGATGACTATTTTCCTCCCTATTGCAGAGGTGGGGTCAAGGAGTGAGTGGTGCTGAGTACACCAAGCGGGGCCTGGCTAAGGTGAGACTGCAGCTGGGGACATTTATCCCAGGACTTTTAGCAGTTTGAATCACATACGAGTTTTATCACTTCCCTCAGATTATGAACACATTTCAAGAGAATAAGTCCTGAATTCTTGGAAAACCCCAATTAATTACGTATATATCATATGAAATATATACCACTCCTTACTTCGATTCTGCCTGATCTTGAACCCAAGCAAAAGGAAGGGATCGGTTAGCAATATTACGGTTACAGTTATAGCAGCTGCATGTTAAGGGTCAGCACAGCAAAAAATGGGTGATTCAGGTGGCTCATTGAGACCAGTTGTGGGACTTGCATGAACCAAAGAACAGAAGTTTTTGTGTTTGGTCCTGAAGTATTTAAGGCTGTTTCGTGTGGCATGCACTGTGTTCTCACCCTGCTATAACCTTCTGAGTCCCAGGTGGGAGCAATTCATGTGCAAGAGGGGTACTTAAGCCTCCCCCACATTTTTCTTTTTTTGGCCATGTCCACTTGCCCAGCTGTTTTTAGCCTGCTTCCCCCTCTGGACTGGAAGGCTACAGATAGTCAGGGGAGGGGGGGTTGCAAGGTAGGATTTTGTGTGGCACAGGAAGGGCTCAGCACTCCGCATTCCATCCACTGCTGTTGCCAGTTAGGCCCAAGCCTGTACGCAGTTACCAGGGAGTAAACCTGATTGAACTCAGTGGGATGTAGGGCTGAGATGATGTGTATAGGACTGTGCTGTGGCTCCAGCCATTATCTTGCTTCCTACAGTGGCCAAGCAGGTGCTTCCAGGAGAAGTTGTTCCCTCCTGGAATGCATCTCCTGGTCTATCAACAGATTTCGAAATCCCTTAAAAAATATCTATGAGATGGAACCAACTCAGCATTAACGTGCTAATCAATTAATGTGAATAAGCAGACTATACCAAGCGTCCAGTGTCCTGCAGATGGGACATTGCTTCTCCTGTCCTGTAGCTCCTGGGTGAGGTTTTCCCAGACAAATGTCCCTTGTCCTTCTCTCACAGAAGCTTCAGCATTTGCTGACATTCTATTGCTGACAGTCTCTACCTCTATGTGGTTAGCATGGAGCTGAAGGTGGTGGGATTTGCAAACGGCCCACAGCCAGGCAAAAGCAAGTTTTTAAAAATGAGAACAGAATGCCATGAATTCTGTTCATCATTTTAAAATTTTGTTATACCACTGCTAATGAGTGATGCCTAGTTAAGAAGCAATTGCCCTCTTCTCTCCCCCCCCCCCCACACTATAGAGTGATTTCCTTATCTGGTTTGGCAGGATCTGAGAGTCTTTTGTGCTGAAAGTGATGGCCTGTGTGTGTTTACCTGGAGAAAAACAAGATCCGGTGTTTGCTTTTATGCAAATAACTGAGCTACAGGAATCTCACCAGGGGTGCATAGGAGCAAGTAACTTGTAGATGGGCTTGGTTTGGCCTGGTTGGTAGCCCCCTGGCTTGCTTCCTCAAGGGCTGTTATGCAGCTGCTGAGTCCCACGCTTTGGTGCTCTCATTATCAAGGTGGTGAACCCCCCTTTCGTAGCCACCTCCTCTCTCAGCCACCTCCCCACCTAGGGGAGAAGCCAGCCCAAATGAAACTGACACATTATTGAGTTAAGAACAGGCATAAAAAAATCTGTGAATGAAAGGGGTGAGATTGTAAACTGCTGGAGGCAGAGACCTGGGGTTTGTCCTTGTTACTCTGCAGAGCCAGCATCTGCTTTGATGACACAATAGAGCTCCTATTAGCTCCCCCACCCCAAGGTTGGCGTGGGGTTTGAGCCAAGCAAACGCAGCTCGATGGGATTTGTAGTTTCAAGCTTCTGGAGGACACCAGGGGTTGCCTGGCCCTAGTGTTTCCCTCCAGTTGTTTGGGACTTAAACTCCCATCAGCCCCAGCCAGCGTGGCCAAAAGATGATGGGAGCTGTACACCCAGTCATCTGGGGAGGGCAGGTTAGGGGAGGCAAGTCCAGGGCATGGGGTTACCAGGCTTGCAGCCATAAAAGACGATCCTGCGTAGGCAGAACTGGAAGCATCTCCTAGGGATCTCGAGGTGACTACGGGGTTCTCGTCCCCGTAGTCACCTCGAGCCCTCTGGGCCTGGCTTCGCGGCAGCCCGTGCTGGGTGTCCGGTAGGGCGTGCGTCCCTGGGCTGTGTAGCTGGCTCCGGCCCGAAGCTGGCTCTGAACGAGGGCGACAGCGGCGCGCCCAGGGCGCAGCGCGCTTCTGAGTGCAGGCCGGTCCGGGCTGGGCTCTGGAGCTCCGGGGGCCGGCAGGAGGCGGCGACTGTCTGGCTGCCCGCCCGCTTGCCTGGCCGCCTCCCCCTCCTCCAGTGATGGCGGCGCTCGTGGCTGCTGCTGCTGCTGCTGCTTTAGCGGCGGCGCGCTCTCGGCCCCGGCTCGGCTCGGCCGGGCAGCGCTGAAGGCGGCGGTGGCGGCGGGAGCCTCGTGCGGCGGGCGGCCCATGTCCTCCCGGGGGGCGGAGGAGCCCGAGCCGCCCACCCGCGCCCCCGCGCCGGGGGCAGCAGCAGCGGCGACGAGGGAGGCGGCCCCGGCCGTGGCTCCGCATTGTGCGCGGCGCAGCGAGAGCGGCAGGCCGGCCCGGGAGGAGCCGCCGCCGCCGCCCTCGCCTCCCCTCTGCCCCGAGTCCAGCCCCATGAAGGAGCCGGGTGGCTCCGGGGCGGCAGAAGCAGAAGGAGCCGCCAGTGCCGAGGCTTCTCCCGAGGACGCAGCAGAAGGAGCTGCCGCCGGCGCCGCTTCCTCCTCCCCGGCGGCACAGGTAAGAGCAGCCGCCGCGCACCGCCTCGCCCCGTGCGCCCTGGCCCGGCAGGGACTCCTCGCTCTTCCTCACTCGGGCGCCGCCTGCGCGTCGGGGGGGACCGCCGCGGACTACCCTGCCGGTGGGCCCCGATTCCGCCTGTACGACCACCGCTAGCACCACGGCCGCCTGGAGCAGCCATGTCTGCTTGGCCGAGGCACCTTTTGCCCCGAGCCCGCGCTCGCCCGGGCCAGGCGGCCCGCGTGCCCGCCCGCTCTGCGGCCTGTGTGCCCCGGCCGGAGCAAGGCTCCGGCGCCCGCCCTTGCTGCCCGCCCCGCCTGCTTGGGGTTTCGCGCGGGGCCGAGCGCCTTTTCTCGCGCTCGGTTTCCTCCCGCAAACGGAGGTTTTTCTGCGCTTTTCCTCTCCAGACGACGCCCCCTAGAGGAGGCTATTTCACAAATGGGGAAAAAAAAGAAATTAAAATTGGGGGAAAAGGAAGAAATTTCTGTTCCCCCCCCCCTTTCTGTTTTCGAAGGAAAAGTTTCCCGCGCGGGGGTGTTTCGGAGGGGCTCTCTCTCGCGCGCGCGCGTCTTGGCGAGCCGGGAGCCCTGGGCGAGCTGCTCCGCGACGCCGTCGCCAGGCACGGTGGCCTCCCGGGCTGCAGCCTTTTTAATATGCAAATTTAATGAAACTTGAATTTGAATGAAAATTGAGGCTGCCTCCCGTCGGCGATGGGGGGGAGCGGCTGGGCCACGCCGAGTGGGCTGGGGGGAGCGGAGCCCTTCAAGCCAGGGCCCGTGGCCGGGGAGGGGGCTCTGGGGAAGGAACGGGGACAAAGCCAGGAAGGAGGGGGCTGGGGGCAAATTTCAGCCCCTTCCTCCGTCGAAGACCAGCCACTTTCTTTGGATGCCAATTAAAAGTTTCTCCGCAAGATTTTTGGGTCCCCCCCCCCACAAGGTGTTCTAGGAAATTTTCTGCGGACACACCCCAAATTGGGGGGGGAGGGGACTCACACAAATCTGAATTGAAAAAAACCTTGTTTTTAGACATGAGCCAAGCCTGAAACGTCACCGGGGGTGAAATTGAGATTCCAGGGTAGCCTTTTGTTCTGAAATGCCAGATAGATTTGGACAGTCTGTGCTCCTGGCAAAATTCAATCCTCGATTCTCGCATTTTCATTTACAACCCTTGTGCAATGGCGGGGGGGGGGGCGCTTTTGTGGGTGTTTTGACTCCACACTGACACAACTGCAGAGCTTCGCCCTGGAAGAGTTTTCTGTACTACTTTGTGTAGAAAATGCGCAATTGCATTAATTATGTATGCAAAATACTAATAGTTGGGGAAACTGCAGGGATGAAGTTGCCGATTTTTTTAATTTTTATTTTTTTGAAAAGGAAAAATTGCAAAATTAAGTCATGCATTCTTGGGAAATAAAAAGAATCATTCCCCCTTTTTTTCTCTGTACACTGAAAATCTTTCTAATAAACACTTAAGTTTGCATTTAGCAATCTATCTTATTTGGCTTGCTCATAGGAGTTTGTTGTGGTGAAATTGCCTTTTGAGTTTTTGGTCGTTGCTTCTGTGTGTGCTTTTTTCTGTTTTGTTTTGCATTTTAAAAAGAGGTTGAGAGTCTCTAATTTTGGGAATTTTTGCTTAAAATCTGTGAAGAGAGACCTGCAGCTTCTGCATTTCTGGCAGAAGGGGGGAGGGGGAAAAATACCAGGTCAACATTGAATTTGAAAGAGAAAAAAAAAGAAAGGAAAGAGCAAATCTTGCAGAGTCTGTACTTTAAAATGGGAACAAAATATCAAGATGGCCGACCACACAGCTGCAGCAGTGAATTTGAAAAGGGCATTTCTGTGTTGGAACAGAACAGTTTTCTGCAGCTTAAATCCTTTCTCCCCCCAATCCAAGAACCTCAATTCAGGCAATTGTTGGTTTTTAAAAAAAAAAAATTAAGTTTTTCTAGCCTGATTTTTTTTTAAAAAAAAAATTACATGAAAACAGAATTTGAAAGAAAAAAATCCTAGAAAAAAGTTGATGACTTGTTAATTTTGTTTAATTGTCATCTAAATTGCAACTGAATATTTAATTGAAAATTCAGGGTTTTTTGAGTGGTAAATGGAGAGGGTTGCAATTAAAGATTTCATCTCTAACCAATCCTGTTTCTCTCTCTCTCTCTCCTCCCCCCTCCAATATGGGAGGGGAATGCTAGATTTTATGGAAGCTTCTGGAACAACAGTAAAACAAGCAATTTTTTTAAATCATCCAAGTAGCCTTAATTTTTCAGGAGTTAGGAATCTGTCTTGGTAACTGTGCAAGAGGAGGTTAATGTTTTGAGGACATTAAAGATTGGGGGACGGGGTGCAGGAATATTTAACTATTCACAGATTGATATTTGGTAGATTTGCTGTTTGTGCAGCAGGCTTTGGATTGCTGGTTTATTCACAGTTTCCAGCCACAGGATTTCTGGATAGTCCAGGCTACAAATCAAATTTAGGATGATTTGGAAGCAGATCTGAAATTTCCAATTTTTAAAAAAGAATAATAATTTGGGCCATGTGATCATTTACTTCACTTTCACTTGCCTGCCTCTCATTGCCTTTTGAAGGATTTCCTGGAATTTGAGGGTGGGGTTGGGGGTTGGAAAAAGGGGTTGGCGAGAGACTTTGGCTGTCCCTCGGGTGGTGATATGCTGTGAGCAATTCTATTTTGATCGGAATAAGCAATTCTGGTAGTTTTGGTACTTAGGGGAGGAGGCCATATTGAGTTATGTTAGGATGTCTTGGATGTTTTATGTGGTTGTGCCAAAGGAAATTCAAAGGAGTGCAAATTGGCAGGCCCCCATTTATAGTGAAGCTCTGTACATGAAAATACCAAAAGAATATATGGGGGGGGGGGCAAAGCTATTTTCTACAAATATTTAGCAAGGTTTTAGATTTTTTAAAAAATATCATTATTATTATTATTTACATTTCTATACTGCCCCATAGCCGAAGCTCTCTGGGGGGGGGGGGGGTTACAAAAGATTAAAACAATTAAAAGCGATATACAAAATTTAAAAGTATAAAAACATGCAGCATACACAAAAACATACATCTAAAAAAAAGTTAAGCTGTCAGCCAAACCTAAAAACATCAGGAATCCATGAAACTCGTTGCATATTGCTAAATGCTTGGGAAAAGAGAGGGCCACCACAGAGAAGGCCCTTTCCCTTATTGCCGCCTTCTGAGCCTCCCTCGGAGTAGGCACCCGGAGGAGGACCTTAGATGTTGAGTGTAGTGCACGGCTAGGTTCATGTCGGGCGAGGCATTCCGTCAGGTATTGTGATACCGAGCCGTGTAAGGATTTATAGGTTAGAACCAGCACCTTGAATCGGGCTCGGAAACATTCAGGCAGCCAAGGTCTTAAAAAGACATTTAAAAAGGCACTTCAGTTTGCAGTATTGATCTGCTTAGGATGGATCAGCAACCAGAAGGCCAAAAGCTGGGTTACTATCTGCCTCTCCCACCATTTCCCAATATATTGAAGAGTTGGGGGGGGGGGCAGGATTTGCATAGGGACAAGTGGCTTGGCTGTGGGACCTGCCACATTCCATTGTAGCCATGGGGAGACCCTGGCCCAGCATCCTTTCGTCAAGGTGGGCATTGGGAAAATTAGTTGCCAACCAGCACTTAGGTGATGCAGCCTTTTGATTAAAAATGTGTGTTTGGTTTCTTTTCCACCCGGGCTGCACTTGAAGCTGCCGCCTTTGGGCTGAGGCTGGCGTTTGAGTGGCAGCAACTCTGGCTTTTTTTTACTTTCCAAACTTGGGCTGTGAGCTGGAACAACCATGACTCACATCTTGCCTCTGCCACAGACTCACCCAATGGACTTAGGCATTCCATGCGCTCATGCGTGCTTGCTTGCTTTTCCTCGTACATGCGTGCACCCCTGCCTCCCTTATACAGGCTTGTTGTAATGAATACTGAGTCATGAGGTGGCTTTGAACACTGTAAAGCACCACCATAGTATGGTGGATACCATCGCTCGCTCAGTGATAGAGCCCTTGCATCCCTTTTGCGTTCAGAATCCTGCCTGAAACCCTGGAGAGCCCTTGCTGCCAGTCCGTGTCGACAACATTGGGCTAGATGGACCAAGCGTCTGACTCTGTAGAAGGCAGCTTCCCACATTCCTATAATGGTTTCAGTGTTAACATTATTGTAGCTATTATTGTAATATTGTAAATAATAATGTAACACAACGTGTAAATAATCATTAATATCATTAATAAGATACCTTAAAATATTACTCATGTCATTTATTGCTATTATTTTGAAGCCAGATGACCATAATCTTTGTCAGTTTCTAAATAGACTCAAAGTATGGATGTGAGTTTTGCTTGCGCATTGAGTTTGCTTTAGTGTGCCTGGTTATTCCATTTTATCCTCTCAACAACCCTGCAAGGAAGGTCAGTTCAACAGAGAAACAGTGCAAGCATGTGGCCCGTTGTTGACTTGAGCAGGGATTTGAACCCATATTTCCTGTGGCTGCTGCTGTCTCCAGGATGGGCAGCACTCAGTTTCCTGAGAGATGAGGTCAGTAATGGTAGATGGGCTTGGCCAGTGCTTGCCAGTCCTTTCCTCGTTTGGGGTGGGTGGGGTACTAGTGGGTAGAAGAGAGTCTTGGGCTTGCCCTCCAGGTCTGGCCACCATTCGAGGGGAGCTGAAGCTGCATCCGTCCTTGAATTTTCAGGGCCTTCTCAGTATACGAAGTGACGGACATGGGGCGGAATCCCTGAAGCTGGAAAGGTTTTATTATTGCATCAATAATAGCCCTGCCCATCTTCCTCCCAGGGGTGGAGGGCAAGATATGTGCTGCCTCTAGGACCAGAGGCAAGGAGCCTGTATACACCAGTTGCTGGTGAACGTGGATGGGAGGGTGGTGTTGCACTGTGCCCTGCTTGTGTGTCCCTGGTTGGCCACTGTGTGAACAGAGTGCTGGACTAGATGGAGCTTTGGTCCGATCCAGCCACAGGGTTCTTCATGTGGTGGTGCTATGCCATGTTATCTTCATAACAACCCTGCGAGGGCCTCTCCGTTGGCCATCCCGTGTGCCTTTCTCTGAGAGTAAACCTCAGCTGAACAGAGTAGGACTTATTTTCGCACACTGGGTGGGGCTGTAAGGCTGTGATCCGAAACAGGCTGGCATACGGGAGCGGGTCTGACTTGGGAGCAAGTATGCATAGGGTTGAGCTGCCACAGAAGCTTCGTGGCCATGTAGAGGCGTGAGCCTGGCTCTCTCCCTGGTGTTGCATTTTAGTCACATAAGCCACTTTTTTCTGAGTTAGCTAATGAGGGCAAAGCACTAAGTTTGAGGCGTTGAGTCCATCAGTACGCTGATGAATGCCTGCTCTCACGGCTGATTAGATCCATGACTGCTTTCTCCAGTGTAGGAGTCTACTCAGGAGTAAGTCTCATGGCATTTGTTGGCTCGTATCCCTATAACTGTGCTTCATGGTTTTATTTCATTTCATTTCTATACCGCCCAATAGCCAAAGCTCTCTGGGCGGTTCACAACAATTTAAACCACAAGAAAGGTACCTCATAAAATATAAAATATGGAAGCTTAAAACCACAATATAAAAGTACAGCTAGAGTTGCTAGCTAAGCTCATCTTGTTTGCAGATAACGAAGGTTTGCACATGTATTATATGCAATTCTCATGACACCATTTTTTAAGTGGTGCTGGATATTTATTTCATTTACAGTACTTGAGAGGACTGGAAAATTACCTTTTTAAAAAAAGTGCTTTCCCAGAGAAAGCTCCATGCCTTTGACTGCTTATGAATGGGAAGGTAGGAAGTGCAGAAGGGTGGGATTTTGTTATCTCCATCACCTCATGCACCGTCCCTCGCATCTGTCCCCAGAACTGGTGCTTAAACCTGTGGCAGGCGGGTCTTCAGTGTTTGATTCTGGCATGTCAGAATAGGAGATGGAGTTTGCTGCCACAAACGGCAGGGAAGGCCACTTCCCTAGCATGGCTGAAAGGACAAACTGGGTGGGGTCTTGAAGGACGGGGCCACGGGAAGTGGTTAGCCTTGTTTGTGGAGTGGAGCCTCCAGGTTCCGAGGCAGCAGCCTGCCTCCGCTTGCCAGGCACTGGGGAGGAGGACCCAGTGTGGTCTGTTGCCCCTGGGCTCTTGTGGATGTCTCAGAGCCCAGGGACTGGCCTGAGGACTCTGGGCTACGGTGACTTTTTGTCTGACCCAGCAGGGCAGATCTTTAATACTTCCCAAGTGCTGGAACGAACTTCTGCTCAGCAAATCTACTAGCCCACCAAAATCTGTACTAGCCCAATTGTTCCCACAACCCATGCTGGTTCTGAAGGTGGTCTCATCCATCTCCCTGCTTCCAATTTTTCACCCATGTGTGAACGTTGCTAACTCGGAGGCAGGGTTGGGACATTTTGGAAGGCTCAACTTTTAGAGCAGGTCAACGTTTGGCTCCTGACAGTCGGAACTATTTCCAGCTAGGTTGGGGGGCTCGTTCAGTCGTGCAGGAGAGTTTTGGAGAAGATGTTTGGGTGCTATAGATAAAGAATGTCTCTCTGAAGCAACACCATTGGTTTAGCAACTTGTTATGCTATGAGTGCCTTGCACAATCCTCGATCCCACACCCAGCGGTTCTGCAAGATGGGTTGCTGCTGGCCCATTTCATAGATGGGGACATGTAGGTTGTCCTGGGCTGTGAACGTAGTCCATGGCTCAGATGAGCTGGGAACCCGGGTCCCCTGGGCTGCATCCAGTACTGCCTGAAATCCTGAGGAGAGTCATGGGTTTTGAGCCCCAACTTTGTGTTGGTTTGCAGCGTTTCATCGGTTACTTTGTTAGTTGAGTTGGTGGAAACACCCTTGCAATCCTATTCATGCTTACCTAGAAATAAGCTCTATTGGATACAGTGGTGCATACTTCTGAGTAGACATGCATTGATTAATTGGGAAACAGACATCTTGAAACTTCAATTGCCAACTGGGGGGCTTCTGCAAGGTGCAGGTGGTCGCTGACCCTCTGAAGAAGCATTCTTCCTCGCCCACAGGAAGGTGACGCCTCTTCTAAGGTGATGCTTTCTGCCACAGTTGCAGGAATCGTCTAAAATCAAAGTATGGTTCCTGTGTCAGAAATACTGTTAGATGAATCAACTAAAACTCACATGGCTAATACATTAAGCTTTCTTTAACTGGGTTGCGGCACTAGTTTGAAGTGCATTCTTAGGAAACAAGGGAGCTGCCTTGTACCGAGTCAGACCATGGTTCCAGGTTCGACCGTAGCATCAACCAAGCCAGGCACGGAGGGTTCCTTTAACCCTTTAAGACAGCCTCCTCCAACCTGCTGCCCAACAGATATTGTGGACAGCTCCCAGCCACCTCAGGCAGCATGCAGCCAATGGTCAGGAATTCTGAGTATTGTAATCCAGCACATCTGGGGGGGGCACCAGGTTGGGGAGGGCTGCTTTACAAATATAAGCAGCCTTTCTGTTCCAAAAGTTATTTTATGTGTAACTTAGCTTGCTCATAAAATTATTATTATTACATTTTAAAACTTTCAAAAGTAACCTCAGTAAGTAAATTTGTAATTATTGTCTGAATAGTTCAGACAGTTACTGTACATGAAATGACTGCTACAGCACCAGAAGCACAGGACTCTATAGAACGAAACCAAAATTGTCAAGAATGCACCTTTACTGTCAGGAATGCACAATGGTGACTCTACTCACATGTTGGGAAACTGAGCTTAAATGTCTGCCAGTAAAGTATATTTTAGATCAATAATTTTAGTAAGGAATGAAAGAAATAATGATGCTGGGAATTTTACAGAGGATTAAAAAAACATTCCCCCCCCCCATTATTTCCAGACATTTGACATCTCTAGTCTTTCTAAAAAACATGTTCTTATTATGTAGTTTTTAGAAATCATTGGGAGGGGAGTAAAAGCTGGGTAACAATATTTAGAATATTTATAAATACTTTGCCTTAAATTCTAACAGAAAATATTTCATATTCCAAGCTGTTCAATTTTTCAGGAGGGAAATCCCAAAAATGGTCCTCGGAAAAATGGGTTTCCCTGAAGTTTCTGTGATTTTTCTGGGCCTTCATGTCTACTCCCATCATCCCTCCCATCACTAGCAGGCTATTCTAGCTGGGACTGATGGAAGTTGTAGGTCAAAACATTTGGAGGGCCACAAGTTTCCCACTCCTGCATCTAGCTTGGCTCACTCGCTGGAACTTCCGTTTCTGTCAACCACCTGGTCTCTGGGAGCAGCCGGACCGCTTGGCTGGGTGGCCTTCGGTGGTCCTCCACTGTATGCTGCTTCCCAGTTCTCTGTGTTCCAGCTACTGATGCGGGGCAGAGAACCCCCGACGGTGGTAGTTGTTTTCCATGAGGAAATGCTCTGTTTCTATAAATGCATTGCTTCATAAAATTAATTAGTAAGATAATAAACACATACATTGCTAGTCAAATTTCAAAGCTGCAATGATTTTTTACTGGCAATTATTCCTAGGAAGCAGATATATTTCTCTGGTACACGTGCGAATGTGTTCACACTCTATTCATTTGTAAATGGGGTTTTGATGGTAAACAGGTGTGCAATTAAAACAAAAAGTACTCAGTCTCATAATGCTAAATGTCTGTTTCCTTCTGGCCCCTCCCAGCTGCCTAGAACATGCCAAGAGCACCCGTGTATGTGTGTCTGGGAGCGTTCTGTTTGCCCACCTGTCTGTCCTCTTCCTTTGCTTCATCCTCATCCCCCACCTCTAAATGGCAATATGGCCAAACTGTGTTTGCTCAGGTCCATCTTGGCCTCTCTAATGTTAACTCTTGTCTAGCAAGCTCAGTGGGGTATTCTTCCCTATATGTTGCATAAGAGTAAGAGTTTGTGGTGGTCGGTGTTCAGTTAAAAAACAAAAAAAACTAATAAGTGAGCAAGAGATGGGTATATTGCCATACATAACCATAGAAGCGTACAACAGAACTACCCTTCAGTGTAAAAGGAAGCTTTGGGGTAGTTTAGATTTAAAAAACAACCTAAAGCTGATGCAAGTCAATAAAGTTAGAACTAGACTGCAGGAGAGTTGCCAACTGATCAGTACAAAGTTCTTAATAGCTTTATCTTTAGAAATCATCCTGTGTAGGCTTTCCTGACACAGGACTGAGCACCATCCTCAGTTAACATCTGCAAATCAAGCTGTGGCTAAAGGCCCATGAGCAGAGGTAGATAAAAACATAGGCAGCCAGCCGTACACTCCACTAAAATTTCTATTGGGGGATTGTTTGGGTAGCTGGTCTTTGGTGCATCCTCTGAGCCTGGCTGTCCATTGAACTACTGCAGGATGCTCACTGACAGCAGAGCTAGCTGAGGGAGTCGGGCCAGTCGTACGTTGTTGAACAAAGTCCGTGCTGTTGTTGGGAAGGGATGCCATGTTATCTCTTGCAGATTTGAATCAGGGTATGCTTAACCCACCTCACCCCACTCCTGTTTCACTGGTAAGGCAGAGAGAAACAGTCAACCAAGCCAGAGTTCTCAACTGGTAAGAAGTAGTGAAATAAGCTTTAAAGTTGGGTGCATCTCTGTGGCTGTCTGTGCTACGTATTTTTGTGCTGTGTTCAGCCTACATCCAGGTATTATTCCATGAGTGTGTGAAGCCCTTAACTGCTAGGAGGTGCCAGCCGTAGTGTGGAGCCTAGCCACTTGGGTGGGGCGGGGTGGGGGACCTTGACTCAGTTTGCACAATTGCTGCAGTCCATGGTGTCTTGTTTAAGCCACTGTGGGCTGTGGTGCATGCTGGACATGGCTTATTCAAGACATGGCTTATCCTGCCATTTGAACCCAGGCGACCTGGGTTGTGCAAGGGCTAAATAGCACTTGCATAACCCTGGAACAAGTCATGGGTTATGTGAGGGCTCCTTGCACAACCCATGCCGCCCAATTCGGATGACGTGACAAGCTGCAGCTTAAATATTTTAAATGGCTGCCCGGCATATGCTGCAGCCCAGCATGGCTTAAATACACTATATGGTGGCTTATTTGGTTGTGTGAACCTGCTATCTGGAGAATGAAACAGACCCTGAGGATACTAGAGGGTCCTGGGGCGATGCCTTGGGGCTGTTGCTCTGTGGTACACCATGGTACTTTGCATGCGAAATGTCCCCTGTTTCATCCCCAGCTGCCCCTCTGGCTAAAAAACAGGCAGAGAGAAGGAGTCCCTCTGACTGACGAGGGCAGGACAGTGGAGTGAGAGGCCTCCGACCAGGCCAGAGCCAAAGTTGTTCCCACCTGGTCAGGGCTAGGCTGGCCTTCTTGTCCCTGCAGAGGTCTTGCTGGGCTGCCAGTCAGCGGCCCATTTGCCCTGAGCCCTCGGGTCAAGGCCAGCATCCAGCGAGGGCTTCCTTTCGAAGTGGTCAGCCTGCCTCACGTGCAAGAGGTCCCCCTCTCCCCCCGGAGACCCTTGGCTAGGCTGAGCATTGGCCCGACTCTATGGAAGGCAGCGTTCTGTAAGTGTGGAAGCTGAGCTGAGCTGGAAAGTCATTTCCCCCAAAGTGATCCAGCAGGGGTGGGAGGTTGGAAGCGTTGTGTTGATTTGCACAAGTCACCTAGCCCAGAAGGAGCTTGGTGTGGGGCACGTTTCTGTACTCTGGCTTCCTTCTTTGGCATCACATGGTCTGGACTCTGGAGTATGTGGGTTAACGATGGGGGGACGTGTCTGCCTGTGTTGTGGCACTGATTTTAGCAGGAGCTTTTCTTGGGTGAGAGGTTAGGTGGATGGCGTCCTTCCAGCCCCACCTCCTGCGCTTTTAAGAAAGCCGAAGTTGCCGGCAAGTACTTTGATGTCGCGGTGTGTTTGTGGAGGTTGCCATTTCTGAAAGGAAGGGTCAGTCATTCAGTGTTAAAAAGTCTGTGCCTGAAGCTGAAACGGCTGGTTAGGCTTAGGGGAAGACCTACACGCCAGGGCAGGTGGCATTCACTCGACATTGCCAGCTAGATACTGTGCTGCAGTTCTGCAAGTCTGTGCTGCTTTCTACGTGATTCAGCCTTCGCTTGTTTAACACGAAGCCTCAATATCGCATTTGATAGACAGTTAAATAAATTTTTGATTATGCAAATTTGGGAGTCTGCCATGACATCCATGGAAATAGACAGTTTAAACAAAACAAAATTAAAATTCCCTTTTCTTCTTTTGAGGATATGAAACGGCAACCTGACTTTTTTTACAACAACGTATAAATTTGTAAAATATGAAAACAGTTAATGGATTCAAATCTTTTTTTAAGAATCTCTTTTTGCTTCTCTTCCTTCCAAATGTTACTTGATTGTGAAAGGCAATTTGGTCGCGAGCACGCTAGCTACATCTGGAAGTGTTGACTTTGCATTAACAGCCATAGATTTTCATTTTGGGGTGTGTGTGTTTGGGATGAGGGAGTAGTAATTGGTGAGGCTTTTTATCGCGCTCATTACACGAGGAATAGCTGTTTAGGGGACACTCTGGTCTCCGCTGTTGCCTTTGGTGGCAAACTGGGTCTTCTCGCCCCTTTTGCAAAGCTTTGGGAATGTGGGGTTTGTGTGTGTTTTTCTGTAATAGCAGGAGAGGAAAGCTGAGCCAAGGAGGCAATTAATTTGCATTAATTGCTAAGTGAGGGTGTGGGGCTGTAGGTCCTCCTGGGGAGGGAGGAAGAGTGTGCAAATTCCACCCCACCTGCAAGGCGCATGTGAAATTGTTATGCAATGTTAGCATTACCCTGCACTTAGAAGTACTACAGATCCGTTCTTTGGAGAAGGGTGCTTTCTCCCCAAAATCTTGGTTGTCATTTCGAATGAGAGATTGGTGGGGGCTCTACCCCAGTGGGGGAACACTTGTTTGGCACACCAGAGGCTCCTGGCTCACTTCTCAGCTGTATATGCAGTGAAAGGATCTCCGCCACCAAATGTCTGGCAAGAGTTTCAGCCCAAGACATAGTCAGAGCAGACAAGACTGGGCTATTAGGGCTGACGATCTGACAGCATGGTGTGTTCTGGTGTACACCAGGCAGTTAACGGTTATGCCATGCTCTGGCCCTCTGCCAAGACAGAGGTTTGGTGGTTGCCCTATCAGCCTGCCCTCCGGTATCCAGATGCTGCTCTTAAATGCCAAATTGGTTCAAAATAAGATCTCCCTCATTCATGACTTAATGAGGCAAACTGATCTGGCATGTATAATCAAGACCTGGGTGGGTGAGCAGGGAGGAGTTAGTCTCTTCCAGTATTGGCCACCGGGGTACTTAGTTCAACATCAGGATAGACTTGAGGATGTGCACTCTAGGAACTCTCTCTCTCTCTCTCTCTCGGTTCCTGTTCGTTTGACTGCTGGCCTGTAGTGTTTACATCTTGTGTTAGGCCCACAGGACAGATTGGGGGTTCTGCTGGTGTACCGCCCACCCCACTGCCCAGCAATCTCTGCCTGAGGTGACACAGGTGGTCTTGAACATGATGCTGAAGTCCCCAGGCTGCTGTTATTGGGGAATATCAACATTCATGCCGAGGGCACCTTGTCTGGGGCAGCCTAGGATTTTGTGACCATCATGACCACTGTGGAAGTGTTCCAATGTGTCGTCAGCCCAACACTTGTAGCAGGGCACACTCTAGGCTTGGTCTTTTCAGCTGCCCATGGAGATGGGAGATTTTGAATCGGTCCCTGTGTCATGGTCAGATCACCTCCTGTTGAGGTTTGGACTTAAGGCAGCTTTCCCCCTCTACAAGGCTGGGGACCTATTAAGATGGTCCGTCCCTGGAGGCTAATGGATCTGGATGGTTTCCAGAGGGCTCTGGGGTGGGGAATGTTTCAGGCTTGTATGCCTGACTCTTCTGTCGAAGCCCTGGTTGGTCCAGGCAGTTAACATGTTGGGTCATTATCTTGATTAGTAGAGCTCGTGGAACTGAGAGCAATGAAGTGGGCAGGGAGACGGCTTGAGTGCAGATGGAGAAGAACCCCCCACTGATGCAATTGAACACTGCTGTGTGTCCATGTTCTAGCTTATTCAGTGGCAGTGAAGGTGGCAAAGAAGCATTACCTCTCTGCTTCTATTGCATCCTTTATGTGTCCTTTAGTGGAGCTTTTTGGGGTCGTTTGGGGCTTATTATATGCTGGTCCTAAGGAGGTTTTGGAACTGTCTGATGCTCACTGTGATAGGTTTGCAAGGCACTTCCAGGATAAAATCTCTTGCATCCACCAGGACTTAGACTTCATCATTATCACATCTGAATCATGCGAGGTTTCTTGAGAACAACCTTCCCAGTTATCTTGGATGTGTTTCATTTGGTACAACTCAGGGATGTTGATAAGGTGCTTGGACAGGTTCGTGCATCCATTTCTGTATTAGATCCTTGCTCTTCTTGGCTTAAAAAAAACTGGCAGGGAGGGAACAGCTAGCTGGGCCAGGGAGGCAATTAAGTCCTCCTTTCAAGAGGCAGTGGTAAGACCTCTCCTGAAGAAATCCTCCCTGGACCTAGAGGATCTTAACAACTTTAGGCTGGTGATAAATGTTTCTTTCCTGCACAAAGATTTTGGTCAGCCGTTTGCTGACCAGCTCCAGGCAATCTCAGAAGATACCGATTATCTGGATCCAGTTCAGTTGCGGGTCAGGCTGGGTTTTGTTTACCTGTATTAGGAGAGAGACAGGGGAGTGTGACTGTGTTGATTCTCCTTGATCTCTTGGCCACTTTCGATATCAGCAGTAGTACCCTTCTGGGCCAATTGACTGAAATGGGAGTAGGAGGTGCTCCATTGCAATGGTTTCACTGCTACTCGGATGTCAGCTCCGGCAAGTGGTGATTGGAGGATACTGCTTGGCTGCGTGGATTTCTCCAGTGTGGGTTCTGCAGGGTCGGTTCTATTCCTCATACTATTTAACATCTACATGAAAAAGTTGCTGTTTGTGCAAATGCATTGGCCAGATTGATAGCAGGGACCAGAAAGTCTGAGCATGTAACTCAGATCTTGGGCCAATTGCACTGGCTGCCTATATGTTTGTGAGCCCAATTCAAGGTGCTGGTTTTGACCTGTGAAGCCTTACACGGCTTTGAACCACAGTACTGATGGAGCGCCTCTCCTGACATGAGCCTCCCTGTACACTACGATCAACATCTGCCTTGTCCGAGGCAGGTCTGGAAGGCGGCAACAAGAGAGAGAGCCATCTTGATGGTGGCCCCCCGATTGTGGAACACTCTCCCCAGAGAGGTCTGTCTGGTACCAACATTGTCATCTTTTCAGCAACAGGTTAAGACGTTACTTTGCTCCCAGGCATTTAACAGCATAGGATGGAGCATTTAGGTTTCTGTGGGGTTTTTTTATTATCAGATCCTGGTAGCTCTGTTGTTAATTGTTTTTAGCTTGTTTTAAACAGTTTTAAATCCTTGATTGTGAATTACATTTTTAGCCAAGGAGCTCTAACTGGTACAATATGGTCCTTTTTCTCTCTTCACTCCCGCCCCCACTTTATTCTCTCAATAATCCTGTGAGGTAGGCTAGCCTGAGAGATGGTGACTGGCGTCACGGTCACCCAGTGAGCTTCATGGCTAAATAGGGATTTGAACGCGGGTCTCTCTTGACCTAACTGGGCATTCCAACCACTGCACTATTCATGCATGACTCTTTGTGTGCCCACACATGTTCCTTTGCAGAGGTTGCTTTGGCTCCCTCTGGGCCCAGTTCAGTGTAACGCTTGACCCAGTAATTCCCAGGTAGCGCGCTGGGGCTTTCTTGTGCGCTGCAAGAAATAATTTATCGAGGACTTCTGTGAGCTCACAGTACTAACTACACCTCACCTGCCCTGGCATTGCCCTCTGTGACTAGGCTTGGTTCAGAGGAAGAGAGAAATAGAATCCATTTGTTGAAAGATAGTCAGTGATTGTTAACTTTTGTAGAGTTAATAATGTGATGTCAAATGCACAATCATATATTCTCCCTTCTACTTATTTTTTTTCAATAATTGTTACAATTATACTTCAGTCATTTGTCATTTGCATTATTGTAACAATATTAGTTTTATGAGGGGGGGGGAAAGCTTTTTGTGCCTCCAGTTTTGGTTTTGGATAGTGGGGTGTGGAAACTGTACCTCAGCTATCAGACATTATAGGACATTTAGCATTTCTTATAGCCCATTTCAGGTGTCTAGAGTGTGTCTCTCAGCGATTGCTGCAACAGCGTAGCTATCCCCCCCTTTGCAGATGTGGGGGCTGGAAGCTGTGCTGTGTTTCTGGCGCCTGCGGCCATGATCCCATGCACACCTACTTGGGAGCAAGTCCTATGGAGCCCAGTGGGAGTTATTTCTGAGTAAACATATTGCCCTAAAAGTTTGAAAAGTGTTTGTGTTTTAAAAAATTAGCCAAAACAGTTTTTAGTTTTAAAGGAGTGTAGATTTTAAAACGATACTCTGTGGGGTAAGCCAAATTGTTAGACCAGTTGTTGCTCTGCCAATGATATTAGTGGTGGAAACTATTGGATTTACACAGCATTTATATCAGTATTTGAAGCAGCAGATGGTGGTTGGTCTGTTCAAACAAGTGAAACAAGCAAAGAACAATGAGAATTTGTATGCGTCTGTCCGTCCATGGTCCCTTCCGTGCTTGCTGGTGATATCTGACGTTGAAGCTACGTGCCTTTCCCTGTGACGACATGTGCGAGCTGACTCAGCCTTGGGGTACCGGCCATGCTGGCTGCTATGGGCAGGTGAATAGAGGCTGTGACAAACCAGCGCAGAGAATCGGGATCACGAGGGGCATGTGTTTCCTGTTCACCCTGCTAGATGTAAATGCCCAAACAACTCAGAAATTTTAATTAATGGGTGTGCTCTTTCTTTCCTTCTTTCCAGCATGAAAGGAGTTTGGTAACTACATACTGCTGGATCTCTTTCCTGTATTGCAGTAATTCTCAAACTGTATTCCAGGGGGCATAATTATAAGAACAGGAAGAGAGCTGTGCTGGATCAAACCAAAGCCTTATCCAATCCAGCACTCTGTTCACACCGTGGCCAGTCAGCTGCCCATGAAAAAACCAACAAGCAGGACATGAGTGCAACAGCACCCTCTCACCCATATTCCCCAGCAACTGGTGTACATAGGCTTAGTGCCTCTGATATTGGAGGTAGCACAGAGCCATCAGGACTAGTAGCCCTTGATAGCTTTCTCCTCTTGTGTTTGTCTAATCCCCTTTTAAAGCCATCCAAATTGGTGGCCATCACTGCATCTTGTGAAAGTGAATTCATAGTTTATCTCTGTGCTGTGTGAAGAAGCCCCTTCTTGTGATCTGTCCTAAATCTTCCACCTTTCAGCTTCATGAGATGACCCTTTGGGTTTCTAGTATCATAGGAGACACTTTCTCCACACCATAATACATAATTTTATACGCTTGTATTAGGTCTTTCCCTTATTCACCTTTTTTCTAAGTTAAAAAGCCCCAAACTTTATAACCTCTCCTCATAGTGGGAATGCTCCTTTGGGTTGTTCTTTCCTGCATCTTCAGCACTACAGTATTTTTAGTAACCAGAACTGTACACAGTGTTTTAAGTGTGGTGGCACCATAGATTTGTGTAAAAACGTTGTAATGGCAGTTTTATTTTCAATGTATTTCCTAATGATTCTCAACATGGAATTTGCCTTTTTCACAGCAGCTGTGCAATTTCCTGAAAAAAAAATTGGAATTGGACAATTTTCTTGTGCTAATTACCGTAATTTGCATAGGAAAATTTCCTGATTCAAAATTCAGTAGGCTAGTTTGCATAGGGCAGCTTGCATTGGAACATTTTCTGACATCCGTGAGTGATCTAATTTAGCATATTTGTTTTACTTGCATTTAGTAAACAAAGCTAAAAGAAGTACCCCATGTTAATTTTTCACCCCAATACATCACAAGTATTTGTTATATTGTGTTGATTTTTTTTTACCAAAATACTTGTAAAAATGTAAAGCCAACAGAATCCGCTTCCTTTATATTGTTCAAATTCAAGAAAAAAAGGTGTGAGGGGGAACAAAGGCAGTTTTAGCATCCCAAAGACCTGAGCATAATAATATGCTGATAACTGCTTGCCCATTTCAGGAGTTCCACTCTCTTCCTGGGAGGTCGTTGGGGCCCCTTCAGTTTCACTGTTGCTACTTATTAGTTCCATTTCCTTTCACATACTTGCTACTAGAAATAAAAACCTGAAAAACATTGATTACAACTTTTAAACTTCCAGACCTGCCTGATACTGCATTTGCCGTGGGCATCCATTCCTTGTTACTAATGGGCACTTGTCATGGAACGTTTTTCATGGCATGGAAAAAGAAAGCACTGGGGGGAAATGGGGAAATTTTTGACCCCACATTACTGATTGCAGTTCCCATGATCCAAGACAACTGGTCGTGCTGACTGGAGTAGACGGGGAGTCGTAGTCCAAGAAGTCTTATGGGGAATTGTAGTCCAAGGCTCCGTGTTGCCTGCCCCGATGTAGACAATGCGGAGCTGGATGGGCCAGTGGTCCTTTCCCTCTTCTCCCACTTGAAAGTGCCCTTCCCAGGAGGGGATGTGCCCCCTGCTTTGACCTTCCCTCCTTCCAGAACTGCCAGCATTTCCGACAGGGTTTGGGTCTTGCCATCCATGCCAAGGCAGGAAGATTGACTGGTGGTGGGGTGTCTCTGGAAGAATCGCTGCCTGGTGATGTGACTTCCAAGTCAGCATTTCCATAGCAGACTGGCTGACATCTCCATCGCCAATGGCTGCTCTTCTCGGAGGCTGAAGCGCCGTGGCCGAAGGTCTTTTTTTCTCTGGCGGTTTGGGTTGTTGTTGTTGTTGTTTTTAATGTGGTTGAAATCAATTAATGGATGATTTGAGTTTTAACATTAACAGTTGGTGTTGGTTAAATGTATGCAGCCTTCCTATTTTTAATTCTGTTGAATCATACCGAAGAGGCATTAAAATGCTGTCCTTCGTAAAAGCAAAGAGGAAAGAAAATGGATGTGATGCTGATACTTTGTGCCATGCACTTAGCTTGTTTGCAAAATAGGAGGACGTTCAGCTTTCATTTTTCAAGCTTGGGTACACATTCCTGGCTGCTTCTGCAAGTCCTCACTTCCCAAATCCATGCCTGAAGAGGCAGCAGAATCACTCTCAGCTGTCCTCCAGTGTGCGCCCGTATGTGTTGGCTGCAGTTAGGAGGTAAATTCATTCCCCAGGTTCTGACAATTGGGGCTCAAAATGTCCTGTTTTCCTGATTTCTCCAGCGATCATCCTGTCTTGGACTATGCATTGGCCAAATTCTAGCTTTCTGGATCTCCTGGAAGTGCTGTAGCCATATTTAGGTACGCTTAATTCCCTTTTTCTAAGAATTGACTTAGAAATGGCTCCCTTTGATATGTTTGTAATCTTCTAGGTGTCTATTTAATTGGTTCCAAGATTGGAACAAGGCCTCAGAAGTAGATTGTAGTGCTTAGCTTGTATGGGGAGAAGGCGTAGGAGACCCCAGGAGCTGACCCCAGGAACAAATTGGCAATCAGGGAAGCTGGTAAAAGATCAGTGTAACATGACTGTATCCAAGTGGATCCAGTCAGAACCCCGGTACCTACTTTTTAGAGCAAATGCAGCTCATGTTGCAAATATCCTCACGCGTCCAATACTTTGGTCTTTTATTGGACTGCTTCTTCAGCGGCCCTGTTCGTGAATTCCAGCTTATTGTGTGAACAACATGGCAACTCAATAGCTCCCCCTGCAGGTGGGAGCGGCTAAGTCAGGTGGATGGCTGGGGCCGTTTCCGATCCCCGGCATGGGCCGTGTTGTGGGGCGCTGATGGGTATCCAGAAAAGAAGAAAAAAGTAAATCGCTGGTTTGCTGCTGAACCACTCCAAAGCGCTACAATTTTCTAGCGAAATTTAACCCTTTTGGCACTCCATGGTGTTCACGGACCCCAATTTGCTTTGGAAAAAAAACCTTGTTTTTTTTTAAAGATTTTTTTTGTGTGTGGGGGGGCATTTGCACCTTATGGGGCATATGTTGGTTACCTCTGGATTAAATAAATGTTTGTTTACCATGGCGTGCAAACCTAGAACTCTTCATCTCTCCCTGACAAGGCAGAGTCGTAAGCCGTGGCTGGTTGTTGGCTTATGACTCTGGAAGGACAAGCCAACTTTCCTCGGTTGCACCTCACGATGAGCTGGTTAAGCTGCCCCCGCGGATCAGGCTGTGTGATCAGCCCGAACTCACGAGTAAACAAAAGGGAAACGGCAAATTTAAAGAATAGGTTGATTCATGTAAGGGCAGATGACCCTGTGAAGCGTTACAAACACGTGAGAGATCTGTGGGTGTATGATGGAGCCCCCCCCCCGCCCCACTGGAGCGCCACTGCTGCCAGTCACAGCAGACAATTATGGGCTAGAGGTTGGGCTGATGCTCTGACCGGGCCTCAGGCAGCTCCCAACGTGCCTGTGAGGTCGCTTTTTCCATTTCTGAATGTTGCCAAGTCAACCCCATTGGGAGAAATGGGGAGCACTGGGAGGCACCGCTCCTTGGCCTGCTCTCAGGACATTTACGGGGTAACCCCTTTGCCCTCGCAAGCCTATAGGAGGGGGCCCAAGGTCTCCATCTGGTGCCTGCGCCGGGATCTGAAGGAGGGAAGCGGGTGCAAGTTCCAATGGCGACCAGCCACCATGGGTGACCAAGGAGTGCCTCGGAGGCAGGCCTGGAGGGGGGTGGTTTCAGCCCAGGGTCCTTGAGGTGACGTGCTGGTCTTGCCCCCTCCTCTTGTGGGTGGATATTGCTCTGCAGTGCAGTGTCTTCTGGAGACGGCTGTAGTTTCCCACAAAACCCTTTTCATTTCTAAACGTACCTAGGAGGAGGTGGATGATTTAATGGAATTAATTACTAGATAGAGGCGGGGTAAAGAAGGGGAGGTAGGTGGGATGATTAAAATTGCATGTCCCAAGGCTGGGTTAGCATGTGGGAGCAGGATGGAGGCTCATGAGGTTGCTCCAGCTCAGGTCTCTGCCCCAGACAACATGCATGGCAGTCTGCAGAGGCCCTGACCCTGAGGGGGGCAGGCCCAGAGGCTGGTAGCCACACCCTGACTTCCCTGGACACTGTGCCCCTGCTCCAAGGGGCTGTCAGGAAGTGCCGCCACACCTCTTGCATCCCTCCTCCTCCACGCAGTGCCCTGCCTGCCCCCCTCTCTTTCTGCTGCCTTCCCCTCCTTCCAGTTGTCCTCTGGACAGCCTCCTGGGGGTTGCAGTGCAAACTCTTCGCCAGCCCTCTGTCCACTTTGCACTGCTAATGGCTGCTTCTCCTTCCATCAGGAGCGTGTTTTCCCTCATGAAATTGGCAGTGACGTTGGGTGGAATTTTTTAACCTTTGCCATGGCGCACGCAGTACCTGGCTCAGGTTCTTCTTCGTGGTCTCTGTGCATCACACATATGGGCTCGCGCCGGCGCCGAGCCTCCTTCCGGAAGCTTCTAAAGCCTAGACTCTTGGCGGGAACCCCTCCCCCACCGTCCTACTACGCATGCTCAGGGTTCCCGCCTACCTCAGTTCTGTTTCGTCCGTCGTGTCGTTAGCCTCGCACGGAAGACTTCGCTTCGTTCGTACAGAACCGTTTGTAGTTGTTTTGTTAGCGTTAGCTTAGTTTAGACTCTTTCTCTTTCTCTTTCTCTTTCTCTCTTTACCTAAAAAAAAAAAAAAAAAAATTTATTACTTATATCTTATCTATCGATCTTGCTGTACCCCCTCTGTGTTCGTCTACAAACCCTATACCCCCCCTGCCCCAGGGTTTTTTTTTTTCCCCCCACCCCTCGGGGGCTGCCCGTGCAGAGTTATGTCGCAAACCGCGCTCTTTAAGTCCTGCACATCGTGTCAGGCAAAGCTGACGCTCTCCGATGGCCACTCCAGGTGCCTACTATGCTTGGGAGAAGCGCACGTTGTGGAGGCGTGTTCCTTTTGCCAGAATTTCTCTAGGCAAACTAGAAAGAATCGGGCCAACAAGCTGAGGGCCCTATTATGGAGGAAGGCTCTGGAGACGGTGGATCCTCCAGCCCCCCCGCCGGCACCGGCAGAGAAAGCGGCTCCGCCTGCCTCGCAGGGCAAAAAAGAGCGGCCAAAAAAGCGAAGTGCATCCCCATCGGATGAAGGGGAGAAGGCCAAGAAGCCTAAAAAAGATGCGGGAAAGAAGAGAGGGAAGGCGAATGAACCGCCAAAAACTCTCAAGGCGAAGCCGCCACATGTGCCAAAGAGCCTAACACCTTCGGTACCGACACGGCCGGGATCTTCTTCGGTACCGGCGAGGTCACCGATACCGATGGCCCCACATACCGCATCACCATCGACGTCGGTGTCGATACTGATCCCGCGGTCGGCATGGCACTCACCATCGGCCTCGGTGCCGACGCCGCCTGGGCGGCCTCCAAAAGGAACGTCGTTATCGAGGACGGAGGAACAGTCTACCCGCAGGAAGGGCACGTCGAAGTCGGTGGGTCCCTCCGCTTCGACGTCGAGAACAACGTCAGCACAGTCTACCCGGCTGGCTGGTAACCCTGAAAGGGCTCCAGCCCCGAAGCACTCGGAGCAGGGCAAGGCAAAGACCAAGGGACACTCGATACCGAGCAAGCACTCGGTACCGAGCAAGAAGAAGACAGGCTTGGATCATCACTCCAAGCGGCAACATCGCTCCCCATCGACATCGGCGCTACACCTCTCGATCTCCCCACCGGCATCGGTACCGGGGGATGTTTTGTTTGATCCTCTGTCGCCGCAACGTTCACCGGACCAGTCGCCAAGGTCGACCCATTCAACAACCCCAATCTACCACTCTCGCTCACCATCACCATTGAAGGACTGGGACTGTTTTTCTGATCACTCACAGCAAACTTTGACTACTCACCGTGAGGCAACTACTTACTCGGGCGATGGTCGGGATTTCCTCTTTGATCCCTACACGGGAAAGCGCATGAGACAAGGAGATACGTTCATGCCGCCAAGACCTCCAAAACGACCTCCTTCGGCAACGGTCTCAGTGCCGACAACAAAACCTCGACGCCCAGCCGCCCCTCCGGTACCGGTGACAGTGGGCGACGTCGAGCACGAGCCATCGTCTCCCTCGGTTGAGGACTACGAGTCGGACTCATCGGCATCTGTTCAGGCTCCCCCTTCTGTCCCATCTCCGGGTGACGATGTGGGGACCAATAAACGAGCATCTCCCTCGGAGGAGGTGGTCTCTTTTTCTGAACTGATGCTACGAATGGCACAGTCATTAGAGGTGGACACTAAGCTGCCTGATGGCCAATGCATCGATAACATCTACGATGTTATGTATGGCGAAACGCCACCTACGCTGGCGGTACCCATGATCCCAACTCTATTACAGACAGCACAGGAATCTTGGTCTAACCCGGCCACAATGGGACCTGTCTCCAAGCGACTGGATGCGCTGTACAAGATCCAGGACAAGGACGCAGCTTTCCTTCTGACTCACCCAAAACTGAATTCCATTATAGTCGAGTCGGCTCAGGGCAGATTCTCCAAGACGCACTCTGCCCCAACAGATAGAGAGGGGAGGAAACTGGATGCCTACGGGCGTAAAGTTTACTCGTCTGCCGCGCTCGCCATGAAGGTCGCGAATTATCAAGCCTTAATGGCTAGGTACCAACTTTTCATATGGGACAAAGTGTCGTCCCTGCATACCCACTTACCAGATGAGATTCGTGAAGCGGCTCGTGTGTTCCAACAGGAGTCTACCGCCGTAGCCAGACAGGAATTGTCTACAGCTAGGCACCAGATTAACTGTCTGTCAAAGGCCATGGTTGCAGCTGTCGCGCTTCGGCGTCACGCTTGGCTTAGGTCCTCTAATTTAACACAAGAATCCAAGACAAGGATTGAGGACCTCCCCTTCGACGGGGAAGGTCTGTTCAACACATCCACGGACTCAACAATGGATTCAATCCAAAAGGCAAGGACTACCGCGAGGAAGATGGGGTTCTACCCTGCGACTACATCACAATTCCGATCGCGACGTTGGGGCAGACAACCACAACAACAGCAACAACAGTACCAGCCACGTCTCCCACATTACCGGCAGCAACGTTTTCAGCAACCCTCGACACAACCTTTCCAACAGAGAAAGAGTTTCTCCCAGGGTCGTTTCAAGCAGCAACGTGGACGCCAGGAGACTGCTCACAGGCAGCGCGTTTGACTTCACGTTGGTCACTCCCCCTCCAGAAGCACCGTTCAGCCACAGATTGAAACCCTTCCTAGACGAATGGAAACAGATAACAACCGACAGGTGGGTCCTGCAGATAATAGAAAGCGGCTACCGCATAGAGTTTATGACATACCCGCCACTGGGCGAGGTGAAATACACGACGCCCTCGAAAGTACTACGTCAGGAGGTTGCCACCCTAATGCAGAAGGGAGCCATCACACGAGTATCATGCCCCAAGTCATCGGCCGGGTTCTATTCCCGTTACTTCACGGTCCCGAAGAGAGATGGGGGGCTGCGCCCCATTTTGGATTTCAGGGCACTCAACGAATTCATTCCCACCAAGAAGTTCCGCATGACCACTCTGGCATTAATTCTCCCTCTCCTCAGGCGCGACAGGTGGTTCTCTCTCATCGACCTCAAGGATGCGTACTTTCACATAACCATCCACAAGTTTCACCACCGTTATCTCCGGTTTGCAATCGACCAGGAAGTGTTTCAATTCCAAGTGCTACCGTTCGGCCTAAAGACCGCACCGAGGGTGTTCACAAAATGCGTCGCAGTCGTGTGTGCCTTCCTGCGCTCGAATGGAATCGAACTATACCCATATCTCGACGACTGGCTGATCGTCTCCCCCTCTCGCGCTCAGGCGGTGCGGGATGTGACCACAACAGTGAATCTCTTGAACAAATTGGGACTTCTGATAAACATGGAGAAGTCTATTTTCCTACCGGATCAAGCAATCCAATTCATCGGAGTCCAGTTAGACTCCAGATTAGGGAGGGCGTTCTTACCTCAAGACAGACAGACGGCGATACGACGCCTGGCAAGGAAGGTGTGCACCGCGACATGCGCCAGGGCACGGACACTTCAAAGATTACTAGGCCTCATGGCTTCGTCCGTGCATACAGTCCGGTGGGCGCGTCTCAATATGAGACCCCTGCAACAATACCTCCTAAAGAATTTCGACCCCACTACGGACCCGCCATGGATCGCGCTGCAGATTCCCGAATCTCTAAAAGCCGAGCTACAATGGTGGACAGTCATACACAATTTGGACAAGGGTCTCCCGTTTATAGACGGCGGCCCGACGCGCACTCTAACGTCAGACGCGTCGCTCCTGGGCTGGGGGGCGCATTGCGATCACCTCACAGCCCAGGGCAGGTGGACCAAGAGGGAGGAAGCACTCCACATAAACAGACTGGAACTGCTGGCAGTCTTCAGGGCGATGAATACCTTCAAAGATCACCTTTCGGGCCGACACATCAGAATCGTGTCAGACAACACCTCCGTAGTATGGTACATAAACAAGGAGGGGGGCACCAGGTCACCATCTCTACTCAAGTTAACACTGCAGATTTTTCATTGGGCGATTGCTCACAACATACGACTGTCCGCCCTTCACATCGCAGGAGAGGAGAACATACAGGCGGACTCTCTCAGTCGGCATTTTCACAGCAACCACGAGTGGGCACTCTGCCCAAATGCTCTACATCGGCTATTCGAGAGATGGGGCACTCCGTGCATCGACCTCTTTGCTTCAACAGAAAACGCAGTCTGCAAGGCGTTTTGCTCTCGAGCAGGAGTGGGAAAAGGATCCCTAGGAGATGCGTTCAACACCCCATGGGGCAGAGGACTGGTGTACGCATTTCCCCCCTTTCTGCTGGTCGCGAGGGTGCTGACAGCCATGCAGAGACAGCGGACGAACGCAATTCTAATTGCCCCATGGTGGCCAAGACAGGCGTGGTTCGCTCCACTTCTGCACATGTCCGGAGGATTATACACCCGACTGCGGATATACCCACGGCTAATCTCCATGGATCGGGGACGAGTTCTCCACCCAGAACTCCGCAAGTTGCAACTCACGGCTTGGAGAATCCAGCCGTCTGGCAACACCTAAACCTTCCCGCAGAAATCCAGGCGATCTTGCTAGAAGCAAGGAAGCCTTCTACCAGGTCATCGTACCACAAGAAGTGGTTGAGATTCTCAGCATTCATCGAGAATAAGGGCCTTATCCCGAAGTCCTGTGGCATTTCGCATATTCTCTCGTTCTTACATTCTCTATATGAGAAAGGCCTTAAAACCGCCTCCATCAAGGTGTACCTTGCGGCTATTTCCTCACAGCATGATTTGGTGCAAAATTTCTCCGTGTTTTCGCACCCAGTGCTTCGCAGTTTCCTGAAGGGGCTGAAGAATTTACATCCACCCAGCCGATCAGTGATCCCACAATGGAGTTTATCATTAGTCCTGGCAGCATTGACCTCTAAACCGTTTGAACCGTTGGCTACTACCCATATCAGTCTACTAACTCTGAAAGTGGCATTTCTGGTTGCCATAACTTCAGCAAGGAGGAGTTCCGAACTCTGTGCGCTAATGGCGGATCCCCCTTATACCCAGTTTTTTAGCAATAAGGTGGTTCTTCGTCCACACCCTACATTTCTCCCTAAGGTTGTGTCCTCTTTTCATATTAACCAGGACATTATCTTACCTACTTTCTTTCAGTCAGCTCAGGACCAGGTGGGGTCTAGGTTGCACACCCTTGATGTTAGGCGGGCCTTGGCCTTTTATAGGGCACGGTCCGCGTCGTTTCGGAGATCTGATAAGTTATTTGTATGCTATGGAGGGAAGAACAAGGGGTTACCAGTATCCACCCAGAGATTTGCTCACTGGGTAGTACGGACCATCACGCTGGCCTACCAACTGGCCAGAAAGGACCCTCCAGGCACTCTCACAGCTCACTCCACTAGATCTATGGCGACATCAACTGCAATGGAGAAGGGGGTCTCACTCCCAGAGCTCTGCAGGGCGGCAACGTGGTCGAACCCGTCAACGTTCGGGGTCTCACTCCCAGAGCTCTGCAGGGCGGCAACGTGGTCGAACCCGTCAACGTTCGTCTCCCACTATAGACTTGACGTCAGAGCCAGGGAGGACGCTTCCTTTGGACGGGCGGTTTTGTCCGCAGTTCTTCAGTGATGGATTAGCGAGCTATACCCTCCGTCCGGTAAGTGCTTGCTTGTTATTCGCCCATATGTGTGATGCACAGAGACCACGAAGAAGAAATGCAGGTTGCTTACCTGTAACTGTGGTTCTTCGAGTGGTCATCTGTGCAGTCACACAACCCACCCACCGTCCCCTCTTGACCTCGCTAATCTTGGTCATGAAGGTGTTGTTGTTACACGCACTGCTCATTTTAAGGTAGTCTATATTGACTTGAAGTTTATACGTATATTGTGCCAAGCGATGGCTGATCTTATCTCAGTTGCGAGGCAAAACATGGTCTCAACAGAACTGAGGTAGGCGGGAACCCTGAGCATGCGTAGTAGGACGGTGGGGGAGGGGTTCCCGCCAAGAGTCTAGGCTTTAGAAGCTTCCGGAAGGAGGCTCGGCGCCGGCGCGAGCCCATATGTGTGACTGCACAGATGACCACTCGAAGAACCACAGTTACAGGTAAGCAACCTGCATTTGCTCATGCCGGGCCATGATTAGTGGCTGTGGCCGTCACTTGCTTCATCCCTCTGAACCCATGAGCAGCCAGTCTGAGCACCTCCGCCATTTCTGAGGCAGGATCCCTTGACCACCAGAAGCAGCAGGGGCGGTACATTGCTTTCCTGCCCTTCCTGTGAGCCTTGCAGAGGCCTCCGCCTGCCCCCTGCCCGGGCTGGGTGGTCCGTCCAGCAGGGGAGGTTGGCTCTCTCCATTCCTGTCTGCTGTGGGCTTCCAGTCTCTGCTCAGAGGGTGGTCCTGTCTGGAGCGGTGGCCTCTTGCTCCGGTCCATTTCTGCGTGAGCCTCTAGATCTCTGCCGCCCGCCCTAGGAGCCCTTGCAAGATGCAGAATTGTCAGGGGCTGGAGATGGTTCGTCAAAAAGCGAGGTCTGGCTATGACATGGAAGAGCCAGTGCCATCTTCTCATGGTTGTTGGCAATCATCATCATAGCTAACTTTTAAGAAGTTTTAAGTACACTGAACACCCAGCGCATCCATCCTTCCCATTGAGAAGCCTCTTTGGGGCCTGTGAGGGCAGCTGAGATACTTGTACTGCTTTATCGCTTTCTGCATTTCACTCTTGCCGAGACACGACAGGCCTGATGTGGGCGGAAAGCAGATTTTAGAGCTGCATTTTCACATTTTTGAAACTTATTTGTTTATCGCAAAGGTGCCACATCCAATTTTCAGGTTTGCAGAGATTGCAAAATAGGCGGACTCATCTTCTGATCCTCTCCGTGGATTATTTTTGTTGTCATTGCTGTTGTTCGCATGAAACAAGTCAAAAATGGAAATTGCTAGGAGGTAATGATGCACTGCTACAGTTTGGCCTTTGAAAATAAATAGGGGAGGTGGCTGGAGTATTCCAGAAGCTGCACAGCCTGCCTTTTCCTGCTCTGAGCCAGCCAGCAGGCGCTCTTATGCCTTTCCACAATAGACTCTGCACCCCTTTCCCAAAACCTGCAGCTGTGTTTGGCGGCTGCCTTTGGCCACTTTTTCAGTGGCTAAAATCCTGAGCGATACTTAGGAGTTGATGCTCTATGCCACATTTTAAACCATTTCATTTATAGTATACCACTCATATGTTCAGCAGCCCTGTTAGTAGCCATGTGAGCGTCCAACAAAATCTTGGTGCACTTCCCCAATTCTTTAGATCCTTTGGGGTCTCATTTATTTACTAATTGTTTGATTTGAAACATTTATATCCCACCTTTTAATTTTTTAAAAAAATTCTCAAGGCAGCTTCTCTCCCCCTGCCCAACACATTTAGCACATTAAATTGACTTATCCCTATTTGGGTGGGGAGTGGTATACAAATATTGTAAATAAATAAAATAAACAAATCTTAATAAACAAGGTGTTTTTAAAGTATACCATGCTAATTTGATGTGTTGTATAAATATCTTAGCATTTTCTTTCCAATAATCAAGAGTTGTTGAACTGAAATAATTGAAAGGGGGGAAGTCTTTGGCGTTACCCCCAGACCTATGAATGGCTGGAACATTGGCACCTTCCTCCTCAGTTTTTCTTCCCACCACCCCGAAGCCTTCCACCCACCCCACCCCACCCCGTTGTCTCCCGCGTAAGATTGTAAGTGTTTTGGGGCAAGGACCTGCTACTTAATCCTTTCTAGCGTGCCATGTTCACGGATGGTGCTATAATAAACTCTCTTGATGTGGGTGGGTGTGGGGTATTTGCTTCTTAGGGGTAGTCCTCTGAAAGAAAGTCAAGAAGGTCTTTGAAATTGACGCATTTGACTGCTATTGTATCGGTTTGTTATGGTGCAAAACCCTAACCTTGCCTGTTTATCATCTGACTAGTGCGGACAAAACTCCGGGCCTCTGCCAGAGCGATGGCTTTTGTCAGCAGGTGCCACAATAAATCTACAAAGCCTTAAGGGGCCACGAGACACCTGCTGCATAGTTTTGCTGTGGCGCTTGATGTTTTTATTTGGGTGTAGTAGTCTGTGTCTCTTTGTTTGGAGACACGAAGTTGAATGAATTCCCTCACTGTCCGTAAGCAGGACATGTTTCAGTGCCTGTGGATGTGGGCGGTGGAGCCACGTGGCTGTGAAGAAAGAGCACAGTGAGGGCAGCCCCCTGCCCGTCTGGACAGAAGCAAGTCCCTTGGGGTTTGAGGAGACCGGCCCCAAGGTATGGTTCTAGGGATGCAGCCTCAACTTGCTGCCCTTTCATGGCTGGGTTGCTAAAGCTGCTGCTAGAGATGTTGCCCTGTGAACTGCAGGACTAGCAGCAATGCCACTCCCTGGAAGTCCAGGGGAAGGTAGCTGTGTAGTATATTTCGAAAAAAACATTGGCTTTATTTCTGCTCCCCCCTCCCATTTCCTTCAGGTGAAGAATACCCCGGGCTTAACAACATGGTAGATACATCTATCAATGGCCTGGAGCTCCATTGTTGTAGGGGAGGGGGCCATTGCCTTCACTTCCTGCTTAGGGGCTGAGCATATGGCTGGAAACGGGATGCTGGGCAGGATAAAGCCTTGGTTTTGATCCAGCAAAACAGTCCTGGCTGCTGTTGATGTTGCTGGATGTGACTACGCCATCTTCACTACAACTCCTGCACTCCCCCCCTCAGTTTTCCCTATCTACATACTGCCCAGAGCTAAGAAACCACTTTGAAACAGCTGTCGTCTTCCATAGGTGTGAAGCTCTCTCTGCACTTAAGTCCCTTTGTATGATGAAGTTGTTCCTGCCCTGTACCACTCTGGGCTGTACATCTGTGGGTAAGGGTGTGTGTTAGAGGAAAAACAAAACCTATACCCATAGAAACCTAGCAGGTCAGGCAGAAGGATTAGCCTTGCCTTCTCCCTGACGAGCTAGCTTTCTGTGTGCAAGGCGTTTCCAAGGGTTTAGCTTGGAAGCATGTAGCTTCCTGCACTTACATATATCTCCAAATGGTGCAGTCTAGGAAAAGCCTTACCACTTGATTTTTGCTGGTTGTATAAATCCTAGCCTGTATGAAACTTTATTGAGCCATGGAATTAAACCTGCGCCTGCCCTTTTACAGGATCCAAGTATATCTAATTGCTTCTGAATGTGGTGGCATCCTGTTCCCCTTTGCCTCCCTCTTCCTTCCCGCAATGCTCTTGCTCCTGTCTCGAAACTTCGATTGTAAGCCCGTCTCATGCTTATGTGAACTCTGCAAAGCGCAATGCGCATCAATAGCAGTATGTAAACAGTCACTCCGGGTGTTTTGGAGGAGTCGGAGCGGTCCAGCACACTGCACACCTACCTGGCAAGGTAGTCTGGGATATGAACTGGTCTGAAGCGACATTTGCCAGCCTTTCTGCCTGTGCACGCATATTGGCATTAGTTGTTTGCAGCCCAAAACAGAAAAGAGGCCATCTTGGCAGTTGGAGTGATTTATTTATTTATTTATTTATTTATTACATTTATATACCGCCCCATAGCCAAAGCTCTCTGGGCGATTTACAAAGAGTAGGCCTGGGTGCCAGAGGCAAGGGGCGTTGGGCGAGAGTGGCGTGCCGGATGTTGGGCTGCGACCCATGCGCAGGGACGTGCGTTCTCCCTGTATGGCGTTTTTATTCACGCTACGTTGCAGCTTGCCCAGCTCTGTGCACCTGTGTTGGCATCCGCATGCCTGGGGCTACCGAACTGCTCTTTTGACTCAGGAGCTTTGATTCATGATCTTATTGCCTGAGATTTGTGGGTCTTGAACTCGGGGCCTCCCTGGGTTGAGGCGGGGGGATGTTCCATGCGCCACCTCAGAGCCCTCTCAGGTCGCAGGTGGTTGTGGCATGCCAAGCCCTGCCTTGGCTGCCCATGGATCCAGGCCTTTGGGTTGAAGCTTCTCAAGAGAGCAGCCCTTTCTTCCCTCTGCCCCCCAGCTTGAACTATCAGGGCTGCAGCTACTCGGGGGCAAAGCAGCTGCTTTGCACACAGAAGGTCCCAGCGGATTCAGTCCCCAGCAACATCTCCAGGCAAGGCTGGGGAAGACCCCTGCCTGAAACCCTGGAGAGAGAGCCGCTGTCGCCAGTCTGTGTCCACAGTATTGGGCTAGGTGAACTCATCTGACTTTCCAGAACACCCGCCCTGGAGCGGTGGGGGATGAAAACATCCCAAGGCCTGTTACTGGTTTTCTTGGAAAACTGGACAAAGCGAACAATTTCATATTATGGAATACTTTATTTTATAATTACTAATAAAGTGTTTTAAGAGAAGGTGTTCATATATTCCTTCTTGGCTCTTACGTACCAGGAAAAGTTTCATAGTAAGACTAGGGATTTTCAGGCAAGCAGAGGTATCCTCTACACCTGGATCCAGGCCTTCAGATTGAATCTGTTCAGTAAAATGTCTGGAAATTTTGAATCCACAGGAGAAGGGGAGTGGGTTTTTTTTTTTATCTTCCCTGTAAGATTCCCATCATAGCTATTTCTTCCATTCCTTATTAAAATCATTGCTGTAATGTATAGTTTACTGATTGGCATTTAGGGATGCTACAAGGTGTGCTCAGCTTCCCAGCGTCTGACTAAAGTCCCCATATCATCATATGTGAAGAAAATGTTCATCCTTGACTGTTTGGGCTTTGTTCTTTAGAGCCCCCGACTTCTGGGCTTGTTCTGTTGAGATGCTGTAGCAGTGAATAAATATAGTTCTAAAACCCAGGTATGAGAGAAACACTTTTGGTTATCCTACAAATGCCAACATATACAATAGGACATGTGGATTATCCCCACCTGTGTTTCTTATTTAATATTTTTTTAAAAAAATTAAAGTTTGGTTCTATGGTTGAGATTGCTTAAAGTTCCTGGGTTGCAATTCTTAGTAGGTAAGAGAGTCTTCCCAAGCTAAATAAGCTTCCCGTAGCTTTTCCTTCAGACCAGATTCCCATAAACTCCATCCCAACCAATTCCTCCCAAAGAGGAACAGATAGTGTGCGCCATCCTTCCTCTGCCTCCAGCTCTTCCTGCTCCCCCTCTGGGTTCTAGGATGATCCCAAGGTTTCAGGGAATACTTGCTGAAATTCCTAAAATGTATTATGTATAACTTGGTTTGCTGATGAAATTAACGTGTTTGGTATATTAAATTTAAAAGTATAGATTATTTAGACAGTAATAATGTTTTTAATTTTAATGATGTTTTTATGAGCAAGCCAAGTTATTCCAAATTCTTTTAATGTTCCTAAAGTAACAAAGTGATTTTTCTATTTGTAAAGACTGCTTTAAAAAAAAAGGTAATTATTGCGTATTTTTCAATTCCCCCCCCACCAGCTTCAAAATTTCCTGAGGTTTTCTGTCTGACTGCGGGTGCTTTTCCATCCAGACCTGGTTCACCCAGGTACTTGATCTGAGGATCGTAGACAGGCTGCAATGAAGGCAGCTGCCCTGAGCCAAGTCAGAGGCTTGTGGGCCACTAACGCTTGCTGTCCATGCTCCCCAAGGGGCCCAGGGATGTGGGGCAGTAAATGTTCCATGTCCTGGGTTCATCAGTAACAACGAACGGGTGCCCATTGGATTAGGCCGGCCTGGCACTTTCAAAGTTGTAATTCATGTTTTTCAGATTATTATTTCTAGTAACATGTTTGTGAGAGGATACAAGTAATGGCTTTGAAATACATATAGGTCTCAGTGCAAAATGGAACTGATAAGTAGCCACAGCGAAACTGAAGGCCCCCCAACAACCTCCCAGGAAGAGAGTGGAACTAGGGAGCGGTTGTTAGCTCATCCTGCACAGTTCTTTGGCTTGCTAAAGTTAATGAGTGCAGCCTTCTCCACTCTGGCGCCCTCCAGGTGTGTTGGGCTATAACTCCCAGCCTCCCCAGCTAGCTGTGGGGAATGCTTGGAGTCGTGGTCCGACACACCTGGAGACCTGAGATCAGAGAAGGCTGGATTCATGTGTTAGCAGTTTCAGTACTTTTGTTTTCTTCCTATATTAAGCAAGCTAATTTAGATCTCTTTCTAGGGCATCAGAAATTTTTCTGGTGCAAACTGAAAATGTTCCAATGCAAATGACCCTATGCAAATTAGGCTAATTTGCATAGGAGTATTTCCAATTCAAAAATTCCAGGAAAAGGCCTGAGGTGAAGGAATCCCATGCCTGGCTGGCCGGCTGGCTTCTTCAGCAGGCAACTGAGCTCCAAAAATAGCCATCCAAACTCACATCCGGCCTTTCATTAATTTTGGGGGGGTGGGGTATGGGGAGCACAGCGAATCTGCTGAGCATCCAGGCCTCCTTTCTAGCAGGGGCTGGTGGTGGTTCCGTTCCTCCTCTGCGCGGGCAGCTTTTAGCAGCCCTCGTCTGTCAGCCTCATGAAGCTGAAACGGATTTGCCTGTGTTTTTTCCTTCTGCCTGTAATGAACAGGGAGCTGCTGTGTATTCATTAAGAGAAAGCAGCTCTCCCAAAGGTTAAGTGTTTTCATTTCAATGAGCTTAAATTAGAGCTGCTGGCGGAGGGGGAGGAATACAAAGCGAGGAAATCCACCACCACAGGCTCCGCTGGGCTCAGAGGTGGGGTTGAGGTGGGGGCAGAGCAACTCCCAAGGGAGTGGCATAAAATCAGTAGACCCCAGCCTGGCCGCCTCTGCTGCTCTGGCGCTCAACGATCTCTGCAGGTTGCTCAGAGTCCTAACAGGTTAATCTTTTGAGAAAGGCCAGTTGAAAGAGGAGGAGGGGGGAGTCACCTTTTCTTTCCAACCTCTCTTGCCATGGAGTCTTGACTGTCTTTTACCCAACAAGGAAATGGAGAGGATTTTCTCCAGGTTGCATCCTTAAGAGCAGGGCTGTGTACAGTACGTGCTTTAAAAGCAAACACAGATTCTGCGCCTATAATATTTCTCCAACAAATTTGCACGTTAGTCCATGTAGTGTAATTGTATTCCCCTTTTGCTGCCTGATGTGAGAGCAGAGGATGCTGGTCAGGGCCTGGATGGGGAACCCCCAAGCGATGCCACCTTGTGGTCTATTGAAGAAAGGTGGGATGCAGAAAATCCCAGCAGCACACTCCTTGACTCCAGCATTAAAATAATAATAATGGAACAGGCGACAGGAAAGATTCCCAGCACCAGAGATGGCAAGAGATGTCTGGATACTAAAGCGTCTGCTTCCTGGATTCCTCTTCCTCAGGGCTCTGGCCAGGGCACTCTAGGGCATTCTTCCGCTCTCCTTGCGGCCCACCCTCTGCTGCCGCAACTCCTGGTGGTCAGCATGGGTATTGCAGCCAACAGTTGTTGAATCCCCACTAGAAATTCTGCTCCATCTCCACCTCCTTTGCTCTTCCATCACATGCAGATCTACAGGCAGGGGGAAGTGAAGAAGGGATTTTGAAGAGCAAAACTGTTAAAGATGCACATACCCTTAATGATAAAAATGGTTGAAGTACGTTGCCTGCAGGGAGAACCTGGGGCTCGCCCATTACAGAGTATTGCAAAGGCTAGCAAAATGGCAGGGGAGCAAAGAGACCTCTTTCACCTGTTTTCACTGTAGAAGCCTTTGCAGAGTAAATGTCCTTGTGTGGGCCTTGTGTGTCGCAAAGAGATGTGCATGGCGGCTCCTGTAGCACAAGGGTGTCTTGGACTTCATATCCCAGCATTCCAGGCCGTTGGCCATGCTGGCAGAGGCTTCTGGGAGTTGAAGTCCAAACGTTTGGAGATCTCCCTTTTGTCCATGCCTGTTTAGCGCAAAGTTTAAGAGGCTGAGTCTAAGTTCCCTCACTTCCTCAGCAACTCATTCGCCTCCTCCAGCATTTCACACAGCAAACTTTAGACATGCTTGCCACATCCCCCTTCTCAGACCAAGGATGCTTCCCCTCATGTGTCTGACTGCTGCTTCCTCAGTGGTGTTCATTTACTCATCTGTAGACCGTCCTTGGCCGACTTATATTCCAGGAGAATGTTTGTTCTTTGAGCTACAGATAGGCCAGAAAAAGAGAATTGGCCTGCAGTAAGTTATGATCTGTGCTCAAAATCTTCTTGGCAGCTGTATATCCCCTGACCTTAATGTTCATGCACATGCATTGATCCACAGGTGCACAAGAGGTGAGATGCATCTGCATGACATTCAGAGATTGGACAGCTGGAGGTTGCCCAAGGGGATTCATCCTCAAAGAATGACAGGAACGCTCGCTGACAATGTTTTAATATGGTGACCCCCCCCCCCAAAACCGGCCCAGATAGGGGCCATGATTACTTATCAGGGGTAAGGGCCCCAAACTGGAGCCCTTCCCGGATGGATCGGGGCAGCTGGAGCTGCGCAGCCCCTGCTCCTCCAACTGCAAAGGGGGAAGGATGGTTCTGGCCTGCCTTGTACAGGCTTTGTAAGGGTGACTTTCGGTGGCGGGACTGATCTTGGCCTCCTGCCCCCCAAGAGGCATAAGTGCAGAAGAAGTGGTTCTCCCCACCCCCCAATCTGTTTCTTCAGCTGCCTTTTATTGTTTTGAAAGTGTTGTCTTCTCTCCCTGCATCCACCAAAAGCTTTGTGAGATGGGCCTTCTCCGGGAGCAGAACAGGATGGACGGGTTTGCGGGAAGTGCAGCATTCATTATGCAGAGGGACCAAAAAGTGGTTGCGCCTTTTATTTTTGAAGGAAGCCTTCCCCCAGATGTTGTTTTTAGTAGTTGGCGAGAAACGGTGGGGGAAAGTCATATACCTGACTGTCTTGGCGGGTGGCAGGGAGGGGTTGTGAAGGCCTTAAATTCTGATTTCACCATGGAGCATTGCTGCCAGCCTGGGCAGGCTCCCCTGGACTGGGGACAGCAGAGTTCTGGCGCCTTGCAAGGCAACTTCAGGTACTGGCCGGACCTTTGCTAGTCGGTGCCCGGGAGTTTTGACCAATCCTGGTTGTGATCTACATAGCGCATACATGGACGGTGGCACTTGCTACCACACGATGTAGTGATGGTACCCAACTTGGATGGCTTTAAAGGGGGGTTAGACGAATTCGTGGAAGAGGATAAGACTATATGCCACCCTCAGGATCATAAGCAGAATGCCTGTGTACACCAGTTCCTGGGGAACATGGGCAAGAGGACTCCTATCCTGCTCATGGGCTTCCCATTGGGGCAGCTGGTGGGCTACTGTGGGAAGAGAATGCAGGACAAGAGGGACCCTTGGTCTGATCCAGCCGCAGGGGTCTTTTTGTGTTCTTATATACTAGTGGACATGATTGTAGGCTTGTCGGACCTACACGTTATAATCCATTTTGCATGTATTACAAAGGTGTTATGAAAATGGCTGTTTTTAATTGGACTTGGAGAACAGTGTCTATATTGGCTTAGACCAAGCCTCTCCAGTCCAGCCTCAGTTTTGCAACAGTGGCTGGCTGAATGCCTCCAGAAGCCCTCCAGCACCTGAGACCCGGAGTTAGACTGCCTCTCCACTTGGAGGCTTCACATCAAAGCCATTGAGACACCTCCTTCCCCCACCCCTCATAAATATTTCTAATCCTCTCCCCTCCAGCCCAATTCCCTCGCAGTGTCCTACACCGACAAAATCCCAGTGGTTAATGTGGCCTTGTGGGACGGCCCCCCCCCCCCAATTTGTACCCTTCACGATCAACAAATGTTGATCTAGATCATTTCTCTTTTATATCGTTTTAATTTTGTGTGTGTTAGGGATGAAGCCTCCCTCAAGCTGCCATATTGTTTATCAGATGCTTTGCCATACCTAGGATATTCAGGGGGCGGGGTGTGTGCGATTGAAAATAGCATCTGTTCACATGGGTGATTTGTTTTCTTCTTGTTTGGAAAATAATATTTCCCTTTAAAAAGTAAAAATAACATTCTCATGTCAAAATCGCCTTTATTAGTGAGAATTTGTGAGCATATGAAGCAGGGTGGATTTGATTTAAATCACTGAAGGCAGCAGGCCAGTCATATTTCTGAGTCCTTTTTTGTATTGGTGGCTTGCTGGAGCCTGCAGCCGTTGCAGGGGCTGGAGGCTCCAGCAATGGCTGGAACCTCCAGCCATTGCAGTAGTTGCCTGATCTCTTGCCAGGATCAGGCAACTACTTCCCTCAGCCAGACCTTCGCCGGGCCTTCTCCCGCTGCCAGGTGACACACACAGGCAGCAGCCTCAAAAACATAGCAAGGGGATTTCTCCCCAGTGCCCACAACTTGATGCCCCTTCCAAAAGTGCCTGCCCCTTTGACTATTAAAACAATTAACATTTTAAAACAAAAGGTTTTTCATTGATTCATCTTGCCAACTGAATGGACTCAAGGTTGCATCTCCTCAGTCCTGTACGGCAGGCCCAGCCTGGTTGCGGCAGGAGCCCTGAGCAGGTGGAAGAGCTCAGCTTCCACAGCTCCCAGGCTTGAATCCAGGATATGGACCCTGGGCAACGGCTGGCGTCCCACCACCATAGGCCCAAAGGAAAGGAGGGGATGGCTGGGTCGGTGGGGGGTTTGCTGTGGTGGTATTGGGACCTAGGGTGAGCTGCTGCTGCTTTCACCACCCTCTATGGCCCAGATGGAGCCATGGGGTGTCTTTCTGAATTGCTGTAAACTGCTGTGAGGTTCTTTTGGCCAAGGAGGCGGTGTAGGAATTGCAAAAGCAAAATGAACATCAGTAGTTATGTAGTGGTGTTATTTAAATGTATATGGCCGCTTATCAACAAATATTCTTTGGATGGCTTACAGAGCAAAAAGTAAAACAAGATACAATATTAAAAAATACAATATACAAGAATTAAAATGGGAAACACAAGTACAGTTTGCTTTAGATGGTCTAAAATGCATCTTGCAATTTCATTTTTCCACGCTCCTCATTTTTCACATTTCAGTAACCAACATAGGATACAAACACCCTTTCTTGATGTAAAAATAATTCAGATTTTTTTCCCTTTTGGTAAAGTTTTGAGTTTGTTTATTTTTATACTTGCTTGGGAAATTAATCGAGGAGTATTTTTAGCCTCTGTGGTCAGCTGGAGGGAGTTATTTTGTGACAAGAATTTCTAGATTTCCACATAAAGCCTGCCTTTTTTTCCTACTTGGTTTTTTTTTTTAAAGGCTATCTTAGTCTTTCTATTGCCCTACAATTATTGTTCCGTCTTGAGCTTTAGGAGGGAAAAGAACATTCAGAATTGGCCCCTTTCCTGTTTTAGAAACTGCTGCCGCCTTTCTACAGAATGAGAACTACTAAAAGTTTCAATACCTTGTTTGCAATATGTTTTGGCTGACACAGCGGCGAAGCTTTCAACCTGCAATCCTGAGGCTTGCATCCTTGGGGTAAGCGCCACTGGGATGGGATGGGATGGACAGGACTTGCTTCTCTCTGAAGAGCTGTTCCATGCTGCACGTGTGCTCTGGGACGCTTCCAGTGGCTCAAGTCCAGAGGTCCACCCAATCTCCAAGACAATCCATTGGAAGGGCCAAAGAAGAGTGCTGGAGCTGACACTAGAACAGAGCTTTCTGCTGCCTACTTCCCATGGTAGCTGACCAGATGCCCAAAGGGGGAGATGGCTAGCAGGGCCGGCAGGCAGTAGCCCTTGTTTCCTGTTGGCCCCGTAGCTAGCATTCAGACATGACAGAGGGTCCTTTTAGCCATTGGTCAACCCGTCCTCTTCCTCCTACACAGATCCAGCCAGATATTCCTTGGGATCTTAACCTTCTATTAATCACACAGTTTGGAGATTTACTTTCCGTCTCATGGAGAAACTCTCATTTGTTGCTTACGCAAAGTTCTGAATGCTTAACACCCCAATCCAGTGCATATTTACCCAGAAGTCCCATTTTGATGGAGGAGGCTTGCTTCCCATCAGGGCTGCAGCCTTAACCTTTGAATAAGTGATCTTGCTTAGTAGCCATGCATGTGGAGAGAGATGAACCAGAATTGGTCTCTTCTTCCTAAAGCAGATCCAGTTCTGCAGTGCATGTGGGCTGGACTACAGGAGGTTTTTGGTGCAGATCCTAGCTGCGTGTAGTTGCAAACCGCGCCATTCTAATTGTTACTGCAGCCGCTTGAATGTGTCTGCTCAACAAGGCAATATATAAATTTCAAAATGAGAAACTTTTAAAAAGAAAATATTTAAATCTGCCTGTCACTTTTTTTGCCTTGGTGATTTGAAATCCTGATTTAAGTAGTTTCGATTTGGGTCAATTCAGCCGGAACCTCTAGGAAGATGTGACTGTCCTCCATGCCGAGAGTTTTGTGTTTTGTGTTTTGGGGCTTGGGGCTTGAGCCTCCAAGGGACCCAAACGACTGCCAGTACAACTTCATCAGCCCATTTCCCCTCATTAGGGCTTCTTCATCTGTATGCTCAGTTCTGGCCTTACTGATGCTTTCCACCCTCCGTGGTCAAGTCAGATCTTGGGCTTCAACAGCTATAACTTCCTAGATCCTTTTGAGGGTGAAAAATACCCAATGTTTAAATTGGCGACTTTCCAGTCCTCTGGTAACGTGGCTGGTTTTGATGATAAGTTACATATTTCAGTTAATAGTTCAGCAAGTTCACATTTGAGTTCCCTTAAGAACTCTTGAGGTGAACACCGCCTGGCCCTGGGGCTTGTTACTTTTTAACTTGCCAGATCTAAAATGTTATCTTTTGTCACTTGTATTTTGGCAAGGTTCTGCAGATGCAGCCTACCACAAGGCAGGGAAAAAACCCTGCTCAGGTATGAATCTTCCTCCGATATCTGATGCAGTTAACAACTACTTGGCAAAGAATTCATTCCGCCTCTCTGCAATTTCGCAGTCTTCTTTTATAGCCAAGTGGTCAGCGCTAATGGGAGTTGTTGTGGGCAAAAGACCTTGTGGGACCCAGGTTGAGGACGGCTTCTGTACCTATTTGCCATTCGCAGCCTCACTGCTTGCTGCGTGCTTCCTTCTTTCTTTTGCACGTTCTTGAGGAACCCTTGCTCTTTGGATTCCTCTGTGGTTGCCTAGTGGTAGATTAAACACACCGAAGGAAATTGCACCCAAACAGCTAAACGTAACAAGCTGACATGTCCAACTTTCACAAATAGAAAAACAGTGAAGTCCACAAATTCATGTAATGTATTTTATAACAAAAAACCTAAAGACAGAAGCTTGTAGCCACTCCAGGGCAACGTTTCCTAGAACCCTTCATTGGAAATGGCCACTAAACCTGCCCTGCCCCACTCTTGAGCTAACTATATATAAGAATTAGCCAAAAAGCTATTGACCATGTACGGGCTTCTGCAGTGGTCTTAATATAATGTTAATAAGTTCAATCGTCATATATCTCATTAAGGGACAATACCTCCACCTCTCAGCCTAATTAGCCAAATGTAAGTCACCAACATTAGTATTTCAATCATTTTTAATGAGCATTTTTGTTTGTTTGTTTTGCAGTTGATAGTACTACTATACTACTGTTGGTATATTGTATTTGGCGAATTGGGCATACCATTAATATGATATATTAGTATTTCGTTTTTGAACACTATACGCCCAACTTCTTGCACATTTCTTTGCCTCATTGTAGATTTACACTAGAACATTGAAAAGTTCTTGCCCATGGTCAAATTCTTTTCCAACCCGATTAAAAGTTGCTGTTTGTTTTTAGGGATTTGATGGGTAGAAAACTAGGAATGTTCATTTTTATCTGCATTTGAAATAGCCTGATCAACATTGTCATATTGCTCTATTGAAGTAATGGCACTATGATGTATGTGCCGATGTAAACACCATGTCATTCGCTCTCTCAGCCCATGTGATTTTAAGAGTTGATGCTCACCAATCTAATGTGGCACTGTGATGCGTAAGGATATGATGCACCCGTGACTAAAGGCCTTATCGTATTGGCTGTGTGGACCCACCTAATATCTAGTGCATTCTAGGAAATGCTATAGCGAAGGCTTTATTAAGAATATTTGAATGAAAAATTTATTTAATCTTGTCTGAACAGTTTTCTCTTTGTAAAGCTTGTGTTTTATGGAGAAAATAAAGTTCAATCCTACATGTTTTAATCTGCAAGAATTTGACTGTAATCAAAAGCAGCAGGTTTTGTGACGCTTCCTCCCCCCCCATTTCTTTTTGTGTGTGATGATGCTCTTGTCTTAGAAGAGCCTAAGCGCAATTCTACACATATCGACTCAGCAATGACACCCACCCACCCATGTTCAATGAGAGTTACTCTGGATTCAGCGAATATAGGAAGCTGAGTGGTGGGAGATCCAGGAAGTCTTTCTTCACACGGCACATACTTAAACTCTAGACTTTGCCACCATGAGAGGTAGTGATAGCCACCAACTTGGAGGGCCTTAAAAGGAAGGGGATTGGACAAATTCGTGGAGAAGGCTATTGGTGGCTACTAGTCCTGATAGCTGTACACAACCTCCAGTGTTACAGGCAATGTGCCTCTCAGCACCAGTGGCTGGGGCACACAGGTGGGAGGCTGCTGTTACCCTCATGTCCTGCTGCAGGCTTCCCATAGGCCTCTGGTGTATTTATTTCATTTAATTTGAAGTATTTTGATGCTGCTCCTCAGCCAGAAAGCTAATCTAATCAATTAAACAAGACAGTCCCTGCCCACAGGCTTACAATCTAAAAAGACATGACACACAAGGAGAAGTGGATATGGGGAGGGAAGAGGAGAAAAAATAAATTTGGAGAGCCCGGCTGGTGGAATGGCCCTGCTCTGCCTCTTATCTCCCTCAACGCCTTCTGTTGCCACCATGGGAACAGAATGCTGGGCCAGATAGGTTTTTGGTCTGATCCAACGCAGCTTTTCTCATTTTCTTAGGGTCGCCTCTAAGCTCAAAGTATTTGTAGCTGAAATAAATGCATAGGTCTTACTCAACTTCCAGTTCCTTCTTTGTTCTGTGTTTTCACCCTTATGTTGCAATATAAGTTGTCAGACTCTCTGGACAGAGATGTGTCCTCTCGTACTTTGCAAAGTGCCAGGAACACACAGGCGATGCTAAATAAATCACGGAAGAGGCATTCTCTCCTTTTTGACAGAGAAGGTGGGGTGCCTCTTCTAGGGTGGGCCATGTGGTCTGTAGTTGCTGTACGTATTTATTTGTTGTGGTACATTTTAACTGATCAGAATGTTTTAAATTAATTACTGTGACCAATTGAGCCACTAAACGTTGCAGCCTTCTTGTTTTGACGTGGGATTTCTGCCCATAGAAATCCTTGGACGAAGTTGGTTAGTTTTAAAGCAAATGGCCTTTAATCAATAGATTCAGCGAGTGATGCTTCAGATAGTTGATTAGTGGTTGGGCCAATTTTACATTTATGTTGGCAAATTTTAATCGGTGCTGGTGTGATATTGCAACATGCTCTACATGGGGCTGCCCTTGAAGAGTTCAGAAGCTGCAGCTAGTGCAAAATGCAGAGACTAGTTTGCTTTCTGGTGCACATTTGGTTGACTATGTTGCATTGTTTTTATATCAGTTGCATTGGCTGCCAATCTTGTTTCCAGGCAAAATTCAAGGTGCCCTTGAACGGCTTTGGTGGCAGAATATCTGAAAGATGGCTACTTCCCATTTTATTTATTTGATTGATTGATTGATTGATTGATACATCGCATTTCCACCAAATTAATGCCATGCACTTCCCTTACATTGTTTCAATTCAAGAAAAAAGCAAAGGGTACTGAAAACCGTTGGCACACTAATACATTTTAGTAACCCCCAGAACTAGCCATGGGATGCTGACAACCACCAATCGATATCAGTTTCATTGTATTCGTTCTATTTCCCGTGGAACAATTAAAGAGTAGAAAAGAGGCAGCCCCACGTAGAGTCCATTACAATAGTCCAAACGGGATGTAACTAAAGCCTGGGTCCCGGTGGCCAGATCAGACATCTCTTAGAGCGGGTGCAACTAGCACAGCAGCCTCGGCTGTGCAGATGGGCTGCTGGCCACTCCCAAAGTGTGGGGCCACCATGCTCAAGGCTGAATCCTAAGTTCCCCCAAGCTGCGAGCCTGCATCTTCCAGGGAGTGTCACCCCCTCCAGCACCCGTGGAATCGCTATTCCCAGATCTACCTTTCTGTGGACCAGGAGCACCTCCATCTTGTCTGGATCAAGCACCAACCTGCCCATAGTTTTAAGGTCCTCTTTGGATGTGCTTTTGCATGTGTGGGGGGTCCCCCCCACTACCACCAGGAGAGGCTAGCTTGGTGGGAATGCGGCACGGAGCTCCTCCGTGGCAGCATTCCACTTGTGGAACTCTCTCCCAAGAGAGGTTAGACTGGCCCCTTCATTCCATTTTAAGCAGGCCGATGGGTTTTTAGTATTTTAAATGTTTTAGCAACAGACTCTGTTTTTAAGGTTACCTGCTGCTCTTAATTCTGCTATGGATGATGCTTTAATTTTTTTTCATTTTTTTAAAAAACTTGCTTTACATTTTAATTGTAAGTTGCCTGGGGAGGGGGTCCTGTTCAGGCCAAAAGGCAACTCAAACATTTATAAATACATTTCATTTCATTTTTTTTTTTAAAAAACCATCAATTTGTACAAGCAGAAGAGCAACTGCCCGTGGTGAATTTTCCCTGGAACGTCCTGGTAAACTTGGAAGCCTTCTCTCACCTGGTTCCCTGCCTTAGTAGTGGCCACACGTCTGGAGGGCCTCAGGTTGGAAAGGCTGCCTGAGACCCACTGGCTTGTTTCCAAGGGTAAGGGGTTTGCCAAATCTTAACAGTTTCAGCTCCTGTTCTGTAGAAGCAGTGCCTTTTGTCTTGGGCCTTCACTGCAGATCCATTGCCAAGAAAAATTGAGATTCTTCAATGTGCGCAAATTGCGCAATGTTTATATTCTTACTCTTCAGCCCAATTCCAAGCAAGTAGAGTGGCACCGAAAGAGGCTTGAAAATTGTCACTTGTCTGCGTGGCCGGTCAGTCTTCAGTGGGCTGGGAAGTTCTGTGGGTTCATTTGCCAAGGTGAGCTTGAATGAAGGCGGGCCCACAGAGGAGCCTTGCCAGGTTCTGTGCCTGCAGCTTCTGTGCCATCACTCAACTGCTTTCACCTGCTTTAAAAATAATTCGCATCCCCTCCCTGCAGAAAGCAGAGGATGCTAATTCTGCATCTCATGCTGATGGCTTTCCTTGCAAGGGTCGGTGGTGGAATGGTGACCAGCGCCTACTCCCGAGCAGAGCCATCTCTTTGAATTGTGCCTGGAGCCAGGATGGCGGCGGAGTGGAAGGTGTTCCAGTTCAGTGTGTTTGCTCAGGTTGAATGATGCAAAATAAATTTCCATGTATCTGCTTGATTTGCATCGTCTACACAGGTGTTTCTTTAGTGAAGTTTTCTTGCTGCTAGATAAGAACATGCGCCAAACATCTTATGGGGGAGGGGTCTTAGTTTGGGGCAGCACCTCTGCAAACCACATTAAACAAACGCGAGCTCTTCGGATCAATGAGACTCTTGAACTTGTGGGTGTAAGGGCAGAGTTGTGGGGCTAACAGGCGGCAGCCCAAGCTTTGAATCGCTGCTCTGTTCAGAAGTGTTCCTGAGGAGCGGAGGGTGGAGCCCTCTTTCTGCAGCCCTGCAAGATCAACTCCTCTTACTGTTTTGATGTTGTGAAGACTTGCAAAGCCTTTCACTCTTAACCAGCTGACACTGTAGGCGGCACATGCAGGGATTATCTTTGCAAAATACGTGATTGATTTTTGAAGCTTGCTGCCACAGGGCGTGGTGGTGGCTTTCAAAGGGTGAAACAGATTCATGTGGGAGAAAGGGCCAGGGGGAGCTATCCAATGACTGTTAGCCATGATGGCTCTACAGAACCTTCAGGCTCAGCGGCGGCAGCCCTTGCTTGGCACGCAGCAGGTGCCCAATTCCATCCCTGGCCGTATCCTCAGGCAAGGGGGGGGGAACCCTGCCCTCTGGAGAGCCCTGGCTGGGTGGAGCAAGCGTCAGACTCCGCATAAGGCCAATTCATGTGCTGCTGTGGCTGGTGAGGGCCTTGGAAAGTCAGCTGCAGGGAGGATGTTTGTTATTCATGGCATTTATTTATTTATTTATTTATTACATTAATATCCTGCTTTCTTTTCCTCTTGCAAGGAACTCAAGGCAGCCTACATGGTCCTCACAACAACCCTGTGAGGTAGGTTAGGCTGAAAGTCATCCACTAACTTCAAGGCTGGGTGGCAAGTAGCACCTGGACCCCCCGAGTCTCAGTCAGACATTCTAAGCCCTACAGCCCACTGGCTCCCACTGTCACCTTCTGTCCTGCTTGTGAGCTTCTTCAAGGCATCGGGGTTGCAGTGGCACAATCTGGGCAGGATAACTGAGAAGGGCGCAGCCAGCAAGTAAACGAATAGCCTAAATTCCCAAACGCAGTGGCTTCCATAGAGCACGGCCGATGACACCAGCTTGCCTTTCACAGTAGAGTTGGGAAAAGTACAGAAAAGGGCAACCAGAATGATCACAGGGCTGGAGCAACTCCCTTTGAAGAAAGGGTACAACATCTGGGACTGCTTAGCATCCAAAAAAGGTGAATCGTCAGGCAAGGCATGATAGAGGTGTCCGAAATCAGGCATGCTATGGAGAAAGGGGGTAATAAGGGAGACATTTTTCTCCCTCTCTCGTAATACTGGAATCCAATGGGATCATCCCTCCCACGGATTGGCAGAAATTCAGGACAGATGAAAGGAAGTCCTTCACACAGCAAAGAGTTAAACCATGGGATTCGCATCCCCGAGACGTAGTGATGGCCACCAATTTGGATGGCTTTAAAAGGGGACTGGAGAAATTCCTGGAGGAGGAGAAGGCTATCCATGGCTACTAGCCCTGATGGCTCAATGTTGCTTCCAGTATCAGAGGAGCATGAGTGGGAGGGTGCCCTTGTGCTCATGTCTTGCGTGGAGGCTTCCCATGGGGCCATCTGGGTAGCCATTGCGTGAACAGAATGCTGGGCTAAAAAGGCCTTTGCTCCCACCCAGCCTCAGGGCTCTTCTTAGGTCCTTATCTTTGCTTTAACGCCTCCCGTCTGATCATTTCTAGTGTTGTTGGTTTTTTAATTGTTCCAGACTTAAAACTTAAAATGCATTGGTTTTCTTTGGGTTTTATCTGTCTATATTTGCACATTTTGTAAGAAAGTAGTTAATGGATTCTATAAAGAAATGTTTCTTGAGAAGCTTTTGAAGTGCACTATTAGGCAAATATAGGGAATCAATTAAACCACGTTAAAGAGACACAGCTCTGCCTCCTTGTTTCTGCCTAGTATCTGTATGGTTTTATTTATGATTTCTATTTTAACTTGCTTGTATGCCACTTTGGTTATTTTATGTAGAACAGTGGGGTAGAAGTTACGCAGGTTGGCTGGCTTCTGGGTGGTACTGGAGACTCGCTCTGGGCCTTTGTTCCAATCCAGCAGAGCTCTTTCCATGGACTTAAGGCCATCTTCCATGGCGTTCGGCTTGCCAGACAGGGGCTGTGGGAGGAGGGTGGGGACCCTCTAGTCCAGGCTCAGTCATGACATCTGGCGCTCAGGGGGCCTACACAGCCCTATTGGGTAGGTTGGGGCAGCAGGCCAGGTGCCTACAAGGCTCATCCAATCCAGAGGCCTCATACTGCTGGCCAATCACGGGGGCTGGTGTTCCCTTCCATGCATGATGAGGCCTAAATTCGCAGTCTCTGGCAGCTCTCTAGATTAGGGGCGGGTACCGTCTTCCGGATGTTCTTGGTCTGCAACTTCAATCATCCCTGATCCTTGGCCATGCTAGCTGGGGTTTATGGGAAGGAATCAGGTTGGCTTCCCCTACTATATAACACGACGTTCTAAGCCACCGCTTGCCAGGTTCCTGGTCCAAATTACTGAGACCTGCAATTCTTGGGCGGTATATTATCTGCCTATCTATTTATTACATTTCTATATCGCCCTAAAGCCAAAGCTCCCTGGGTGCCATGACAATATGAATACCTAAATAAATAAATAGCGATGGTGAATGTTGACAAATGAGTTGCCACTCTAAGACTTCATTGTTCCGTGAGTTTTTGCAAGAGGGAACGTCTGTGTCTCTCTCTCTCTGTGTGGCCGGATGCAAGCTGGGTTCAAGCATCGGGACTTCCACCCCTTGCATTGCCACTGTTAACTCCAATGGGAGATAACCGATTGAACCTAGAACCTCATGGAAAGCAGATGCACAGCTTGGAGTTATAGCTGCTCTCATCATATACCCAGTTCTGTTCCAGAGACTTTGCCATCTCTGCTAAAGTTTGCCCTGACTTTCTGCCCAGGGGCATTCAAGGTGGCTTAACGCAATCATCTGCGAATATTCAAAGCTGTCAAAGAAAACAAAATTGGAAAAATAAATAAATAAATACCAAAATGGCAGCAGAGTAAAATGGCAGTTCTTAGACATGAGACAGGGGTTTTTTTCTTTAAGAAAAGAAGTGACGGAATGATTCCACCACTGGGAAAACAGCCGCGCAAGCCAAATGGAACAACCGTAGTAAAAACAAGAAACAAAAGCATACAGCAAATTTAAAACCGGCTGCCCAAATTAACCACCGAAATCCTGGAGAAACAGGACAGTTCTTGCTTGGGGCCTAAATGATGATGATAATAATAATAATAATAATAATAATAATAATTTATTTATTACCCACCTCAAATTCAACTGGGTAGGCCTGCCGGAAGAGATCAGTCTTTATAGCTTTCTTAAATTCTGGAAGACTGTTATGTTGGCAAATCTCTCCCGGCAGGCCATTCCACAGTCTGGGAGCGGCAGAAAAGAAGGTCCTCTGGGTAACAGTTGTCAGCCTAGTTTTGGTTGACTGTAGTAAATTCTTTCCAGAGGACCTGAGCGTGCGGGGCGGACTGTATGGGACAAGGCGATCCCGCAGGTAACCTGGACCCAAACCATGTAGGGCTTTAAAGGTAATAACCAACACTTTATACTTCGCCCAGAAAGTAATTGGCAGCCAGTGGAGTGATTTTAAAGCAGGTGTAATATGGTCACCCCTAGGTGTACCGGTGACCAACCTGGCTGCCATATTTTGAACTAGTTGAAATTTCCAGACTGGGCACAAAGGTAGCCCTATGTACAGCGCATTGCAGAAGTCGAGCCTCGAAGTTACCAGCGCGTACACTACCATCTTTAAGTCTTCCAACTCTAGGAAGGGGCACAGCTGGCGTATCAGCCAAAGCTGATAGTAGGCACTCCTGGCCGTGGCATCTATCTGAGCTGTCATTTGGAGCGACGGATCCAGGAGCACCCGAAGCTGCAAACACAGTCTTTCAGGGGGAGTGTAATCCCATCCAGAACTGGTTGACACACCTCCAAACCGAGGTTGGGGCCTTTGACAGTAAGCACCTCCGTCTTGTCTGGATTACCGCCTCCAAGCATTCATTCAGAAGGCTCTGTTTTTATACCTTTTGAATGTGTTATCCCTTATGCCCCTTACCTGTTGCAACTTTTCATCCCATCACGTCTTATTTTTGGGGCAGCGCTGCTTGCATAAGGCTTCATTTTATGTGCCTCCCCCCCGAACTTACACATAATGTCCTGAAATTTGGGCAGTCTTACCCGTTTTAAGTGTCCGCAGAAGCCCCCTTTCCCCTTCTTTGTGCAAGCAGGACACATAATTTTTGATGGATTGCTGTGAATTATGGGGTGCTGCCATGGCCTTTCTACCACCAACAGCTGTATAACAAATGAACATATTAGCAATGGCAAAAGATTGGAAAGCCAACAGAAGCAATTACCTCCTTAGCTCTTCCCTTCCCCGAGCAAAGAGGAGGAGGGAATTTCTGACGGAAAACTTGTTTAAGTGGAAAAACGTAAAAAGGGGGGGGCGGTCTTTTCGTAATTATGAAACTTAATCTTTCTCTCTCCTTTTGTTCTAGGCTGCTCCAGCCTCTGTTGTTTTGTTTTCTAATGGAGAGATCTCTGCTGGCAAAGTCTGGAGAAGTTTTTCACGTGATGAATTAAAAATAATAACTGAAATTGCGATTTTCTTTCTTTCTTTGTTGTTGGTATTCCTTTAAGATTTTGGAATTGCACCAATGCACTGAACGTGACCTCCATAACTTTTAAATTAAGAATTTATGCCAGCTAGAAATTTATGAAATATTTCAGCATGAAAGAGAGCCTTTTTCCCCCTCAGGAAAATTGAACAATAAATCACCCAGCTTTCGATTTACTGCCCTAAGGCCAGCCAGAGATAGGATTTTTCTCTTCCCCCCCCCCCATCCCAGTTCTTTCTGGGGGGAAAAATGTAATCGTATAAGACAGCTTAGCTTCTATCCTCCCACTCCCTAGAATTTTTAATTTTAGCTGTTTCTGCTTGGATTTATTTCCAATATTCCTGCTTGGCTTTTCAATTTCCTCAGTTATTAAATTTTAATTCAGTGCATTAGCATTTAAATTAAAAAGGGGGGTTATTTTATCGAACCCGCTCTCCCTGCAGCCCCGAATTGGTTGGTTTCTGCCATTCGTGCAAAAAAAAAAAAAAGTGAAATGCAGCTGGTGTCTCCTAATGTACATTTACACAAATTCTAAAATAAAGAAAAAATCAGGGTTTGAAATAATATTGTGTTTTTGAGGAAATCCATTTCCTCTGAGTTTTTTTTTAAGGGTACTCAGCCTAGCATATATTTTTTTAAGGAAGAGGGAATTCTAAATTATTTAGGCAGTGAGTAGAAAAGGCAGTTTTATCGGCAAAGAGGCAGTTGGCATTTTGGGAGAGGTTTGGATGCGCCTTCCGAAATCCCAGAAGGAAGAGCTGGGTGGAGTGGGAGAAGCGGTGCCATGTTGCGTTTGGATTGCATGGTTTGCGGTGCTCTGCACATGTGATACAGACTTTCCGCCGTGGCTTGTGCTTGTGTGAGCATGTGCTCTTCAGGGTAGAAGAGATTCTACCTCACGAGGACTGGATGTGGTATGGGCCAGCTTTCATTGTAAAGTTTCTAGCCATTATGGTCTGCAAAAGCTGTGGCCAGTGCATCGTGGAACTTCTGGAGCCGGGTGGCTGCAGCTGCTGGGCTAATCCCGCTTGACAACTCCCTTGTGGTGACCCTCCCAAGCCCAGGAAGACATCTGTGCTCCTCCTGATTCCAGTCTCCCAAAGTGCCGGAGCCTGGGGTTTGGGCTGTCCTTCTCAGGCCTCCACCGCAGGCCGTGTCTCTCCAGGAGCTCTCAGGAGGCCCCTGGTCCATACGGCACGGCACGGCGACCCTTCCGTCCACCCTTGTCTGTTGTGGCCATTTCCTTGTCTGCCGTAAGAAATGGGTTCGTCTTTAAGGTGCCACGTGACTCCCTTCCCTTTGGGACTGTCAGCGAATTTCCAGGTTTATGGACGAATGACTTTTTGTGCACAAATTTGCAAGGTGGTTGGGAGAAGGCGCTCTTTCTTTTCATTCAAATTGTGGCCAGCCCTGGGATTTTTTTGCGAGCGGAGGGTGATATTGTCCTTATTTTTGTGCTGCCCAGCCATGGAGTGGGGCGAGCGGCGCTGCAGAGTGCTTTCTCCCCACACCTTAAGCCATGGATGTCTGGCTAACCCCATCCCCAGCACCTGAGACGTCACCTGAGATATCCATGCATTTTCAGGCTGCATGGTGGCCTTAAGGATTAGGAGGCTGTACACTTTCTATTCCAGAAGAAGAAGGCACGTTCTCAATACTGTGCGAAACCTGCACATGGTGGAAGGCAGGGTCTGTGCAATGCAGTGGCTGCCGTGGGCTCGCCTTGTCCCGTCTCCATCGCTTTTGTGTCTTTTTAACATGAGTTCTGCAGTCCCTGCCATATTTCAATGTATTTGCTTAGGTTTTCTTTTAAACCAGAGGAAGCGGCTGGCTCTCAAGCATCCTAACCTTGCCCCTCCCTCTCTCTCTTTCCCCAGGCCGAGGGGAGCAGCAGCATTGGGACAAGAGCCTCTGCCGGCAGGTAAGCCAGGGGCCGCAGGGTTTCACAGTGTGAGGATGGCAGAGCTGTTTGGCCGGAGGAGCAGGAGACGCTCCAGTTCAGTTGAAATTGTAAATACTGGGGGAAGGGGGGAGATTTGCACCCGGTCCCAGAGAAGGGATAGAAGAGCATGAGGCCCAGGCAAAGTCGGTCTTCATAAATCTATTTCTAATTGTATATATTAGATTTGTATCCTGCGTCTCTCCAGGTAGCTCAGGGTAGTTAGTATACCTGGTTTTCCTCTCGCTGAATAATGTGGGTTAGACTGAGAGAAGATGGCTGGCCCAGAGTGTCACGGTGAATGTCAAGGCCGACCATGGGGTGAATGTCAAGAATGTGTGGGACAACAACTGCCATAATCCCTTGTTGGGAATGATGGGAATTGGAGTTCAGCATATCCGCTCTAACTGCTACAGCCCCCTGGCTCAGTGAAGGATACTATTGCTGTAGGGAGTACTCCCAAAACTTGCATGAACACACACACGCCCTCCACCGGAGATTCCAGTGACAATGATGGATCCAAGAGCATCCCCAAACTCCGAACCTGCTCCTTCGGGAAGGGGGGGAGTACAACCCCCTCCAGAACAGGCTGAACACTACCTAGCTTGGCAGACTAACTGCTCACTAACAGCACCTCTTCCTTGTCTCGGTTGAGCTTCAGTTTGCTGTCCCTCGTTCAGCCCATTACCTTGCTTGGGTGCCAATTCAGGACATGTCCAGCCTCCCCTGGCTTAGATGAGAAAGAGAAGCAGAGCCGGGTGTCACCTGCGTAGATTTGGCACCTCGGCCCACATCTCTGGATAACCTCCCCCAGCAGTTTCATGTAGATGTGGAACAGATGCATTTGAACCCCGAAGGAGCCCAGATGTAATTGCCACGGAACAGAGCAGCAATCCTGCGCCCACTGCCCTCGGACCAGGTGGCTGAGATGGGGAAGGTGGAAGAGCCCTTTGGCTTCTGCCTCTTCTCTGCCAGGTTTGCTGTTGCAATTATTATTTAAAAGTTTTGTCATCCTTAGGACTCGGTTATTTTGCCATTGTGTGTAATTTTGTGCGCTGCATGAGAGCCGGAATAAAAATTGCTTTTAAATCAATAAAATCCTGTTGCAGATTTCCCAGAAATGTGATGCCACTGCCCAGGAACTTTTAAAGTATACGCCAACCCCACCTCCGCCCTAGTTGCCCTGCATTTGTGTTCACATGAAATCAAGGCAGAGGAGGGGGGGGGGGGTTGCTTCTGTTGCTGTCTTCTGAGAATTGCGTGACAAATTATTCCTAGCTAGAAGAAATGGCCTCTTGTAATTGGGTCCCCCCCCAATTCTCCTTCATAAGGGAGGAGTGTGTGTTTTTAAACAGCTTTTAGGTCCTTGTTTTATTATTCATGGAATGTTCCTCTGCATCTGAAAAATGCAAACTCCCAATGCCATGAGATCCATTCCTTTCATGCTGTTGCAGTTTATTTCTCATCCTTGTAATCAGGAGGAGTCCAGAATGATTCCTGGCTAATGCTTAAAATGCTTCTGTTATCATGGATGTGGAGAACTAAGTTTGAATGCCCCTCATCTGTAGATTGAATCCCGTAGATGAATCCCAGGATGGGGCTCACTTGTGCTCCTCACATGGCACGAATGGCACTCCGAGTAGAAGCTGCCTTGCACGGAGCCGAGCCCTTGGCCCACCTGGCTCAGGACTGACTAGCAGCAGCAGCAGCTATCCAGGGCTGCAGGCGGAGCTCTCCTCTGCCAGGGATTGAACCAGGGCCTCTGCAGGCAAAGCAGGGCCTCCCCCACTGAGCTACGGCCCTCTCCCAGTGAGGCCTGCCTGCTCAGCCCGTATACCTGGAAGACAGAGACACTGCAAAAAGGCCAGAGCGGGAAAGCTGACCGTGTCGAGCTGCTGGCCTTGACACTGCCAAGGGCGTTCCCTTGGGTGTAGTTTGTAAGCCAGGCCACTCACAGCCTCCTGTCAGCCGAGAAGATGCCCAGCCCCAGGGCCTGCATTCATGGTTCCGTCACTCTTACCTGCTGGAATTTTTAAGCAGCGATTGCGACCTACTTAGCCCATTGTCTACATCTGTATTTAGCACAGCCATCCAGCAATCTAGGAGTGGGGGTGTCTTCCTGATATTTCAGTTTTCTCTGTGAAATCAGGTTCCTTTCTGGTAACCAGTGCTCAAGCCAGAGTCCCAGAGCCGTGCTAAAATGAAATCAGGAAATTCCATTACATAAACATACATGAATGGAAAGAGTTAGGACAGAACTTGAATGTAAGAGGAGCCCTGAAGCTGGATCTAGCCCAAGTGGGGCCATCTGGCCCAGCCAGTCAGATGTCTCCAGGAAGCCCACTATTTATCCTCCATGAAATAGCTTTGTCCTCCTCAAATATGCCTACCCCTACAGCCATGTAAGTCAGTGGCCTTCCCCACATCCTGTGGCAGGGAGTTCCACCAGTGAGTTTTGCCGCATCTGAAAAAGTCCTTTCTGGTGTCCATCCTGGATTCAGTGTCATTGGCTGACCTGAGTTCTAGTTCAGAGGTGGAGCTTGCCTGCCACCTGCAGGACTTCTAGTAGAAACAATTCATTTTTTAAAGATCTGTGGCCTTAGTCACCGAGAAGTATTTTTTTAATCAATTAGATCCTGGGTGCAAAACCTCTTTCTGCCCGAGGGCCAAATTCCATGTCGGAGCAGCTCTCAGAGGCCACGTTCGGGACCAGAGGCAAAATGGGGCAGCAGGGCCCAAATGACCCACATGTGCCAGCATCCTGTAGCTGAAGGCTCTTCTTGCCAGGGACGCGGCCTCTGGAGGGGCATTTCAAGCTATAGAATGGGGAAGAAGCTGCACCAAGAACAACGGGGTCAGAAAACAGTGCTAAAGTGGGAAAGCAAAAGCAAACAAGAGGCAGCTGCCCTGGTTGTGTTCCCAGCACGTTTCGACGTGAGTCTTTATGAGGGGAAGAACTCCTAGAGGCTTTTCAGGGGGATCCCCACTCCCTTTCTTCATCCAAAGAAGACTCGCTGCACAAATGCTGGGAGACCCCCAAACAGTTAGGGGGAAGGCATGGGGCTGCCTGAGGAGCCCCGAGGGCCTGAGCTTCTGCACCTCTGGATTAGATCAACCACTGACATGTCGAGCCCCGATAGCACCACTTGTGTCCGCCGACACTTGTTGTAATTGTGCCTCAACATTTAAACAAAGATGCTTCTGTTGTTGGCAACTTGCAAGCTCCCTATTTCCTGTGGCTCCATTATCCCCATTTGGGCCTGTAACGATTCTCACGCAGCATGTTATTATTACTAGGGATGTGCACTGGATCGGACCCGATCCACGATCCGAGTCCGGTCCAGTGGGAAATCGGATAAATTATCCGATTTCCGATCCCGCAGCTGGATCGGCCGATCCAATCCGAACCGGTCCGAAAAAGCTCCGAACCGGTTCGGCGGATCGGCGGATCGGCGGGCGCCCACTGGCGCCCACCGCCGCTTCCATTGGCGGGCGCCAGTGGGCGCCCGCCGATGAAAGTGGACAGCGGGGGGGGGGGGAGGGGGGCACTTACCTTCTCGGCCCGGTGGCTCCCGTCCGGCGCCAGCGCCTACTACTACTAGCAGGCTCCGCGGCCTGCTCTAGGGTGGCGCGCCGGGTGATGTCATCACCCGGCGCGCTACTCTAGAGCAGGCCGCGGAGCCTGCTGGTAGTAGTAGGCGCCGGCGCCGGCCGGGAGCCACCGGGCCGGGAAGGTAAGGAGGGGGTGCGTGGAGGGGGGGAGGGGGGCCCTTACCTGCCCGGCCCGGCGGCTCCCGTCCGGCGCCGGCGCCTACTACTCCCAGCAGGCTCCGCGGCCTGCTCCAGGGTGGCGCGCCGGGTGATGTCATCACCCGGCGCGCTACTCGAGAGTAGGCCGCGGAGCCCGCTGGTAGTAGCTGCCGGCGCCGGACGGGCCGAGAAGGTAAGCAGTGGCGGGGAAGGGGGCTTACCCCCCCCCCCCGGAGCCGTCCGCTTCTATCCGCTGGCGCCCACGGGCGCCAGCGGATGGAAGCGGGCGGCCCCAGGGGGGGTAGGGAGCGCGGGGGAGGGGGTTTACCTGCCGGGGCCGTCCACAGCGGACGGCCCCGGGGGGGGGGAGGGAGTTAGGCCCCCCCTTACCCACCCGCCGCCATTTTTTCCTCATAGACTTGCATTGCAATGCAAGTCTATGGGGAAAAAAATGGCGGCCGATCCAAAAATGTACGATTTTTGGGTCGGGATCGGACTCGATCCGGTCCGGGGGGCCTCCGATTTTGTCCGAACCGGTCCGGGACAAAATTGGAGGTCCCGATCCGGGTCCCGATCCGATCCGGGGGGTCCGTGCACACCCCTAATTATTACCTTAATTTACATCCCGCCTTTTGCCCAATGCTGGGCCTCAAGGCAGCTTTACAAAATTAGAACATATACAGTTAAAAGCTATAAATAAGAGATATACAAAAGTTTAAAATATAATTAAATAGGTTTCAATATTAAAACATTTCAACATTTAAAATACATATTAAAATTCTTAAATCATAGATGGGGGTCCACATTATTCACCAAAGGCCTGCCGGAATAAGAAAGTTTTTGCGCGCCTCCGGAAACACATCAAGCGTGCTTGTGATGGTGGTGGGACTGAGAGAAGGGCCTCCCCAGAAGCTCTCAAAGCATGGTCAGGCTCGTAAGGGAGAATACAGTCTTTCAGATAACCTGGGCCTGAGCCATTTGGGCTTTATAGGTCATAACCAGCACTTTGAATTGTGCCCAGAAACAGACAGGAAGCCAGTGGAGCTGTTGTAACAGAGGAGTTGTAACGTTTCCTTCATTATGCCTTATTTTATGGGACCTTGCAACAGCCCTGTGAGGTAGGGCCACTGTTCCCATTTTTCAGATTTGTGCTATGGGGTTGCGACTTGCCCACCACCAGGAATCAGTCCTTAGCTCATCTCGCCTGTGGACGGCAGACCCCTCCTCACATTTTTCGAGAGAAAGCAGGGGCGCATGTGTATTCCTTGCGGATCCATAATTGTGAAGGATATTGCATCTCAGGAACAGTGGTGTGGGGTGCTCCCCTGCTCTGATCTCAAGTGAGTGAAGGCAAAAAGTATATTAAGTACGAATCCAAGAGTATTGCATGATAAAGGAAACTTATGGTGGGGAGGAGGTAAGGAACAATTAACTCCAACATATAATTATTTAAGATGTTTTTACCCTGCCTCTCCCACTGCTCCAGGTGGCTTGCAAAGACATTTTGAAACCAAACACAGTAAACCTCCAGAGCTATTTTGCTGGCACAGAACAGCTCTGGTGTAAAGGCGTTTCAGCCCTCACACACTGCAGCACCTGTGAATGTACACGCTTGGGGTCAGGTTACCCTGTCTCACCCTATAGTGTCTGCTCTGGCGGCAGAGGCCCCTCTCCCACTTTCCCTTCTGCTAGGGATTGATCTCTGGGCCTCCTGCTCGCAAAGCAGGTGCTCCGTGAGCTGTGCCCCCTTCCCTGTCAACGCAGCTGCTGCTCGCTCCAAGGAGCCCAACACTGCCTGCTCTGATGGGCAGCAGCAGCTCTGTGTGGGATTGAACCCAGAGCCTTTGGGGCACCAGAGGGTCTGAATCCCTGTGTGTGCATGTGAATTGCTGAAGTGGGCTTTAGGTGTGCTAGGGAGGCTTTATGGTCTTTTCCCTCTGGATGCCCCAGCCAGGGGTGCGCAGTCTGAGACCTTCTCAGCAGCTCCAGCTTGTCTTTGCAATCCACCCCCACCCCAGGGAACATCCACAAGGCTGAGTCCCTTGCTGAAACCTCCCGTTCCCAAAAGTCTTCTGATCCTCTGTGAGGCCATCTGGACCTTCTGCTCTGATTGTGCCACGGCTCTTAGCTTTGGGTTTTTGGTTTTTTTTACCTAAGTTGTAATGTTGTGTTTTCTGGATTCTGTACCTGAGCCACGTCCAGAGCCTCTTTTTCAGGGCCAAACGAGAGAGATCTAGATATGGGAGTAATACATAAATCAAACCTGCCACGTAGTTGTGGCCCTTCCCCAAAATACTGTCTCTGTTCCTCTGTTACAGAATTCCAGCGCCCCTTTGAAACATTTCAGTTTGCTCTGGCTTCGCGCCCCCCCCCCCCCCAATGTGTGACGTGCCTTGAATTTTTGACAGTCAGCCTATGGGCAGGTCTGGGCTGGGGGTTGTAGAGCACTTGCAAGTTTTAGGTGATTATGAAATAAGAACAAAAACCTGGCAAACAGCATGCCCTGTTGGGCCTCAGCAAGCGTCAGGTGCCAGGCATTTGGATTCCAGGACCTGGGGGAGGTAGCTGTTGGTCCCATATGTACACAGAAAGGGAGAGGAGTCTCAGGATGCTACAGAAAAGTTTATTACACAAAAGCCCGATACGTTTCAGCAACTTGTTTTTTAGGCCTTCTTTGCGTTGGGCTTTTGTATAATGAACTTTTCTATAGCATCGTGAGATTTCTCTCCCTTTTTGTTTACATCGTGGATGCTCACCCGCCTTGCACCCTCGTTGGTCCAAGCGGGCCAGAGGCAGGCAGGGCTTGTTCGGAATCCAGAGCAGCAACTGGAGGTGTGTTGTCAAGATCCAAGGCAGCAAGGAGAAGGGAGCAGGTGCTTCGGCAACTTCTTGCCACCAGAAATGAGTTTCTTGGCAGAGGTGCTAACTCTGAGGTCGGGACGTTCTAGGGCTGAATGTGCCATGGTTGGCCCTTGAGGCTCATCTGACAGGATGCCCGGGCAGGTGGCACTGTGGCAAGGTAGGGCCCTTGTAGCCCAGAGTTTGTTCTGCTGGGCTGACAATGGAAGTATTGCTGGTGTTGGGGACCTAAGAAGAGCCCTGATGCTGGAACAGGCCGAGGGTCTGCCTAGTCGCACATTCTGTTCCCACAGTGGCCAACCAGTTGCCCCCACGGGAAGCCCAAGAGCAGGAAAGGAGTGCTAGCACTCTCCCACCCATGAATGCTACTACAGCCTAAATGCTACTTAGAACTAATGGGGTGGAGGAGAGCACCCCCCCCTTCCCGAGAGATTGTCTGTGCAATTTTTCAGGTAATTGAGTGAGATGGATCTTCAGGACTGGCAGTAGATCGAAGCACACATTTAAGATCACCAGTATTGGCAGTTGCAGGTGCTGAATTTCATGTGTGGTACTGGCTTTCCAGTTGCTTTGGTTGTGGTTGTTAACTAAAGTCCCGTTAATGATATTAAAATGCCAGTGAGCCTGGTACTTGATAACTTAATGTTTGAAGCCAGAATGTTTTGCTTTGTCTGCTCCCCTCCCCTCCCCGGCCACTCCTTCCCCAACCAAGGGAGCGCCTGAAGCGGTCCCAGAAGAGCATGAAGGCGGAAGGCTCCGATTCAGCAGCGTCCCCATGCTCACCCAGCGAGGAGGCGACAGGGACGACGATGGCCGAGGTGAAGGTGAAGACGGAAATGCCGGATGACTACATTCAGGAAGTGATCTGGCAGGACGACGCCAAAGATTCCAAGAAGAACGTGAAAGAGGGGACGGGAGAAGTGCCGGCGGAGATCTGCGTGGTGATCGGCGGGGTCCGTAACCAGCAGACGCTCGGTAAGCTAGGTCGGTGGTCGCTGCTTGGCTTCACCTTTCCAGGGAAAGGGGGACGGTGGGGACAGCTTGCCCTCTGCTTTTAGGCTACATCGGCATAGTTTGGGGAAATAGGGGGCCTGTCACTGCAGAGAGGAACCCAGCGCTTACCACACAGTGAAGAAGTGAGTCCAAAGTCAGTTGAAGATCACACATCAAATTATAAATGTTAAACCAGCGTTAGCATTACTAACAATTTGGAAGGTACAAAATGTAAATGTTAAGTCCAAAGAATTAATAGTATTTATGTTGATGGCTGCTCGAAGGGCAATGGCCAGAAAATGGAAAACCGAGAAATCGTTAACTTTAGAATTTTGGTATATGGAACTGTGGCAAATAGCTATGGCAGAAAAGTTGACACATCCACTTAATTTAGCTAAGGGCTAAGTTAAGACTCCTGATTTTCACAGTGTATGGTACAACTTTATATTATTTACAAGTCAAGGACACATGCAGCAGAATTTGTCACAGCCCTTTCTGAAACTATGGAAGAGAGACTAATTATAATGTACAGTTATGAAGAATTACTTAATCTGCAAGTATTTAACAGAGTCTACTCCTAATTATACCTGTAAAGAAATGGACAAAACATTCTAAATGTACTACCTTCTACCAGTAGTCAACAACGAAAATTGTTTGTTTGTATGTTTTTGACTAGGTATTTTGAAACTTAAATTTTTATTTTATTTTTAAAGTCAGTTTAAGAAAAAGGGACCCAGCCCTTTACGTGTTTTGAGGGTGGCTTTTAATCAGGAAATCTTAGGTGATTCATTGACTTAGTTTTGATCTCACTGTCAGTCAAAACAGTAGAGCCTTGCATAGGACTATAAAATAAAGGTTTTGAAGCAGGGGGGAAGCATCCCTCCTTTATTTTTTGATGGGCACCTGTCTGTATCACAGCAGGCATCATTTTAGAAGAGGCAACCCTTCCTACATGTGAGAAAGCTCTGTGTGTGTGTTGCCCAGCACAGTTTATTGGGGGGTTCCTTTAAAGTTGATTTTAAAAGATTTCCCATTGTTTAAATTGGTCAGTTTACAGGTTTTAAGTGTGTGTGCTTTTTGTTAGGATACATAAAAGGATGGACTCCTCACTGAGGCTGGACTTACACTTTAGTTGTCGTTCCCTGATTCTCCCACCCACCCACCACCCCTGATGCTCCTCCCTTGTCTCCGGTAAAGCAGCTGCAGGTGGATTCAAACTGAGCAGAGGAACAGTACCCATCTACGGAAACAGTTGAACCCTTTCCCATCTTATACATTTGTTTGCGGATAATCACTCCTCCTCCCCAGATGACTTTCTTCTGGAGAGGGAAAAGATACAGTGCTTTTCTACACAAAGCCTTTATCATGCACTCGTCATTCCTACTCACGGTTGTTTACAGGTTTTTTAGATGACATCATGACCTTCCAGTTTTGCTTCTGTGTCTAACCAGCAGTTTCAGTGGGTTTAGTTAAAGCAGGGGGAATGTGGTATTTAATTGCGGAAGCGAAAGAAACCACTTAATTCACTTGTGCATTTGCACCATTTCTCTATACCACAGTGCCACCTAGAGATCATGTAGCAGAAAAACAGGAAAGGAAATGTTTTTGGGTAATCCTTGGATCTCAGTTCTGTGACAAAACCAAAAATAGATACAGTGGATTAACAGCCTTGTGTAGAAAAGCTCACGGAGACCAACATATTTTCTCTCTCTGGAAGAAAAACCATGGGGGAGCAGTGTGTGTGTGCGCGCACACACATTCAGGTCTCGTGTAGGCAAATGGCTCGGAAGGACAAGGTTCAGCAGCCCCTTTTCCCTCCCCTCAGCCTCCAGCTCACTCCATAAACAACTGCAGAAAGAATGGGTGGGGTGTGTGTGGAGAGAATTGATTGACGTGTTCTTCTGCCCTGAGTATGTGCCACCTTGGCAACCCCTCTTCTCTTTATATCCCCTGAGGAAACACGTAGCGTAAACGTTAGGCAGGTGGGGGAGGTTCTGGAGCCTCACCTGGCCCCAGGGGGACTTCCCAGCTGGCTCTAAAAATAGCTCTGCTTCCAAGGATGAATGCCCGGGGATGTGTGTGTGTGTTAATGCTACCATCTCCTCTCCACCTACACAGAGGTCTGTCGGTGGGAGGAGTGACAGAGGCCTGCTGGTTATGCCCTTACCTGCCTCCTGGCAATTGGAAGTTCAGGACAAGCAAACGAAACAGCACTTGACACAATGAGTGTCTGGCAAGCCTTGTCACCTGCTGTGGCTTGTGGGCTTCCCAGAGGCATGGCCATCAGGATGCAGGGCTGGAGAGGCCTCTGCTCCGATGCACCTCGGGGCTCTTCTGACCAGATGATACCAAGGTAGCGCCGTAAAGGGTGGCCCGGCCATGTGCTCTCCTTGGCAGGGAAGGCAGGCCTTCCTGTTGAGAGGCGGCCTGCCTCTGAGAACCAGCTTCTGGGGACATCAGCCAGGGGTGCCCATAGGCTTCATGCCCTGCTTGGTTGCTGTTGGAAATACCAAGCGAGGCCTCGCTCACGCATGTTATTTGGGAAGACAGCTCTGGGGGCGCTCAAAATTCCCAGTCATGAGAAAGAGGATCAAGCCAGCCAAGAGGCGTTTCCTTCTCTGCTTGCTTTGATGATGGCTTCGTCTCAGATTACGATGAACTGTCACAGAATGAAGATTTTAAAAACCTATAGTCTTAAATAATCTTTCAATATTATTTTAAAAGATTTTAGTGCAATCATTGCAACCCCTCGCCCAGATGTGGGAAGAAACCATCGCTCATGATGCTTTTTATGTGTTTTTGTTTTGTTTTAGTAGACACTGCCTTCCCCTCTCATGCTTTGATAAATTCATATCCTATGAGCAATTTGTGTACTTTAAAAAGAAAAACCAGAAAATTCATATACCCCAAACCGCCGACACGTGGGACTTGGAAATTCTCATAGGGCCAATTGCTCTACACCAGGGGTCAAACAGACTTTAGGCTTGCAGGATTGACTTTGCTTTATACTAGAACTGTGCAGAAACATACTTAGAATCAAAGAATTCTGAGCCTAGCAATTTCTTTCAAGTTCCAGAACTGTGAATTGAGCTCACAGTCCTTCAACACAAAAATCTACTCCAGATTCCAAGCTTTCTTCATATCAACGGCATGATGTGGCGTGCATGGGGGAGGGGGGTAGTCATTTTGTTGCTGCTGTTGTTGAAAGTAGGGAGTCAGAAATCCTTGCCAATCTACTCCAGATCTAGCACCGGATCCAACTCTTCCTTCCACTCACCTCTGAGTGTGGTTTTACAATGCTGGCAGCTAGAAATTGGAAAGAACTTCCCAACCCAGCAATGGATGTTCTGGTGAATGCCTAAAGGTTCTGGCAGCAGTTGCTTGCAACAAGTGAGGCCACGATGAGTCCGCCTCCATTTGGCTGCATCATTTCCAGCCACGGCTACCTCTCCGGAGTTTGATTTCAAAACTTGGAAAGAACGGTGTGTGTGTGCGTGAGTCCCGCTTCCTGCAGGAAAAGTCAAGTGGTGAGACAGCATTGCACGCCTCAAAGCTGCACATGAGCTCCCCCTTCTGGCCCACCCACACAGGCCCAGAGCTGGAGATAACAGAGACCTTATGAACATCGCAGGGATTCTAGCATGTAAGGGGGCAAATGGACAGAAGTCATGGAGAGCATGCGCATACCGCACTGAATGCCTCAAAATGACCAGTCCGGACATTCAGGGGTGAGTAGGGTCGCGTGCGGCTTCTTGCATAGACTTGGATGACTTTAAAAGGGGACTAGACAAATTCCTTGGGGAGGAGAAGGCTATCGACGGTTACTAGTCCTAATGGCTAGGCAGTGTCAGGGGGCAGTTTGCTTATTGCTGGGGGAACAGGAGCGGGAGAGGGCTGCTGTTCTGTTCGCTGGCTTCCCTGCGGGCATCCGGGTGGCCACTGTGAGAACTGAATGCCGGACTGAATGAGCCTTTGCTCTGATCCAGCCTCAGGGCTCTTCTTAGGTTCTTGTAAGTTGTGGAGGAAACGTGAAACGCTATTAAGGGAAAGAGAAACCTCACTGGTGGCTCTTGAGGTGGGGGACTGTTGTGCCCTGTCAGGCGATTCTCGGGTATAAATCCCTGGTTACAAAATGCAGCGTGTGTGTGTGTGTGTGTGTGCGTGTGCCCCAGCAAGTATGAAGGGCTCACATGTATAGAATTCAGGTTTCCCGAAGTGTCTGGGTGTTTCTTTCCCCCGAGGATGAAAGGAAAGGTGACCCTTGGCCCTCAGATGAGGCGGTGTTTGTGCGACTGGCTGGCCAGTCCTTCTCTCCTGCTCTTCTTCACCTTGAGAGCTCTGTGGGGCTGACATTGGTACCCAGCCGCCTCCCATCCAGGCACAGATCAAGGCAGAGCCGCCTTCTCTCCGCTTTTGCCACAGGGTTGGCCGCCCCAGACAACGCCCTAGCTCTGCTGGGCCCTCTCAAATCTTGGCTCTGTTCTCCACATGCGTAAACATTTCCTAAAACATTTAATAGGGAATCCTCTGTTGGGTGTCTTTCCCTTTTTCCTCTGATATTTTGAACTAATTCTTTTGGAGCTCTGCCCTTCCTTCCCTCCCTCCCTCCCTCCCTCCCTCCCTCCCTCTTACTTAGCCTGCCTCCAAGGAGCTCTGGCTGGCACCTGAGCTCACCTTCATTTTCCAGGAGTGCTGGAGTGGGGCAGCCTTGACTTTTGGGCAGAGCCCCTGCAGCTGGCTGAATGGGGGGAGGGGCGGAGGGGGGGTCTTCCAGTAAGAATGGCACCAGAGACAGAGGAGGAGGAGGAGGAAGGGGCGGCCCCTCAACTCCCTCCCTCCCTCCCCAGCCCCGTCTAGCTAGTAGGCAGCTGGATCCTGGCACAGCTGCACTGCTTGAACTTCTCTTCTGCTTCAATTTTACCTCAGTGGTAAGTGAGGCAGAGGGGCCGCTCAGCCAGCCTCTCGCTCAGACACACCCCTGTCCCAGATGGTGCTCTGGGGAGCCATTTTGGACGTTGTGGAAGAGATGAGCAAGGTACCTGACAAGGGGAGGGCAACTTTCAGGCATCCCCCACATACACCACATTTCTTTACGACACTATAGGCCTGAGGAGATGGACTTGCCTAAATTCCCTTCATCTGAAGGAGAAAGGATGGCACCATGTGGATGCTAGAAGAGCCCTCAGTTTTAGAAAAGGGCTGAATCTTGTCCATACCTGTTGGTCAACTTTCCTTGAGTTCCTGGATTTCAGCTTCCACAGTGATTAATCGGATAAGAGTTTGTATTTGGCTGACTTACGAGTCCCACGAAAAGGCGTTACCATTCATTCCTTGAGACTTTCCGCCTCCTCCCCAGTTCATAGGACCTGCGTTAGCGTGGTCTGCAGATCTGCCCTTCCATTTGTTAAGCACTGTCTTATCGCATCAATCCACTTGCCTTCTCTGGAGCCGCCTTTGGTTGATGTGTCCTCCGAAAGGATGTGTCTGGCACATGAGAGAACGTCATCCCACCCTGGGGGTGATCTGTAAGACCACTGCACCTGGAACCTCTGCATAAAGGAACATTCAAACTTTCTGCAAATGTTTATTTTCAGGAGGTTCTGTGGTGGGCCGGTTTCCCTTCCCTTGCTTTTTGTTTAAAAGAGAAAGAGAAGCGGCTGACCAATCCTCAGCCAGTAGCCTCTGGGGGTTTTCTTCTGGAACTCTGATTTCCAGCTTCCAACTTGGTGTCCAGTGGGATCTCCTGTTGCTTCTTTTTGCTTCAGGGTGTGCTTCTTAATGGAGTGCACGGACACAATGGAATGCTTTTCTCCCTTGTATATTTATCTATCCTTTTTGCTTGTTAGGCCTAAGGGGCTTCCTTCCTGGCTCCGCGCAAGGTCTGGGAGATGAGGGGAAGCCCCTCCCTCCCTGGAATGTCCTCCCGGAGGAGGAGCTCCCTGAAAGTCAAGGCTGCCCTGCTCCTGAGAAACGGAGATCTACAGTAAGGTCAGATTTCCCTTTTTACCCTCCCAACAACCCTGCGAGGTATGTTAAGCTGAGAGAGACCGAGTGAGTGGCTGGCCCAGGGTCAGCCTGTCAGCTTCATGGCTGAGTGGGCCTTTGAACCTGGGTCTCACTGATACTCATCTGAACACCACACCACACCGTCTCTTAAAAAAATACGCAGGCATGCTGTACCATGGAAGCGGCTTCATGCCAAGTCTGGCCATCGGTCCATCGAAGCCAGGCCCCTTCCTCTGAGCGGCAGCAGTGCCTCTCCAGCACCTCAGTTGGAGAGAAAGAGGGCAGGACGGGGTGGGGGTGGGGTGTCTTCCCCATCACTTGCTGCCACCACGGAGCTTTTGCCTGCGTGTGTCCGGTGCAGGCGCCTGCTCTTCGAAGGTGTGTTGCGCCATGGGGTCAGCCCGCTCTGAACAGCCTTGGGCCTTCTCCTCCCAAAGAACACTTGCCAGATCTCTGTAAGGCACCATCGCTATCCTGCCCGGGCACAGCATGTCAGGGAGCGTGACAGATGAGTTGGCTGGGACTTGATGGGTTGCCGATGGCCAAAGTCGCTACAGGCCCAACTCTTCCTTTTTCTCAATCGCCGTGGAGCGGTCTGAACAGTTTTGCAACTTCTGCACAAGTTGGGAGAGGTTTGGTGCGGTGTTTTCTAAAAGTCGGCAACTCGGAGCTCTGCTCGATCAGACCAAGGCGCCTCTTGAGTCCAGCGTTCTTTTTCCTGCTGGATCCATATACTGATAGCCATCGGTGGGCTGATGCTCAGTGGATGTCCAGTAGTCTTCTTATAAAGTCACCTTCACCACTGACAGTTGCACCACTCTGTGGCAACAGATGCTGTGTGTTTTTGTTCTGCGTTGCATGAACAAGGACTTCCTTTTGTCCACTAAGCGACAGCCAGCGTTGGACTGGGACTGGGGAGACCCAGGTTCGAGTCCCTGCTCAACCGTGAAGCTCACTGGGTGACTTTGGTGGGCCAGTCCCAGACTCTCAGCCTGACCTACCTGGCAGGGTTGTTGTGAGGATAAAATGGAGAGGACCCTGTGAGAGCTGCCTTGGGTTCCTTGCAAGATACACATGTAATTGGTGTTCATTGTTTTTTAAAACGTTTGCTGCTGTTGCTGTTTTTATCGCTGAATTGGTTTTCGTTGTTGAGCACCGCCTTGGGAGGGCTCCTGCCCTGAATGTTACCAAGAAGTACTTTCATCATCCTCAGATGCCATCAGTTGGTGATATCCAAACATATATTGAACCAGTTAAACGCCAGATGGCTTTTCAGTTAAATAAGCAAACCCATTTGACAGCCTTAATAGTTAGTATGGGGACAAAACAGCCATGGACATCCTTGCGGACGTTCGGTAGCCCTCTCCTGCTATTGCCGTCCCCCAATCAGAATTCAGTGTTATACTGAATTCTGGGGAGCACATTTGGAGTGGTGGGGGGATTGGATTTTGTGTGCCAGATGATGACGGAGTGGCCGGCGCTTTTGCTGGGGACTGAGCTCCAGCCGGCTGGGGAAAGCACGCTTGCAGTGAAGCCAGCTAGGTCGGGCTGCTTTGCCCATTCTACATCCTCCCCGCTTGCAGAAAGGTGCGGTGCAGGCAAGCCCCTGGCCTTTCACCACACGCTGTGCAGTCTTGATCCACCTCTTCCCATGTTCTGCCCCTCAGTTATCTAAAGAGCTCCAAATGCTCCAATTGGCCATGCTGATGGGGGCTGTAGTCTCAACACGTCTGGAGAGCACGGCTTGAGGAAGCCTGCTCCAGTGTTTCCTCGTAGGGCTACGGGCTCCAAGCATTGAACAGTGTTAATTTTCTTAGGGCTCGTGGGTTTAGGCTTTGGTGATATGGAAGTCATGGAGTTCTGCATGCTTGTATCTGATCTCAAATGGCCATGTGTTTGTCTTTCAGGATCCTATGAGTGCGGGATATGTGGAAAGAAATATAAGTACTACAATTGTTTCCAGACCCACGTCCGAGCCCATCGAGGTACTGGTCTCCTGATCCCCCCTTGTACAATATTGTCTAAGGATTCTGCTGTTCTGCTGAGGGTTCATGTTTGGGCAGGGGTGGGGAGGTTCCCAAGAGGTTCCTCCAGCCAGACACCTTTGTTCAGAAACCACAGCAGGGTGAATACTTTTGTTAAGATCAAGTAAACATGTCCACGAAGCAGGGAGCAAGTTTTTGAATTCGACAGAATGCTCCTTCAGGATGGATTCTAAAAATTCTCAAAGGGGGGGTGGGGAAGAGAAGAGAGAGACAAAGCTGGGCATTGGAGAAAGGCTCCAAGGTCTGCAATTTGTAACGGACTGAAGATGAAGCGCGAAAGGTGCGAGGCTGACCTTGCTGAATGAGACCGGGCCATGGATGCAGAAGGAGATTCAGGTTGCACCGTGTGCTGCACAGTCCAAGAGGCTCTCCTCCTATCTCGCCCTTCCTTGGCTCTGTCCTCAGCACGCCACTCCCTTGTCAGGCAGGCAGAGAGCTGGAGAGGTGAGGAGAATGGTGGCGGCGGTTCCTCTCCTAGGAAAGCTTCCGGGTGACTTTGGTGGCCACCTCTTTGCTGACCGCTGGGTCAGGTCACTGTTTTCCCCTGGGGCGCTGAATGCCACACGCCACAGGGAGCGACCCCCCCCCCTTGGTGCACAATCTCATAGCCCCAAATAAAGAGAGCAGGGGCTGCATGTAAATCAAATGCCAAAAGGGAAAATAAAATGTTGCCCAGTTCTACCATTGTTACGCCCTTGCATGATTTCATTTTGGTTTTGGGCAGTCCCAGATCTTTGATTGTTGCAGATCTTTGCCAGTTGCCTCCACTCTCAAGCATCTCTTTGCAATCTTAAGGACCTAGAAACCTCCTTAAAAAGAAAGCGGGAGATCCTCAGGGCCTGAACTAGCACCTCCGCTGTGTTTTCTGTATTTCAGCAGAATCATGGCGTGAACACAGATCTAGCTACGAACCCCTCATCTTGCCAGGGGAAGCTGTCCTTTTGTGCAGGGATGATTTAGGAACTGCTACTTGAACTTTGCCTCCAGGCGACTCGGGATACAACACCAAGCTGCAGGCTGTAGGATGTGGGCAACTTGTAGCCCTCCAGCTGATTTGGCCTGCAGTTCCCATCATCCCCACCATTGGCTTTGCTGGCTAGGGCTGATGGGAGCTGTAAGCCGACAGCATCTGCAGGGCCGCAGGTCACCCACCCTGGCTGTAGAGGACCCGTTGCGAGTCCTGTGCCCAGTTGAGCCCAGACAGGGGAAGGTTCCTTCCAGACGCACTTTGGCCCTGGTCCTGGGGAGGGGCACCTGCCTCGTTGCCACTAGCACGTGAGAAAAGGCAATGATTGGGGGCCTTGTCTCCTGGTAATGTGCTGTTCAGAGATTTGATCTAGTTTCTAAAGCCAGGCTTTCTCTCTGCGTAGACACGGAAGCTGCGTCGGGCGAAGGAGTCTCCCAAGGCAGTAAGTACAAACAAACTTCCTGTGTGTGTCTAGGGGAGGGGTCCGTAGCTTAGCAATTGTAGAGGATATGCTCTGCTTTGCTTCGCATGCAGAAGATCCGTCCCCAGTAAAGGGGAAGAAACGTGTCTGCCATTCACCCTGGAGAGCTGTTGCTGCCGCCCAGAGCACACAGTGCCGGGCTGGGTGAACAAGACGGCAGCGCTCTTCCAAAGAGGAAGGGTTCAGCAAGCCCTGAGCCCTCCAAAGGGAACGTGACAGCCCTGTTGCCCCTCTGGCTGAGCAGGGGTCAAAGTGCGTCACCAACCAGACTGAGGACCAACCTGTTGCAGCGGCCGTTTTTAATCCAAGGAATAAATGGTTACGTTAGTGCCCTCTTTTTCTCTCTCTCTCTCTCTCTCTCTCTCCTCCCTCACTACTAATTGACTGATTGAAAAGGATATAAATTCTGCCTTTCCACCACTCTGATGTTTAAAGTGGCCTACGTAAAAAAAGGAGCTAATAGAAAGTAAAATGTAAAATTTACCAGTTTGGTCCAGTAGTTACAGCATCAGGCTAGGTCCTTGGAGACCCAGGTTCAAATCCCTGTTCAGCCATGACACTCCCTGGGTGATCTTGGTCTAATCACTGAGGCTAACTGACCTCACGGGATAAACGGATAAGGATAAAAATGGCAGGGAAGGAAGGAGCCATATCAGGAACCACTTTTAATTCCTTGGAGTAAGAGTGGGATAGAGATGGAATTCATAAGCATTTACCCGTCACATTTCTTTCTCACTTTCCACCAGATGGTTTTTACAATACGGAGTTAGAAATATACAGAATACACAATTATGACAGTAAAAATCTGTAAATAAAAACAGCAGATAGAAACAGCAGAGCCAGCAATTAATAGCCCAATAAAGGCGCCCAAACTGATCTCCAATAGCATTAAGAATGTGAGAGACCTGGGTGGCCTTCACCTATGTCCTAAAAGAAGGCACCCAGCATGCTACTTGAGGAGAACGTAAGAAGAGCCCTGATGCTGGATCAGACCATGGGTCCCACTAGTCCACCACTCTGTTCGCACAGTGGCCCACCAGCTGTCCGCCAAGAACCCACAAGCAGGACACGGGGCGACAGCACACTCCACCCATGTTCCCCAGCAACTGGTGTTCATAGGCTTACTGCATCTGAAAGATTTGGGCACCCCCACCAAGAGGCCCTCTCTTTCATAGCTGCCTGCCTTTCCCTTCGTACCTCCTTCTTCGGTTCGGTGGCTGTTCCCAGCCACAGTGACCACCGCCATTCTGGTCTTTCTGCCTCAACAACCAGGCAACCATTCCGATCTTCCGGCAAGATTACTGCAGACTCCCACAGAGGAAACTCAGCTGGCGCTTAAGAAGTAAATGAATCGGGGAGGTATCTTGTCCTCAGACATTTCCCAAATGCCCCTGAGTTAAACCTGTCAGTCGATCTTTCCCTAATTAGGCCACTCGAAACACATCCAGCAACTTGTCCTGTCTGGATAGGCAGTTCTGGCGTGGGGAAAGGACAGAAGTGAAGCTAATGCTGTCCTGCACGTGTGACGACCAACATATTTTTAACAGTAAAACAATGGGGGGAAATTTCCACCAGGGCAGGTTATCAGCAAATAGTGGTAAACCGGGCCACTGGGAACTTTGTAGCCAGATCTCCTGTAACTCCACCCCCAGCAATAATGAAAAGGAAGAAACTAATTTTCTTGATTAGGGGCTGGAGCCTCCCACCCTCCCAAAATTCTTGGGCATCAGGAATGTGAAATTCCACCTCCCCCTGCGAGGTTAGGGGAAAGGTCAAAATCTGTAGGTGCTGGAAAGAGATGTCATCCCCTGGGCTATTTCCTGCCCCTGCTTCTGAATAGAACTGGTGTGACCATATTGCTACTGTGGTTGAAGTAAAATGTGCCTGGACGGATCGTTATGATGTGTTGAAAGTCCAGGGGCTACTCGAGAGCCTGTGCTATGGGGATACGTTGGGGAAGGAGTGGCTGTTTCGTGGAGTTCCTCAATGCCTGCACTCTCTCCTCCTTACAGATAATTTTCGGTACACGTGTGACATTTGTGGGAAGAAGTACAAATACTACAGTTGTTTCCAAGAGCACAGAGATCTGCACGCAGTGGATGGTGAGTGCCGTTGTCCTGGGCTGCTAAGCAGCGCTGGGAACAAGGCCAAGGCCCAGTTCAGACATCGTGTCAAATGGGCGGGAGTTCAGCGCTGCGTGTTGAGCCTGGGCGACACTTTGGCTTGCGCGCTGCGTCCTCTTCCCTCCTTCAGCATGGCCATGCGGAGGAGACGGGCAGCATTCGTGATTACTTTAAACTGAGTTACTGAAGCAAGCCAGGATCAGAAACCACAGTCTGATCCTTGCTTGTTTCAATAAAACCATCACTTGAACAAAACATGGTGTGTAGGCTGACCAGATCAAATCCAGGTCAGGGCTGATATAACTTTTAACAGTTGTAGAGCAAAGGGAATTTCAGCCAGTGTCATTTGTATGCAATTAGTTCCTGGTGAAATTCCCTCTTCATCACAACTGTTAAAGTTGCAGGGGCCCTGCCTTCTTTTGTACATGGTCACTCTAGTATAGTGCATGCACCTTTAACTGTTGTGATGAAGAGGGAATATCACCAGGAACTAATTGCATACAAATGATGCTGGCTGAAATTCCCTTTTCTCTACAACTGTTAAAGTTACATGAGCCCTGACCTGGATTTTATCTGGTCAGCCTAATGGTGTGGCCCACTTTGGATGTAATTGCAAATAGTGGCTTTTCTACGCCAGTGGGTGCTTCCAGTCTCCTCCTCGTGGTTGCACCAGCAGAAGGCAAGGGGGTCCCATGAGCCCCCCGGGTCAGCCAGACTCCATTTCTCCCTGATTCAACATTCATGTCCAAGCCAAAGCAGCCTTTGGGATAAGCTGGGGTCGCTGTTTACTGACTTCCACGTCTGCTCTTGAGCTTTGATAAAACCCGACAGAAAAAGAACCTTGATGCAGTCTGACATACAATCCCGTCAGAATCATGTTGTAGGGTTTTATCGGTGTACCTCATTAATGTAAAGGAGAGGGAAAGATGTAACAGGACTGAAAGTGCAGTAAATGACAGCACTCTGTACACCGTCCGGAAACTCAACTTTGGAATAAAGCGGGGGGGGGAGGTAAGGAGATTGGTAAGGAGAAATTTGATGGGACACAGAATCGGGCCTGCTTTGTTTGGTTTTTGAAGCTATTTTGATTCTGTTGAGTTACTGTGCTAGGAAACGATAAGAGAAAATATTACAAAATTATCTTTCTAACCATGACGGATAAGTTTTGTGTATTAGGTTGCAAGGTGTCTCATCCTTTCTTTGGTATCTATTTTTTAAAAGACACTGTTAAAATGTCTGCAATCCATGATAATATGGTACTGAGAGCCAGTGTGGTGTAGTGGTTAGAGCGTTGGACAAGTTCAAGTCCTCACTCAGCCATGCAGCCCACTGAGCGTCACCGGGCCAGTAAGCGACTCTCAACCTAACCTACCTCACAGGGTGGTGGTTGTCGTTATTAATACTTACTACATTTCTATATCGCCGCAAGCCAAAGCTCTCTGGGCGGTTTACAAATATTAAAAACCATTTAAAATTTATACAAAGTGTAAAATCATTTACATAATAACCTATAAACAGGCAGGATACACGCAGACAGCATCTAAAACCAATTTTAAATAATCAACCGTAAGACAGATCCAGGACCTGATTAAAAACTCATAATATGCTGCCAAATGCTTGAAAGAAGGGGATGGTCTTAACTGACCCAAGATCATTCCATAAGTGGGGGGACACCACCGAGAAGGCCCTCCCCCTTGTTGCAGCCTTTCAAGCCTCCCTGGAAAAGGAGGGTTTTAGATGCTGAGCGTAGCGAACAAGTAGGTTGGTGTCAGGAGAGGTGCACCAAGTATTGTGGTCCTGAGCTATCTAAAACTTTATAGGTTAAAACCAGCACCTTGAATCGGGCTTGGAAACATACAGGCAGCCCAGTGCAGGTGGATCAGAGTCGGCCTTATATGTTCAGACTGTCTTGTCCCTGTTACCAATCTGGCTGCTGCGTTTTGCACAAGCTGCAGCTTCTGAACCGTCTTCAAAGGCAGCCCCAAGTAGAGTGTATTGCAGTAATCTAACTTGGAGGTTACCAGAGCACAGGCTACTGAAGCTATGTTATCCCAGTCCAGATAGGGGCGTAGCTGGCCACCAACCAGAGTTGGTAGAAGGCCCTCCATGCCACTGAGGCCACCTGAGACTCAAGTGACAAGATGGCTCCAGAAGAACCCTCTGCTAGGAACCTGCTCCTTCAGGGGGAGTGCAACCCCATCCAGAATAGGGTGAGCACCCTCCGTCCGGTCAGAAGAACCCCCCACTCACAGCATCTCGGTCTTTTCTGGACTGAGCTTCAGTTTATCAGCCCTCATCCAGTTCATTGTCACAGCCAGGCACCAATCTAGTCTCACCTGATGAAGATGAAAAGGAGAAGTAGAGCTGCGTGTCATCCGCATACTGATGACAGCACAGTCCAAAACTCCGGATGACCCCAGTCAATGGTTTCATGTAGATGCTGAATAGCAAGGGGGACCAAACCCACCCCCTGTGAAACCCCATACTGGAGAACCCACAGGGCCGAGCAGTGTTCCCCAAGCATGACCTTCTGGAGCCAACTCTTCAAGTAGGAGTGGAACCACTGCAGTGCTGTCCCTCCTCCCACTCCCAACTCAAGAGAGGCGTCCAAGAAGGGAGACTACAGTCGATGGTATCAAAAGGCGCCAAGAGGTTAAGGAGAATCAGCAAGGTCTCACTCCCCAACAACATGGCTGTTGGGAGGATTAAATGGAGAGGAGGGAGGATCGTGTATGCCGTTTTGGGCCTTTTGGAGGGAAAAGGCAGGATATAAATGTAACAAATAAATATCCTGGACTGGTAATATGCAAGTTTTATTTACATTTAAATGGGTCAGTTAATTGATTTGCAGGCAGATTTATAAACTTTACTATACACTTTACATTATAAAATAATCCCAAAACAGGATGCAACCAATAAAAACACAATAGAAGCATACAACATTGACCAAAAAAAAACACCCCAATCAAAGAGGAGAGAACAGCAACACAGATAAATAACAGTTTACACCATGCAGCAAAACAAATTTAGCCAAAAGCCTGGTCAAACAAATAGGTCTTTAGTTAATCAGCATAAAATACTTTGCATCTAATGAAGTGGGCTGCAGTTCACAGAGCAGACAAATGCTTCACAGAGCAGACAAATGCTGAAATAAATGGTTTAATCTTCAAGGTGCCACAAGACTTTTTTGCTTTTTATCTATTGATGATCCAAGTTCAAACAAGCTAAAACGAATCAATGCAAGGGAAAATGGACTGTTGAGAAATTTATTTTCCAGGTTCTTTCTTCACTTTCTCAACCCATTCTACTCCAGTTTTAATCCATGCCAGAGAATGGGAGGGGGTCTTGATTTGAATAAGTGAGATGGGGCAGAGTTTAAAGTTCTCAGCTCAAATTCTAGCATCTCTAAGTCCTGGGCTGCCCTCGCATCCCTCAGAGGATGGTCATGGGGCGGCGGCGGTAGCGATGGTGGTCATCCGCTTTCTCAAGTTTCCCTCCTGTCCTCTCGCAGATCCCTACGACCAAGCAATGATTGCGAAGGAAGAGGTGAAGGAAGAGGAGCCAGAGCCGTTTCAGAAGATTGGTCCAAGTATGACTTACCGAGTTTGCAACTTAAGTAAATAACCAGCTTTCGACGTATACTGTGTGCCAAAGTTACCTGCCGGGTTGTAGAAAGAGATTGAGTTGTTTAAAAATCTAGGAGCTGTGGCTGAGATAGGGCTGTGCATTCAAGACTGAATGAACGGCTGCTTATATCTGCTGCAAACCCAGGTGGAACAAGGTCGTTTAGCAGAGGAGGGACCACAGCCCCAAGGGAGCAAGCACTTGGCATTCAGGAGGTCCCAGGGTTGATCTCCAGTTTCATGGCTGGGAAAGACCTTCTAATTTATAAACTTATTGATATCCTGCACTTCACAGAGAGAGAGAGAGAGAAACACCTTTCTCACAAAGTGGCTCTCAAAAGAATTTCAAACAATCATGACAATAGAACCACACTGAAAAGCACATAATAGAACAGCTAGACGTATGAATCCTCAGAACGTAGGAAGCTGACTGACACGGCATTGGACTGGCAGCCGTAGCTCTTCAAAGGATTGTGCCGAGACACGCTTGGCCCCGGGGCGATGGCTGCTCAGCACACCCAAGCCAACTCATCCTAAAGGGCCTTCCTGAAGCACCCAGGAAGGAATTCTGCTATCTTGGTGCCACTGATGTGTGCTCTCCATTAGAAGAAGGCTTCCTGATGCCCTCAAGTCAATCAGGATCTGATTTGCCCCATTGATTTGACCGATATTTTGTAAGCCAAAGTAAAGCATCAATAACCAGGGATGGTGTGTTAATTGTATGAGCTCATATAAATACCTCTAAAAGTGTATTTTGAAGTATTTAATTAAAGGTGGAGTGGGGAACCAATAAAGCACACTTAATGTGGTTTAATTGTTCAAACAAATTCAAAGTTTTTCTTGGAAGTTACTTTTATTGGATTAATTGTAAACATTTGAAGACATGACTCAGTTCACACATCGTGGTGGCAATGTCTGGGTTGTTTAACCGAGGAATTGCGAGGACGAGCAGAGTGCATGAGCATCATTTCAACTTTTAATGAACAAGCCAAGAACGCCCCATGGGCAGACATTTGCTCCTGGTTTGTTGTTGGGTTAACTCTGGATTGTCTTTGCAGGTCGTGGAATGGGGCATTCTTGGGTTATTAATTAAATGATGAGTGTGTGAATTGTGTGTTCTGCTCATCCCCAGAATTCCTTGGTTAGACAACCCAGGAATTGCTGCCATGATGTGTGAACCAAATCATTGTTTGATTTTAAGAAAAAATACACAGAGCCACTGAAGACCAACAACATACTAATTTTAGTACTCCCAGAAGAGCTATACATTAGGGAGAGGGAGATTGCAATCTGAAAAAATGTAAATTACAACTGTGCAGCGGCTGAATTTGACTGGTATTCTATGCATTTCTTATGCTGCTAATTACTTTTTCTTCCAGTATAGGAGAAAAAGTTGCAATTTTTTAAATTGGGGATAAAATGGAAACTGATCCTGGACAAGTGTCAAGATATGGAAGCTGTTCCTTGTGAGCACCATTTTCACCAGGGAGTGTATCAATCCCCCCCCCTCAATCTTGCTTTGCTTCCAGCTTAATATCATTACACTGAAGACTTAATCCCCACCCCCCGAGGGCCAAGCTGAGTTCCTGAGCCTTGGCTCCCTCTGAAGGGGCCCCTGCAAAAGCCGCTTCTTTTGCTGTCCAAGGAAGCAAGGTGGGCCAAGCAGGTGAAGGTGCTCTGCCTTTTGACGGCACCCACAGGCTCTTTCCAGCAACAAACCCCTCAGTTACTTGTATGAAACAAGGTGGAAGGTTTTCCATGTTTGGGTTCCACAAGCTGTGGGGAGCTTCCAGCGTGAGGGCTGGCCTCCCTCCCTCCTCCGATAGTCTCACGAGAGTCTTTTTCCATTGCAGAAACTGGCAACTACACCTGCGAGTTCTGTGGCAAGCAGTACAAGTATTACACCCCCTACCAGGAGCACGTGGCGCTTCACGCCCCCATCAGTGAGTATCGGGCCACGACGTGGGGTGTTGGGGAGCACTTGGGATCCACCCTCTTTGTGGGCTTGGAAGCAAAGGCCGTTCACGGCGAGCAGCTGCCAGCCAGCACAATGCAAAGCTGCGACAGAGGAGGCCGTGAGCGGCAGAGCAGAGGGCGGTTCGGAGGCGTCTGCGGGTCCACCTTGCATTTTGCAAGTGCCTGGCTCAGCCCTTGTTGGCGCATATGGACGCCATGTGCTGGCGTGTGTTTAAATGCAAGTGTTAGCCTGCTCACACACATACACAGCCAGGCTGTGGTCATTAGTATTACTACCATCCCTTAGCAGTCCTTGTGCATTCTGGAACCTCTTTCAGTCTCAGGGCCAAATTCCATTCCAGAGGCACCTTTGGAACCATGGTCCAGTGGTGGGCGGGGCAAAGGGAGTGGGACCAAGGATACACATACAGCCAGCAGGTTTTAGCTGGAAGTTCTTCCTGCCAGAACTCAGCCTTCAGAGAGGCATTTCGACCTTTTAGAATGGGGAAAGGACGGCACAAAAGCCAGGACTCTTCCAGTGACCGGGGTCTGGGGCCTCGTGGGAAACCAACTTGGGGCTCCAGGAGGTCTGGATTTGGCCCCTGAGCCTGAGCTTCCCCACCCTAGTTTACCCAATGCTCTTTCAGAGTAAAAAAAAAAAAACAAGAAGCAAAAAAGGGATCCCTGCCCTGAGGAGCTTACAATTTAGATTTGGCTCAGGGTGGGGTGGGGGGTAACAGAAGCCAGAATCAAGGGGAGCAGAGCAAGGATATGAGTGTCACTGGAGCTCCGTGCTCTTGTGGGCTTCACTGCTGTAGCAGTTGACTCCTGGATGCTTTTGACAGTGTGGAAGCTCCCACTGGACTTCCTCTGTGTGACTGAGGGTGCAATGCTATTCAAGTCCAGACAGAAAACAGTCTAAAAAGCAGAGACGCAGGGCTTTTTTCCCATTCAGTATCCCAGGGAGTGTGGGAGCCCCTTTTAGCACGCAGCTCCCATGGCGGGTTTCTTGCTCCCTCCCCCCACCCTTTTGTGTGTGCGCATGCGTCAGTGGGTGGGTCAAGGCTGATTGCCGACAGTGGTTGCGAACAACAGGCCAGATGTTCATATGGAAGCAGCCCAAAGGCTCAAGTTCCCCTTCCTCAGCGTCAGAGCCTCTGTTTTGCATGCAGAACCATGCTGGTTAAAAGGGCCTCAAGTAGCAGAATCGGGGGGGGGGGGGGAACCCCTCTTTGCCTGGGTCCTGGATGAACTATTTGCCTCTTTGACCATGAGAAGAGCCCAGAGGCTGCATCACAGCAAAGTCTTCTCTAGTCCAGCAATCTGTTCACATCGTGGCCAACGGGCAGGCAGCCTGTGGGAAATCCACGACAGCAGGCAGTTGTTGTACACTTTGGCCTTGATGGCTTTGAGCAGATGAAGCATTCTATAAAAGTTAACAGTAACTTAAATAATTAAAGGAATAAATAAAGTGGGACATAGCACCCTCCCCTTCACGTTCCCCAGCAGCTGGGGTTCCGAGGCCCACCGCCTCCCATCCTGATGGGCATATAGATCCATCATCAAGACTAGGAGCCATCAGCAACCGCCTCCTCCATGGGTTTGTGTAATGACCTTTTAAAGCTGTCAGAGTGGGTGGCCATCACTACTACTACTCCAGGTAGCAAAACCCATCGTTTAACTTTCACCTTTTCTTTTTAAATTAAGCAGCCCCAAATGTTGTAACCTTTCCCCCTGGGAGAGTTGGTCCAAGCCCTTCATCGTTTTGGTTGTCCTTTCCATTGATTGATGTGATTTGATTTCTACCCGGCCTTTCTACCAAGAAAAATTAGCACTCAAGGCGGCGGTTTGCCAAAGGGATTTTGAGGTGCGGTGACTCGAACTGCATGCAGTGTTCCAAGTGGGGTTACATCATAGATTTGTATAAGGGCAGGATGTTATTGGGACCCTCCAGGATCAAGTGTTGTTTCTAGGCTCATGCCAGAGCCAGTGGATTGGGGGAACTGTAGCCAGGAGTGGGAGGGGGAAGGAACAGCCAAGGAGACATGTTGAGCAAAGCCCACTTAGACCCTTCCTCTCTGAACTGCACTAAGAGACCCACAATCATTGACCTGGTTCACACATAATGTCAGCAAACCATGGATTAATTAACCCACAATTTGCTGGGGACACCCAGAGACATTTCCGGTTTGAAAAACAACCTACAAATGCCTACAAACCTAAAAACAAATAATAGTTTAACTCTGGGTTGCTTAACCCAGGAACAACCCAGAGTATCTGGGTTTGCATGTCACATAATAGCCTACGAAAGGGGTGTTTATAGGTTGTTTATGCAAAGTGGAAGCGGCTTGTGCATGTCCCACATCTCAGCAAATCATGGATTAATCAGCCCACGATTTGCTGCCGTGAAGTGTGAACAGGCCCTTTTAGGCAGTGGCACAGCCAGTGTTGGGGCGGCAGGGGGGGTGGGCGCAATAGAACGATCGCTTGTGGGATTGTTAGCGGGTGTTTTTTGTGTGTGGTTTGCCTATGTGGGTTTGTTGGTGGTTGGGGAGATTTAAAAAGCTGTGTGTGTGATGGAGTTTTGAGACAGGTGGGTGCTTTTGTGTTTGATCAGGAGGATTGTCGGCAAGGCGAATTGAATAGGTTGGTTTGGTCTAGACAGGGCCATTTTCTCAGCTGCAGTGAGAGGGACCAGGCAGGGGTGGATGCCAAGAGAGTCGCTGAATTGGAGAACAGGGCTGTGCATTAATTCTGCTCATAGGAGAAGAGCCTCACCTTCATCGGACTGGAGATCCTTGCAGCCTAGCCTCCTGTTTTAGCACTGACCAACCAGACACCTGGGAGGGTCACAAGGCAGGCATGAAGGCAACAGCGCCCCTCAGCTGCTGTTCCCCTCCCGCCCCAGCTCCTGCATTCAGAGGTAGACTGCCTTTGAAGCTGGAGGTTCCACGTAGCCCTTATCATAGCCAGTAGCCACTGACAACCCTCCTGCCTGCATGAATGGGTCTCATCTCCTTTTAAAGGGGGTTGCAGCGTTTTGTGGCAGCGAGTTCCATAAATCACATGGCTGTTGTATGAAGTCCTTTCTCTTATATGTCCTGAATCTGCTGCCAAGTTTTATTGAGATACCCCAAATTCTGACGTTACGAGAGGGAGAAACACTTTCTGTTCTCCACACCGTGCATGGATGTATTCATCTGTGGTTCCCCCTTTATAGTTCTGTCATCTACCCAAAAGGGAAGACCCACGGTATTCTGTGGGGCTGACTTTGTGGAAAGCAAGGGTAGGTTTGCACTCTAAAGGTGCAATCCTGTGCACATTTAGACCAAAATACTCCTACAACTAGCTGGGAGTAGTAGGATTTCTTTCTGCCTAAATATGCACAGGATTACACCTTAAATTGACTTTTTTCTCAAGCTAAAAATCCCCAGATGGCTTAGCCACAGGATTGGGGAGCAGAACTTTCAAGGCAACAGATGAGACCATGCTGGACAAAAGCTCTGGGCTAGGGAGGGAGTGGAGAGGTAAGCCAGGCTGCCAACATCGCCCCTGTCCCGTTGCTCTCCTGCATTGCGATTGGGCAGGTATCTCAGGGCTCAAGTTGCATTCCTTTTTGTGCACAACCGTAATGGCGCTCACGAGAGGAAGATCATGGCAGCTGTGGGTTTTTAGACAGTGACAAAATAGAAGAGGTAGCTGAGATGTTCAGGGGTTGGATTGTACGTGTTTCTCACCTTTCTTTTTGTCATGGGAGGTGCACAGAGAAGAGCATTAGGGATGGAAGGGTGGAGTGGCCTTTCCCTGTAAAAACAAATAATCCCAGCTCGCAGTTAGACATGGCTTATTGCTCAGACTGTGAGCTAGATAAAATCTTTCCCATGGGAAATCCTAGGCACGCGTGAATATTTTCCTTCAGGAGAGCGATGTCCGAAAGGTGGCTCGGATGAAAGTTAAGGAGGGGAAATGGATTCATACAATTGTATGTTTAACTGGCACCTCCCAAAATTGGCTGTGGGAATTCCTGGTGATCTTCTGTGCTCCGCTTCCCCCCTCCCACACTCTCCCCCATGAAGAAATTCTGTCCTCTGCAGCTTGTGCAGTTTTACAGGACCTAAAAGTATACAGGATGCCATGTAAAGTTATTCTTACCAAGACTACAGTGGGGGGGGGACCCACACCACTCTCCCTCCCCTTCCCCCTTGCATTGAAGGATAAGTCAAGATGGCCCAGTTTCATTTTAGAGCTCTCCCCTAAAAGAAATCCTAGTTGATCGATTAAATGGATGAATTAATTGGCTAAGACTGCAGAGGTTTGCATGTGACTACTTTGTTTTTTTAGGTCGTGCATGTCTATGAAGAAAGCTTTCAATCTGTTTATCTAACCAAGGAGTCAATTAAAAGTGGACATCAGAGTTATTTCCAAAAGGGATGGGGCTTCTGTAGAGGCACCAGATCAGAGCCGGTGCGGCTACCCTGGCTGTGGCCCGTCAAGGAGCCTTCTTCTTGGATCAGGGGTTGTTAGCCAGCCCTGCCCAAAGCCAGTGAAATCCTTCCAGCTGCCCCCAAAGCTCTTCCAAGGGCGGAGGAGGCTGTCGAGCAGGGCTGGGGTGGGCTGGAGCTTCCTCTGAGGCTGCAGGGATTTGCCCCCCAGAGCACACAAGAGGCTCCATTGTGCTGGGGAAAGGCCAAGGGCTGCCGCCGGCCAGAGCAAGGCTTCCCGCTTGTGCCGGGGCTTTGTGGGAGCATGCGTGGCACACAGGGAGGGGAAGAGCCCCCCGGCAGGTGCAGATTCTGGGCATTGACTTGTCTATCCCGGCACTAGTTCTGAGTGTTCATATCCAGAGTACTCTCGATCTCCACTCTTCGTGGCTGTGAAGACCCAAGCGAGCCAGTCGGGCAAAAAAACGCCGGCAGCGTCCATAATCCGGTGTTCCACCCTCCTCCAGCGCACTCCCTCCGGTGCCCCACCGGCGTCCCAGTCCCAGATGTTCCGCGCTCCAAATTCCGGATCCCCGGGAAGCAAGGCCACCACAGGTACCAATTGCACTTTCTACCGTCCATTTCATATGAATTTGCTTCCATGCCCTGGAGCCCTCCATGCCTACAAGGCTCCCCCTCTCCCAACTCACTTGCCCCTGGGGCTCCGTGCCATCACGAGGGAGTGAGGAGTGGGGGGCGAGACCTGAGATAGCTCAGCAACACAACAAGCGAGAAGGATCTTGGAACGGTTGTAGGTCACAAGCTGAATATGAGCCAACAGTGTGATCTGGCTGCAAAAAAGCTAATGCTATTTTGGGCTGCATTAATAGAAGTATAGCCTCCAAATCATGCGAGGTACTGGTTCCCCTCTATTTGGCACTGGTTGGGCTTCATCTTGAATACTGTGTCCAGTTCTGGGCACTTCAAGAAGGATGCAGACAATCTGGAGCGTGTTCAGAGGAGGGCAGCGAGGATGATCAGGGGTCTGGAAACAAAGCCCTATTAGGAGAGACTGAAAGAACTGGGCCTGTTTAGCCTGGAGAAGAAAAGATTGAGAGGAGATGTGATAGCAGTCTTCCAATACTTGAAGGGTTGTCACATGGAGGAGGGCCAGGATCTCTTCTCGATCAACCCAGAGTGCAGGACACGGAATAATGGACTCAAGTGACAGGAAGCCAGATTCCGGCTGGACATCAGGAAAACCTTCCTGACTTATAGAGCAGTACGACAATGGAACCCATGACCTAGGGAGGCTGTGGGCTCTCCCACGCTAGAGGCCTTCAAGAGGCAGCTGGACAGCCATCTGTCAGGTATGCTTTAAAGTGGATTCCTGCACTGAGCAGGGGGGTTGGACTCAATGGCCTTAGGCCCCTTCCAACTCTACTGTTCTATGATTCTATGCTAGGAATCGGCAGACTCCACTAACTCCCCCTCCCTCCCAGAGAGCTTGGGAGTGAAATGGACCCCCTTTTTAGCAGGCACCCCAGCACTACAAAGGCAAGAGAGGGACAGGTAGGGGGTCATATCATCTAAATGGGATGGCCAGGAAGTGTTCTTAAATGGAGCAGGGAAGGTAGGCTGTTAACAGTTCACAAGTCCATTCATTTGGAGTGGGGGATCCTTTAAATTGAATTTATTTTTAGTGAAGAAAAGACACCAGAATATTATTTTCTCTCCCACTTAGTTTTAGTTTCTAAATTGTCCAAACGGAAGAATAATCTCCGGCAAGAACTGGAACATTATTTTATAATATTCAGTTGTGTCATATTTATTATGTCCTTTGCTTTTTTAAAATTTGAAGGTTCTGAAAATAGTTTTTACACATGTCATTTCTCCCTGAACCTATACACAAGGACTTCATCCAGAGACAAACATAATACATTGTACTGATTCGTTTCTTGTGCTCGGTGTTTTTGTTTTGTTAAGAAAGCATTTCCAACACCCGTCCCGGCCGGACCACTCAGCCCAAAAGAAAAGCCCTCCAGACCAGCCCGTGTTCAATGGAATTAAGAGGGTTTGGTGCGGGGTAAATGGAGAGGCTGGTGCCCATTTGGGTGAGGGCAAACCTATGGAAGTTTCATCCAGACAAGTCAGAGGTGCTCCTGCTCAGTCGCAAGGCAGATCAGGGAACAGGGATTCCACCAGGACTGGATGGGGTTACACTCCCCTGAAGACTCAGCTGCGCAGTCTGGGAGTATTCCTGGACTTGGCCCTGAATCTGTGGTGACTTGGAGTGTCTGCAGTACTAAGGCTGCTGTTTTGCCAACTGCTCCCGTTCCTAGAGGCGCCTGCTCTGACCACGGTCCTGCATGCCTTAATTGCATCCAGTGTGGATGACTGTAACATACTCTGCGTGGGGCGGCCTTTGAACACGCTTCAGAAACTTCAGCTGGTCCAAAATGCTGCAGCCAGACGGTTGACCGGGGCTGGTTACATGGAGCCCATGACTCCCTTGTTATAGCAGCTTCATTGGCTGTTTCCAGGCAAAGTTCAGAGTGCTGCTTCTGACCTAGAAAGCCCTATTATAGAGCTTTGGGATCAGGTTGCCTAAAAGACCACCTCTTCCCATACAAGCTTGCCGGGCCCTTCAGACCTTCTGGAAAGGCTGTCCTTTCGAGACCTTCGCCTTCAGAGGCACATTTGGTGGAGACACAGAGAGGGCCTTTTCGGTGGCCGCTCCCAGGCTGTGGAACTCCCCCCTCCAAGGGAGGCCAGATTCGCTCCCGCTCTGCTCTCCATCCTCAGGCAGGCAAAGACTGCTTTAGTCAAGAAGGCCTTTGGCTTGTACGTGGGCCTGTTGGGGCTCTTGTATGCTGTTTATTTATTTTATTCTGTAATTATTCATTGTTTTAATGAATTTTAATTGTGCTTGTAAGCCGCCTTGAGTGCCATTTTTGGTAGAAAGACAGGGTACAAATGAAATAAATACATAATAATGTAGAATACGATTTATTTATCCAGAAGATCCTCCTTCATCAGGACTATCAGCATAGTGAAGGAAAGTATGAGAGAGAGAGAGAGAGAGACAGAGAGAGAACATTTTGCTTGCTGCTTCATCCTCCACCTCTCTTCTAAGTATGTCTAAATATATGAACAGCCATCCTTTGGGGGACAGTGATTTGCTCACTTCCACATCCACGTGCCGGGCTTGCCCGGGGCTGGGAAAGGTGCTTTCCCCTGCTCTGGAGGATGTGAGGTGCCTCCTTGACTGTTCCTTCGGTTATGTCTGGTGCAGGCCAGTGGCTGCCATGAGTCGGTGGCAGCGTGGGGGAGACAAAGGGGTGGGGGCTCCTATGCAGGTTGGGGAGAAAACTCTGCATGCTTTTGTTGGGTGATTCAAGGCCTCTTTCTGTGTTACTTTTTGAAGATGTGCGGGTGTCCCCCAAGATAATGGGAAAATGCTGCATGGAGAGGGGTTTAGAGACGGGTGCGAACTCTAGAACCACGTCTTGAATCTCGGCACGTATTCATGATTCTCTGAAAGGTGTCCAGACATTCATGTGGAGAAGCCACTTGCATTGCATTCACAGCTGGTGCTGAGGGTGGCAGGATCAGGCCATTGCTAGGGCCTGTCAACTCTCAGGGGACCCACATGCCATGGGAAGAGCCCTGTGGCTGGATCCAGTCCTGCCCCCTGCCTCCCACAGTGGTCAACCAGATGCTTTCCAGGAGCTTAAAGGCCTGAGCTGTCCCTGTGGGACCTCCTCCAGCATCTGCCTCTGAACCGGGGGGCTTCATTTAACGCCAGTAGCCACTCCTCCATGGAGGAGGAGGGGGACTCCTGAACCCCCTTTTAAGACCAAGAACCATCTCCACCGCCTTGATTTATTCTCCAGAGAAGCCAGGCCAGATCAGAGCTGGCAACCTCCAACCTGGTGTGGTCACATGCCAAAGTGAGTCTATTCCCATTGCCCTGGAACACCCAGGGGACCCTAAAAGAACCCCAAAAGCTGGAGGCCAACTCTGCTGGCAGCTAGCCCTTCACCTGGCTAAAGTAAAACTTTGTTACGCATAAACAAAACATTTGCGTTCTCCTGGCTCATAAAGAAACCCACGGGGGCCTGGCAGAGTGGACACAAACATTCAGGTTTTCAGTGGCACCGTGACCACCTTGCACAGGTGAAGAGAAAGAAAAGCTAACTTGTCGTCTTGTGCCTCCAAACAAAAAAACCCGGGGGGGGGGGGGGAGTTGTCCCTTTCGGCCTCAAAGTCGTCAGTCAGTATTGCAACGTGCAGATGAGAGAGCAGGCAAAGAATATCCGGGGAATAGGAAGGTGAATGGTCATCATTGGCAGCGATGGGGTTTTTTTTCCAGAAAATGTTGACTTGTGAAATGTTCTTAGCTGATTTAGCTTGACTTAATTTAGCAAATAATACTAAAGAGGTCATTTGACAAGCTGTATAAACGTCTGGAAAGTTTTCTTTACTTGGAAATTATTTTTATTGGCTATGTGTCAATATTTTAAGACATGGCCTAGCTTCCCCTTTCTGGAGGCGTTTCCACCCAACGTCCCTGGTGATGGAGCCCTGGGCAGATGGGTGCAGCCCCCTGGGGCTGGTCTGGGCTCGGAGGAGAGGCTAGCTGGGCAGCAAGGCACAACGGCACCGGGCACAAATGTCGTCAGGCCATGACCCACCCAGAACGGCTGCACCCGGGCTGATTCGTGCCAGCTTCACGTCCACCCTGGCTGGATGGGAGTGACTCTTGTCCCCCTTGGGGAGTCTGGTTCCCACTAGGGAGGCTTCTCTGTGGCGTCCCTCTGAGGGCTGGCCTGTGGGGCTCCACGTGTCTTGAGGGTAGGAGCTGCTGCCGCTTATCAGTCCTCCTTTGCAGCCGCTGCCAGTCCAGGGGGGCCTCCAAGCTCCATATGGCAGAACACTGTGCCAGAAGCGCCCAGGTGCCGCCCCGGGCAGCATCTCCAGCTAGCCTGGGTCAGGGAGCAGGTGCCGGGAAAGCCACTGCTACTGGTCCTGCGCTAGCGAGGCAAGGAGCCCCGTCCTGGCTTTAGGCAGCGCCTGTGGTGCTTCTGTGCTCACTGGTGGAGCCTCCTCGTTCCTCCTTAGGAGCCTCCTACAGATCAGTCTTGGTGGGAGGCCAAGAGGCTTGAAGGCTGTGTTGCCTGCAGAAGCCGGAGCACTTTCAGCACAGGGGCTGTGTGTGGGGCCGGGGGGGGGGGGGTCGTGCTTTTAGCTTTCTGTCCTCAACCTGCTCTCGGAAAGGCTGCAGGAAATAGCAGAGGCATTGCGGAAGAGTCATGAGGACCGCAAGGTAGAGAAGGAGATGGGGATGCAACAAGCCAGAAATTCACCACGGTTGGAGTTTCTGAAGAAAGGGTGGCTGGCTGCACACAGCTGTGTGAAGGGAACCCTGTTTCTGTTTCAAGCTTCTGGTGGCGCTGAATTCTGCATGGGAAGCAGAAAAGAAAGAGAAGAATCCCCACCTGCCACTTCTGTCAGTGGCCATCCAGGCACTCACAAGCCGGGCAGGGAGGGGGAGCCATCCTGGGGGTCACGAACCACCCAAACTTCGGGCTGTTGGATGCCAGCTGGGTTGGGGGGAAGGGTCCACCTCGCATGGACTCCTCGAAGCCCTTAAAAGCGACACCCCGAGGGGGTCCGGGGCTGCTGCAGGGCTCCTCCTGGGCCTGCCTTCTTGCGTTGGCACCTGGGGCTTCTAGCGTGGGGGGCTGGGCTGGGCACACTGCCCTCAGTGTTGGGTGCAAAGGGATGGGTTTGCTTGAGATCCCGGTTCCAGCGCTGCCAGTCTCTCTAGCATTGCAGTAACCTCAGAAAAGCCATTGTAAAAGATGAATCCAGCAGTAAGCTTGTTTTAGGAACATTCGCAAATCTAGGATGCAGTGAATTGCGTTTTGCTTGTTAATTCTACTAGTGCCATTTTTTTTTAAGTGGTGATGTCTCTTTTTGATACTCTGGAATCATCGCTGAAAAGCGGATCATCTCCCTTCAGAGGAAGGAGACAAGCTTGGCAGCGTTGATCTCCCAACACCGCCGGTAGCATCCATCACTGGAAAACTAGCTGGAGCGAGCATCCCTCCGTGGACTTTTATAGCTGTCTCAACCTGGCTGGGTCTTAAGCTCTGCCAGGGAGCAGGGGCCTTTCTCGTTCTAAGCGTGTTGGAGAAGCTGTTTAAATGTTTAGGGGGCCTCAGGGCGGCGGGAGAGGCCTCCTGGCTCGTCCTGAGGCCAGGCCTACGGATGGCGCCCCCTCCGCTCAGTCCCCAAGACAGTCTTGGAGGGGGGAGTTGGCCCTGGCCTTGGTTTGCATTTCAGTCCAAAGGAAGTGGTGGCGGGATGGCCTAGCAGCCCTCTTGCCAGAGCTCAGTGACCTGCACCTTCTAGGCACCCAGCAGAATGAGGTGGTCAAGTCCTGATAGGGTGAGATGAACGGCCTCCCATGAGAAGGGAAAGGTGGGGAGGGCACTATTTTTGAATGATCCACCGTGTTGAGGAGACGGAGGAAGGAAATGGCCAAGTAGGAAAGTAGCCATCAGGGAGAGGCTGGGCTGAATCTTTCCTCAGTGCTGTGCTTCTTTTCTCCTTTCGGGAAATTGAAAAAAAAACCCATAAAATTGGCAGCCCTCTGCCATTGTGAACAACTCTATCATGGTGCTCAGGTAGATCCATCCCTCATGGGTCTTTTGACTCAGGAGCAGGAATCATGTGCCTCCCAAAGCCCTGGGAGTGACTCTGTCCCCCGGTGTCCAGGGGAGCCTTTTCGGTGGCCCATGAGAGAGAGCCTTTGCTTTCTGCCCCTGGCCCCTTCCCCCCCCCCCAAAAAAACCCTCCGCCCTGGATCTGCAGTCACTGTGTCTTTCCTTATTCTCTCAACCAGCAGAAAGCGCTTTCAGTCGGAGAGTGGAAAGCAAATTGCAAAACAACTTTGAAGAAACTAACAGCAGCTCTCAAAACTCTAGTGGTAAGTACCTGTGCATCTCTGGCTAGTACTGCTGCTGCTCTCTCACAGAGTTCCCTTTCCCCCAAAATGCAAGCGGAAGGGGGGGGGGAGGCTCTGTGGTTCGGTGGAGCTCAGAACAGGGAGTGGGGTGGCGGGAGGGGATGAGACTGAAGCTCTTGCCAGTTTCCTCTTGTGCTTGCTGCCTCCCAGACACCCTGGCCTCCTTCCAACTTTGCAAACTGGCCCAGCTGGTCAGTGCCGGGAGTCCTCTCTCTTGCGTTGGCCCAAGACTCATATCTTTACAGGGAAACGGCCAAGGGAGGGTGGCATGGAGTCCGTTCAGTATCCTCAAGGCTGTTTGTGACACCATTTCCATAGAGGGATTTCCCTTCTTTGTGGATGTTCCCGCATGGGTCAGCGATACACTTCACTGTAACGGAGTCCCGTGGGGACCCAACTCAGCAAAGCCTACCCTATATCCCTCCTCCCATCTCAGAATGTGGAGGGTGGGACAGAACCACCACATGACTCCCTGGCAAGCTAGTTTTCCACAGGCAAGGAGTTTGTTAGCATAGAGTAGCATTCAGTCATTCACTTCACCTGCATTTTAAAGCGGTGTAGTCCCAGGAGGACTGGCTATACCACGCACCTGTTCTGAATGTGTAGATCATCCCTGAACCTGGATGCTGTCAGACCGGGGTGTGGTGGGTGGAGATCCCTTCCGGGAAGCCAAAGCCGCTGCTGGCCTGCTTCTCACTCCGATGGTCCCGGCACACATCCCCTTCGGCCGTGCTGCGTTGAGACTGGCGTGGGCCAGGCGGTCTGCTTGGGCAAAAATACACCCGGGCCCAGTTGTCTGTCTTCCCTGTTCTTGTTCATGGCACACGAAGGGTTGGACAGGCCAGTTGACCTGAGACCACCCTCCCAGCTCAGCCCTCGCAGGGGAAGAAGCGCTGGCTGAATGCCAGGTGTTGGGCCGAAGAAGGAAGGAAGGAAGGAAGGAAACAAAGAAAGAAAGAAGAAAGAAAGAAAAAGAAAGAAAGAAAGAAAGAAAGAAAGAGCCTCTCTCCCCCTGAGAAGAGGAGGGGGCTTTGTAGGGACTCTTCGGAGTGAGGGAGGCAGAAACGGACAGATGCAAGCGAAGGGGGCTTAGGGTGCTCTCCTTGCTTGGAGATGAGCACCAGTGGGGGGGGGGAGAGGATGTGAGCGGGGGGGGGGGCTGTTTCTCCTGAGATGGGGCCAGCTGGCTGCTACCTGCAGGTTTTGGAAGCTCTGCTGTCCGAATAAGGAAGACTGCAGCCCTGTGCGCAATCAGTTCCCCAGGCGTGAACCCCATTGGAAACATTGGCTTCTGAACAGACCTGGAGAGGGTTGCCAGCTGCCAGTTGGGTTTTGTTTTAGAATGACAAAAGCACCTTTTGAGTCTGTTAATCAATTAGCACCATGGTTTGTTTGTTTTTTAATCTAACTGGTTAATGAGCTAAAGATTGCAGCTCCAGTTCCAATTAATATACCCAGCGAGAAACACTTTCAAAGCCTCTCTCAGCCACTCCCATCTCCCTGCTTGGCACACTTTTTGAAGTCTCAGGCGAACGGCAAAAACTCCTGCCTCCACTCTCACTACATGGTGTATATAGTGCTTCCCTTGGAGCGGCTTTGCCATTCTCTCAGCAACATTCTAGCCTGCAAGCTGCGTTGGCTCATTTGTTTCAGGGTGGGTGGCAGGAAGTGGGGACTAAGGTTGCAGCAGAATTGAAACAAAGAACGACCCCAACGTCCAGTTATAGTAGCTAGAACCTAAATGCATAAAGTCACCGTTTTCCCGCTGCGTTTCTATGAACAAACTCGAAAGCGCTGGTGCTCAAGGTCAGCCACGCACGGGTCTGTGTATTCTGCAGCTGCAGCTGCCATCCCGAGGATCTCCATTTTCTTTTCTTTGAATCACGTTTCTGCACCCTAATGAATGCAAAGAGAGGCTTGCAAGGGGTGGGCAGCGCCAGGGGAGCTCTCAGGAAGCCGGGGGGGGGGGGGGGGAGGAAGGACCTAGGGAGGGATTGGGGCTTTTGTGCCATGTCTCCCGCTGATTAGGCGAACGCTGGGGAGGGAGGCAAAAGTCATAGGCAAAGAGCGGTGTGGCGGTTCATGGTCTCCCACTGATCCCGGTGGTCTCAAGTGGGGGAAGGCCCAGGCTCGGGCTCTGGCGGCACAGCCGGGAAGGACGTATCTCTCAGGCTACCACTCAGGGCAGACCATGCTGGGCAAGATTGGCCAAAGCCTAAGGCAGCGCCTGTGTTCACCAGGAGCATCAACGGGGGAGCGCCTGCTGGGCATGCGGAAGGCCCCAGGGCCAGTCCCGGGCAGCATCCCCAGGGGAAACGATATTCCAGGTAGTGGCTTATGGGGGAGCCCCTCCCTCCTCTGCCTGAGACCCTGGAGCCAGTCAGCGTGGGCCCAACGGACCCGTGGCCAGATGTGTGACAGGAGGACTCTGTCCTCTGTTAGTGACTGTGGTACGCTTGAGGCGCTCCTTTCCAGGACCCAGCGTCAGTCGTGGCTCGTGCTGCTCATCCGCCTGCCCATCCCTGCCACGGGGCCCTGAAACTCTTCGCACCCACTGGCTCACCTCTTCAGGTGCGTAGCCATAACCCCCACAACTACCCGGGGGCTTCTTTTTCCCTCCAAAACTCCCATCACAATTCCAGAGCAAAAAGCTCTGCATTGGTGGCCACTCTCTCCTTGAGAAGGGGTCTCATTTACGGATAGTTGTGGGGATCCAAAGTAATAAGTAGGTGGGTGGTAACAAGTAGGCATTCATTGTTGGGATCTGCTGCCACGAGACGTGGTGCGCCACGAGACGTGGTGCGCCTTCTCCATCAAAGGCCAGCAGAGGAAGGAGGGTGACAGAGGGAGGCTCTTGGTCTACCCAGCAGCTGCCAGCCAGGGATGCCTGGGAATCCTACCTGTTCACCCACAACAACACCCCCCCACACACACACACGAAGGGATATTTGCCTCCATCGTACTTGTGCCACCTTCTTCCAGTAGTTGTGGGAGGGAGAATGCGCTTACTGTTGGGGTGGATCCTTGCCAAGTCCCCAAAGGATGCTTTACACGTTGCCGTTCCTCAATGCCCGTGCCATTGAAAAGCAATTCTTTTGGGGTGTTCCCCTCTTCGTGTCCTGCCTGTCTGGCAACTAAGCCTTGTCCAAGCTGGCCTCAGCAGGCCTCTCGGCAAAACGTCTTTACTTCAGGAAGAAGGAGGGTGTGCTTCGCAAGTGGTGGTTCCCAGGCGTAGTCCCCAGCTGCCTCCAGGGAACAGGACAGGGGCAGACCAGCCCAGGCAGATCGTTAAGTCTGCCTCAGGGTAAGGCTCCCTCCTGAGTGGCTTCTGCCTGTTCTGTAAGTGTCTCAGAGTAGCCTTCTGGCATCTTGGAATTCTTTTGGGGAGCTGCTCCCGCAATAGGTGCATACAGGTGAAATGGGGCAAGTGACCGCAGGAGGCTTCTTTTGAACGTACACGTGACTGTAGCCAACCATCAAATCCAACGGCAGCAACTTCTCTTACCCCTTTACTGGTGAGCTGGCCCGTCACTGCTGTCGCCAGCCCGCCGCCACTTCTCGGTGGCCAGTTTTTGAAAGTGGGACAAGGTTGTGTTTTTTCCGTGTCCGACGCTCGGCTGCAGACCAGCGCCTGAGATGGAAGCGACGCAAACTGCACCCGAGATTGAAAAGGGAGGAGGAGAAAGGGAGGAGGGATTTCCCTAACGAGAGATTCGCTGCCCACTTCCTGGTTCCCCTCAGGTTTAGCCAAAGCATCACCAGCAACCCGACACTCTTCCAAAAACAGTAATAAAGGGAACATCAAGGCACACACACCCGTCTCCTCGCAATCCATGCACTGAACGCTGTTAGTTCCCCAGCTGGAGTGAGGAAGAAGGGAAGAGGACACAGAGAGAGAAAGAGAGAGGTCACCTCTGGGAAATGCAAAAATACATTTGATTCAGTCCCATGTGTTGTGAACACTGTTTGTTTGGGGCGCTGATAAAGAGGGAAAAAGCAACGGTCTCTCACAAAGGAATTCCAGAATCATGAAAGTTGGATCAAAATGCACTGGGCTGAATAAATCGTATTTGGGGGCACCTCCGTTGGCTTCCACTTCCATCATAATGACAACACCTGTGTAAACAACCAGCAGCGGAGCATTTCTTTTTCTACTTATTTACCAGTCTGATATGCCCATTTCTCACCAAAAGACTTCCAAGCGGCTTGCAATAGCAGTAAAAGGAATGCAGCCCAAGCCAGTTCATGAAATACTTACCCCAAAGACCCATGACATTCACTGCTGTGTGGCAGCTCACAGGTGCCCTGGGCTCTCTCTCTCTCTCTCTCTCTCTCTCTCTCTCTCTCTCTCTCTCTCTCTCCTATGGATTTGGTCTTCCTGCACCCACATCTCTCACAGCCAGCATGGCTGAACGGATGCGCAGCCCCCCCCCCCCCCCGGGCTGGTGAGAGGCACAGACATCCTCCTCGGTCTCTCAATATCTGCATCTCTTTCTTTTTTGCAGAAACGGCCAGTCCCCTGGTTTCAAATCCTTTGCCGCTTTTGCAAAGTAAGTGTGATGGACGTCCGCACTGCCCTGTCCGGGGCTGCTTCCTTCCAGCCTCTCCCAAACCCCACCCAGCTAGACTCCCACCCACCAGTGCCACTTAAAGGCTCAGTCCCGCTTGTCTTGCTCTGTTAGCCCCGGGGTGTAAGTAGAAAAGAAACCTCTTGGCACTGCTGGCGATGTCAGTACCACCGTACACAACACACACAACACACACACACACACGCCCTGCTCTACTTTAGTGTCCCGCCTTTAGTACAACTCCTTGAATTGTTGGCTGTGCTCCTTTCGGCGTTTGTGTTTCTAAAGAAACCGTTGAACTCGGCCCTGACTTTCAGAAATAGCATTTTTAAGCAGGGGCCTTGCATTCCAGAGCGCTGCGCTTGCATGCTCTCGGTTTGATCCTGGCTACATACAACCCTTAAGGGGAGGCCAGTATTTTCCCCCCGCTGCTAAACGTCCTTACAGGGTGCCCTCTGTACCTGACACACTGCCCGCCTCCCTTGTGGCGGCATGCGTTCCTTGGGGATTCCGTGTGATGAGAAATCAAGCTTGAGATCGGTAGGGCTTGGGAGTACTCAAGGCGAAATAGCAACGGCCCTCTGCTGAGCGGCGGGGTTCATTCGGTTACATAGACCTGCAGCAAAATGCGTGTGTTAAGTTAGCTAGTTACTGGTAAGGCGTTCCACGGGCGTTCTCTTCGTGAGCTCATGGCCACGATCCAGTGGTGCACTTTGCTGTGCCCTTGCAAAAGCTGGCAGGCAGGCAGTGCTAAGCTTGCTGCTGTTCCTCCGCTGGTTCTTCTTCATCGTTCCCATTAGCTGCTTTTTGTACTTCTCTGGTTGCAAAAGCAGCTGACATTGAAATAGGGGATGATCCCTGGAGCTAAAACGCTCCAGTAAAAAGAGATGCGCAGGCGCTATAGCTTGCACGTGTCTCAGGCATTTCTCGGAAGCATCCATCTCGCTTAGTTGCATCAGTTCCCTGAGGACGACCCCAATTTTGCTGGGCATCCTTGTGCGGGTAGGAGGGTGTTTGCAGGGCTTGACAGCTTCCAGTGGGCTCCTGCGCTAGGAAGGCCTCCTGGGGTTGGCTGGTTGCACCTTCCTCTGTTGGAGGTCTGGCCTTGGTGCTCCTCTGCATGCCAATGCTTGCCCCAAATGTTGGCTTCCCCTGGCTCTGCTCTTCTCCAGGCTGAAGATCTTTCAGCCAGTCCACGTTGGGCTCCCTCCCTTCTAGAGGCAGCGTCACATTTGTCACTCTCTTTCAGCTTCGCTGCCGTAGCTCTTGAATTAAGGAACCGTCAACGAATTGTGCTCCTCCTCTTCCTCCTGCTCTTCCTCCCAATGAGTTCTGGTCATTGCTGAACACATTCAGGGGATGTGACTAGGGTGGTACATCTGGGACGGCGCTTGGCCCTTTATGCGAAGGCCCTGCTCGGTTTGCCTCCCTCTCAGCAAGACGCTTATTCCCAATCTTATGCTTAACACCTTTGGGGTTTCCTTCGCTTTGTGTAGTGCTGGACAATTGCTCTTGTTGGCTTTCTTTATTTGCATGATTAGTCTGGCCCCTTGCTGTTGCAATTTAATTTAGAATTCCTCTTCCCGAAAGCTTTTGCCAACCCCCATCCTAATTGAATCCCAAATGTGGACCCCAGGCATGGCCCTACCGAGCCCCGCTTGGGGTTGTTGTTGCTGCTGTTGTTGCTACTAGCTGAAGCTCTCTGGGCGGTTCACAAAAAAAGCATCTCATAATATACGATAATAAAAACATAATATGCAGTTTCTTACCATACCAATTTAAACAGCTAAAACTTTTACAGTGTTCTATCTTGCCTCCCAGTTTACTGTCTATCAAACGGGCACTGGCTTAGAGTTCTGTGGCTTCCAGAATACTCTATCCTGATGTGGTGGCCGTGGATGGCACCTTCTTGCCATAGGAGTTTGTTTCTCGTGTTTTGGGTGGGTTTCCTTACTTGCCTCAGGCTGCAGCCTCTTGGTTTTATGAATACTCTTTATTAAGGTCTCTCATGGTCCTTGTTCCTGAAGAGCAGCTGTGGCTGTCAGTGGCTGTTTGGCCATGTTAGCTAAATGAAACCTCCCAGCTCAGGGGCAGTATACCTCTGACTACCAGTTGCTGCCTGGAAGGTAGCATCAGGCCAAGGCTCAAGCCTCCATGCTGCACTGCTGGGCTTCCTGGGGGCTACTGGACTCTGGGTCTTCGGCTTGACCCATCAGGGCTGCCCTTCAGAGTGTCTTTCAGTGGGGTAGGATGGATGAAAGGCATCCTAGAAGGGGCACGTTTTGAGCTGGGGGTTGATGGAAGCAGGAGAGGGGGAATCGCATGGCAGTTCTGGAGGGCGGCCCAGGCCTAAGGGGGGTGGCAAAGGAGAAGAGTCACTCCACCTCCATCATCTTTGGGCTATTAAGTAAGCAATGCAGGCAGTACAACCTTCTCTCCTCTCACCCTTGCGCTCTCTTCCATACGCACCCTTTCTCATCCTTGCAGGAAGTTCCAGTTCCTTAAACCTACAGGGGGATGAGCGGGGGGCTTATGCCTCACAATTCCTCCCTTTCTCAACATTCTAGATTTCTTTGTGAGCCGGTAAATGCAGTCCCCAGTCTGCAACTCAGGATAAGCAGGAGAATGTTGTGTTCAGAGTAACACATCCACATTGCTGTTGCCCCCAATGGGATTGACTCTGCAGCAAGTCACGGCACGGAGGGTTGCAGACACTTTGGAGGTAGCTGCTGTGTGGGCCGGTGGCTTCCTGGCCACATCTCACGCTCTCTCTGTCTCTGCCTATCTTTCAGAGCCATACACCTGTGGGGCCTGCGGCATCCAGTTCCAGTTCTACAACAATCTCCTGGAACACATGCAGTCCCATGCAGGTAAATCTTTGGTCGCTCTTATGGGCCCAAGCCATGAGCTCTGGTTGACACGCAAGTTGGATGTGTTGGATTTCTGTTTCCGTTGGGGATCATGTAGGGAGCTGTTGCCAGAAGCCGTTGGAACGGAGCAGTCCATGTGGGGTTTCCTGGAAGGTTCCACAGCAGGGATTTGGGGGTCTTTGTCTCTTTCCTCTCGAAAATGCCCATGCCTTCTTTCCAAGAAGGAGCTGGATTTCCACAGTTGCGGGGCCTATCCCAAGAAGGCTATGCTTTTTTCATGTTCTTAGGTCAGACTGACTAGGGAGGCCCAGGCTCAAGTCAAACTCACTGGGTGACCCTGGGCTTGCCCCAGTCTCAACCAGTATCAAAAACAAAGAGCCCCGTTTGCAGCCTGCCCCTCCTCAGACCTCTGTCAAAGACTATAGTGTACTTAATGGTAATTGGACAGATTACATCTAAAGCAGAATTCGCGTTGACCTGTCTGCTCGGAGGCACTGGGAAAGTGGAGAAAAGCCTAGCAAGATTCTGCCATTTCAGCTGAAACAGCAAAAGACTTGGAATTATATTCTGTTGGTTAAAGGCACTCATAACAACGTATACACAACCCCGAAGGATATGTTCCCAAATGATATTTTATTCTGAACTATTTAGGAGGAATATGGATCCAACAAATCCATATTGTGGGGTTGTGAGGTTAAGTGTATCATTGAGGCTCTAGGACCAGATGGTTCTCCTATAGGATGGGGTAAAGATCACTTGCTTTTGAAGGTACACTTGACTACTCTGTATACTAAAAGAACAGATTTGACTGCGATTACTTCACTTGATGCTGAGGAAGCGTCTGACAGATTACACAGGTAGTTTACGTTTGTGACTTTGGAAAAATCTGTCTTTCCATGGAATGTTTAAAATGGATTAGAACTTTATGTCTCTTGTGTCATGAGTGATGAAAAATGGAATCCTTCAAGTTTCTTACATTAAGAGAGAGGCACAAGGCAGAGCTGTTCTCTTTCCCCATTGATATTTGATTTGTGATTGGAACACTTGATGTATGGAGATAGTCAGAGAAGATAATTTTACGGTTATATGTTCCCCAAACGTATTTTGGAATTTATTGTGGGCGGGGCGGGAATGTTTCCCCTCCCTGGTAATCGCTTGAGAGGATGCAGTTACTAATCAGGGAAGGAGGATTTAATTGTCCAGTTCTTAAACTATATCATAAGGCTTACCTCTGATCATATGCCAGTGTTGGGAAATTAACTTTTTTCTTCAATACTTCTCCATGAATTGTTTGGAGTCAACATATTTGACATCTCTTTTCCGGCTGTCACTTTCTGGAAAGGGGAAGCTGCTTCTTGCCAGGTGATTCTGAGTGGAGGCTGAACTGTATAGCCTCTTCCTGCCCCCGTGGGGTTTGCTTTGCATGCAGTGTGTGGCTTGGCCAGGAAATGAGATGCCCCAGATTTTTCTGTGTGAGTTCTGAGAATCAGGGCTGCTAGAGCCTTGTGAAGTCATGGGCAGAGCCCAGCTAGCGCTTGATTTGTTGCCTGGAGGCAGCCAGGTGATTAGGAACATGGAACAGGCCAGCGGGATGGTTGCGCAATGGAGGGAAGGCTGTTGACAGGAGGCTGAGACGCGGAACGGGCACCACAGAGCTCCGTGGCAGAAGCATTTGCTCTTGATTGGAGCGATGTGGGAAGGGTCTACAGCTCCAGTCTCCTGGATTGTGGTTGCCCTGTACTGGATTTGTTTACCAGAGCAGAACTCACAATGTTGGACTTGTTGGTATTCCAGAGACCCATTTCTGGACTCCACTGCAAGCCGGAGAGGGACAGGTGGGGGTGGGATTCCTGCTGCCTTTCCCGTTTCTTAACAGGAGAAATACATCTAAAGTCAATTTAGTAAGGTGTGTAAATAGTCAATCCATCCATCTACTAAAGGGTTTCTGTTTTACGCCCCTCAGCTGATAATGAGAACAGCATCGCCTCAAACCAGCCCAGGTCGCCTCCAGCAGTGGTGGAAGAGAAGTGGAAGCCGCAGCCTCAAAGGAACAGCACCAACAACAGTAGGTACCTGTAAGCAGCTCTTGGGGAGCGAGAGGGAACTGGCAGCCCGGAGGCCCCACCTGACTCCAGGTTGACATCCTGGCCCAAGGACCCTTCTCACGAAGCGTCGTGAGGCTGCTCCGCTTTAGCTTTTACAAGGTCTCGTATGCCCTTGTGGTCCTTGGCAGCTCACTCTCTCACGCAACACGTGGCCCCTGTTTAGAGACTGGTGGGCCCAGAAGGATTCCCGGATGCCCTGGAGGATTTCCCAGCCACTAGAGCTGGTGATCCTGTTGAAGCCCTGATCAGTCTGTGGAACAGGGAGATGACCCGGGTGGCTGTCACAGTCGTTTCGAAGTGCCCCCTTGGACCCATTGGTTTCAGGGCAGTGAAGCATATGGATAGATAGATAGATAGATAGATAGATAGATAGATAGATAGATAATCTATGGAGAAGGCACCAAACAAATCCAACTAAACGTGGCGTAAAGCCCATTTTAAGGTCCATTCCCTGGTGGTGATGGCCATTTAGACCCTGTTTTTCGCTGCCGCCATTGTGCCACGACATTTTTTCACATTGTAAATGGGCTACAACGTTCTGGGCCCTACAGAGTAGTAGGTTTGTGGCAACTTGCTATGATGAATTTGCAAAACACTTTGCTTAAAAAAAAATCAAAATACTTCTCTAAGGGAGGGCTGCGTCCCAATCCCTTTTCTCAAAGCTGTGGTGGGCCACTGTTGAAAAAGCCATGACAGGATCCCTCCACCCCAGATCTTGATCTGCCGGTCTCCAATATTCCTCTTTTGGATTCAAAAGAATGCTGAGCACAAAGCTTAGCATGGGCCTTGGGCCAGCCAGGCCTTGCTCACTCACTCTCGCCCTAAGTTGCTTCCCAAGGGAACGTGAGGATAAAATGGGCAGGGGCCCTGAATTCCTTGGAGTAAAGCGGGATATAAATTTGGGCTGTCACATTTCATGAGTTACAATGTTAAATTAATAGACAAAGGCACTTTTGTTTGACTAATAAGGTGCCCAGATAACAACGGCATCCTCAAAGAGGCATTCCCTCCCACACTTCGTAAAAGGGAAGGTAATTTTTCAAAATTAATACAGACTCTTCCTACAGCCTCAGCCAGCAGCTCGCTTGCGAATAGTGCCATCCCTGAAAAGGAGCGGCAGAACATCGCGGAGAGGCTGCTGAGGGTGATGTGTGCCGACCTGGGGACGCTGAGTGTGGTGAGCGGCAAAGAGTTCCTCAAGCTGGCGCAAACCCTTGTCGACAGCGGCGCCCGTTACGGCGCCTTCTCGGTCACCGAAATCCTTGGCAACTTCAACACGCTGGCCCTCAAGCACCTGCCCCGGATGTACAACCAGGTGAAGGTGAAGGTCACCTGTGCCCTGGGCAGCAACGCCTGCCTGGGGATCGGGGTGACATGCCACTCGCAGAGCGTCGGCCCCGACTCCTGCTACATCCTGACGGCGTACCAGGCGGAAGGCAACAGCATCAAGAGCTACGTCCTCGGCATCAAGGGGGTGGACATCCGCGACAACGGGGACCTGGTCCACCACTGGGTGCAGAACGTGCTCTCTGAGTTTGTGATGTCGGAGATCCGGACAGTGTACGTGACGGACTGCAAGGTGAACTCCTCCGCCTTCTCCAAGGCGGGCATGTGCTTGCGCTGCTCCGCATGTGCCTTGAACTCGGTCGTGCAGAGCGTGCTCAACAAGCGGACCCTGCAGGCACGCAACATGCACGAGGTCATTGAACTGCTCAATGTCTGCGAGGACCTGGCCGGCTCGGCGGGCATCTCGAAGGAGACCTTTGGCTCCCTGGAGGAGATGTCGCCCCCGCCCTGCTGGAACTCCGTCACGGACTCCCTGCTGCTGGTCCACGAACGCTACGAGCAGATCTGCGAGTTCTACAGCCGGGCCAAGAAGATGAACCTCATCCAGAACCTCAACAAGCACCTGCTGAGCAACCTGGCAGCCATCCTGGCCCCTGTGAAGCAGGCCGTCGTCGAGCTGAGCAGCGAGAGCCGGCCCACGCTGCAGCTGGTGCTGCCCACCTACGTGAAGCTGGAGAAGCTCTTCACCTCCAAGGCCAACGACGCGGGCATCGTCAGCAAGCTGTGCCACCTCTTCCTGGAAGCGCTGAAGGAGAACTTCAAGGTCCACTCTGCGCACAAGGTGGCCATGATCCTGGACCCCCAGCAGAAGCTGCGCCCGGTCCCGCCATACCAGCACGAGGAGATCATCGGCAAGGTGTGCGAGCTGATCAACGAGGTGAAGGAGTCTTGGGCAGAGGAGCCCGACTTCGAGCCTTCCGCCAAAAAGCCACGGACGTCGAGCGAGAGCTCGCCGGCGCGGGAGGAAGACCGCTCCGGCAAAAACGAAGTCTACGACTACCTGCAGGAGCCCCTCTTCCAAGCGCCCCCCGACCTCTTCCAGTACTGGTCCTGCGTGACGCAGAAGCACACGAAGCTCGCCAAGCTGGCCTTCTGGCTCCTGGCTGTGCCTGCCGTGGGGGCCAGGAGCAACTGTGTAAATATGTGTGAACAAGCCCTCTTGATCAAGAGGCGGCGGCTGCTGAGTCCAGAGGATATGAACAAACTCATGTTCTTGAAGTCCAACATGCTTTAAAACTTGGGGGGGTGGGGGTGGGGGTGGGGGATCAAGGGACGGGCAGGGGAACGAGCCCCCACCGCACGCAAAACACTGTTCCAAACCAAGGATCCAATTTAAGTTCTAAACACTGTGGACCTCATTTTGAACGCCCTGGGAAACAAAAAAAAGTGCTTTTTATAGATATATAGATATATATTAATATGTATATAAAAAGCGACCTTTGAAGGGAATATGCTGGGGGTGTGCAAGGAACTCTGCTAGGGACACACTCCTTTCTCTAGATTTGTGTGTGAACTTGACAAAACATACTGATATGAGTGCAGACCTATTGGATGCGTCCGTTCTGACGTCTTCAGGCAGCTCAATTTCTCAATTGACTTGAATGGTGTTTTTTATTATTATTCTTTAAAATTCTCTCTCTCTCTCTCTCTCTCTCTCTCTCTCTCTCTCTCTCTCTCTCTCTCTCTCTCTCTCTCCTTCCCCCTTTCTGTTTCACCCACCCACCCCTCTCCCAGGCCCTCCTGCCAGGGACAATCAGCTCTGCTTTCTGCAGCCCTGATCCACACTGGACTTTGCTCCTGAGAGTAAACTGCACACCACGAGGGCATTTTCATCTTGGCCTTCAGAATCTAAAATGTTGCAAGTTTGTAGGCAGCTGTGTTTCAGAAACACCGTTTCTTAGAAATCAGGAATGGAGACTTGAAGGATTTTTTTAAAGAATTTCTGTTTTGTTTTTGTTGTGTTTTTTTCCCAAGAGAAACCCCTTTTTCTGCCCGTCCGTCTGTCTTTCTCTTTAAGTTTGATCATTAGTGACTTTACCTTTCTAAAAGTAAAAGAAAAAGGGGGGGGGGGGAGGATTTAGCCCTGAGAATTTATTGCTCCGAGGAGTGTCTGTAGCTACTCTGGGTTTTTTTGTAGGTTCTTCCCCTCCACACCTTGCCTGCTCTCCCCTCCCCTTCACCTGGGCAAGATCCAGGGTAGGCCCTCTCCACGCCTTGTGTCTCACAAATGGCTGCCATTTGGTCTTAAGCAGGTGGGTCCCACCATCGCAACAAAGAGGAGGTTGTGGGTTGGGGATCCTGGGCTTCTTGTTCACAGGGAATATTATTCTAGTGGTGAAACATGGTTAGGAATGTCTTGCCACTGACCTGCTCCTACAGCAGCAGCAGCAGCTGCACCTTCTTCCTTGCGGCCTCCAAGAAACATGTTGCAATGTAAGAACTTTGACTTCTGTATTCCTACACAATATCCACATTCAGAGCAATAGTTGGCCTCAAGGCCGCGTGGTTCTATAAGCAAACCCATTCCTGGCTTTGCTCTTCTTGGGGAGGTGGCAGAAGGTAAGATGAGCATGGTGGCCCCAGAGCCCTCCCCTAGAAGAGGCCAGGCAAGCGGGCGGCTAGCCAATCTGCTGTCCAAAGGACTTCCGTTGTGCTGCGTGTGGCTGTCGAACGGCAAGTGGCCAGATACTGGCAACGCAGCTCCAGACTCATTTGCAGCTGCTGGAGCATCTTGACGGGGGCGGTTCTGGAGTGGCCCCTGGCTCTCCCTGCAGCGAGGCAGGTGGGCGCTCTGGGTGTTGTGTTTGACCAGGTATTGGCTCTAGAGCAGAGGCGGCAGGCAACACGGTGCCTGTGGGCAGACACCTTCCTTGCTGCCCACCAGGACATTGCTCCAGCCAGTTTTGGTTTTAAAGTGTTCTTCGGTTTTCTTCCTGGCAGCTGGCCTTGCCGCCAGCTGCTGCCATCTTGATTTACCCAGAACACCTCTGGGCAGGTGACTTGTCATCCCTTGTGAGGAGCCGTGCCCCCACCCTGTGGCAGCCATTTTGGAGTTGTGTCCAGGGCAGTGTCTCATATTTCCAAACGTGCCCACAAGGCTGCCTATGAACCCTGTTCTTGAGGGTCTCATGCCTTGATGTCAAGGTGTGGGCTCCTGCACCCCAGAAGCGGTTGAAGCTCAGCGTGCAATACCTTTTCTCCACCCTGTCCCTCCTGGCAGCACGGCCTGCCAAGAAACGGAAGGGAGAGAGGAGCCAGGCTGACCTTTTTGTGGGCCAAAGCCCCCCTCCTCCCCCGCCCCCAGTGTGCCTCTGCTCCAGGACCAGGAGCACAGCAGCCTGGATTGGGAAGTGTGCAGAGCCCTGAGCCATTGCCCACATGGGATGTGGAGAAGGGTTGCTGTTTATCCTCTCCCACCCACCCACCCACCCCCGCCGGGCAGAAGGTGTTTGAAGGCAGTGGAAAGTAGCTTGGAATGATGAGGCCTGCAGTGTTTGGGCCAACGTGGAACGCTTCTGCCCCCTGCGCTGGGGAGAGACTGAGGAAGGCCTTTCCGCAGAGCATGTCATCCATGGGATTTGGAAGAGGCAGTGGCTGGGGGAGCCTGAGCGGGAGAGGGCCGTTGTCCTCTTGGCCTCCTGTGTGTGGGGGGGGGGGGATGGGTGTTGGGGTCCCCTCCCCGTGGGCTGTCTAGGGCTGCAGCTGGGGGCAAGCAAGCTGCCGCCCCACTACCTGTCCCAACATCCTGAGCGTGGTGCACCTGCCTGGCAGTGTGTCATGCTGCTGGGCCTGCTCTGGGAGGCAGGTCCCTGCCCGCTCTGAGTAGTGTTTCAGTCCTGTGAGCTGCTGGGCCAAAGGCCTCTGGGAGGGGACCCCGGAACGGCTCCATCGCCCCGCCTGCCAGCCGTGGCCGCTGCCCCTTCATGGGGGGGGAGGGGCAGCCCTTTACGTGCAGGATCTTCCCTTCACAGCTGGCTTCCTGGCTTTGCCCACAAAGGCATTAGGGAAGCTTCAGCCTTTTAGAGCAGTTCGTAGCAACGGAGGGTTTGTCACTGAGGGAGCGCAGACAAAGGGAGATGGGGCAAGTTCCTAGAGAACCACCTTTAAGGCTGCAATGTCATTGTTCTGAGGTCCGGTGTTGCCATCTGCAATTGCTCTGGCCGTGGCAGCTCAAGAGGAACCAGCTTTCCCCAATCAATAGCCATGCTGACTGGGAATGATGGGAATTGTAGTCTTAACATACCTGAAGGACCGGACCCCAGGTGCGGGGAGGCTGTTCTGCCCCCGCGGCCCTCGGCTGCAGCAGGTTTCCGAAACCAGGGCCAAACCAGTCTCCCTCCTCCCCTTGCAGCCGTGGCTTTGGGCAGAGCTCTCGGGGAGGGACCCTCCGACCTGCGTGAAAGACGACCGCCCCTTGCCCTGCCTCAGAGGCACCAGAAAGAAGCGCCAGCTGCAGAGAGCTCTGACTCTGTACTAGTTTTAGGGGGCTGGAGGGGCTGCCGTGGGTAGGAAGGAAGGAACAGGGAACTCCACTTCCCCCAACACAGTTGATCATCCAACCCATTAGCCAATGGAGAGCAGATGAGGGTGTAGATCTCCTCCTAGGCTGTGCTGTTCAATCCAGAGTCTGCATGGGCTGGGGCTAGAGTGATGAGGGTCTTTGAGGGCTCGGACCCTATGTGTGGTTGGCCCGTGAGGCTGAGAACGAGGTAGGGTACATCTCTGCCCGGCCCCCGAGAACAGTCTGGGGAAGGGGAAGTGCTCCACCATCACCACCACCACCATTTGCTCCACGCTGCTGTGCTTGAGCATACCGGCCACCCTCCACAACTGGCCCTGGGTTCCCAGGAAGTTTCTGCAGGCGAGAGGCCTGCTGCTGCTGCTGCTGCTGCAGGCCCAAGGTGGGGATATGGTGAAGCGCACTGCTAGGGCTGCACCTTGGCTTCCCTCCTTCCCCCTTGTGAAGGTGGTCCGAGACCCCCACTCGGGGGGGGGGGGGGCGAGAGAGAAAGATGCCACAGATCAGGGGGAGCAGCTCCATCTGCAGAGCCAGCCTCTGTTGCATCCAGCCCCAGAAGACGGCATTTGACGGGTGACCTTGCCTGGCTCCGCCAGGACTAGCCTAGAGGGAGCATCCAAGGTGGAGGCTGGCCACTTGGGCATGTGGCCCTGCTGGCTCCCCTCCCTCTGCTGCTTCCCGCCCTCACCCCTCCCCTCCCCTGGGTGCCAACTGTCTTGCAGAAAACAGGTTTGATTGTCCTTATGCCTTCCACAGCAGCTTGTGTGCAGGCGTGAGCAGCTGAAGCTTCTCCTGGTGTGGAGATACAGCTTGATGCAGAAATGCTCTAAGGCATAGGAGCCATAATCCGCAAAAGAGTTGGCAACCCTGGCTCACCCCCACCAACTCCTCCGTGTGTATATTGAGAACTCAGCTTGGAGGGGGAAAAGGAAGCCTGCTTTTTGGAAAAACCAGTCACCCTTTCCCCCCTACAGCGACGCGTGTACATTACCTGTGTCATAGTTCAGTGTTCCAGGCAATACCAAGAGATGCGTGAGGTTGCGTCTCTCTACCTGAGAGTTAAAGAAATCTAAATGTCATCTTTAAAGAAAAGATTACAGAAAAAAAGTTTAAAAAATATATACAAAAATATTTTTTAGGCCAGAGTTTTCTACAGGTATTAATGAATATTTTTCTTAATCCTTATAAGTTTTACTGTGTTTAATATTTCTTAATACCGGTAGCATTAATTTATACTTTTGTAGCGACACACTATTTTTATAAAAACGCCACCACTGGCTTGTCTTCATGATTGAGGGGTGGGGGGGTGGGGGAGGGGGAAATAGTGTGAGGACCCCTCCTGCTGAACCATGTACTGTATTTAAAAAAAGAAAAAAGTTATCTACTGTCACGCTTGCTGTGTGTTAATAAACAAGAAAGAAAGAAAACCTCCAGTGTGGCGTTTTCTGTGTCGTTGGAACGTCCACCGGTAGTAGAGTGTTTCCGTTCCTTAAAAGCATCTCTCTGCATTCTCAGCTTTCGCAGGTCGTAGGAGGGCAGAGAGAGAGAGAGAGAGAATTGGGCTGCAGATCAAGGCATGCTCACCCGGGAGCTGGTGCCATTCAACACAGCTGTACTTAATTCTGAGTAACCCTGCCTAGGATTATGCCGTTAATTTCACAATACAAAGCAAATTCGTACCGCTATGGAATTTTGTCAAGGAGGAGGAGATTGAGGGCATTTTATTAATCTTTAGTGTTTCGAACCAACCGTTTGGTATCTGGTCAGAAGTACTCAAAATCCAAGGCGTAAACTGACTGCGTGGCCAGGTTTGGAGGGGCAGGGAGAGAACGTGGCCCACAGATCCCCGTCAGTTGCCCCCCTCTGGAGTAGAGTCCCCATTTCCCCAAGTTACATAGAAACTCTAGGGCAGTGTCTGCAGGTTTGGGGGGGGGGGGTTCCTGGACAGACACTGAGCTTTCAGTCGCGTTTTGTTTTTAAATGGGTTTCAACTCTTTGTGGCTGCACAACGTTAAGTTAGGGCTGAATAAGATTTCAAGTTGCTGAGAGGTGGAGCTCGAGTATTGTTAATCCTCCCACAATTAGCAGGACTGGAATTATGCAGAATAGGAGAAAATGTCTGCCAAACGTGGATAATCTATACAAACTTAGTTTTCATTTCCTGGCCCCCCAAAGAGAAACAGCTCTGATCTGAAGTGCCTGTAGAACAGGGGTGCACAACCCATTTTCACTCAAGAGGACTGGCTCTGGGCAAGCCCATCAGGGGCTACATGCCAGCGGGGGGGACCCCCCTTCTGGCACGTGCCCCCAGACTTGATTGTCCAGACCCCATTCATACCCACAAGCCTGTGTGTGTGTGTGTGTGTGTGTGTGTGTGTGTGTGTGTGTGTGTGATAGAGAGAGAGAGAGTGAGTCAGCCACGCACAGAGAGGCAGAGACCTGGAGGTGCCCTCACCCTGCGCCTCATTCTCAGACAGTCCAGTTAACATCTTTTGCTGCAACTCTCCCGTGTTTCCTTGCAGCTTCTTACATCTTTTCCCATATACAGAAAATCTATTGGGAAAACAACAGAAGAGCTGCCTGGTACAGTACAGGGCCTTCCATTGGCTAACACTAAGAGCCCTTGATCTGGAAGCACCCACAAGAGGGTGGGTGGTGTGTGTGTAGGGTGGGGATTTTACAAGGAAACGGTCTTTGGAAAACGTAGCGTGCGTCTCTGCCTATTTTCTGCCCTGGAAGCTATGAGCCGTCGCAGCAAAGAGCAAAATTACTTCTGACCTTTATTTACACAGCCACACAACAATCCTAAAAGGTGCACATAAATGTTTTGTTAAAAGTGCCCAAGCCGCCCAGCTTGAGGCTCCTTCCGCAGGGGCAGGTCTGGGTGTGCTTCTGTCTGGACTGAAGGCACTGGAGAGATCTCGCTAACTGCAGCAGGCTGGCGAGAAGGTGAGCTGGGTGCCTTCGCTACCTACGGCTGATGCAACACCCCCACGTAGCTCTTCACAAGTGCTGTGGCTTGCCAAAGAAAAGGGCTCCGTCTGGCTGCAGCAAAAGTGGAGCGTGTTGACAGGTGGGGAACAGCGACCGCAGGACTCTTAAGGAGGGGGATCAGAGACACGCCTTGCACAAGGGGCAGTCCTGACCGGGGTGGGGGGAGAGATACACTTCTTTGTTCTTCCATCCAGTTACCCCTGTGCTCAGGGAAGCAGGTTTCAAGAAAAAGGAAGAATTCCCTGCGTTATCTAGAAGGGATTGCTTCCTGGGTTGGAGGGCCCAAGCCTCTTTTCTGAACTGGGTTGACAGGAGCCTCTCTGTGGACATGTGCGAGGACACAATTTGAGGGCCAGTGAATCCTCCCCCCTCCCCTGCAACCCTCAAGTTTCAGACAAGAAATCCCCTACCCTGCAAAGCCCCTGGGAGGGTCTCCAGAGGCATCTTTTGAAGACCTTGGTTGCCAGAAGTTTGCTGAGTGCCCCTGTTGCAAATTGAGAACTTTGCCTCTGTTTCAAGCCTCGGCAGAGGAGAGTGTCAGAGCACGCTGGCTGCGCTGAAGCACACCAGATGCCGTCACGCACACACCACCCTCTTGGTGCTCTGCTTAGGGATGCAAAGAGTCTGAGAGGCAAGACATTAACAGCTCCCTAGCAAAAAGACTGCACTTGGAAGGGAGTATAAGGCAGGGAGTTGACCGGCAGTCCCCAGAGCCCTGGTCTCAGCAGCTTTAACGGCAGTTAACGGCAGCTTGCCAGGGAAATAGCTGCCTCAGTCTGCAATATGGCCCTGGAGCAAAGGGCCTGCGCCACATTCCAGCACACACACAGCCCAGTCCACAGCCACGTGGCCTAGGTTATGAAACCACATAGGGGCAAAAAGCAGAATACGGCGAGTGCTCAAGTGTGCGCCCCCTGCCTGAGCTAAGTGAGAGCACGGAGCAACACCAGGAGGGCTCAGTCACCAGTCCATCGTGTCCTTCTGGCTCGTGAATCTCATGCTGTTCTCGCTGTAGAACTGGGAGTACCAGCGCCGGTGTCTATGGATTGCAGCATCCTCTTTCACCAGCAGTGGCTTGCAGAGATATTGCTTGTTATTCCAGATCATAATGTCCCGTTCGAACTGAGGGAAGGAAGGAGGGAAAAGATCCAAAACAAAATCAGGGTTCCTGTGCAGCACCCTTCTCCAAAGGCCCAAGCAACCAATGAATGCCTCAACTGAGTGCATCCAGAAACCAGACGATGTTTACATTAGTTGGGGGCTGAAACTACACTTCCAGACAACCAGAAAACCCTTCCTCTGCATTCTGATATTTCAGCTGGAGATTCCCGCTTTCAGCCATAGGGGCTAAAAACTTGCTCTTCTTTCTTTCTTAAAGGGATTCAGAGGAAGCTGGGATTCTCCCTCCAAGGCACGTTCTGTGGTGCTTTCTGTGCTTCCATAGCACTGTAGCATCCACAGAGCCCTACAACGCTCAGCACATTTGGACTCCACAGTGTCTTTCCCCAGGGGCCTGCAAGCACAGGCACACCGTCTCCCCAATGCATGAAGCAGGACTGGGCAGTTGGGGAGGGGAGATCCTAGCAGGCAGAGTCAGGGCGCACCCACCCACACCTGTCCCCACCATGTTTGACAGGAATATTGGGGAACTGGTGCAGGGGGCATGCATTGACTTTCTCCTTGCTGAGTGTTGCCCACTGCCCTCCCCCAGGTGTGTAGGAAAACCCCTATCCAGACACACACATACACACACACACAGCTTTCACAACATTGCGGGCCCACAACATTGAGGCCTCCTCCGCCTCCCTCCCTCACCTGGACACTCTCTGCCCACAGCATGAACTTTGGAACCAAGGCTGGGATGTTGCGCTGGTAGTATATCCGGTGAACCACATGCTGCAGAAGAGGCTCCACGGGCATGACGCTTTGGATGATCATCCCTCGGCCCAGGAACAGATGTTCGAAGAGCAAGAACACCAGCCCTGGCCCCACCTGTGCGCGTGAGAGGGGGGGGAACGGGACACACACAGAGTCAACCAGTGTCGATGTGACCCCACAAACGAAGAGCACGTTCCCTTGTTCCACTACATGGGATCTCTGTGTTCAGAGGCAGAATAAATAGGTCTCTGCAGGCAGAGCCTTGAGCCGACAAAAACCGCTGCCGTCTGAGTTGAGCCATCTGCCCACCAAGCCCCATCTTGCCCTGCAGCAGTTCTCCAGGCGCTCTGGCAGAGGAAAGCCTGATGGGAGATCCTTGTAGTGGCACATCCAGGACGGAGCAGGTCACCAAGAGATGGGGCATGGCGGGAGGAAATCCCACCAGACAGATGAGACTGCCTGGGACTGAATCAAAACACTGGTCCATCCCGCCCAGAACTATCCCACCCCAATAGCAGTAGGGCAGCTCTCCAGACCAGGTCCAGCTAGAGAGAAAGGTTCTTCCCAGTGCTGGGGATTGATCCTGGGCTCTTCTGCATGCAAAAGAGATGCTGCTCTCCCTCCCACCTGGTTACAGCCAAACCTTTTCTAGCTGCTGGCCTCCCCTTTCCTAAGCGACAGGTGTAGTTGCATACCTGCCGGGCTGAGACGGTCATATCCAGTAAGGAGAAGTGTTTGCCAAACAGAGTTATGTTATGGTGCACGGACAGGAGGGAACAGTGAGCATCCGGCTCTGGCTCCGGCTGCCATTCTGCCTAGGAGGAGAGAAAAGAGGAAATGTATAGGCAACCTTTCCTCAAGCTCTTGGGTCACACACACACACACACACACACACGCGTGTCAAGAAAAAAGCAAGAGGAAATGAGCGGTCTGTGGGGACGCTGGGGCACCAGCCTTTGCTTCCCAGCCCAACTGCAACCCTCCGCAAGTCAAACAAAAAGAGGCCAGGCATGCAGGCCATGCCACCAACAGCTCCCAGGAGTCTCCAAAGGAATTCTCAGTGGCCTGGCCAAACTACAAATCCCAGTATTCATTGCAAGGAAGACAGAGCAGAGAAACCTGTGGAGAGAAGCAGGAAGGGCAAAGGCAGAGAGGGAGCGAAGGGTGTGTGTGTCTTCTGCATCACCTGCTCCTTGAGGGGAAACTCCCCCTGGGACTTTCTGCAGGCCCAGAAGGGGCCTCGCCACAGAGTGGCAGAAGCTGCACTTTATACCAACCTCCAGAAAGGTTTCGTTTCTAGGATCCCTGGATCTTTTTCCTTCCCAGAATACCTCTGTGAGCCCTCCAGTGCTGCAAGCACGATGGTCTAACTCCTCCACCCTCACAGCAAACTGAAGGCAGGCTGGGCTATGCAGCGTCATTCCCACAATCATCCCTTGTTCTCCCGGCCATGAGCACCGCTTGCTTCTTGCCCTGTCAACTCTTCGATCAGGAAGGCCCCTGCCCCAAGGGGGACACACTCTGGCTTGCTTCTTGCCCTCAGCCACCCTGGACGTTAGGCAAACTATATATAACAGCATATCCAATACTGGTACCTCAGGGCAGCCTGCAGGCTGTAGAACCCCTCCCCCCCCCGGCTGGCAAGCCAGTCCAGCTGGCGTGAAAACGGGCAGCCTGTGTGTGTGGCACTGGGGTCCCCAAAGCCTTCTGGGAAGAGCCGCTTACCTGCCAGTGGTGCTTGAAGAAAGCCCAGAGGGCCGAGTTGATGTAGCGCAGGTCCATTCCGCTCAGGATCGAGGGTCCGTGGAGGACGGTGAGGTGGGCCGCATCAGCAGCGTTCTCCGGGATCTCCTGCCACCGTGGGGAAAGGGGGAGGCTTGTTACGAGGCCTGTTCTAGCACAGCCCTCCTGCGAGGGGCCTTTCAGTTGGAGAGGCAGCTGGGATTGAGCCTGAGACCCAGCAGAGCCATCTCCATAGGAAGGCCCCGAAGAAACTCAGGCAGCCTGAAGACGGGCGGGGCAAGAGGGAGGAGGAGAACAAGGGGGCAAAAACGGACATGGGGGCCTCTGTAGCCAAGGGGCACTCCAAGAAACCACTGCAGCCCACATCCAACACTACCCCATGTCCGCAGCTGCCTCAAGCCGTGCCCCGAAAATGACCCCTTGACCTAAGGAAGCCCTAAGGCCGCACAATGGCCTCTGTCCACATTCCTCCCTTGCCAACCTCCTCCTCCCCTCCTGCTTTCTCCTACCCACCCTCATTGCCCCGACCTACGGCCTTGATTTAGACTGAAAGGCCACGACCCAAAGCAGCCGGCTTCTGTCGGCAAGGTACCAGGCCCACCCCGGGCCCTACCTCAATGTGTGCGCTGACAAAGTGTTCGGTGATGCCACGGAAGGCCCACGCGAGGGACGAGATTTCCTCTTGTTCGGGAACTTGCCACGTGGGGCTGACGCCATCACAGTGGTACCAGACAACGATCATGCCACCAACCTCGCAAGATGGCCAAACTTTGACCTTTGCAAATTCAGGCACTGGAAGGGGGAGGTGTGTGAGAGCCAGAGAGAAGACAGACTGGGGCTCTTCGCAACTGTGTAATTTGTGAAGGCGTGAAGCTGCACCTACGGGCCCCTCTCTTGGTTCACAGTTTAAAATGATCTTATTAAATTGCCATAAACTTTTATATTGTAAAAGGGCTGCAATGTTTAATAGGGTTATCTTTAAAAAGGAGGGATGGACTTTATTGCCATGACAGAAAAGGCCCTGCTGTATACTTGTCCACCTAACTGCCCTCAAAGGTGAACACATGAGGAAAAATGCTCTATGTAAAACATTCCATGTGGGCAAGACATTCTTGAGCTCTCAAGAAAAGAATCGGGGAGCACCTTTGCAATATCAGGGAGAGCAGGATAGGTGCCCCACAAGTCAATCGCCTTAGAGAACAAAAACACAATACCACGGACATTAAATCTGAGTTCCATAATGGAAGAAAGGTTTGATATAAACGTAATAAATAAATAAAAATAAGTTCTGAGCTTGAGCAGAAAGGAAATGGAGTGGGGATTTTGATACTTAAAACCACAGCTGCACAAGACCTCGCTAAGGAGATGGGATTCTTTTCCTCTTGTGTAATCAAGAGCTTGTGTCTAGAGACACACCTCCTCTGTGTAGCAATACGCTCTCTTTGTCCCTGACATTTCATCCTGAGTTATGACTAATACTTGTGTAGCAGATTGATAACCTACATTGTATGGTACAAAATGTATCGCCTTCAACTATATTTTAACCTGCCTGTCCTCAAATGCATGAGACAAAACAAAGTGCTAGCCTTAACCAAAACCACAAACGAGATATTTCCAAAAAAGTTAAGGTTTACAGAATTTTTTTTAAATTATATTTTATACAAATATGTACACAAACAATTAGAGCAATTGCTATACACTTTAAAGTTTCTCTGCAATATTGTTAAAGCAAATTGCTCCAGTAATTTATAAAAGAGGCAGACCAAACGCGTTTCGACGATATGGGTCTTCCTCAGTGGCCTTTAAATTCTAAAAACAAATACACAAACACTAATGAAAAAATACACTAACAGAATACAGGATATAGAATATATATACAAATGAAGATAAGTAAAAGATGTTATTACCCGCCACAAGCTGTTCAGTAGTTCAATTGTTTATCTGAGCACGGGGGCTGCCTGACAATATCATGGAAAAAAATACAAATTGCATCACTCCCCCAGACCAGCAAAAACCTGCAGATAGTAAATTACAATGTTTCTCTCTATACTGAATGCTTTCCCAGTCCCAAAGTAAAATAAATACACTAGGAATGTAAGATATTTTTATCTACATACCTACAGCGAGTGCTTGAGAAATACTCCTGACCTCCGTTTCTCCAAACCAATGCCGTGATCTCAATCACGTGTTTCAAGGGAAGTTTTATATGTTCCTACTGCAGGGGCTGATAGTGATTAACCTCACCTGCTAACTATACTGTATATTGCCTATAATTATAGGTAAATGTCAGTTAAACAAGTAGAGCCTGTAATCAAAAATAACCATGATGAGTTAAAAATAATTTTGTCGTTATTTCCAATGAGTTCTAGGATTGAAAATCTATGCTATACAGCAATTGCCCAATTACATTCTTCATTTAAACCTCTGGGGACCAATGTTCCCAATGTGTAAATCCAAAAAAGTTAGTGTATTTTTTCATTAGTGTTTGTATATTTGGTTTTAGAATTTAAAGGCCACTGAGGAAGACCCATATCGTCGAAACGCGTTTGGCCTGCCTCTTTTATAAATTAGTGGAGCAATTTGCTTTAACAATATTGCAGAGAAACTTTAAAGTGTATAGCAATTGCTCTAATTGTTTGTGTACATATTTGTATAAAATATAATTTTAAAAAAATTCTGTAAACCTTAACTTTTTTGGAAATATCTCAAATGCATGAGCCAGTCCTGGCGGAGTTCTCTGAAGGCTTTTTTAAGAATTGTAAGTGTATATGGGCAATTTTTGCAATACGTATTATTTTATGCTCTATGCAATTTTATTGGCGGCATACTAAACAAAAGCACAGTTTCTTACTGCAGCCCCTGAGGAGACCATGACTAAGACATTGGGCCAAATCATGTTGGGCTTCATAAAGCAAAAGACTACTTTTCTCTTCAGCTTCTTACGTCTACTTCTGTCTCTCTGGATCTATTGAGGATGCTTTCCAGGTGGCAGGCTGATATGGGGGAAGGCAAGTAATTGGGTTCTAACCATTAAGGCTTTAAAAGGACAAAATCAGCACTTTAAGTGGGGCATGACAGTGGCCCCCAGTCATGGACCAGATTTTTTAAAAACAACAACATCTAAGTTGACAATGGCAGGTGTCAAGCGCCATCTGGAAAGGCTGCCTCCCTTCTCTCGGATGGGTGAAAGAGGACGGAGCGGATGACACAGGGACAGCATTCGCTCCTTCCTGCCAAAAGCCAATTTACCTACCTGCCAAGATTCCAACCAGGCACCCACCCAGCTCCGAAACCCGGACAATTCTTGCACGGCAGGAACCACATCCAGGGAGCCACGAGATCCTCCTGCGGCGCAGAAAAGGAATAGAAAAGCCACTCACCTTTTTCAGCATATGGGATCCTGACGCACTTGCCGTCCTCTCCATGGAACTGCCAGCCGTGGAAGGGGCACTCAATGCAGCTGCCCACCACATGGCCACCCACGGCAAGGTTGGCTCCCAGGTGCGGACAGTAGGCCTCGACCACGTAGACTTTTCCATCTGAGCCTCGGAACACGGCAAATTGCTCCCCTGCAGTGTGAAGAGAAGGGCAGAATTAGGCCAGCAGAAGACGACCCACAGATGGACTCTCTCCTGAAGTGGCATCTGTAGGTCAGGGGTGAGGGTGACGGCCCTTTACTACATGTCAAAAGTTATGATGATGATGATGATTATTATTAACCGTCTCTCCCTCTGGATCAAGGCGGGGAACAATATCAATACAAACAATATAAAATACATAAAACTGATTAAAAGCATACAAAACTAATATATCATTAAAATATCAATAAAACTCTTAAAATTCATCTGGGTAGGCCTGCCAGAAGAGATCAGTCTTTATAGCTCTCTTAAATTCTAGAAGACTGGTAAGTTGGCGGATCTCTCCCGGCAGGCCATTCCACAGTCTGGGAGCGGCAGAAGAGAAGGTCCTCTGGGTAACGGATGTCAGCCTAGTTTTGGTTGACTGTAGTAAGTTCTTCCCAGAGGACCTAAGCATGCAGGGCGGATTGTGCAGGAGAACGCAATCCCGCAGGTAACCTGGACCCAAACCATGTAGGGCTTTAAAGGTAATGACCAACACTTTATACTTCGCCCAGAAACTAATTGGCAGCCAGTGGAGCGATTTTAATGTTGATGTAATATGGTCACCCCTAGGTGTACTAGTGACCAATCTGGCTGCCATATTTTGAACTAGTTGAAGTTTCTGGACTAGGCACAGAGGTAGCCCTATGTACAGCGCATTGCAGAAGTCAAGCCTCGAAGTTACCAGAACGTGCACTACTGTCTTTAGGTCTTCCAACTCTAGGAAGGGGCGCAGCTGGCGTATCAGCCAAAGCTGATAGTAGGCACTCATGGCTGTCGCGTCTATCTGAGCTGTCATTTGGAGTGACAGATCCAGGAGCACCCCCAAGCTGCAAACACAGTCTTTCAGGGGGAGTGTAACCCCATCCAGAACTGGTTGACACACCTCCAAACCCAGGTTGGGGCCTTTGACAGTAAGCACCTCCGTCTTGTCTGGATTCAGATTCAGTTTGTTTTTTCTCATCCAGCCCATTACCGCCTCCAGGCATTCATTCAGAGGATACACGCTATCCTTAGCTGATGCTGTTGTCAAAGGCATAGAGAAATATATTTGGGTGTCATCAGCGTACTGATAGCACCCCGCCCCATGCCTCCAGATGATCTCTCCCAGCGGTGCCCCCGATTCTCAATCCCCTCAGGCATTCCAGAAGGATACCATGGCCAATGGTATCGAAAGAAAGTAATGTGGAGGATAGGGGAAAAGCACCTCTCCCCCCACCCACCCAGGGTCTCTCTCTCTCTCTCTCTCTCTCTCTCTCTTTCTCACACGCACACACACCATTTACTGAATTCACAACCAGCAGAGGTGAGGATGGCCAACAGCTTGAATGGTTTTCAAAAGCAGACAAAGTCATGGCGACGATAGAGAAGCAGTTAGCCCTGAGAGCTGAAATTGGCCCTCACAGTTCCAAGGGGTCTACTTCTGAGTAGCAGCTGCGGCAGACAAAACGGGAAGGGAGGGCGGCTCCCTTTAGGAAGCTCATCAGCTGCTGGGCATGAAGGCAATTGTGGGGAAACTGGAGGGGCAGTGGGTCCCACAGGGCAGTTGGGTAATGTCAAAATCGGCTTCCCAGCGGATGCATTGTCCAACCCGGTCTTGCCTGGTGTGGCTGGCAGCAGCACGATGGGGGACCGGGGGGGGGGGGGGTCAAGCCTTCTTTTGGCTGGAGGCAGCAGGGACTGAGGCAGATCTTTGGAGAAGGAGCAGCAACACCCTTCCAGGGCAGCAGCAGCCACTAGGTGGCGCCCCAGCCACAATGGTGGCAAAGAGACGGCACCTGGCACTGACCCAGAGCCAGGCAAACCTTTGGGCTCCAGGCCCACTTGGACATATGGGACACTGTCCTGGGCACAATCATATAATGGCTGGAGGGACAAGTCAGCCATCCAGAGGCATCCCTGGGAAATTAAGATGGCAGCACACCTCGCTTGGAAGCCACGCCAGCTGCCGGAGAGAAAATAGAAGAATGTTTTGAAATAAAGATGGGAGGAGAGCAGTGTCTCAGTGGGCACCAAGGAAGGTGAAGGGGGGGGGGGCACTGGTGCCTACAGGCACCACATTGCCTGCCTCTGCACCAGAATGGGCCCAGGGCACCAGAGAACGCTTTATGAATCCAGCCCAAGGAAGTCTTATGGACGCCTTCAGCAGCATAGCTCCTCCCTGCTTAGGAAAGAGCATTTTAATGTGCCGGAGTTTTTACGATTGCCGAGGTTTCCCCGAGTTGTGTGGTGTTGACACCACTCCCTGTGTGTATGTGTTTATTCCCTGATAGCTCCTTTTATTTTGCTATCGTTTAACTGTTTTGTTTTTAATGATTCTGAGCGCTGCCGTGGGCATCAAATTGGCTTCTTAGATGGCAAGATATAGCCAAGGCCAGGCAGGCCCACCCACCCGCCACACACAAGCATAAAAGAGGTGAAGGCCAGCACAGTGCCACAGCACGTGGAAGTCTGCCTGGCATAGGCTGACCAGATAAAATCCAGGTCAGGGCTCATGTAACTTTAACAGTTGTAGAGAAAAAAGAATTTCAGCCAGGGTCATTTGTATGCAATTAGTTCCTGGTGATATTCCCTCTTCATCACAACAGTTAAAGGTGCAAGCACTATACTAGAGTGACCATATACAAAAGAAGGCAGGGCCCCTGCAACTTTGTGATGAAGAGGGAATTTCACCAGGAACTAATTGCATACAAATGACACTGGCTGAAATTCCCTTTTCTCTACAACTGTTATCTGGTCACCCTAGCCTGGCACCTCTCCTCCCTAGAAGGGCACGGGGGACTAAGTGGGGTTTGAGTTAGAAGGGCACTCTGAACACGATGGGGGAAATTCCGTTGGGATTTCCATGGCCGATGGAGCAGGGGCATTTCAACGGAACAACTGAGAAACAAGTTCGCCCCCACCCCCCACCCCACCCTCCACTATGCTGAACCAACATTTACAGGTTACACCGAGATCCTGCCTTCCCTACAAGCCGCTCTGGGTGGCAGAGTCCTCACCCTACCCCACCTGCACTTTCACCTAACAACTCCCTCCTGATGAGGTAGGTTAACCCCCCCCACACACACACACACAGGGAGGGAGGGACTGGCCCAAGGAGTTAACATGTGAAAAATTTCGTTAGTACAGGAGTCCACCAATTTCAATTGTCCAGAAACATCTCTGGTGGGAGCATATCTTCCCCAGGGGCTTTCTGTCTGCGTAGTCAGGATATTAAGCTCTTTATTTCAGAGGTAATTATTGGGGGCCATATAGGTGTCTCCTTAATAACAGGAAAGTGAATAGGTACAAGAGTTCTTATTATCAGGCCTGAGTCGAAATCAAAGTTAAATACATGTTTAAATTGAGTCTCCCAAGTTTTTGACAGAATGTGAGCATCTAGGCCATATTTCGCTTCCTTTAGCTTATGAGACACTAAGTCCTCAAACTTCTTGGAGTCTTTATAGGCTGCAGCACCTTCCATTTCTGCCCACATTTGTGCATAAAAGAAGGCTTATTTGCTTTTCAGCACTTCTCAGTCCATACCTTCATTGCAAAAGTGGTGACATTGGAGCTAATCTGCCTACATAATGAGTGAAGATCTCATCTTGCCAATCTACATTCTGTATCAAACCATCTTGAAGATTGGCGGCTTGGCTTATAGGGCAAGTTATTTGAACAGCGAATACTTGCAAGTTGCACAATATCATAATAGATGGGTAGTGGATCATAAGTCTCTTTCCCCAGTAACCTAATTCTAAGGCTTATCATCAGTTTGCCAAGGACAGCCTCCTCTGCTTTTGCCTGGATAACAAGACACCATCTCAAACTCCTTTTCCCTTTATGCACATAAGGTGCCTCACATCCAAGACCTGTCAAAGTGACTTGAAAATCAGCCAACTCCAAACACAGCGGCTGATGGTAACTTGCCAGTTGGACTCCCACTGTAAAATTCTTTACTTAAGGGGCACATTCAAAATGGCATAAAACATAAATCTATGACACTCTCACCCTTAATGGAGGAGAACGTGAAATTCCCTGCTGAATTATCCTGCCCGGTGCCATTACAAAAAAGCAATCTAAATTTGTAAGCTAACTTGAACATACAGATACCTGCTGCATTAATTGTTTTATCCATGGATTTCCCAAATGGGAGATAGGCAGTATCTTCTAAGTTCAGGCCAAGCCTTGCACTGGCAATTAAGTACTTATCACCTATTCTGGCATTGAAATCTCCCATGACAATCATTAAAGATGTAGGGAATTGCTGGTTAATTGTTTCCAGGTAGAACTCTAAAGTGTCCATATATCTGATTTATAATCTCTAGAGACTTTGAGTGGGATATACACATTTATGCAAATTAATTCAAAACCCCTTTGGCTTTTCAGATGAGTTGGATTCAATATTCTGAATATTTAAACTAGAAGTCACACCCAGGACAAGACCACCTCTACTTCTTCCTTTCTTTTGGTCCTTCTTTGCTGGAACTGAAAATGTGCTAAATCCGGGTATTCAATTTTTGGCGCTCAGGTCCCTTGTAAACCAAAGAGCTGAAATTTTGGCAGAAACTCTAGAAAGCCCACATCCCGCATCTTGTTATCCCACCCTGAAATATTCCATGATAGTAATTTTAATGGTGTTCCTTGGGGTTCTGGGGGAGCCATCCATACAAATTGGGAGGGCAGGGATTTTACGTACATGTTCTCCAAGAGTTCTCCCTGTCAATTCTTTAAAGGAGGGTATTTTACTGAATCACTTGAGTGTCATTTAGGTGTTTTGTGGGCCAAGGCTGACGTCATAATACCAGGTACACTTTCCTGAGACAAAAGTAGCTCACCCTTGAAAATGGCAGGATTCAATATTGGTTTAAAGAGGTTTGAGCCCTCTTCCCGCTGGCTGTCTTTAGTCTGAGATTTGCCCTTCCTCATCCCTACTAGTTCACCAACTGATGAGGCAGTTTCAAAGCGGAAAGGCTGTCCATCCAGGTGTCTTCTAACTATGTTGATTTCTGGATAAAGTGAACCTTCTTTGGGAAATACCTCTGCTGTTATGGTACCTTCCCTCTTTTGAGAGATTGACTTGCCATCTACCATTAATTCCTCACAGGCCTTTTGCAGCTTCTCATTCCCTTGGGATAGCACTTCTTGCCTTTGCCATTCCCAAGTCAGCCCCCTCTTGGTTTATTGACTTCAGAAGTGTCCATTCCCTCCCCCCACCCCTGGCCGCCTTGCCCCAATGGCAGCACTGGCTCCTCAGCACTCCAGGCAGAGAAGGGTCTTTCCCAGCTCCCCCGGACATGCCAAGGACTGAGTCTCGAAACCGGTGCATGCAAAGCAGCCGATCCTTTCCGCCTTTCACAGTTTCGCTCTCCCTGCCTCCCCACCTGGCAGCTCAGATCTCATGGGGATGGATCTGAGAATTTTGGCATTAAAATATGGGGCTAAGAGAAGCCTTTAGTTAATCGGCTTGTATTTATAGGCCCCTTTAAAAAAAAAAAAAAAGACACCACAGAAAATTCAAACAAAACAATTAACAACATTGCAATTCAGTTTAAAAATCCAACACAGAGAGCTGCATAAGGTCAAACAACACTTCAAAGGCACCTCTATGGATTATCATAAGAATTGGCTTTCAATCGGGAGAAAGTTCGACATGTGATCTAAGGACATGAGATCTAAGAGTATTTTCCCAGACAAAGCTGTCACCCTGGCTAGTGACAGTGAAGAACCAGGGAGAAATTAGATGTTGCTACTGATGGAATTAGTTCAAGAAAGTCGAAAGGTACAGCTTTCCTGGGTTTTAACAGAATGGACGGTTTGGTCAACAGCTGCTCCTTGCTCAAGAATAGCTCTCCATCATTCCAATCTGATGGTTCTTTTGAAAACAGGAGCTTGCCAGAACTTTGATGTTTTAAATATGTCACCGGAAAGCCAGGGGGCTCTTTTGTGAATTCTCCAAGATGAAGCAAGCCTGCAAGCTTAAGCAGCAGCATCTCTGCCTATCATGGGAGCCCATGTCTGTTCAGGAGGACAACCTGAGACCCACCAAAACCTATGCCACCTTCTGGACTTCCCACATCACTCACAGGTACTATTTCCACCAAATCACACACACCACACACACACTACTAGTTCTTGGTTTCAATTTCAGAATAGAAAACACCTCACAAGCAACATGATAGGGTGGGTGCTACAGAAATAGCTCATCTTTGGGAGACTAATAAAGTCGAGGATGGTGGCCCCCAAGATGCTCCAGCTCCACAGCCAAGATCAAACCTTTCTTTGGGCTCTGCAGTCTGGCCATCCACAGGGCACATAAGGGAGCAGTGGCACGCACGCACGTATGCACCCACACGCACCCACGCACAGAAAGGCTTTAAAATGGGCGGCAAGGCTTGCTGGACTCTTGGTTAGCACAGGCAGAATGCTTTATGCAAATAAACCAAACACACATTCATAGGAATCCTGTAAAATAAAGAGGCTGCAAACAGCTGGGCTGCCACTTTCTGCAGTTTCCAAACATTCTTCAAGATCAGCCCCTTATACAGGAGCTACAAGGTCATCAATCTGGGGCTTCTAGTAGCGGGGTGGGGTGGGAGGCAGCTGGCTACGGAATTGCTTTGGCGGCAACCTTTGGCTATGAAACTGCCACTGCATGGGAGAAAGCCGGAGCTCTAATCAGATCAGCCACTCCTGAACTCTGAACAGAGGATGCCTTTGTCACCCAGGCTTGGTCCAAATGATCTCATCATTCGGCAAACACAAAAGGGTTTCCAGAAAGGCACCACCACCTCGCCTACCACGCAGCCGCCCTCAAAGCTTCCAGGCCCCACCTTTGGAGTGACCTGTCCAGGGTGAGGTGGGAGAAACAGGACTGATTCCATCTGTATGGCTAAGACAACGGAGCAGACCCCCTCCAGTGCAACCGTGAGCACAGCCAGCCCCGCCCAACCCTATCTGGCCGGTTGGGGAGCTGAAAACGCCATTGAGCCAATGGCCACCCCCACGTGTGGGGGGCAAGAACTGCCTCAAGTTAATAGGGCCATGTGTGAGGAGCTCCTCTTCTGTCTCTCCTCTGCACTGAGCAGCTGGGACCACCCAAGAACAGAGATGAAGTTGCCTTCCCCAACCAGCTGCCCCCTCAATTCAGCCCTGGGGGCTCTAAGCTAGTGCTGCCTACTCTGATTGACAGAAGCAGCAGCAGCTCCCAAGGTTTTTGGGCAGAGGCCGGCAGGGTGGGCTGGGGTTCCTGCCCAAAAATGCTGGGGATGGTGGCTGGGATCTCCGAAATGCCAGCCTTGTAAATAAGCCCCATAAAGTCAGTAGCCTGCAAAAGCAATGGTAAGCCATCCGGGAACTGGCAGGGGAGGGGCGAGAGCGGCTTTCCTCCCACAGCAGGCACGGGACAAGACAGAGGGACCCCCCCTCCTCTCTCAGCGTTCCCTTCAATCCCCTCCAACTGCCAGGCTGATGTGCATGCCAAGGCCGCCCTCTCTGCAATGGCTGCCATGCTCAGCCCCTGAGCTGCAGCCCTGGAACCCTCGCTCGCTCAGCCCTGTCCCAGCACACATGCAGCCCAGGGCCAGGAAGGACCCCCCACTCCCCTTGCCCCAAACTTCCTCCATGGTGTGGTTCCTCTTCACAAGCATTGGAAGCAGCCAGCCTCCTTCTTGACAGCTGAACACAAAGCGGCGTGATGGCAGCCAGAGGCTGCGGCCTCCTCTGCCAGACAGGAGGGCATGCTTCCTCTTGCCTGTGGCTCGCTGGGTGAGGGGAGATGCCAGAGCATGAGAAGCCTGGGCATGGCTTTCCTTTTCTTCCACAAGAGAAGGTTGCCACTGTACACCCCTGGAGCTCTGGGGAAGGGTGCCAAGTATGTTCTGGGCACCTGGAATACTGGAAAAGTACTTGGAGAGAAAGTTACAGGCACGTTTCATCAGCCACTGCAGAGAAGCAGATCATGGAGATGTTTGGGACAGCAACCCCTGCTTTGGATTCGAACTCGGCCTCAGCAGGAGAAAATAACTTAACAATTGAAAGGTTTGACCATTGGGGTTGGAGAAGCAGGCAAGTTACATCTATCTAGGGCTGGGGAGGACGATTAAGGGGCAGGGGCAAGAAGGGTTGAGCTGGGGTCTGAGAGTACCCTGTAAGTGTCCTGGGAAGGCACTGAAAGGGGTAGAGAGTGATAAGGCCACTGTGTTCATATGCCTAGAGTGCTTATGGCAGTAGATATACCCAAATAGAGAGGTGATCGCCTTATAGATTTCAAGAAAGAAGCTTTAATGGGAAAACCTGTTTTAATTGCAACATCGTAATCAAGGCTTCTCAGTGGTGGCATTGCGGTTCTGCAACACTGTCCCAGTGGAGAACTGGTTGGCATCCAGTAATTGCCTTTTAACTACTAGTTTGGTAAATATTTGGAAAGTTGTGAGCAAAGAATATCTTGATTTCAGCAAAGCATTTGACAAGGTTTCCCACGGTATCCTTGTGGACAAAATAATTACATGTGGATTAGACAGTACTACATTTAGGTGTATCCACACTAATTGAGCATCTGTACTCCACAAGCACTCATTAAAGTTCTTGGAGGTGAGTTAATTAACATCCTCCGGGAGAAAGGATTTTTGAGTAGAGTGCCACAGGGCTCTGTGATGTTCAAGATAAATATGAACCAACAGTGTGATGCAGCTGCTAAAAAAGCTAACACAATCTCAGGCGGCATTAATAGAAGTGTAGGCCCCAGGCCATGTGGCATAACAGTTCTGCTCTATTCTGTGTTTGTCAGGCCATATTTGGAGCACTGTGCCCAGTTCTGGGCACCATATTTTAAGAAGGACAACCTAGAGCGCATCCAGAGAAGAGCGATCAGGATAGTGAGAGGTCTGGGAAACCAAGTCCTATGAGAAATGGTTGAAAGAGCTGAGAAAATTTAGCCTGGGCAAGAGAAGGTTAAGGAGAAACATGGCAGCACTTTTCAAATATCCGAAAGGCTGCCATGCAGGAGACAGAGCAGACATGTCCTCTATTACTCCAAAAGCCAGGGCTAGAACCAACCAATGGGGGGAAGCTGCAGGGACGCAGATTCTGCTAAGCACTTTACAAAAGTGTAAAGTGATACACATTGGGGCAAAAAATTCCAACTTCACGTATAACCTGATGGGATCTGATCTAGCAGTGACTGACCAAGAAAGAGATCTTGGGCTTATGATGCACAGCTTAATGAAAATGTTGACACACTGTGCGGCTGCTGTAAAAAAGGCAACCTCCGTGTTATGCATAATTAGAAAAGGAATTGAGACTAAAGATGCCAATATCACATTGCCTTTATAGAAATCTATGATGCCACCACATTTAGCATACTGTGTACAGTTCTGGTCACCATACTAACATGATCAAGGGGCTGGAGCATCTCCCCTATGAGGGAAGGCTACAACAGCTGCAACTGTTTAGCTTGGAAAAATGGAGGATCAGGGATTATATGATAGAGGAGTACAAAATTATTCAGGGTGTGGAGAATGTGTCTAGGGAGAATTTTTTCTCCCTCTTTCAAAATACTAGAACCCAATGGGATCATCCCCATGAAGCTCACTGGTGGGAGATTCAGGACAGATAAAAGGAAGGACTTCTTCACACAGCGCATAGTTTTGCTACCACAAGATGTAGTGATGGCCAGCAATTTGGATGGCTTTAAAAGAGAATTAGAAACATTCCTGGAGGAGAAGGCTACCAATGGCTACTAGTTCTGATGGCTATATGCTACCTCCAGTATCAGAGGCAGTGAGCCTATGTACATCAGTAGCTGGGGAACATAAGCAAGGAACATGCACGTATGTCCTGCTTCCTGGTCCCTGATCGACAGCTGGTTGGCCACAGTGTGAAGAGAATGCTGGATTAGATGGGCCTTTGGTTTGATGATCCAACATGGCTCTTTTTATGTTCTTAAGGTGGAAGAGGCTCACAGAACAGTCACTTGCCCTAGGCAACCTTTACACTCACAATTGTACACATATGACCCTCTGTGTATAGAAAACAGGCGCATGAGATAGATCCTCTCTCCCCAGCATGCTAGCTGTCATGTGCAGGCTGTGAAAAGTGGTAGAGCCTGAACATAGATGCCATGCCCTCCCCCACCCCTGCAATCGGTACAGTCCTGTAAGGTCTAATCCACGAGTGGCAAACACACACAATTACGACACACCCTCACACTAACCACCACCATCGCAGACTTGTTCATAATGAACACTCATGGCTGCCCAACCAGAAGATTGAAGGAAGCTGATTCTTCCTCCCCTTTGGGGTTATGAAGGACTAGAAAAGGTTCTGTGTGGGCAGATGGGTAGGAAGAACATGGGGCCAGGCCTCCTTCCTCCCATTGCCGGAGTTGTGGATTACTTCCCTACTGGCACCAGCAAAGCGAGAGAATGGCCAACTGAGGAGATGCAGGCCCCATGGGCAGGGCTAGATGAGGTGAAGTCTGGCCATTATTAGCTTTGCAAAGCCTCCATCCTCGTTAGCCAGCAAAACTAGGATTTACTGCTCAAACCAGCAAGATACAAGCAGCCGGGCAACACAAGATGGGATATGAAAGCTGCTTGAAAGAGTGACTTAAGTGCCAGATTTAAACAAAAGACATGCTGTTGCAAAATCAAAGTGAGGAAGTGTTGTCTGATAGTACACGGACGTGATGGCCGCGTAACAGTTGCTGAAAGGCATGGAGCGCCCTCTTCACTGCTAGCAATTCCAGCATGTTTATGTGCAGGCGTTTCTCCAAATGTGACCACCTTCCCTGAATACTTAGGTCATCGAGGTGTGCTCCCCAGCCCTTCAAGGATGCGTCTGAGGTTACGATGCGGGACGGCCCCGGGCTTTGAAAGGGCATCCCGTGCGACAGGTTGTGTGGAGTGGCCCACCATCTGAGAGAAGGATGGACGCTGTCTGGTACGGTAAGTATTATCCTGCGAGGGTCCTGGTCTGGGGAGAAGTGTTTGAGAAGTTGTTGCAGGGGGCGCATATAAAGGCGGGCCCATCGCACCACGAATACTGCCGCGGCCATAAGGCCTAAGAGACGTAGGATCATAAAGGCCAACGTATGGTGGACAACGTACAGATGCTCGGCCAGGTTGTGTAACGTGCTCCTCCTGTCCAGAGGTAGAAACGCGCGGCCCCTTACTGAGTCGAGAAGTACGCCTATAAACTGGATGGTCTGCGTGGGTTGAAAAAATTATTTTTCTATGTTTATTTCTAGACCGAGGTTCGAGAGCAGAGACGTGACCGTGCGGACGTCCTGGACAGCCTGTCGCTGGGATGAAAAAATGATTAACCAATCGTCCAGGTAAGGGTACAATTCGATGTTTTTGGAGCGTAGGTGCGCGCAAACCGCTGACATGCATTTGGTGAAGACCCTTGGTGCGGTCTTGAGCCCAAACGGGAGTACTGAAAATTGATAGATTTGTTGGTTGACCATAAAGCGGAGGTATTTGCGATGCGAGGGGTGGATGGCTATATGAAAATAAGCGTCTTTGAGATCGATCAGGGTGAACCATCTGTTCTTTCTGAGCATGGATAGGATAAGTGCTAGAGTCACCATGCGGAACTTTTTTGGTTTGATGAATTTGTTTAGATGTCGGAGATCCATAATAGGGAGAAGGCCCCCGTCCTTCTTTGGTACCGTGAAGTAGTGGGAATAAAATCCCGCCTTTATCCGAGAGAATAGAATGGTTGTGATAGCGCCTTTTTCCAGGAGGGTCGTTGTTTCCTGGAACAGCGTGTCTGATGACGGTGTGATCTTCACGGTGCCAAGAGGACGGGGGACTTGAAACTCTATATGATAACCATGGGCAATGATGTTGAGAACCCAGCGGTCTGTGGTGATATCCTCCCAGTTTTGAAGAAAGGGTTGCAGCCGGTTGGAACAAGGCCTTGGTGTCAGTAATGGGTAGAGCAAGTCAAAGACGACATTTCGAACCTGGGTCCTTTCTGGCGCAAGATTTGTTGAAACGTGTCGACGGTTTTCTCGGCTGGTACGCAGATGATGACTGTGTAGCTTGATAACGTTGATTACGGTCCTGCTGCTGCCTAGGTTGATAGGAAGCCGGTCAGTACCATTTATGAGCATGATATGTTGGTTGCTGTTGGGTAGAAAAGCCCATTTTACGTGCCGTCATTTTAGCCTTATGGATATTATCCATTGCAGTATCAGTTGTGGAATTAAAGAGGCCTTCCCCATCGAAGGGGAGGTCCTCAATTCTTGACTTGGTCTCCTGTTGCAAAGAGGAGGATCTTAGCCAAGCATGTCTGCGCAAAGCTATTGCGCCGACCGTTGCCTTGGCCGCACAGTCAGTTTGGTGGCGCGAAGTTGTCAACTCCTGCTTGGATAGTCTGGTAGCTTCCGCTTGAAACACCCAAGCTAGGTCTCGCTGGTCATCGGGGAGGTAATCCATTAAGGATGAATTTTTTTCCCAAAGAAAAAGCTGGTACCGGGCCATCATGGCCTGGTAATTGGCAACTTTAATGCCAGCGCAGTGGAAGCATATATACGGCATCCAAATGCGTCCAGTTTACGACCCTCCTTGTCTGTAGGAGCAGAGTGGCTACGGGTGGACTTGCCCTGAGACGCCTCTACCACGATTGAATTCGGTTTCGGGTGAAGGAATAAAAAGGGAGCGTCCGCTTCCTTTACCTTGTATAAGGCATCAAGCCTTTTAGAGGTAGGACCCATCGTGGCCGGATTTGGCCAGGACTGCTTGACAGTTTTCAAGAGTGTTGGTACCATAGGTAACGTCAGTTGTGGTGATGGCTCGGTGTACATCACATCGAAAATCCTGTCGTCAACTGGCTCCTGGGGCTGTTGATGCTCGATCCCGAGCGATTGTGCCATTCTCACCATCTGATCAGAGAAACTCCCAAGTTCCATCGAGGGAGATGCCCGGTCAAGAGTGCCGACACCGTCCGATGGGGATGGTACCGATGGAGCCGGCGACGGTACCAAAGACGTATCCGAGGCATAGTCCTCAATCGAAGATGCTGGGTCTTCGTGTTGCTGCGATAACGCACCACACGATAATAATAATTGTGGGCTCCTTGCAGACAGAGACCTGTCTATGTGGCCAGTGTATTCAGGTACTGTGTATTGATGGCATTCAGCAGGGGGGTGGACTCTATGGCCTTATAGGCCCCTTCCAACTCTACTATTCTATGAAAGAGACAGGGAAGAAGAGGTAAGCAGGACAAACAATTTCAGAAAACAGTTCCTATCCACAGAAAGACTAGTTCTGATTATGGGATGGAGGGTGGAGAATTCCTGGCATGGCAGTGTTTCACATACATGATCACGAGTTTTTACAAAGTTTTTACAGCATCCTCCACATCCTGCAGAGGAGATGCAGGGAGCCAAAATACAGCCAGAAGTTCCCCTGTTCCCATCCCCTCCACCACCACAAACTCAAGCAGTGCCTTTGACAAGCCTGCCCCAGGGCAGTCAGCTTTCAGCCCTTGTCTCCCAGCTGCAGCTGGGGCAGTAATTCTGGGGCTCTTGGGCATGCTCCATGCTACATTACCCCTGTACAGGATATGGAAAACACAAGAGAGCAGACATCATTCATCGTCACCTTAAATTAAAGGTCAACTATTTCTGCATATGCAGCCGAAAAAACAGGGACATTTGAGAGCCCTAGGTTCCTTCCAAATGAGAGCTGGTGTAGCATAAACTGATGTTCCTGGCCAAGGTGAGATTGAACCATAAACTCACTAGGGCTGCAATCTTGTGCACACATAGCTGGGAACAAGCCAGACTTCACATCAGGCCAAGGTCACGCTATAAGTGGCCCACCACTAGCTCTAGTATCAGGACCAAACCACAGGCCTACCTTACTGGACTGTTCTTAAGTGTTACCAGGATAAGGTGCGTGATCATTAAATGCAGATATGTCCGTACATATACAAACATTTCCTTTCAGTTGTACAGTGCTTTGTGAGGGTGCGTCCCTAAAAAGAAACTTTAATTTAAGGTTTTTAATTAATAAAATAATTTAAGGTTTTTCATTAATAATAATAAAAACAGGACACTTTTCGCAATGGAGCAGTGCTCCTAAGCAGGCCAGAAACTCTACCTGCACCAATATGAGATCTGTGATCAATTAAGCATGTGTCACTTTAGAAGAGGCATTCTACACACACACCATATGTGTGTGTGTGGGGGGAGGAAAGTGACGCCTGCCATGGGGGGTCCTCTGCAGACCTAGGTAGTCATCCATATTACAGAGGTTTAATCAAAGAGACTGAAGCCATCCGATTAATCAGCTGAGATGTTGTTAAGAGGGCTGCTGAGCAGAGATGGAGGCAGGGAGAGACATTGGCAAACCAGAGGTTGCCTCTCATCCTCCTGAGCTGAAGTCCTGACTAGCGCAGCTGCTGCCACCCCCAAAGCAGCCCAAAGCAGCTCATTTGCACTGCTCCAGGGCTTTCCTACTCAGACCCCTTCCAGGACTTCACTTTTACTCCTTGACACATCAACGTCTTGCATTCCCAAAGAGGTCGGCCATTTCCTGCAAGGTGCAGTTTTCTGGTCCTTTTCCCCCCTGCCCACAGCTGGCCCAGATATGCAGGTTGCTTACCTGTAACTGTAGTTCTTCGAGTGGTCATCTGTGCATTCACACATATGGGCTCGCGCCGGCGCCAAACCCATTTCGGGAAACTTCTATAGCTTAGATTTTAGGCAGGAACCCCTCCCCCCACCGTCCTAATGCGCATGCTCTGAGTTCCTGCTCACCTCAGTTCCCTGAGACCGCATGTCCTCGCGACCGAGATGACGATCTTAATCCATTCCAACATCCATTAAATTATGAGCATGGCGAAAGAAAATAACTTGACAAACAAAAGCGATGCCAAGAGGGGACGGTGGGTGGGTTGTGTGAATGCACAGATGACCACTCGAAGAACTACAGTTACAGGTAAGCAACCTGCATTTCTTCTTCGTGGTCTCTGTGCATCACACATATGGGCGAATAACAAGCAAACTTACCGGAGGAGGGTAGGCTCGCTGACCCATTCATTGAAGTACTGAGGAAAGCACAGCTCTTCCAAAGGTGCAATCCTGTCTGGCTCTCACATCCAACTTGTAATGTTTAACAAAGGTGGAAACATTAGACCAGGTAGCAGCTCTACACAGGTCAGGCACGGATACACCGTAAGTCAGAGCAGTGGATGTGGCTTGGCCTCTTGTAGAGTGTGCTTTAACCAAAGGTGGTGGCTCCTTACCAGCCAATTGGTAGGCTAACAAGATTGTCTGAACAATCCAACTGGATAGGCATTGAGATGACACCGGTAGCCCTTTGTTCTTTCCCCCATAACAGACAAAGAGCTGACAGGATTTACGAAACATCTCCGATCTGGACTTATAGAATGCTAAAGCCCGTCTTACATCCAAAGAGTGCAGCTTAGCACATAATGGGTCTGAGGATGCAGGAAAAATGGTGGGCAACACAATATCTTGGTTAATGTGGAAACTGGAGACAACCTTGGGAACAAACAAGGGGCCAGGTCGTAAGACCACTTTATCCCGAAAAAACAGGGTGTAAGGAGGGTCTATGACTAAAGCACTCAGTTCTGAAGCACGTCTAGCTGACGTGATAGCCACCAAAAATATGGTCTTAAAAGGTGTACATCAATAGTGGCTAAAGGTTCAAAAGGTTTAGAAGTCAGTGCACTTAAAACCACTGACAAACTCCATGGAGGGATCAGTAGACGACGTGGAGGAAAGATGTTATGTAGTCCTTTTAGGAAACTCTTGGACACTGGGTGCGAAAAAACCAGAATATCCATCCAACAAATCATGGTTTACAGAGATGGCCGCTAAATAGACTCTGATAGACGAGGCCTTTAAGCCCAAAGCGTGAAGGGAGTAAAGAAAATTGACTATTCCAGCTATTGATCCTTACCGAGGGTCAAAACCTTTGTCCTGTGCAAAGCGCTGGAATTTTCCCCACTTTCTATTATAAGATAATCTGGTAGAAGGCTTCTGAGCCGCTTCCAGGATGGACTGGACCTCTTGCGGGAGGATTAAGTTCTGCCATCTGGCCAGATTCTCCATGCTGTGAGCTTCAGCGTTTCGGGGTCTGGGTGAAAAACCCTGTTGTTGCCCTTGACCAAGAGATCCAGTAGGACAAGGAGGCGCCATGTCTGTCCCTTTGTGAGTTTGAGAAGAGGGACAAACCATGCTTGCCTGGGCCACCATGGGGCTATCAGAATGGCATTCGAACGGCTCCTGTATAACCTGGTCACCACCTGTGTCATCAGCGGAAACGGGGGGAATATGTACATTAGACCCGGGCTCCACGACACCATGAACGCATCCCCTAGGGAGGAGTGTCCTATGCCTGCTCTGGAGCAATAGGTTTGGCAGACCGCATTGCTCTGCGTTGCGAACAGGTCTACATCTGGGGTACCCCATGTGGCAAAGAGGCGCCTCAAGAGGTGACAATCGCCACTCGTGGGTGTTGAGGAAATTCCAACTGAGATCGTCTGCCTGAATGTTATCTGTTCCCGCAATATGCAGAGCAGAAAGCCGGATTTTTCTGGGGACAGCCCAGAGGAGGATGTTCATGGTAAGCTGAAGTAGGGAAGCAGAGCGTGTCCCTCCTTCCTTGTTCAGGTACCAAGCAACCGTGGTGTTGTCAGACAGAATCTGGACATGATGTCCTTCCAGGTGAATTTGGAAAGTGTGTAACGCTCTTTTCACTGCCAGAAGCTCCAGCATGTTTATATGTAGGTGTCTCTCCGAATGTGACTACTTTCCTTGAATAGTTAGGTCATCGCAGTGAGCTCCCCACCCCCATAGAGATGCATCTGTGGTGAGTCTCCTGTACGGACCCGGATCCACAAAGGGCATTCCCAAGGACAGGTTATGTAGATCCGTCCACCATGTGAGAGAATCGTGTATCGATGGAGGAATAGTTAGACTGACCTTGTGAGGGTTCATAGTGGGGTCGTAGTTCTGTAGTAACAATTGCTGCAGGGGACGCATGTGCAATCAAGCCCACCTGACCACGAATACAGAAGCAGCCATGAGGCCCAGCAGTCTTAGTATGCTGAGTACCGATGTCTGGTGCAGATTCAGTAATCGGAGAGAGAGCTCACATAAGGCAAGAGCTCTGTCCCATGGCAGGTAAGCCCATCCAACTGTCGAGTCCAGTCGCACGCCGATAAACTGTATCGTCTGAATGGGTTGGAAAACTGACTTTTCTGTATTTATTTGCAGGCCCAGGGAGGAAAGGAGATTCCGTACCGTCACGACGTCTCGTAGGGCTTGGTGGTGTGACGGCGACACTATCAGCCAGTTGTCCAGGTACGGGTAAAGTTCCATGCCGGTTGATCGTAGATGGGCACACACTGCTCCCATACATTTTGTAAACACCCTGGGGGCTGTCTTTAGGCCAAACGGGAGGATGGAGAACTGGTAAACGTGATGTCCCACAACAAACTGGAGGTATTTTCGATGAGAGGGGTGGATCGCAACATGAAAATAGGCATCCTTGAGATCTATTAGAGTGAACCATTTGTTCTTTCTCAGAAGAGGAAGGATAGCAGCCAACGTTATCATACGGAATTTTTTTGTAACTATTAATTTGTTCAGGTGCCTGAGATCCATAAAGGGGTGAAGTCCTCCATCCCTTTTCGGGACCGTAAAATAACGGGAATAGAAACCCTTTTGTGGATTGGTTCGAGAGAGTTTCGAGATGGCTCCTTTTTGAAGAAGCGTGGAAGTCTCCTGAGATAGGATTTTCGATGGTGGCATTACTCTTACGGTACCAGAAGGAGGGAGGACTTGAAATTCTATTTTGTAACCCATGGTGACAATGTCCAGGACCCATTTGTCTGATGTAATTGACACCCAAACATTGCGGAAGTGGTAAAGGATGTTTCCAAACTTTGGGGACCGTGCTAGAAGATGGTCAGAGTCAAAGGGAACGTTTGTGGGTTGTGTCCTGTCTATTACGGGGCTTAATGAAGCGGGTTGAAGGCTTTCTTTGTTGAAAAGTGGTGGCAGTTGAGGCAGGCTGGTAACGTGATGAGCAATCTTGTGGTTGCCTTGGCTGGTATGGGAGAGGACGATACCACTTACGAGGGCGGTACGAGGGTTGTGCTGGCTGGTTGAAACCCATTTTACAGGCAGTCACCTTGGCTTTATGGTTGGTGTCCATTGCCGTGTCGGTGGTAGAGTTAAACAGGCCATCCCCATCAAATGGCCGGTCCTCTATTCTCGATCTGGTCTCCTGCGGGAGGTTAGCTGACCTCAGCCAGGCATGTCGACACAGTGCTACAGCTCCAATCATAGCCTTAGAGGCGCAGTCAGTCTGGTGTCGAGAGGTTTCAAGTTCCTGTTTAGAGAGGCAAACTGCCTCTACGTGAAACATACGGGCAAGTTCTCTCTGGTCATCAGGTAAGTAATTCATCGATGAAGACACTTTCTCCCAGAGAAAGAGTTGGTATCGAGCCATCATAGCTTGGTAATTGGCCACCTTTATCCCGAGCGCCGCTGAAGAGTAGATGCGCCGACCAAATAAGTCCAGTTTACGTCCCTCCTTATCTGTAGGGGCTGAGTGATTCCTAGAGGACTTGCCCTGAGCCGCCTCAACTACAATCGAGTTTGGTTTGGGGTGGACGAATAAGAATTGGGCATCTGCTTCTTTCACCTTGTACAAGGCATCCAGTCGCTTAGAAGTAGGTCCCATAGTGGATGGGTTACTCCAAGATTGCTGGAGAGTCTTCAGCAGCATAGGAACTAAGGGGAGTGTTAGCTGCGCAGATGGTTCCATATACATTACGTCAAAGACTGGATCTGTAATTTTATCTTCAGGCTGGTGATGCTCGATCCCGAGAGACTGAGCCATGCGGAGCATTTGCTCAGTAAAATTCCCCAGCTCCATCGATGGAGAGGCCTGCTCACTCGTTCCCACGCCATCATCGGGGGATGGTACCAATGGAGGAGCAGACGCTACCAACGAGGTGTCCGAAGCGTAATCCTCCACCAATTGCGGGGAAGACGGTACCTCGGGGTGTTGATCCGGTATCGAAGGAAGTTGCGATGGAGCGGAGACTGTGGCTGTCAGTGGTCGGCAAGGAGGGCGCGGAGCAACAGAGTGATCATCAATAAGACGTTTGCCAGTGTAGGGATCGAAGGCGTATGTCATGAGGCAGTCTGAAGAATCTTCCTCTGAGGAGGAAGAAGGGACAGAAACTGCAGCTTCGCCCATTCCCCAGGACTTACCGGAGGAGGAGGAACAGCAGGGAGATTCCTCAGAAGAGCCCCAGGAAAGTCACCCTCTCCCACTCCCTGTCTCTAATGAAGAAGATTCAGGGCCTGAAGGGGTTTGTCCAGTAACTCCCCAGCAGAGGCGGCAGCTCAAACGGGCAGAGCAAGCTAGGCCCACAAGACGCAGCATGAAATTGCGAAAACAGAGCACAGCTGACGCAAGCCTTAAGTAAGATAACAAAGAAATTGCACGCAGCTGTGGACAAGCTCAAGCAAAGTATATAAGGGGGAGGAGGCAGAAGCTAAGATTCGTTGAGAACAACCGACGTATTCGGCTCTTGACATCCTGCGTGATTTCGGATCAGAACCTGTGGACTGTACACCTGGCTGGACTGTTTTGCTTTGGACCCTGGACTTCTGGAAAACCTGGTTTGACCTTCGGCTTCGACAACTGGACTGACGGAACTACTGGCGTGACCCTGGCTATTGGTAACTGGACTTTCGAACTGCAAATAAAAACCCTTTAAACAATTAAGGCCTGGCATTTTTCCCAGACATTCTTAGATAAGGGAGTTGGCAGGCTTCCTAGACCAAGAGTAGTAAATACGACAGCGTATCGGTATCGAGGAGGATCCACTTGTTCACAATGGTACCGAGGAGGCAAGTGCAAATGTGAGGATTGCACCGAACGATCCGAGTAGCAATCCCAGTCCCTGGATTGAGAACGTGAAAGGGAGCGGGACTGACGACATGTTGAACTGCACCTGGAGGTCCGGGAGGTCGTAGATCTAGAACGGCCTGACCGCTGTCTAGTCTGTGGAGCGATCAGTGGCGAGTCGAAAACTTCACTGTCCGATACCGACGCTTGAGTCGGGTCGTCCACGTGCGTCCAGTATCGAAGTGGGGAGATCCTGCTCAACGGCTTCTCCTGACAGAGTCAGTGTGGTCGGCATCGTAGTAGATGTCGACGGCAACAAACGGGGTGGTACCGATGTCAGTCCCGACAGGGACGGTACCGGTGGCCTCATGATCGGGCGAGACTGAGAAGACCCAGGGGAGCTCGAGGGAGACGGCCTGGGCAGTATCGAAGTCGATCCCGACAGGGTCAGTACCGATGGTTTCATGGAGAGGCGAGACTTCGCAGCTTTAGGAGAGCTCGATGGAGACGGTCTGGGCGGTATCGATGTCGATCCCGACAGGGTCGGTACCAGTGAACTCATGGAAGGGCGAGACTTAGAAGATTTTTCCAAGCCCTTAGCCTTCACCTTCTTCTTCTGCCTCACCTCATCCGAAGATTTTGCAGGCGAAGACATGGGGAAAGGCTGAGGGGCATCCACTGCCGCCAGCACTTTTTTCCAGAGGAGGCCTCTTAGTCGATCCGCCCGATTTCTGCGAGCTTGTCTGGAAAAGCTCATGCAGTGGGCGCAGGCCTCGACAACATGGGATTCCCCCAAGCAGAGTAGGCACAAGGAATGTCCGTCGGTAAGTGCAAATTTGGCACGGCACTTGGAACACTTCTTAAATAAGGCTGTCTGTGCCATAAGGCGGAGCAGGCCGGAGCCAGCACATGCTAAGAACTATAACTAATAAAATATATATGTCAATTTTTTTAAAAAAAACAATCCTACAACTAATAAGTAAGAACGATCTAAGCTAAACTATCAACAACTCTATTTTTCAGAGAAGAAATACGAACTATGTTCGGACGAAGTCTCCCATGAGGCGATCAGCGCAGCGGTCGAAGAAGAACTGAGGTGAGCGGGAACCCGGAGCATGCACATTACGACGATGGGGGAGGGGTTCCCGCCTAAAATCTAAGCTATAGAAGTTTCCCGAAACGGGCTCGGCGCCGGCGCGAGCCCATATGTGTGATGCACAGAGACCACGAAGAAGAACAAAGGGACATCTTGGAAAGCTGAAACCCCTCTGCCCCAAAGGATGGAGGTACACTTTGGGGTTAGAGGAATGACCTGCCTGGAGAGAAACTGCCCCCACCCTCCAGGCTTCTGCATGGCTTACTGGTCTGTGTGCCCCTCCCAACTGGAAAGCAAGCAGGAAGAAGATCCAAGATCTAAACGGTCCCCAGCTGGAACACTGTGTCTTTACAGTGTAGACACATGCCTTTTGACAAGCCAAATGGAAACTCATATCGCTTTCTGATGAGAGTCACTCCAATCAACTCCTCCACCTAATGAAGAAACTTACTACAAAAACAAACATGTTCATTTCGGTAACAGTTTTCAAAGGGCCTATTTAATTGTTGGCAAACCTAGGATATTTCTACATGCACACACAAACACACCCCAGCATTAGCAACAATGTTGTCCTTGTTTGATCTTCCAAAGTATCTCCAAGGCCACTGGAGGAAAAGATGTTGAGTTCCTAGTAGCCAAACGCATTTACAGGTTACTGCTACAAAGGGCAAAAGAGGCAGATTAGAACAGATACATCAGACTTCTGGGTGGACGACTCAGCCTAGCCACAGAAAGAAGGCTGGCAGGCAAATACAAGGCAGGGGAGTCAAGATCCACATGAAATTCAGCAAGGCACAGAAATAGAACCCAGAAGAAACTTTAGAAGCTGCAGAAAGAGACATTTTTACTCTGTCCTCAGAATGTCAAGGGGACTGAAGGGGGGAGTGTCTAGTTCTAGGAAGAGATGCTGGGACTCTTGAGCTTTGCTTCTTAATTCTAAACATTTGATGTTAGAGCTCTAAAACTGCAATACAAAAACACTTTGGTGAGGTTGGGGTGGGGCAAAACTCACCACCACCAGCAGTGGTATTATTACTCATTCCTGCAGCTGCCATTCCTCCCCCCAACCCAAACAGCCTTCTGTACCCTGGAGCCCTCCAGATGTGCTGGACTGTAGCTCACATCATCCCCAGGCATCAGGGATAGTTCTGCTGGCTGGGGGGGATAGGAGTTATAATCCAACACACCTGGAGAATTCTGGACTGGGGGAAGCGGCCCTGGGTCTCCACTCCTTCTCCAAGCAACACAGCATTCCTAACATTGTGGCGCAACCTAGGAGTCACAATACGGTGCCCAACCACTTTGAGACTGCTTGAGCGTTTATAGCATAGGCCGGATTACCCCTTGGATGGCAAAGAAGCACAAAAAACAAAGACGCCTGCATATTTTTTTAAAATATGGAAAACCGACATGTCTTTGTGTCAGGTTTCACACACACACACACACACACACACGGTTCAAGCACATCAGAAAGCCAATAAAATACTTTGACAGCAGCCAAGAGATGGAACAGGATTGCTAATGAGTAATATCAGATTTGCCTTTTCACTGACAGGTCTGCAAAGAACTGACCGGCAGAAGAAGAAGAGGCAAAGTGAACAGGGACATTATTAAGAGGCCGGGAATACATAGGATAATAGAACAGCAGAGTTGGAAAGGGCCTATAAGGCCATCGAGTCCAACCCCTGCTCAATGCAGGAATCCACCTCAAAGCATACCTGACAGATGGTTGTCCAGCTGCCTCTTGAATGCCGCGGAACCATGTGGCCATGTTTAGAATACCGGTATGGGCAGTTCTGATCGCCTTTTCTTTTTAAAAAGCGGTATCAGAAAAGGATCCGGGGGCTGGATAATTCTTCCTCTGAAGAAAGGTTAAAGGTTCAGGGAGGGGAGGGGAGAGGAAATACAACTGGGGGTGGAGGAGAGAACTTAAGAAAAATTCTAAGGTTATGAATGGGGGAGGGGGAGACAGAAATCCCCACCAGTACCATGCAAGAACTGGGATGTCACCCAAGACAGTTGATAGGCAGCTGGCCCAGGACTGACAAGAGTGTACATTTTGTGAAGCCGTAATTAAGTCACAGAACTCACTTTCACAAGACACGGCAACAGCTACGAGTGCTGGGGACAGTCTGGGGGAAGCTGTCATGGGCTTCCCAGAGGCACCCAGCTGTCCACAGTTGGAAAAGGGGTGCTGCACTAGTAGAGCCCCCCCTTTGTTGGGTTCTTACTTCCTCCTTGCCAACGGAGCCAGAGATGGAGACTGTCAATGGGATGCAAAACCTGGCAGCTTGGTTCAGAACAACACAATGCTACCTGCAAGGAGGACTCCCAGGTGTGCTAAGCACCTATCAATCAAACCAACACCTCTCTTCTCTGTCGCTTGAGGAGGCCTGCATACCTCCACTTGCAGTACCACATGCTGTTTAACATTTATATGAAACCGTTGGGAGAGATCATCCGGAGGCATGGGGCGTGGTGCTATCAGTATGCTGATGACACCCAAATATATTTCTCTATGCCTTCGACAACATCGTCAGCTAAGGATAGTGTGTCTCCTCTGAATGAATGCTTGGAGGCGGTAATGGGCTGGATGAGGAAAAACAAACTGAAGCTGAATCCAGACAAGACGGAGGTGCTTGCTGTCAAAGGCCACAACCTGGGTTTGGAGGTGTGTCAACCAGTTCTCGATCGGGTTACACTCCCCCTGAAAGACTGTGTTCGCAGCTTGGGGGTGCTCCTGGATCCGTCGCTCCAAATGACAGCCCAGATAGATGCGACGGCCAGGAGTGCCTACTATCAGCTTCGGCTGATACGCCAGCTGCGCCCCTTCCTAGAGTTGGAAGACCTAAAGATGGTAGTGCACGCGCTGGTAACTTCGAGGCTTGACTTCTGCAATGCGCTGTACATAGGGCTACCTTTGTGCCTAGTCCGGAAACTTCAACTAGTTCAAAATATGGCAGCCAGGTTGGTCACCGGTACATCTAGGAGTGACCATATTACACCAGCTTTAAAATCGCTCCACTGGCTGCCAATTAGTTTCCGGGCGAAGTATAAAGTGTTGGTCATTACCTTTAAAGCCCTACATGGTTTGGGTCCAGGTTACCTGCAGGATCGCCTTCTCCCGTACAATCCGCCCCGCACGCTCAGGTCCTCTGGGAAGAACGTACTGCGGTCGGCCAAGACTAGGCTGACAACTGTTACCCAGAGGACCTTCTCTTCTGCCGCTCCCAGACTGTGGAATGACCTGCCGGAGGAGACTCGTCAACTTAACAGTCTTTTAGAATTTAAGAAAGCTATAAAGACTGTTCTCTTCCAGCAGGCATATCCAGTGTAATTTTTAGAATGTTTTTAGGATGTTTTAGGATGTTTTAATGCAGTTTTAATAATATTTGTCATGTTTTAATTAGTTTTATGTATTTTATCATGTTGTTGTTACCTGCCTCGATCTAGACGGAGAGGCGGGTAAGAAATAAATTGTTATTATTATTATTATTATTCCATTCACATCGAGGGAAGGTGCGCACACAAGCATAAAGCACACACACACACACACACACACGAGTTATGCTTTTCTTTTTTTAAGTGAGCAAGCTCAGGATTCGACAGAGCTTGAATTTTGCTTTTAAAAGGGCACATTTTAAATTTAACGCTGAAACCAGCCCATCACAAACCAATGCACTTTGTTACCTATCCACTGGTCAGATACGCCCCCACCCCACAGCTCATTTCCATCATGTCCAATGTTATTGGGGTGTGTGCATGAGCGTGTGTGTGTGAGAGAGAGAGAAAGAGAGAGAGAGAGAGAGAGAGAGTTCAAGACTTTGAATTATGACGAATTCAGTGCACCTAGAAAGCTAGTACTTCCAGTAGAAATTGATATTACAACCCTCACCCCTGCCATGAGGCTTATTTACATGCCACAAAGAATTTGCCACCATGAAAGCCACCCCTCCACCTCAGTCACATCCATCATGTGTGAGAGACAGCCATTGCCTTGCACTGCAACTGAAGCCACTGTCAGGTTTGCCAAGAGCGAGGGCGTCACCGTCCACTGGCAGCCCAACTATGTGGCTTGTCTACTAGGGCATAACCCCCTCTGAAGCCGATGGGGCTCTGCACGGATTGCTGGAGCTGCAGCCAAAAGATAAACAGCCACTTGCACACAGCACCAGCAGAGATTTCACTCCAAGCCTAGGAACCTGCTACTGCTGCTGACCCAGTTCCAGGCAAAGGACAGCCCTTCACTGCTAAAAGCAAAACTAGGAGTCTTCTAACAGCAGAGGGAGAGGTGCTCTGCATATGCTCAACACCACTCTTGCTCATACAGCCCAGGCTCGGACCAGGCTCAAGCCATGCAAACAGGGCTTAGAACTGACCAGACCCTTTTCTACCTAAACTAGGTATCTCTATGCTAATCCCAAGGAAAGGGACTCTATGTATGCTCAGAGGAACTCATTGAGAGTCTTGGGAAAGCAGATGTCAGGTGGGCTGAGGTTTCTTCAGGCCCCTGCCACACCCGGGGGCTGCCTGCAGCAACTGCCCACATTGCATCCTCTCCATCCACCCTGCACTTGATCTGGAAAGCAAAGCGTTGGTGGGGACCGCTTGGACTACAGTGGCGCTCTGCACATGCTCGAGAACACGGTTGCCAAGAACGGCGCAGGGAGGGGGCGAGGAGATCCCTCTGCACTTCTTAGGGGCGCTCTCGACGCCGGTGGGCCACATCCTCCCTCCTTCCCGCTACTCACCCAAAGCCGCCACGCCGCGCACATCTCCGCGGGCCAGCTGGGCCGAGTCGAGGAGGCGGAACCAGCCGTTCGGGTAGACGGGCGGCAGCTTCCCGGTGCGCCTGCTCCTGCGTATCCGGCGGGCAGCAGCTGCGCGGCTCCAGCCGGCCTCGGGCAAGTAGCCCACTTGGTCAGGGGTCCGGAGCAGCCGCAACGGCCGCCGCGCCAACCAGAGAGCCGCCACCGCCGCCAGCAGGATCAGCAGCTGCGGGACCGAGAACGACCAAGGCAGCAGTGCCGCCGCCGCCGCCGCCCAGTGCGCTGCCTCCGTGAGTCGGACGGAGGGCAGCAGCAGCAGCAGCGCCGCGGTAACGGCCACGAGGAGTGCACCTAGCCCCATCGCGCTCTCTGCTTGCTTGCCTCTCCTGGGCCGTTGCCGCGGCTGCTGTTATAGGCGGCGGGGGGCGGGGACGGGGCCTCCGGCAGGACGCAACAGAGCTCGCTTTCCGCGCCCTTCCGCGGAGCAGGGAGTCTTAGGCCCCCTCCACAAGAATTCGCTTTTGCGCCCGGTTAGGCGATTGGGCGCACTATCCCTGAAGCGCCTTTACGCCGAATACCTCTGCACGAGAGGCGGCGCTCCCCTCCCCTTCCCTCTGGCAGGCTGTGGGAGGCAGCTGTCGAGTTGGGTCCCAGAGGGCGGCGGAGCTGCGAGAGTTCCAGGGAGAGCTGAGCCGCCTCCTCCTCCAAGCCAGGCCGGGCGAGGCTGTGGCGGCAGCGGCAGCGGCAGCAGCAGCAGCGCCTCTCTCCCCTGCGCTTTCTTCCCAGCTAGCTGCCTCCTGGCGTCTGCCGCCTTCGCCGAGGAGAGCGGTCGCTTGCCGAGCGAGCGAGAGGAGCAGATGTGCCAGACGGGCACGAGCCGGTGGGGCTGAGCTTCCCCCGAGGGCGGCGCCGACTGCCCTCCAATGTGGCCGGAGCCCCCTGCAGGGAACTTCGAGGCTGGCTCCGGAGGCTGGGATCGGGCTGCGCGACGCTTCTCACCTCGCCGGCTTCATGTTCCCGGCAGCCAGGAGCTAGCTCCCTCCGCCGGAGCCCCGGGGTTGCTGAAGTCAGGTTGGGGCATGGAGCGATCGGAAAGGGGGTGAGGAAGGAAATCTGCTCTCCCCCTTCTCGCCTCGCCAGCTTCAAATCATGCCCCGGGGTTGCTGAAGTTCAGGTTGCAGCCGGGGGAGGGCTTTTGACAGCGGCGGCAGCAGTCAAAATGCGCTTTAATGGATGGAGCAAAATAAAAGTCGCTAATTAACGCGCATTCGATAATGCGCATAATCCGGGAGATAACGCGCCTCTGCGCCCGTTTTGCACTCCGCTGGTGTGAAGGTAAATTTTTTAATGAGCCTTCAAGGCTCATTAAACGTCTCGTGTGGAGGAGGCCTTAGCCGGCCTGAGCAGCCTTGAGTGCGCGGCGGAGACGAAGATGGGCCAGGGTTCCTCGGAACATGGGCAGAGTGCCCCGATCCTCTCCCCTCCCTCCCTCCGCCCCGCCCCCGTGTTCTCAAGTCTCGCAGTCCATTTGAAACTCCAGCTTCAGTGAAGAAATCGGGAAGGCGAGAGTGATTCTGATCATGCACCGAGTGTCCCAACTGAGGGAGTGGGCACGCCTGAGATGAATGGCAGTGGCAGAAGGTGGGTGGCTTGAGCCAGGAGCTCCCTTCCCACCTTCCTTGCCAGTTCCAGATCCTCCTTCCCAAGGCGCCACGTCCCATTTTTCAGCACTGGGGCAAGTGTGCCTGAGCACCCCCCACCCCCCACCCCGCACAGCGTCCTTCCTCACATCTGCCCCAGAAAGTCTTGGCAGCTCCAACCAAACCTGTAGGGAAGGCAGGAGGGCCGGAGTATATGCAAAGTCCCCCCCTCCCATGTTGTTATATCTTCAGCTCAGGACTCTGTGGTGTAAAAGCAAAGGGGAGCACCTCTGGCCGTGTGCAGAGTGTGCAGCCCCTCACCCCAGCTGATCACAACCAGAATTCAAGATTCCAGTCTGGTTTTGGTGCCAGGGCTTAGGTGTAAAAGCCGTAAAGCATCAGGGAAGCTGATGAGAGGGCCTCTGAGCCTGTGCAGGGTGCTCTCACTAATCATCCTCATTATAAAGGCGAAATGGTCTCCAGACATGCGCGGAGAGCATCTTTCCCTCAGCCACTGAAGAATCTCAGGCACAATCCTATGGATGTTTAGACAGAGAAAAGTCCTGAACTCACAGCGTTCCCCAACCAGCATGGCTGACAGGCACTCTTAATGCCACTTCAGATAAGAACACAAAAGCAGGAAAATCACACCACATGCCTTGAAACCGACCAGCACATAGGGCTCCGTCATGCAGTGTTCCGGGGGGGGGGGGCATGTGCGAGGTCTCCCCTTTCTAGCCTCCAAACGGAGATGTGTGCTCGTTGTCAGGAGAAAAGTGGAGGTTCCTGTGCTGCCAGAAGCCCCTTTCAAATGTGGTGTGTGTTGGCTGTGCCATGCCAAAGCACTCAGCAGTGCGGCTTCTCTTCTGGGAACTCACTTTTGTTGACTTCTGTGGTGTTCCCCCTTCAACTGGGAATGTGGCTACTCAGCCCAGTTAGACTGAAGCAACTCAGCCTCTTCCTCATTAGCCGTTTGCTGGGTGGGGAAAGGCACATGGTGACACAGTAGAATCCAGTGGTGTGTGCATGCAGCCCGAAAAGGAATCACGCTGGGACCTTGCCCCAGTGTGCGAAGATGGAAGATGGCTTTGTGAAGTGGCAAAGAGGCAGAGGTGGGAAAACCCTAGCTCAACTCAGCCATTGCTACTCATCTTCTGTAACGGATGACAGGGCAGGGACAGAATCATGTCAGCCAAAAGCAACACATGCACACCCGAAGAGCCTCTTGCAGAAGCTATGAACATAGGCAAGGGATAAGCCCTCAGCCACCCTCCTCCCCCCAGGGGTTGTCTATGCATGCTAAAAGCCCTGCAGTGGCTGCGCAGTGGCGCTGCATCAGTTAAGCATGACGCAGCAGCCACTTCACAGCCACCATGGGGCTTTCCTACGAAGCTGCAAATAAAAAAAGTCAAGAACTTACTCCGACGTTTTTAGCTGGAGCGAGGCGAATATGGCCCTTTCGCTGTCTAATCTCACTCCAGCTTTGCTGCAGAGGTGTTCCCTGGCTGAAGGCAACTGCCAATTGGTTGCCAGAAGCCAGGATGAGGGCAGGGGTGTGGCTCCAACATCCAGAAGAATGCCGGAAACCCCATGTTCCGTCCTGGCATAGGGATTACCCAGCACCACCCCGAAGAAGTGAAACCGCAGGGTTTAGGGGACTGTGGCGGCCCCCATGACAACAACTGCACGAAAACATCCACCTCATGTGGAGAGGAAAGGGGGGAAATGCAGGTTGCTTACCTGTAACTGTAGTTCTTCGAGTGGTCATCTGTGCAGTCACACATTATGGGCTCACGCCGGCACCGAGCCTCATTCCGGAACTTCTAAAAGCTTAGACTCTTGGCGGGAACCCCTCCCCCCACGGAGCGGGAGCACCTGCGTGCAGCAGATGCCTTCGGTACCGATGGTCCGGTAGTTCTTGGCGTCGCTATCGGTGAGAGGGGGTCGAAGGGTCGAACTTCCATCTCCGATACCGGTGGCGATAGGGAGAGATGTAGCTCCGACACCGGCCAGTGTCGGTGTGATGTCAACGGCGACGCTATCTTATCTTTCGACATCGTCTTATCCTTCGATGCCGAGAGTCGTGGCTTCTTCGGTATCGAGGAGGGTACCGTCTGGGATGGCCCTCGTTTCGATGTCAGGAGACGCGGCGTCAGCGGCCACGATAGCGGAATCGACACCGAGGCTGCTGGTGATGGTGTCGGGTGCGCCATCGGTATCGGCGACCTCTCCGGTACCGAGGCTGACTTTGGTCTCTGGAGGGAGCGCGGCACCGCCTCCTTTGCCAGGCGGTCCCGTTGTAGGCTCGGTATCGAGGGGAGTTTTTGCTTCTCCTTCCTACGGGACCCAGCCTCAGGGCCTCCGTGGTCTTTTTTGCACCTCTTCACCTTAACCACCTTGGTGGAAAGGGAGGGCTTAGCCTTTTCCGGAGGGACAGCTGGCGACGGTGCTGCGGAGCTAGTCCCAGCCTCTGCCATGGTTGTCGGACGCGCTGGGAGTTCCACAGCCTCTAGGGCTTTTTTCCAAAGAAGGGCCCTCAACTTATTAGCGCGGTTTTTCCGAGTCTGTCTCGAGAAATTGAGGCAATGGGAGCAGGAATCGACTACATGAGTCTCCCTCAGGCAGAGTAGGCATTTCGAGTGTCCGTCCAAGAGGGTGAGCTTCGCGCTGCATGAAGTGCAGTTTTTAAACAGGGCGGTCTGCACCATTTTGTGGTAGTCTCGGGCGGGAAAGAGAAAAAATCCCAGAGGGCGGGGGGGGGGTTGTGCCCCTCGACAAAGGGATGTCCGCCAAAGTTATGGGGAGATAGTGCCCAGTATCTATATACAGAGATTTATATATATAGAAGAAAGAGTTTAGACAAGAGATAAGAGTTATAATAATAATAATTAAAAAAATTCAGAATAAGAAGAACGAGAGAAAGAGAGAGAGATCTACAAGAGAGAAGAGAGAATCTAAGATAGGAGATTATATATATATATATATATATATTAACGATAGAAACTACAAACGAGTTGGAAGAAGTTCTCCATGAGGCAACCAGCAAGGCGGTCGAAGAAGAACTGAGGTAGGCGGGAACCCGAGCATGCGCGATAGCACGGTGGGGGGAGGGGTTCCCGCCAAGAGTCTAAGCTTTTAAAAGTTCCGGAATGAGGCTCAGCGCCGGCGCGAGCCCATAATGTGTGATGCACAGAGACCACGAAGAAGAACTCTGTACATGGCCAGAAGTTACAAGAATATCCTGGGGCTTAGCCCTGACCACCATGGAAGCCCTGAGGCATCTATGGGCTTGTGGAAGTCACTGTGAAGGCCCCCACTCATGGTGGACATGGGCTGTAGTGTCCCAGTGGGAGAACTTGACTGACGTGCTCTTTCCAGGATCGAAGAGCACTGGGGAGGCTGGCCGTGGTGCTGCAATGACTCACTTCAATACTTGTTGCTCCACGTGTTGCCCATTTGTTCTCTCGCCTCGCTCTGATGCAGCAGACGCTCAGCTCTGCTGGAGGCCAGGCTCTGACCAGCAGGGGGAAAGTTTTGCAGTGCCATTTCCTGGATCATGACTTAAGTTGGGCCTGATTGAGCCCCCTCCAGGAATGGCCAACCAGCAATTGCTGCTGGCAAGAAGATGAGAAGGAGAAGGGCCCTCATCTGGTGCTTGGAGGGAGCCTGCCTCTGGAGGTTCTGCTTTCAGCACTTGTAGCAGTTGACAGTAACATCCTCCCTGAAAGAATAAGAAATGACTGGATACAGAATCCGGCCCCACTGTTTTTCTGATCTGGCTACTACCTGGCCCATCCTGGCTAGGAGAAGGGCCTCTGAAATGGCCCTCATCTTGTGCAGACTTCAGCTTATTGGTCCTCAACCAACACATGGCCAATTCCAGGCACCTGTGTAGCATTTCCATGGCCACAAATCTCCAGATGACTGGTTGTCCCAGTGGCTTCATATAGCTGTTGAACAGGGCCGGCCCTACCATTTGGTAGAATAAGGTGCCTGTTGTGATAAGTTCTTACAGAAGATAAGGAACAGCTGAGCTGAGGAATGTTTGGGGTGTGACATTTCAGAGAAGCTGGAGAAGACTGGCTGGACAGCAGGCCAGCTGATGCTAATTGCTCATTAATCTCCTTCCCATAAAAGTCTGATCAGAGCTCAGCCAAGTTGCAGAAAACAACATCTATCTTGGATATCTGTACCTTGCTGTGTTTGTCAGCTCCATGTCTTTGATTCAAGCCTGGATTCTGACCCCTGGATTGTGACCTGACTACTCTTCTGCGTGCTCCTGAAACCCTGGACTTGCCTGGATGTATCCTGACCCTGTGGACCGGCTTCCTCACTGCGATTCAACATCTTGCAATTTCAATACTGTTATCTGGACTTCAAACAGCACTTTGACTTTTGACTAACAGACTGGATTACTGACCTTGGACCTGGACATTCCTAAGTGGCATCCTTGAAACATGACAAAGCCTGCCTCAGATGGCAGATGCCGAGGGGCGAGGAGCAGCGAGGAGGTGTTGGAAGATCAAGCAGTGTGTGCCAGGTGATCTACTCTATGTGGTGGAGGTTGCTGACCCATTGGCAGTGTTGAAGAAAAATTCAACCTTCCGTCTGGTTGGCTTCTATAAGAAGAACTGTGGGGGTGGAGACCTTGTCTTGGGCCATGTCATGCCTCACCTCAAGGAAGAGTCCTCCGAGGAAGAAGAGGGAGAGAGCCAGCTCATTATGCCGCAGCCAGAGTCACCTGAAAAGTTGGAAGCTCTGACTGATAGCATTCCAGAGGTTGCTCTGTTGCAGGAGTCAAAGTTGGATATAATTCAGCCAGTGCAGCGAAGAAGCAAACGTCAGGAACAGCGTAGGAGGACTAACCAAACACAATGGGAAGAGGCACTTAAATATAGCAAGCAGCACTAATGCCCCAGCTGTGTTAATTGCCGGCCAGCTATAAATCAGCCCAGTCCCAGTCACACCTCGTTGAAGGCAAACCATCCATTTCCTCTGCAACCTATCTGTTTCCTCGGCTTCCTGACTGTGCTGCTTGAAGAAAACTTGGATTCCTGGATCCCCGGCAATGTTCCTAGACCTCTCTTTCTGAACACCCTTGACCTGCTTTGATGCTTGGCTTCTTAACCCCTTGGCAACGGACCAGATTGACCTGACCATGCCTCTGCATTTTGTTATGCTACTGGATTTCCCCTGAGACAACCTTGGCCTGGACTGACTGCATTACGAATGTCACTCAGGGCACTTACCACCTGAAAATAGGACAGACCTAGAGAAGTAAAATTTCTGGAAATTTTGAAGCCATGGAAAAAAACCATTTTTTCCTATTTTTTTTCCCGGGGAGAAATTTTTGGAAAAATTGAAAAAAATGCAATATTAGCACTTTTTACGGATTGAAAGTCACTTTGTTACTTTAGAAATGCAGGTTGCTTACCTGTAACTGTAGTTCTTCGAGTGGTCATCTGTGCAGTCACACATATGGGCTCGCGCCGACGCCGAGCCTACTTCCGGGAAACTTCAATAGCTAGATAGAGTTTTGGCGGGAACCCCTCCCCCCACCATCCTACCGCGCATGCTCAGGGTTCCCGCCCTAACTTACCTCAGTTCTCTGAGACCGCTTGGCCTCGCAACTAAGGCAATAAGTATATCAATTTACAAAAAAAGAGCATGCCGAATCAACTTGACTATCACAACAGCGATGCCAAGAGGGGATGGTGGGTGGGTTGTGTGACTGCACAGATGACCACTCGAAGAACTACAGTTACAGGTAAGCAACCTGCATTTCTTCTTCGTGGTCTCTGTGCATCACACATATGGGCGAATAACAAGCAAAGACTTACCGGAGGTGGGTAGGCACGCTGATTGGTCATTGGCAAATCGAGGAGAGGACCGCTCTACCAAAGGAGGAGTCCTGTCTAGCTCTCAAACCTAGGCGATAATGCTTAACAAAAGTGGAAGCATTAGTCCAGGTGGCTGCTTTGCAGAGATCAGTCAGCAAAGCCCCATGGAGCAAGGCCGAAGATGTTGCCTGCGCTCTAGCGGAATGCGCCGTCAGATGAAAGGGTGGTTCTCTTTTGGCTATCTGGTAGGCCAGTGTAATGGTTTCCACAACCCACTTGGAGATGCGTTGTGGAGACACCGCCAGTCCCTTAGACACGCCTCCATAACAAATAAACAACTTGCGAGATTTTCTAAAATTCTCAGTTCTCGACTTATAGAAAGCTAGCGCCCTTTTGACATCCAATGCATGCAATGTCGAAGACAAGGGGTCTAACGAGGGCTTGAAGAATGTGGGTAAAACAATGTCCTGACTCACGTGGAACATTGTGGAAACTTTAGGAACAAACATTGGGTCCGGTCGTAGCACCACCTTATCCCGGAAAAACTGTGAGTAGGGAGGGTCTATTAGCAATGCTGCTAACTCAGAAACACGTCTCGCAGACGTGATAGCAACCAGGAAAAGAGTTTTAAGCGTTAATAAACGAATATCTATCGTGGCTAATGGTTCAAAGGGCTTTGAAGTAAGGACCGTGAGAACTACTGAGAGACTCCACTGTGGAACTACTGGACGAACAGTGGGGAACAAATTATGTAAACCTCTCAAAAACGCTCTTGCCATGGGATGGGTAAAAACTGAAAATCCGTCTACTAACCCATGGTTGGCCGCAATTGCAGACAGGTATACACGAATGGATGCCGGTTTTAGTCCTAAAGAGTGCAAAGAATAAAGGAAGGAGATGATGTTAGGTATGTCTGCTGTAGAAGGATTAAAGGCATTGAGAACCGCATAATCTTGGAAGCGTTTCCACTTTCTATTGTACGATAGTCTGGTGGACGGCTTACGTGCGGCCTCTAAAATAGATTTCACTCCTTCTGATAAGGCAAGGCCTTTCCAAGACGTCGGATTCTCCACGCCGTCAGGTGTAGAGTGTGGATATCTGGATGAAGAATCCCCCCGTTCTCCCTGGAAAGGAGGTCGGGAATATGTGGTAGGTGCCAAACCTCTGATCTCGCCAGTCTGAGTAGCGACGTGAACCAAGGTTGCCTTGGCCACCACAGGGCTATCATTATAGCGTTCGAGTTGTTGCGCCTGACGTTTGCCACTGCCCAGGCAATCAGCGGAAACGGTGGGAAGCTATAGAGAAGTCCCCTCGACCAGTCCCATTGAATGGCATCCCCCAACGATGCCCTCCCTATGCCCGCTTTGGAGCAGTACGCTGGGCATACTGCAATGGCAGCTGTAGCAAATAGATCGATGTCGGGGTTCCCCCAACGAGCGAATAGGCGGTCCAGGATACGAGTGGAGAGTTCCCATTCGTGGGTGTTGTTGAAAGATCTGCTTAGGTCGTCCGCTATGGCATTCTCCTTTCCCGCAATGTGTAGCGCAGATAGCAGCATATTGTGGGAAATGGCCCACTGCAGGATGTCCATCACAAGTCGAAGGAGGCGATGCGATCGCGTCCCGCCTTCCTTGTTCAAATACCACACCACTGTGGTATTGTCAGTTAGGATTCGGACATGGTGTCCCTGTAGGTGGGGAGAGAAAGCCTGTAGGGCCTTTTTGACTGCCAGAAGCTCCAATATGTTGATATGAAGGCGAGCTTCTGAAGGTGACCATCTTCCTTGCGTTACCAGATCGCCGTGGTGAGCTCCCCATCCGTCTAGCGATGCATCCGTTGTCACTATGCGAGACAGGCCTCGTGTGACAAATGGCATGCCCTGAGAAAGGTTGTTCACGTCCGTCCACCATCAGAGCGAGTCTTTTACAGACAGTGGAACGGTAAGTATTAACTTGTGCAGGTTTTGCAGAGAGGAGTAATGCCTGAGCAAGAACTGTTGGAGAGCGCGCATCCGAAGCCGCGCCCAACGTACGACGAACACGCTCGCCGCCATCAACCCCAGTAGTCTTAAAATTTGGAAAGCCGAGACCCGGTGCTGGGATCTCTGTTTTGTTGCGAGCTGTCGTAGGACCGTTGCCCTGTCTGCTGGAAGAAACGCTCTTCCCACAGTGGCATCTAGGGTAACTCCTATGAACTGTATTCGACGCGATGGTTGAGTGATGGATTTTTTGTAATTTATCTGCAGCCCAAGCGACGAGAGAAGAGAGATAACCTCGTGGACGTCGGCCAGTGCCTGGCTTCTGGAGCTGGAGACGATTAGCCAATCGTCCAGGTAAGGATACACGTCGATGTTGTTTGATCGAAGGTGCGCGCAAACTGCCGACATGCACTTGGTGAAAACTCTTGGTGCAGATTTTAGACCGAAGGGAAGGACGGAGAACTGGTACGCTCGGTGACCGATGAGAAACCGCAGGTAGTGCCGGTGTGAAGGATGAATAGCGACGTGAAAATAAGCATCCTTTAGGTCTATTAGCGTGAACCAGCTGCCTTTCCTTAACATGGGCAGAACTGTTGCCAGGGTAATCATACGAAACTTTCTGGGTCGTATGAACCTGTTTAAAGCTCTGAGATCCATAATGGGATGAAGCCCCCCGTCCCGTTTTGGCACCGTAAAATACCGGGAGTAAAAGCCTGAACGGAGATGATATAGCTTCACCCTCGTGATAGCCCCTTTGCGAAGAAGAGTGGTGGTTTCCTGCTTTAGAGTTAACGAGGGCGGCGTGACCTTTAAGGTGCCAAGTGGAGGAGGGATTTCGAACTCTATTTTGTAGCCCTCTGCAATGATGTTTAAGACCCAAGTGTCTGATGTTATTGACGCCCAGGTTTGCAGGAAGGGTTGCAATCTGTTTGCTGTGTCGTCGAGCAGGGAAGGCGCCAAGTCAAAGACGACGCTTGTGAAGTTGTGACTGCTTGTTGCGCTGTTGGAAACGCGGCGTTGACTTACGCGGCTGGTAAGACTGGGTTGAGGTGGTTTGATAACGTTGCCCCCTATCCTGCTGCGGTCGCGGTTGGTATGGAACCGGCCTATACCATTTGCGTTGTCAGTATGGTTGTTGGGGTTGTTGAAAACCCATTTTCTTGGCCGTCATTCTGGCCTTGTGTAGAGTATCCATGGTGGTGTCCGTGTCAGTATTGAAGAGGCCCTCCCCATCAAAGGGAAGGTCCTCAATACGATTCTTTGTCTCTTGCGGCAGTGCAGCCGAGCGCAACCATGCGTGGCGACGTAAGGCAACAGCACCGACCATCGCCTTGGAGACGCAGTCAGTCAGATGCCGTGCCGTTGTTAACTCCTGTTTTGACAACCTTACGGCCTCCGCTTGGAAAACGCGAGCGAGCTCACGTTGGTCGTCTGGGAGATAGTCTGTTAACGATGATATCTTCTCCCAAAGGAATAATTGGTAACGCGCCATCAGCGCCATATAATTGGTTACCTTTATGCCCAAAGACGTAGATGCATAAATGCGTCGCCCGTAAGAATCTAGTTTTCGACCCTCCTTGTCAGTAGGGGCGGAATGTGTCTTTCCAGACCTGCTCTGCGCTGCCTCCACCACAACCGAATTGGGCTTCGGATGCTGGAAGAGGAAGGGTGCTTGTGTCTGCTTCACCTTATATATTGCATCCAATCGTTTTGAAGTCGGACCAATGGTGGCAGGGTGTTCCCAAGATTGCTTCACCGTTTTCAGAAGCGCCTTTACCATTGGCAGGGTTAACTGCGGTGACGGTTCCGTATACATTACATCATAAATGCCATCGTCCGAATCGTCAACTGGTTGTTGGCACTCTATATTGAGGGACTGTGCGAGCCTCAGCATTTGCTCCGAAAAGCTGCCCATCTCCATCGTAGGCGACGCTCTATCCTCTGTACCGACTGTGTCTAACGGAGAAGCTTCTGACGGTCGGGGCGATGGTGCTGATGAAGAATCCGAGACATAGTCCTCAAAGGATTGAGATGGCTGTCGATGTCGATGTCGAATGGATGATGCTCGTTCCCGAGTGGGCGGCGCTGTCGATGTCGTGTGCTGTCGACGTCGAGCTTCTGGCTGGAGTAGCGAGGTCGTCCATCGTGGTGGAAATGCAGGTTGCTTACCTGTAACTGTAGTTCTTCGAGTGGTCATCTGTGCATTCACACATATGGGCTCGCGCCGACGCCGAGCCTGCTTTCGGGAAACTTAGCTAGCTTAGACTTTTGGCGGGAACCCCTCCCCCCACCATCCTACCGCGCATGCTCAGGGCTCCCGCCTCTCCTTCTCCTCAGTTCTCTGAGACCGCTTGGCCTCTTAACTAAGGCACAATTATGTCATTAAACAATGAGCATGGCGAACCAATTGACATTCACAACAGCGATGCCAAGAGGGGACGGTGGGTGGGTTGTGTGAATGCACAGATGACCACTCGAAGAACTACAGTTACAGGTAAGCAACCTGCATTTCTTCTTCGTGGTCTCTGTGCATCACACATATGGGCGAATAACAAGCAGAGACTTACCGGAGGTGGGTAGGCATGCTGACTGGTTACTGGCAAATCGAGGAAAGGACCGCTCTCCCAAACGAGGAGTCCTGTCTGGCTCTAACATCGAGGCGATAATGCTTTACAAAAGTAGAAGCATTAGTCCACGTGGCTGCTTTGCAAAGGTCAGCGATCGTAGCGCCATGGAGCAGCGCCGACGAAGTTGCCTGTGCCCTAGTAGAATGCGCCGTTGTTTTAAAAGGGGGGTCTTTATCAACCATCCTGTAAGCCAGGACAATGGTCTCCACAACCCATTTGGAGATGCGTTGCGGGGATACCGCCAACCCCTTTGTCGCACCTCCATAACAGATGAACAACCTTCGAGACTTTCGAAAAGATTCAGTTCTCGACTTATAGAAAGCCAAAGCTCTTCTAACGTCCAATGCGTGCAATCTAGTAGACAAAGCGTCTGACGACGAACTAAAGAACGTGGGTAAAACAATGTCTTGACTCACATGGAATGAGGAGGAAACTTTAGGGATGAACATGGGGTCCAAACGAAGTACAACTTTTTCTTTAAAAAACTGTAAGTAGGGCGGATCTATCAGCAGTGCTGCTAACTCCGAAACACGTCGAGCAGACGTGATGGCAACTAAAAATATTGTCTTAAGAGTCAATAAACGAATATCAATTGTTGCCAATGGTTCAAAGGGCTTGGCAGTAAGGGCTGTGAGCACAACAGAAAGACTCCATTGTGGTATTACAGGACGAGCCGAAGGAAACAAGTTTCGCAAGCCCTTTAGGAAGGCTCTTGCCATTGGGTGAGTAAAAACAGAGACGCCATTAATCAAATCGTGGTTTGCTGAAATTGCTGCCAAATATACTTTGATGGACGCCGGTTTCAGGCCCTGGTCATGCAGAGAATATAGAAATGAAAGAATGTGAGGCATATCAGCTGTGTTAGAATTAAAACCGTGAAGAGTGGCATACCGTTGAAACCGTGTCCATTTGGTGTGATAGGACAGTCTAGTTGATGGCCTACGTGATGCCTCCAAAATAGACTTTAGTCGCTCTGGAAGATCGAGAACTCTCCACGACGACGGATTCTCCAAGCCGTCAGATGCAGTGATTGGACATCTGGATGAAGAATCCTGCCATTCTGTCGAGACAGAAGGTCGTGAAGGCAAGGTAGGTGCCATATCTCCTGTTTCGCCAGTCTGAGTAGCGACGTGTACCAAGGTTGTCTTGGCCACGACGGGGCTATCAGTATAGCGTCTGAATTGTTGCGTCGTAGAGTAGCCACTGCCTTGGCTAGTAGTGGGAATGGTGGGAAAAGGTAGAGAAGGCCTTTCGACCAGTCCCATTGAAACGCGTCCCCCTTCGAGGCGCGTCCTATGCCTGCTCTGGAGCAATACGCTGGGCAAACCGCATTGGCAGACGTTGCAAAAAGATCTATTGTGGGTGTGCCCCAACGAACAAAAAGCTGATTCAGAATGGGAGAGGCGAGTTCCCACTCGTGCGTGTCTGCAAAAGAGCGACTTAGAACATCCGCCTTGGTGTTCTGCTTTCCTGCAATGTGCAACGCTGACAGAAGTATTTCGTGGGAGATGGCCCACTCTAGAATGTCCATCACCAGCCGCAATAAGCGGCGTGACCGGGTGCCTCCTTCCTTGTTCAAATACCACACTACGGTGGTATTGTCCGTTAGAATACGGACATGATGTCCTTGTAGGCGAGGTAGGAATGCGGATAATGCCTTCTTTACCGCCAGAAGTTCCAACATATTGATGTGCAGGCGAGTCTCTGAATGAGACCACCTTCCTTGCGTTAGCAGGTCGTCGAGGTGTGCGCCCCATCCGTCCAGAGATGCGTCCGTTGTCACCGTACGAGATGGCCCCCGTGGTAGAAACGGCATCCCCTGGAAGAGGTTGCTCGAAACCGACCACCATAGGAGGGATTGTCTGACCCGCGATGGAACGGTAAGTATGAGTTGGTGTGGGTTTTGTAGAGTTGAGTAATGGCTGAGTAGGAACTGCTGGAGGGGGCGCATTCGAAGGCGCGCCCAACGTACTACGAACACTGTTGCCGCCATTAAGCCTAGCAACCGTAGAATCGCAAATGCCGAAGCTCGAGGATGAGTGTGCAAATGCAATGCCCGTTTCCGCAAGTCGGCTATCCTGTCTGCGGGAAGGAAAGCCCTTCCCTTGGTAGAGTCGAGGGTGACTCCTATAAACTGCAGTCTTTGTGATGGTTGAGTGATGGATTTTTCGTAATTTATCTGCAGCCCAAGCGACGACAGAAGATAGATTACCTCTTTGACGTCGGCAAGCGCCTGGCTTCTGGACGCCGAAACGATCAGCCAGTCGTCCAGGTAGGGATATAAGTCGATGTTGTGCGACCGTAGATGCGCGCACACTGCCGACATGCACCTTGTGAATACTCTTGGCGCTGACTTTAGCCCGAAGGGGAGAACGGAAAACTGGTACGCCTGACGCCCAATGACAAAGCGAAGATAGCGTCGATGGGTTGGATGAATGGCTATGTGAAAATAGGCGTCCTTTAAGTCTATTAGTGTGAACCAGTCTCCTTCCTTCAGCATTGGTAGAACCGATGTTACGGAAACCATGCGAAACTTCTTGGGTAGTATGAATTTGTTTAGCTGCCTGAGATCCATAATAGGACGAAGTCCCCCGTCCCTCTTTGGCACCGTAAAATAACGGGAGTAAAATCCCGCGTGTAGGTGACATCGCTGAACTCTTGTGATTGCTGCCTTTTGCAGAAGGTTGGTAGTCTCCTGCGTTAAAGTCAGCGAGGGAGGCGTAATTCTTATGGTGCCCAGTGGAGGAGAGACTTCGAATTCTATTTTGTAACCTTCTGCTACGATGTCCAATACCCAAGCATCCGATGTTATTGACGCCCAGGTTTGCAGGAAAGGTTGTAATTTGTTGGCGATGTGAGTGCTGAGAGGCAACGCCAAGTCAAAGACGACGCTTGCCCTGTGGTGGTTGCTTACTACGTTGCTGGTATCTTTGCGTCGACTTTCTGGGTTGATAGGGCTGCGTTGAGGCAGGTTGGAACCGTTGCGTTTTATCCTGCTGCGATCGCGATTGGTATGGGACTGGCCTATACCATTTTCTAGGCCGGTAGGACTGCTGAGGCTGCTGAAATCCCATTTTTTTAGCCGTCATACGGGCTTTGTGCAACGTGTCCATTGTCGTGTCCGTATTAGTATGAAAAAGGCCCTCCCCATCAAAGGGAAGGTCCTCTATTCTGTTTTTAGTTTCCTGTGGTAGAGATGCAGATCTTAACCACGCATGGCGACGTAAAGCGACTGCCCCTACCATGGCCTTAGAAACACAGTCAGTGAGGTGTCGTGCCGTGGTCAACTCCTGCTTGGACAAACGTATGGCTTCCGCCTGGAAGACTCTGGCGAGTTCCCTTTGATCGTCGGGGAGGTAATCGGTGAGAGACGAGATCTTTTCCCAAAGAAAAAGCTGATAACGCGCCATCAGCGCCATATAGTTTGTCACCTTTACGCCTAACGATGTCGAAGCATAAATTCTACGACCGTAGGAATCGAGTTTTCGTCCCTCTTTATCCGTGGGTGCAGAATGTACTTTCCCAGATCTGCCCTGTGCGGCCTCCACCACCACCGAATTCGGCTTTGGGTGCTGAAAAAGAAAAGGCGCCTGTGCTTCTCTGACCTTATAGATCGCATCAAGGCGCTTGGAAGTGGGACCCAATGTAGCTGGATGCTCCCAAGACTGCTTGAGGGTCTTCAAAAGAGCTTTGACCATTGGTAATGTCAACTGTTGGGTCGGCTCAGCATGCATAACATCATAAATGCCGTCATCGGAGTCTTCAGCCGCCTGCTGGCACTCTATGTTTAAAGATTGGGCCAGCCTCTGCATTTGCTCAGTGAAACTTCCCATTTCCATAGTTGGTGATGCCCGATCCTCGGACCCTACAGTATCCAAAGGTGATGGCTCCGATGGACGGGGTGACGGAACAGATGATGTGTCCGACCGGTAGTCATCAGATGATCGTGAAGGCTCTCGGTGTCGCGTAGACCTGGGTGGTGTCCGGTGTATAGGACGAACAGCTGTCGATGGCGAAGGTCCTCGATGTCGAGTGGTGGTGTGACTCAAAGAGGAGGTCCTACGTGGAGGAACCGGTGGCGGCGTGTTCTCTCCATGGAGTCGACGGCCAGTGTACGGGTCGAATCGATACCGAGCACGCTCGGAGCGGTGGACGCGGTCTGAGTCAACCTCCCAGTCCCTTGAAGGTGACCTCGATCGAGATCGAGTCCTCGACTGCGAGGAACGAGTTCGACGCTGACGGCCTTGCTGACGGCTCGACGTCGAATGTCTCGCCGCTACCGTGAGTTCGGTGTCCGATGGAATCAGGATCGGCATTGGTTGTGGAGACGGCAGCGAGTGAGGCGACAGATGTTGTTGCTGTGGGTGCGCTCTCGGAGTGGAAGGCGTACGCAACAGAGAAGAGACAGAAGGTGCCCGTTGCCTCGAAGGGGTCGGTGAGACCTCCTGTTGCTGCGAAGCCTGCGATGTCGAAGCAATCGATCCCGAGCGATGCGTCGATGCCGAAGGCTGTATCGGCACCGAAGAGGACTTATGCACCATTGCAACCACCTTCATCGATGTCGACGATGGCATCGAAGAAGGTCTTGATTTTTTCGACGGCGGCGGCTGTATGGCCGACTTCGTCGACGTCGAGGATTTCTTTTGTTTGGGCTTCTTTGCCTTTTTCGCCGGTGGCGGGGAAGAGGTTTCAATTGAAAACCCCGTTATCGATGCCGGAGCTGCTGCCCGCAATAAAGGGGAGCCCGGAGATGCTGGGCTTGAGAGGTCTCTACTCTCCCCAGAAGTCGTTTTCTTCGACATGGCTGGGCGCGGTTGATCGACGGCCGACAACGCCTTTGTCCACAACAGACTACGGAGACGGTCTGCCCTATTTCTTCGAGTCTGCTTTGAAAACCGCATACAATGGCTGCAGGAATCAACGACGTGTGCCTCACCAAGGCAGATAAGGCAGAGCGAATGCCCGTCGGTGAGGGCGATCTTCGCCCTGCACCGCGAGCAACGCCGAAATAATGCGGTTTGTGCCATAAGATGGCAAACCGCCTAATGAGCCTTAAAAACTTAAGCTCAATAACGTTTATTTAACAATAAAAATAATTTTTTAATTTTTTTTTTTTTTTAAACACTAATGCTATACTAACTAACAACTAATCTTAGTAAGAAAACAGCCTAAGCTAACTATATATCTCTTCTTTCTCTCAAAAACAGGTACAACGTACCAGAGAAGTCTCCCGCGAGGCTACTGCGAAGCGGTCGAAGAAGAACTGAGGAGAAGGAGAGGCGGGAGCCCTGAGCATGCGCGGTAGGATGGTGGGGGGAGGGGTTCCCGCCAAAAGTCTAAGCTAGCTAAGTTTCCCGAAAGCAGGCTCGGCGTCGGCGCGAGCCCATATGTGTGATGCACAGAGACCACGAAGAAGAACTGGCGGTGGTGACTGCATCTCATGGAGTCGACACCTTGTGTATGGATCAAAACGATACCGACTATGCTCCGATGGGTGAGAATGGTCCGAGTAAACGTCCCAGTCCCGGGATCGAGACCGCGATCGAGATCTCGACTGCGACGATCGGTATCGCGAGCCTTGCGCACGACGTCGATGGCCCTCTCTGCAATGGGGCGGCGGCGGAGGCTCCGTCGGTCCCGTGCGTTCCGTATCGGATGCGATGAGAATGGGTCCAGGAGACGGCAACGACTGCGTTGGCGACAGAGCTGTTGTTTGTTGCGGTGTCACTATCGGAGTCGATGGTGTGCGTAGCAACGAAGACACCGAGGGAGTGCGTCTCTTTGATATTGAGGCAGCCGGAGAGGCATCTGCACGTTGGGACGATTGAGAAGTTGAGCCGATCGACAGCGTGCGATGCCTCGATGTCGATGATTGTGTCGGTACCGAGGCGGATTTATGCACCATAGCGACCACCTTCACCGATGTCGAGGATGGCATCGACGCGGGGCGTGATGCCGACTTCTTAGAGGTCGGAGAGGGTTTCGAAGATGGGCACGGCTTCGAAGTCGACGCAGGTCCCTTAGCAGACTTAGCCAGCTTAGATTTTTTTGTCTTTTTCGCCGGAGGCGGGGATGAAGAGGGTGAAAACCCTACTAATGGTGCCGGTGCCACCGCCCGAACTTGGGGGGAACCCGGAGATGCTGGGATCGAGAGGCTTCGACTCTCCCCAGAAACCGCTCCTTGCATAATGGAGGGTCGAGGTTGATCCACCGCGGATAGAGCCTTGGACCACAGCAGACTGCGCAGACGGTCGGCTCTATTCCTTCTAGTCTGCCTGGAAAAACACATACAATGCGCACAAGATTCCACAATGTGGGTTTCCCCCAGGCAAAAAAGGCAGAGAGAGTGGCCGTCGGTGAGGGCGATTTTGGCCCTACACCGGGAGCAACGTCTGAAGAGCGCGGTCTGCGCCATAAGATGGCGAGCCGCGTTAGCGAAGTGTCTAATCTCTAAATAGAGATACTCCAACAAATTAACTAACTATAATATATATATATCTTTTTTTTTTTTATCTATAACAAGGTAAACTAACTAACTATGAAAAAACACTATCTAACTAACTACAACTATTCTTCTTTCCAATAAAGGTCAGACAAACCAGACGAAGTCTCCCGCGAGGCTACCAGCGAAGCGGTCGAAGAAGAACTGAGGTAAGTTAGGGCGGGAACCCTGAGCATGCGTGGTAGGATGGTGGGGGGAGGGGTTCCCGCCAAAACTCTATCTAGCTATTGAAGTTTCCCGGAAGTAGGCTCGGCGTCGGCGCGAGCCCATATGTGTGATGCACAGAGACCACGAAGAAGAAACATAAAATGTAGTTATGTACAAGTTGGATTGGCATTAAATTATCACATTTGGTATATTAAAAGTATAGTGCATTCAAGCAATTATTACAAATTGAATTTACTTTTTTAAAGTTCTACCTTTTTTTCCTTCATTTTTTTAACAAATGGAGCTACAAGCTCCTGAACGCTAAGGAACACCTGAACCTCTTTGGTTTTGCCAGTTTATGAGGAGCAGGCAAAAAACAATAAAACAAACAAACAGAAGAAACCACTAACATTGGTAACAAGAAAAAATATTGATGTCCCTGCTAGTCCTCCACAGTGTCAAGCAGACATAAAGCACCCATTCTCATAAAAAGAACTGAGAAAAAAGGGGGACCAAGATTAAATGAATATGCATGAAATTTAATCAGACTCATTTTCTGATCTACAGCTGTCTCTACCAGTTTCAGCCTCTGCTTCAATAGCAGTGCCCCCTAGAGGCAGAAATGCATCTTGCTCTTGTATTTCAGAGTTGTAGTCTCAGTTTGCAACTAGGACTTGCTTGTCCTCCATGCACAGAAATTGTAATAATCTGATACTGTACATAGGTTTTTAGAAATCTTTTGGAGAAGTAAATATATAAACACCTTGTCTTAAACATTTTATGCATTATGCTAAAATAAAACATTCCATAATCTGTTTTTTCTTCATTTTTTAAAATTTTTCAAATGTTTTGGAAACCCCCCGAAAAAGACTTTGGAAAAAAAATGGAAAAATCCCCTTCCCCCCCCCCCGAATTTTTTCGGTTTTTTCCCAGGCCTCCATTTCTCTAGCCAGTCCTGATGTTCAAGAATTCTAGAGGCCAAGAAGGCAAGACTCAAACAAACACCAGCTGGGAAACTCTCAGTCTCTAGTTCCAAAGAGCCCTGGCTGGGCCCAGGATGACCCCTCCTCAAGCAGGGATCCAGACCTCCCAGAAATGCAGGTTACTCACCTGTAACCGTAGTTCTTCGAGTGGTCATCTGTGCAGTCACACATATGGGCTCGCGCCGATGCCGAGCCCGCTTCCGGGAAACTTCATTAGCTAGCTGAGACTTTTGGTGGGAACCCCTCCCCCCACCGTCCTACCGCGCATGCTCCGGGTTCCCGCTCACCTCAGTTCTTTGAGACCGCAAGGCCTCATGACCAAGGCAAGGAATGGAATATAAAACTACAATCAACATAGGAAGTGTGGAGAAGTATGGAGTTACGAGCATGCTTGGAAACCATCTTGACAAGAAAAAGCGCTGCCAAGAGGGGACGGTGGGTGGGTTGTGTGACTGCACAGATGACCACTCGAAGAACTACGGTTACAGGTAAGCAACCTGCATTTCTTCTTTGTGGTCTCTGTGCATCACACATATGGGCGAATAATAAGCAAACTTACCGGAGGAGGGTAGGCACGCTGATACGTCACCGGCATATTGACGAAAGTACTGCCCTGCCGAAAGAGCAGTCTTGTCGCACTCTGACGTCCAACTTGTAATGCTTGACGAAAGTGGAAGCATTAGATCAAGTAGCGGCCCTACAAAGGTCAGGGATCGAGGCTCCACGTAGTAAAGCAGTGGAAGTGGCCTGTCCCCTTGTGGAGTGCGCTGTAACTGAGATCGGAGGTTCTTTGCCGACGAGTTGGTAGGCTAAAGCAATTGTGTCCACAATCCATCTAGATAAACGCTGTGAGGAAACAGGCAAACCTTTGTTCTTTCCTCCGTAATAGACAAAGAGCTGTCTTGACTTGCGATAGGATTCCGATCTGGATTTGTAGAACGCCAATGCACGTCTAACATCTAAAGCGTGCAAAGTAGAACATAATGGGTCTGAAGAAGCCTTGAAGAAGGTAGGTAAGACAATGTCCTGGTTGATATGGAAACTGGACGTAACACAACTTTGCTTTGAAAAAACTGTGTGTAAGGGGGATCTATAACCAAGGCCGCGAGCTCGGATGCTCGCCTAGCGGCCGTGATAGCCACTAGAAAAACTGTTTTCAACGTTAGGAGGCGAATATCAACAGTAGCCAAGGGCTCAAATGGCTTTAAAGTTAAGGCACTTAGAACTATTGACAGGCTCCATTGTGGCACTAAAGGGTGAAATGGAGGAAACATGTTGTGCAGTCCTTTGACAAAAGTCTTAGAAAGTGGATGAGTAAACACAGAAAAACCGTCCACTAAGTTGTGGTTCACTGATATGGTGGCTAAATAAACTCTGATGGACGCAGCCTTTAGACCAGCAGTGTGTAGTGAGTAAAGAAACTTAATTACCTCGACTATGGGTCCGGAGTAATAGTCAAAGCCGTGTTCAGTAGCAAAGGCTTGGAATCGTTCCCACTTCCTGCAATACAATGCCCTGGTAGAGGGCTTTCTGGCTGCCTTGAAAATCGACTTTATGTCCGACGGAATGGCTAAGTCTTGCCACCAGGCCGGATTCTCCATGCCGTGAGCTTCAATGTCTGGAGGTCTGGATGGAGTATCCTGCCCCTGTTTTTGGATAATAGGTCTGGTATACTGGGGAGACGCCAAGTTTGATGTCTCACTAGCCTGAGGAGTGGCATGAACCAAGCTTGTCTTGGCCACCATGGGGCTATCAGTATAGCATCTGCCCTGTATCGTAGGGCTCGCGTCACCACTTGGGCGATTAGGGGAAAGGGGGGAAACATATAGAGGAGACCGTGGGACCAGTCCCATTGGAAGGCATCCCCGAGGGAGGTGCTTCCTATCCCCGCTCTGGAGCAGAAAGCAGGGCAGACGGCATTGTCGGGTGTGGCAAAAAGGTCGATGTGGGGATTGCCCCATAGGGCAAAGAGGCGTCTCAGAATTCTTGGCGACAGTTGCCACTCGGGAGTGTCGCGGAAAGTGCGGCTGAGAGCATCTGCTCTTACATTGTCCGTGCCGGCAATGTGGAGAGCCGAGAGGTGTATCCGCTTGGGAATAGTCCAAAGTAGAATGTCCATGGCCAGATTGAGCAGGTGGGGAGAACAAGTTCCTCCTTCTTTGTTCAAATACCAGACGTCGGTGGTATTGTCTGAGAGAATCCGAACGTGATGGCCTTGTAGATGAGTCTGGAATGCATGAAGTGCTCTCTTTACTGCAAGGAGCTCTAACATGTTTATATGAAGGAGTTTCTCCGAAGGTGACCATCTTCCTTGGATGACCAGATCGTCGTAATGAGCTCTCCAGCCCTCCAAGGATGCATGTGTTGTAACACTGCGAGATGGGCCGGGACTCACAAACAGCATTCCCCGTGAAAGATTGGTTGGGTTGGACCACCAGCTCAGAGAGATTTGTACCGACTTGGGAATGGTAAGTATGACTCTGTGCGGGTTCCGAGTAGGGGAAAAATGCTGCAGCAGTAGTTGTTGGAGAGGACGCATGTGTAGCCGTGCCCAACGAACTACAAACACTGACGCTGCCATGAGACCCAATAGTCTCAGAATTGTGAAAGCTGAGGCACGAGGATTGTGCTGTAGACGTACGGAAAGATCTCGCAGGGCATTTGTTCTGTCTCGAAGGAGGAACGCCCTTCCCACCTTGGAGTCGAGTTGGACACCTATAAACTGAATTGTTTGTGATGGTCAAATGATGGATTTTTCCATGTTTATTTGCAGGCCGAGAGAACGGAGGAGCAAGCTGACCGAGTGGACATCCTTGAAGACCTGGGTTTCGGAAGAGGATACTATTAACCAATCGTCCAGGTACGGATATAGCTCTATGCCTGTGGACCGTAGGTGAGCGCACACGGCTGACATGCATTTTGTGAAGACTCTGGGGGCTGTTTTTAATCCGAAGGGAAGAACGGAGAATTGGTAGGCCTGATGACCTATAACAAATCTGAGGTACTTTCGGTGGGAAGCATGGATCGCGATGTGAAAGTAAGCATCCTTTAGGTCTATTAATGTAAACCACCTGTTCTTTTTGAGTAGAGGCAGGATAACTGCGAGTGTAATCATACGGAATTTCTTTGTTCTGATGAATTTGTTGAGATGCCTGAGATCCATAATAGGGCGAAGGCCCCCATCCTTTTTTGGTACCGTGAAGTATCGAGAGTAGAAACATGTCTGTAGGTGTGATCTTGGGACTCTTGTGATCGCACCCTTCTGCAGGAGAGACGTTGTTTCCTGGAACAAAGTTTCTGATGGTGAAGTGACCTTCATGGTGCCAATAGGAGGGGGGACTTGAAACTCTATTTTGTAGCCGTTGGCAATGACGTTTAGAACCCAGAGGTCTGTGGTGATGGAGGCCCAAACTGGATAAAACGGCTGAAGGATGTTGCCAAATATCCATGGTCTTAGAGGGAGTAGGGCAAAGTCAAAGGCAACGTTTAGAAGCAGAGTCCAGCCTGTTGCGGGGCTGCCTAAAACGTGGTGCCGTTTTCTTTTGCTGGTAAGAAGAGACAGACTGTGCTGGCTGGTACCGCTGAGTGCGATCCTGAGGCTGTCTGGGTTGGTAAGGTACCGGCCGGTACTATTTACGAGGACGGTATGATTGCTGCGGGGGATGGTTGAAACCCATCTTCCTTGCTGTCACCTTCGCCTTATGGATAGTATCCATGGTGGTGTCCGTAGTGGAATTGAACATGCCTTCTCCATCAAAGGGTAAGTCCTCAATTCTAGCCCTCGTCTCTTGAGGGAGAGTGGCAGATCGTAGCCAAGCATGGCAATGCAAAGCTACGGCGCCTCCCATTGTCTTAGCAGCGCAATCAGTCTGGTGGCGGGATGTGGTCAACTCCTGTTTGGAGAGCTGCACTGCCTCCGCTTGGAATACCCTAGCCAGCTCACGCTGGTCGTCTGGGAGATAGTCCATGAGGGCGGAAATTTTCTCCCACAGGAAAAGCTGGTAACGGGCCATCATGGCCTGGTAATGGGCCACTTTGATTCCCAGAGCTGCTGAGGAATAGATTCTACGACCAAATGAATCCAGTTTACGTCCCTCTTTATCAGTTGGTGCTGAGTGACTTCTGTTGGACCTTCCTTGTGAAGCCTCAACCACAATGGAGTTCAGCTTGGGATGAACAAATAAAAAGGGCGCATCAGACTCTTTCACCTTATAGAGCGCATCCAGCCTTTTAGATGTTGGCCCCATAGTGGCTGGGTTGGTCCAGGACTGCTGGACGGTTTTAAGCAGCGTAGGAACCATGGGTAGGGTAAGCTGGGGTGATGGATCCATATACATCACGTCAAAGATGTGGTCCTCTACAGTATCCTGAGGTTGTTGGAGCTCGATACCGAGTGACTGTGCCAACCGCAACATTTGCTCCGAGAAATTTCCAAGTTCCATGGACGGGGACGCCCTGTCGGTGGAACCAACACCAGCAGTTGGGGACGGTAGCAATGGAGCTGCCGACGCGACAGAGGAGGTATCGGAGGCATAGTCCTCTGTTGACTAAGGTGAGGACGGAAGAGGCATGTCTCGTTGACGCTCTGGTACCGAGAGTCCCTCATGTGGAAAGGAGACTGTAGCAGTCGCTCGATGTCGATGGGGATCTGGAGCTCTGGCCGAGTGAGTTCGACGAGGAGGTAGCAGCAGCACTGGTAACCGATCACCCAACAAATGCCTCCCTGTGTAGGGGTCGAATTGGTAATGAGGTTCACGGTACTGAGAAGGCAGGTTGGATCAGGATGAACAATCAGAATATCTATCCCAGTCACGAGAACGGGATCGGGATCGTGACCGGGAGCGGTAAGTGGAGCTGCAGCGAGAGGCTTAAGACATTGGAGAGCGGGAACGTTGAGCTACCTCTGTCTCATGCTGCTCGATGGGGAGCGGTTCCAGCAGTTCCACATCAGAAGTGAGGTCAACTGGTAGCGGTGACGGTACCGAGGAGATGGGCGGTAGCGAGGACGCCTGGGTTAGAGGCGATGCTGTTGGAAGACGATCCATCGGTATCGACTCATTCAGTACCGGTGACGGGTGACTGTGACCGAGCACCGTCGTCGAAGGCGGAGAAGGCGGCATCGATGGAGGGAGTGATCGCATTGACATCGACGTCGGTACCGAGGTGGTCGGTACCGAAGACTTCCCCGGTTTCTGAGATGACTTCTGAGTTTTCAAAGATTTGTCTCGAATTTTAGTCTTCGCCTTCTTCAACGTCATGCTTTTCTGAGAAGGTTTAGAACCCTTCAATGTAGGCTCCTTAGCTGCAACCCCCAAAGAGGGTGAGCTAGGTGTTGCTGGGCTCGAGCGGTTCACTGGCAACTGCCCACGCTCCCCAGAAGTAGAGGGTGTCGACTCCATGGGCACTGATCGAGGTTTTTCAACCGCTGTGAGAGCTTTACTCCAGGGTAGGCTGCGCAAGCGGTCTGCCCGATTACGTCTGGTTTGCCGAGAGAAGCTCATGCAATGAGCACAGGCTTCCACAATATGAGATTCCCCCAGACAATTTAAACATAAAGAGTGCCCATCGGTGAGGGCTAGCTTCGCCCAGCACTTGGAGCAATGCTTAAAAAGCACGGTCTGCGCCATAAGCTACTGCAGGCCTGTAATAATAACCTATCTACCTAAAGATGAAAAAAAAAAATTTTTTTTTTTATTAACAACTATAATGAGAAAAATTTCTAACAACTATCTAAGCTAACTATTACAAACAAATTGTTCTTCACAGAAAAGGAATACGAACGAATTGTAGCGAAGTCTCCCACGAGGCAATCAGCGCAGCAGTCGAAGAAGAACTGAGGTGAGCGGGAACCCGGAGCATGCGCGGTAGGACGGTGGGGGGAGGGGTTCCCACCAAAAGTCTAAGCTAGCTAATGAAGTTTCCCGGAAGTGGGCTCAGCGTCAGCGCGAGCCCATATGTGTGATGCACAGAGACCACGAAGAAGAACCAGGAGGCAGACTGAGCCTTCAACTCTGGCAGTGACCAGAAGTATTCAGGGAGAGACCTCATAAGGCCTGAGTCTCTGGATGCCATGGAAGAACCCTTGAGGCAGGTCTCCGGTTCACCTACAGTAGAAGAATCCCTTCCTTCAAGTCAGAGGAGGAAGCTGAACTGTCTCCTGGTCCCAGAGAGTGTGGACGCCAGAAAGAACAGGCTCAGGCAGCCATCTGGTTAAGAAACAGATGCACCTGAAAACCCAAAGTAACAAAGCTGCTTGTGTGACGGGGCTCCTTGAGAGAGGGCTTGCAGCCAGGCCTGGGCAGGGTCCAGGAGACCTGGCTGAACAAGCCCTCAGCTGCTGAAATAACCCATGTCTTTCCCCCCACAAGCTCTTCCAAGCTGGCTTCCCTGATTCCGCTCATCTTGTGGGCCGACCACCCTGGCGTCTCCCAGACCCCTCTTTAGGCCTGGCTTTTCGGCCTGTGCTTGCCTCGGGACTGCTTCACTGTACTTTGACCCCAGCTACATTGAAGACTTTTTGGGGGGGCTACCCCATTGCGGTTCTGTCTTTGCTCTGCTTTTGCTCTTGCAGTGTAGATTTGCCTCGCGGCGGACTGCCCAAGGACTGAGTTTTGGCCTGACCTTAGCAGGACAGGGCAGACTGGCATGCGTGGGGCTAAAGATAGGTGCACTGGCAGAATTGGGTGGAAAATCAAGTTCCCATGCTGAGATCCGAGGGGCAGAAGCAGAAGTGTCATCAGCCAGGTTGAGGTCACGATCCAAGGCAGCAAGACAAAGGAGCTGTGCTCAGACCAAGGAACAAACTCTTGAGACCGTGGCTTTATAGCAACCGGTGGACAGCGATTGGCCCTTGGGGCCCAGGGAGGCTGGGGCCACAGCTTAGGTGGTGCCCTCCAAGCATAGAGCTCAGTCTGCCCCCACCCAAGCTGAAGAACCTAGCAACTTCCCAGTACAAAATGAGAAAACACCCCCAGATCTGCAGTGCGCCTGCTCATATTTTGCTGGAATGCACACCTACCAGTTTCAAAGCAGTGGAAGGAGGAATTGTTGTGAGCCCTGGGTAGCGGACAGGAGGGTCAGTTCCCCCCTTCTCTCTCTCTTCCTCTCTTACTTTTAAACTACCTAATAACCAAAGTTCTCTGGGTAGTGTACAATATATTGAAAACACAAAATACAAGCACTAAAACAAGGAATAAAAACAGTGCGGAATAAAACCAAGATAAAACCACCAGCAAAAAATAAACTATCCCAGCACACACACACACACACACACACACACACTTAAAACCGGCAGCAGGATAAAGTACTAAAAGCACTTAAAACAGTTTTTTTTTAAAAGCCTGGGAAAGTTCACAATGTAGACCCCCCCACAGCAAGCCTTTCTGGGGAGAGTGTTCTATAACTGGGGAGCCTCCACTGAAAAGGCCCTCTCTTGAGCAGCCATCTGCTTTAACTCATTTGGTGGGGACACCTGGAGGAAGGCCTCAGCTGATGATCCTAGTGTCTAGGATATATGGGAGGAGACGCTCCTCCAGGCAACCAGACACCAAGCTATTTAGGACTTTGAAGGTTAATGCCAGCACTTTGATTTGGGCCTGGAAACAGACTGGCAGTCAGTGATCCTATCGGTCAGTCCCGGTTAGCAGTCTAGCTGCTGTATTTTGGACTAACCCAAGTTTCCAGACCATTTTCAAAGGCAGCCTCGCATATCATGTGTTGCAATAATCCAAACGAGAGGGGGCCAGAGTGTGAATAACTGTTGCAAGGCTATCTTAGTCCAGGTAGGGTCATAGTTCGTGTATCAGCCAAAGCTGGCTCCAAGCCACTGAAGCCACCTGAGCAAGTCACAGTTGTGGATTTAAGAGCACCCCCAAACTGCCAATCTGCTTTAGTGGGAGGGCAGCCCCCTCCAGAACAAGTTGGCTGCCATGTAACCAGACAAACACCCACACGCGCGCTCAACAAGTATCTCCACCTCAGTTTATTGGCCCTCATCCAAACGTTCACTAGAGGGATGCCTGCCAGGGGAGACAAGAGGGACAGTTGTCAGCAGGGAGGTCGGATAGGACCTGTGCTGGGGAAAGGATGAAAAAGAGTATGAACTCTGTGTGTGTGTGTGTGTGTGTGTGTGTGTTGGGATTGTGTTGCTTTTCAGTGGCATGTTGCTTTTCACTCTGAATCTAGCCTGGGGGAGTGCCATTGGCTTTCCTTGATCTGCGCAAGAGCAATCCAGGTCTCTGGCTCCCTGGAGGAGACAGATTGATTGTGTAACTTGTGAACCTCATCACAGCCATGAAGGGAGAATGGGGGAGAGCTGCCTGGCTCTGTTCTGCCACTGCTGCTTCTGGCCCTGGCACTCTGGCCTTGGACAGCCTGGTTTGCTGCTGAGCAGAGACGGCCCTCCAGGGTTTGGTTTTCTTTTTTCATTTTTCTTTTTTGCTTCGCAGCACATTTGGAGAATGTGGGACACTGCACCGTTGCCATAGTGACATGCACTTTTAAAAGACGTCAGCAGGACAAATTTGCATGGATGGATTCTGGGATGGGGAGGTGGGATAATCTCCTGCAGTTCTTTTGTTTCAAGCAAGGGGAATGGTGAAGGTTCTGTCAAAAGTTGGGACGGGCAAAAGGTATTTATAGAAGCCCACCCACCAGCCGCTTAGCAATGTTTATCAGGCATTTAGAAGACTTTCCTTTCTCTGTGCTTCATCTGCAAAACCTTTTAATTTTCTGCTGGTGATGAAAGCTTTCGAGAACAAAGTACTGGAATGCCCATCTTGGAATTATGGCTCTCAAACACAGAAATAAACATACGGAGAGGAAGGTGAAGCAAATAATCGAACTAAAACAAATCTTCCCCTGCCCAAACAAATTTTTTAATCCTCTGCAAATTTTGATGTTGAATATTCTCAAATGTTCGTCAAATGATCACGGAATGTTTGACACCATGCCATACCTGATTTTGGTGCAATGTTGCCAACTGCCATTAGATCCAATTCTTGAATTAGAAGAAGAAAACAGCGTGAGGAGACTTAAGCACACTCTGTGGCTCCTGGAGGCATGGGATATTGAAAGCCACCACTGAAAAAAAAAAGAGAGAAATAGCGAGGGGGGATTTAACCTGCTTGAACCCCTAACAGTTTATAGGAGGAGGGGTGAGGCCTCTACTAGATTAGGTTTTTGGTTGGGGAAAGGGAATTAATAATAATTACATGCACACACACACACACTAGGTAGCAGTAATGCTGGCAAAAAGCTAGCTTCAAGCTGCGTGCTTTTTTTTGTTATGGTCCCCACCTGATATGTGCCAATAATCCAATGCTATCTAATCTCTAAAGCAAAAACCACACAGCCACATAATAATTAATAGCCACAATCAGATTGATTGAAACCAGCTCTCCAAGTAAACATCCAACTCAAATACTGAAATTGCATATCAGATGACAAGTGGTGAAACCAATATAGTAACCGAATATCAAAACGCACTATCATCCAATGCTGATATCAAATAGTCAGTGAATATTCTGCAAATATTCAAGCACTCAAATAACGTCTGAGAAAACATTTGGTATCAAAATCCACAGGGGAGATCTCACTCAGGGATGCAACTTTGTTTCAGCTCTGCTTGAAAGATAAGTCAAGGGATTCGTCTATATTTGGATAAAAGCACCAGATCCTATGTGCGAAGGGGGGGGGGGGGAATGCTTCCAGCCTGGAGAGAGACCTGCCCCAGTCACATCCAGCAGGTCTGTGCCACTCTCTCAGATACACAACTGCCCCTTGGCTGGATATGCAGTGGTGAGAACTGAAATGCAGTCTGCACCAGGCTGGTTTTTAAAAACCAATAATTTAAAATTAATATATTTTAAAAATCAGATTTAATGTTTTAAAATCTGATTTTTTAAAAATTAAAATCTGATTTCTATTTTAAAAGGACTGTAGAGATTACATCTCACTTAAATAATAACAAGGTTAGTCTTAAATGATCTGGACATAAGCATGCTAACCCTACAGTGAATATCTAAGTGGAATCGATGCCTCTGCCAGAAACACCCGAGTTAAAGGAGGTCATGCTCTGCATATCAGGGGTGGGGGATCTCTGTCTGGCAGGGGGCTGAATTTCATTTCAGAGAAGCTCCTGGGACTGCATTCCAAATGTGTGTGTAGCTGAGGGCAAACAGGGTGGAGCCAATTTTTATTAAAAAAAATACCAGCCTATTGTAATTTAAACCTCTTGTTACCAGTAACGAAGCCTTGGGAGGCACATTTCAACCTATTAGAATTGGGGGCGGGGAAACCTCACAAAAAGCTGGGAAAACACCAAATGATTGGTGGCTGTGGGGAAGGGGTGGGACGAAGGAAACAGGAACCCCGAGGGGGCAGATGTGGCCCCAGGTTTGTGGCTCCCTACCCCTGTGGTGCATGAAGAGCCAATGTGATACTTATCAAATACAAATATTTACACTCCTACCTACCAAACACAGGCAAAAGGTGCTGGTGGTAAGAAAGACCCTATGGAAATATTCTAAAGGCATTCCCTATATAGATTTTAAACAGGAAAGTGTGAAAACCGACACAGTGTGAGAGACAGATGCAAGGTCTGGTTGGAAGAATAAAACAAGTGTCAATGTTTAATAATACTCTAGTTAGTATTACAGATGGTTCACAGGTCAGATTTGCACCATTGTATGAAGTACCAACAGGTAATGTGATTTAAATCAATCCCTGCTACTCTGAAGACACAGGTAAGCTCTCGATTTTTATCACTACTTCTTGCATTCCAGGTCTGAGATCTGGCATTGGAATATAGGTTCTGGGGCTAAGCCTTGTGGCCCCCTTCTTGCTTCAAGTAAGACTGAATGGACTCCCCCTACCCTACCCTCCTGCTCCTAGTAGTAAAACCTTTAATGGGGATGGGCAGAGCGGCTGCTTTTTAAAATGCAGCTGATGAGTTCTGTTGGGAAAGACCCACAGATCAATGCAAAATTAAATGGGTTTCAGCAAGATAATATTGTGGCCATCTCAGCCTGCCTCCTTTGCCTGCCAAAGGGTTCTCTGCTTGATCCTTCCTTAGATTGGTTTCCCATTCTTCTACCAAAGGACAATCTAGTTATGCAAAGCTGGTTGAGTATGTACAGGGCGCCTGGCAACAAGTAAATGCAACACACATACACACACTGCACACGGTCAGGGGTGGGCCAGGGCTGTGGGTGGCCTGCAGGAGGTGTTCTTCAACCCAGACCCCTTGGATCAGTTACGAAGCCAGAAGCCTGAGGTACAGGCCATGGTGCAGCAGGCAGAAATGCACCTCTCTGTGAGCAGGCATGAGCAAAAGGCCACGTGCCTGGCATTAAAACCTGGCCTGGCCAATGCAGGGCATTTATACCGCCTGCCAATCACCAGGGCAGCTTCTTCACTTCAGGGCCTGACAGGAGGGGGCTCAGAGTCCATCCCTCCGCTCTGTCCTCACATCTGAACAGAAGGTTCCTAGTCCAGGCTCTGGTCCCCTCTACAAGGATTCGCTTTTGCGCCCGGTTAGGCGATTATGCGCATAATCGTTGAAGCGCATTTGCACCTAATACTTCTGCACGAGAGGCAGCGAGAGGCGGCGAAGCACATTAACGGATGACCAAAATGCGCTTTACAAGTAGTTAATGTGCATAAGCGCTTGTTCACATAGGCAAAATGCGCTTTAACGGACGGAGCAAAATAAAACTCGCTATTTAACGTGCATTCGATAATGCGCATAATCGGAGAGATAACGCGCCTCTACGCCCGATTTGCGCTCCGTTCTTGTAGAGGTAAAAAATTTTAAGCGCCTTGAAAGAGCTTTAAACCTCTCTTGTAGAGGCAGCCTCTGACATCCTTTCCGGCACAGTTTCTTTTGCCACGCACACATAACCTTGCTTCTGGCTTATTATTATGTTCAATTTTTTTACCAATGTTTTAATTTTATCATACGCTGCCGTGCATGATAAAGCAATTCAGAGATTTTAATAAAGAATCAATAAATGGTCTGATGGGCTAAGACTGACTGTTTAATCCAGCGGTGGGCAATTTGTGCCCTCCCCCCGATGTTTTGACCTACAGCTCCCTTGTTTCCCCTCTCAGCCCTAGTCATCACAGCCAATGGCGAGGGATTACTTGAATCGGTGGTAGGACTCCATGCAGCCTGGTCCACAGTGTGTTAACCTCAGACTAAGTCCCACTGAGAGACAAGATTAGAGTGATAGACAAGATCCTGGACCAATAAATCTTTTAATTATAGACTCTTAAGTTGAATGGAAAATATCTGTTACATAAACTTGAAGTCTGGGAAGAATGCAACAACACCATTCATCTGCAACAAGCTGGTTTTAAAAGAGAGCTAAGCACGAACCACCACTGTTTGCTTCTTCAATAACTTGCAAGGAAAAATGTAAGAGTGCCCTACAAAAATATCTTTATGCGGCCTTTGTAGATGTTTGTTGTTTTTGCTTCAAGAGTTCCACACAGATATGGCAACAGTAAGAGCAGGGATTTCAAGTTTTTTGACTGGACCTATTACAATTAACCAAGGAGTCAAACAGGGTTGTCTTTGGGGCCTTTTCTTTTCAAATTTTATCTAAACAATTTAGTACCTAACTTAACTGGCTCAGAATTTCTCTCTACCTCAACTGGTACCTGTAAGATTCCTGTTCTCCTATACGCTGATGACCTGGTATTAGTGTCTTTAACCTGTTTAGGATTAAGAAGTCTTTTCTCAAGGCTTAATGAGTCTTGTCTTGAAGAAAAATTATAAAAATGTTATTCTAAAATGTTTTTTTGGGAAGCGACCTCAGCAATATCTACTATTGCCCATCTGCAAGCTCAGTTAGTGTCCATCAAATAGCAAATGTAAAGAATTTCAATATCTTGAGATACTTTTTATGAAGACACTCTCCTGGAATGCCCAAGTAGGTGTTGTTAAATCTACGGCCCTCTGTACAGTGAGCCACATTTTGAAATTCTACTGTAAAAGGGGGTGCATGTGGATTGATTGTTAATATACTTTCAAGGAAAAGCTATTGCCCATTGTCTTACACAGAATTTTAGTATCTGGCTGGGAAGATTTTCAAGTTGCCAAATTGGAAACAATTCAAAATTCTTGCCCTTGGAAAACACTGGCATTACCTTCAGACACCCCAACGGCATTGGTCCGCGTGGAAGTGAGTCTTCCCTCAATTAGAGCTTGAGTACACTACGTTATTATTCATTGCTTTGAGAAAGTTGAAAAATTCACCTGATAAAGTTTTTTTTTAATCTCAGTTATGTTTTATTAGCCTTTAGTCTTGCATGGATCTCTAAATTTAATGGTCTATTTCAATAATACTCCACTTTTGAGGATCTTTTTGTGCCTCAGAAATGGAGAGCTGAAGAAATGGATTTTTGATCAAACCCTTATGTTGGATCGACAGGCCATTTTATCTTCTACTTTTTTATTTTTATGGATTTTATAAATGTAATCATTTGAGAGCTGTGGTAGATATGACCTTTCTTAGACTTGGACAAGCTTTTACAACGTCACAATTTCAGACCATGCCAATAGCAGTATATGATGGCCGATACCATCAGATCCCTTATGACCAACTATGAACCCCCAGAAACTGAAAATCTGAGACACTGTCTATGTCTGTGTCTTTTATAGGCATTAACATACTTAAAGGTGGATTCCAGCATTGAGCAGGGGGTTGGACCCGATGGCCTTAAAGGTCCTTTCCAACTCTACTATTCTATGATTCTATGAAAATTATTTGAGAACAGTATGTGCTACCTCCAGTATCTGAGGCCCCCTCCACAAGGATGCGCTTTTGCACCCGGTTCGGGGATTATGCGCATTATCGCGGAGGCGCATTTACGCCTAATCCCTCTGCACGGGAGGCGGTGAGAGGCGGCGAAGCGCATTAATTGATGTCCAAAAAGCGCTTTAGAAGACGTTAATGCGCATAATCGCTTGTTCACACGGCGAAAATGCGCTTTAACGGCCGGAGAAAAATAAAAGTCGCTATTTAACGCGCATTCGAAAATGCGCATTATCGGGGAGATAACGCGCCTGTACGCCCGTTTTGCGCTCCGCTGGTGTGGAGGTAAAATTTATAATGAGCCTTCAAGGCTCATTAAACGTCTCGTGTGGAGGAGGCCTGAGGCAGTAAACCTATATACACCAGTTGCTGGAGAACATGGGTGGGAGGGTGCTGTTGCACCTGTGTTCTGCTTGTGGGCCCCTGGTCAATAGCTGGTTGGCCACTGTGTGAAGAGTGTTGGACTAAATGGACCCTAGGTCTGATCCAGTAGGGCTCTTCTCAATATATCTGGGTTGCCATCTTAATGTGCCTTAAGAAATACAGGTTACCTGCTGCCTGATCAAGTTAGTCCGGTGACCCAAAAGGTTGTGCTTTTCGCATTAGCGGCTTCAAAAATTTTGCTACAACGCTCACTCCATTTCACATAATGGTAAATATGATTCTTTGGTGTAAAGGCCGAGGTGTATTTTGATTCAGATGCACTAAACTCTCTTTTTTAACTGTTTAATTTCTACACTGTTTTATTTCTGTTATACCTTTTGTAATGTTGTACAGGTCTTAATTAATTAATGTCCTTTGGCTTGCAAATAAATGCCTGACTGGCTGACAATGGGACTCACTTGCTGTTGAGGATGGCAGGAGACTTCATGAAAGGGGCTGGTGGTGTGCCCGCCTCTTGTGCAGGAGTGAGCCTGTTGCCAAAGATGCCTCTCTTAATTCAAAAATATCCAGAAGGCAGGCAATCTGGACCAAGCCATCCATGTCCATCCCCCGCCTTTGTTCCACTCTCCCCAAAAGATTCCCCCCTCCATTCTGCCCACTGTACCACAGGAAGGGACATCTCTCCTCTCTTATTTTATTCCCCCCTCCCCATCTGCTTTCTGTTCTTTCCTGGTGCAGTCTCCAGATTGTATCTATCCGTCTTGCTGTCCACCCAACCTCCCTCCCTTTCTCTCCAGCTAGCCATCTTCTTTGGCTTTCCTGGTTCCCTCTTGGTCCATCCATCCACCCAGCATCCCTCTCCCCCTTCTCCTTCTCCGTCTTCTTCTCTTTCCTCCTCCTGTCTCGATCCCTCCATCCTCTGGGCTGGACCCCCAACCTAGCTGCAGCATCTCCTCCTCCCTCCACCAAAAAAGGATCACCTGCCAGCGTTGCTGCCAGGTGGGCTGGCTGAGGCTGAGAACTGGGGAAGCATCCTTGGAGGAGGGAAGGACGGAGAAATCTGATCTGGGAGTGGGCCGACGGCGGAGGCTTAGATTTTGTCCTCCTGGGGAGGGGTCTGCACTGGGTGGTTGGGTGGAGGCTGATGTCCCCCAGCCCGTGAGCACCCAGAAAGGTGACTGCGTGCCTTTTTACTTATTTGCCAGCTCCCTTCCCCTTTCCTTGCGTTCTAGGTGTGTGCTTGGCGGGGTGGGGTTCATTCCAGAAGAGGGGCTGATCTCTCTGGAGTCCCTACTTGGGGGGATCTCCCTCTTGCTAGAAGACTTGGCCGGGGCTGGCTTTCCGCCGCCCCTCCCTCGCTCGCCCACCCCAGGGCCCCCCTCACCCCAAGCTCCGCCGCCCCCGCCCCAAGACGAAGCTGCCGCCGTCACCGCATTGGCAGGCTGGCTGGGCTGCTAGCCGGCGGCGCGCGCGGCTCGCCCGTCTCTCCTCTGTCTTGCAGGGGGCTGCGGCGGCTGCTGACGGCGACGGCGGCGGCTGGGGGGACTTCAGCACCGAGGACAGCGCCGCGGCCGGGCGGCGGGCCATGCCGGAGGAGGGCGGCGGGACGGCCCGCGTCGCCGTCCCATGAGCGCCATGCGGCTGCTGCTGCTCGCCGTGCTGGTGTCTTTCTCGTTCGCCCGCGCCGGCTGCGAGCCCAAGATCGTCAACATCGGCGCCGTACTGAGCACCAAGAAGCATGAGCAGGTCTTCCGCGAGGCCATAAACCAGGCCAACAAGCGCCACGGCACCTGGAAGATCCAGCTCAACGCCACCTCCGTCACGCACAAGCCCAACGCCATCCAGATGGCCCTGTCCGTCTGCGAGGACCTCATCTCCAGCCAGGTAGGTACTGTCCCGCGCCCCCGCCAGAGAGGGCAGCCAGCGTCCCCCTCGCTGCTCTGTGCGCCTGGCCATCGGCCCCGGGCAGCGCTCTCTTTCCCCTGCCTCTGCCTCGGGGACCCTGGGGCAGACTGCCCCCGCCGCAGCCATGCAGCCACCTCTGCCCTGGGCTGCCTGCCCCGGCCCTCTCGCGCCCGTCTGTCACCTGCAAGGCTGCCTTTCCCGCGCGCCCTGCCTACAGTACGCATCTTTCGCATGTCTTCCTCCATCTCGGTCTCTCCATCTCCGCCTCATCCTTAACACAGCTCTCCACAGACACGCAGCACTTTGTCGAGCCTCCCTCAGTCCATATTTTCTCTCACGAGGCAGCCTGTCTGTCCACTCCGGTCCATCCCCGCTTGGATCTCTCTCGCCTCCCTCCTGTCCAGTTGTCCCTCCTTTGTCCGCCTCGCTGCTGGCTTCCTTGAGAGCTCTTTTGCTCCCCTGGGCTGGGGTCTCTGTCCACCTCACCGTCCTGGTCCCTGTCTTGCTTACCCGTGCTGGACCACAGACCAGAGGTCCATCCACCTGGTCCAGCTTTGCTCGCGGGGGCTAATGCCAGCTTAAAAACAAACAAACCTCCCCGAGAAGACTGCCTGCCGTGAAAGCACCCACAGTTTTCCCCACCCCGTCCTTTTCCGTCCTCCAGAAATCTACTCATCCACGCCTCTGGATCCCTGGCACCCACCCACCCACCATCTCCGACAGACCCTCTCCCAAGATCACCCTGCCCCACCCACAATTGGTCGGGTAAAGCCCAACAAAGCCCCCGGACTGGGGCGGGAGGAGAGGGTGGTAACAGACCCCCACTCCCTGCCCCCGTGACATGCGTGTCTGTTGGTCCTAAGCCTCGTTTGCTGCCATGGGTGCGTGTGGACGGTTCCTGCGCCCTGCGCTTGGATCTGGAGGTCCTTTTTCTCGCGGGTGTCTCGGAGGAGGTGACGCTCACTTGGAGGGCTGCTGTGTGGAGGAACAGGGGGGAGGGCGCGTTTTAACAAGGCGCAGATATGGTGAGCGATGTGGGCGCAGCAGCCCATCTAATTCGATGCGTGCGCTACTGCAGGCAAGCTTACGTGTGAACGTGCGTTTGGGAACACCGCTGCAGAAGGGCGGCGGGCGCCTTTGTGCGGGGAAAGCAGCGCCGTACCCTGCGGGAGTCGCGTGGGACGGGCGCGCGAGAAAAGACGCAGCAGCGGCGGCGAGGGCTTTGTGCGCCCTCTCTGCTTGGCGCGAGCCGCACTGCATTCCGCATCCACAGGGGTCCCGTCCGGGAAACCCTTCAGAATCTTCCCGCGCGCCTTCGGACTGCGATCACACGCACCGGACTGCCAGGCAGCTACCCTCAAGCGCGCGCCCGCACCACGGGCACGCGAACACGTCGCTAAGCCGCGCGCGCGCCCGCCCGCGGAAGCGAGTAGGGGGGCTCGTTCACAAAGACGACGGGGAGGCGAGAGGGGGGTTGCAAAGCCCCTTCGCTCCGCCGCGCATGCCCAAGTGCCCGCGGGTTGTGTTTTGGCCATGGGAAGGTCGCGCGCGATCAGGCTTCACATGAACGCAACGCCCGGCGCTCTCGGGGATGCCCAGATACGCGCGCCTACGCTTAGGCGGCGGCACTCAACGCAAAAGGCCGCGCATCCCCTCGCCTCTGGCCTGCCCTGCCTGGAAATGGGTTGCTGTCCCCGACCCGTGGCACCGGTTTAGGCATTCCCCTCCGGGACAAAGTCCCTATTGAGAGACGACAAGGGAAGGCTAAAGGGGTCTCCTTCGGGGGGGGGGGGCTCCCGTGGGTCTCTTCCACAAGGCTTGATTTGATACCCCGAACCTCTTTTCCATACCAGGACGGAACCCCAGACTATACGCTGTACAGAAAAAGCCTCTGAGTTTGTGCAGAGTTGCTGTTCACAGCCACAGCCGCCCACAAATATAAGACTAAGGAGGGAGCAGAAAGTGTAGAGGGAGGCAGTGCTTGGATTAAAGAGACCTAGAACTCCACCCTGATGCACCCCCCACTTTTAACCAAATCATTCCCCACCCTGCCCCACCCCATCACTGCCCAAAGCCTTCTAAAACGTAGTTAAAGAGACCCCTCTAAAAGGTAAGGCGAGGGGCTGCTCTGGCTCCCCTGCCATTGAAGTGCTGGAAGAGTCATGGGTGCCCAGGTGGTCTTGAGCTCTGGCACCACCTCATGTCCCTCCTCTCCCTAAAGGCTTCCCCCCTCCCCACTCTTCCTCATCGGCTCTTCCCCCACCCCCCAGAACCGCATTGCAGTCTTTTCCATTCCACATCAGAACACACCAGTTACTGTCTAAGAAACAGGCAGGTGCCGGTGTGTGTGTGTGTGTGTGTGTGTGTTCCAAGCCAGTGAAATGCTTTTAGACCCTCCTGGAAAAGCCACACCTAGCCTATCTGGAAATGAAGTTACAGAGTTCCTTCAACCCAAGCAGCACCTTTGAAGAAATACACACACACACACACACACACACACACACACACACACACACACTCTGCTCTGTACACTGTCACATTGCCCTTTTCCCAATCCAGGGCTGCTGAGAGCTCTCTTCCATGTCTTTTAAAAGGCAGAAAGTGAAAAAGAGCTAAAAGGATTTTTAAGCAGCTTGGCTGGGTGAGGTTAGCCAAGTGGTGAATAGGGGTGTGAGTAGAGATGTAAAATTTCCGGACATTTTGAAGCTATGAGAAAACAGTTTTTTCGGGGGTGGAGGGAGCTGGAAAAAATTGACATTTTGAGAAAAATTGAAAATTAATCAAAGCGCTCTGGACAGATCTAAAGTAACTTTACTGCTTTAGGACAACCTTCTCCAATCTGATGCCTTCCAGATATTTCAGACTTCATTTCCCATCAGCCTCAGACAGCATGGTCAGGAATGCTAGGCATTGTAGTCCAAAAACATGGAGGGCACTAGGTTGGGGAAGACTGCTATGGGAACATAAAGCAGCTTTTATGTTTCTAAAATTATATTATCTATTGCTTGACACTCATGAAATCAACATTGTTTTTAAAAACTAAATTTAAATATTAGTGATTTTGTAATTATTGTATGAATAAACTATAGGTTTAAATTGAACATACCAAACATGAGTTTTATGAGCAAACCAAGTTATACATAACGTATTTCGTGACCCCTGAAACCACGAAATCATACTAGAAGCCAGGAGATGCAGGAAGTATTGGCGGCAGAGGAAGACTGGTGTACAACATCTGTTCCTATTTGTAAGGAAGTTTAGGGAAATTTCTAAATCTCTTCCTATTTGTAGGGTGGAGCTTAGGGAAATCTGATCTGAAGGAAATGCTACAGAGCTTTAATTTAGCTGGGAAAGGCTTGGCTTATGAATGATAAGCAAACATATTTAATTTCAGAATGTTTAAGCCATCTCAACCTACAGAAAATGGCACTGGGCCTCTCGCAGCCAGATACAGCACTGGAGGGCTTGGAACTTCCAGAAAGAGTCTCCAGGCTTGGCTATGAATGGAAATCCTTTCAGTGACTCCAGGTCAGTGCTGGAGTGAACTGTCTGTACTCCAGCTGCAAGAGCACTCTCCACTGTCCTGAAACTAGAACAAAATCCCTGGCCGGTGCATGGTCCTGAAACTTCTATGCCTGGGGCCTTCTCCCTTCCACTGCCTCACATCACGCCCTTGCCTGGAGCAGATGATGGAACAAGAATTCAGGTTCAATGCATGATGTTTCCAGTTAAAAGGCCCTTGGGTAGCAAGGACAGCAAAGGCCCTTTTGGTTTGAAAAATTGGAGAATTTGCCAGTACAGGGCTAGATTGACCAATGGTCTGAGTCAGTTAAAGCCAGCTCTATATCTTCATCAGGTGCACCCATCACTTGGTGGCAGCTGTTCCAGTAAAAAAAAAAATCCAGGTAGCAGGAGTGGGGGAAGTCCTCCTTCTCCCTCTCTCTGCTGCCAGCCTGAGAAAAGCTACTCCGTATGTTCATGGCTGGTTCCAAACCTAATTTATGCATCCTGCCAAGTAGAGACACATCTCTCATCTCCAGCCAAAAAATCCACAATTGGGGCCTTTATAAATCATGCAGCTAAAGAGTGCCTACTTTGGCTCAATCGGCATCATGGCCCCGATGCAAACAAAGTAGGTTACACTTAAAAATCAACAGAAGGTTGGCTGTGACCCACTTAAGCCCCATGGATTTAAACAGGGCATGGATGTGGCTAACATTCTCGGGCTTGGGGCCAAGTTCTTCCTCAAGATAATCATCAAAGGAGGAAGAGGAAGAGGCTTTTACCCTGTCCTTTGGCAATGATTCCTACAGAAGGGAGAGGGATTGTATGTTTGCATCTCCCTCACCCTCTGCTGCGCCTATTATGGCCACGTGTGGATCTCCCCTCCCTCTCTGGCTCTTTCCACAATCTCAACAGACCATTTCATCTGAAATAGTCCTTGGAGGGAAATTACACTTGCGTATTAAATGTGCGGTTAAATAAATCACATTATCTAGCCTGCCTCTTCAGCAGATGTTTTTTGCTGACCCTGCAAATGCAAGGGAAAGGTTTACACAGCTTGACACAGACAAGAGACATCCCAGAAAGACTGGAGCTCTTTATACAGGGCTGTGTGTACTCCGTGCTGAAAATAATTAAATAAAATTCTGCAGGCAGGCAATCCAAATTCTTCCCCAAGAATAGTTTGATTCTGCAACCTGTGTACAAATTAAGCAAACTTCCAGAATGCTTATTTTACATTATTCTGGTTTTTTCCCTTCAGAAGTGACGCAAGGCACTATGCACACACCTCTGTGGCAGGGCAGACCCGGGCTCTATTCCCCACTCAGCTACTTTGGGCCAGTCATTGAATCATAGAATGGTAGAGTTGGAAGGGGCCTATAATGCCATCGAGTCCAACCCCCTGCTCAACGCAGGAATCGATACTCAGCCTCCCTCCCTCACACAGTTGCTGAGAGGACTCTCTTTACAGCCCAAGGGCTGAATTCCATTTCAGAGAAGCTGGGGGGGGGGGGCTGCATTCCAGTGGTGGGCAGGGCAAAAGGCAAAAGGAGGAAGGGCCAAATATATCAGAAACACAAGAAATACCAGCATACTTCAGCTTTAAGCTCTTATTGCCGTTAATGACGCCTTCAGAGATGTTTCATTTCAACCTTTTAGAATGGGGAAGTAACTGCAAAAGCCTGGAAGACACCAAACAATCATCATAAGAACATCAGAAGAGCCCTGATCCAGCTTTCGGTTCACATGGTGGCCAACCAGGTGCCCATAGGAAACCCACAAGCAGGACAGGTGTGCAACAGCATCTTCCTGCCCATATTCCCCAACAACAGGTGTACACAGGCTTGCTGCCTCTGATATTGGAGGTAGCACATAGCCATCAGAACAAGTCGCCATGGATAGCCTTCCCAGGAATTTATCCAACCCCCTATTAAAGCCATCCCAATTGGTGGCCATCACTACATCTTGTGGTAGCGAATTCCATAGTTTAACTAGGCACTGTGTGAAGAAGTCTTTCCTTTTCTCTGTTCTGAATCTCCCTTCAATCAGTTTCATGGTATGACCCCTTTGGGTTCTAGAAGAGGGAAGAAAATGTCTCCTAATCCATATTCTCCACACCATGCATCATTTTGTACACCTCTATCATATCTCCCCTAAGCCTCCTTTTTTCCAAGCTGAACAATTCCAGCTATTGTCACCTTCCCTCGTAGAGGAGATGGAAAAAATGGTGTGGCCACCTGGGGAACTCCAGAGGGATGGATTTGGTTCAACACCCCTGGTCTAGAAACAGGGAAGCTTTTTACTGTGATTTCCTGTTCTTCGGTACCTTTTGGAGGACATTCCAGACATTCAAGTTGGCCCCTCCTTCTGGTCACAGGCAGGATCCAATAGCAGTTATCTTGTCCAGGGGAGGAGCACCTGGTCCACCCAGACCAAAATGGAAGAGTTCAGAAAACTCCTCAAACCTTAAGCAAAGTATACCTAGATAATCACTACAAAGTAACCAAAACAGGATAAGGAAGAACTGACCCAGGGTAACTGCCTACCTTCCCCACATGCACAGTGAAGGCATAAACCCTAGACGGAAGGATCCTAGTACACTGCAGAGAAACAAGGGTGGGTGGAATGCCTTCCGGAAGACACTGAGAATGAGAATTCGTGGTGAGAACTTCCCTTTCTCCTTTATCTTCTGGAAGGCATTCCAGACCTTCAGAATGTAGAAAAGCAGGTCCACTCTAGGGGAGCTATGCAGTGGAACTTCTTACAGGAGAGGAAACTTCTGCAATACTCTCCTGCCAAAGGCAGCATCTGCAGAAGAAAAGACATCAACCTTGTAATGCTTTGAGAAAGTATGCAAGGATGTGCACGTGACTTCAAAACCCTTCTGGTAGATAGTATAGCCACCAGAATCACCATCTTAAGGGCAGTGATCTATAAGGGGCACAGTGCCATGGGTTCAAGTGGAAGAGCCATTTGACTCTTCTTTTTTTTTTTTTTTTTTTTTTGTAAATAATTTTATTATTTTCAACATAATGATAACATAAAATACATACATAACCCTTGACAATCCCCCCCCGTGTACCCCCCCACCATGAGACCTTCTCTTAACCTCTTATTCTATCCAGAAGTTTATCGACTCTTTTGAAGGTGTTTGTCCCTTCCCCGATCTTAATACATATTCCAAAAGGGGTCTCCATATTTCCCCAAAATCATTTTTACCGGACATTCCCCTTTTCAATTTCATTTTACAAGTTAGCATATCATTCAAAGCCATATCCCATATTTCTTTATACCATTCTTCTATTGTATAGCTTCCTTGTCCTTTCCAATTTTTTGCAATCATTAGTCTAACAGGAGTCAGGAGGTTGTTTATCAATTCCCTCTTGTTTTTGTCCTCTTCCCCTCTATCCCATATTGCTAGTAGAGCGAGCTTCGGGTCTAATTCCACTTTACTTCCAATTATTTCACTTATTTCTTTAAATACCCTTTTCCAAAATTTTTGTACATATTCACAGCTCCACCACATATGGTAATAAGTTCCAACCTCCTGGCATCCTCTCCAACACTTTTTAGATATTTTTTATCAATCTGGTGAAATCTAACCGGAGTTAGATACCATCTCCACAATACCTTATAAAAATTCTCCTTAATTCTGATCGATAACAATTTTAACATTCTTGCGTTCCACAACCTCTCCCAGTTATAATCCTTAATTTCTCCATTTACGTCTTCTTCCCAAGCCTTTTTTATTACTTTAAGTGAATTTTGAAATTCTTCCTCTATCAATAATTTATATATCTCACTAGTCAACCCTTTCTTAATTTCCTTTCCTTCTTTCCTGCCTTTTGACTCTACTAATTCTTCAAATCTTGTATTGTTTCTACACTTTTTATTTTTCAATTTCCATTCCTGAGTCCATTTCCCTAGTTGTATACATTTAAACCATGCAAATTTATGACCTATCAATAGCTCTTTAATTTGTTCATTATCCTTCATATTTTCCATCCACTTCCTTAACTTGATTATTTCCTTATCTTTCAATCTCGCTTCAATCTCCACTTTTAACACTCTTGGGAAATTCTCCACTACTACCACTGGGGCAAGTGGTGAATCTCCTGGTATCAACTTCCCCCTAAATTTCTCCCAGATCTCCACTATATTTACCAACAAAGGGTTGTCCAGTCCCTTTAATTCTTTCTTTTGAATTTTCTTAAAGAAAATATTTTTCAATTTATAATCTATTTCCCCAGTTTGCGTCTCCAACCACTCCAGATCTTCCTCCCCTAGAATACAGCTTATAACATACCTTAACTGATTAGCTATATAATAGTACTTAATATTTGGAAGCCCTAAACCTCCCTTCTTTTGAGCCTTATACCATAACCCTTTATTAATCCTGGCTTTCTTATCCCCATTACAATATGCATTGATTATATTTTGCCAACTTTTCAGCTCTACATCTGATATTTTAATTGGTAACATTCTAAACAAAAAATTAATCTTAGGTAAAATCTTCATTTTAATAATTGCTATTCTACCAAACCAAGAATGTTTTAATTTCTTATATACTTCTAATTTCTCCCCTACTTGTTTTTTTAAAGCTACCAAATTAAGTTCCTCAAGCCTATCTAAATCTCTATCAATGTTAATACCTAAATAACGTACTATGTTTTTAAGTCTAAGACCCAACTTATCCTTACCTTCTTCCAACTCTTCCTTATTATAATTAAATAACATCATTTCTGACTTCCCCCAATTTACTTTTAATCCCGTGATTTCTCCAAATTCTCTTAAATGTTTCTTAATCACCTCAGCACTCCCTAGGGGATCTTCTACCGTCAATAAGGTATCGTCCGCAAACATATTCATTTTAATCTTCTCCTTTCTTCCTATCCCCTTCACTCTTTCATCTTCCCTTATTACATTTGCCAAAATTTCTATTACTATTGCAAATAGGATCGGTGAAAGAGGACATCCCTGTCTAGTTCCTCGGGCTAGTGTAATCTGTTGTGTTAACCCATCATTAACCAATATTTCCGCTTTATTATTTTTATACAACTTATCCATCACTCCCATAAAACAATCTCCAAACCCAAATGTTTTTAATATTGTTTTAAGTGCTGGCCATTCCACACAATCAAAGGCTTTGAATATATCCAATGCTAGCAGACCTGCTTTTAAATTCCTTTTTTTTATGATACTAATTATATTTAATACTCTTCCCATTAAATTAGGCATTTGCCTACCCGGGATAAATCCACACTGATCTTTTTTGATATATTTACTAATAAATGTGGCCATTCTTTTTGCCAATATTGCTGTAAAAATCTTTGAATCTTGATTTATTAAGGAAATTGGTCTATATGATGTGGGATCCGTTAAATCCTTACCTGGTTTCGGAATTAATATAATCAGGGAATGTTCCCATGATGGCGGAGTCTTCCCCCCTTCTATTATAGTATTAAATAATTTCTTTAATCTTGGTACTAAAATTCCTTTAAAAAGCTTATAATACTCCGACCCCAAACCATCCAACCCCGGTGATTTTCCTCCTTTTAATTTATCAATAACTCCCTCTATCTCTTTTTCCGTAACTAAACCTTCCATATAATCCCTGTCCTGTTCCTGCAATTTTATTTTCCAATTCCTCTCTACATATTCCAATATCTTATCTTGCGGTCCCGATCCTGATGTATATAATTCACTATAAAAGTCCTCAAATATACTTAATTTATCTTTCATTAAATTACAACTATTCCCTGCCTTATCCTTTATTGTCCCTATCATATTCTTAGCCTTTTCCAACTGTGTGGATCTAGCCAGCATCTTTGAGTTTCTATTACTATATTCAAAAAAGTCTCTTTTTAAATACAACAAATTCTTTTGAACTTGTTCTAATTCTTCTTTCTCTAATTCCTTTTTCTTAGCTTGAATTTGGGCTAATAGGCGTTTATCTTTTGTCTCCTTTAACTTTTCTTCCAAACTTCTTATCTCCTCTTCAATCTTTTTATTTTGAGCTTCCTGTTGTTTTTTTAATGTGCATCTTTCCCTAATACAAATCCCTCTTACTACAGCTTTCATTGTATCCCATAATATGTCCTGCCTGTTGTTCTCTTTTTCATTAATCTCCCAAATTTCCTGCAGTTCTTTCTTTATTTTCTCCATTATATCCTTTTTATTCAACAACCTTACATCCAATCTCCATCTCTTCGCTTGTCTATAGTCTTTCTTGGTTTCCATGTCCATTGACATCAACGCGTGGTCAGTGACCTTGATAACTCCAATATCACAATCTATAATTTTGGGTAACATATTTTTGATACAAAAATGTGGTCTATCCTAGAATAACTCTTAAATCTCTGTGAATAAAAAGTATATTTCCTTTCTTCCCCTCTTAAGGCTCTCCACACATCCATTAATTCTTTCCCTTCCATTAATTTGCTTAACTCTGTCTTCCCCACCCTCTTAGTATCTTTTAGTATGTTATCCCGGTCTTTCCCTATATCTAGTACCATATTAAAGTCACCAGCCATCACAATGTGCTTTTTACCCACTTCTCCCAACCCGTTAAATACTTCATTGATAAAATCCATTTGTTTCCCATTTGGAGCATATATATTAACTAATACATATTCCTCTTCTCCCAACTTGCAGAACATAATAAGAAACCTTCCATTGCTATCTCTCTTTACACTTTGAATAGTTATACCACATGTCTTTGAAATTATTATTGCCACTCCTCTCGATTTCGAAGTTCCATATGCCTTCTCATAAACGCCCACCTCCCTCATTCGAAGCTCATTAACTCCATCTTTGGCCTGATGGGTTTCCTGCAAAAAAATTACATCTATTTTTTTTTTCTTTAATAACATTTCAATCCTCTTTCTTTTAATTACCGTTCCTAGCCCTTTAACATTCAGTGTTGCCAATCTAAGTTTATTTTCCATCTCTCTCTTTCACACAAGTCTTTAAGTCGGTCTCCCTGTGTGTAACACATACCCCCCCCTAACCCTCCCCCCCACATTCACCCCCAATTCACCCCCCTCCTCACCAGCTTGCTGGGCTTTGGTCCCAATCTTCTTAGAACTCTTAGGGGGGGGGGGAACTCGGCCCAACATTCCGGAATGACGTCCACCCTCCCCTCCAAGTCTCCTCTTCTCCCTATCTCTCTTACAATATATTAAAGTCTATTCATTGCTCCCTCCTGCCGCGCCTTCATCTTGCTTCTCCTCTCCAACCGATGTGGCATCCATTATGCCCAGCTCCTCCAACAACTCGATTCCTTGCTCACAAGATGTTATTCTTTGCTGCTTCCCGTTCCACTTGAACCTCAAGAAAACTGGGTATCCCCAATTGTAGGAGATCGATTTCATTTTCAATGCCCCTGTGCATATTCTAACGCTCTTCCTCCACTGGATGGTCTGAGGGCATAAATCCTGGAAAACCTCGACTGGTGTTGCTTGAAGCATCGGTTGACCTTGACTTCTAATTGCTTGCATTAATTTTTCTTTTTTGTAGTAGTTAGCGAATTTCACAATAATATCTCTTGGGAGCTCTCTTGACTTTCCAAATCCAACCCTGTGGGCCCGCTCAATATCTTCCATTCTCCACTCTTCCTGTGGCATCAACTGTTTGGCCCATGCCAAAATTAATTCTCTTATACTGTTAGGGGTCTCCGCTTGCCTCTCCCCAAAAGATCTTATGCGTAGATTAGCTCTCCTGTCCCGGTCTTCCATCGCTATAAGCCGTAAATCCTGTTGCGTTAGCTGTTCCTGTTGCTTCTTGTATAAAACCTTTAGTTCTCCAGTTTCTTCCTGTAAAGCTCCAACCTCTTTCTCCACCTTTTGGAGTCCTGCTAAAAGCTGCTGCTGTGAATCAGCAATCCTCTTTGCCAATCGATCTTCTTGTTTGAGTAAAGCCTGCTCAAAATTTCCATCTTGCTTTAAGATTGCAAGATCCAACATTTTTTGAAAATTCTGAAGCAATTCATCTGTTGGGTCAGCTTGCCTCCCTGTGGTTGTTTTAGGAATTGCTCCTGGCTTAATTCCAGTCTTAGAGCTAGCATTTCCGGCATGACTCGGGGATTGCTTTTTTGGCTTTTCAGAATCCTTATCCGCCATTTTCCGGACAAGTCTAAAACTTCTGTCGGACGGCTTATCTCCCTTGATTCGGCTCCAAGAAGTTATTTTCTTCTTGCTCATCCACCTTCCAAGCCTATCCGATAAGCACAAACACAAGCACAAACCACTTCTAGCCAGAAATCAAAGTCTCTTTCTCTCCCTCCGGCTTTTTTTTTTTTTTTTTTTAGTTTCGTTTCTCCTCGGGCTTTCAGCCGGCTGGTATGCCGCTAGCAATCTTTCAGAGCCTAAAGCTTAAAAGTCTTAAAAGCCTCTTTTCTGAATGCTAGCAATCATTCTGTTCTCCTCAGCCTTCAGCCCGCAACCATAAATACGTCTGTTTAATTACCTTCGCAGCGCTGCTACAAAGCTGTCGGTCGATCTCCTCCCTTCTGCCGATCCGGTTATAAAGCCATAAATCTCGTTCCAGCTGCAATCTCTTTGGTAAGCTTCCCCCTCTCCATAGCAGACTTAAATGCAACAGAGGACGCTTTTAAGATAGGGAATTTACAATTAATTCATTGCTTCTTTCGGAGGATGAAGGATTTGCGACTCAAACCATGACCTGCTTGGCCACGCCCCCCATCCCATTTGACTCTTCAACACCCAGTTTAAGTTCCAGGAGGAAAACCTACGAATTGTAGATGGGTTCAGCAAGGCTGCATCTTGAGCAGTCTTTTAACAAGAGAATGCTTCCCCCTGCAGCCCAACATGCTGCTCAGTGCTGCCTCCTGATGTTTCAGAGTACTTGTGCTGATCCCCTTATTAAGCCTAGCCTAAAGAATCTTGAGGATACCATGCAAATCATCATCCCTCAAAAGCCTCCGAGCACCTTCACTCCACTTCCATGTTGTGGCTTTTACTGTATACTCTATAGGTAGAGGCTCTACAAGGAGGAAGAGTTTCAGCACTTCCATGGAATAACCCATTTGTTAAAGCCACCGCTGCTCAGTCAGCAGGCTCTCAGCTAGAAGAGATCTGGTCATGGAGGAACTAAAGGCCCTTGGGACAACAGCTCCCTGCAACAAGGAAGCTGCGAGCATGTCTGACTATATGATTTGAGAAGTTCTAGAACCCACAGCCTCCTCAGCCAATGAGGAGTTACAAGGTTGAATTCCAGCCTGCTGCCAGACTCCTGGCCTGCTGGAAAACTCTGAGAATCAGGGGAATGTGTGGAAATGCATAGAGGAGGCCAGTTAGCCAAGAACATAGAAGAACATCTGTATCACTCGCTACTGGGGAAAGGCTGGGACTTGAGCATTGTCTTCTGTGGCAAAGAGATTCACTGTTCGAATTTTGAAGCAACAAGCAATCTGATGAAAAAATCAGGGCTGAAGTGCTCTTCTGCTTCTCAGACTGCCCAATGACTCAGCCAATCTGCAGTGGTGTTGACCATCCCCACCAGGTGGACAGCTGATATTGCACTCATCCTACAAAAGGATCTCTACCACTGCCCATTATTCCATGTTCTGCACTCTGGGATGATTGAGAAGATATCCTGGTCCTCCTCTGTGTGACAACCTTTCAAGTATTGGAAGAGTGCTATCATGTCTCCCCTCAGTTTTCTCTTCTCCAAGCTAAACATGCCCAGTTCTTTCAGTCTCTCTTCCAAGGGCTTTGTTTCCAGACTCCTTATCATCCTCGTTGCCCTCCTCTGAACCCCCTCCAGCTTGTCTGCATCCTTCTTGAAGTGTGGTGCCCAGAACTGGATGCAATACTCAAGACGAAGTCTGGCCAGTATTGAATAGGGGGGAACCAGTACTTTGTGTGATTTGGAGGCTATACTTCTATTAATGCAGCCCAAAATACCATTTGCTTTTTTTGCAGCCATGTCACACTGTTGGCTCATATTCAGCTTGTGACCTACAACAATTCCAAGATCCTTCTTGCTTGTAGTATTGCTGAGCCAAATATCCCCCATCTTGTAATTGTGCATTTGGTTATTTTTCCTATTGTAGACCTTGCCATTTATCCCTATTAAATTTCATTCTGTCTGTCTGTTGTCCTGAACACAAAATCGCCATGCGTCCAGCACCACTCCCAGGTCTTCCAGTATCTCTGCCAGTATCAGCCAGTTCTTGTTTACATTCAGCACAAATTTGTGGACTTTTAGGCACTCTGGTTTAGCCTGAGCATCCTCCCTTCCCTGCTCCATAGACATAAGGGCAAAGCACAATGCCCTTTAATCCCAGACGGGCCTCCAGAGCCATGATGACCTCAGTGAACACCACAACAGCTGACGTCCATCCAAATGGCACTGGCAATAAAGTCTGCTATATGCAAAACACAGGAATCTCTGGTGACTGGCCCTGATCACCACATGGAGATCGGCTTTTGACCAGTCCATTGAAGTTAGGAAGTCCTTTACGATGATAGAACAAAGCATCTCCATCGTGCAGTGCTTTTGAAGAAAGTATTTATGGAGCCATTTTAGATCCAAAATGGCTCTGTTATCTCCATTCCTTTGACAGTAAGAAAAGCTTGGAATAGACACTGGAGTGCTTCTGTCATGGGGACTGGCTCTATGGCCCCAATGCCTACCAGGTGCTGGATGGCTTTCAACATAGCCTGGTGCTTCACTGGATTATGGGTTCTGGTAAAGGGGATGAACCTGTCCCATAGCCTTCTGCTGAACTCTAGTGCATAGCCTAGTGCTAGCATCTCCCAAACTCAAGCATCTGAGGAGGTAGGCACCCAAGCATCTGAGGAGGTAGGCACCCATGGATGAGGGACAGGAGGTGTTATCAGGAAGGAGTTTGATTCTTCACCCCTTTGTTGAAGGAGATACAAGAATTGGAACTGGATGAAGCCATAATAGAACCCCTGCCAAAGCCCTTGGGTCATAACCATTTGGGCCTGTGGTTTCCAGTTGACCATGGCTTCTGACCAAAGAAGAAGGCTCTGAAATGCCACCAGGGTTTCTGCTTTCAGTCTTTTTTCTTGGAAATTGAAAGAGCCTTCTTTTTGTGTCACTGGCCTCCACAAGGACGGGATCCAAAACCTCAATGAACAACTTAGAACCAGCAAAAGTGCAGCATACAAGATGAGCCTGTGAACCAGGAACTACCTGCCAAGAGGTAGAAACCACAAGTTTCTCCTCCTCACTATAGTAAACACCATAGTATGGGATTCCCCTTGAACTGCATCTATGGAATAATTGACCAGGGTAGCTGTTGCATGTGCCATCTTTCAAAGGGCCATCCTTGATGGGCTTGGAAGTACCAGGCAGAGATGCTAACTCTTCTGCCCACATATATGTGGCCCTCACAAAGACAGAATTGGTAGTAGAAACTCTAACTGCCATGCCCAAGCCTCATATCATCGTCCAAGAGACGTCTCAACTCTCTTGTCCTTAGGCTCCCCTCCCCTTCAGAGGGAAGGATGGCTGAGACAGTCAAGGTAACTATGGGAGCATAACCTCCTCAGGAAGGACATCCAGCCTCTTTGTCACTTCAGGGGAAGCCTTCCCTTTAGTTGGATTCATCCGGGGGTAGGGGGAGGCAAAGTCTCTGGCTGCCTCTACAAGAGGCATTTAAAGCTCTTTCAAGGTGCATTAAAAAATGTACCTCTACAAGAACGGAGCGCAAATCGGGTGTAGAGGCGCTTTAAACATCCGATTATGCGCATTATTGAATGCGCGTTAAATAGCGAGTTTTATTTTGCTCCGGCGGTTAAAGTGCATTTTGACTATGTGAACAAGCGATTCTCCGCATTAACTACTTGTAAAGCGCATTTGAAACAACCGGTAAGGTCACCCGTTGAGTGCTCAATTACCTCCTGCATAGCATTTATGATAAAGCGCTTCCGAGAAGATGCAGATAATCGGATGAACAGGCGTAAAGCCGAATTCTTGTAGATGAGGCCTCTGCTGCTTCTGGCCAAGCAGGTTTTTGAAATAAAACTGACAGACCCTCTTTGACCAGAAGCAAAAGTGGGCATGTCTGAACCTTGCCTGAGAAGAAGGCAAGAAGTTGTGAACTGCTCAGAGAGCTTTGGCTTTTGGGTGATATAGAAATGTAATGAACAAAATAAAAACAGAAAGATGGTCCCCACCACTTCACACACGAAAGCCAGCCAGACTGAGAACTGAATCTTTCTCCAGCATTAGCAATGAAACAGCTTCCTCCATCCCACTTGGGGGCAGCAAGGCTAGCCTAGGGTGTGCAGGGCCACCGCATCTCCCTCCCAGTATCTCTTTCAACTGCTTCACTCTGCCTCATGGTAGGGCTGAGTGGGCTGAGTGACTCCCCATCAGAAGCCATGATCACTCTTCCAAGCCACCTCCAAATGGCACCCTTCCCTTGCTTTCCTCTCTGCAAGAGCCATCCATAACCTCAACCAGCAAAGGAGCCAGCCTCTTGCAACTGGCTTTCAGGAACAGGAGAAGTACAAATCCTCCTTATGCTCCCAAACACATTTTCTGTATAAATAGCGCAGGGAGGGAGGGAGGGAGGGGAGAAGAAACTGATTGAAATAAATAGGACAAGACTGAACCCCAGCACCTCAAACTGGCCCTATGCATGTTTCTAAATGTAACAGCTTAAGGCTGATAGAGACAGTTTCACCGCTATGTGGGCATCCATAATGAGCTCCAATGCAAGCTGGCAAACATAAAATGGGTCCACAAGTTTGAGTGGAAAAGATCTGCTGATGAATGAAACCGATTGGCTAATGCCTGTGATGACACAAGCCCACCTCCTTCTCTCTTTTAAAAACGTTTGTGGGCTATTTTCTTTCAAACGATGCTAAATAGCTCATTTTGTATGTGGCACTGAAAATGCACTTGTAAAAGATTGCAACCTCCCTAAAATGTGGAGCAAGGGGCACTGTTTGATGCTCTAGCATTGCATCGTGTAAACTGTGAATCCAGGGGTGAAGAACTGTGGGTGAAGAACCCACAGCAATGTCTGTTTAAATATGCCATATCCTTCATTCACAGATGCCTCTCATTTAGTCATGCAACATTCCTAGGTCACTGGTCATTTCATCAATCCCCTAACAGCTGTCAACGGTGGACATTGAAGGGGTTCTGGCACAGGCGACATCTGTGAATTAATATTGGTCTGCTGTATCCTACAGGTCTATGCCATTTTAGTGAGTCACCCACCAGCTCCAAACGACCACCTAACACCAACGCCTGTGTCATACACAGCTGGATTCTATAGGATCCCTGTCATTGGGCTGACAACGCGCATGTCCATATATTCAGATAAGGTAACTGATTTAATTATTTTATTATTTACTTACTTACTTACCATACTTTTAAACAGACTAATAACCAAAGTTCTCTGGGTAGTGTACAATATATTAAAAACAAAATACAAATATTAAAACAAAAAATAAAAACTATGCTGAATAACATCAAGATAAAAACAGCAGCAATAAATAAAACCAATTCAGCACATAAAACCAAATTAAAACCAGCAGGAGGATAAAGTACTAAAAGCACTAAAAGCAGTTCTTAAAATATCTAGGAGAATAAAAAGGTCTTCATCTGGCACTAGAAAGACCATAATGTAGGCACCAAGTGAGCCTCTCTGGGGAGTGTTCACAGAGGCACCTGGAGGAGGGCTTCAGCTAATGATCTTAATGTCCAGATAGGTAAATATGGGAGAAGATGTTCCTTCAGGTAATCAGATCCCAGGGTTTTAAAAGTTAAAACAAGCACTTTGAGCTGGGCCTGTAAACGGAAAAGCAGCCAGTGCAGATGAGGGCACGAGCCCATAGTGTGTGATGCACAGAGACCACGAAGAAGAACTTGTATAATATGATCACATCAACCAGTCCTGGTTAGCAGTCAGTCATTGTATTTTGGACTAACTCAAGTTTCCAGACTATTTTTCAAAGAGCATCATCAGACAGGGGAGGGGGGAATTCCCTACCGTCGCTATGGCCTCCTGCTGCTGTCCCACAATAACGATGATTTCTTTACATGAGAAAGAAAGAGGAATCAGAAATGACCATGTTGCCCATTCAGTGGGCATTTTTTATTGCACTGCTTTTCCTGCACACAGCAGGAAATGGCGACAAGTTTAGCTTTTTTTTTAAAAAAAAAAAAGTCGGATTTACCGGGGTCTATTTTGTTGCGGAAAAAAGACCAGAAGGGGTGGGGGATGTGCGAAAAACCATGGGTGGGCAGTAACAAGCATGTGATAAAACGCTCGTCTGATGACTCCCAAAGGAGGCCCAGGTTTTGCAATAATCCAATGAGAGGAGACCAGAGTGTGAATAACTGCTGCAAGAATATCTCAATCCAGGTAGGGACACAGTTGGTATATCAGCCTAAGCCACTGAAGACACTCTCAAATATATTATTATTATATCAATGTTGATGGTGCTTCACAGAACAACAAGGCAAGGAAAGGCAGAAACAAGGACAACAACAAACATCTTGTGAACTAATTCAGTAGTTATTTAGTATTTGATAGAGATGCAATGATCATTTGGGTTAATGTTAAATTAAGAAAAACACTTTTGCTCAATTAACCAAACAGCATATCTTCAACATATTAGTTTTGCTAAAGGGGTTTGTAATCTTAAAAGAGGATGGTTATTTATTTAATTATTTTTTAAAAAATCCCAAATCCTTATCAAGGTATTTATTTTCATTAGGCCAACTAAAGTCGCGTGCAAGCTTTCCAAGTTACCAGAATTCTTCATCAGGCAAGATGAAGCCAAAGGGAGTGGGGAGAAGGGGAAGTGCTGGATATTTATTTATGTGTTTGTTACATTTATATCCTGCCTTTCCTCCAAGGAGCCCAAGGCGGTTTACATAATCCCCTTCCTTTCCATTGTATCCTCACAGCAACCCTGTAAGGTAGTTCAAGCTGAGAGTCAGTGACTGGCCCAATGTCACCCAGTGACTTTCATAGCCGAGTGAGGCCCAGAACACGGCTCTCCTGAGTTCTGGCCCAACACTTTCACCACTGTACCACACTGGATACTGAAGCCAGGGAGTCTGCCTTTGGTCATAGTTTTAAGATGGGATGTGGGAGGAGATTACAAGCATCCAAATTAGGCTTTCTAGAGGCTGTGATGGTTTCAAGTTGCATTTAGGATTATCCCTAGGACTGCTAGGATGAAGAAACAAACATGTTCGTTATATGTTTGAAATAGATTTTAATATATTTATTTGAAATATCCTTCAAAAATCAACCAATGTTTGTTTATTCATCCTAAGCAAACAAGAAAAAGGACCTGGAAACATTAACTATAATCCCACATCATACAAGGTTTTTAATAATACTACAAATAGTAAATAATCCCAATAGTTATAATTCACAGACAATATTTTAATCGCTCATATGAGCCTAACAATGAGCTAATGTGAATGTCTGCAACCTCCTTCCCCATTCTATCTCATGTGATGGAAAGCAAACCCCATGGCTTCAGCATTGTCCCCTTCCTCCACCCTTTTATTTGCTTTGTTCACCATTTAGCCTGGATAATTCAAAAGCCTGCACATTATTTTGTGACCTTTGGGTTAGCCTAACAAAAATATTGCTCTAATACGGATTTCGGTATTTTTCTCATGGCCAACACGGCTACCTTTGCTTTTTGTGCCTCTTAAAAGAGGCATCTGCCTAAGTCCTCTCTCATATAGAGGGATGGAATACCTCTTCTTCTATTACATATAGTGAGGGCCCCTTTCTTTGTGTTGTTTTTGTCTGTGTCTTCTTCTAAGGGGCATCTAAAAAGAAACAAAGCATGGGTGGAATCATTTAAAGGAGAGGACATTTGGCAGCAGCTGGCAGACTGATAGAGTTGGACAAGCAAAGGGAAAGAAGGAAGGCAGATGCAGATCCAGAGACCCAGTCTAGAATTTATAAATTAGGGCAACCTGCTGGGAGGGATTCACAGTGCCTCCCCCACTACTCCCTACAGAATGCTCAATGCTACCCATTCTCCTCCCCCACCCCAGATTAATTTTCAATGGGCAGTTCCTAAGACTGACCAACATGCTACTGGATGGGTTACTGCCCCTTTCAGGCAGCTCTTTAGCTCAAGCGAGCGCACACAACCTCTCCTCCAAGCCACACAGCAACGACAGCAGCAGGGTTCTGGCTGAGTGGTGCCTGGATACTGGAGATGCTGCTGTGGTGCAGGAGGAGGCGGACAGTTCTGCTTGTAGATTGGCTGTGGTTTCATGTCGTGGGAGGCAATGTTGAAGGGAGCAGAAAGAGCATCTTGCCCTTATGCCATCCCTCTGATTTTAAAGCAGCACCCAAGCTGCTCTGAAATGAAAAGTGGCAGAGTCAGCATAGGTGTGCGCAAGGGGTGTGCCAGGTGTGCCCAGGCACACCCTAAGGTCTCAAGCAATAAGCACTAAATTGAGGGGGGCATTGAGTAGGGATCCAGAAGCAGTGGGAATGGTCCTCCAGGTGCCTGGCAGCAGGAATAAAAATAAATTGTTCTGCTGGGAGCCTCTCTGCTAGGAGCAGCTCTTCAGAGAGGCTTGAAGGAGGGCTCCACAAAGGCTAATATCACCTTGTAAGCCCCAACAATGCTGGGGCTTGAGGGGCGTCTCCTCATTCCCCACCCCCTCACCTGCAACAGCCCCTCCCGTGGTCAGGCAAGTCAGCAACAGGGCATCAGTGTCTAATAAATAAACGAATAAAAATAATGTACTTTATGACTGAGTATTCAATAGACGTTCACCTTCTAAAAAAACATTCTGGGTGCACACCCTAATGAATGAGTTGCACACGCCTATGAGTGTCAGCAAAATCCCTGGTTCCCCACTATCAGCCTATTGCTGGGAACACTGAGGCAAGTCAATCATTTAAAGCTCACCTACATTCTAGAAAGAAGGTACGGAACTTTAAAAAGAGTTTCTGAAGCTGGGTTGGATAGTAGGGAGAGGTATTTGTTATGACCAGGAGAAGAGCTGGGGCCCTGCTGCTGCCCAGTCTGGTGGTCCATCTGAAGTGGGGCATGAAAGCAACACTCCCCTCCCACTATCAACTGGCATTTGAAGGCATGCTGCCTCTCAAAATGGAGGCTCTTTCTGTTCCATCGTCATGGCTAACAGCCACTGACTGGCTCTCCATGAATTTGTCCAATCCATATAAGCTATTAGCTATCACTACCTCTTGTGGGAGCAAATTCCATAATGTAATTAAGCATTGTGTAAATGTATTTTCTGTAATTTTGTCTTACCCCCTGCTTAAGGCTGCTTCCATTCTAGAGCCATTTACCTTTACTGTAATCATCTGGACACAGAATTAAAGTAGAAGTTCCACACCACATTGAATACTATCCAGCAAGTGCCTGGCCATGGCCAAAATCCTTCTATAATGGGCTTGTTCAGACAACACGCTAAGCCATGGTTAGGTCACTAACCCTTTTGCAGCAAATAGTTAGTGAACATGTTTAAACCATGGTTATGTGGCCACCATGGCTAGGAAAGATTCACACCACACGTTAAGTCATGGTTCACACAACACACTAAGCCATAAGGTTTAGCTCAAAATGCTTAACCACCATGGCTTAGCGTGTCATCTGAAACAGGGTCAATGTTTCCCACATATCCCATTCAGTTAATGTCCTTCACTAGATTTTTCAAAAGGATCCTTTTTGCATCTTCTTCTGACTTCATTGCTTTTTGTCGATTGTAGCTGGGAATTACTGATGACTAGCCTACTAATTGCCCCATGAATAATCTCTCTTAATTGTCAGTTTCTGTTCCCACAGGTGAGACGGTGGACTTTAATTACTGGTACCCCTGCATTTTCCCCTTTTATTTGCATAGTAAAATAGTGTTATTTCGCTTTTTGAAAATGAAAAGAAAAAATGACAGGAAACAAGTCACTAAACCCTTTCACACATGCGCACACACACACACAAAACCTCCTTCGGGAATAGAAACCAACACTTGGACAACTAAGCCAGGCTGTTCACAGAAAAATTAAGAGGTTATTTATCATGAATCCACCAGCTGTGACCAACCAGAAAAAAATAAAAATAGGAAATAGGATATTCTTAAAAGCACAGGAGCCCTGAAAAAACGTCAACAGTACTTTGCATAACGAGCAAGGTAGTGCTGTAATATCATTTTATTGTAAATAAATCTTGCTGTAAACTAGGGCTGAAAAAAACACTGAAATACAAGAATTTGTAAACAATTTTGTCTAGATTCCCCATAAAAATTGCAATTCCAGAGAAAAGGGATAGTGCAGTAGCAATTGAAACTTTAAAAAAAGGTCACACGCTTTAGCCTTTCCCCATAGAGAAGATGCTTTGACCTCTCAGTCTTTTTGTTCTTTCCCCAGAGTATCCACTTGTCTTTCCTGCGCACGGTTCCCCCTTACTCCCACCAGTCCAATGTCTGGTTTGAGATGATGCGCTTTTACAAGTGGAACCACATCATCCTCATCGTCAGTGATGACCACGAGGGGCGGGCTGCTCAAAAGAAACTGGAGACCCTCTTGGAAGAGAAAGAATCCAAGGTCAGTATCACACACGTCCTGCTGTCTAAAATGTTGCTGATACGACAAAATCTTTTAAAGTCTCAGGCTTGTTGTATGTATGTAGATTTCTGTATGTAAAACACCTTCTTTCTTCCCATTGTTAACATGACTAACATTATGCTTTAAGCATCAACAGTGTCTCTTGAGTAGTACCTGACAAAAGTTTGTACTCTTATTCATTTCACTTGCTTTGCCATGGTCGAAAATCTCCTACATTAAAAAACCCCAAAACAAACAAAAACCAGCAGCAACAACTGTGAAATGAGGAAAAGCATAACCTGGAGCTCTGCAAATCCCCATCCCTCAAGGACAGGGCTCACTCTCAAGAGCGACGGGGGTGCACCGGGGGGTGTCTCCAGATCTGCAGCAGGCCACATAGGGTTGGAGGAGGGGGTGCTGAAATGGTTACCTCCACCACCAGGGTTCCAGCATGCCTTGGCCCATTCCAGCAGCTCATTAGTCTCCCGCTGGCATATCGTGGCTATATTTTTATTTAAACATGCTTGGAAAATTGTGGGAAATGCCTAGTGAAACATCGAAGGCTAGAACTTGCCCCCTCTTCATCACTGCAGGTGCAGAATGATGTATGCAAATATATGCATCATAATTTTATTTATTTATTAGATTTATATCCCACCTTTTCCCCTCTGGCAAGAAACCAAAGGCAGCATGCATAGTCCTCCTCTTCCTCCTCTTCATTTTACCTTCACAACAAGTCTGGGAGGTAGGGTAGGCTGAGAATCAAAGACTGGCCCAAGTTAGCCATGACTGTGAGTTTCATGGCTAAGTGCGGACTTGAACCCGAGTCTCCCACTCTAACCACTATACCACACTTGTTCTTAGGCTTTGCTCGGGCATCAGCCACCCCTTGACCTTGTCAGTATGGCTCTCTAGGACCCTTCCCAATACCTCCACTTTCCATCTGCTTCACTTGTTCCCCAGTCTCTCTGCCTGCCTGACTTCCCAGTCCTACCTAGCTAGGATTTGTACCATTGCTTTCCTAGTTGCCCATATCCTAGCACTGACAGCCCTTCTCCCATGTTCATTCTATTAAAAAGCCCAATCAAGCTGACTTCTAAAAAAAGAATACCCTCCTTATCTGCACTGCAAAGGGTGAGACACTTTTCTCTTTCTGCTATGGCATTTTGTCACACTGGTTTATAAGGCAAAGGGGCTCTTTTGAAGCACAGCATGGATATGAAATACCCCCTTTCTACAAATTTCTTTTTGAACATGCTTGCTCCATTATCTTCACACACGTTTTTAAATTTATTGGGTAAGAAAGTCAGAGCTAATTTACACAAGCAGAAGAATCACACAGTACCATTCAGACTGCAAAAGGGTGGGGTGGAAATCACAGGATTCTGTGCTCCACTACAAATAAAGCCCTCCCTACACACAGAAGACTAGCACAGCAGGCAGAAGACTAGCCTTGAAATCCTTTCCAGGAAATGCTAGCTTTCTTTGTGTAGGGAGGTTTTGTCTTTATGAGGGGACATTTAAACATATGGTCATGCCCTGCCCCCTGCCCCACTCCTAGAAACATAAATCCCTCTGCAAGTCTGTATTTGAGGACTAGAGCAGGAAGGCAGCAACCAAGAGCTACTCTGGCCTCTTTTTATAAGCTTGTTTGCCTTTACAAGTCTGGCACAGATCAGTGCCGAGTTGAATCCATTTGGCCTGAAACTACTTGCAATAGTTACACGGAAAACATCCAAACAGGTGGCTGGCTCAAGAGCAACACTCTGTAGAGAGGCAATAAATCAGCTAAAATACTAGTAGTAGTAGTGCCACTTATATAGAGGCCAAGGATTCAAACCAACAAATGAGCTTCTGCATCCTTTTCCTCCAGAGCCCCAAGCCAGGGCCTTCTCTCTTCCAGCTCGCCTTGCATTTGCTACTCTCCTGGCCAGCAGCTTTCTTGGGAGCCCTGTTCTCCTTTCCTAGGTCCCTGGGCTTATCTATACGCCCTGTATACCTAGTGGTGGCTGTGCAGTGGCACTGCATTGTTTATACGACACAGCCATCATGGGTTTTTCCCCTGAAACCACTTTTAAAAAGTCGCAGGCTTATAATAATAATATAATAATAATAATATTTATTTGTAGCCCGCCTCTCCCTCCGGATCGAGGCGGGGAACAACAACAATATAAAACATAAAAATCACAACAGTTAAAAAAAATAATAAAAAAAAAAACAAGAGAAAAAATACAACATTAAAAACATCTTAAAATTCATCTGGATAGGCCTGTCGGAAGAGGACAGTCTTCATGACTCTCTTAAATTCATGAAGACTGCCAATTTGTCTAACCTCCTCCAACAGACCATTCCATAGTCTGGGAGCGATGGAAGAGAAGGTCCTCTGGGTAACACCCGCCAGCCTAGTTCTGGCTGGCTTGAGTAAGTTCTTCCCAGAGGACCTAAGTGTGCGGGGCGGATTGTACGGGAGAAGGCGATCCCGTAGGTACCCTGGACCCAAACCATGTAGGGCTTTAAAGGTAATAACCAACACTTTATACTTCGCCCGGAAACTGATTGGCAGCCAATGAAGCGATTTTAAAACTGGTGTGATGTGATCACCCCTAGGTGTACCGGTGACCAACCTGGCTGCCATATTTTGAACAAGTTGAAGTTTCCGGACTAGGCACAAAGGTAGCCCTATGTACAGCGCATTGCAGAAGTCGAGCCTCGAAGTTACCAGTGCGTGCACTACCATCTTTAGGTCTTCCAACTCTAGGAAGGGACGCAACTGGCGTATCAGCCGAAGCTGATAGTAGGCACTCCTGGCCGTCGCATCAATCTGAGCTGTCATCTGGAGCGACGGATCCAGGAGTACCCCCAAGCTGCGAACACAATCTTTCAGGGGGGGTGTAACCCCATCCAGAACTGGTTGACACACCTCCAGACCCAGGTTGGGGCCTTTGACAGCAAGCACCTCCGTCTTGTCTGGATTCAGCTTCAGTTTGTTTTTCCGCATCCAGCCCATTACCGCCTCCAAGCATTCATTCAGAGGAAACACACTATCCTTAGCTGACGATGTTGTCGAAGGCATAGAGAAATATATTTGGGTGTCATCAGCGTATTGATAGCACCCCGCCCCATGCCTCCGGATGATCTCTCCCAGCGGTTTCATGTAAATGTTAAACAGCATTGGGGAAAGGATGGCACCTTGTGGTACACCACATAGCAGCTCCTTTTTTGAAGAGCAGCTATCCCCAAGCATCACCATCTGGAACCTGCCCGAGAGATAGGATCGGAACCACTGAAGCACAGTGCCCCCGATTCCCAATTCCCCCAGGTGCTCCAGAAGGATACCATGGTCGATGGTATCGAAAGCCGCTGAGAGGTCCAAGAGTACCAGCAGGGACACACTCCCCCGTGACCTTTTCCTTTACTCCAAGGTTACCCCCTTCTTTGCGCTGTTTGTCGGGGTGACCTTGCTTCAGAATGAGTCTGGGAGCATTCCAAGGGCGGATCAAGGCCCAGGGTAGATTGGGGGATGTGCAGGAAGGCCAGGAAGGGGACGCCCAAAAAGCTCACACTCCCTCCTGCCGTGGAGATTTGCCACTCCCACCCCGCAGCTGCGATGCTGCAGGGTGTTGAGGGAATGAGCGGCAAAGCAACGTCGTCAAGACACACACATCCCATCTGCCTGCCTGCTCCCTTTATGACACGAGGGCAGCCCCAGCCCTGCCCAGGATTGCCACAGGCATCAGCACAACCATGATCTATGAGATGCCTAATCCAGGCTCTCCGACAATAATTCACAGATGAAAATGCGGCAGGCGGGTGGGGAGAGAAATGCTTGTCCCTATTCTATAGGAAAGATCGCTACCCAAGTTCTCCTCCCTTCACAGCCACCCCCATTACAAACAGAGGCTGCCCTCCTCCTCCTCCTCCTCCTCCTCCTCCTCCACTCGTTTACTATGTAGATGTTTCTGCCCTCCATAGATTTAAAGCAAAGTTGGTGTTTGTTCTTTTGATTAAAGATAGACTGGAAAAACATAGTTGTCCTGCAATGTTATCAACAGTTCAAAATATACCTCAGCAGTTGCAATGTGTGTGAAATGCAGGCTGTGCACTGCATGGTGGCACCTTAATGCTCACAAGTGTGCAAACATGCACAGGCACATGGCCGTCAAGATACATTCCACACAGAAATCTAACTGAACCCAAAGAATGAGAACACATGTAGCAATTCACACTAACAGCAGCGTTACAACAAGGCATCTCCCAAATGCAAGAACAAGAAGGACGGTGATAGACTACAGACAGGGAGGGAACAAAATGTATGGGACTCCTCCTGGTAAACAGAGACAGGTGGAGCGTATCATTTATCTTTTAACTGTTGAGTTAATTAAATTTAAATAAAGCCTCAATCCTGAAGCTGCCATCTACTGTTAAATATGGAAAGACCAAATTTATTTATTTATTTTATACCCCACTAGAGAAACACACCGCAACAACCTCAAAAGCTTTTAGAATGGGGGGAAATGCCCAAAGGCCAGGAAAGCACCATAGTGCTGGTGGTTGGGGGGCAGGGGAAGGGGAGAAACCCAGGAGGGGGCAGGTTTGGCCACTGGGCCAGAGGCTCAACTCCCCTGCTCTAATAGCTGCTTTCAAAACATCACTCCCTGAGCTTCTCCACAAGGGGCTTTTATCCTACGATTGAGATTGGTTATTCACGGAAGTTTACCGGGCCTTTACATGTCATCGTCAACCAACAGCGCCTCTCCTGTGGTTTCCAACCATTTCCACGGCTTAATTTGAAACGGAAATGATGAGCTAGTAAAAGGAAGCGGTTTGGATCAGTTTGGATTTGTCCATGTAAAGAGGATGTGGCGCTATAACTCAACATGTAAAGGGCCAATCTTAATCCTTGGCTTATTTCTTCTAGGGCACTTGCAGTCCTCTCCTGGTGCATAACTGTACTCCACACACTGGCTCAATTCGGATGACACGATAGTCAGTGATGGGTTGACTAACCCTAACCCTCACGCTAACCCTAGGGGGCACTCCCCACACAACATGGTAATAGTATAGTATAGAATTTATTACGGTTGCAAGACCAGCAAACACAACATGGTAATAAATAATCAACTGTGGTGTGGATGAGGATCAGCACTGAGTTGACTATGGCAGCATTCGGATGACACAATAGTCAAAACAACTGACGATTGTTTCCCCCACACCAGTTGTTTATTGTGTCGTCTGAATTGAGCCACTGTCTCCACACACAGCCTGATTATTCCTTGTCTAGCAAATCTGTTTAATAATAGGTCTTGGCTATACTCTGAGGCAAGAACTTTAAAAGGGAATTTAGATCGCTTAAAAAAATAACAGAAGGGATTACACGAATTCATGGAACTCTGATCTGTTAGCCACAATAGTTAACTGATCTATGGAACCTCCATGTTCAGAGGTAGTAAACCTCTGAATGTCAGATACTGGAGAACATCTAAAGGACACAGCTGTTTGCAGTTTTCTGGACCCATCTGGAAAAAGAATGCAGGACTATCTTTGGTCTGATTCGGAAGAGCTATTGTCACATTCCTCCCTGCCTCCCTCCCTCCCTCCCTCCCTCCTTCCTTCCTTCCTTCCCTCCCTCCCTCCCTCCCTCTCTCTCTCTCTCTCTCTCTCTCTCTCTGACAGCTAGAACAGAAAGGAGAAGGAATGCTCCGTTTCACCTCTCTCCTTTTTTTTTACCTCTTTCTGAATACAGACAAGCTTTTCACAAGTGACAACTTACTTAGTTGTTGTGCATGTCTGTATCACCTTGCCAAGCGGCATAGAGAATTTTACCACGCGTCCCTGGACTCTAGTCAGGTATGGGGGCATGGCCAAATTCTCCCTGCCAATATATGTTCACCCTATGGAAACTTGCTCTTTTATGAATGGTTGAGTTGATTCACCCAGTCACTTGGGGCAACAGGAAAGGCACAGGAAGTGAGGTAGGAGAGGAGAGGATTTCTCCCCCCCCCCCCCCGGGAGTAGATTCGGCTCCAGCACCACCAGTTGTCAACCACTACATAACAAACATTTCCATCCTAGCTCAAGGGAAATACCCAGAATTCCCCCTCACGGGTTTTGCGTGCTCCAGGGTTATCAAGTCCCCTTTTCGCAAACGGTGGAGGAGGAGTTGGATGTTGGATTGCTTTACTACACGTCATTTTTTTTCAACTGTTTATAATATTCTTCTGTGTCTACATATTTTTTCTGTGCACATTATTCATCAGAGTAAAAAAAGGAACTATGACAGCCTCGAACAACTATCCTATGACAACAAGCGAGGACCCAAGGTATATTTGCATGGACAATGCACGCCGCCCACCAACCTAACTAGCAAAATGATGAACTTGGCCACAGGCACAAAAAAAAATTAATTTTATAAAAGAAAAGAAAAAAAAGAAAAAAATCTCTGTATCAAACAAGCGAGCAAGCTCCATGTTTTTGGTAGCACGTTCTTTTATGTTGGGATAAGTTTGGTTTGACCTTGAGAATGGAAACGTAGCAAGCCAGCCCTGGAAACATTTCTTTTGGAGACATGCATGTAAAGCAATAATTAACTTGCAAGTTTTTTTCTTTCTTTCTTGGACAATTGAACCAATCCCTTCCTGCTATCCCTTCTCCCTCTTCCCCCTGAAAGGAAACAGTTCCTTGGTGTGAAACGCTCACTTTGATTCCCCCACCCCCTTTGGAGGTGATCCTTGTGCATTTTTTTTTATTTTTCAGTTCCCATGTTTTTGGTTTTTTTTGGTTTTTGTTTTTTTTGAAAAACAACACTGGTTTGAGTTTTCAATTGCATTGCAAAATAAATCAATATATATATCTATATATGCCTTTTTCCTGTTTCCTATACAAATGCACGCCTCTCTTTTGGGTCTTGAGTGACTTCAGTTTGCATGCACAGTGCAAAACATAAAAAAAAAAAAGATTTAGAGAGAGAAAAAATACCAAAAGAAAGGGGTAAAAAAAACCCTAAGAGAAAAAGAAAAGAAAGAAAAAACGAGAAAAGAAAAGAAAAACGACTTAGCTGCCCATCCTTTCCATACCTAGCAGTGCTTCGAAAGAGTTAAGGAATTCTCTTTCCTAGAAAGCATGGCTCTCGCCCAAAGGTACTTGGCGATCACACTGACCTGCTTTGCTCACACAAATTACAGGCTGAGAAGGTGCTTCAGTTTGAACCTGGAACAAAAAACGTGACTTCACTGCTCCTGGAAGCCAAGGAACTGGAGGCCCGGGTGATTATCCTCTCTGCAAGGTAAGCTCTGTGCCAGAAGTGGATGGGTGGAGTGGATGGGTGGGTCCCTCTGTGTTCAATGGGCTTACTCCCTAGTAAGTTTAGGTCTGCAGCTTCAGTTACCTTCAATGCTGAATTTTAACATTTTAAATTTTAACTAATTATAAATTGAAGTTCACTTGCCAAAGAAGAATAGACAAAGTCTTGTTGATCAGCTTTTAGGCCATTGTACTAAGAATTCATTTATCAAGTGCAATAGTTTCAATATACCATTCAGCACCTGTCAATCATATGACAGTCTTCACACTGATTGGACAGAACACTCAAAGGCAGGAGCCCTTGTCACTTCTCACTGAGCAATTGGTTGAAAAACTGCCTAGCTCCATAAGTAAAAGGGTCATAGACTCTCCTGCCCTCCCCCCATCAATTCAAGGAAGGGGAATTTATTGTACCCCAAGGGAGGGGCAGAATCCTGAGCCGCTGCCCCCACCCTGCCATGTCCATGGCCCTGTTTTCCACCTTCTTTTTCTTGAGATTCCCCACCCATCCAATTTCTACTATCCAGAATGGAAAATATTCTAATGTCATTTAAATATGAGAATATTCATTCATGTTATACTGCCTTGAGTTCATGGCAGAAAAACAGTAGAGAAAGAAAGAAAGAAAGAAAGAGAGAGAGAGAGAGAGAGAGAGAGAGAGAGGCCCCCTCCACAAGAATTCGCTTTTGCGCCCGGTTAGGCGATTGGGCGCACTATCCCTGAAGCGCCTTTACGCCTAATACCTCTGCACGAGAGGCGGCGCTCCCCTCCCCTTCCCTCTGGCAGGCTGTCAAGTCCGTTTCTCTCGCTCTCTCGCTCTCTCTTCCCCCGCCACCCTCCTGATGAGCTGTTCTTGAAGCGCCCCCCGCGTTTTGCGTTTGATATTTTTGAACCGTCGGTGGGGGAGAGCTTGTGATCGGGCTTGGCAGCACTGGGTTTGGGGAATGGGAAGGCAGGAACCTTGGGGGCAAAGCGGCGGGAGGGAGGACGGACGGAGGGAGGGAGGAGCAGGGAAAGCACACACACACACACACACACACACACACACACACACACTCGGCTTTGAATGACTGCAGCAGCAACAGACAGACCTGCCAAGCTTTGCCATCTGGCTCCTTGCTTTGGCTGCTGCAACGCTGGGGGGGGGGAGGAGGAGGCGGAGCGAAGGAGGGGCCTCGATCACATTATTATTAGAAGTATTAGTGTTATTCTTGCGAGGATTTCTCTCTCCCCCGCCGCCCCATCCTCGCAATTCCCTATTCCTCCCGCTCTCTTCCTCGCCAACCTGAGCTCTCTCTCTCTTTTTCTGCGTGGGGTGGGCTGTGGGGGGCGCCGCCAGCACGCTCCGCATCCCTGTTTGTGAATTGCTCGCTCGCCCCCCCTCCCGGCCCTGCAGAGGCTGCTGCTGCCGGGGGCGAGGAGGAGGAGGAGGAGGAGCGGCAGAGAAAAGTTGAGCCTTCCTCACCCCGCGAGCCGAAAGACAGAGCGAGGAGCGACCTCCTCGAGAGCTCGCTCGCTGGCTGCACGTCCGCCACGACTGGCTGATCCCCCAATCTGCGCCGTTGCAGCTGGGGGAGGGCTTTTGACAGCGGCGGCAGCAGTCAAAATGCGCTTTAACTGCCGGAGCAAAATAAAAGTCGCTATTTAACGCGCATTCGAAAATGCGCATTATCGGGGAGATAACGCGCCTGTACGCCCGTTTTGCGCTCCGCTGGTGTGGAGGTAAAATTTATAATGAGCCTTCAAGGCTCATTAAACGTCTCGTGTGGAGGAGGCCAGAGAGAGAGAAAGCAAGCTCTCCATAGCTTGGGGTTGCTGACCATCAGATAATTCGCCTGCCATTTTAGTATTTTTTTGCCCCAGGTTCCACAGCAAATATTTTGCGGAATAAATGATATCTTTTGTGCCAGAAGGAGGTTAAAAAGTTTTTCCTATGGATGCTACACTTTAATTTGCTGGGTTCCACCACCCCATCATTGCCAAAAATCCTTACGGCTCCACCCCTGACCACTCACAACATGCTCTGCCCCTCCTGCTGCCCTGCCCCTTGTCCCACTAGTGACCAGGTATGTTTAAAATCTCACCAGATTTCCCCCTCCCTTGCCCCTGCCCAATACTTCCTGCCCTTATTTCCCATCCTGTTCCTGTTGGTGACCTTTGCTCCTGTAACTCTTACCACCCAGAGCTGCTCTTGCTCATTCTCTCTCTCTCTCTGCCCCCTGTACTGGAATTCTCTCTCTGAATATGCATGTGTATATGCCACACCTACCCACCCTCTCTTTCGCTTCAAATCCTTCCTCAAACCCACCTTTTCCACAGTGCCTCTGGCCTAGCCCCTTCATCCTCATTCCAAGCTGTAACCAGGCTTAAGCACAGAAAGCCACATGGACCCGCTCTCCTACTTGTATCCCTCTTTCCTTGCATCATCTTCTTCCTTGTCCAATGGAGACTGTAAGCTCCTTGCGAGCCAGGCAGGAGCCTGACTTATTTTTACTCGTGAAACCTTGTAAAGCTCCGTGCATGCACTGATGATGCGATCTAAGTGGGAAGGTTCCTTCACAAACACATTTCATTGCTGGGGCTCTGCCATCTTGAACCTCTCATGAGATGAACCTGAACAGACAACTGGCCACCAGTGAAAAAGATGTGGTCCCTTGCTGAGCCTCACCCCTTTTCTGCAAGATCAGATCAAATGAGCCAATCTCCGAGTTCTTGACTTACACATCAGTTTGGAAGCTCTGCCTCTTGAGCGGAAGGAGCCAGCCTCCCCTTCTTCCCCCTTGTGCACCCTGCTGTGAAGAAAGCCTCGCTGCAATCACTCTGGGTCTCCACATGCCTCCCACAAGGAGCCCATTTCCTTGCTTCAGTGCTGGAGTCCCTTGGGACTCTGGTCCTCTGGGGTGAACAGGGAGGGAGGGAGGGGCAAGAGATGTCCTGCCAGCGCACCCTTTGTTTTTTTCCAGCGAGGACGATGCTACAACCGTCTACACGGCAGCAACTAAAGAAAACATGACTGGTCCAGGTTACGTGTGGCTGGTGGGAGAAAGGGAGATCTCTGGCAATGCTCTGCGTAATGCCCCGGAAGGTACCCTCCCACATTATCTTTCACCTGGCTTGACAATGTGTAACTTATTCATGGAATTCATAGCTACAAGATGTGGTGACGGCCAGTAGCTTAGATGGCTTTTAAATAATAATAATAATAATAATAATAATAATAATAGACCAATTAATGGAGGATCAGTAGGCATCAGCCAGGAGTAGAGATGTGAAGGCCGGAAAAAACCAGAAACATTTGGAAACCCCCCGTTTCCCCCCATTTTTTCTGAAGTTCCCCCCCAAAACAATTTTGGGGAAAATTGAAAAAAATGAAGAAAAAATGGGTTATGGAATGTTTCATTTTAGCATGATGCATAAAATGTTTAAGACAAGGTGTTTATATATTTACTTCTCCAAAAGATTTCTAAAAACTATGTACAATATCAGATTGTTACAATTTCTGTGCACCGAGGACAAGCAAGTCCTAGATTGCAAACTGAGAACTCTGAAATACAAGAGCAAGATGCATTTCTGCCTCTAGGAGGCACTGCCATTGAAGCAGAGACTGAAACTGATAGTGATAGCTGTAGCTCAGAAAATAAGTCTGATTAAATTTCATGCATATTCATTGAATCTTGGTCCCCCCCTTTTTCTCAGTTCTTTTTATGGGAATGGGTGCTTTATGTCTGCTTGACACTGTGAAGGACTAGTGAAGACATAAATAATTTTCCTCGTTACTAATGTTGATGGTTTCTTCTGTTTGTTTTTTAATTGTTTTTTGCCTGCTTCTCATAAACTGGCAAAACCAAAGAGGTTCCTTACAGTTCAGGTGTTCCTTACAGTTCAGGAGATTGTAACTCCATTTGTTGGGGGGGGGGGGGGGGGAGGGAATGGTATTTTTTTTTTAAGTAAATTCAATTTATAATAATTGCTTGAATACACTATACTTTTAATATACCAAATGTGATAATGTAATGCCAAACCAACTTGTACATAACGTTTTATGTTTCTAAAGTAATAAAGTGACTTTCAATCTATAAAAAGTGCTAATATTGCATTTTTTCAATTTGTTTGAAAAATTTCAGTTTTTCCGGAAAAAAACGGGGAAAAAACCTGTTTTTTTCCCATGGCTTCAAAATTTTAGGAAATTTTACATCTCTAGCCAGGGGAGCTCAATGGAGCCTCAGAGGCAATGTACCTGCAAGGGCCAGCATCTGGCATTGGCCATCACCTTCTTACCCAGCTGGAAAGTCCCCAGAGACATCTGGCTGCTGGGGACAGGATGCTGGCCTAGAGGGACCCACTTGGGTCTGATCCAGTGGCAGGGCTCTTCTTACGTTCTCCTCTCCTTCTTTTAGGGCTGATTGGTTTGCAGCTCATGAATGGGAAGAATGAGTCAGCCCACATCAGAGACGCAGTGGCTGTGGTGGCCCAGGCCGTGCACGACTTGTTTGAGAAAGAGAATATCACCGACCCACCAAGAGGCTGTGTGGGAAACACCAACATCTGGAAGACGGGGCCTCTGTTCAAGAGGTAGCTGCTCTCCTGCCTGAGCTTTGTCAGGGCCACTCTCGAGAAGAGAAGCAACAGGGGGCACTGCCTGCCATTGGCAGAGGGGCTCGACGCCAGAGAGAGGCAGGAGAGCCTAGAGAACGAGCTGAGAGGAGATGCAGCATCTTAAGATAACGGGGAGACAGGGGACCAAGAAGGCAGCAGCAGAGAAGCTCACCTTTTCACTCGAAGGAAACCAGCCCAGATAAGTGGCTGAGCCCTCTAAAAAAGTCACTGTGCACATTCAGTGCAATTTCATCTGCCTCCTTAATTCCTCTTCTGCTAGTCATGAGATAGGAGACGGAGCTGTTCAAGAGCTGCAGCTTCATTACTTCCCCCAGCTCACCCAATAATCTTCTCAGCACTGGGTCTGCATTTTGATGCTCAACTTTCTATAGTTATAAGGGCTAGAAACTTGCATAAGGCAATTGGGGTCCCAACCCAGGGACTCTGGGGGCAGGGCTCAGGAGCTATCTGAGCTGCACTGCAGCACCCTCATTGCAGATGGCTAGGATTGTGATTGGGAGCAAGTGCCAGAAAAAGCCAATATTGGTCCCAGTATGGCCATACAATGCTGCTGACTCTGTTTGGATTCTGCAGCCTGAGCAATTTGTCCCTACAGGGCTCCTGTGCCTATCCAAGCATTTGCTTGACTGCCTTTATGGGGCCACCTGGGGCACTGGCCACTTGCCTCCACTCCTGGAATTTGCTTTTTAAAAAGTGAACACAGAACTTTGCTGTGCTCTCCCACTGCCTTGCCTCCAGGACACAGAGTGGCCTGTTCAGAACCTCCCCTTCTCTCTAGGGTGCTGATGCAGACCAAGTACGCAGAGGGAGTGACTGGCAGGGTGGAGTTCAATGAAGATGGAGACAGGAAATATGCCAACTACAGCGTCATGAATCTGCAGAACAGCAAACTGGTGCAAGTCGGAGTCTACAATGGCAGCCATGTACGTCTTTCCCTCAGCAGAAGCCAGGGGTGGCATTAGCCCAAGCCCCTTCAAGCCTCTCAGAGCACTCATGCAGGAGCGTGAGCGGAAATGTTACTCTTGGCATCACTCCTGACAGGAGGGTGCCCATAGCTCTGGGTTTGGGGGAGGGGTGGTGGTCATAGAATCATAAAGTTAGAAAGGGCCATTAAGGCCATCAAGACCAAACCCCTTTTCAGTGCCGTAATCCAGTTTAAAGTATCCCTGATTGATGGCTGCCCAGTCTCTGCTTGAATACCTCCAGCAATGGAGAGCCCACCACCTTTCTCGGCAGTTTGTTCCATTGTCTTACTGCTCTGACCATTAGGAAGTTTTTCCTGATGTAAAACCAAAATCTGCTTTCCTGTAGCTTAAGCCCATTATCTGGTGTCCTGGGCAGAGAAAAGGAAGGGGCTGTAAATATTGTTGCACCCACCTCCCCTGATCTCAGACTGGAGGTGACAGAGGGAGGAAAATTCAACACTGTATATTCCCATTAATCTCAAGAAAGCATCCATCTCTGAACTCAGATTCAAAGAATAGTTAAAATTCTGCAAGCGCTAAACTATGCAATTGAAACATATTTGCATAGAAAGGCCTGCTTTGCATAATTTATTCTGCTTCTGTTAGCCATGGGGAGAGGCTGTGTACTAAGTCCTGCCTCTGACTAGAGGAAACCTATCAGTTCCTCCTCCACTCTCTTTCTTTGAGATTTTACTGTATACTTTAAAGCCTCTCCTGCTACATGCTTAAAACAGAAAGCTGAGGCACTGAACTTTGTGCCAGTTTCTGGACTTACACTGCGAGCCAGCAGAATACATAAATACAGCCCCATGATACGGGACTGCAGGCCAAGAAAGACAAGTTGTGAACTGCTATGTAGTTATCCACCGTGATCCATTGTAGTCCTCCACCCAGTTCAACAAGAACAATTGATAACCCACCCAACCCATTCTCTGCACCTTCACAGTTCCTGCCCAATGACCGCAAGATCATCTGGCCCGGAGGAGAAACGGAGACACCGCAGGGCTATGAAATGTCTACAAAACTAAAGGTATATCCTGCAACCAGAGGCAGAAGGTAGTGTGTGTGTGTGTATGTGTGTGTGTATGTGTGTGTGCGTGTTTATAACTAATGCCTACTAGGGGAAGAAAGACTGAACTTTTATCCCCTAATTGGCCACTCAAAATGAACCTTGCTGTGGTGAGTAAAATGGCAGGATGCACACGATACCATGCTTGTGCATTTGCAGGCAAAGACAGACAAAGCCTCTTAGGGTGCCTCTACAAGAGCAATTTAAAGCTCTTTCGAGGCGCATTACCAAATTTACCTCTACAAGAGCGGAGCGCAAATCAGGGGTCCAGGCGCGTTTTATCTCCGATTATTCGCATTTTCAAATGCGTGTTAAATAGTGACTTTTAATTTACCGCGGGAGTAAGAGCGCCTTATGTCTGTGTAAACAATTTTGTGAGGAGGCGCATTAACGATCAGATGGTCTTGATGTCATGCATAGAACTGCCCCTTCGCTGGAAAAACCTCCCACTTTTTCTTTTAGTTTTATTTCCTGTCTCTTCCTGGCAACTTCCTCCTTGTTCTCCGTCTCTCTGGATGGAAGCTCCAGGAAGACGAGACCCAATGTGAACTGAAAATAAAGTTTATTTTAACTCCCCTGACGGAATATTTCGTTCATGGAGACACGGGGCCAGATGGAGGTAGTTTTACGAGAAGTCAAGGGGGTAGGAAGGATGTGCGCATGTGCACATAATTAGCTAGCAGCTTAGACATATTGTCCCCTCGCTTCTTGCTGGGTTCCTGACATGAGCTCTGTGTGTGTGTGTATGTTTTACAAAGGTTGAGCTCGCTAGGAAGAGGAGGGAGAAGGAATGAAGCAGCATCCCCCTGTCTGTTTTGGCGTGTGTGTGTGTGTGAGGCACATTCCCATTTACTCCTGAGCAGTTCACTTGAAATGGAAATTGGGCAAAGGGGGGCAGAGAGAGGCAGCCCTGACTAAAAATAAGTTTTCAAAGGGTGCTGGAAGGGGAAACTTATGGGGCACATTCCCATTTACTCCTGAGCAGTTCTGGGAAAGGGGACAACTTCAGCTGGCGGCCAAATTGGATGGGAGAGAGGTAGCCAAACAGGTTAACCATATCATTCCTGGCAGGTAACCTAGGTAACCAAAGGCGGGAGATTCTGGTAGGCAGGGAGAATAAAGGGTGCAAAACCTGCTTGGGCAGTTTCTCAGGACAAAGCGCATTACTTTCAGCAACATTTGCATGCATGTCAACAACTTTAAAGATAGTTTCATACAGCCAGTAATGCGCTTCAACTATATAGGTATTAGGAGTAAAAGCGATTGTCAGGAGATGCGCATAATTGGGGAACCGGGTGTCTTGTAGAGGGGGCCTTAAGAGGGAGGGAGGGAGGGAGGGAGGGAGGGGGCAGCTTGACTGTGTTGTGGCTGCACTCCAATCACATGTGCAGTTTTCTGTCCTTTGGTAACCATGAAAAAAAGTGTCTGAGAAGGTTTTTAGCATGGTTCAGATGAAAGAGCCTGCCGTGGCAAGGGTTAATAGGCTAGTGCCTGTGACATCACCAGGGCATGCCACCACACCAATGAGCAGATTGACAACTGTTTTTCAAATTTGGATTTATCTTGTATAAGCTTTAGGTGACAAATTAACTTATATATGTGTAAATATATGCCATTGCGGCAGGGTGGGGAGAGAAAGAGAGAGAGAGCAGGCGTGAGGGAGGGAGTGGCATCAGATCCTAGGCTCACACAGCTTAGCGTATGAAGCAACATGTCCATCCAGCAACATGTCCATCCAGCTGTTCTATAAGTCTGTCTGTTACACAGCTTGCGAAGCTGGGTGCACACCACAGCTGAAGAGGCCACCATGACCACTCTTCGAATGCTGTCCACCTTCACCCTTTTTACACATGTACACTAGGTCTGCCATGTTGAATAGATTGATTAATTGGATTAACTAATTTAAAAACTTTTAAATGACTAAAAAGGTGCCCTTGACTAACTGAGTAGCAGATTTCTTAAAAATGCAAGCTTATAACGGCTACAGATGGCAACACACCATTGTAAAAGAGGCATTCTCCCTTCTCTCACACAAAAGAGTGGGGGAGGCGGGGAGGCCTCTTCTAAGATGGTGCCTCTTCCATGACACATGTATGCATCAGCTGAACACAAAGAAAGTAGCGCTTCTTACTTCATAAACATTGCTTTTACGAAAAGCAAATTTAAATCCATTAATCGACTAAAATTCATAGATTAATCTACTGAAATTTAATTGAGTTGTTATCCTAATGCACACAAAATATAACATGCATCAGCCCCACCTTCACTCAGAGATTTAACATGTAGAGTGCTGTGACAGGGGGAAGGGGAACAAAAGACCCAAATGGCCACATTAGCAACTCACAGGAGCAAAATGATACACAAGACTCCTCTTAAGTCTCTGCCAAACAGGAAGTGAGGTGGCTGGATCGCCATGGACACACCTTCATCTATAAACTGTGTCCATCGGAGAACTACGAAGTAACTACAACCAGCTGCCTGCCACATGCCTTCAGTCAGAAGCAGATCTCTCGGCCAGAAGATGGAGCCCCTGGAGCTTTTCTTTGCAAGTGACCCCTTTCTGGTTCCTCTTTCCACAGATTGTTACAATTCACCAAGAACCATTTGTCTATGTGAAGGCAACCCTGGCAGATGGGAAGTGCAAACCGCTCCTCAACAGCACGGGCGGGTTGGTGCAGCAGGTCCTCTGCACTGGGCCAAATGAGACTATGCCAGGTAATTCTTTGTGTTGAAAGCAAAGCATAGATTAGAAGCCCAAACATTCGAAATATTGCTGGATTGTCTCAATTTTGCCATTCAAAGCGTGAATTTGAAATTTTAAATACACATTTTGAAAAGGGCAAAAGTTTACATTGGCACTGGAAATTGACACAAATACAATCACATATCCACTGCAACATATCAAAGGACCGTCTCCATCAACATCTAAAAGCCATCCAAACATCCATGTATTTGGAGTTCAACAGAGGGGCATGAGGGACAGGGCTTGTGGCTACAGAACCTGTACTATGGGATGCCATCCCTAGGAAAGCTCACCTGACCTATTCATTGCTTAGCTGGCATCTTATGGTGAAAATCCAGCCATTGGGGAACTGAGAAATTATTGTTGGGCCTTATTGCCAACTTTCCCCCCTGCAGCTTGGCTTTCTGTCAGTAATTCATTGTCCTTGTTTTAATAAAATTAGGCTTAGTCTTTTCTGTTATTGTCATTTGCTGTTAGCTATTAATTTCTGTTAACTATTTTGGTTTTCTTTGAACCAAAGGTGAGCTAGCAATCATTTAAACAAACAAGCAAATAAACAAACAGAATATTAAAAAAAACAATATTGCTGGGTATCAAATACAGATCAAACATGAAGTCAGTGTTTGACACCAACAGTTGCAGTGAGAGATAATTTCTGAGAGCAAATTAGTTCCAGCTCCAGCATGCAGGAGCCAGACTTAAGGATACATGAGCCTTCTTTTGTAAGAATATATAGACAGATCAAAAGAACGGATGAGTTCAAACCATGGCCTCTGCTTCCAAAGGGTGCGCTGGCATGTTTGGAGGCAAATCACCTTCACTCCTACTGGTGTCATACAATGTAAACCCTACAGGAAACAGCTCTTATTTTACTTCCAACAAAATTATGAGGAAACTCGCACAATCTCCGTGTTTTCTCATATACAACCACAGAACTGTTGCCAATGCAAGGCACAAAGGGGTTAGTAGCTGCTGCGTGACACAGAAGCCTCCACATGTTTTAAAAGAACCTTGTGATTATGCCTTTCTAGGCATATAATGCCCTACATATCAGACACACATAAGCACAAGATTCTTGCAGGCAACTCAAACATTCTGTTTCTAGGTAACTCAAACACAGAATGTTTAGGTTTTTCCGCTCCTCACATACAGTAAACAAAGTTACTGTGATCATCTGGGCGTGTTTAAAAGAACCTTTTGCTTTGTTAGAAAATCCCGATTTAATCATCTCATGTCTCTATAGTGAAGTAAATGGTGAAACCAGAGCAGGTGAATATTAGATGATCAGAAATAAGAAACACATTTGCCCAGCCTGTGCTACTGATCCCGGGCACAGAGCGGAACTGCTGCCTTGCCAACAGTGATGTGACGGATAGAAGCAGCAGACATGAGTGCATGAAGCAAGATGACTCTGTGCATGCTCTTGTTTAAGACTAGACATCCCAGGATCAGTCTTGTAGTGGAGCCAGGGCCCACAGGGACACAGCATCAGCACTTTTTTTTATTAGCAGGGATGCTGCTGTCATTGACCATCCCCATCTTCCTCTAGGCTTCCCAGTTCCTTCTGAGCTTAGCTCCAATCCTCACAATAGCTGTGGGGGAAGGCAGGGTTTTTTCCCCCAATCACAATATATTGTTCTCTGTTGTAATGCAAAGTATTTTGGAGTGAGGGTGGTCTAAATGGGCAATTAAGACCCATTCACTTTACTAAAGACCTGCTTCTGGTGTAGCTGGAAACTGCTAGAAGTGGTGTGTTGATATAGATCCACACAGCTGCCTGAATTTTTGGACTCTCCTTGGGCGCCTGGCTATGGAGATGGTCCTGACGAACACCTGCACTTCAAAATGTGCCACTAGGCCACTGCCCATGGTCCCTTGACACTTTCAGCAAAACCACGGGCTCAGCATTCAAGCAAAAGCCAACTACAAGCCTGACCACTGACTGCCAACTCAAATGAAAATGCAGGCACAACATCCAAGTTAGGCAACAAGCATATCCAGAAATGCACACTAACAGACCTAGATTTCCCCACCATATTGCTGCACCTAGCAAGAAGGAACTGGTGATGGATTGATGGGGGAGGGGAGGGGGTGGACCTAGATCAGTTCACAGATTTCTGATTTGAGGCATAGCAAGGTGAGTCCTTGAGGGGCTGCCCACTGAGGTGCCCCCATAAATCTCCTTGATTGTTCCACCGTTGCAACGTAGGCCGCCCCAGCGTGATGTTGTGTTGCTATGGCTTCTGCATCGACTTACTGATCAAGCTTGCCAAGACCATGAATTTCACCTATGAAGTTCATCTCGTGGGCGATGGTAAATTTGGCACACAAGAGCGGGTAAGTGCAGACTGCTGAAATATTACCTCTTCTTGGTTTGATATATGTACACGCAAGGGCAGCTTTGACCCACGGAGCCTAATCTGCCTGGTGTGCTGAGGGACCACATCACTGGTGGGGCAGGAGGTAAGGTACCTCCGTATGGCTGCTGGTTTGAGGTCCCTGCTTCCCTTCCTCATATGGCATCTTACAGTCCGTCGGCCCGGAGTATGAGCTCCATGGCTTCAGCTGGGAGCCTGACATTCAGAGAGCAGAAAGCAGCAGGCACTTCCCCCCACCCCCACCCGTGGATCAGGCAAAGGGGACAGCCAGTAGGATTCCAGTATTTATGCCAGGCCCAAGCAAGCAATCCCAAGGCTTCATGCTGCCTTCCAATCACACAGCAGGCTGATGTTGCTCATCCTTGTTCCCTCTCTGCCTGAAGAGGGCTCCAAGGAGGGCCCAAATGAGTCACGACTAGGCCAGGTTCAGCGGGGACGGGGATGTGGAAAGCTGCATGTGAAACAGCTGCGTCTGTAGATGTTAGACTTCTGCACGCTTCAGGATGAACGTATCCTGCGAACCTGCCCACGGATGCTTGCAGAAGAAGGCCTCCTAGCCTCCTAGGTGATTGTTGCAGGTGAACAACAGCAACAAGAAGGAGTGGAACGGGATGATGGGCGAGCTGCTGAGCGGCCAGGCCGACATGATCGTGGCGCCACTGACCATCAACAACGAGCGGGCGCAGTACATCGAGTTCTCCAAGCCTTTTAAGTACCAGGGACTTACCATCCTTGTGAAAAAGGTAATGTGCAAGCGCATACCCACATCTGGCAAAGGCGGCTGAGAATGTGAAGAGTAGCAGGTGCAAATCCTGGTGCCGTGGCTGGGCAGGGAACACAGCACTGGAAGGCCTGGGCTACATCAGGATTAGCCACTGGTAGCCCTGAGCCAAAATCTGGCCCTTTTGGAAGCAAAGTTTGTCCAACAGTTCCCAGTTGCTCACCTAAAGACAAAAGGTTGATGTTGAGGGAGCTGCAGAAGCAGGACTGGCCAGCAATCCTCTTTGATGACATGTGGGAGGTTCCTGGTTCTAATTGCAGCTGAATCTTGAGTAGAACCTCCATATTCAGCCACAGTCTGACACTAAATACCAGTGGCCTGGAACAACTATGGCAGGGGGTGAATGGCATTAGCTTCATGTCCTTTCCAGAGGCATCTGGTTGGCATCAGTGGAAAACAAGGTGCTGGGCGAGATGCCCCCACCCTGCCCTCATTGGCCTGATCCTGCAGGTACCCCTTTTCTGAGCTGATCTACCAGCTCCAGGTTTCTTGGCTGTTATGGAGCAGACCAAGAACGAAATGTTACACGCATTCACATATATTTGCGAAGTGCTTTTAAGAACCCATAACTTTCTTATGATGCGACACCGCCTGGAGACCCTCTCCCCGGATAGACGCATCCCAGGTGTTCCCCCTTTGTGACTCCCTTCTCTGGTGCTGTGTTCCAGGAAATCCCTCGCAGCACACTGGACTCATTCATGCAGCCATTCCAGAGCACTCTGTGGCTCTTGGTGGGGCTTTCGGTGCACGTGGTGGCCGTGATGTTGTATCTCTTGGACCGCTTCAGGTAACTGCCCTCTTAGGGTGCGGGAAGAGAGATGTGGCTTGTTGATCGTGAAATGTGTCTGTGCATGGAGATCCACAAATGAGCTGACTGGGCCAAGAATGCTGATGAAGTCTGGGGTGGAAAGTTCAAAGGGCATCACACCCATCCACCACCACACACACGCACACAACCCACAAAGCAGTTCATCTGCCCAACTAAAATGAATCCTGCTTGCTTTGCATAATTTATTCTACTTCTGCTAGTTGTGAGCAATGGCAATGAGTGACGTAGGGCCCTGAAGTCCATCCTTAATCTATGCCCTACTCAGCCTATCCCTGGCTTTCGAGATTTCATCTCAATCCCAAGGTCTAGAAACCTGCTTTCCACTTGGCAACATTTGAGATTCTTAAGATGCACTCGGTAGCAGTTTCTTCACAGGACAGACACACAGTTCTGATCCATGACTCTGATCGGCCTGGTTGTTCCCTTGCAGTCCGTTTGGCCGGTTTAAAGTGAACAGCGAGGAAGAGGAAGAAGACGCCCTGACGCTCTCTTCTGCCATGTGGTTTTCCTGGGGAGTCCTGCTGAATTCTGGCATTGGGGAAGGTGAGTGTCAGGCAGACCGAAGGACTGTGAGCAGTAGAGCTGGCCAGGCTGCTGCCTTTACTCCTGCTTTCAAAAGGCAGTTGGCTGGTCAGGGCTGTGGTAGAGCATCTGACATTCACAGCAAAGTAGAGCTGACATCGACCTAAGGATCCACGCCTGAATTTCTCTCAGTTAATGGATTCTCCCAGAATCAGCTCCCAGTTAGTGGATTTTAATTGTGGAATGGCACCAGTGAGTTTGTGATCTGCCATTTCCCCGTTTTGACTTTCACTTTAGTCACTTCAGGATCTACCACACACACCCTGCTTCCCCATTCGTGCCTCACTCGTCGCTGCCCCTTCTCTTCCAGGCGCTCCCCGGAGTTTCTCTGCTCGAATCCTTGGAATGGTTTGGGCCGGATTTGCCATGATCATCGTAGCCTCATACACTGCTAACCTGGCTGCCTTCCTGGTGTTGGACAGACCTGAGGAACGAATCACTGGCATCAATGATCCCAGGGTAATCACAGCAGCAATGCAACACAAGGGGGCAGGAGCGGCTGCTGTTGCTTGTAGGCAGAATAAGCCGCAACATGTCTCATTTCATGGGGGCAAGGAGCAAGGAAAGTAGCAGGAGAAATGCGCATGCTGAAAGCAATCCAGTCGCCCCCTCCTTTCTCACTTTCGTGTTTTACGGCAGGCGACGGAGTTTAAACAAGAACCCCACAACTTATTCCGCAACCCATCAATTGCAAAGCTTGCCCCCAATATCTGGCTTAGAAGGAGGAACTCCTATTTATCTCCTTCCCCCGTCCCAAATTAAATTTTAACTCTAGCATCAAAAATTAAAGTCATCGTTTTTAAATCAAGTGTTCTTGTTTCTGTTTTCCAGTTGCGAAATCCTTCCGATAAGTTCATCTATGCCACAGTGAAGCAAAGTTCCGTGGATATTTACTTCCGGCGGCAGGTAGAGCTGAGCACCATGTACCGGCACATGGAGAAACACAATTACGAGAGTGCTGCTGAAGCCATCCAGGCCGTCCGGGACAAGTAAGTGAGAGGAACCCAAGTGTGGCTGCCTGGGGAATGAACAAGGGTGCTTCCAGACATGGGTGATTTAGCAGGATCCATTGGTCGCAGTTCCACTTCAAGCTCCAAGTTTACCAAAGTAGATATATGGCTACAGTTGTAAGTGGCAGTGCAAGGACAGGGTTCCAGGGAATTAGCCAGTAGGCCAAAGGAAAGGTCAGTAGGCAGTCCAAACACAGGGAGATCTGGAGAAGTAGGTGAACACTGGAAATACAAGGCATGGAGCAGGTGCAAAGACTTTGCAGCCATCTGTGGATAGAAGGGGAAGCTGTAAAGCCTGAACTAGAGCCACCCAGAACTGCAGGCTGCCAGAGTCACCTCAGAAATGGTCTACTCGCAAGCAGAGCCTTGCTCATGAATATACCGTTACTCATGAGGAATTCTTGTTCCTCAGGTAGGCACTTCTGCATCTGTCAGCTGGCCAAACCTGAACCTTTAGGCGTCTGCGCTCTGTGGGGCTAGGTGGCCACTCAGTATCTGCCTCCAAGTCCAAGAGGGGGCTAGGTCTTGAATGGAAAAGCCAATGGCCATCTTCCCCAAGGACCCTGAAGCCCCCAGTCTGACTCAAGGTCTCTTGAAACAGACGATGCCTCCACAAAGTTCAGCTCAGGAAGTCTCCTGGTCATCCAAAGAAGAGTCCTCACAGGGGGCATGACATTTCTGGGCCCAACACAAAGTGCTGGTTTTAACCTTTAAAGCCCTAAACTGCCTGGGTCCAGGTTACCTTCCCCCATGTTTACCTACCCTGTTACCTAAATATCACCCCATATTTACCTAAGGTCATCATCTGCAGCCATCCTCCAGGTGTCCTGCCAAATATGGCAAGGTGGGTGGCTACAAGAGAGAGGGCCTTTGCAGTGGTGGAACCCGAGCTGTGGAACGCCCTCCCCAAAATAAGCTCACCTGGAGCCTACAGTACAGGCTTTTCAGCACCAGGCAAAGAATATTTTATATCTAGCCAGGCATTTCAAGAACTGTTTTAGTGCTTTTAGAGCACCGTACTTTTATTACTACTGGTATTCTATGCTGGAGTGTCGTTATTCTTTGCTGCTGGTTTTATCTTGGTTTTCTTATGTACTGTTTTTGTTCACTGCTTTATTGTTTATATTTTATGTTTTAATCATGCACTACCCAGAGAACTTAGAGAAGAGTTTAATAAACAAACAAACAGCAGGAGCAAAAGCGTAAAATATAGCTTCGTGGGGCCAGGTGAACCCCCATTGGTCCTTTGGATCACAGCCCCTCCTTCCTGCCCACTGCATCAGCGACATCCAAGCTCCGAGGGAAAGCAAGCCCTTGGTTCCCTCTTGTGATGAACTGGCACAGAGTCGCTTGGCACTGCAGGTGCAAAGTAGCCCTGATCCTTTGCAAGCTCATCTCTTGGAAGGTTGACGTGGATTGCTTGTGTCACCCTCTCCCCCACAGCAAGCTCCACGCATTCATCTGGGACTCAGCTGTACTGGAGTTCGAAGCTTCGCAGAAGTGTGACCTGGTGACCACGGGGGAGCTTTTCTTCCGCTCTGGCTTCGGCATTGGAATGCGCAAGGACAGCCCCTGGAAGCAGAACGTCTCTCTGGCCATCCTCAAGTCCGTACCATGCCACCTCCCAGAGGGAGTGCCCATTTCCCCGTAGATTGCATGTGGGGGTGTTGGGAAAGACATGGGCAGACGGGGGGGGGGGGGGGAATGAAAGGCAGGTGTCTTTGATTTCAAGCTTAGGTTGGAAAAGAGATAACCGAGGGAAGCGCCGAAGAGAAGTTTCTACCATTTCTTTCAAAGGGCTCGTTTTTAGAGATCACTTAGTGAATTCATCTGTCAGGAGTTTGGGGCAGTAATTCACAAAGCGGCGTCTCAGGGCACATGAATACGCTGTTAAAGAACTGCTGGTATGGCACAAGACATGAGAAGAAATGAAATGACGAAAGCGTCCTGTGCGCCCAAAGTGCCCATCCACACACAGAAGGAGGCTGCCCACAGTGCCTCTGGCTGCTTCATTGCTCCAGCCTTGCCTCCTTCCAGTCAGTCTCCACTGTCTGTGTGGTGTACGACTGCATAATTTAATCACTCCTAATGCAGGAGGCACTACACCTCTACATAAGCCATTACTCCAGGCTCACCTCATTCCTATCAGGAGTCATGCTTAGATCAGGCATTCCTGCAAAACCCCAGTGGAAGGGTTTCTTTGAGGGTGGGCGATCCTTACTCTCATAGGCACCTAAAGCAACCTTTTTTTCAATGTAAGGGTGAAGCGTACCTCAAATTTTACATCTTCACAGATAAGTGTTCCTTTGGGAAGCCTAGCTTAGGCTACACGAGAGGGATACTGTGATACGTCAATGCATTCTCCCCCTCCTGCCACCGCCGTTGCCGCCATCACCACTAGACCCTGCCTCTTCCCAGAAACCTGCCCCAGTGACTCCTCTGTGCTCTCTCCTTCTGCCTCTAGCCTCCACGAGAACGGCTTCATGGAAGAGCTCGACAAGACTTGGGTGAGGTATCAGGAGTGTGATTCCCGTAGCAATGCCCCAGCAACGCTCACCTTTGAAAACATGGCAGGTTGGTTCCTTCCCACCTGACTTCTGATCCCCTGATCTCCCCTCGGGATTCCCTGAACTTTAAGAGGATGTTCCTGACAGCAATACTGGCATGGGCTTCCCCTTCCCCCATACCCTTCATAAACTTTATTTTAGGGGAACACTCTCTCTCAACTAGTGTCAATTTGAGAGATGCTTCTCTCTCTCTTTTTGATAATGTATAGTTGTGGGGGGAAGGGGGGATACTGTGTGAGATTACTTCTCTGAGTCAGAGCTTCTCTATCCCCTACTTCAGGAATGCAATGAGATCATATTACTTTTTTCAACTATACATTACTGGGAGATGCGGGGGGGAAGCTATGGGTTAGCAGTGCCCATGAATCATCCTGTTTACACATTACAATGGGAATTCTATGGCTGGAACTCCCAATGTAATTTTCTTCTTCAAAGAGCAGGTGTGGGGAACTGATTTAGAACAGGGCCATGGTGTGGGGAGAGGATGGTATAACTCAACTCTTCCTTCCCTACTTCAGGGCTGCTAAGCCATGGATGGGAAAGCAGATCCTCACTGACTCTGAGTGGGGTGCTTTGAGTTGGGGAGTTGGCATGGGCACAGCGGGTAAGCACCCCTCCCTGCACCATGGTCCAGATCCAAATTGCCCCTTCCCACTCCCATCACTGCTTCTTGAAGGAGAATGTGACATTAGCAGTTCTAGTCATGTAATTGCAATGTAATGTGTAGCGTGGCCCTAAGGGCCAGTCATCATCTGACAATGGGTTTCTGGAGTATATCATTTTAGACTGCAAAGAGAAGAGGGGATTTGCATGAAAAGGCTCCCTTGTGTAAATAGCATGGGTACAGGGGTTGGGTGGATGACTCTCCATGCAAGGGAGAATCCTGTCCTAGAAACATCCAGCTTTCTATATGCAGGGAGTTAAGAGGGCTGGCTCCACCACATGCTCAGCTTCATACGGCAAACAATGCCACTGATCAAGGCGAGAGGGGGAATAAAAGTGGGAGCCCAGGACAAGTAACCATTTGTCCAGTGGTTAGCATGGCTCTTTTTCTTCTTTTATTCCACAAAAACAGTTGGGAACTTAAGGTGATATCACAGGCACTGGCCAACAGGTGGCTTCCATAGCTGGCTTTTCCCTTGTTCAAACTGAGCCGTGCTGAGCATTTGTGGATGGTCTATTTCTATTGAATGTAGTCAGGGCACAGTTGCACTGCACAGTTGCATAGTCTCTCATTACTGCACAGTCGCACTGTCTCTCTTTACTTTCCCTGTACCAAAGGGGTCATGGAGGGGAGGGTACCGCTAGGCTCCGTCCTCCTATCTCTTTGGTGTTAACTTTTCTGCTTCTTTCAGGTGTATTCATGCTGGTGGCTGGAGGTATTGTGGCCGGGATATTTTTAATATTCATAGAGATAGCATACAAAAGGCATAAAGACGCCCGGAGGAAGCAGATGCAACTGGCGTTTGCGGCTGTTAATGTGTGGCGGAAAAACCTGCAGGTAGGACAGACCGTTTTTAGAGAAAAACCTCCAAAACAGGTGCGGTTTTTTTTGTTTCCCATTACTTCACCCAACCAGTGACTACAGTGCTATGTGGGAATAGCACAGGGACAGATGCCCAGCAGCCCTCTATGTAGCCCCCAAGCCCCAGCCCACCTCCCCACAAGCAAGCTGGTGCTCCTGCTGCTCCGAGTGGCATTTGCACTCAAGTCCCAGCCCCAGGGACTGCTTTTCCCAGGAGGTGAGTTGTGCATCATTCAAATCCAGATCCCTGCCAGGAAACAGCATCGCACCTCCCTCTGTCATCACCAGCCCATGCTCTTGGCCACCAACTGCTCTCCCAGGCGTGGCTCCCTTTCCTTTCCTTTCTGGCCCATTCCAGGTTCTGATCCTTTAAAAAGATAGTGCACCGTATGGCTCAGATCCAGCTGCACCGGGCAGGAGGAAGGCCTCAGGCCGCCCTGCCTGGCTCCTCTGCCGCTTCACCTTATTGGGGGGGCGGGGTGATATTTACGTGACCGCTAGCCCAGCACGCGCCCCTAGCTGAAGCCTTAACAGATTCCAGCAGTGTCAGTGTTTGTGTGCGTGTGCCTGAACCTAGGCGGCTCCTTCTTTAAGTGCTAGGCCTTTGGCGCCGCCTACTGCTGGAAGAAGGGGTTGCAAATGCTTGTAACAGAACCGGAGTGTCAAGCCGGCTTCCCCTTGCACCCTACACAGAGTCTAGCCTAGGTCTATGCAGCTACAGCGGTGGCAGCCACTGTGTATTATTAACCCAGCGCACCCCATGCACATCCTTTGGCATTCCAAGGAAGCAGGGCTGGTCAGTATAGCTAATGCCATTTAGGTTGCTCCTTTTCTGTGGCCTAATTCTAAGTCAGAGATTGCCAGAACTTGGCTGGACACCTGTTCTCAGTGTCAAGCTTCAGCTACGAAACTTGTCACATTCTAATAATGTATGTGAAGGATCATCTGAGCATGTACAGAGTGCCTTCCTTCTCTGCTGATTTATTGTAGTTCCACCATGATAGAGAGAATGATAGAACAGAGATTCTGAGCCACGAGGTGCAACATTAAGGCAGATCTAATTCCCAGTTCATTATCGTTATTGTCTTTAAAAATAATGCTAATTATTATTATAATTACCAGGTTCTGTTCAAGTAGATCAACCCTGAGAGTTCTGCTGAACAGCACAAGCCGGACTGATGTCAGCAGACTGGGGGCCAGTGGACGTTGGTGGCTCCGATGTCAGTGGGGTGATTAAATCCACTCCGGGTTTCAGTCAGGAGGAGCTAAAGGACCTTTGCACCTTGGAGAGCTCCTTTAGCATCCTGACTGGCTCTGACTGAAACCCAGAGCGCATTCACCGCCCCTCTGACATTGGAGCCAACATCCTCCGCTGCTGAGGGCCTTTACTAAGCAGCCAGCCAAAGCTCACTTGTGTAGCGGATGCAAAGATAAGAGATCCAGATAAATACCTTCCCATGGGAATGTTTTTAGAAATCATGTTCCATTGATGGAGAATGGGAGGGCAAAAGACAAGCTGGTGCATAATCCCATTAGACAAACTAATACCACACTGAAGAAGCTGTTCCTTAATCCCCCTTCCTTCCTTCCCCCCCCCCCCGACCCCACCCCAGGCAGTGGTATTGAAGGGGTTAAATCCACAGGGAACCAGCACATTAGTCACTGCCATTTTTCACTTGCCAACTTTCTAGAAAAAATCCTTCCCTGGGTCATTGGGGGGGGAAAGAATCTTTGGGGCTGTCAGCCAAGCATGCCACCCCGTGGGTTATAAATAAACAGAGAAATACGCTAAAGAGATCCGTTTGACAATGTAAGACTTTTTCACAGGAGGATTCCTCAGACCACTAGTATCTGGTACATTGCTAGAAGGTAGGCAAGTGGAAAGATTTCTTTGTTCAAGAAAAAAAAACAAAAAGCAAATATATCTATACTGGGTTTTTTGTTTTGTTTTGTTTCCTGGGGAAATCACGGTTTTGCCATGGCTATTTTCGGCAATGCCATGGGAAGGCACCAAAAAAAAAAAAAAAAAAACAAGAAAAAAAAACCAACCATTCCATCCCATTCTCTTGCTAGCTTTTCTTTTTCTGTGCATGCGCGCAAAAATAATTGAGAAAAACTGAAAAGGAGGAGGAAATGTATCCCCCGCGCATGCTCCGTGCACCAGTGGGATACATTTTTGATCACCCCCACCATGGGCTGGTAGAGCCAGATCTGGTTTCACCCTCTCCACTCACAAAGGGGTTCAGGGGGGGAAATGGAGAGAATCCTCCCACTGCGATTGGCTAGTTCTCCTCCTGTCTTGCCCCCTCCCCGCCCCTGCACGAAAACGCAAATCCCCTACGTGCTGACCAGGTCTGGCTGCCCACCACCCAGCGGCTATCTATTTTTTCCTTTCGTTCTGTTTCTTTGAGTTCCTGCCATCCTTAACATCATCCAAAGCCTTAATGCTTTGCTTCTTCCCTTTCTTTTCCTCGTTTAAGAAGTTTCAGTTTCAATATATATATTTTTGTTGTTGCTTTCGTTTTATTTTGAAATACAGTTCAAGCTTTGCGCCAAGCGTCATTGAAATTTTTGGAATACCTTTTTTTTAACATACAATGACCTTCTCTTTCAATGCAGTCCTCTCTCTCTCTTGTGGCCGTAGGATTCACCTTCAGAAAAGGCCCCGAGCATTTTTATTTAGTGGTAGGTGAAAGTGTCTCACCTCTCTCTCTAGTCAGATCAGCTTTGGCAGGAAGGGGCAGGGAGCATTCTGCCCACCAAGGGACCCGAGAGGCCATCGGTTTGGGCCACGGCTCTCCTGGGGAAGCCGATGGAGCTCCTGAGGCTTCTGAACTAGAACCGAGCGGAAGCAAATGCAGCTGCTTGGCCCACCACCCTGCTCTGCCCTTCCATGCCCTCAAGGGGTTTGTTTCCTCCAGAACTCATCCAAGCCATTCCAATTTAGACGTTGCGACGTATCGCCCTCCCCACCCCACATATTGCCAGAGCAAAGTGTCAGGGCCATGTCTGCTTTTGGGACTGACAGCCATACAGACATCCCAGTCATTGTCTTGACCGCAGTTTAAGAAAGAAAAGGAAAGAGGAAAAAGACAAACCAAGGATCGTGACGTGGGGCAGTGTTCATCTAGGTGTAACGGTCCAAGCCACCCACTGGAGATCTAATCGCTTATATACATATTCATTTTAGGATAGAAAAAGTGGTAGAGCAGAACCAGACCCTAAAAAGAAAGCCACTTTTAGGTCCATCACCTCTACCCTGGCCTCCAGCTTCAAGAGACGTAGGTCATCCAAAGATACGGTAAGAGGAAGAAAAACAATTATGCCCTCTTTCTTTCTCTCTCTCTTGCTCTCGCTCTCTCTTTCTCTTCTGCCATCCCATCAACTACCACACACCCATCCCGAAGCTGCCAGTGTAACCTACCATAGCCTCATGTCCGTCAAGAGTCGGTCAGTCAGTCAGTCGGTCAGTCAGTCAGTCAGTCAGTCTTTCCCGTGTCCTTCGAAAAGTTTCAAAGCCCGGGAGGGCAAGGAAGGTCTTGACTGCTTTGTAGTGTTCTGTGAAGAGTTTGGAGATGACAGCAGTGAGTTTCTCGTCCTTGGTTTTTTGTTTTGTTTGTGTTTTGTTTATTTTTTAACTAGAGTCTTTCATTTTATTCTACTTGGAAATGTGGTTTGAATTTTCCTTACCTTCCTGATGCCAACCTTAAAAAAAATAACAACTGACTTATTCCCCACCCACCCACCTGTTTCCTGAGTGTTCCTGTGCTTCTTTGTCATTGTATGCCTAAAGTGGTCACTCCCCACCACACACACCTACTCTTCCCCCCACCCACCCCCACAATTCTGCCCCAGCTTAATTTGGCCAGTGTCTCACCTCACTATGGGCCATGTGTGGATCACATCCTTCCTTTACCTGTGACTTTCGTTTGTGGTTTAAAAAGAAAAAAGAGAGAGAGGAATCCTCTAGAATTTAGTCTTTTGTGTACAATGACAACAACTGTCTCTGCTTACGAAATACTTGGGCAGAGCAGCGCAGGGATAACGTGAAAGATGATGTTGGGTGGTAGAGTTTCGGAAAGCAAACGTTTTTGTTGTTTTCTAAAAATCCAAACCAAATCCAAACCAAGAAGGAAAAAAAGAAGAAAGAAAACCAACCCAATCTGAACTAAAAGCGCTACTCTGTTTCGGCGCAAATCGTCTCCCACAAGACAAGAGGCGTCGTCGAAACGCTTGCTTGCTGTAAGCTTCTTGCTTTCAAACGTTCCCCCTCTGGTGTAGGGGAGGGGGCTGCACGCTCAAGCTGATCAAGGTCAGGGCATCTCCCCATTTGCATGAACCCCGGCTGGATGCCACTTCTTGCACGTTTAAACGTTTGGAAAGCAGGAAACGCAATTTCTGTTTTGCGCTATGCAGCTGAAGGAATTGGCTCACAAAACCACCTCCTGCTGTGAGCTTTAAAAAGTTTTCTTTTTAATTTTTTTTTAACATTTTTTACTTTTAAGGGAGGGTATGGTTTGTTTGTTTTTTTGGTCGTTTAGTCCTGCATCAGGTTTGATCAGGAAAGTGTTAAGAAGGATGGCAAGAGAAGACTATCCTGCCTGTGTGTGCAATGCAGAGGTAGGGGCTGGGATCAGCAGCGGAACAGGAAAATCAGACAGGAGGATTCCGACCAAAGGGAGAGTGTATGTCACTCACCAATCAGCCCCCACCAATCCGAGTTTAGGGAAAGAGGGCTCCTAATTAAAGGTCATGATGTCCAGGCAAACTCTTGCATTAAAACTGAACTGACACTGGGAATAGCACCGCCAGAGGGATAAGACTCTCAAAATCTGAAACCATGTCATGCAACCTGTGCGCTCTCTGGTTTATAAGAGAAAGGTAAATTCATTTTGAGCCATGGCAGGTTGAGCTCTTTTTAAACCCAGGCCTTTCATCTCGCTGGTTCCTTGGGGTAGGGAGAGTGTCAAGCAAATTGCCCCATCCAGGAGGAAGACCTGGGAGAACTAAGTAGTTTGGTGCAGATCAGGATATAGACTTTCCCCTTCTGCCTCATGGTGAAGGACCCCACCCCTGCCACTTCCTTGGAAGATGGACAGATATCTGCTGAGGACACTGAGATCTAGATTGTGGCATGAATCCCTGGTTGGCCACAGGTTTTCCCACAAAGCTACCTTGAGGAGAGAGTGGTGGGCAGATGTCTCAGCCCTCCCTCACTCCACAAAGCAGTCCGCCAAAAAGTTCTGTTGCCACAGACACCATTTCTCCACACCTCTTTTGGTAATTGGGGAGCCAGACAGTATACTTGTTTTAGGCACCAGAGCATCCAGTTGCTGACCCCTGTTCTACAAAGAAAGGGCTGTATTCCCTTCAGATCAAAGATGGCAGCCAGCATGCAACCAAGGTCAAGATATCCAATGATGTAGAATTTGGAATGAATAGGTTTAACTGACTGCCATATTTGGTGTTGAGAATTAAGTCCACACACCCTCCAGGCCAAATTGGCGGAAGTCCCTGGTTTCTGTTATATCTCTGCTTTTGGTTCACTTTCAAATGCAAGGGTGCCCATCAGGGTAGGACTTTGGAGCAGAGGTCCAGGGCCCCACTCAGCAGAATGGGGGGAAGGGAGGGCCCCCAAACACAGCCAGGCTGGATTACCAGATTTTGAAGTAAGTGAAGTAATACACATCACCATCTAAAGAGACCCCCCTCCTCGCAAGCCTTCTTAAGACCGACCATTCAATGCAGAGCCTGAAATAAGAGGATGCACCATGGCTCACTTGCCTGAGCTGCCTGAAGCAAGGTGCTCCACAGTGCTCTCTGTTTCTTGTGGCACAGGCTGGAGTCTGAATTGCCTGGTCTGGGCTGCAGGGCACTTGGAAGAAGTTGGTTGTGACATTGAGCAAGAGGTTCAGCCAGATGACCTCATGATTTTTCTAACTCCAAATCTCTAAGGGCAAACCTATATGACAAACTTACTTACTCTATTAGTTGACTTCCATGGCTTCCCCCAGAGAACCTTGGGAAATGTGGTTTAGTGTGAGCTGAACATTTCCTGTTCAGAGATCCCTAGCCCTACCCATTCACTGGCCCAGGATTCCCTGTGAATATGCAATTACTATTAAATCCAGACCTGTCCTTTGGGGGAAGTAAGGACTGACCCAAAACCTTGGGAACTTCTGGCCTGGGTTCTATATTTGTTTCCTCTTTTAAGGGCTGTGGGTAAGGCCTATGCACCCATTCCTGGCAAAGGACCCTTTCCCATTACTTCCTCCATCTACCATCTTCACCATGCCACTAGGAGAGATGGTAACAGACCTGTTAACGGGGGGATATGCCTCCTTCCAGATGTTTTGGCTTACAGCCGTCACTGTTGGCTATGCTGGCTGGGGCTGAAGGGAGTTGCAGGCCAAAACATCTGGAGGGACACAAGTTGCCCACCCCTGCCTAATCTGCAGAGTTATGCATTACTCTCAAAACTCTGCACCAAGAAAAGTGGGGATCTGCAGCATGCGCAAGTTATGCAAATTGAGTATATTTGCATAGTTGCTTCTGCAAGTCTGACAAGGAGGGATTAGAGGCCAGTGCTCTGGATGGCCTCCTCCCCTGGCAGCTAGAAATTTTCATCAGCCACCCCACTGGCTGTTGCTCATGCACTTCCAAGCAGATCTTCTCAGTCTAAAGGAAACTTACTTACACACACACACAAAGAGGAAGGTGATTTTCACACCCAGTACATACAGTGCCCTGACCACAGGCAGTTCATCTTCAGTGAGAGGAGAGCCAGATTCTGCTTCTAACAAATAGGCTAAGTATAGCTCCACTTTCATCCCTGCCTCCATTTGTTGAAATACGATGTTGTGCAAAGTCATAACCACCAGGATTTCACACAGATGTGCTTATTTCTCATTAATTGAAGGAATTCATAGTGTTGTTGGGTCAGCTATCAAGATAAGCAAATTACACCCATGCTGGCATGTATCATTCCCAGGTTTTTAAAACATGAATTTCAAATAGATAAATGCTGCAGCCTCCCCATTTTAGAGGCCATAAAATTCGCCTATTTTTGATGCCAAGCAACCTGACCCACCTACAAAACCACAACTATGAGATATGTCAAATTCAGAAATGCTAGTAACACAATACAACAAGATAAAAAGAGCTGGCAGGTAAGTGTTATATTTAGAGATGCTTTACACACAGTTATACTTCAAAATCTTAAAACTTTAAGCATTTTTGAGCCCCAATTTAGTTTTCAGAGCAAGAAACAGATGCCAGACCGCACTGGCACTATGAAGACAGTCTTCATAACTGAGCAGGCCCACATGAGAGCCACATGCAAAACATTAGTGGTCTTTGTGTATGTCACAGAACATACTACCTGAGTCATGTATGGAATGGATCCTCAAAAGAATTATAGGATGAAATGTGTCTAGCTGATCCTCTTAAAGTGCAATCCTATGAATGTTTAGACAAAAAGAAAATACTATAACTTCCATGCTGGCTGGGGAATGCTTGGAGTTGGAGATTTTTTTTTCCTAACTAAATATGCATAGGATTGGCTCCTTACCATTTTTTTTTAATTTGGGGGATTTTTATAATCCACCCTTCATTAGAGTGGTGAACAATGTATGTTATTATACAATAAAATACAATAATAAAACAAAAAAAATCAGTTTTTTAAAAAACCAACTGATTAAAAAAAGGCTAATCAACTTAAAATGCATTAGGGCAAACAGAAAAAAATTGATCTGGTAGCAAATTGATAGCTCCCTTGGTGCCATGGGAGAATATGCCACAACCAGGGTGCTACAACAAAGAAGGCACCTTCCTTAGTTTATTTATTTATTAATAATACATATATACTATTTAATGTCATAAAATCTCAAAGCGGTTGAGAAGAGCCTCTGCTGCAGATCTCAAGGCAGGCTGGTATAGGCATTCCTTCAGGCATGTGGGTCCCAAGCAATTTATGGCTTGATAAGGAAACACAAGTACCTTGAATTGGGCCCAGAGCAAATAGGCAACTAGTACAGGTCCTTTAGGAACAGTGTAATATAATCCATCTGGCTGTGTAGTTGTTGATTGCCTAGCAGCCATATTCTGCACTAATTGAAGCTTTGGGTAGGTCGTCTTCAAGGGCAGCCCCACATAAAAAGCATTACAGTAGTCCAACTGGGAGGTTACCAGAGCATGGACTATCCCTATATGGGAAACAGACATAGCTGGTGAACCAGCCAAAGCTGATAAAAGGAGTTCTGAGCTACTGAGGCCACCTGGGCCAGCAGTGACACAGCTGGATCAGGATCCCCAACCTACACACTTCCCCTTCTCAGGGAAGTGTGCCCTATCTAGAACAGGCTGCACACTCAAATCCAGAATACAAGAACCACCTACCCACAGGGCCTCTGTCTTATCAGAATTCAGCTCAGCTTATTGGCCCTCATCCAGTCCATTACTGAATCCAGACCCCGATTCAGCACTTGTATGGCCTCTCCTGAGGCAGATGATAAGGAGAAATACAGCAGGTCAGTTGCAGCAGAGGGACGCATTCTGAAGACCAGGATACAAACCTCTAAGTAAACATTAAATACATAAAAACAATTTATTAACTACATTTTTGGTCCCATCTTTCTATACCAATGTTATTCAAAGTGGATTTACACATTAAAAACAAACAAAGCCATCCCATTAGCATTCATTAAAACAGATAAAAGTAATAAAAGACAAATATTCCAGAAAATAGCAGCCCACTAAATTACAAGCCAGATTTAAAAGATATATTTTCAAGTTTAAACACAGGAAGAGAGGGAGCCTGATGGATCCCCAACCCCTATGTGAAGTCATTCCATATTTTTGGGCACCACTGTCAAAAAGGCCCTGCTCCTGGTGCTCCCCTGCCACGCCTCTGAGTGTGGTGGACAAAGGGAGCATTCCCACAATCATTACTGGATTACTTCCATAACTGCTGTTTGGTTCTTCCCATAACACTACCTATGGGGATTTACCCATTATTCCCTTATTTGGAAGGGTTGTCCTTTGTAGAAGAACACCACATCCCCCAAGAATGTTACAGAAGTTCTTCATTTTAGATGTTAAAGATCCAACTCAACCCGGATATTTAACATTTTAAAACTGTCGAAACATGCCAAATATGTAAGCTACCGTCTCTTTCCAGCTATATAACTTGAGTTACTTTTTCACCCTTTTTCTTTTCTTTTTTGCACTGCCAAAGTTTGAAAATAAAGCCCCCATCCCCTATATATATATATATATATATATATATATGTATAATTTCATGATCTACATTATAAGAGCTGTGGTAAATATCGTGGCTAAGTGTGATCCAGATGTTCTTAGTTCAAATTTTACCTCAGCAATGAATTCACTTAGTGGCCTTTGACAAAAAAAGTACTCTCTCACACACTCTCTCTCTCTGACACCATTTCAATATGGAGATGATAATAGCCTGCCCCACCGTGTACTGTGGAGTCTATATATGGGTTTAGAACACCGAGGAAAAGTGCCAGAAATCTGTACCTTGCCAGAAATCAGCATCAACTATTCCTCAGAGAAAATGTTCACCTCAGACCCAACTGTTAAAACGATCCCTCCCTCATCACTTTCCTATCGTCTAAAGCAGGGTTGGGCAACTGTGGCCCTCCAGATGTTTGGGCCTAGATTTCCCATCATCCCTCACTACTGGCAATGCCAACTAGGGCTGAGGGAAGTTCTAGGCCAAAACACCCACCTAAAATTAAATACAGACACTATTATTATTATTATTATTATTATTATTATTATTATTATTGTTAGTATTATTATTATCCCACCTTTTCCCCAATACTGGGACTCAAGGCGGCTTAGTAAGTTTGTACAGGGTGACCATATGAAAAGGAGGACAGGGCTCCTGTATCTTTATCTGTTGCATAGAAAAGGGATTTTCAGCAGGCGCCATTTGTATGCATGCAGCACCTGGTGAAATTCCCTCTTCATCACAACAGTTAAAGCTGCAGGAGCCCCACCTAGTGTTACCAGATGCAAAAGAGGGCAGGGCTCCTGCAGCTTTTACTGTTGTGTGTGATGACCCTGGGAGCCATCTTGACTGACAGCACCTAGTCACCTCAGCAAGAGATTTAGGTTGATTCTATTTCAGGCCTTATTATGGAAAGAATTTGCTATTAAATATTGTTTCCGTAACAAAAAACGCTCTGCCAGAAACAGGAACTGGATGTATGGCAGAGGGAATGTCCCCTGGGAGCTGACTCTTAAAATACAGTTTTTCTGAGGGGATAACGAAAACCAGCCTTTAGTAAAGATGGATGCAGCATCCCTCTTAGTTTGTTTCCTTTTTGAATGCCTCAAAAGTTGAGACGGGTTCTGTTCGGGGGGAAAAAACTGCATAAAGTAAAGACACAATCCTATGCCTGTTTAGTCAGGAAAAAATCCTACAACTCCCAGCATTCCCCAGTAAGCATGGCTTGCTGGGGAATGCTGGGAGTTGTGGAACTTTTTCTGATTACAGGTGCATAGGATTATGCCTTAAAGGGAGACCCATCTTTGCTAAGAATAGTTTGCAACCACAATTCTCACATGGACTGGCCATATTTGGATTGTTATTTTTTTTAATAAAGGGCATTTTCATTATCAATTTAAGATTAAACTCTCTGTAATTAAATTTATGTGTCAAAAAAGAAGGCATTAAAATCTTCCTGCGGAAAACTTTCCCCTCAGAGATGTATCTTAAAATGGCTGACTTCGCTTACTAATTATCATACAGAATTGAAAATGTTTTCACACAGGCATTATTGTCATGGCTTCTGCAAAAGAACCATGGATTTGATTTAAAACAACAACAACCACTCCTTACCCCATATCCTCCAATAGTTGACAAAATATTTATTTTATTCTTTGGTAGACTTATTTTACATAATGTGGAGGGAATACGTTCTTTGAAGGCTGCACTCTGTGGGCTTGGAACATAGGGTCCCATTGAAATAAATGGGATTTACTCCTGAGTAAACATGATTAGCAGAAGGCTTGTAAACAGGATAACAAGCAAGTGCTATGAGTTTGTTAACTGGCACAGGAAATTAAAACATTTTAGAAACCACAATTTCAAAAAGTAAGCCTGCACAATGAATCATTTTTAAACTTTTTTTCTTAATTGTATTTTATAATAGATGTTCTCTGGGCATCTCACAAAAATGGATTCGCCATTAAAAATACAACATAAAAACAAAAAAAATATTAAAAAGTAAAACAAAACAAAAATTTAAATGAATTTTAATGGAAGATCCAGACTATATAATTTTAAAGGCTTTGGGTGAATAAAAAGGTCCGTGCCTGGCAAAGAAACGTTGTGGAATGGCCTCTGGGAATACGGCCATTCCCAGAGGCCACTGAGGTGCCACTACCGAAAAGGCCTTTTCCTTAATGGTTACCTACCTCACTTCATTAAGTGGGGACACTTAAATCAGTCCCTCTGAAGACGACCTTGAGGTTCATACAGTGTAAGTTGATCCTAAACCCTTAAGCTTTTAAAGCCCTTTAAACTGGGCCTCGAAATGGTCGGGAGCTGATGCAGCTGACAAAACAAAGGTCTAATTAGTGCTCAAAATGCCCAGACCCAATTAATAACCTTGCAGCCTTTCCCTGGACCAAGGGCAATCTGAGAGCCGTTTTAAAGGAACAAGGCAGTGCAATAATCCAAATGGGAGTTTAACCAGTGCATGGGTAACTCTGGCCAGGCTATTTCCATCCATGTAAAGCTGATAAACGGTGCTTCAAGCCACCAAGGTTGCTTGAGCCTTTGACACAATGCTGGATCAATATGCATCCTCACACTGAGGACTTGATTCTTTAGGTGGAGTTTCGCCCCATCTAGAACAGGCTGAATATCACAAACGCACTCACTCCTTTGAACCCTACATTTCTCTGCTTTGCAGCAGGACCCCATTGCACAGTAATGGCAAACTGAGGCAACTTAACATTAAGATCATGCCTGGAAACGGAAGGCTGAGGTAACCCAGAGCACTCCTTTGAACCTATATAAGTCTGCTATACCAGCAACCAATTGCACAAAAAAGGGAAATTGAGACATTCACCTTAACTTAAATCTCCTTGCAAAGCAAAAGATTTAGAGCGGGGGAGGGAGGTTGGGGGAATTTAAAAGAAAAAGCCCAAAAACTCAGAGAGAGAGAGAGAGAGAGATTGTAAAGAGAACAAAATAAAAAGCCAAAGCCCAAAGAACTAAAAACAAAACAAAAACCAGGACTAAGCAGACAAACAAAAGATCCAAAAGATTAATAGGAGAAAAAAGGAGGCAAAATTGTCCATATACCCTGTTGCTTTCCTCCAGTTTCTCTGGACTGACTGGCGCCCCCTGCTGCTAGCCATGGCAATAGCCACACACAATTTTAAAAAACAAACCAGGCTTATTTTTTTAAAATAATAATAATAATAATAATAATAATAATAATAATAATTATTATTATTATTATTATTATTATTATTATTATTATAACATTTATATACCACCCCATAGCCAAAGCTCTCTGGGCGGTTTACAAAAATTAAAAACTTTGGACATTCAAAATCAATATACAAAATTTAAAAACATAAAAACAGACAACGTATAAAAACAGTGTACATTTAAAACAGCTGCAAACTCTCAGCCAGGCCTAAATATAGTTCTGGGGTCAATTAAACACTCAGTATATGCTGTTAAAGTTATCTTGCACTTACTCACTCACTCAGAGGCTAGCCTTCCTCTTGTGCACTGGGCTGCTGCTGTGCCAATTAAATGTGTGCTCTGCTGTGGGAGAGCAACAGCCATGCAAGTGCCCACTTCCTTACACACGCACACACTGATTGGCTGTGGGCATCACCCTTCCTGCCCCTCTCTTCATTTAATCCTCCAATCCCCTGATGGGTTGTGGGGCTGCATATTGCCCCTATGTGGTGTCCAGGCAATGCTTTCGTCCCCACAAGACCTGCCTGGTGCAGAAGCTGCCACTACCTGCTACAGACAAAGACAAGGGGCACTTGCTGCTTCTTCATTTATTAATGGAGGAGGAAATGGAGAGCAGGCAGCCATGCTCAGAGGCACCTGCGATCCTCAGCCAGAGCTCCATCACACCAGCGGTTTAATGCACTCTCGCTATGTCTGGTATCTGGTTTTCCAGCAGGGGACTCACATGACGCTGTCCTGTCCTGCACCCATCTCGCCTCTTTTCCTCCGTTTTGCGTATTATTTTGGTGCGGGGAAAGTCTGGATTATTTTCCCCAAGCGGATTTAATGCGCCCTTAAGCCTCCGTGTTTTGCTGTCCTCTCACTTTTTCCTTTGTTGGGGGTGTGTGCTTTGAGAGAAGGGGCAGGATGGAGTGGAAGAGGAAACACACGAAAGGGAGGTTTCACAGTGCAGCGCAATACCACAAACCCACGTGAAAGGGACCATTAGCTTGATGCGCTTATGAAACGGAGGTAAAAAATGTGGAGGCAAACCCGGGGGGGAATAAGTGTGATGGAGCCCCCAGGCACTACCAGAAATAGAAGGGAGGCTGGGAGGAGACATCTGATAGCACACAGTTTGTGAAGGACTTGCTATCTTGGGGAGGAAGGAAGAAGAGGTTGGCTCTTCACTGGCCTTAAAGAGGCCTCTGGTGTCATCCACACACTGGTGGTACCTCAGACCAAATCTCCGAATGGTCTTTCCCAGCAGTTTCATGTTGCTGTTGAACAGCGCAGGGAGAAAGAATAAAACCCTGCAGAGCCCCAAAACATGACTGCCAGGAGGCCAAGTGGTAATCTCTCAGCACCACCTTCTGGAAACGGTCATCCAGGCCAAGAGAGGTTGGAGCTGCCACCGAAGAGTGCCTCCCATATGCAGTCCAAATAGCCTACCCAGAAGGATACCATGGTCTTGATAGCTGCTGACAGGTGTAAGAGAATCCACAGGGTCACACTCCCCCAGTCCTTTTATTGGCAAAGGTCATCCCGCAGGGTAGCACAGGCATGACTGAATTTGGCTGGCCAGTGGCCACGGCTCACCTTACCCTGGAAGGGAATGTTAACTGCTGGATTACGGTTGTGAACATTGTCTAGGTTTCTTCAGGAGCAGTCGAATTATGGCTTCTTCTAAAGAAGCTGGAAATCTTCCCTCTCTCAATGAGACATTTACCACCTCATAGACCCAGAAGGACACCCACTCCCTTCTAGATTTAATAAGCCATTAAGGGCCAGGATACAAGTGGCATATATCTCACCAAGCCAAACACAAACCACCAGTCTTGGGCTCCCAGATTCTGGCCGCTCTTCTCCTCTACCACCCCCATCACCCATTTTTGCAATCCCAGACAGATGGCAAAAGCAGTTTCCATGGTGAGTTGCCCAACAGGGCTTTGTATTCAGTTTGGTGAATCATGTTGTGCGGCTCTGCTCAAAAACATCCATTTCTCTGTCATCTAGGAATCACTCCCTTTTGAGACATAGATGAATTGTTTTTAAGGTGTCATACAAACCAAGCTTCAAAATGTGTCAGATACTATTTCAAAGCAAAAAGAGAGAGAGAGAGAGAGAGAAAAGCTGATATCCCACTAGCCAAATCAATAAAGTTGGTGCTCTGCTCCCTTATTATTATAAAAGCATGAACTGTACAGAGGAAGTCTCATAAATAAGTTTGCCTCCTTTGTAATAATAGAATTTGAGATCAGCAGATGAAATTGATTTGTGGTAGGTTCTGGGCTGACAAACGAAAAGTATATTTTTGCACAACGTGAAATTAACTTGTGGAATTCACTGCTTGGATAAGGATTAGTCGAACTCATGGAGTACAAGCCTACCAACATCTATTAGCTTAATGCTCTCCATGATTAGAGACTGTCTGCTCCTAAATGCCAGATACTGGGGACAAATAACAGGGGGCGATCATCAGCATCATGGCCTGTCTGTTGATTTCCAAAAGCTCCTGGCTCTCCACAGGTGGATTAGATAGACCCACTGGGTCTGTTTCCGGAGGCAATTCTTGTGTTCTCATTAGGTACAAAATCAGCAATGACCAGCACGTTGTACCTGCGGCAAGAAAACGGGCCCTGTGCCTATGAAGTAGGCCCACTTGTGCAGTGTAGTGCTGCCATCTTGGAACCATCATGACACGTCAGGCAGGCTAAAAGTGGTTCATTTTAAACGCCAGTCCTGAGTGAATAAAGTAAACGTGTGTGTACAGAGCGGGATGGGGAAGTAACATTTTTCATGGGTTGCTCGGTCTTCTCCAGGGCAAAATGCCACATGTTTGTTGGGCGGGCAAGATGGCGTTCTGTTGGGCACCATGGCGAGGGTAGATGCTCTTTGCAAAACTCGATTTTGCCTTTGACTCTGGAACTGCAGCCGATGCCTCTGTAATAGACAATCCCTTTGATGCGCCTGCTCCCTACAGACAGCCCCGTGATGTCACCACGCCCAGAATCCGTGAGCTGCAGATAAGCCCTGTAGAGAAACCCCGGCTTCAGGAGCTGCTCAGCACAGGGTGGGCTCTTGTCCTGAATGTTCATTCACTTTTGTCCTGTATCCAAAGTCCTGTATTTGGGGTGGGGGGTTGTAATGTTCAGGGAGTGTGAGGGCTGAGGCACGGACAGCACAGTGTAAGTGAAGGGGAAAACGGCAGGCCCGGCAGACCGTGGGGAGGGGGCCTGGAGGCGGGTGGGTGGGTTGGTGGGTGGGTGGGTGGGGAAGAAACAGATGTGAACATTCCTTTGGATGTCCAGAAGTAGAGAGAGAGAGAGAGAGAGAGAGAGTAGGTCCGAAATAGATGGAGTTTGGCATATACCTCCAGGACTGTCACTGGTCACGGTGAGCACTGGAGCATCTAGGAGAGGGTTGGTTGGCCCTCCAGTGCAGTGTGGAAAAAAGGGCCACCAGGTGCTGTTGTGTAACTCTCCCTGTCCTCCGGGGAATCCCTGAGAGATGATGCATTTCTCTGCTGTCACGGCAGGGAGATTGGGAAGGTGCAAGCCAAGGGCAAAGACAGGTCCGGGCCTGGGAAGAGCAACCTTAAACTCTGCCACCTGGCGAGAAACCACAAAACTACACTAAAAGTGGGTTTGGGGAGATAGCGGCCTGCAGTTGGGCATGCTTGTTGCACTTGGGATATCTCACGTGCTGCTGATCTTTGTCAGCTACATGATTCTGTCCAGCGGAGATAAATAATAAATAATAATAACAATCATGCTGCAACATCAGCACTCTTTGACCCTCAGATCCAAATGAGCCCTTTACAGCCATGGCCCATGGGGCATCTGACACAATACTCAACCATCTTGTGTGTATTCTTGCCACAAGCCATCGCTATGGGGCAGAGTGACGGTTGCTTGAAATTTTGCTTAGAAGTTACAGGTTCAGAATGTAAAAACAAAGAGCTAAATGACATGGCCTAGGTAAAGCGGCAGCAGAGGTGGGTGCCGTGTCGCTCTCAAAAGGGGTTTGTCAGCAGAGAGTGAAGGGCAATGACCAAAACATGCGGAGCAAACCGATTGACCTTTCCTAGGGGCTAGCACCAACCCTCCTCCGGCAGGGACAGCAGAGACCCAATCACAGGCCTTGTCTCTAACACATGACATATGTTGGCATCTTCACCTTAACAACTGTCTTTTCAATTTATCATAAACCGAACAAACTGAGTTGCGCATTTCTTTACTCACTTGCCACTGAAGCCAAATTCTAGGTTGCTGGAACTAAGGGGGGGGGGACGCGCCACAAACTCCAAGGGGAAAGAGGCTACAGGGCGGTGGGCAGAAATCCGCATTTAGCCCCAGCTAGACCTCCCAACAATAAGTAACCTGCCCCCCCTCGACCCCCTGGGCTGGCCTGAACCACTTCCTAGAGCCTGTTCGTTTTGCGGTTCTACCCTGGAAGAGAGACAAGCACGGGCAGGTGCCACGTTTTTGCAGAACGTGCTCTCACCAGAGGTGAGTGGCAAAGATTCCCGGCTCTCCGTGGAAGCCTTGATTGCCTCTAAGATCTGCGGCCATTGCATCATCCCTGAGCGATCTCCCATAGGGGCATGCGTCTCGACTGAGTCAGCCGGCGGCCTGGCCCAGCCCTGCCTAACTCTTCGCCCTCTTTGTCTGTCTGTTTGTCTCTTGCAGCAGTATCATCCCACAGACATCACTGGGCAGCTCAACCTCTCCGACCCCTCGGTCAGCACCGTGGTGTGACATCTGGGTGCCGCCACCGCCGCCGGCTGCAGGCTCACAAGGGACAGTCCAACGGAGACTCTGACGGGCCCTCCCTGGAGACACCCAAGGAAAGCTCTTGCCAGCCATCTGCAGCATCTGCATTGCTTTCTTTCCACCTGGCCATCAGAGATCCCCTTTTCCCCCTGGGCCAAGTGACATTGCGGGGGCCGTGGAATGAACTACAGAACAGGAGGCCTCGGAGCGGCAAAACCCTCGTCGCAGCGCTGGTAGCTCCAAGGATTTATCTTTGAGGCATCAGCAGGCACAGAGGAGGCTGTTCCAAGTGGCACCTCGACCATGCTGAGGGCGGAGCGCACATCCCTAGAGGCGGACTGGGTTCCTTTGCAGTGGGGAGAGAGAGAATCTGTTTATCATACCCGCATGCACGGAACCTCCTTCGCCCACCGCTGTATTTCACCCTTTTTTCCCATGCCATGTTAGAGGACCATGAAGGGCCATCCACACCCCCAGTGCCGAGGGGGCATTATACATAACACAGGGCTTGCCCAACCCAGCAAGACCATCCACCCCCAGAGAGAGAACTTTGGCGATGCCGCCACACATGCCCTGCCCTCCACCTGCAGCTGAGGCGACGCTGCCCATGTACATATCATGCCACCCTAGTCCTTGCCCTGGGAGGGAGTGGGGTGTCTGCCCCCTTTCCTTTTGTCCAGTTCTTGGCTCATGAGGGAAAGGGGACTTGGGCTATCTCCCTCCCCATTCCTTTGAATTGGTAAGGAAGAAAAGTCACCAAAATGAAGGTAGACGGAGGCAGTAGATGAAGATTCAAGGGAGAGTCCAGCTGTCTGGGAGGACAGGACTGCAAAATGTCAGCATAGTCCTCTTTGCCCCATCTGGGGAAACATCTCCCCACCATCCACTCTGGGAAGTTTTGTTTCTCCATAAATATGGCTGCCTCTTTCCTGTTGATTGGCTTGATTCCCTTCTGGTCCATCTCCAGGGCTGGGCTCAGGATGGGTTACAGGAGCTGCCCCTCCTTCCCTGCTACTCTGGTGGCAGCAGTCCTAGAAATGGGGGGGGGGGTGATTTCTGAATGTTATAAACGAGTTGCAAAGGTTGACAATGGCTAAGGTTACCCAGTGAGCTTTTATGGCCAAGCAGGGCTTTGAACCTAACATCTGACATCCAAACCAGACCTTTCATCCATTGCGCTGTGCCAGCTTTCATTCCACTGCATGTTTCTGCTGGCCCCGGGATGAAAGTCTGGAAGGCAAGTAGTTCTTTAGCTGTGGATTCAATCCCCAAATAGCAGTGAGGGGCGTTGGAAGTTGCTTTGTGCTGACTCAAGCGACGTGTCCTCTCCCGACTGGCAGCCACTTGTCAGGCCGTCAAAAAGAGAGGGGTCTTTCCAAGCCTCTGCTACCTAGCCCTTTTTTCTTTTTACATGGGAGATGGAAAGCAGGTGCTCCCCCACTGGGCAAGGGGTCCTCACCACTGCAGCTCACCTCCGGGTGACTTTTAGAAGCGTTAGAGCCACTTGTGGCAATTTCTCTCGGTTTGCTACTCTGGAGCAGGATTGGCACAGCATCCTGAGCCTGTGATTCCTCTTCACTTCTGCAGCAAAAGACAGCCCCTTTCTTCTGCCATCTCCTTGAAACTAGACTTCTCCTTCCTGTCTTCTAGAGATTTAAGGCCTTGGGAGATCTTTAGTTCATCTAGCCCTGTGTTGTCGGTTCAGATCGGCAGAAGCTCTAAGTCCTGCTGTCTGAAATCATGTGGAATGGAGAAGTCAGAGAATGAACATGGGGCCTTTTATACGTGTGGAGCATGTTCCCTGCCATGAGCTGTGGCCCTTTCCTGTAACAGCGGCCGACTGTCCACCCTTAGGCTTGAAGGCTACTACAAATCCCAAATATTGCAAGGTGTCACCAAGCAGGCCAGTACCTACTTAGCCAGTGAGCACTGCCCTCTTTGGCCACACAGAAGTAGGGCTCCCAAAGGAACAGTGATAGAATTAACCTCTCTCTTCAGGAATATGCTGGAAGTAAGGCGGGCAGATAATAAATAAAATGAAGATTACTTGGCAGTGTGGTATATGTGCCGCTGCCTTAGAATCTAAACTTTTGAGAAACCTCTCCTTAACCCATGCCTTGCAGCCTTCAGGTTCAGATCAGAAGACTCATAATTTCTCCAGCTACTGTGGTTGTGAGGATGAGACATTATGAGTATGGATTTCTTACCCAGGCCATAACACCCTTTAATTTCCCTGTTTTAATCACCCTAAGGTTCAGAAGAGGGTGAGCTTCAGCCACGCCACCTGCTGCAAAATGGGGTTTAGAATACTGCCCCACCTTCCAGGATTGTTGTGAGGTTCAATGAGGTAGCATTTATGTAGCAACCATCAAGAGTTAGGAATTCTTATTAACTGGGGATCCTAATCCATGTTGATGATTGTGAGAACAGAACCGGGGGTAGCCCCATAGCCAAAGTTGAGCGGTTCACAAAAAGATTAAAGCAATCCTAGTGTGTTAGGTTGCAAGACCTGGGTTCAAAGCCACTTGCAGGCAGCCATGGAAAACCCACTCAGTAGCCCTTGGGTTTGTCCCTCTTTTTCACCTCTGTTGCCCTTTTTTGTAAAATGGCAACAAAAGGGCTGCCAATTTGGCAATCTGCCTCCATCCAGGGGAGGGCTGCTGGCTGTATTCTGCAGGGCCAAAGCTTCCAAATAGTCAATAAAGACAGCCCCCACCCACGGAGTACTTTGAAGCAGACTAGCAACAGCATGAAATAACTTTCCTTGCTTTTAAAAGTATCGTCCAACCTCCTCCTCCTCCAGTGGTGTTGCATTGTAATGCTAGCCTGGGACACATACGCAAGAGCATCACTGCACATGGACAGGGCATCCCCGGACACACACACAGCCTATTCTACACGCTCAGGTCCACCCCCCACCCTCCACCCGCTCTTTTGATCCGTTCTTACATCTGGATACTTGTTCAGGTTCACAGTTCTGTGTGCAGAACCGGGACAGGGGTGACAGCTGTTCATAGTGAGTTACTGTGCAATCCTATACTTGTCTACTCAGAAGTAAGCCCCCTTTGAATTCAATGGGAATTACTCCCAGGTAAGTAAGTGTAGTATTGCAGCCCTAATCAGGACTTTTTAAATAAAGTGTGTGTTCTTGAACATGTGCCCAGGGCTGCACTGGATTCTTCTGTAAATAGATGTGTGTGTATATATATGGAATTTTTAACTGGGCATCAGCATCCAATTACTATAATATTCATATTTATTAACAAATGTACTGTGGGTTTTTTTGTAACAGCTAAGGGGTATTCTTCAATGAATTTCATATTCCAGTTGCAGTGTGTGTGTGTCTCCATTATCCAGATTCAAGCTGATGAAGAAAAAAATGGGTAGCTTTCCGTTGCCCCCACAGAAGTCTAGGAGCTTTAGCCCACGGGCTCTATGCGCACATCAGGTTTCCTATAGCAGCTCTGTGGTTCCATTAAAAAAAACCACAATAACAGCAGGAACACAAAATGTGTTTTTGGTGTCAAATTCACCTTCTTGGGGAATCCACTTTCCCCCATCAGAAGTAAGCCCTGTTGAATATCATGGCGCTTACTCACAGCTAAGTGTTTTTAGAATTGCGGCCTTAAAGGTGGATGCATGATGACTGATTAGTGCTCAGGAGTCTCTGGTGGCTAAAAAAAGCTTGACAGGGACGGCCTATGGGCAGCTGGATGCCATATTTCCAGAAGAAGAATAAATGATGCAAAATAAGAGAAATCATAAACATGTGATTCATTTGAAGGCTCGCCACAGGTTGGTTGATTTTTTAAGTGGATAGCGAGCCCAGCCCGCGGGATCCAAAATTGAGTCAATGAGATCTACTCTTACCATTGGTGGAGAGAATACATAAGAAAAGCTACACACAGATGTCCTGAGTTTCTCTAATGTACCTGTTGTAGATTCACATTTGCCCCTTTTTTATTTCTTCATTCTAGGAATATTATGATATAGGATTTTTGTATTTAAATATTGGTAGATCAGCAGGTAACACATCCAATGCCATATTCCAGGTCTCAAGCATCACCCAGGAATTTGTAGGTTTACAACATTCCTGGTATTAACACGCATATTTTTCTGACACAGGACTCTGAAATCAGCATGTCTTTTCATTTTTTAACTTTAAAATCTTAAGCAGTTTCTATATTTTATAATATAAAAGCACTGCACATAAAAATGTACAAAGCAGTTGCAAATCATCATCACCACCATCATTTAAAACATTCTAGGTTCATTTTAAAGATTAAAGCATCTTACCCACATGGCATTACAGAGCTTGTAGCAAAACGCTGTAGAGAAGTCAATGCGAGGACTGGCGCCTTTGTCTTCTGTCAACAGGTGTAGCATCCTGTGAGAACCAATCTTGGGTTCTTTGAGGACAGAGGGAACTCCTCTTTTTTCTATTTCATATTGAAATGATTTCTTTTGAACTGCTGATGTATGTTTCTCATGAAACAGAAATTTTGCTAACAATTAGTATTTTTCTCAAAGTTGTAACCTACTTGTCAGCGGGAGGTACTGGTTCCCCTCTATTCAACACTGGTTAGGCCTCATCTTGAGTATTGCGTCCAGTTCTGGGCACCACACCTCAAGAAGGACGCAGACAAGCTGTAGGGGATTCAGAGGAGAGCAATGAGGATGATCAGGGATCTGGAAACAAAGCCCTATGAGGAAACTGAAAGAATTGGGCATGTTTAGCCTGAAGAAGAGAAGACTGAAGGGAGACATGATAGCACTCTTCAAATACTTGAAAGGTTGTCACACAGAGGAGGGCCAGGATCTCTTCTCGATCATCCCAGAGTGCAGGACGCGGAATAATGGGCTCAAGTGACAGGAAGCCAGATTCCAGCTGGACATCAGGAAAATCTTCCTGACTGTTAGAGCAGTACGACAATGGAACCCATGACCTAGGGAGGTGGTGGGCTCTCCCATACTAGAGGCCTTCAAGAGGCAGCTGGACAGGCATCTGGCAGGGATGCTTTAAGGTGGATTCCTGCATTGAGCAGGAAGTTGGACTCCATGGCCTTATAGGCCCCTTCCAACTCTACTATTCTATGATTCTATGATTTTCTGAGCTACACTTTCCTTTAAATCAGGATAACGTTTCTTCCTTCGTAGGTGCGTTTTCCTTTTCACAATATTTTATGCCATCTTTCACTACTCTGCATCATAACCTGAACATGTATAATTGTTCAGCAGTTATCCTTCCTTTTCCCAACTTTCTGATCTAAAACACATTTTCCTTTTTCCTGAGTTTAGCTGGGAAAATTTAATCTTTCCCATACCAGCTTCCTAGGTCACTAAAAAGCCACAGCATGCCAGCACAGATGTTTCTGTTAGAATGCCTTTGCTAAAATCAAAGTGATTCAACTTCATACGAGAATAATACATCAATATTTTCTTTGTATCTTTATGAAAATTATAAACCTATGAGAGAGATAAACTCACGGGAAAAAATGCGGGAGACCAAATAACATATTTGCAAGGTAGCCTGTTAAGCAGGTTGGTACAGGAGTCTTGCAAGATGCACAGTACACAACCTTCCTAACAGAATCAAGCAGAGGAGGGGCTGCTTCTTACTACAGTTTTCATCAGAGACCGGCTGTGCAGCATGTCGATCGGCTGGCTGTTGCAGCAATTACAAAGCCATCTCCCTCGCTAGCCAGCTGCTGAGAGTGCCGGTTGGCTTGCAGAGGTGGCAACCGCAAAGCCTCTTTTCACACAGCGAAGTTTCAGCTGGTAAAAAGAAGCAAACTGGCTTTTAAAACAAAATGAAAATAACATTATGGCAATAAAACTTTAATTTTAAAAGTTTCAGCCAACTCGGATAAAGGCGAGTTGGCTGAAACTTTTTTTTTTTTTAAGAGTCATAACGCCTGTCCAAAGCATGAGAGACGATGCAAAACCCAGCACTTTGTTTTGGAGCCAAGTACATATGTCAAGAGAGGATCAAAGACAAGGAAGGGGAAGCATAGATTGCAGGGAGGCACTGCCCTGGCTCTTTTAGCGTGGTAGCTCTAAACAGTTGCATTTCCTGGTTTCTATCTGCAGAGGCAGTGCTGCTCTGCCAGTTTCGTCTTTTACCTAACCTTTGCCAGTGAATGAATGCTGGTGGAATCTTGCCGGATGATTCTCTGCATAACGCATTTCAATGCCACAAAACGTGAAATCTGGGCTCATCCGCATCTCGTGAGATTAGGCCGTGGCATAAGCCTCTTCCGCTGCTCACGTGGGATGTGGTGAATACATTAGGCTGACCAGATAAAATCCAGGCCAGGGCTCATGTAACTTTAACAGCTGTAGAGAAAAGGGAATTTCAGCCAGTATCATTTGTATGCAATCAGTTCCTGGTGAAATTCCCTCTTCATCACAACAGTTAAAGTTGCAGGGGCCCTACCTTCTTTTGTATATGGTCACTCTAGTATAGTGCCTGGACCTTTAACTGTTGTGATGAAGAGGGAATTTCACCAGGAACTAATTGCATACAAATGACACTGGCTAAAATTCCCTTTTCTCTACAACTGTTAAAGTTACAGGAGCCCTGACCTGGATTTTATCTGGTCACCCTAGCATACAAAACCTCCCATTTACCACTGTTTTTCTCAACCCACCCACCAGTTTTAAACGCCTTCTCGGTGGTGACTTTGGAGGGAGAAATGTTTGTGGGAGGTGGAATTGGCTGCCAGCTGATGTAGCTCACCAAACAAGAGGGCGCGTTCGCTCAGAGTAGTATGCCAAGCCCTCTCCTCTGCTCCACACTTTCATTTCTGACTCATCTCTAGTCATGTTCAGTTTGCTGTAGTGTGAAGGCTGCTCCTCCAAGCATAGTTTGGGGGAACAGCAGCGCTATTAGACAGTTGCTAAATAACACTATTCTTCAGCCTTGCTGACACCTTGATCTAAATACCTCCGACAAACCCCAGAGTGCTTTTCTAAGGAGAACCAAGTTTTCGTTTTAAAGGTCCTAAGGGCAAAGTGTATCTTTGCAAGGAGCACATGCAGGTTGCATTAAAGAAACCAGCTATTTTTATTTTTTTTTAACGCTCACGCACATAACCCCACTGCCTGTCAGTTGCCACAGCTGGAGCATCTGCTAGTAGCGCGGAGCAGAGGTGGCAACCTGGGCTGGATTTCGCAGCCCAAAGAGAAAGCTGAAAACGAGGCCACATTTCCTGTAGTTGAAGGGCCGGGCAGGGGGCAGGGTGGGGCGGGGTGGATAGGCCTGGCCCTGGAGGCAGGTGACAGCAGGGCAATGGCCTGGGTTGGAAGCACAGAGGACAGCGCCAGGGTACAGGCTAGCGTCCCCCTCTCCAATAGCTCCCGACATGGGAGAGAAGAGGCAGCAACACAGTGGTTTCAAGGTGGGAGAAAGAAGGAAAGGTGGCGGTGGGGGGGGGGGAGTTAGGCCAGGTCTAGTGATGTCCACTTGAAAAGAAGTAGGACTCCTCACCCTCCCCACATACATACACCCCAGTTCAAGCACTGCTCCACACCAGGTGGCCCACACAGAGGGAGTGCAGGGCTGGCACCTGTCATTCTCCCTCTAGCCGTGTGAAGCAGAGGCATTGAGACACAGCGGGACAGAAGAGAGCAGCTGAACGAATCCTTCCTCCATGCCCCACTGCTGAATATCAAACCCCCACCCCCCGCCCTCACCCAGCCACCTTTCTCTGGGTGAGGCTTATTTTTGGCCTTGGAGCCTGGCTGGCACAAGTGTGTGTGTGTGTGTGTGTGCACACGAGCGTGAGTACTGGGGGGTGGGAATGTGATTTCAGAATCAAGGGAGTGGGTGGAGAGATTCAGCACCCTCTGCTCCCCGCTGCCCTTCCACTTTAAACCAGCATCCTGCTTTGCAATCGGGCAGGTTAACACTGGCTTCTGTCCTTATCACATCTGGTGAAACTCCTTGGCTGTTGATAACCAGGAACAACCATGAGCCACTGGCCGAGTCCACTGTGTGGCAAACGCCATCAAGACCGAAGAGGAGGGCATTTGACACATGTCACATCAAGGATGAGGAAGACCCGCACGGGGTGAGCGGGGGGCACAGCTTCCTAGCGTGGCCGGCGCTCCGCACGCCTCGCCAAGGCCCCAGGCCGAATGTACAACACGGCCATCTTCCTGATGTGGGCAGCTGCCAGCGAGGCGAGGAGGATGCAGACGCAGATGCTGGTGAGGAAGGTGGATGGACCGATGAGCAGGAAAAAGGCATAATCCTGGGGATGCAGCCAGGGCTCCTGACAGTGAGCAAAAGACTCGTTCTTGATGGCAACAATGGGGTATTGGGCGAGGTATGCCGGGCGTTTGCAAGAGACAGAATTCACCTCTGGAAGAGAAGGAGAAACACACTCAGGGCAGGGTTGTGTCCGTCACAGCAGTTGGGTCAGCTGGCCCAGAGGGTTTCTACCCTGCAAAGGCAAACCAGCTTGAAACTACTTTAAAAGTTCAAGGTGTCTGCCAAAATCATTATGGGGATTGCTACGAAAGATGTTCCCATGCAAGGGCCTTTTCACACTGCCGGCGCCACCGCTTCCCCATAATTAGCTAGAAGCAGAATTAAACGGCTGGTTCCATGTGGCGTTTAATATAGTGCTATTTCCCCCATATATATCTTTAGACATGGCCAGGATCCTTCTGCGATGTTTACTAAGAACTCCTCTTTAGCAAAGGACCCCTATGATGCTAGCTAATAGCTTCCACCTAGTTGCTTCTGCCTTTTTGTTCTTTCCTGTGTAGCGTAGCTGGGGGGTTATTAGCAATGAATTGTCTCTTGATTGCTGCCTAATTGTACACAGTTTATGTTCTGGGTGGGAGGGGTGCGCCTCTCCTTGCTTCCTCCATCCCACTCCCCTATTTCAAGGCCTCCCATCGCTCCCTCGAAAATCTCCACCCTGCCTCCCTTGCTACTACCCCTTAGGCCTCTCAGGACACCTGTGGGATGCCACCACCTCCTTTACGTCCTCCAAATTCCTCCTCTAAACCCACTTTTCCTGTGAAGTCGCCTTTTGGTGTAACAGTCATGACTGCTTATTCTTCCTAGGTTTGCCCCCAGGGCCGGCTTTTCCCTCCCCTTCCTCTGCTGTTTGTCTTCAGGGTGCTGTCCTCTCATCTGTTGGGAAGCGCCATTTACGCGGCCAGTACGACATCCATAACACGGTTTATGGCAAAATGGCTATAAAATGAGAAGCCTCCCTTGTCACGTTGCTCGCTCCTTCCCCTCCACTCAGAGGCGCCCAATGGCATTTGGTTACCCGAGGCAGAGAATCCAAAAGATGCTCCCCACTAGTGGTAAACTGCCCCCCTCAACCACTGACTGTCCTGCAACGGGACTGCAACAGCTAGCAAAGGTTCTGGTATGTAAAAGTGTGGAGGGAGGGAGGGAGGGAGGGAGGGAAAGGGGCATCTTTATCAATAAAGGGGGCGCACTGGGGACAAGGGCTAATCTCTCCTGCTCCCTCAGGTCTTCTCTGCCCTCAGTCTCTTCTCCAAGAACTTCCTTCCCGGTCTGGCTCTGACTCTGCAACTGAGCCAGGAATGGAGAAAAGTCGCTGAAGCCACAAACTGAGGGAGTGGGGGTTGGCCCACCAGCATGGGGTGGAGCTGAAAACGTGGGATCAGCAGAATCTAAGATATCGTGCAAACTTCTCAAGAGGTCGGAATTTTCCTCCCCGCTCCCCCAAATTTGTCACAGGCTCTGTGAATTTTGCCTTCAAGGCAGCTGTGTGAGCCCAGAGACTAGTATTTAGGATGGAAAACGTAACCTTGGAGGACAGCAAAAGAGGTTTAAGGACGTTCTCAAAGCTAACCTGAAGAAATGTAAAATGAACATCGGGAATTGGGAAGATTTGGCCCAGGCGCATCCCAATTGGAGGTCTGCTGTTACCAAAGGTGCTATGGATTTTGAAGAAGAGCATAGACTGAGAGGAAGGGATAGAAGAGCTAAGCAGAAAATATGCCAAGCAAACCCTCTTTCAGTCTGGTAATCTATGCCCTCACTGGGGGAGGCTGCGTGGATCCAGGATCGGCCTCCACAATCATTTGCGGACCCACCGCTAAAGTCCCTCTAACTCGGAAAGATGATCTTGGTAGACAATCGTATTCGGAAGACAATCTTACTTGGATACAAGTGGTCGCCACTCGCCGGTCATTTATTGCTGGCACTTTCAGTGTGTGTGCGTGTGAGTGAATGGACTGCAGGTGGCCTGCTTTCCTGATGCCTTCCCTGTCTCCTGCTCACCTGGGACTTTGTCCATGTTGTCGATGAGCCACTGGAAGAGGGGCTGGATGCCGCAGGAGCAGGCCCAGGGGTTGTCATCAAGCCTGAGGTAGCGCAAGGAGGGCAGGTTCTCGAAGACGCCGGGCCAGAGCACGGCCAAGGCATTGCCGTGCACGGAGAGGGCTTGGAGGTGAGGCATGGCACCCAGGAGCTCCGGCTCCAGCTCCCGGAGCTTGTTGTGGCCCAGATTGAGCGTGACCAGGCCAGGCACCGGCAGGAAGGCCTCCGGAGGCAGGACGCTCAGGTAGTTCCCGCTCAGGTCCAGCTTCTGCAGCTGGCCCAGGCCAGCCAGGGCCTGGCGGTGGATGCTCACCAGGGCGTTGCTGCGAAGGCTCAGGTGGCGCAGGGCACGCTGGGCCACGAAGGTGCGGTTCCGGAGGGCGGCAATGCGGTTGTAGTCCAGCAGGATGCTGGTAGCGTTAGCAGGCAGGTTGTCGGGCACGAAGCGCAGCCTGTGCTCCATGCAGTTGACTTCCCCAGAGGAGCAGCTGCAGACCTCCGGACAGCTGGAGGAGGAGCGGGGCAGGGGCAAGAGAAGGGCCACGGTGAAGAGGGTGAGGATCTGCGGCCTGCTTCGCCAGCCTAGTGTGCTGGAGCCTGCGGCTGGCGGGAAGAGCTGGCCCCGAGGCCAGGCCATGAAGGCGACTATTGTGTCCTCTGACGTCTCTTCATCCCTGTCCTGAGCCCAGCCGCTGCCAGCGCCCCTTTTCCTAACCCAGGGAGGCCAGTGCAGCCCTCCAGCCGGCCGAGACAGCGCCTTGCCCTCCTCAACGACTGTGCCTGGTTCCAGCAGCCAAAGTTCCCCAGGGCAGCCGCCTCTGCTCTGCACGCCTCCCCCCTCTGCTGCTCTTCTTCAGTGTGCCGTTCAGGCTGGGTGGAGCTTCTGCTCTTCCTTAGCAAATATTTTAACAGAACAGCCTCGCCTGCCAAGGGGCAAAGCCACAGCTTCCTTGTTGCCCGGCCTGTCTCCTGTGAGGGAGCCCTGCCAGGCTGCCCTGGGACAAGCAGGCTCTTCGCCTCACCTGGCACCATCAGCCGCCTCCTGCTCCCAGATGGGCTGGGCACAGGCCAGGCGAGTGGGGCAGTGGGCTTCTGAGCGCCTACTCCGTTCTCTCCTGCCCCTTCCTCTGAGGAGCGCTCAGGCAGCGTTTCAGACTCACAACAAGCCTGTAAGGTAGCCCAAGCCTGGGATGGGCAGACATCGCCTGGATCAAGACCCAGGAAAAGCTCTTCATGCAAGGCCTAATTAGCGCCTGGGATTGATGCCCACAGGAGGTGGAGGGGGGGGGGGCTGAGCTGAAGTGGAGCCGACGCATGAAGGGGGAGAGGCCTCTTGGCAGCAGCCATGATGAAGCCCATGCGGCCTCCAGATTCAGAGGGAGTCGGTCTCTGGTGAGACCACGGGCCCCTTGGCAGGCATCCCTCTTGATTGCTGTTGGACTAGGTGGACTTTGGGTCCGATACAGCGAGGCAACTTTTCACTAAAGGTGGGCAACAAGCAGCCCAGGGCCATTTCTAGGCCTGCGAAGGGAGCATCCTGGACTGCCCATTGCCAGGCTGGGGGACACGATAGGATGTGGCAACAGATTTGGTAACAAGCCATCTTGGAGACATGGGGTGGATGCCTTGGTCTCCCCTTCCAGCCCCTTCTCAAACGAGGAGCCCCGATGAAATGCACGAAAGAGAGCGCACCGGAAGCCACAGGGACAGCCTGCTTTCTCCTCCGCTCCCAACATGCGGAGCAGCACACCCAGAGCTGGCTCAACCACCAGCCTTCCTGCCTTCCTGCATCAGGCAGGCTGGCTGGCTGACTTGGACAGAAAAATGCGAGGTAAGTACATACACGCCTTTATCTCCACAGGCACCACCCTATTCGTGAAAACAGAAATTTATTTTGAAGTGCAAAACAATTCCAGAAATTGGGAGAGGGGAGCTTTCTTGGTGACGTCATGGGAAATAGCCAATCGGCAACGTGCACAGCCAGAATCTGCGTCCGACTTGCAGAGCAGAGGCAGGGGTTGGGGGGAAGGGTGTTTCCCATCAGAGCTTCGTCCTGGAGAGGATGGAAGTGACTGCTGAATGCCAGCAAGCGACTGGCACACCTGCCTTTGCCCTTGGTAGCCGGACAGGGGGGCTATGTAGTTCGTGTGCAGGAAACAGAAATACAGGTGAAAAGCAGGAGGGAACAATCCCCCAAAACTTTTATTGGCCTTTTCCCAGCTTCCGTTTTTCCAGGATGTGAAAAAAAAAAAAACCTCATGGGTATTTGGCATCATAAACTATTCTGGACGAGGTCCCCCGGTCCCTTTCGTCTTCTGAGGACAGGTTGAGGGAGTGCGACACTTTGAACTGGATCATGGTGATGAGAGCCAGCTCCTCAGGATCCAGGTTGCTCATGCTGGCCTCTGGGCGGAGGTTGGGGGGGGGAGAAAGAGAGAGGGGGGACATTGGCTTCCTGGCTGCAGCACTGCCAACCCTCCAGAGCCCAGCCCTGCCCAATCCCACAGTTGCTACAGGCGAGGCAAGGAGTGGATAGGGTGGTGGGGGTGCCCTGCGAGGGCCCTTCCCGCCGCTGCAAAAGGAAAACTCAGCCCACAGAGGATGCAGAGAGTGCAGGGAGCCCCGGGTCTTCCCAGTCACCCAACTCACCAGTACAGGCAGGCAGGCAGGCGGAGCAGTTGCTCCAGGCAGTCATACGCCGGCAGTCATCCACACAGGTCTGCACCGACACACCACAGACTGCAGCAAGATACCAACACCATTATTCGTCTTAGGCGCTAAAGCCACACCGTGCCCCATTCCTGCCCAAGTTCCTTTTCCCTTAACAGGCAGTAACTCCGGGCATAACCCACTCTGTTCCTCCCTCAAAGCAACCTGGGAACTGTAGTTCTGCAAGGGAGCTAAGGACCCCCGATGCTCCGCACCCTCACCACGTGTCCATTCCCATCCAGGGTTCTGGGGAGGGAGCCGTGGCAGTTGGAACTGCCTACTGACAGCCCAGTTATGCAAAGAGAGGGCTTGGCAAAGCTACTCCAGGCAAAGTGGTGGAGACGAGATCCGGCTCTCTTTCTGGACACATTGTTGGTGGGCATTGGTGGAGCTGATTCATCACCTCTGAAGCCCTGGCTCTGAGGGCATGCCAGCACCCCACAAGGTTCAAGGCAGGAGCTGCCCCACAGCACTGAAACCCCGTCCCCGCAAAAAGCCCCTCAACCTGTCCGGAGCACCTTTCTGGCACTGCTGAGGGAGCCCCACGCCGAACCCCAGAAATCCAGTGGGCTTGAGGCCAGATCGAAAATTCATTCCCCTGGAAGTCTGGAGTGCTGACTCACTTCAGGCCTGGCCCACCACCACCAAGCCCCACACACCCGGTGTAAAGCAGCCTGCTGAAATCATGGCCCCTTTGGGTCGTTAACTGTTAACTGAGAAAACGGCCTGGCCTTTTGAATATATTAATTACCTAAGAACAAAGGAAAAGTTACCCAAGATCCCCAGCTGCTCCCACCGAAACGCAAGTCGGTCTGACTCCACCCCACTCCCATCTTTCCGCGACGGAGTGCATTCCCAACGTAGGAAGCTTTTCCGTTTGCACGGTGCCATTAGACACCTCGTTACTAATAGCAGCAATGGCCTAATCACCTAACAGCCCCTTCAAGAGGAAAAGAATATGAAGGAGGAAAAGAAAAACTCCGAAAGGGTACAATCCTGAGCAAAGGAGAGGAAGAAAGAAATCCCCTCCGGCGTCGAGGGGCAGATGGTGTTGAAGTCAGGGCGCCTCACAACTGTGAGCGTGACAACGTCTGAACAGAAAAGTACAGTTTTGTCTGCTGTCCCTAACCGTCTCCCCGTGCCCCACCCGCACATGCATTACTCTGGATGCAGTGAACGTGATTGCCCTGGTTTGCTGGCAAGAACTAGTTTGACCAGGATGTTCTGCTGAGAGCCATCTCTGGAGCTACACACACACCACACACACACACACAGAGCTTTCTGCTTAGAGCAAACCAGGTCCATTCAGCAACCAGGAACTTGCATATGTCTGGCTGGAAGCGCCAGCCTAGGCCAGGGCTGCAGCACTTGTGAGCAACACACTAAATGCAACTGCCCTGCCAGCTCTGTGGGGGCTGCCAGGCGGTTGGCAACATCCCTCCCCCTCTGTTTAGCAGGCCCAGGCCCTAAAGGGGTATCTTGAGCCCTTGTGGTGTGGACCATTCTGGGGCCTGCCAGCCAGCCCAGCACACACACCCCTACCTTCAGCATCCCCTCACCTTTCTCAGCAGTTGTCTGGAATTTGCCACTGCAGTCACACGCCGGCCGTGGCGGGTGTGCCAAGGCCCTGCGACAGTCTGGGCCACTGAAACCCTCTGCGCAGACTGAAAGGAAGCCGGGTTGTGAGTGAATGCAGCGAGGCCCAGGCCTGAGAGGAAGAGACCTCGTGGGCCCAGCCACCAGCACCTCTCCCTCAGCTCCCTGTGTCCCCCAGTCATGCGGCAGCCTATGGGATGCTCCAAGCCAGCTGCCGGAAGGAATGGTTTTTCTAGCATGTCTCTCAAGCCAAGGGGAATTCAGGGAAGCCCGTGTGGGGCAGGGGCACCCTATGGGACGGCAGAGGAAGGAAACAGAAATCGAGAGTGGCTGGGCCTGTCAGGCTGGTGGACGGACGGACTGGGGCTGGTTTGCCACCTGGCCTGTTCTGGATGGCCTTGTCTGCAGGCCTTTGACAGCAGCCTGACACCCAGTGGGTGAGCTTTTTATGACAGGGACAAAGTCACAGGGCAACCTGCACCTGCTGAGCTTCTTGCGAGTCCGCTTGCTCTTAGAGGCCCCAGAGCGGGATCAGTAAGGAGGAGGCTACTTTCAGCTGAGGCCTGAACGATCTGATCCACGTCCTCCTTGGAGCATTCTACACGTGGCAGACCCTTGGAGAGGGGCCCTTTGAACTCGTGCAGACGGCCCGCCTTCCTTTACTCCTCCAGCAATCCCACAATGACTCACTGAGCAACATTATGCTTTATGGTAAGAAGAGCCCGGCCGGAGCAGAGCCCCACTGAGTGCAGTCTCCGCTTTCCACAAGCAGCCTGAGATGCCTCTGGGAGCTCACAAGCATGGCAGGAAAGTGGCCTCCTCCTTCCCCCGTCTCCCTGCAAAGGGCAATTCCATTCAGCTGCCACGGCCATGTGCCACTGGTGGTTCTGCTCCCTTGAGGCTGCAGATAGGCAGAGATTCCTCTTTCTCCCCCCCCCCCCACCTTCAAAACACACTTACTGCTCCAGACGAAGAGCGTCGAATCCGGCATGGAGACAAGACCCTCTGTGGAGCTGATCAAAGAGAAGCCCGTCCCTGCCTGGAGGACAGCGGCACACGCACGGCGCTCCAGCAGACACTCCTGCTTCGCCTGCTCCAGGCTCTCTGCAGAGGAGGACGGAAGCCACGGCTCCCCCGCCACCCCGCGGCCAGGCCATTTATCAAACCAGTCTGTGGCTGGAAAGGGAGACACGGCCAGGACAGGCGAGGGCCCCGTGTGAACGCTGCAGGGTCGGAACGACGGCCATCGTGACCATTTCAGCATTTATTTCGAGAAGTCTTGATGTGCCGTTTTTCAGGCTTAAAAGCCCCCACCCAAAGAGGCTCACGTAAAAGCGCAGTAGAAGTCCGAAGCCCTCCCTGGCCCCGATCCCCTCACCTTCGCTGCCTTCACATAGGAAAGGCCTCTCCTCCTCGCAACTGGCATCGTGGAGCAGCCCGGTCGCCGCGTCAAACCACACGCAGTCTTTCAGGCCGCCGTCCGCCAAGTCATCCCGCAAGTACCTTCCCGAGACAAGCAAAGGGAAGCGGATCACTCGTGCTCCGAGGCAGCGGGGGGAGAGGGTCCCAAGAGTTCCCTTCCCCTCGGTGGGGAGGGCACAACGGCGGGCCCTCCGCACAGCTCTTCAACGAATTGGCCAGCAGTCTCGGCTCAGGGCTGCTTCGGAAGGGGCAGGCGCACGACGGCAGCTTGGCCACATGTGCGTGGGGCACACCACCCCCTTCCTCTTTGATGCTGTGCCCATCCTGAGATCCGGCTTCCCTGTGCTGGGGCATTCTGATGTGCCACCAGACGTCCACGCACTCCAGGCTCTGCTGAGCCTACAGGTGTAGCTGCCCTTCCGTGTGAGTCAGAGCCTTGGCTTCGCCTTCTGCCGAGGACGGACATTTCTGCCACATCCCCCTCTCTCCCTGCACCGGGTGCAAATGGTTATTCTGCCACTCTCGAGTCCTGACCCTGCAGAATAATCTGCTCTCAGAGGAGGCTGCCAAGTGCACCTCTGCGTGAGCTGCTGCTCTGGGCTCAGCTCCAGCCAGCCAGCTTCCGCTGGGGTGGATCATTCTGCCACGTCTCTGCATTCTGCTGCTGCTCCTTTAGCCACCTCGGAGGCTCACCCATCTCCTCTCAGAGGAAGCTGTTTGCGACCTCCCTGTATGAGTCGCTGCTCAAGGCTTCCTTCCGTCCAGTGGCAGGCTGAGAACAGTGGCGCACACAGAAGCCCTGCGCAGGGGTGGTGGGAAGCCTTGCTCTTTCGCCCTGAGCAGTAAAGGTTTTCAGGGATCAGCATGAAGGATGCCTCTGCTCTTAACACGGGGAGTGGGAGAAGGGGCATCAATGCCGGGCATTTGGGGAACCCTGCCTGCGATGGCAACCCCCCTTGGGCCAGAGTTGGCCCTTCCTGGATCCTCTGTGAAGTTCTGAACAAAATATTAAGCAGCCGCCCTGTAGGCACTGCATGTCGCTGCCTTTCCCCCTCTTCCTCCTTGCAGATGAAGATCCCAAGGTGGGTGAGAAGACAACAGGCAACGCCACCCCTCCATCCTGTCCCTCCCGGATCTTCCTTCTTGTTTTGTCCCCCTCCCTCAACCTCTGCAGTGGTGAGATTAGAAACTGAGCAACCCTCTCCCCCTTCCCCAATTCATTCCCTTTTTAGTTTTTGATTTTAAGAAGAAAAACCAGCTCTGGCAGCACACCAGTATGTTCCCTCCCTCCACCGTCTGCCTCTGTTCAAACTGAGCAGCCTCCTCCTCCTGCCTCTCCTTCTGGCAAGGCAGGGGGGAGGGCGTTGTTCATGCCAAGAGGTTTAAGGAGAGGGGTTTGTTTTACTCCAGGAAAGCCCAGAAACCAATGGCATCCCAAAGCAGCCTTGGTGTCAGTCCCACGGAAGAGGATGAGCCAGTCGTGAGCAGCGCCTCCAATGTAATCAAAGCATCTCCCGCTCAAGCTAGCAAGGGCGGCTTTTTCACTGGGCTGCTCCTTCCCAAAGAACAGCTTTCAATGCAGATGGGGTGGGTGGGTGGGTGTGAATTGGGGTGTGGGGGAGAGAGAAGAGGGTAGCAGAAGCATAGGGGGAGAGAGGGGTGTCCCACCCACAGGTCTTGGACACCTTCCCACAAAGCTCCATGCTCCTCAACGTAAAAAAGGTTCCCCACCCGTGACCTTACACGGGAGCAGGGACCCTATCACACGTCGTGCAGTGTTCCAGCAGGAGGAGAAAGGAGGGTTACTCAACTGCCACTGGCCAACTGGGCCACAAGACTCTACCCAGCTGCCCTGCAACAACTAGAGAGATCACCAGGTCACTGTCTCTCATTTTCTGGCTCAGAAATACAATGCTTGCCTCAGATACGAGGGGAGCATTACCACCCGAGTTCTGCTCCAGCTGAGGTTAACATCTAAGCAGGAGAAGAATGTCACTCCTTCCCACCACCACAATCCAAACTGCTCCCACCCATCCAGTCATCAGGTCATTGTTGCTGCCGCAGCTCCAACAATGACAGACAGACAGACAGACAGACAGACAGACAGACAGACAGAGGGGAAGACAGAAGGGGGCAGCAGAGAGGGGGGAGAGGCAGGGCCAGGGGCAAGGAGGTATGAGAAATATAGTTTTCTCCAGGGAAGCAAGCCGGCAGGTGGCTGAGAGATGAGCCTTGGAGGCACATAGGACTAGGGTAGGGATTGGGCCCATCACATCCCTAATCTGGGCAGAGCAATTTGGATGGCCTCAGATTAAACTGAGCTATTTTCCAGCGGGGCGAGGCAGAATGCCACAGTTTAAACTGAGACAGTCGAATCTAAGCGTGGCGGAGCTGGCCCATCCCTAGCATGACTCACCCACAAGCCAGTCATTTCTAGGGGAGGGAGGCCTGGAGGAGGCATGCATGGCCACGAGTCACACGGATGCTCACTGTGCCATCTGCTTGCTGAGAGGCTCCTGCGTCGCCCAACGGAAGACGGATTCCTCCTGGAGATCATTCAAGCCTGTCCAGAAAGAGCCTCTGAAATTGGCACGGACCCAGGCCTGGAGGATGAGGAGAAGGAGGAGGGGCGAGGGGAGCAGGGTGGACAACACTGACATGGGCGACATGGCCACGCACAAGGAATTGTCCGAGGGGAAGACTGAAGGACAGGAACAGCCCATTCCTCGGGCTGCAGCCACCACCAGCCACCCAAGATGTCCGTGCGCCTAGCTTGCCACACCGTACCGTCTCCTGGAGCGAGCCCAGGGACAGCAGCTCCGTCTTCCTGAACCTCCGGCAGGCTTGCAGGGCCTGGTGCCACCCACTGGCTGACTGAGAGTCCCAGAAGTAGCAGCTGCCATTCCAGTGGCTCCACCCAGGTGCTGTCGGGCAGGAACTCCAGGGTGCTGCAGCACAGGGGACAAGGCCAGCTGACAAGAGGCACCAGCGGAAGAAAAACATGCGTGCTAGCTCTGGGAGAGACCGGGGCCCCTCATTCGGCATGAAGACACATCCCGGACGCATGCCCAACGCCTAACAGGTGGAGCGGGAGTCTCACCTAAGAACTGAAGTCCTAACAATGCCTAACGGACCGCTGCTAAAAGGTTCTCTGTCCAGAATCACAGATGAGGGAAGGGTGGTGGGAGACACCAACGGATGGAGCTGCCGGGTGGCTGCCTTTGGATACTCGGGAGTCCCTCTGCTCCCTGGCCTCCCGGTCCCCGGCCAAAGCCCAGCCCAGCACTTACCCCAAGGCCCTTTGCAGACCCAGGCTTTGCGCTCAGAGCACGGAGAGGCAGCCAAAACCTGCTCTTGCTGGCGCCTGATTTCTAGGCAGCCACCTGTGCAGAGTTGTACGCCAGCCAGCCTAGGAGGGGAAGCAGAGCAAGGCAATATGGTTCAGGTCATGGCAGGGAAGGCCGGAGCTCCATTTCAAATAAAGAAGAAGGAATGACGGAGGACAGGAGGTGGTCAGCACTGCAAACTGGGGGTGCAGTTCTGAGGATAGGGGTACTCCCTCCACCCCCACCCACCCCAGTCTTCCCGGCCGTAGTTTCTCCTTCAGAGGTTGCCCAGTAGTGAAGGAGAGATTCAGGCTGGCCGCACCTTCCCCTGGCTGGGAGACTTTGGGTTTGCTGCTCACAGCAGGGCTGGTGTGTCAGCAGGAGGAGGAGGAGGAGGAGGGCCCCGCGGTGGGCATCTGTAAAGCCCACGCCTCTCGTGCAACAGGCCCTCATTTCAATCCTTGACACAACACAGAGCCCAGACCTCCATCCTGCCTGCCTTTGGATGCTGGTGGGGTTGCCCAGCCTTCCCTGGAGGCAGCGGCTGCCTGCCCCCAAGGCACTGACCAGGGAGAAGAGGGGTTGGCAGCCTGGCCCCCAGCCCATGTCCACGCCCCATCTCGGTCTACGTCATGCAGCCCCGTCCAGCTGTCCTTCTGCACCATGGCTGCTACCCAGGCCTGTGGGGGGAGACAGAGAGGGAAGAGTTCTGCCCCTCTGACACACACCTTCCCCAGCATTGCCTCGTGGTTCTGGCACAGCAACACAGTTTCTGTATCGGGGCTTTTGTATTCAAACGTAACAGGACGTAGCAGGCACCATTCCTCCCTGAGAAGGGACTGTGTCGCGGCTGCAAGACTGAGCAACCAAGCCCTCGCTTGGTAGTTCTGGGTTGGGGCAGGGAGGCAATTGTCATCCGCCAACACCAGGTGGCAAGCGAGGGGGTGGAGCAGCTGGCCCGGCCTATGGCACCCCTGGGGTGGAGCGGCCATCCTGGCACGATCCAAAGACATCGCAATGACCATAGCAGCAGCGACACTTCTGGGTTTGGAGTAGGTCTTTGTCATTGTAAGTTTTAACCTGGGCCAATTTACCAACTGGAAAGTTGGGATATAAATATTCTTAAATGGATAAAACTGCTCAGGGCTTGAAATGCGAGATGGAAGGCTAGGGGTGCAGCCTGAGCAGTCAGCGGGGCCACACTTGGCTGTGAAGGCAGCCCCTGTTCTACGGCTGGGCACAGGCTCCCCCCCGGCTCCCCCCTCCCAGCAATGGCTCACCCCCCCCGCACCGCTCCCGGCCGACCCCCCCCTCACTCTTCCGTGCCTTTTCCTTGGCGCTGCTGAGAGCCACGAGGCCCACCTCTTGGCCATGAGCCTGGCAGGCTGCGCTGGCCCCCGGCCAATTCTTGCTGCCGCGCTCCTCCACGTAATAGCAGTGGCCGCCCCAGGACCACCAGCCAGGATGTGGCGGGCAGCGGGAGCTCACCAGTCCTGGGAACGAACACACAGCAAACGCGGCAGTTCAAACAGCTGCAGCGGAGAAGCATCCTGCCTTTCCTCCCCCGGCCGTGCTCTCGCCCCAGGGCCAGCCAACTGGCGGCCAAAGCTCTGGGCTGGCAACTTCCAGCAGCTCTTGACGGCTCTGCTCAAATTGCAGACCAAGCAGTACATTTTGCCCAGCTCCATCTACAAAGACAAGGAGCCACAAGCCTCCGTGCGCATTTCGTACGAATGTCCCTGCGGGACCGGAAGGCCGAGGCAGAGCTCATGGCTCACCTGCCTCACATGAGGAGGCCCCCAGGTTGGCTTCGGCCAAAGACATCTTCAGAAGCAGGGCTGGGAAAGGCCTCTTTCTGCCTGGCCTCTCAGACAGCCATTGGCGCCACTCAGAGTAGGCAGAACTGGGCCGGACGGACCGACTCTGTTCCACGGTCCATTGCCCGGAGGGGAGGGGCCATTGCTCCATGCGACAGAGCCCCCGCTTTGCATGCAGAAGGTCCCCCATTCGATTCCTGGCTTCTCCAGGTAGGGCTGGAAAACTCACGCCTGAAACCCCGGGGAGCCCTTACTGCCAGTTCGTGTCGAGAATGCTGGGCTAGATGCGCCAAGGGTCTGGCTCAGTAGAAGGCAGCCTCCTCTGTCCCAATGTTCCTATGACTTCTGGTTCCTCCATTTCCCCCCTCGTAACAGCTGGGGAGCCCTCGCTGCCAGGGGATGCCAGCGCTGCCTCGGAATTGGACCCCCCCCCCCCAAGAGAGAATGGGACTTCCCAGACATGTCCCTGGGCCATGCTGGAAAGCAGGCAGCAGGGAAGCTGGCCTACGCCCTCACCCCCACTCTAGGTGGGTGCAAAAAGCTTGAAGCTCCCTTGAAATGGGACAGCATTAAGGTCCTGGCTCAGCTGGCCCCTGGGTGGATGCCAGGTCCAGCCCATGACCGTCCCCACAGCTAGAGGAGATCCCCCTTGGAGTAAGAGGAGCCTTCCAGAGGTGCCCTTGGTGTCTCTCAACAGACTCCTGGAAGGTGCCCGGCCAGGGAGTCTGCTGAGTCCGGGAGCACGATTCCCCTTGGCTGGTCGCACACTCCAGCTCCAGGCAATCCACCATCAACACTCCCAAGTGCCCAGGAGCAGGAATGGCAATGGCCCTGAGTTGAAGGCTGGACCAGAATCATCTGGTAGCATGGGCCCTTTTGCCTCTGAGCCCTACTCGGGGAAGGAGGAAGCAAAGGCCTCCATCTGCCCTGTGGATAAACCAGGAACTGGGGGCCCAGGAAGGCTGGCCAGAAAGCCTCTCCCTGTGGCTGGTGGCGCAACGACATCTTCCGCCCAGTTTCTCGTGCTGGGTCCTCCTAGCTGGACGGCTCCCGGGCGGCTTCAGTACTCCTGGCCACCAGCCTGCTCCCGGCCCTGCTGGACAACTCCTCGCCCACGTGATGAGGAATCCGAACCCTGTAGCTCTGAGTCGGTGGGAGCAGGACAGGGGAGGGGATGTGTGCAAAGGTGCCCTTAACAAGCCTGAGACCAGGTCACCTCAGGAACTGCCTGGACCCATGGGAACTGGAAGCGTAAGCTCTGCTTCCTTTTCCACCCAAATGGGAGAACGGACGGTGCCAAGCGGCACCATTCGTGGCCCCGATACTGTGACTGTGGAACTCCCTCCCTGGAGAGGCTCGCCGGCCCCCTCCCCAACTTCCAGCAGGCGGCCAAAACAGTTTTTACTTATTCCGTCTTATCATCTGTACCCAATCTGCTTTAGGATGTTCTCAAAGATGCGTTAGTACTGCTTCCCCTTAACGTGTTAACATTGGCATCTGTTGTGTCCTTATTGTTTGTTATATCGCATTTTCTTTTTATTCCAAGCCGCTTCGGTTAGTTTTTTAGCAGAAAAGCAGACTATTAAGAATAAATAAGAATGAAACAAGCACACTGCCTTGTGATGGTTTCGCCGAGCACAGCTGGCCCTGCCTCCGGCCTCGCTCACGACCCCCCCCCCCCGCATCACAGCCACTGGAGGCACATACGCCCCCCCTCACCATGAAGGCACGAAGGGCTGAAGCGTCGCACGCAGCTCAGGAGGCCGTCGCACCGGCCCGTCAGCGGGTTGAAGATGCGCGTGCTCAAACAGGGAGAGCAGCGCAGCTGGCAAAGGTCCCCACAGAAGCCAGGAGAGCAGGCTGGAAGCACAAGGGGTCATTGTTAAGACTGTAAGCTGAGACGTCTTCAAAGAGGCTGGAAGGGTTACACCACAAAAAATTGACTTCTCCCCCCCCCAGTTAGCTCCATTAGTCACCTTTGAAGGAAAAAAAACAAAAACCTGGCACATAAAGAACTCCTTACTTCCATGTGTGTGTCTGCCTGAACGATAATAGCATCTTCATGGTAAAAAGAACAATCAGCATCCCTTGCTATATGGAGAAATAAACTCTAGTCTCTCTGGCATGGATGGAAAAGCTAACAAAATAGGTTAAGCAGTACAGATCCGAGACATATATCGATCATTTCCATGGAATCTGGGAGTTATTTATTAATTACGCTAATAGCACTGAGGACATTACTGTTCCTCCATCAACTCATGGAACATGCTGGCAAGATCTGCTAGGATAAGAATTCGGAGGGGGGGGGGAAGTCATACTGATATATCTTCTTCTAGCTCTGAATATATAGTTACAACCAGTCCCCTGTGTTACCTGATTAACTTGGTTTGATGCTGATCGTGTGTATCAAGGACATCCTTTGTTTGATTACTGTGTTATGTTTGATGTATTTGGATGTTACATCTGTTTGTTATTAATGTAAAATTCAATAAAAATATTTTTATATATATATAAAAAAAGACTGTAAGCTGCTTAGAGGTGGAGGCCGCTCTGCTCTGCCTTGTATATTGACGGCATTGCAGAGGGAACAACATCAATGCCAATTGTGATGATACCCCACATTTCCGTCTCCCTATGTATGTCTGGTTTAGTATGTCTGGAGAGTGCAGAATGTTGGACTGAGTGGGCATGGCTGAGGATGCTGGGAAAGGGAGGGAGAGGAGTATATATATAGGGTGAGGGAGGGTTTCAGTTTATCTTACTGTCTTGGTTGGGTGGAGGGTAGTTGTGTGGAAGAGAGCTGTGTGTGATCTAGTCAGGAGCGTGCGTGAAGAGATTATTAGGATTTAGGATTATTAGTAAATTATTAGAAGTGTTAAGAATAAGCAGGTGTTAAATTGATTTGAAAAGAACTGTTAACAACAATAAAAGTTTTTTCTTTTTGCTACCACAAACCACGTTTCAGCTTGGCTTTGTAACCTGCTCTATAAGTTTAATAAAGAAACACAGATCATTACACTCTCAGCCAATATACTCACAGGAGGACCTTATTCAAAACCCTTAACACCCTTTTCCCCTCTGCTATAAGGGAAAAGTGGAGCGTCTTTTACCCTTCCCCTCAGGTGTTTAAGTGGTGGTGCTTAGCCTGAGAGGGGTGTCTTCATCTAGTCCTAGTGTTTGAGGCTGTGGCGGCACACCGATGCTACGTGAAGCCAGGTGCCAGTGCCCTGCAGTCTGAGGCATGGGCCTTGGGACGAGAGACAGAGGCCCCAACGCCGGCACACAACTCCAAATTAACACACACACACAAATGCCAATAACAAGCGATGCCCCCTCAGATCAGCATGGGGCAGGCCGGGGTGTGGCCTTCATGCCCGCTCATGGGTGTCTGTTTGACCATTGTCTGAAATAAAATGCTGGACAAGACAGACTCGCTTTGGTCAGATCGAGGAAGGGAAATCACACTGGGGGATTTTCACATTTATGGCTGCATTAAGGATGCAGCTGGAAAGGCTCTGAACACCAATTTTAAGTGCCAAGGATTCGTACTAATCTCACCTCGCTGAGGAAGCACTCGGTTCGTGGCTGGCTGCCTGCTCTATGAATTGAACGGCACAGACTCTTATGACATGGATCACAGAAGCTTTACTTAAAGGAATAAAAACCACACACACTCACACGGAATGATAAAGGAAATAAAGGACTCGCAAAATGTCTCCAAGCCTGGACAATTGTACCCACTAGCAATGGCGATTTCTCTCCCTGGGATCTCCAGATATCAGAAGCTACCAATATGAGCAGGTCCAATTGTCCAGGCTTGGAGAAATTTTACAAGATGTTCATTTCCTTTATCAGGTAGCCATGATGCTGCCTGAGAAACTGGCCTCTCGCTACCAGAGCACAACAGCCTGTGTGCTTTTCATGACTTGCTGTTACTTTTGCTTCATTTCCATGTCCGTCTCTGTCTCTCCTTCTCTTTTATAAATGTGACATTAAGCTGATTAATCCAAAGAGAAAAATGTTCAATGGATCATTCCCATTAACACAGAAACTCACCGAACATTGTAAAAAGTTTTAGTAATCCATTACAGTGTGACCTTTTAATAAAGGTAGTGCCTGGTTATGTATTTTAGAATTTTCCTTATGGGCCAAGACAGCTTCCTTGGCTTTTTGTTGATTTCATTGTTTCAGTATGACAGTTAACAAATTCGCTGCTGTGAATAACGTTAAGGAGCTCGCTCACTGAAGACTGAATGCATCTTTGATGCTTTAAAAATACTTTGCTGCTGCTTGAACGGTCAGTTGACCAAACCTTTTTTTGAGCTGGCAAATGCTTGGGGGCTGCAAGGCAAGGGGAGCAGGAACCCCGGGGCAGCCCTGAATTCTACAGCAGAAGGAGCGCAATTGCTGGCTTTCCTAAAGGCGGCGGCACCACACCTCTCCAACCTGAGTACGAACGGCAGTCTGGGAGTATCCGCCTCGCTCTTCCAATGTAAGTTTTTTTTAAAAATTGGCCTTTGTTCTTTTCTTTTTTTAAAAAAGCTGTAAATGGGAAGAGTTGCATTTACAGCTAAATGGGGAGAGGGGAACAAAGGGGGAAGGAACGGGATGCTCCTTCCCTCTCAGAATATTCACCCCCAAGCTTTTTAAAAAAACAAAAAACCAAGGGTCTGCAGAGACACGGAAGTGGTCCAGCAACCTTTCGGCTCCGCTGGTCCATCCCCTTCCCTGCCCAGCCAATGGGGACCAATCAGTGGTCGCCATGGGCTGTGGCACGCCTCACAGCAGCTCCAGAGCACGAGCGACAGATGGCAGATGCCATCGTCGCCTCACTCCAAGCTAAAAAAGTTGGGGTAATTGCCCAACTTTTTTAAAGCGGAGCTTTGGGGCCTTGCTTTTGGCGGTAGCGTCATGTAAATTGGCTGCCGCCACTCCGAAGCCACTGCAGGGCAAACCTCTCGTCTAGATGTGCCCCTGGAGAGGGTAATCCCCAACCTCCCCCTGCGGCTTCCTGTCATCGCGCCTTGCGAGAAGAGCAGTCACTGACCTGACTTCAGGCGGAGGACGGCTCCTGAGCCAGGGCTCCCGACCAGCACCGTCCCGGCCACCGTGTAATGAGCGCCACCCAGGTTCAGCACCCCCGTGCAGTGCTCCTTCTGCAGGTAGCAGGCGTCCTGGGCTTCCTCAAGTGATGCCCACCTCTGCCAAGGAGCCGGATCCTGGAGGGAAATGAGCAGCTTCTCCCCAAGGGACGGCAGCTCCACGTCTGCAGGAGAAGGGCGGGAGTGCAAAAAGGGAAGGGATTAAGCCAGCTCTGCCGTGGGCAATGTAAAGAAACCCGTGGCACCCGCTGGGCGCAGAGAGGGAGTGGAGACGGTTCAGGAGCTCTGCCAGCCCTACCCGGCGTGGCATAGAGCGTGGCCATGCAATTCAAACGCCTCTCTCTGCTTCCTTTTTCCATATCAACAGCAATCAGGGCTTTCGAACTGTGGGAGAGGCCCGGCATCAGTTTAAAAAGAAAAGGAGGGAAGGCGCCAATGCAGATACGGGCGGGGGGGGGGAGAAGTGGGGTGGAACGATCTCTACCTGCACAAAAGGAGAAGGCTACCAATGGCTACTAGTCTGGGTGGCTATGTGCCACCTCCCATATCTGGGGCAGGCGGCATGCCTCTGAACACCAGCTGCCGGGGCACACAAGCAAGGGAGTGTTTCTGCACTCACGTCTTGCTTGTGGGCTTCCCACGGGGGCATCAGGCTGGCCCCTGTGGGAAGAGGGAGCCGGATGAGGTGGACCCATTCTGGTCTGGCCCCAGCAGGGCTCGTCTTCTTGTTTATCAGGCCCGAGGTGTCTTGAATTAAAATCATTCTCAGGGGCCCCCTGTAAAAACATGTTGAAATGCATGCGCAGATATGGCACATAGCCCTTTAAGTCGTTTCATTGATATACGGAACTCAGAGACATCGTGCACGTAACTACCACGAATCACATGGATGCAAACTCTGGAAAGAGGCAACAAAATAGTGTGGCCCTATGGAAAGGAGGACGGGGCTCCTGCCTCTTTAACAGCTGTATAGAAAAGGGAATTTCAGCAGGTGTCATTTGTGTGCATGCAGCCCCTGGTGAAATTCCCCTCTTCATCACAACAGTGAAAACTGCAGGAGCCCTGTCTAGCGTGACCAGATACAAAAGAGGGCAGGGCTCCTGCAGCTTTAACTACTGTGATGAAGAGGGAATTTCACCCCTTGCTGCATGCCTACAAAGGACACCTGCTGAAATCCCCTTTTCTATACAACTGTTAAAGGTACAGGAGCCCAGTCCTCCTTTCCACATGGTCACCCTAAACAAAAATATATACACATCACAAAGAAAACTTGATTCTACAACTCAAAACAAAGACCACCAACACAGACATGAAAAACTGGGCTCACACCTGACTATTTCCATGAAACCCTCCTCTGATTGAAAACATCCAGGTTAAACTCGGCTGCCCATATGAAAAGGACAGGGCTCATGTAACTTTAACAGTTGTAGAGAAAAGGGAATTTCAGCCAGTGTCATTTGTATGCAATGAGTTCCTGGTGAAATTCCCTCTTCAACACAACAGTTAAAGGTGCAGGCACTATACTAGAGTGACCATATACAAAAGAAGGCAGGGCCCCTGCAACTTTAACTGTTGTGATGAAGAGGGAATTTCACCAGGAACTAATTGCATACAAATGGCACTGGCTGAAATTCCTTTTTCTCTACAACTGTTAAAGTTACAGGAGCCCTGTCCTCCTTTTCATATGGTCAGCCTAGGTTAAACAAACCCATAAAACATGACACTTTGTGCTCTGTGGCAAACTGATTCCCCCTGGGGCACTTCCAAGCAAGGCTTTCACCACACAATCACTCTGCCTCTCTCACGGAAGGTCCAGGCAGCCTTGCCTTCTATTTGTAACCCTCCCGTGTTCTCCCATCACAGCGTCCATCTTTTTTCTTGCCAGAGATACCCCTGGTATCCCCAAACATTCCACTGCCCCCCCAACGCAAAGAAAAAAAGAGTGAGATATTTGTAATGCAAATGGGCACCCTGCCCAGTGGCGATATGACCTTTGAATTACGAACTGATGGTACCAAACGTTCGCATTTTAAAAGCAAAAGAAGAGAGAAACAGGTCCTCAGGACGCAAAATGATTTATTTGTATGGAGCCCAACGCGTTTCGGCCTGTGTCCTGTTAAAAGCCTTCTTCAGGGGGTTGTTAGAAGATGTCTGCAGATTTTCCTCTGCCAACGAATTATTAGAGTAGACATTTTATTGCTAGAGGAAAATCTGCAGACATCTTCTAACAACCCCCCTGAAGAAGGCCTTTAATAGGGCACAGGCCAAAACGCGCTGGGCTCCATACAAACAAATCCTTTTTTATCCTGAGGACCTGTTTCTCTCTTCTTTTGATTTGATTTGGATGCTTTCCTCCTTTTTGGTTTTTCGCTTTTTAAAAGCCTCATGTGTGAAGGAGACTCTTGCCAGCCCCTTTTTCCCCACCCAGTTTTGAACTTGTGTTCCGGACAGGGCGGAGGGCTCCCACCTTCAGCTCGCTGGCAAGCCCAAACGAAATTGCCTTTGCCTCCAGAAAAGCCAGCCGGGACCTGAAAGAGAGAAGGGCGGGGATGACAGCTTAGGTCGCTCAGGAATCCTTGCAACAGCTCTTCAGGTAGGACAGTATTATTATGTCCATTTTACAGGCACAGGTGAGTGAGAGAGAGAGGAATTCATGGCCCTGCCCAGCCCTCCCCCATTAAGCCTCTAATTGTGCCTCCCTCACCTTAGCCAGAGGCTGTTTGACACTGACCTTCCGCACCGTGGCGCCCAGGTACCTCCTGCAAACAGACTCCGCTTCGTCCTGACTGCTGTAGCGCTCGGAAGACAGGCAAGCGCCATGTTCAAAGACCCAGGCGGCCAAGGGCAGGCACTTCAGAGAGGAATACATGGCTGTGCAAAAGGATTGGCCGTTAACAGCAGGCCCATGACAGCAGCTGCACGCTAGGAGGATGGGAAGTCTTGGCTACTGCAGTTTACGGCTGCCCCTGAAGACTGGCTGAAAATGTTTGATCATGCTGCACGTGCTGGGCCTACTTGGGGTGCCTCACACCAGCTACCATTTATACCCCCACAGCCCCGAGTTACATCTTCCATAGCCTATTGATGGAATTCGCAGCCACAAGCGATGCAGGGATTGCTACTGGCTGAGGCAGCTTTAAAAGGCGGGTGGTGGTGGTGAGAATAAATGGGTTTGTCTTTTAAGGTGCCACAAAACTCTGGGTCACTTTTGCTGCAACAAGTTAACACAGCTGCTTCCCCTCTGGGAAGAGAGATCTGATCCTGCAGGGCTCTTCTTATGTTCTTAAGGAACAGGGCGTTCAAGGTTAGAGATGTAAAATTTCTGGAAATTTTGAAGCCATGAGGAAAAGAATGGTTTTTTCCTCATTTTTTGGGTGTGAGCGGGGAACAGAAATTCTTGGAAAATTTGGGGAAAAAATGAAATATTAGCATTCTTTACAGATTGAAAGTCACTTTGTTACTTTAGGAACATAAAATGTAATTATGTGCAAGTTGGTTTGGCATAAAATTATCACATTTGGTATATTCAAAGTACAGTGTATTCAAACAATTATTACAAATTATTTTGGGGGGGGTAACAAATGGAGCTACAAGCTCCTGAACTGTAAGGTTTTGCCAGTTTATAAGGAGAAGGCCAACAACAACAACAACATCAACATTAGTAACAAAGAAAATTATTTATGTCCACGCTAGTCCTCCACAGTCTCAAGCAGACATAAAGCACCCATTCCCATAAAAAGTTTTTAGAAATCATTTGGAGAAGTCAATCTATGAACGCCTTGTCTTAAACATTTTATTCATCACGCTAAAATAAAACATTTCATTTTGAGGGAAATATTTTCCCTAATTTTTCAGGGTTTTTTTCCGGGCCATCACATCTCTATTCAAGGCAGGCGGCATGGCTTCTGGGCAAGCTGGCTCTGGAACTTCTCTTGTGCAACCCTCAGCGCGGGCAGACACACACACAGAGACTAGTAGCAAGAAGGGGTGCACGGCTCCCCAGGCTGGGAGGAGTCCCACTTCCCAGGCACTCCCCTCGCTGTGAGCCCTGAACGGAGGCTTGGGGTGGAGGCACTTGGTTCCTTGGCAACTGCACACAGCCACTTGGCCCGCTCCTTCCCTATTAGGAGCTCCATCAGTTAGTGGCAGCTCCAGGGCTGGGCCAAGACATCCTCCATGAGTCCCCTCTCTCAATGGGAAGCTTGTGTCACAATCCCGGGTCTTTGGGCCCATTGAGACCCTGGTCTCCCCACTCCAGGGAAAACCATCAAGGGCCCTGACGCACCCCACAGACCCAAGGGCTCGGCTCTCCCATCAACCGCCAGATCCAAACCCACTGTTCTAGGCGGCGCAGCTTCCTCCCTTACTCACCGGGTGCCTCGCTGCGGTACAGGAAGCCATCACAGAGGCCTGTCAGTGGGTTGCAGCTCACGCTGGGCTCGCAACGGGGGCACAAGGACTGGCAGTCCTGCCCGGAATAGCCTGGGGAGCAGCCCATCTTGATGTGCACAGCGGCCGCGGGTTGGGCTGCGGGGTCTGCCAGGGTGGCCAAGCGCGTCCCCAAGCTGAGGTGGTGGCCTCCGGCACTGCTGACCACGGCGTCGCAGCCCTGGCCCAAAGCGGTGCACTGCCGCTTGGCCACCTGCAGCGCAGAGAAGCTCAGATCTGCAGACGGGGCACCGTAGAAGGATTTTCCTGGAAATGCCTCGTATAAATCTGGGCAGGGGAGGGAGGAGAAACAAAGTGGTAGACGAGCGTGGCCAGGAGCCCCCGCCCAGAAGAGACCCAAGAGGTGGGACAAAGGGGCACACGAGGCAACTTCAGACCCACCAGGCAACCTACGTGGGGTGCAGGGCTTTTATCACCCCCATAGTGTCTTTTCTTTTACTCCTGCTCCGTGTCCCTCTGCCATATGCGGAGCAGCAGGGGCAGGTGGGAGCAGGATAGGGCCTTCCAGGTGTTGGCCCCAGCCGGTGGAATTCGGTGCCCAGGGAAACCAGCCTGACCTTCTCCCTCCCTGCCTCCTGATGCCAGACAAAAATGATGTTTTTGATTCAGGCCATCAGCTAAAGCTAGTTGACCGTTCACTCATTCTGGTATTTCTGCCCTGCAAAGAGCTGCAGTGTGTTTTTATTTTCATCGTTTGATTGTTTGTGTTTAACTGAGTTTGTACGATGAATTGCCATGCCTTGAAAACCTCTAAAATAGGGCAGACAGGTGGGGCATAACTGTTTTCATGGATGGGTCGTTTTTAAAACATTTGCCTACCAGGGAGGGTCCCTCTCCTCGCAGCCCAAAGCAAGCAAGAGTGGTTCTTCTCACCACTGCGCCGTGAGGCCTGGCAGATCCATCGGTGAGGGCGGTGGCAGGGCTCAGCCTTCAGGAAGCCAGAGGTCAGCGCAAGCATGCAGAGCTTCATGGCAGAAGTGCCCTGGGAGAAAATGAATCTAGCTCCAAAGAGACGTGAAGAGGGTGGAGATCAGTAAAGAGGGCCAAGGGTGGGACTCTCCGCCCACCCCACCCCACCCCATCCCCGCACTTCTGAGCCACCCATGTTTAAATCCCACTGCTTGGCTTGACTTCAATCCCATTCCACCTTCACCAAGGTGTCTTAAGCAATCTTATTGGTGATTAAAGTAAACTTCACAAGGCCTGAGCTTGCTAGATCAAGGAAAAACAAGCTTTACAAAACACAGCTCCTCTGAATGCCCTTTTTATAATCCTTGTGGGACCTGAGCTGGTTGACTAGACCTCAGCTCCTTTGCAAGTTGCTTAAGAGAAACTTCTCTTAAATGGCTACATCTGAGTCACTAGATAGCTCCGATCTCTTAAAAGGGAGCTTGTGTAAGCCCTCAGCTCCCTTTGGCTGGCAAAGTCAGCAGGAGGGACCCCAGGTGAAGTGATGCAGTGCCTCTGCAAACGACGTCTCTCTTGCTCGCATTTGTCTACTATGGGAACTCAAAAGCTTGCTTGTGTTCCCCAGAACCTTTGGAGGCTGCGAGCCCCCTAAAATAAGCAGCCATTTTAAAGGGGCAGGAAGTGGAGAGGACAGCGGCACAGCATGTTCCCCTCCCCAGCACCTAGCTAGGTGCATCCCCCTCCCCCCCATGCATGCTGGCTGGGGAATGCTGGGAGTTGTAGGATTTTCTATCTAAATACGCACAGGACTATTTTCTGCCTAAACATGCATAGGAATGCTGGGAGTTGTAGGCCTTTGTTCTGTCTAAACGTGTGTATCGTTGCAATGGCTCATTTGGCCCATCACGCCTTTCCCCGTGAGCTGGCTTGCCCCGCACGAGTGGTGTAGAATATCCAGGCAGGGGGAACCTTACCGTTGCAACGCTTTGTTGAAGGGCGTCCCATCTGCCCAGCTCCACAGGCCGCTTCTGCCGCAGCTGCGGAGACCAGTCCAGACATTCACCTGCAGCTCCTTCTGCAGCCAGACCTGAGGAGGAACACAAAATGTATTCTCTGACACAGGTTCTTCCAGGCACACTCACAAAGGGGGGTCTTGGGCAGAGTGCCCCAAAAGATGCACACTGTGAAATGACACTAGAGGGCGGCAGAGAGACCTGGTGCAGAGGGGGAGTGGGCTGGTGGGGTGGGAACCTGGGCTGGAAAAGACCCTTGGCCTCAAAGCCCCATTCTGGACCCCCGGAGAAGGACCACTCTGTTTCAGAGGAGAAGCAAGAAAGGGAAGTAAGATGCCCCGCCAGAATGTCAATCTTCCTCTCAGCCTCCGGGTCCCCACCCCATCTACAAACTCAAGATACTACTACTGAGTAATAACCTAAGAGGCTTGTTCTGAGGATTATAACAGGTTATTGTATGGGAAATGGTTTGAACACTCAAAAGCACTATACAAATTATTATAATTGTTATTATTATTATATCTCTTTCTCGCTCATGGCAGTTTTTCTAGAACGGATGACAGGCTTTGCCAAATCATGCTGTCTTTTACAGATTCAGGAATTTCCTGACAATTGAGCATGTTTTAAGTATGACTGCTTTCTGGATGTTGGTGTGGATGTGTTTTGGTAGGCCCAGTTTCTGAAGGTTTTCTGTATAGTTTTTTGCTGTGATGCCAGTGACTGACGGGATAATTGTGACCTTTTCCTGTTGCCAGAGTTCTTTGACTTCCATGGCCAGTGGTGTATATTTGTCTCTCTTTTCTTCTTCCTTTCCAACAACATTTTTGTCATTCAGTATTGCTACGTTGATGAGGTATGTGTATTTTTCTTTTTTGTCTATGACCGTTATGTCTGGTCAGTTGCAGAGTATTGTCTTGTCGGTATGAATTATTGTTGTAGTTTATTATTATTATTATTATTATTATTATTATCATCAGAATGCTGGAAGGGCCCTGCTCTTGGAGAACCTTCAAAGTTAACCCGCAAAAAGCAGGCTGCTTTAAGTACACCTTGTTGCCACATTTTATGGCTCATTCCCTGGATTTTTAGCTTTCATTTAAGCAGAATCAACTCCTGCACAGATTCTACCCACTTCTTCAGCACCCGCTGTTCTCCCCATGACTGAAATCTCACTGGGGTAAGAGACAAGTAGTAGGCATTTATTTTTAAATATTAAACACCTCAGATTGTGTCAATAGTTAAGGCAATTCAAAAACTTTAAACCTATTGAGGCACCTGTAGCTATGATCTGTTTGGATCCCTCCCTCTTCTCCAGAGATGGTGCTGCCCTTCGCCGTCTCACCATAAAATTGCTTCCCACAGCACTGCACAACCCATGCCCAAGCCTATACACAACAAAAGGCAAGGTGTGTATATTATTATGCTTGGTGGGTGGAGGAACTGGCTAGGGGGACATTTTTCTCCCTCTCTTACAATGCTAAAACCCAACCGGGTCATCCAGTAAAGCTGATCGGTGGGAGATTCGGGACAGACAAAGGAAGGAAAGGAATCCGTTCCCACAAGGCGCAGGGACGGCCACCAACGTAGTCAGCTGTAAAAGGGGATCAGGCGAATCCATGGAGGAGGAAACGGCTAGGCCTGTTGTAAGGTTCAATCGACCCCTGCAGCTCCTTCTCTAAAGGCCGGCCCGCTGACAACGTTCTGTGCATTCAGCTTAAAGAGCCGCCACCGCGCCAACCTGCCTCCAGACCAAGCTCCCTCCTGGGGAAGCTGCTCACCAGGTCTTGTGGGCTGCTCAGCGTGAGCAAGCTCCCGCCGTGGAACCTCTGGCAGAACCTCAGCGCTTGCCTCCACTCAAGGGCCACATCCAGCACGAGGAAGAGGCATCTATCCTTCCTGGATCTCCAGCCCTTGGACCACCATGGGCAGTGCACATCTGGGCAAGGAAAGAGCAGGCAGAGGCAAGTGCTGTGAAGCCAGCAGGAGCCCAAGCGACAGCCTGGGAAGTGAAGCAGCCCAGGCAGGTGCAATGTTTGGGGAGCCCCATGAAGCAGCATGGGAGCAAAGAGGGACTCGCCAGTCCCTAACCTGCCTCACAGGGTTGTTGTGAGGGCAAAATGGGGCAGATGGAGGAAAGAGCCATATCTGCCTCCCTCAATTCCTTGGATGGAAGGTGGAATAAAATGTTTTAAAAACACACCCACCCCAATCCAAAACAAAGTACAATGCTTGTGGGGTGCATTTCCCCAGGTACAGTGTGGCATTTATGACTTCTTGAAACAAGCAGAGCCCAGAGTGCAGGTTCTGCAGGCGCTGGTCTGGCAAGAGGCGAAAGGAGCTCTTGGCGTCAGTGGAACAGTCTGAGCTACTCAGCAAGGAGACTCCGTCTGGTGCCACCTGCACAGGGCAGAGGAGACAATGTCATTCTTACCGTTTATCCAGTCATTCGGCCCCTTTTTAATTTGCAGGACATTCCTAAACTATGGATTTAAATCCCTTTCACCTCTCCCATGCCTCTTCAGCAAAGAATCCTCTTCTGATGGGGCTAGGAACACCTGACAGAGAATGCCAGCGCTCAAACACACCCCTGCAGTTTCTACAATCATCCAGAGCGGGGTGCGGTGAGGTGGGGGGGGGGCTGCCACAGCAGTGAACGTGGCTCCAAACCAGCTTCAATTCTGCAGTGATGTGCAGGGGAAGCCAGACGTCCTGGAATGGCCACTGGGAATCCTTCCACAGTATGAACCAACCTTTTTTTTCCTGGTTCTGGCTGACCCAGGCTGAAAACTGCCAGAAGGGCTGGCGGGTGGTGCTTGTAGTTCCCCTCAGGTACATCCTCCACCAAAAGTACTGTCCCATTTTGAGGGAAGCAAAAGCACAAGATCCACCCCCCCCACCACCACCACCTGGGACCAGGTGATCTTCTGTCTAGGTGCTACCTAGTCACAGGCAACGGTTCTTATGGTTCTTTATTTTTAAACCTGAATTGGACCGGGTTGCCTTTCAAACAGAGGCCACCTTACCTGAAAGTTTCCTCCGCTCTATACCTGGCCAGGGCCCTTGTTCACAAGAGACCTCCTCCAGCCCCCAAGCTTCCCCCACCGTTGCCTGCCACTCATCCCTGCCCTCAGCCAGGATGGGAGCCTCCGTTCCATTTACCAGCAGGCAGGCGGGAGGGTCTGCGATGTTGCGGAGTCGGCTGTTCAGCTGCAGCCCCCAGAAAGCGCGCCCGACACACTGCTCTGGCCCAGGCTCAATGTAGATGAGGGACTGCTCTGGATCGGTGCACAGGACTGAATGTTTCCCTCTGAGCCGGAGGAGGCCGAACCACACAAAGGCAGCACCTGGGGGAGAGGGGAGGGAGAAGCAAGACCCTCTGGTTAAAACGGAGCCACGGCCTGCCGACAGTTCGCAGGTGGAAATCTCCCTGGCAGGGAAACCAATGGATGGGAAGAGCGTCGCCTCCGACACGGATGGTGGTGTTGGGTCAGTACAGTGCAAGAAGTCAGCAACCAGACTTCTGCCACACACTCCCTGCCCTTTGTTTGCTTTGCTGTGAACTGTCCACTCCGGAGCCAAAGAACCGGGTGCCAGACATGGGTGGTGATGCATCAAGCGCCCTGCAGCTGGATGAGGCCAAGGAGAGGCCCATCTCACGCAGCAGCAGCAGCAGGGTCCATTTCCCTCAGCAGCCAACAGACGCCCAAAAGCAGCAGAGCCTGAAGGTCACAGCCCTTTCCTTCCGCCCCCACCAGCTTTTGCCCAGAAGTCCCCCCAGGCCCCCCGTACCTGGCTCTTCACTGGGAGAGCTGCTTCGCACCCTGGGAGGCCTCTTGGCGGCCAGCTGGGCCCAGCTCACCACGTTCCCAGGGAACTTCCACTTCGTCCTGGAGCTGGCCAGTTGCCTCACCGAGAACTCCGACAGGGCCTGGTCCCACACGTTCACCTCACTCAGGTCACCCGTGTAGAAGCTGGTGCCTGCAAGGGAACCTCAATGCACAGGAATGTGGCAGGCAGGGGACATGGAGCAGGAGGCCAGGACTGCTTGGAAGACATGTGGGTGGGTGTGAGTGTGTGTGAGAGAGAAAGGAAGAGACAGGCAGGCAGATTTTGGTCCTGGGCCCTGTGGCAAAGTTGCCTCAGGCAAAATGGCTCCCTCCTTAGCCTCTGTTATGGACCTGCTGGTCCTTGATGAGGAACAATAGGCATGAATGGGAAACGTCAGCCACCTGAATCACACTCACTTGCCAGGCTGAGGTCTGAAAATCAGGCTCGGCAGACCAGGCAGGAGTGAGAAAGCTGGAAAAAAAGGGCTTGGGATGCAGACAGAGGGCTGAGCAGATGCTACTGCCACCTGGTGATGATCCTACAAGCAGCCCATTTGCGAAGGCAGGACTGTAGAAACTGACACCAGAGCAAAGCCTCCTCCTCCAAGGGAAATTCACCCCGCACAGAATGCCTGGAGCGTCCCTCCACTCAGGAAAAGCAGGGCGGAGGAGATCAGCAAAAGGAGTCATGAGTGTCCCAGTTAACTTTAAAGGAGCTTTGCGCCTTGCTTTGCACCTTGGAGAGCTCCTTTAGACCTCTTGACTGGTCCTGACTAAAACCCGAAGGGGATTCACCAGCCCCGCTGACATCAGAGCCACCAGCCTCCGCTGCATTCAGCTCCAGGCCAGGCCTCGGCACTCACCTCTGTTGTTCACCTCCAGCTGCCCAACGCTCAGCTTTCCTCCCAGGGACAGCCCCTTCTGCAGAAAGCTTCCGCTGTCAACAAAGTGTGGCTCCCAGGGCTCTCCGTCCACAAAGACCTCGAAAGGGGGGACACCCGGTGCGCTGGAGACAGAGACAGCCACGTGGTGCCAGGATCCGTCCAGAAGAACGCCACGGGTGCCGCTGAACATCATGGCCCTGCAAAGAACAGGTGGGAAGAGGGATACCAAAGGGAGTGGGACAGCGTCACTCTCCAAGCTGACAGGATTCTCCCCATGGCTACAAAACATGGCTGAAAACTATCAGCAGGGCTGCAAGAAGCAGCACAGTGGAGAATGTGGCGCTGGGTGCAGAATCTCAGCTCCCAGAGAATCTCTGCTTGCTTGCTTTTTTAAGGCAAGTTTCTTGCCCTTATGAGCTTAGAAGCAGGTGAGCAAAGCTGACCAACTCTCAAAGGAAGGGTCGGCTGAACCAAACGTCCGATAGCTAGATAGAGAACAGGGACTCGCTACTCTCTTCTCCTTGCCTCATGATAAGCAGAAGCAGATCAGTGAAGCTAAATGCGCAAATAACTGTAAAGCGCATCATTTCTACAGGTGCAGCATTTTGCCTTTTTATGTTTTTTCGGTGCACCGCCAACTCGCAGCTTCTGCAGTGTTTCTCAAAGAAGGGCAGGTGTCAGGATAGTGGCTGGGTGGAGCCTGTTACGAACAGGCCATGGGGACATCTGCGTTTAATGCTCAGGCTTTGAGGAGGAAAGTCCAGAGGTGGGTGGGTCAGTGGGGGAGTAACCTGGTAAATGCATTTAAAAGGACATGTTTTACGCCCGCCAGCTTCTTTGCTTGCCTCAGATTGCATTGTCACATGGGCAACAATTAGAGTTCTGGAAATGCTGTAACGTGAACATGGTTTCAAAAACACGGAGCTATACATATAGATACACACAACTTTGGTAGGCGGCTTGTTTCCCATGCTATCCTGGTTGCCACAGACATCTAGGCTGACCATATGAAAAGGAGGACGGGGCTCCTGTATCGTTAACAGTTGTATTGAAAGGGGAATTTCAGCAGGTGTCACTGGTATGCATGCAGCACCTGGTGATATTGCTTCTTCATCACAACATTTAAAGATGCAGCAGCCCTGCCCTCTTTTGTGTGTGGTCACTCTGATATAGCTCCTGCAGCTTTAACTGTTGTGATGAAGAGGGAATAACACCAGGAGCTACATGCATACAAATTACACCTGCTGAAATTCCCCTTTCAATACCAGTTAAAGATAAAGATATAGCCCTGCCCTCCTTTTCATATGGTCAGCCTACAGACATCTATCCAAGAGGGGAACAAGAAGGAACTCAGGGTGCTTTCAGAACAGAGGTGGAGGCTCCTGGTGCCACCAATCCAAAATGGTGCATCTAAGCCATATCCCCCTCCTCAACAGATTTTCTGTGTTAAGAAGAGAGGCGGGGAAATACAGAAGGTTACCAATGGCAAGTGATGATGTCCGGGGGGGGGGGGGGGGGCTAAAATTCTGTGACCGAGACAGAGCAATTGCACAATGAAAGCCTCGTCTGGAAGCATGGTTAGAGGCAGCCTAGCAATCAGGATGGCTTTAAAGAGTTATTTGACATAATTAGACTGGGAGGGCTTTCTCCTACAAATTTTATCTGTGGCTGAAACCGGCTGAAAGGGAACATCTGGAGGATGTGCAGCTATGAAATCCCCTGTGGATCCTAACTCTCCTGTCTTCCATCCAGGTCAAAACACTGGGAAGAAGCGCCCATCCCACAGGACGAATGGCCCTTGGCTGCTGGAAACCAGGGGTGGAGAAACAGAGGGCCAAATTCCATTTCCAAAAAAGTCCTCGGGTGCCACGTCCTGGAGTGGGCGGGCCAAAGGCAAAAGGGGGCAGGACCAGAAGTGTCAGCATATCTTCACATAAGACTCTGCCTGCCAGTAACTGAGCCTTCGAAGAGGCATTTCAAGAATTGGGGAGGGGGGACTGTATGAATGCTGGGAAACCACCAAGGGTGTGAGGGTATCTGGGGAAGGCTGGAGGGCTGGATTGGGGCCCCAGGGGGGCTGGATGTTGGTCCCTGCACCTCTGCCCAAAGTGCTCTATGTTCTTGGAAGAGCTCCAGAGACAGGCAGTGGAGGGAAGAGGTGCTACCTGCAGCTCTAAGGAGAATGTTCTCACCCCTTGATGTGGAACTCCAGCCCCGAAGGGGAGAGAAGGAAGAGCGCAAACTCCGGCCGCCTCCACTTCAGCGAATAACTGATTGCACACATCTTGGGAGAGCCGGTGGTGTTGCTTCGCACCCACAGCCCAATGGTGAAGTTGTCCAGGTAGCGACGGATGGCGTTCTCCAGCTGCAGGCTGCTGCCTCGGGGAAAGTACAGGTCAGAGGAAAGGCGATACTCTGGAAAGAAAGGCAAAGGGATCCACTTCTGAACCTCCACAGGTGGCAACGTGCGCTCCCAATGTGCGCTCCCTGCTTCCTTGTGCAGCTCAGAAAAGCCTGGGGTAGAAAGCGTTAAATTCGGCCAGAATGACCCCAGGCGGACGTGGAGGACACCCATGCCCAGAGGATGCTGGGCAGAAGAATCGCGGGGATCTTGGCTTGCATGGGGACTGCCTGTTCTCATCAATAGGTAATCAGCAACTGCAGGAGCAGCAGGGATCCCTCTGCAAGACCAGCAGCCAGGGCTGGCCAGCTTCCCTGGAGGCCCCTCGTCGATGGGATTGCTCTGCAATGTGCAGCCCCAGGGGAGCTCCGGGTCACTCCCTGCTCCATTCACAGGGGGCAAGGGCTGGGCAAGGGCCGAGGAAGCTGCCCATGAGGGGGGCAGCCCAACCAGGCCGGCTCTGTCCATGCTGACGGACAGCGGCCCCTCCGGCCCTTGGGGCATGCTTGCCTCGCACCAAGGATCGGTGCCCGAGCCCCCTTCCCTGCTCTTCTGCCTTATTACATTCCTTTTCACAATGCCCAGAGAGAGAGAGAGAGAGAGAGAGAGAGCTTGCTCCGCCATGTGAGCCCCAACCGACCCCCTGCCTACCTAGCGACGCGTTGGCCACGGCCACCCCGCTGATCCGCAGGGAGCGGAGGTTCGCGAAAGACGCGCCTCGGGCGCCCGAGAGCCGGAAGTGCTCGCGGTGGTTGAGGAGGCTGGAGAAGCCGTCGGGCCTGGTGATGAAGCTCCACGTGTTGAGTCCCGGGGAACAGGGCAGGCGGCGGGATCTCTCGTGCACCGAAGAGGCCGCCAGCTCCGCGCGGAGGCTGCCGCGCACGTGGCTGGCGTCGGACTCGAGGCCGAGCCGGAAGAGGGCCGCGCTGGCGCCGGCGTGGAGGCCGGCCAAGGACAGCGTGCAGGCCGAATGGGCAGGCAGAAAGAAGGCGACGTCGGCTGTGGCGTGCAGGCCCATCCCGCCGGGGAGCGGGAAGCGCACGAGCTCCGGCGGGCCGCAGAAATCTGGCAACGAAGGCGAGGCTGGGTTAGGCCCCCGAGGCTGCAGGGCAGGCCCGCCGTGCCCCTGAAGGGCGAACAGCAGCAGCTGCTCAGCGGAAGAGGTCAAAAGGGAGGGCTGCAGCCTCGCCGGGCCCGTTCTCAGGGAAGCGCGTGCACCTCCTGCGGAGCCCGAAATGAGACCGCGGAAGGCTCCTTCCTCAACAAGGAGCAGCCCTGGGCTCAAGTGACAGGAAGCCAGATTCCGGCTGGACATCAGGAAAAACGTCCTGGTTGTTAGAGCAGGATGACACTGAAGCCAATGACCTAGGGAGGTGGTGGGTTCTCCCACCCTAGAGGCCCTCAAGAGGCAGCTGGACAGCCATCTGTCAGGTATGCTTTAAGGTGGATTCCTGCATTGAGCAAGGGGTTGGACTCGATGGCCTTAGAGGCCCCTTCCAATTCTACCGTTCTATGATTCTGTGAGACCAAGCCTTTTGGAGGAATCAGCCCTCTGGCCCTCTGCTGCTGCTTTTCCTTCCCGAGTGAAAATATTGGGGGGTGGGTTTGGGGGGAATCTACCACAACTCACAGTGGGATTCATGAAGTCGAAGATGGTCCTAAAAATCCAGAAATCAAAATTGGAGCATTATGTTTTCCATCCCCCAGAGCCGTAGAGGGGCCCGCTTTCTGCTTCCAGGCCCACTTAGAGGCCGTTGCATAGGGAGTTTGCCCAAAGCTTATTCAACTGTCGCCACCCTGGGTCCCTCCAATTGTGTTGGGCTCCCATCATCCTGGCCAGCATGGTCATGGCCCATGCTGGCTGGGGAATGATAGGAGTTGTAGTCCCAACACATCTAGAGGGTGCCCAGGTGGGCCAGGCCAGTTGGCCCATCAGCTCCACCTTTCTCCCCACCGTGGCGAGTGAAGGCTTCCCTTCGCAGAAGCCGCGCCGATTCTTCCTCTGCAAGGCATGTTTTTTTTAATGCGCTTTGCTATTCTGTCCATCATAGTTTGCCCATTCATCCTTTGCCAGCTCAGTTTGAAGAGCACTGGAAAAGACCAGATGAGATGTAGGTCCATCTCTCTTTGTCTCTCCGGCTCCTCAGTCTCCATTGCTCTCACCGTATCTGTGTTGACAAATGAATCCAGTGATCTCGGCGGTTGGGCGCACATTGCAGGGCCTGGTGGTCCACGTGCCGTGCTGGGCAGCGTCAGCGGGCTGAAGACTCAGGGCTGCACACTGATCCCGCACCTGGGATGGGACTTTTTCTAGAAAACAGAGGGACGACACGGATCGCTAGAGCCGCTCGAGTTGCTTCTGCCTCAGGGAAGCAACTTTGCAAAGGCTGCACCGGCCTCAGGCCCACCTGAGGTTGCTGATGCTTTTAGCTGGGCCGTGGCTGCACTTGGGGCCCCTCTCTCCCCCTCCCAGGGGGGCTCTTTCCCTCCCTGGGGGACATGAGCAAGAGCCTTCACATCACTCTGTCATGCAGGCAGGGACTCAGCTGGCAGCTGAACCCATCACAGCTCAGCACACCTTCACTTCTATACCCTTTGCTGTGGGGGGCAGTTTTATCACCCACTCATTCATTTTTAGATCAATGTTAGAAGTGGCACTAAAACACTTTTCTGGCAGAGAGAGAGAGAGAGAAGTGTTTTAGCATTTCTTCTAAGAACCTTCAGTATTTAAAATATCAACATAATAGTGAAATACCCCTTAAATCAAAGAATGTCATGCTATCCCCCTAGAATGCAGTATATATTAAAAAAAAACACACGGGGGGGTGGGGTGGGAGAGGAACCCTTTCCAGTCACTGCCAGTTTCACAAGGTTGGTTAACGGTGGTGACAGGAAAACAGATTTTTTTTTAAAAAAAAATTGCATTATAGTGTTATGGCACTATAATGCCGTAATATATTTTCGTTAAAGCAGCATCATGATATTGAAAGGGGTGGTGGTGAACTGTTTTTCATGCTAATTACAAACAATTCCACGTGGCTGTGATTCTGGATTGTGGCGCACTGCCTGGGCCATACAAATTAGGGGCTCGGGAATGCCCACACTTTGAGAAACCACCGTACCCGGATGCCACCGCAAATAGACCGGGGACGAGGAGTCACTCCACTTCCAGGCGGTGCCAAAGCGCAGTGCGATCCACATGTGCCAGCCGTCTTCAGGAAAGGCATCTGGAAGGGAATTGGTAGGACCACTGTGGACGGACGGCCCTTTGAAAGGATAACACGGCTGCCCTCCACCGCATGCACACATCTTGACAAACACACACAGAGGGAATTTGACAGGATAAGAGGAAGACCACAGTCTAGAGAAACAACCTGAGAGAGTGGAACGAGGGAAACTGCCTTATTTCTACCAGGCCCGACTATTGGACCGTCTTCTCTTGACTGGCATCAATGGCTCTCCCGGGTCTCAGGCAGAGAAGAGTCTTCTCCATCCCCTACTACCTGGTCCTTTTACCTGGAGATACCAGGAACTGAACCCTTGGCAAAGCAGGGGTTCTGCCACTGAGCTGGAGCCTCTCCCCTGCTGGTGTCTGCAGCACAAGGCTGACCCCAGAAGCTGGCCTTCTTTTAAAAATAACAGTAACAACAATAATAGTGACATATATATGTTTATGCATGCGCACATTGATTAATACCCTCCACACACACTAATGGGGTGAAGGAGGGAGCAATTTTGTTAACGGCACAGGCACCATCCAATAGGTACCCATCATTTTCCCCCAACTCTCTGGGAGCTTGCAGAACTGTTTTTCTCCCCCAGAGCTCACTGCAGTGAAGAAAAATGTCTGTGTGTTTTCAAGGGAGCGGGAAGCTTTCTAGTCACCTCTGCCAAACTTAAAATGCTTCTTTGTCTTTACCATAAAACAATCGTGACGGTGGATCAGGAAAAGTTGGAGGCATGCTTAAAAATCCCTGACAACTGTGGAGGAAGCATGATTGTGGTTTACACTTTCAACCTCTTTTTATGTAATGATTTATATCATTTGTTTGTTTGTTATATTTTTATCCCGCCCCTCATGCAAAAAATGGTCCCTGCCCCTGCAGGCTTACAATCTAAAAAGACACAACACACAAGGAAAAGGGATGTATTTTAACCAGACGTCTTATTGAGAGGCTTTTAACTGTTGTTACTCACTAAAAGCCCCTGAAGGGGCAGGTTAGAAATCAAAAGAAATCAACTCCGGCAGCTGCCCCTCTGGTTTGCCTAGCTGAACCCTTTACCTGACAGGAAAGCATTCTCCTCCTCATCGTGGATGATGGCTAGGCTCTCACCAGATTCCTGGCAGAAAGACTGGGCTTCTCTCCATGACCTCCATTCCCGGAAGGATGGGAAGTGGAAGGCATAGCAGTGGGAACGGAAGCGCGCTTTCCTCACAGAGCCAGGGAAGGCATCTAGAACACACACAAAAAAAGGGGCAGAGGGGGGTGGGAATAGATGCTAGAATCTAAGAAGGTGCTGCTGTAAAATCTACAGGTGTATAAATAATGCAGACAAAAGCTGGTTTCATATTAAGGAGCAATTGTCTATCAATGGCTATTTGTCATTTTAAGATCAACAAGAAAGCCCCCACCCCTCATTTGGCCACCTGTGAGAACAGCTAGGTGGGCAACTGATCACACAAGACAGGGCCTTTTCCGCAGTGGCCCCACACCTCTGGAATAAGTTGCCATCGAGAATCTGCCACGCCCTATCATTGCAGGCTTTTAAGAAGGCCCCGATAATGTATTATTTTACTTTGGCCTTCTCCTGAAATTTTACTATTGTTTATTGTAGGTTTTTGCTGTTTTTACTGTGTTTTTATTGCTTTTTAAAACCATATCAGTTTTTATTATGTGTTTTATTACTGTATGCCACCTTAAGAGGACTTCTGCTTTGAAAGGAGGCCAAGAAATATGAATGGATGGATGGATGGTAGATTTGTTTTATGTATTTGTTACATTTGTGTCTCACCTTTTTCTCCAAGGAGCCCAAGGGAGCATACATGGTCTTCCCCCTCCCTATTTTATTCTCACAACAACCCTGTGAGGTGTATTAGGCTGAGAGTCAGTGACTGGCACAACGTCACCCAGTGACCTCCCTGACTGAGTGGGGATTTGAACCCACACCTCTCCAGTTCTAGTCGAAGGGCTCATCTACACCTTCAGCCCTTTCGAGAGGAAGGAGGGATGAGGTTTCCCGCTTCCGCGATCGTCGCTCACAGGGCACACGCAAGGGAATTGCCCTGCAAGTAAAGGAGAGCCGTTGCGGGAGGACATGTGCCCTGTGATGGCGGTTGCAATATGTATTGGCAGAAGTGGGCAGGACTAAACAGATGGATATGGGGCACGGACATATTTTTTTTAATAACTCCTCTGAGATGCGCACAAGCACAAACACACAGCCACACGGGGGGGGTACTTTCTCAAAATTGCGCTATTGTGCATCGATATGTTTGTGTAAAAAAAGAAAAAAGAGACAGTTGGCAGTGAAACATGGCGATGCCCATGCGCACTCCCCTGAAAGCGGGTTAGCTGTTGGCCAAGCCAGGAACTCGCAAAAGGGGGTACACCAGCTGGGGACTTCGGGATTGTAGTCAGAGATGGGGAAAAGCTGCTACAAAACCGGTCAGTGATATTCCGGAAAAACTGAGCGGTCGTCCCGAGATCACCGCGGGAATAGGTGAATGTCATGTGACCCGGTAGGGCGATCTCGATATTATTCCGGAATAAACGGCTGGGGTAGAAGACCCCTAACACTCTAACCCTGACACTGTGCCATCTAGGTCGACCCTTCTTGTACAGAGGCAGTCTGTCTCAGAGCACCAGTGACCAGGGAACAACCGGTGGGGGTTGCCTTTGTGTCCTTCTTGTGGGCTTCCTGAGACCCCTTGTTGGTCCTGTGGGAAACAGGGTGGAAGTGTGTCTTGATTTAGGAGAGCTTTTCTGGATCCTCTTTGTAAATTCAACTTTGCATATGCCCCTCATTCACCTTGTCTGAATCCCCTTGCGGGGGATGTCGGGAGGGCCCTGTTTGCTCTCACTGGAGGTTCCCCACCCCCCGTACCTTTTACCGGCACCTCACAGATGAAGGAGTTGTTGGCTCTGCAGTCCCAGTCTCTCCACTGGCCTGTGTAGATGCTCACTAGCTGCACACAATGCTCTTTCTTGGGGTGCCCTTGGAGCCAGTTACTAATAAAACACAAGGGTTCAAAACCCAAGAGGTGAGCTGGAGGGATGGCCTGTTATTCAAGAAAGAGCTGATGACACCTTCCTTGGCCACTCTGAGAGGTTGGCACTGTCTTGGAGCAAGGAAGCGGGGGGAGATGGGAGGCAGGCACAAACATGTCTCACGCCCAGTAAGAGCTTCAGGCTGCCTCCTAGCCTGGCCAGCATGAGTGGCGGAATCCAGGCTTTTGCATGCAAAGTGAGCACTCTGTCCCGTTACGACAAGGCTCCCTTCTTCCTTACCTGTACCAGCTCTGAGAGATCGGCGTGCCATCCACCCAGATCAGCTGAGCCTTTGCCTTTTGCCATGCCAACCCTATCCAATAGTGCGAAGAGGACCGTCCCCTGGCACCGCTTGTGAGGTCCGTCACGAACATCTGTGCCAAACCATATCCCAAAGGCAACGTGAAGACAGGGCTGCACCATGTTCTCCAGCCCTAAACAAGCTGCTGCCGAGAGTGTTCCCCAAAGTCACTGTCAGGGACTCCGTGGCTGAACCAGGAACAGGGTAGACTAAGGATAGGATTTAGTTTCCCTGGCACCATCCTCTGTAAATAGTCACCTGACCTCCAGCCCAACTGTGGCAACACCTCCTGTCTTTGGCCTTCTGTTCCTTTTTGCCTGGTCTGTTACTTGGCCTCCAGCCTGTTGATGACCAGGCCTCCTGCCTCTGGCCCAGGTGATCATCACTTTACCTGTGTCCGACCTGGACTCTGTGGCAAGCACCCTGCCACAACCTAGGCCCTGATCTGACCAGACTCCAGCCTGATTCCTTGGCTTCCTCCCGTTGCCTTCTCCCCACGCTAAAATATTTTCAGCCTGCATGTTGCCAAAGTCATCTCTCTTACCTGCTTGTTGTGGTCCTTGATGACAACCAACTCAGCTTTTTGGTCCTGACAGAAGACTCTGGCCTCGCTCCAAGACAGAGCAGGACCAGCCGGGAGGTAGAGACACAGTTCCTCCCTGTACAGAATCCACCTTGGAGGGCACACCCCCAGCACTGGATGGAGAGTGAATAAGGATGCATTCATTACAGTCTCACCTTTTCTTTTCAGCTTTGTCTCTTGCTATCACATCTCCAAACCCCAACAGTTCTAGAATTGGCAGCTTGTCAGATGCCAGGTGGGGGCTCATGCTCTGTGCCTCTTCCAAGGCCAAAGGAGGGAACAACAGAGACAGCAGAGCATGCACCAAGTCGCCAGAACATGTCAAGTGATACTCCCTGACCCCTATCTGGGCTTGCTTGATAGTCTAGGCACCTAGAAGACCTGCTGTTGTTGGCAAGAGACCACCTTCACCTCTCTCTTTGCTTTGTCCCACCATCAGCTCCAGAAAACGTGGTTGTTCTGTGCAAACGTACACTCACTTCCCAGAATTTACAGATTTGGTTCCCCCCCCACCCATTTGTACAATTGCACCCATTTGCCACCCAGCAAATTAGCTTCATTAAGCAGACAACAAAGGAGAGGGGCCTTGAGGCTGGATTGTGAAGTCACTTTGTCTACTGATACAACAAATTAGTAGAAGAAGGTCCCCTCTACAAGGATTCGCTTTTGCGCCCGGTTAGGCGATTATGCGCATAATCGCAGAAGCGCATTTACGCCTAATCCCTCTGCACGAGAGGTGGAGAGAGGCGGCGAAGCGCATTAACAGATGTCCAAAATGCGCCTTACAAGTAGTTAATGCGCATAAGCGCTTATTCACACAGTCAAAATGCGCTTTAACGGCCGGAGCAAAATAAAACCCGAGATTTAACGCGCATTCGATAATGCGCATAATCGGAGAGATAACGCGCCTCTACGCCTGATTTGCACTCCGTTCTTGTAGAGGTAAATTTTTTGAAGCGCCTTGAAAGAGCTTTAAACCGTTCTTGTAGAGGCAGCCGAAATTAGAACGCTGTTGCTGGTGAATGGGAGCATGAGTGGAAGGGTGTGATGTAGCCTTCCCCAACGGGGTGTGCTCCAGATGTGTTGGACTGGAACGCTCAGCATTCGCAGCCAGCATCTTGCCTGTGTTCAGAAGGCATGTTGGGGAAGGCTGGAGCGATGTAAGCATTAAAAACAATGTTTAGAAAGCAACGAAGAAAGAGGGTATGGAACAATGGCTAGGAAGTGTATGAGACCTGGCCAGGCCAAGCAGAGTAAGGTTGGTATTATTACCATAATTTACTTAAGAACATAAGGAGAGATTTGCAGCTGAATCAGACCAAAGGTCTCTCCGGTCCAGCATTCTGTTCACGCAGCGAACAACCATCTTAGATGGAGTAGCAGATTTCATGCAACTAAATCATCGTCAGGGTTCTACCTTTTTGCAGGAGTGTCATTTTAGATTTCAGTCGAAGGACACAAGAGGTTTAGGAGAGGAGCCAGACTTCATAGCAAGGATGAAGTCCTGGTCTTGCATATATTCAAGATTAATTAAAAGGAAATAAGTTGGTGGATTTCAATAGCATTGGGTATAGTTACTTTCTATGTGGGTGTTCTTTTACTATCTTGGCTTCCTACAGTTTCTCACCTGAATTTGCTAAGAACAACCCCAGGGCCACCTGGACTATCTTCTGGTGCAACGCTGGCCTCATGACCCTGAAATCAAAGGAACACCGCAGTTAGTTTTCTGCAATCTCTGAGATATGAAATCTCCCTACTATGAAAACATCTCCAACAGAATCAAAGAACAGGCCACATACCAGCCCCCATATTCTCAATGCAGCTCTACCATTTTATTTGATCATGTGCCAACTTTGGAATATAAAGACCTTGTAAAAAGACCAATTTCTGAGCTGGAGGACCTGAACTAAATATTACTGTCACCAGGGATCCTGAGCCAGAGTTCTTGGTACACATGTCTTGATGGCTGCACAGTGCTAGGGTGACCATATGAAAAGGAGGAGAGGGCTCCTGTAGCTTTAACAGTTGTATAGAAAAGAGATTTTTAGCAGGTGTCATTTGTATGCATACAGCACCTGGTGAAATTCCCTCGTCATCACAACAGTTAAAGCTGCAGAGGCCCTGCCTAGCATGACCAGATACAAAAGAGGGCAGGGCTCTGGCAGCTTTCACTATTGTGATAAAGAGGGAATTTCACCAGGAGCCTATCTACACTACTGCTTTAAAACGGTTTATAACAGTTTTAAACCGGTTAATAACTGACTGGTTTAAAACTGTTATAAACCATTTTAAAGCAGTAGTGTAGATAGGGAGCAGGTGCTGCATGTGTACAAATGAAACCTGCTGAAAATCCCTTTTCTATACACCTGTTAAAGATACGGGAGCCCTGTCCTCTTTTTCATATGGTCACCCTACACTGTGCAAGCCAAGCAGTGCGCTCCAACAGCCCCCTCTGTGAATGGAGTGACCCACACTCGCCTCACAATCGCTACTCCCTTGTACTGTGGATGAACGGGTGGCTGGAGACTTTGGTCTGAGCCAAACATTTGATTGTTTATTCATTCATTTGTTGGGCCAGGAACAGGGACCCAGCGTGGTTTACAAAGGCCAGTAGTAAGACAGTCCCCTTCCCTCAAGTTTACACTTCAAGATGCATGTGGAGGGACAAAGATTAAATGAGGGACCTTCTCTGTGCAATCCATGGCCTCTACCACTGAGTTACAGTCCGTGCCCTGAGCAGTTGGCTCCTGGTTCCCTCACCAAAGAGGAGATGGCAAAGCCCTTGCCCAGACTTCGGAACAGCCAGCCCAATCCAGACTCACATCCTCCAGTTCAATGACACATTAATCCAGCCTGAAATCTAGGGCACATGAATACTGCGCACAAGCTCACGCATGCATGCTCCTCACTAGATTATTCCAGCATCAAGTGATGACTTGGATGTCTGGAGGAGCTATCACAGTAATAAACCTGCAGGCAGCACTCTGTATATCTGCTCCCACCACCTCAGTGGAGTAGTTGACATTTCGGCCTGCCTGTCATAAAAGGGTGCACGTCACTCATTGCAACCCTGTGCTCATGTCGTTGAAAATATGCCCCATTGTGCTCATTGGGCCTTACTCCTAGGTATGTGTCCACAGGGCTGCAAACGAAGTAATATCCATCATGTGGCAACTGGCTAGGGTAACCAGATAAAATCCAGGTCAGGGCTCATGTAACTTTAACAGTTGTACAGAAAAGGGAATTTCAGCCAGTGTCATTTGTATGCAATTAGTTTCTGGTGAAATTCCCTCTTCATCACAACTGTTAAAGTTGCAGGGGCCCTGCCTTCTTTTGCATATGGTCACTCTAGTATAGTGCATGCACCTTTAACTGTTGTGATGAAGAAGGAATTTCACCAGGAACTAATTGCATACAAATGACACTGGCTGAAATTCCCTTTTCTCTACAACTGTTAAAGTTACATGAGCCCTGACCTGGATTTTATCTGGTCACCCTACAACTGGCCAAAAGGGGTCTGAAGTCCAACCCATGCATTTGGATCCCTCCCCACAACTGTCTGTTTTGGACCAGGCATTGAATATAGCAGTAGCGAAACCGCTGCTTCAGTCTGATAGATTTAGGCTTAACACGGAGAGACACAGGATCTTTCTGTATCATGGGACCAGCCACTAAATAAACTCTTCAAAGTGGGCAAGCTCATTCACACATCCACTTGTGCGGTACAGATATTTTTTTTAACGAACTGTTGCTTAAATCGGGGTTTGTGCGTGCGTGTGTTGTTTAGTTTTTTTCCATTTCCTACATCTATGTAGGAATGTCAAGCCCACATTACCAAGAATATACATTCACTATTTGCTTTCTGGCCTGCATTTACAACATTCTTACATGGATGCAAACAGCCTGAGAAATGGACATTTTAGTGACATGTGTGAATATACATTTACCTTTTCCATGTGGTCTTTCGTTGCATCAATATTCAGTCCCTGCTCCCTCCACCCTGCAAAGAAATGAACAATTACCTTCAAAATGGAGCAGCATGAGTGTGGGGGGGAAGGAAGTCCCAAAGACAGGGTGACCATATGAAAAGGAGGACAGGGCTCCTGTATCTTTAACAGTTGCAAAGGACAGGGAATTTCAGCAGGTGTTGTTTGTATGCATATATAACCTGGTGAAATTCCCTCTTCATCACAACAGTTAAAACTGCAGGAGCCCTGTCTCTTGACCATGTACAAAAGAGGGCAGGGCTTCTGCAGCTTTAACTTTGTGATGAAGGGGGAATTTCACCAGGTTCTGCTTATATACAAATGACATCTGCTGAAATTCCCTTTTCTATGAAACTGTTAAAGATACAGGAGCCCTGTCCTCCTTTTCATATGGTCAGCCTACCCAAAGATGATTGTGTGCGAGACGCTGAGGTAAAAAAAAAACCTTCTCAATGCTCTACAAAAGATATATCTTTTGAATGCTAAGGAGCTAAGGTGACCATATGAAAAGGAGGACTGGGCTCCTGTATTTTTAACAGTTGCATAGAGGAGGGAATTTCAGCAGGTGTCATTTGTATGCATGCAGCACCTGGTGAAATTCCTTCTTCATCGCAACAGTTAAAGCTGCAGGAGCCCTGCCCTCTTTCGTATCTGGTCACTCTAGAATAGCTCCTGAAGCTTTATCTGTTGAGATGAAGAGGGAATTTCACCAGGTGCTACATGCCTACAAATGGCCTCTGCTGAAATTCCCTTTTCTACACAACTGTTAAAGATACAGGAGCCCTGTCCTCCTTTTCATATGATCACCCTAAAGGAGACCCCTCACCAAATTAACAAGCACAGAAGGAAAATAAGATTAAAACATGCTTGCAAAACTTTGCCCCCTTAAAACGCTTCGTAGTCAAGGTGGTAAAAATGGCTGACATTTGCCCTCAAATTTTCAAAGTGTTCTTACGTGTGAAGCAGGGTTTCTAAACTGCATTCATGGCTGTGTGTATGGAACTGGTGGAAGTAGTTATTCTAGATGAATCTGGGGTGATCTTGTGTATGTGGCAATAGTTGCCTTAGGAACACATATCCCCTGGCGAAACACAAACCGACCAATAACTCTAAACAGGCTTCATTATTAATTAATCCATCAGTAGGCCTCTACAGGCCTAAATGAGGCCTGTGCTTAGCTACCACCATTTGTTTGTTTTTAAACGAACATAAGAAATGGGCCATTGGAAACAGATTGCACTTAGGCGCTCCAAAAATCCAAAACACCACAGCCAACCTGGTGAAAACACAGCCAAACTGGTCCGGCCAGAGCCACACCTGGGCCATCTCCTGGGAGCAGAATGGCCACACTTTTGTGGCAGGCAGGCCTCCTAGGCCTCTGGCCAGCTGCACAAGCCGGAGGGAATCAACAGATGATTTTTTCCCTGCATTACCAAGGGATTTGTTGAATTTCTGCCTGTCAGGACTGGGTTGCTAACAAGCCCAAATTGGATGGGCCAGGCCAGAATTTAATTTCCTTAGCCAGTGCCAAAAGGGGACATCAAGCTCAAAATAATGATGTGTCATCAGTGTTTCTGTTATTTCCCCCTATACGATGGCTTTTAAACAAATGTTTGTGCTACTCAGGGGAAAGGTACTCTGTCCATGGTCAGAGACTTGGGCTGAGATGCTAAAAAAAAAAGGGGGGGTAAATTAACTATGGTCCCCTCTACAAGGATTCGCTTTTGCGCCTGGTTAGGCGATTATGCGCATAATCGCTGAAGCGCATTTACGCCTAATACCTCTGCACGAGAGGCGGCGAGAGGCAACAGATGACCAAAATGCGCTTTACAAGTAGTTAATGCGCATAAGCGCTTGTTCACATAGTCAAAATGCGCGTTAACGGCCGGAGCAAAATAAAACTCGCTGTTTAACGCGCATTTGATAATGCGCATAATCGGAGAGATAACGCACCTCTATGCCCGATTTGCGCTCCGTTCTTGTAGAGGTAAAATTTTTAAAGCGCCTTGAAAGAGCTTTAAACCTCTCTTGTAGAGGCAGCCTATTAAAGAGCTCCTGCAGACAAAATACAGGGAATTGTCACTTTAAAAACAAATGGACAGGGACTTTACAGTAAGCAGAAATTCCCAGGTGAGGCTTTTTTGAGGATGAAGATGTCATGAAAGGAGAAATTACCCCTATTCAGGACTCTGAATACAATCTGAATACTGAGAACCTTTCTTAATATTTTTTTTTCTCAGAGAAGTTGGTGCCTCACCTATTTGACAAACACCCTATTTTGGGACATTTACTGTGAGTGAATGGCTGCTTTATGCTCCGACAATTAGACGCTTGAAGAGGAAAAATGTACGGGCCAGAAAAATCAGCTAACAATGGCAGTATTGATTTACTTGGATGGGTTTAAAACCAGCTTGCGTCAAGAAGAGCGTGAACGACAAAAGCTGCTTTAAGTGACTCTGTAATAACAGTCGTGGAGGTATTGACTTTATAACTAAAGATGGCACCATTCCTAGGCCAACAGCAAAAGTGAAATCAAAAGCTGTAGTTTCTTAATCCTCAAGTGAGCCAATAATCTGAAGTTTCTTAATGCATAGTGTTTGCTATGTTGGCTTAGTATTTGAACCTGCTTTAGGTGTCAGAGCTCAGCTCAGACTAGGGGCGGATCTACACTGCTGCTTTAAAGCGCTTTATAACAGTAGTGACAATTGTTTGGGAGTGTGTCCTGGGCCCCAACAGTTGTCACTACTGTTATAAAGCGCTTTAAAACAGCAGTGTAGATCCTGAGCAGTTCTAATAAAGCTTAGGGTGCCTCTGAGACTGAGTACATGCGGAACAATGTAATAAATGCACGCATATCTTGCTTACATCCATCTGGGGTTCACAGGCAGAGTTTCTGTTTCCAAGATGATTTTCCTCTCAGGTAGCCTTCGAGCTGCACCTCTTGATTTAAACAAGTCCTGACTCTTTGCCTGGAAAAATCTGTCCCAAGGCAAAACTTGGGCTCACAAACCCCTGAAGAAGCTGGGAGCCAGGATATTTTTGCAGACACGAAGTGCTGGTAGCATCGCCTGCAAACCTCCGCTGCTTCTGCTAGCTAGAACCTTCTCTTAGCAGCCTCCTCCGGTCAGCTGCAAATGCAAAGCCTCTCTCCCGCTCTCTGGCCAAGTCCAGGGAGTTTCAGCCTTCACACAAACAGGTAGAGCATGACAGCCCGTCTGTGGGTTTATCTGGGGGCCGTAGATAGGTCTGGGAGAATCCCCAGCACTTAATATTTCCTGCAAGGCTCTGAAGTAGGGGTACCACATTTCGCATCGCTCCCCCCTTCCCCCCCATGCACCAATTTTGGTGGCTCCCTGGATTTTGTGTAGTCCCCCCCACCCCCTTCTAAAAGGCTGAGTTACTGGCAGGAAGAGCTTTAGTTGGCATTCTGGGCCCTGCCCTTTTTGCCTCCAGCACCCCACCCCCAACTGCAACGTGTCCCCCAAGAACGTATCCAAACTGGAATTTGGCCTTTGGACTGGAAGAGTTCCTGAGACACTCTAGTCTAAAATTCCCAATTCCCAAGCTGCACCATGCTCAGGGGAAAGGTACTCTGTCCATGGTCAGAGACTCCAGGGCTTCCGAGCGGCTGGTGCTGTAAGTCTGCAGCTGAGGAGCCAAGTGGGCAGTGCCTCCGTATGCCACGTGCCGTCATCGTCAAGTGTCAACTATACAAAAACTTAGACAAATTCTGATTTGAAGGGCAATGTAGATCTTTAAATTAGTATTTCTCTACTGCCTTTTCAGGATGTGTCACCATTTTCTAATTCCCACTACTTCCACAAGTAACATATACTTTTGGTTTCTTCGTCACTGTACATGAACCTCACTCTCATATGAGTGTGCCTACATTCTTGTTTAAGGCGGGCAAGTGCTTACTAGGGCTAGGTTCACCTTCTGGGGGTGCTCCTTGATCCATCTTTGTCGCTAGAGGCACCGATGGCCTTGTGGCTCAGAACACCTTGGGCCAGCTTAAGCCGCCTGGCAGGACAGCTGTAACCCTCTCTAGGCAGGGACAGCACCGCTTCAGACATCTGGTAACCTTCTGTTTAGATTACTGCAATGCGTTGTATGTGGGGCAGTCTTTGGAAAGGGTTCAGAAACTTCCATTAGTTCAGACTACGGGTGAGAGATTGCCAAATGGGCCTGGGTGCTACCAACACATGACGATATGTTTCGTCGTCTCCACTGTCTTCCAGCTCGCTTCCGGGCACAATTCAGAGTTCTGATCTTAAGCCCCTTGCTGGCTTGAAAAGTGAAGACCTGAAAGATCGCTTCTTCCCATAGGGCTCTAACTAGACCTTGAGATCGTCTTCAGAGGCCCTTCTTCAAGGGAAGCCCCTGCCAGAATGGGAACGGAGCGGCTATGAAGAAACAGTGTTTTTAGAAGTGGCACCCCAGAGCTGCAACAGCCTCTCCAGAGAAGTTTGTCTGGTGCCAACATTGTAATATGTTCAGTGCCAGAAGACCTTCTTTTCCTGGCCTTTTTAATCTGCTCTAGCTTTTAACTTTCAGCGTTTTTAAATTTATTTTGTACTCCTTGAATTTTAGTTTTTCATATGTTTTATTATTACTTTTTAATATGACTGTCAGTGTTTTAAAAACTTCTTATTTTAAGTTGTAAGCTGCACAGAGAGCAGCTTTTGTAAATGAAATAAATAAAGTACAGAAACCAAGCACAATTCTCAAGCAAATTCACATTTACAAAAGCATGCATGTGTTTTTAATTAAAAATGAATCAAGACATCCTGAATGGAAATTGTGTGACTCAACACATAAGGTAGTGATGCATCCACAAAAGCAAACATAGTGGAACGTTTTTGGTCATTATAAATGTCACATGCTACGTGACTGGATAAGTATCCTTCAAACATCCTGGGATGGGCTGAATTAATTATTTTAACTTTCCCTGTAACGAATTCAAAGTACAATACAACTAAGAGGAGTGACATGGCAAACATAGGAAACACAGTTAAACAAAACAGTTTTCTTTCTATTCCTTTGCTGCAGAATTTGGCTGCCAAAGCTTCTAAAAGCAGATTTTATAATCCGGCACTGGCCGCACATGAAACCGACTCCTCCTGTGGTTCATAAAAAAAGGATCCTCAAAATATTAGGATGCATATGAGATTTCACTGAGACATTTTTCAAACTTGGGGTGTAATCCTATGCATATTTTGACAGGAAAAAGTCCTACAACTCCCAGCATTCCCCAGCCAGCATGGCTAGCTGGGGGATGCTGGGAGTTGTAAGACTTTTTTTCTGTCAAAACATGAACATAAGAACATATGGATAGCCATGCTGGATCAGACTAAGGGCCCATCTAGTCCAGCACTCTGTTCACACAGTAACCCACCAGCTGTCAACCAGAGATCCTGTCAGACTAATCTGATCTCATTTTTTGATTGGGTAACCTCCCTTGTGGACTGTGGGAATGCTGTGGACATAGTATATCTTGACTTCAGCAAAGCTTTTGACAAAGTACCCCATGACATTCTGATTAACAAGCAGGACATAGTGCAACAGCAACCTCCCATCTATGTTCCCCAGCATAGGATTGCCCTTGCGGTTTCTTTTTCCTTTTTTGACACATGCTCAGATTTCCCAAACCATTATAAGGTTGATCTCATTCCTTTCTTGTTTTTCAGTTTTTGCACATCTCTCCCCTGCGCCGCCAAATTAGCAGCTCATAAACATGTGCACAATTCGGTTCACTGAAGAAGAAAAAAGGGGCACCTTTTGTGATCACTTCAGACAGCAAAGCAAGCTATTCACTCCCCCAAATGGGTGAAACAAAACACTAGCTCATAAAAGACCACCTCTCCCAGAGCCACTTGGCCCCTACTCCCTCCAAAACCGGGGGGGGGGGCTTCCGACAGACGGCTGCTACTACTAGTAAATCACTGCTCTTCTCCTCTTGAGTTACAAGCAGAATTGAAACTGACCTTCCACACTATAGGACCAGGGTGGAGGATATTACACATTTTTGTGTTGACATCTCACTATATTCTGCCTACACCATCAGCACTACTATTCCATCCTTGAGCACAACAATTCCATCTCTAAAGGCTGTGTTTTTGACATGCCTAGTGACTTTCCATGTAGCTCAACCTACTGCAGCTCAGGAAACGTTCACTATTACCCTTTGCAATGTACACCGCTTTTATTTTTTTAATTTAAAGTAACATTAAAACATCTTTCCAGCTACTTTTTAAGACTTAAAATAAGAATGAAATGCCACTTCTATAAAATAATTTTATACCATAACGTCATAATGCCAATATCCCGAGAGTGTGGAAGAGCAATGATTTATTAGTGCTAGGAGCTTCCTGTCTGGAAACACCCTCTGCAGTAAAAAAAAAAAAAGGTAGAAGCAATACTGGGAAAACATGGGGGATTATAAATAGAGGATGACATAATGTTGTTCCCCGCCTCGATCCAGAGGGAGAGGCGGGCAATAAATAAATAAATAAATAAATATGTGGCCCAGTAAAATGTGGTTGAATAGCCATCCATAATAAATGCTCGCCTGGAAGCAGCCCATGTCAATATCTGTCTGAATAAAAAAAATTAGAACTGCTCCATGCATCAGCTGATATGCAAGGACCAACTCCAGGAAAACAGGGTGTTGAATTGATCCATTAGATTTATTCTGTGGGTCCCACCACCAGTAGCCAAAGCCTAAATCCACCAAGGACACAACATAGGAGCAATCTTCGCTTGCTGTATGCCTTCACCAAGAGAATGTTCAGAAATGGGGAAGGCTCCGACCCAGACGGGTTTATATACAGCTCTCAGCCAATCAGGAGATTGTATCAGGAGCCAATCAGAGTTAGAGAGGTCTTGCAAAATGAAAGCAAAAGATGGTCCGCCTTCTGAAGATCCTTGGGGATTTCAAGCAATGAAACAGGCCAAAGCCCCCATTTCCAGTACTAAGGGGGCCAGCCCCACTACCCCACCCAACCGGAAGGCTGAATCAGCCCTGAAAAGCCGCGGTGGTCCCACAGCACAGACAGTGGCCGCAGCAGCTGTTCTGTGGGAAATATGGCCGTGGCAATGTCTCCTGGCAAAGGCTTGTGGGCTGCTGTGTGATTGGCTTCTCCTTGGAGGGCATTTTTGAGGCCGGATCAGGCTCCGTTTTGGCCACCACCCGTGGATGCTCCTTCTCTGACTTGACTGCTAAAAAGGCCGTTAGATCCAGGTCAAGCATCGTCACCCCTCCACGGGGGGTGGGCGTGTTTTGGCGGCACTGCGGGCACGGAATCCACCACTGCTCATTGGCCACCACGTTGAGGCGCCTGATGCAGGCCTGGCAGAACGTGTGGCCGCAGTAGAGGCGGCGAGGCAGGCGGGCCGAGAGGTCGTAAGAGCAATAACAGATGATGCAGTCTATCTTGTGGCTGCTGCGAGCGGTCGGGATCAGGGACTGGACCTCGGACCTCAATTCTGTGGCCTGGGTGCTTTCAACCCCTGGAGCCTGAGGCATTCTGGTGGGGAGAGAACCAAAGAGAGAGAGCATTCAGTGCACGGCCATAGACCGGCCTTCCCAAACCTGGCGGGACGAGAACTCCCAACATCCTTCAGCCAGCATGGCCCATTTCAAGCTTGGCAACCAGCCAAAGCCTCCTCGGTCTGTTCTGTGAGGGCTGCCCAGCTTCTGCCACCCAGGCCATAGCCAGAGACCCATTGTTAGGGATCCTCCAGGCAGACCAAGGGTGCTCCCAGGTGAGGCTTCCGCCGTGCCTCACTCACAGAGGTTTACGGGGTGTCACAGCGTCATTGCCTACCTCCACAAGAGAGGTTTAATGCTCTTTGAAGGCTCATTATAAATTTTACCTCCACACCAGCGGAGCGCAAAACGGGCGTAGAGGCGCGTTATCTCCCGGATTATGCGCATTATCGAATGCGCGTTAAATAGCGACTTTTATTTTGCTCCGGCCGTTAAAGTGCATTTTCGCAGTGTGAACAAGCGATTATGCGCGTTAACTTCTTGTAAAGCGCTTTTTGGACATCAATTAATGCGCTTCGCCGCCTCTCGCCGCCTCCCGTGCAGAGGGATTAGGAGTAAATGCGCCTCCGCGATAATGCGCATAATCCCCGAACCGGGCGCAAAAGCGCATCCTTGTGGAGGGGGGCATTGTCTTGCACTTATAATCCTCTGCTTTCCTACAGTTTCTTCTGTCTTTTTTTCTTGCCACAGAAAATCCGCTAAGGAAGAAAAGACAGAATAGGTATTCCAGGAGCCCCCAAAGCAGCATCTGCAAGGGCCAATAAGGTAGGCTGACCAGATAAAATCCAGGTCAGGGCTCATGTAACTTTAACAGTTGTAGAGAAAAGGGAATTTCAGCCAGTGTCATTTGTATGCAATGAGTTCCTGGTGAAATTCCCTCTTCATCACAACAGTTAAAGGTGCATGCACTATACTAGAGTGACCATATACAAAAGAAGGCAGGGCCCCTGCAACTTTAACTGTTGTGATGAAGAGGGAATTTCACCAGGAACTAATTGCATACAAATAACACTGACTGAAATTCCCTTTTCTCTACAACTGTTAAAGTTACATGAGCCCTGACCTGGATTTTATCTGGTCAACCTACAATAAGGGTGCCTATAAAGTTCTCAGCTCCCTGACCCTTTCAAAACAATTGTTTTAAATAAAATCCTTGGAAAATGATATGGTAGTCCTCTTTCTGTCCCTGTCTAGCCTCTAGCTTTGAGCTTTTTCTTCCATCTGCCTCTTTACGTTTCTATTTCGTCCTCCCTCGCAGCCTCTGGCCTCACTATTTCTACACACACACACACACACACACACACACACACACACACTCTTTAGCTCACTTCTGACCAGCCAGCCCCCACAACAGCCATTGTGTAACCAGCCACATCCTCCAGGAGAGCCATTTTGTGGTAGTGCTCACAGCAGCTTCTCAAATTCCCAAATGTGCCCATGGGTGCCAAAAGGTTGGGGACTCCTGAGCTACTCGGTGTCATTGGATTTGGGAGTGCTAGGAGCCTTGTCCGGCACACCCCAATTTACAGCTCATTCCAAAGTATATTTTTCTTGGAAGTCAGTCAGTCCCATTGACTGCAGCAGGACAAAGAAGCAAAAGTCCTGGGAAGATGCTTCATACAGAGTCAGAGCATTCTTCATTTAGCTTGTTACTGTCAGCACAGACAAGCAACAGCTCATCTGGGTTCAGGCAGAAAAGGGTCTTTCCAGCCCTTTTTCTGAGCAAGTCTGGCACCAGCAGAAAATGGTAGGGTGACCAGATAAAATCTAGGTCAGGGCTCATGTAACTTTAACAGTTGTAGAGAAAAGGGAATTTCAGCCAGTGTCATTTGTATGCAATTAGTTCCTGGTGAAATTCCCTCTTCATCACAACAGTTAAAGCTGCAGGAGCCCTGCCTTCTTTTGTATATGGTCACTCTAGTATAGTGCATGCACCTTTAACTGTTGTGATGAAGAGGCAATTTCACCAGGAACTAATTTTAAATTCCCAGAATGCCCCTGATGAAGTGCTGCTCCAAGGCATTGTGGGAAATTATTTATTTTGTTTGATTTACACCAAGGTGGGCCTGACGATAATAAAACTGTAATTTATAATGAAAAATGACGTTAAAACAATTATAAAAGAAATACATTCAGAAAAGAGCAATAGAAAAATTAAAAACAGCACCCAAAATGTATTGGGCAGCTACTGGACCCTGCTACTGATGCTGTTTGGGGCACCACTGTTGCTGCCCCATAAGTCCACCATGCTCCCATATATAGGAGGGAGGTGACATAGGAGGAGGGAACCAGCTCCCCCACCCTCGAACCTGAAGCCAGCCCTGAAGCTGAGACCTTTTGCATGCTGAGCATACAGTCTACGGCCCTTCCCCGGAGCCAAGCTGTTGAGCAGCTCAGTTTGGACAGAACCGACCCTTTTCAGATGCAACAGAGCTGCATCCTGATCTTGCGGCTCAGCTTAAGGGGCTCCGTTAAACTGAAGACAGAAGAGTTTTGTCACTGAATCCGGCAAAAAGCCCCCTCTAATTCAGCCAGCCAAACGGTTCTGGTGACCCGATGACCAGCCTTCTCCCGCTGTCTGCTCCAATTAGTAGTGGGCCATCAGCGTGCGGAGCGGCCCTGTCTGCAAAAGCGGCCCTTCGTTGCAGGAACAAGACGCAGGAAGAGCTCATCGGTCTCCATGACCATGGTGGGGGTAAGGGGACACCTGCTAGAGAACGCCACCCAGCCCTGTCACCGTAGCAACCTGCATGCAAACACTTGGGGGGGGGGGAAACTTACATTTCCTGCGGCGCTTGCATCCTCACCGTGCCCAGGACAAAACAAATAAGCAAGCAAGGACTGAGCCACAATTCTCCTTGGGTCCTGCGAGCCAGGGGTCCCTCTGACCAGCTGATGGAGGCTGCCGGCCTCAGGGTGGCTTCTTGACAGTGTGTCTCCCATACGTCTGCCGCTGGCTTCTCACGCTTGGAATTATAGGAGGTTCACGTTTCAGACACAGTTGCGGTATTGTATCTGCCACGAGGACGCCAACCTCGTGAGATAGAGTTACTGTTGCCCCGGCTGACAATAGCCTCCGAAATACAATAAGGCACTCCCTGCTTGCCTGCGTGCCTTGTCTTCCTGGGCAGAGCTTAGTAGCCAGCTCTTTCCAGCAGGAGCCCAGATCTCAAGAGCGAAAGGAGCCAGATGTCCAAGGCTGTCAGGCTTCTGCTGGCAGGACAGACAGTCTTAAACACCCAAGATTCCAAACAAAGGCTCCCTTCTAGGAAGCTGGTATCTGGCATTTTGCCCCGTTGCCAGGATTTCTTCATTCCAAGCTCCCGGCCCTTTCGCAGAACGACAGTTCACAGGGATCCGCACCTGGAGAAGGGGCCCATTTCCCAGGAGCCATGACAGTTAAACAGGTCTGGAACCGGTTTATACTTGCAGTGTGGCTGGGCTAGGAGGTGATATGCCTCTCTAGGCAAGGGCCTTGCAATGCACCGTGAGCAGCCCTGGAGTGCCAATGTTTGAAATCTCAAGAGCTGTAATTTGCAAAGGGTGGCCTTAGACCTCCAGTGAATCCTGCTGAAGTTTTTTATGTGGTCCCTGAGACAATGATGAAAATACTGACAAAAACGCTTAAGAGCAGAAATGTATTATTTATTATTTATTAACAATATTTATTTGCCGCTTCTCATTTGAAACAAACCCTGAAGCAGTTTACAGACGAAAACAAGCAAAAACAAAACAAAAAAGACCCCACCATCCACAGAAAAGGCTAGCTGATTCTCATCTAATTCAAAATCTGCTTGCCTCTTCAGTAGCACAAGCGGCTACAGTAAGAACTTAGAAGGAGCCATGCTGGATCATACCAAAGGTTTAGCTACTCCAGCATTCTTTTCACATTGCAGGCATCTAGTAGGAACTGGAGATCCAAGTGGACACTCCCCTCAAATCTGCATAATATAAACCACTCCCCCCTTTGCTTCTATCTTGAATAATTGGTTCATTCTCTTTCACCCCATCTTTATCTTTCTGTCTTTCCAAAACTGACTGTGGGCTTTTCTGCATGAGGCATTTATTGAGAGTTGGTCATTCCTTATTCATGGTTCTTTACAGGTTCTAAAAGTGATGTTGTGACCCTCCTGTTCAGCATCTATGTCTAAAGAGCACTTTCCACGACAGCTTTTAGAGCAGGGAAAATGTGGCATTTCGTTGTACAAGCCAAAAGAAATGCTATTTCCACTTTTATATTTGTACTATTCTGCTGTACCACAGTGCCATCTAGAGGTTGTGTAGCAGAAAAGCAGGAAAGGAAATGCTTTTTGTGTAGCGTTCAGGTCCCAATTCTGCTACAAAACCAAAAATAGATCCAGCCAATTAACAGTCTCGTGTAGAAGTGATAATGTCCCTCATCTTGGGCCAGTTCACACTACACCAGTTAAAGTAAAATGCTTAAAGGTGTTCAGGGTGTCTCTGGTGCTAAAGGCATGGGTAGAGAAATATTTCAAATTAATAAAATTAAAAAATGGATAGAACAGTAATGTTCAAGATTGACCAAAGGCTAGCTGGAATAAATAAATGTTGAGACACTTCTTAAGAAGCAACAGCCATTGTCTAAAGCTCTACTTCAGATTTAGATGGGTGGCCACAGGAAAGAGAAGGGGACAGGGGCTAGGGTGACCAACTGTCAGGATTTCCCCGGATTTGTCCTGGTTTTTGTTCTATCCTGGGTGTCAGGGGGGATTTTCTGTAATTTTCTATAATGTCTGGAAAGACAAGCTTTCCCCTTTAAGGCCACATTAGCGTGGTTGGAGGGAATGACGAGCTTTCTGGAGGTGTGTAATTTCCCTCCCACTGCTCCAATCAGGACCTTACAGGGGAAAGTATGTCATTCCTGGACATTATAGAAAAGGACCCGATTGGAGCAGTGGAGGGTGGGAATGACACACTTTCCCCTCCTCCACTCCAATTGGGGCCTTTAAAGCAGTGGGGGTGAATGACATGCTTTCCAGAGGCCCCGGAAAGCCACTTTCCCACCCCCCACCCCACTGAGGGTCCTCTTTTTTGGTTTCCCAAATGTGGTCACCCTAGACAGGGCTTCTCTGTGGTGGCCCCCTAACTTTGGAACTCCTTCCATAGAAAAGCTGACCTGGTGCCATCCTGGCTGCAAGTGAGGCAGCACCATACTTATCTGTCCTATTTCCAAGGCTTTTCATTAATGATCACATATAGCTGTTTTGACAATTTGCTGGTTTTATTCAGCACTGCTGTTTTATTCTGGTCTTGAATTAGTTTCTGGGCAAAGTATAACATGTTGGTTATTACCTTTAAATCCCAACATGGTTTGGATCCAGGTTATCTCTAGGATCACCTTCCCCCGTACAATCCACCCCGTACGCTCAGGTCCTCTGGGAAGAATTTACTATAGTCGGCCAAGACGAGGCTCACAACTGTTACCCAGAGGACCTCCTCTTCTGCCGCTCCCAGACTGTGGAATGGCCTGCTGGGAGAGATTCGTCCACTTAACAAGTCTCTCTGACTTTAAGAAAGCCATAAAGATGGATCTCTTCCGTCAGGCCTACCTAGCTGAATTTTAAGATGTTCGTTATTTTAATAATACATTAATTTTATATATTTTTAATCAGTTTTATGTATTTTATACTATTTTGTGTTTAATGTTGTGCCCTGCCTCAATCCAGAGGGAGAGGCAGGTAAGAAATAAATAAATGTATTATTATTATTATTATTATTATTATTAATTATTATTATTATTATATCTCTTTCTCGCTTGTGGCGGTTTTTCAAGATGGACATGACGTGCTTTGCCAAGTCATGCTGTCTTTTATTGATTCCGGAATTTCCTGACGATTGAGCATGTTTTAAGTATGGCTGCTTTCTGGATGTTGGTGTGGATGTATTCTGGTAGGCCCAGTTTCTGGAGGTTTTCTGTATAGTTTTTTTTTAATATGCCAGTGACTTCTTCTTCTTCTTCCTCTTCTTATTATTGAATAAAGAATAACAGCCAGAGAGGCGGAATGGATGAGATCCCAACTGGGCAGTGTGGTCCAGGTGGATGGGGACATCAGAATTTCCCTCTGACCGTACCTCCTTACAAAGCACACACGTTGCTTCTTCTCTGATTGGGACGAAGTCACGGATGAAGCGGAAGGAAAGCAGCTGTACAAGTTCGAAGGACCTGAGGAATGCGACGCGCCCGGCTGCTGTCAACACTGATGGCGCCAGCTGCGCTGGCAGGAGGAAGAAGCCACTGGCTGGCCCACATCCAAGGTGGCCTGCGTTTCCTGGAAGAACCCCAAAGAACAGGCCGCAGGGGGGCAGGGACCGGTCCAGCTGCATTCCTCACCCCTCGACTGGCAGGCAAGGATAGGCCGCGTCTCAGGGGGAAACACACCAAAGAATCCCACTAAACTGGAGGCTGGTGGGTGGGTCAGTTCGTGCAGGCCCAGAGAGGCTGGGCTGACGGCATTTTAATAAAGTGAGCTCAGGGGAGGGGGATCCCCCAGGGAATGTGGTGGGGGGGGTGCATGCCTAGTTCAACCTAGCCATGGCCCTTAAAAAAGACTGTGTGTGTAAGTGTGGGGGAGTATGGGTTCTGGAGGTGGTTCCTCCCCAGTGGGGAAAAAGATGGGGCTCAAATGGGGGGATCTTGTTTGGGAGAAGGAGCATGCTCAGCTGTGCAACAGCCTACTTTGCGACCCGAACCAAATCAACCCTTTGCCTCTTACTGGATGCTGAGCAGCATCACAGTAGCACAAGGAGCAACCCAGAGCGGGCCAGGGTGCTCTTCTACCAATTTCCTATTTGACTTCTGCACATCAAGTTAGACCTAACAGCAGCTCAGGGTGGGGTTTTCTAGTCAGCTGGCAACCCTCAGCAGGATGTGAGCCTTGGCACTGCTCGCTGGAGGAATTAGGCACAGTCTCCCTTAATCCTTCTGCTGGTTTCATGTGTGCTTACAGCTCTGGGTTGGCCATGCTGGAAAATCCAATTTTGGCAGAGTCAAGCTACACTCATGTGTTTATCTCTATACCATTATGTTTGACTCACTTGCGTGGCGCACAATGCATACCCCAAACTGTTGTCCTGTGGCTATTACTCCCTATTTATTTATTTATTTATTAAAACATTTGTATCCCGCCCTATATCACTAGGATCTGCGGCGTAGATAAAATTATACAACAATATACACAGCTAAAAACAGATCAAACCATTAATCAAGGTAAAACCAGTATAACTTTTAAAAGCAATTAAAACCCAATTAAAACAGTTAAAACAGTGTGCAGGCTTGATGAAGTTAGCCATCAAAGGCTTTGTTAAAAAGCCATGTCTTTACATGGGGCCGGAATGAAGTCAGCTCTGGCACCAGTCAGGCCTCCAAGGGGAGGGCATTCCACAGTCGGGGTGTCACAACAGAGAAAGCCTTCTCCCTTGTCCCACCAGTGTTTTTTTCCAGACTACTTTTCTAATGTCTTGTTCTGTGACTGAAGTTTCTATGTGCGACAGAGTTATATGTACTCCAATCTAACGGTATTATAATTCTTTCCGCTGAGAGCAGCTTCAAAGCTGTAGAACCTGATTTGCAACATTTCCACCCACCTTCTCCTTTGGCCTCAGGTGGGGAAGGGAAAGAGATTTGCAGGCAGGAAATTTGTGGTCGACCTCTATTTCCTCTCACTAAAGGACCAGGTGGTGTATCTGCACAGCCATCAGCATCATCATTATTATTTTGGAGACTTATTTCAGTGTGCAGCTGCGCATGACCACACAACTGTTTAAAAACATGCATTCCTACATAGTTGCGCATGCATTTAATGGACTTTATTATTAAAAAGGCAATGGCAGCATGGCCTCTGACTTCTTCTGCTACTGCAGCATTATGTGGCACGGCTTTTTAAACCCCTCCTAATTCTCCTGCAATTGCAACACTATGTATTGATATATGGCACTTGGTTGCATTATAAACACAGCAGATAAGTGTGCTGAATTCATTCATATGGGACCACGGAGCAGCAATTGCATCTGAGAAAAATACCCGCACAACGGGAGGCTCTGGTGTAGACTCTAGCAGGGTGGGCCAAGCTCAGGAAAAGCAAGCAATTCTTTCCTCTGACTCTAAGCCACCAGCCTCTGCTGACAGGGAGCAGTTCATTTGTTTTTGGCTCTACATGCAAAGGATCCTTTTCACCTGCTCCGCTCAGAGTGAGATCCTCAGGCAGGAGGCAGGACTGACCCAGCATCCTATAAGTGAAGTGAGCGCTGCTGCGCAGGGCTTCCGGAGTCATGCAGCAAGCATCTATCCCAGGAATCTTCATTCTGCCAGTGTCTCACGGTGGCTTCTGTGAAACTCAACAGTTTGCCTACTTCTACCCCAGGGTTGGGGGACATGCGGCCTTCCAGATACTGGCGGGCTGCAATTCACAGCAGCCCTAGCCAGCATAGCCAATGATGAGGGGGGGATGGAATGCACAGTCCTACAGCTTCTAGGCATAGCTTTGCTGTTCTGGAGACCCTGTCTGGTTGCCCTCTGCAGTAACCACTGCCATCTGCTCCCTTCCCCCAAGTAGACACGACAAGCACCAAAGCAGGGCTCAAATCACAGGGGTAAGAGTGGGGGGGCAGACAGCTTCCAATTTTAATTAAATCATTCAAACCCACCCATTAACCTTTCGAAAACAGTAGCTAGGTAATCCAGGCCTCTTTCCTCCAACCTCTGTCATACGAAGTACTGGATCCAAATGATGTTTCTATACCCACATTTCTGTGTACAACACACACACACACACAACTGTTAAGATTGCTTTCAAACTGCAAGAGTTAAAAGCATGCAAACAGAACACTTTTTTTGGCCTTCTGGTTTTTATTATAATCTGGCAGAGTACACAATTTGGTCAACTGTGAAGATTTGTTTTGGTTCTTTCCCTTGGCAACACATTCCGTTTTCCGGCCCCACCGTGCCAGGCTGTGGGTCTATGGCAGCCCCATACAAAGAGCCAGATCCAGGGAACGTCTCCCACAATCGCTAGCGCCTCTTTCCTCCTGGGATGCCCCGGCAATGGGTCACCCTGTTCTCAAGTCATCTAGAAACACCACCACATGGCAGAGTGAGAAAGGATGCAGCAGGAATGGGGAGGAGAGAGAGAGTCAGGTGACTGGTGGAGGCCATGGGGGCATGTAGAATCCATGGTTTTCAGCACATCCGATTCAGCACTGCAGCACCACGACCAAAAGGCTGAGAAACATCGACAGGCTGACCTTTGGGGGGGTGCGTCTGCCCTGGGAGGCGCTCACTGAGCAGGTCAAAATCCCAGAAAACTCGCCGTGGTGACTATTTTTGGCTGAATGAAGGAAAAAGCAGAAACCTCCTTAGAATGCTGAGAAACAAGAGTCCCTGCCCACGGGGGCAAGTTGCTGGGGAGAGCAGCAGCTAGAGCAAATAAAGGGACGGGAATCCGGCTGTTCAGGAACAAGTCTGTGTACCGAAGGCTTCCAAAGGAATGGGATCCCTGTTGTTGTTTACAGAGCCTCACTGTTGCGCTCGGATGCTTTGTGAAGCACAGGAGGCCAGCTCCTGGCCCGGCCCTGGGAGAAGGCTTTTTTTTGCAGCACAATGTCCGGCCCAGCCAAAAATGCCTGGTCTTCATTCCTCTCCCTTTCACTCTCAGCTGGATCTGTTCCCTGGTTCTGCCTCCAACTTAAGGAGGTAGGGGGGGTGCCACTGCCTACATCATCCCCCCCCCATCCTCCATGCCGACATGTGGCCCACCAGAAGCCCTGGAAAAGGCAGCTGGAGAGTGAATCCTGCACACCCACCTTGGCCTTCTGCCCCAGTTCTCACACCGAGATTTAAAAACACTGGGGAAAATTGTCCTGTTTATGTATGATAATACAAAGTCAATTTATTGAGGTTGATTCTGTCATGGAAGGATGGGGGGGTATTCTGGGGGGCCCTTTGGCTATCCCGTAATCCTATGCACTGGAATACGGAGGTGACCATTTGGGGAATGGGCACTTGGCCACCACGGTGTGCCCAGGAGGACCAGAGGTAAAACCGTTCGCTTGAATTGTCTGTCCTGCCTCTTAAAACACGCTGGATGGAGGCCGAAGCAGCTGTGGACAATCTTCTGCGTGATCTTCTGGAAGTAGTTGAACCCAGAATCTCAATGGGTCGGGACACACGGCATGGCAAGCCTGCTGCAGATTGCCTGGGGGGAGAAAGAGGTGGCTAGGAGATGACGCAGCAGCACCTCTTGCAGCAGGGGCAGCACCTTCCGCAGCAGGGCGCACAGCAACAGCAGCTGCCCCCTCCGCCGACCTCCGGAGTTGCCACCTCGTGGCTCTTCCAGTGGAAGGGCTCCGGGGAGTCTCCGTTGGGCATCTTGAGGCTGGCGTAGGGGTTGTAGGGCCTGGCCCACGACTCCTGTGTCGGGATCGGCTGACCGTTCCATGCGGCATTGGCCGGCGGTTGCCGGGTGACCTGCCTCTCCTTCTCCTGGGCAGCAGAGTACGTGGGCAGAGCACTGGGGTTGAAGACCACAGTGTCCGGGGCCAGATCCTCACCCAGGTAATACTTCAGGAAGCCATCCTTGAGCTGAGCTCGGGGGATGTTCACGCTGGCGTAGGGGTTCTCAACGGTGATCCCGCGATCCATGGCTCCCCAGAGGCAGGGCAGGGCAGCCCCCGCCCCTCTGCAGAAGGCGCACTCCTGTCTCAGAGAGGCAGCCGCAGTCTCCCTGCAAAGGGCTTCGTGAGCTTGTGGCTGGCTGGCCGGAGCTAGAATGAGGGCTGCCAACGGGAGGCGCGTGGTGGGCCTGGACAGCGGCGACGCCTCCTACGAAGTCCCTGGAGCCTCAGTGCAGCAGCCTCACCCTTTGAAAGAAGGAAAGGTTCTGTGAGCATTATTTCTCCCACGCTGCCAAGCATACGGCCACAGATGGCACGGACTGTGTTTGGAGGATTCACCTGGTGCCTTTCCTCCAAAGCATTCAACTTCCAGGCGGGCTTTGAATGTGCCCCCTCCTCACCTCATTCGCAGAATTTCATGGGGGCACAGACCACACCGCGTTCTGCTTATAACCCTCTCCCATTTCCCCACGACTTCTGCCGCCTTTTTCCTTTTAATCCGTTTAGACGACAAAGCTGGAATTAATGCACAAGAGCCCTTCCGCCTGGGAGCACCCGCAGCATCTCTGTCACCCTTACAACAGGCCTGCAAGGAAGGCCAGTCTCACCATACCCACATTGCAGACACAAGACAAGAGGTGGCAGCCACCCATTCTTGGGGCAGAGGTGAAATCTGACTCCGGAAGCATCCAGCTCCGAGCACACTCCCTTCACTGCCCCACGGGCTCCCTCCTCTTCCTCTCAGTGACCTTGGGAAGTGTAGGTCAGTTTCTTTTCTTCCCTCCCCAGCCTGTCCCAGAGCCTCCAGGGGGGCAAACCAGCTTTCCAACAGAAGGCACCATTTCCCACTCTTTACATACATTCAGGAAACAAAGAGCCCTTCCCTTCTCCTACCCTGTATCAGCACCTCCCCGTTGGATTTCTGAGTGCCACACAGCTGCTCATGGCACACGGACCTTGAAAAAGGAGCCTGGCAACAATCCTGGAACATCAGGCACATGGAGGTTTCATAGGCGATAGAGTTATGCGGCCCAGTAAAGACCAATTTGATGTGGGATACGGCAGGCTCAGTTTCCAATAAGGCATTGCTGTCCTGTCCTGTCCTGCCCAGCCCTCCCTCCCTCTCTCTCTCCACTAAACATTAACTTAAAACTCAATAACTCCATTTTCCAAACTTCCCAACTCAATGGAAAAAGGCCCAACCTGCCCTGGCGCTGTTAGCTGCAGCTTGACATGTAGCGATAAACGTTATAATTTTGGCACACCCCAGTTGGCGAACAACTTACAGGGAGGCTCAGGCAGATTCGCCACTCGAAAGGCGCCAGCGCTGGGCAGCGTTTGAGGCTTCCTGATCCCCTCCGTCCCGGAAGCCGGGAACGGCGGAAGACAGAAACACTCACACCTGTAGAAAGTGTGCCAAGCCAAAGTGCCCCGGGGGCTTAGAGGCAGAAGGGCTGCTGAGTGTCACTAGGCGCAGGAGAAGGGATGGGAGGCAGAGTTAGCCAACTGACCCGGAAAACACAGCCTGGCCTGCTCTTAGGCCTTTAAGAGCTGCTGCTCAGCAATCATCCTTTGTCTTCATTTTATATTTTGTATATCGTTTTTTTTAATGTTCAATGTTTTTAATCTTTGTAAACCGCCCAGAGAGCTTCGGCTATGGGGTGGTATATAAATGTAATAATAATAATAATGATGATGTGAGGAGCTTCGGCTGCCCATGTCTATCGCTCAACCTTGGCTTGAAGGCTTAGTCACAGAGGCCAATGGAGGAATTGGCCCTTTGACCCAAGAGCTGAGGGGTGTGTGTGTGAAATTTGACGCCCTTGATTCAAAACAACATGCCAGTTCTTCAGATCTCGGTCTGCGGTGTGGTTCTGCCTGTGCCTCCTTCATGTCGCTCGGTAGGCAGAGCAGCCCATGGGCGGGCGTCCAAAATCAATATTTTCCTGCAACCTTTAATCTGGCCACCCTCTTGCGATAATAATGGGGAGGAATGTGACAGGAGTCCAAGAGAAGGAATGGGGAGGGGGCGGGAGGAGCTGCCACCTGTTTTTCTGGCATGGTCAAGAGCTGCACACCAGGCGGAGTTCATCTGGTGAAGCCTTCCCCTGTGCACCCTCTTTCTGAGAAGGGGGGCTCCCCCTCCCTCCAAAGAGCAGAGGCCCTGAGGTTGCCACTGAAGGTGCTGGCGTTTCACCTGGCTCTTCTGCTGTTATGGACGGCCTTTTGTTAAGTCATGCACACGGTCTGGGAGCCTTTGGGCCAATAAGGGGGCATAAAACAGAAACCTCTGCTCACTTTTAGCCGCAGCCTGGCATGCGGAAATTCAAGGGGTGAGGCTTTCCCTGCAGTTTCATGTCCACGTCAGGAAAAAGCCTCACCTGTGCTTCGTGTCTGTGTGGGGCACATGGGGTCAGGTGGGGTGGGGTGTGAACAGCCCAGGCTGTAAATGGATGGCAGCCCAGTCTGATCAAACACCCAAAACATGAATCCCTAAACCAGCTACCAATCCTTACCAATCAAGCTACGGGAGGCCAGACCATAATAGGCCCCCAGGCAAAGAACAGGTGCATCACAGGCAAACATAATTCTTCACGGTGTATGCTCGGTGGGCGGAGGGCCTTTCCTGCAAGGGAGCGGGGAGGTTGTTCCTGGGTGAAACACCACAGGGAGGTGGTGCTATACATAATAGCAAGGGACTCACATATGATGGGCAGGTACAAGGTTGTTGGTGTGTGTGTGTGAGAGAGAGAGCTATTCTTTCAGACGACTAATCTAGAGAAGAGATAATTTTGGAAGATCCAGCTTGTTAAGTATTTGGTGGGGCAGTGAGAGAAACAGATGCAGGGTATAAAAACTATATTATTGTTGTTGTTATTATTATTATTATTATTATTATTATTTTCTATTTTACACAACTCTTTATTAGTATGCTGCCCTGGAAATGTGAATGTCAAAGCATACACTACTGCTTTAAAACAGTTTATAAGTTTTAAACCTGTTTAAATCTGTTATAAACCGTTTTAAAGCAGTAGTGTAGATAGCCTAAGGACAATGAAAATAGTCACTGGCTGTTCATCAAAGGGGGGTCCGGAGCCCCTCACAGGCTCCGGGGTGGGCTGGGGCTTCAGTTCAGCCTTGGCTACCACATTTCGAAGTCGGTTTGTTTGTTTGCTGCTACTTTTAAAGGGCTGGGCTGTTTGGTTTTACACTCTTTTTGGGGGGTTGGGGGGGTCACATTCTTGTTTCCTTCCCTGCGTCTTCCCCCCACTGCCGGCTGCTCTGAGCCGAAGGACGGGGCAGAAATTGTTTATCCAATAATAAATATCCAGTAATAGCCCCCCCCACCTCACCCCAAACACGCCCTTAGGGGGCTGAGACAAGATTTCCTCCCAGAACGCCCTCGCCCCCCATGCATGCGCCGCTGCCTTCGACACGGGCTCCAATCCGTGGAAGCAGCACCGGCCGCGCTCTCCCTCCCTCCCGGTGAGCCGAGCCTACCTCGCAGGGCTGTTGTGGAGGAATAAATAAAAGCAGCCCGGAGTGAAGAAGAGAATCATGTACGCGGCCCGCCCAACCCCCGAGCGAAGGGATCATCCCTAGAAGGATCAGAGGGGGGGGCCGGGGGGCCCTCTCTCCCTCTCTCTCACCTGGCGTTCTCCGCGCCCGCGTTGTCTCCCTCCGCAACAGCAGCAGCAGTCTCGGGGCGCCGCAGCAGCTGGCCGTGTAAACGGGGCTGCTTCGTTTGCGGCCAGGGAAGACGCTGGCCGGAGCTGTGGCGGCTGCACCTGGGCGGCGCTCGGCGGCGCCTCCTCCAGCAGCCCAGATGAGGTCACGGGCGCGGCGCTGCCCCACCCCGAGGCGCCCTCGCTTCCCCCGCCAGGCCAGGCCGGAAGGTCCCCGGGCGAGCCGCCGCCGCCGCGCGTGCTCCTCACCTGTTGAGCGACTGCCTGCTTGCCCGCCCGCCCGCCCGCCGCAGGTGCAGCCCACTTTTACACCTTCGCGGCGCTGCCAGGACTGCTTTGGGTTTTCGCCCGGGGAGCTTCGGAGAGAGCCAGTGTGGAGTAGAGGGTCGCCGGGGAGTTCCGGCTTCCTGTCCCCACTCAGCCATGGAAGCTCACTGGGCGACCCTGAGCCACTCACGGCCTCTCAGCCCAACCTACCTCGCAGGGTTGTTGTCGTGAAGATAAGACGGAGGCTGAGTTCGGACGACACGTTAGGCAACGGAGGGGTGGGGGAAGAGGCAACAGGCGGCACCTTATTTTTGCAGTGCCCCACACGTGACATGTTGCCCCTCTTCCCCCCCCCCCCATCGCGCGGCTGAAAGTGGCGGCCTCATAATAAACAACGGGGCTCCGAAAAACAAGGGAGCAGCCCGTTGTCCCCCCCCCCCCCGTTGCTTAATAACGTACCGTCAGTTGTGTGTGAGTTGTGTGTCGCCCGACACAATAAGCAACACCAATGACGGTTGCCTCTTCTCCCCCCCTCCGTCGCCTAAAGTGTCCGAACTAAAGCCGGAGAGGAGGAGGAGGATTACGTACTCCACCTTGGGTTCCTTGGAGGAAAAAAGGCGGGATATAAATGTAAGAAATGAATAAATAAATGTAAGAAATAAATAAAAATAAACACATAAATCAATGGAAGGCTTTGAGAGAGGCCTGAAACCCACCCACCCCACTGGGGCAAGAAATTCATTGCCTGCCCTCTGCCCCCCTCCCACCACTGGTGCCCTCCAGATGTCTGGGACAACAACTCCCTGCATTCCTGAGCATTGGCCACTCTGGTTGGGGCTGATGGGAATGAACACCTGGAGGGCACCGAGCCGTGGAAGGCTGGTCTTCCATCCCCGGGGGCGGGAAGGATCTGCCCGCCCGTGGCAGAACCTCCGCAGCACCCAGGTGCCCCTTGGACTTTCCCCTCAGCCTCCTGTGCCAATCTCGCCAGCCTGGAGTTCCCTTCTGAGACGGTGTGGGCCGGGGGGGGGGGGGCTCTCCAGAAACCCTCACCCACCTGTGCCTTAGTCAGCAGCATGACATCAGGGCCTCAGCCCTCTGCCTGGTGTCCCCATCATTGTGCAGGGAAGTACTTTTGTCTGTGGCGCTTCTATTCATCTGTTCATTTGAAATCTTTTTAGGCCACCTTTAAGGATTAAAAAAAAAACCATTCCAGAAAAAAAGTGCTTGTCCAGCAACACACATCAAATAAACAATAAAAGCAGTGAGGATGAGGATGAGAATAAAACATCCAGCTTCCAAAAGTACTCAAAGTCAATGCAAAATTGCAGTCCAGTAAAACTCAACACAAGAAAAAGCATAACGAAACAACAGCACCTTAGAGCTTCCTGAGGGTTTGGGGCCGCTGCAGAGAAGACCCTCATCTTCCTCTGCCTGTTTTAGTGCCCCGTGCCCCATATATGCCAGAGGGGGCAGCAGTGCTTGAAGAACCAGTCCCCCTGGGAGGAGGCCAAGGAGATATTCTGTTGCCTTGATCTCCTGTGGGTCAGGGGATTTTCCACCCAGCCATGAGGAAGATGGCTGTCAGGGCAAGGTTGCACATTCCTGCCTGGGGTGCGAGAAGTCCAAGGGCTGCACACAGGAGACAGACAGAGCACTGGGCAACACAAGGAGTGCCCTGTTTGGATCGGCCAAAGGTCCACCTGCCCCCTGGGGAAGCCCCAAAAGGGAGATGAGAGAGAAGGTCTGTCCTGCTTGTTCATCATCAGCACCAAGTGCTATGTGGGGGTAGCTGGCTCTAAACATGGAGGCTTCATGGAGCTAATTCTGGGTGGCATGAAGGTGTCCTTCCAGTCAGAACGTGGAAGGTGCTATCCAAGGTGTGGAGCAATCTGCAAACCTCCTTTAGAGTTCTGCCTGGTTCTCACTGAAATCCAGAGCGGATTTGCCGCCCCCACTGACATTGGAGACCCCTGCCTCCACTGTCTGCCCCCAATCACTTTCATAGGGTGACCCCATGGGGCCTTGCTGTTATACAAGGGGGTGAACATTTCTCTCTCTCTCCACCCCAGTCATCTCTCTCATGCCCCCGGCTATCCCGGAATTTAAGGAAGCCTTAAGACTGATCTCTTCTGACAGGCTTACCCCGTTGAATTTTAAGATGCCTTTTAATAATGTATTCATTTTATAAGCTTTTAATCAGTTATATGTATTTTATGGTGGTTTTTATTTATTGTACCCCGCCTCAATCCAGAAGGAGAGGGGGGTAAGAAATAAATGTATTATTGTTGTTATTATTAATATTTTATTATTATCATCCCCTTTTTCTTTGACTAACCAGCCCACACAAGCTTTATGCACTTATTACATCTTTGGGGATATCCCTGCCATTCTTCTAAGATGCTCAGGGCCACCGTGTGCCCTACTCCATCACCATTTTATCCTCACAACATCCCTGTGAGGCAGATCAAGCTGGGAGATGTTCCAAGGCCACCAGAGAGTTTCATGGCAGAAGGGGAATTTGAACCAATAGTCTAAACCAGTGTGGTGTAGTAGTTAGGGCATTGGACTGGCAGTGGGGAGACCTGGGTTCAGGTCCGTACTTGGCCATGATGCTCACTGGTGATTTTGGGCCAGTCACTGACTCTCAGCTTAGCCCTAAGCTGCCTTGGGTTCCTTGCAAGAAGGGAAAAGGGCAGGATATAAATGTAACCAATCCAGAGCCAGCCAGGTGTTTTGGGCTTCAACTTCAGTCAGCCCCAGCCTGCGTGGCCAAGAGTCAGGAATGCTGGGAGTTGTAGTCCAACACATCTGGTTGGAGAAGGCTGGTTTTGCCTTGCACCATAGTGTCTTTGGGTAGCCTGCAGGGTCCTTTTCAGCGTCTCCTCCTCCTGTTTGCATCTTTTGAAGCCTGGAGGGAGGATCTTGGCTGGTGGCCCAGGAAGTGGGTGGCCACCCAGCTTTACGTCAACAAAGCATCACCAGGCCATGTGTGCCTGAACCATGCTCCAACTTTGCAGTGAGGGCTTGTCTCTCTGCCCCTCCCTGACAGAGCAAGCTGCCTGGCTCATAGGGATGCCTGGCAGCCACTCAAAGGTCGCAGGTTAAACTTTCCCCAGCAGCTATCGCTTCATCTCCATGCCAGGAGGAACGTTCTGTGTGGCAGGGTGTGGTTAAAAGCACAGGATCAAGGGGGAAACACCCTCCATACCAGAGAGAATACAGGAATTCCCAAAGTAAATGGTACAGTCCAGGGAATACAGAGGTAGGAACCCATGGCTACAGTCTCTCTTTTCGATTGGTCAATTTATTGCCAAAAGAGATGTGCTGATGTGCTTGACTGCAACCAATATGGAATGACAGGCCAAGCTGCAACCCAGAGAGTAATTCTGAACTGAAACAGAGGGACCAGTGGATCATAGAATATTAGAATAGTAGAGTTGGAAGGGGCCTATAAGGCCATGGAGTCTAACCCCCTACTCAATGCAGGAATCCACCTTAAAGCATACCTTCATGTTAATTTTTGCCTAAAAGCCGTTAAAGTGGGCTGTGAATTCAAGTGGAGGCCCTGGTAAGAGGCTAGTTGGCGTAGCCAATTTGGGGGGGTGATTTAGACCAGGAAAGCAGTGTGGGAGGGAAAAGGTTAAGAGCCCCAAGGCTGGATCAGACCAAAGATGCTTCTAGTCCAGCATCAGGTTTCCCATAATGGGAATAAAAAAATGGGGAGAAGCAGGTTCTCAGGATGCTAAAATACTTTATTTCAAAGCCCAACGAGTTTCAGCCTGTGTTGTTTTTTAAGGCCTTCTTCAGGGGGCTGTAATATTAAAAATACATTAAATTATGTTTGAAGGGATAACACATATCATAGATAAATTAATATATATGTTTAGAAGTTAGTTAGGCACATTGCCACATATGTAAGTTTTTTAAAAATATATATTATTACAATATGAAGGCTCTGGGGCCTGTCCACATTACACATTAATAATAAAGCTTGTATAAATAATATAAAAAACATTTTTAACAAAAGTATAATATACAGATTCTCTTACTTGATAAGAGATGTCTGCAGATATACTCCTGACAAGATGATAAGTCTCCCACGATAATTACTGGTGACTGGAGAAAACAATCATTCAAAGGCCCTCCTTATATTCTATTTTTTTTTCTCTTTCCCTCATTTTTTTTTGGGGGGGGGGCTCTGCCAGGTACTTCCAGGTAGCAGTAATAAGTGCAAGGTCTCCAAATATGTCATTACTGCTATCCTTATTGCTAAGAAGGGGGAGTCACTGCAGGTAATTGCTGAGTCACAGGAGTGGCAAAAATTCAAGATCTAAGTTCAAGCCACTACCCCGCCCGGCCACTTCATGGTGCAGCTCAGTGTTTTTAGACTGTGGACATCATGGTTGTATCCCCACCCCACCCTTTGCACATTTCTCTGCCTTCCCCACCCAGCTGACAAATGCCTCTACATTCCTGATATATTCTAGAGAGAAAAACTAAACCAAAACCAAAACCAACAGAGAATCCGCCTGCCTGCCAACCCTGATAGAGAGAGAAAGAGAGAGAGAGAGAGAGAGAGAGAGAGAGAGAGAGAGAGATGCCCTTAGCATGGTTGATCCAACATGATTCCAGAAACAAGATGGAGTTTTCTTCTCCTGCCCTGACGCTGTGCACATTGGGAATAAGCTAGGCTGACCAGATAAAATCCAGGTCAGGGCTCATGTAACTTTAACAGTTGTAGAGAAAAGGGAATTTCAGCCAGTGTCATTTGTATGCAATTAGTTCCTGGTGATGTTCCCTCTTCATCACAACAGTTAAAGCTGCAGGCACTATACTAGAGTGACCATATACAAAAGAAGGCAGGGCCCCTGCAACTTTAACAGTTGTGATGAAGAGGGAATTTCACCAGGAACTAATTGCATACAAATGACACTGGCTGAAATTCCCTTTTCTCTACAACTGTTAAAGTTACATGAGCCCTGACCTGGATTTTATCTGGTCAGCCTAAGGCCCTACTATACACACAGAAAGGTCCCAGGTCCGATCCCAGCAGCATCTCCAAGTAGGGCAGGAAAGACCCCTGCCTGAAACCCTGGAGAGGCTACTAACGACAGCCAGTGTTGACAATACTGGGCAAGATGGACTGGAGGGTGGGGAGGTCTGGCTCAATATAAGACAGCTCCTTGTGTTCCTCTGCCCACCCCAGCACCTGGCCCGCAGTGCTACACCTGCCTCTGATCATGAAGCTGTATTAATTTGGAGGCCTGATCTATTCAGGGCCCGGTCAACGTACATTCTTTGGATTGCCAGGATGAAGCTAGACCACTTGCGAAAGGCGTGACAGTTTATTGACAGAAAATGGACGCAGAGTTAAAATACAAAGAAAGCTCACACATCTCTTCAGCTGATGAAGCTGGCATCTTTGCAATGGCATGTATGCCGGGGTCCCAAATCAATCGCATACCAGGTGTCGTTCCTAGGACTAAAGGTTCTCCAGGCTGGTTGTTATGCACATTCCCCCATGGAGTAAGACCAACTCATTAGGCCTCAGCTCTGTCCTTTACACCCCTTTCCGATATTTTATGACATGCCCAAAAAGCATCACAGGTGGGTAATGCGTTACCTTTCCCTATGACTAAGAAGTTCCAACATTCCAACACCAGGGTGGAGAGAATCACCTCCTCAGTGAGATAAAACAGTAAAGCAAACAGAGGCAATTAGGCAGCTGAATAACTGTTGACATGAGGATTGTACCCTTATCAGCGTCAGGAAGCTAGCGCTTGTTAACTTGTGGATTGGTGCTTGCTTGATACCAATCTCTCTCTAGGAGAAGCTGCCTATTATAGGGGCCTACTCTAGGAAACAATAAAACTGTCCTTATATTCAAAACTTGACATGCCTTATATTAGGGTGACCAGATAAAATCCAGGTCTGGGCTCATGTAACTTTAACAGTTGTAGAGAAAAGGGAATTTCAGCCAGTGTCATTTGTATGCAATTAGTTCTTGGTGAAATTCCCTCTTCATCACCACAGTTAAAGTTGCAGGGGCCCTGCCTTCTTTTGTATATGGTCACTCAAGTATAGTGCCTGCACCTTTAACTGTTGTGATGAAGAGGGAATTTCACCAGGAACTAATTGCATACAAATGACACTGGCTGAAATTCCCTTTTCTCTACAACTGTTAAAGTTACATGAGCCCTGACCTGGATTTTATCTGGTCAGCCTACCTTATATATTTAATAAAGAGCATATAGGACGCTGTATCAGTTTAACACCTGACTTGACTCCTCACCATTTATTCTGAAGTCAAACTCACTATGGAAGCCTTCATGGCAAACAGCAGTGGACTGATCTCTTCACCCACCCACCCCAAATTTGTCTCTTCATCTTTGAAAGCCGCAGCAATCTCCATAAATTAATTGAGTCCTTCCTTTCGTTCGCCCCGAATCTTTCACCGGTCAGTGGTTGACCCCCGAGTCCTCAAATGATGGAAAAATCCTACAATTCCCAGCACGGCCGGCTGGAGAATTCTGGGCGTTGTTGGACATTTTCCCCTCTTAATATGCTTAGGACTGCAGCCTAAGCCACATTTTCCCTAAACAAAAAAGCCCCAAATGCTTCCTGGCACCCAGAGAGACACCGTGCAGCAAACCCATGTGCCACAGGACTTCTTTAGATTCACCCCTCACACCAAAGACTGACCTTTTTACATCGCCAGGTTGCCAGCATGTGCTACCACTGGCCAGCACTAGAGGTCGCCCCATACCTTTGCCTGGGCCACCCATGAACCCATGAGGCTGCTGCTGGTTTTGCTGCAAAGAATCCTCTCCGATTTATAGCCTGTCCTTCTGCTGGGGTGGTCCAGGTGGTGGTGTTATTCTCACAACCTCCCTGCGAGATAGGCTAGAGTGAGAGAGACTTGTCTGGAGCCATCCAGTGAGCATCAACAGCTCAGAGGGAATTCGAACCCAGGTCTAGGGGCTTCAAGGTTGGGCGGATGCTGGAAGAAGCAACGGAGCATGGCAGTTATTTTCGAGCCAGGCGGCTCCTGGGGCATCTGATCGGCCGCTATTGGAGACTGAACACTGGGCTAAACAGCCCCTTGGTCTGATCCAGCACGGCCCTTCTGATGCTCAAGATGGGTGCGCATGGGCGGGACAGTCGTGTGAAGGCATATCCGTGTGCCAACGGGGCCCTGTCTCTCTGTGCGCTGCCTTCTGTCACGCGGCTTCCCAGCCTGCCAGCCTGTGCTATTTTTTGCATCGCACCCCATTGGCTCTTTGCATCATGGTGTGTCAACACTGTCAGATAAATAAGAGCTTTCTCTCTTGAGCTGCACAGCGCATGACACGCTGGCCCAGGCTGGCTGCACCGCCCGTCTCTCTCTTCCTTGGCCTGGCCTCGCCGGCAGCAATAGAAGTGTCCCCACCCCCACTGGTCTCCTCCCCTGGCCGATCAAGGGCCTGTCCCGCAGGCCAGGAGGAATTTTGGCAGGAGCGGAGGAAAGCCAGGCATTGTGGCCGCCCACTGGGTGTTGGGCTGGAGGAGAAACCAAGGATTTCCTGTGCTAGAACATGCGCTTCCACACGCCCTGGGTCCCTCCCCTGGCAGCACCCCCTTGTCACTGGGCCGTGTGGCTGCGACCCAAACCTGCCTTGACACTACCACCTCACTGGAGGCTGAGATCTGACTTTTCTGTATTGCCCGAGCCATTATTATTATTATTATTATTATTATTACTATTATTATTATTATTATTATTATTATTATTATTATTAAATATTCGCTTGGTTAACACAGCAACCCAGTGCACAATTACTCAGACGTAAGTCTCACTGTGCCTAAAATAAGTGTGAATAGCTGGCAAGGGTGCTTTATGGCCCCAAGGGCCGCATCCTGTGTCAGTTGGGGTGGGGGTGGGGACTGCTCATGCACACATCTCCCCTCCCTGCTGAGATTTGAGGATCACTGTAGGGGGGGGGGGAGTTGGGGGAGGTAAAAGCTTCTCCCATCCCCTAGCGGTTTCACTGAGATGGCTGCTTCCCTGCTGATAGAGGTCAGCCGGGCTGCGGGGCAAGGTGGGGCAGCTCTAGCCAGCTTCAGGGGCCGCACAGGGCAGTTGTGCACCCTGGTGTCTGGGATAGGCCTGAAACTTCACGAAATCATGCAGCCAAATGCTAGCCAGCCAGGTTTACTCCAAAGCAAGCCTCAGTGAATGCAATGAACTGTTCTTAAATGTAGTGCTAACCCAGAAGTCAGCCCCAGTGAAATCAATGGGACTTACATCTCTGAATAAACACATGGGATTGTGCAGTTAGCAGAAGGGTTTTAAATCTATTGATCAAATAAATCTGTGTACGTTTGCATATGACTAAAGCAACAGCTTTGAAGATAAAAAGCACACGTTGTTCATAAATGGTTCTCCCCCCCTTTTTCCTCCAGTTTTTTTAAAGATATACAGACCTAGATTTGTTGATGGTGCATGTGTTTTAGGAGAGGGCCTTGTCTCTGTCTTTGTGCGAGGGAAGGCGGGATGCCTCTTCCGAGAGTCACCTTGCCAGGTGAAAGTTTTGCAGGTGTTTTGCAGGAAAAGTGAACCTTTTCCAACCCCCCCCCCCCGACGTGTGCGGGCCAGCTTTAAGAGCCCCCCTTCCCCTTTCTCTGGGCTGGGCATCGTCCCCTCGGACAGACCCACCGCCTCATCTCTCGGAGGGCTCTTCCCGCCTGCTGTTCTTTAGCATTGCCTTGGGCAGAGGGGTGCTGACCAAGGTCCATGGCTGCCGCAGGCCTCTTTGGCCAGGCCAGGCCAGACCGAGCACCAAGATGAGCCCAGCCAGAGGCAAAGAGAGAACAAAGAAGGACACACAAAGGCCGCTTTGTGTGTGAGGCCAAGGGCCAGACAGAGGAACGGAGGCAGAGCCACGCCGTGTCAAGAGCCAGAAGGACCTGGAAGGTGTGGGGGTCACAGGTGGAATTCTCACCCCCAAATGCTCTGGGACCCCAGAAAGTCCAGCTGGGTTTTTAATGTTTCATCACATGTATACCCTACCCTTTTTCCTCTTGCAAGGAACCCAAGGATGATGAAGAACGAAGTTATTTATTTTCTGTCCTGCCGGGACTCCACGTTTTAGCATTGAGAGAGAGGGAGCAAAAACACCTCTCCCTCCTGGCCATGCAGAGTTTTGTACACCTCTCTCAGGTACCCCCTTAGCCAGTGCCTGTCACCTCTTCTCTAAATGGAAGAATCCAAAACGCAGCTGTCTTTTCCTCTTAGGGACAGCGCCAAAATAAATGTAAAAGAACAAATAAAATTTGAGAGTCAGGACTGAAGTTTTGCCCACATTTGACAAGACATCAAAAGACAAGTGAGACATTTTGGAATCCTGGCCGCATTCAGACGTTGCTTTTGAATCCTCCTTTGAGAGATACTCCTAAAAGCCTTCAATCCGAAAACCTTGTGGATGAATTTTAAGGTGAGTTCCGAGCTTTAAATGGTGGTTTTTTTAAAAAAAATAAAATCCTTGGGGCTGCAAATGAAGAACACATAAATTGACAGGTGACTCTTTAACACATTTTTAAAAACATAATTTGAAAAAGAAGTTGTTTTGAAAACTAGCTTGGTTCTGGTGTGTTATTGTGCGTGATTGTGATAAAGGGATGACTCAATAATTAAAACACCCTTCTCGTCTTTCTGTGAGTTGTCATTTTGTGTTCATTTGTGTAATCTCATTTCTCCTTCAAAATCCCCAAAGGGTGCCTATATTGAGTTTTTGCTGACATGCATGTGTATTTCCATTTCATTCATTCATTCATTCATTCATTCATTCATCAATTTATTACCTAAAAGGACAGATGCTTAAGAAACAAAAATCCTTCAATCAGCCAGTGGCCCTAAACAATAGGTTTTGGGGTGGAAGATTATTTCTCTCAGTATCCCTCGGGCTTAACTTCACCCCTCTGCTCAGTCAAAAAAGCTCACAGAGTGCCTTACACACCATCAATAAAAACAAGACAGACCTTGCCTGCAGGCTCCATATCTAAAGACACAACACAAAAGGAAAAAGCAATGGGGAGGGAAGAAGAAAACAGCAGGGGTGGGTGGGATGGCCCTGCTTTTCATCTCATCTCCTTCCGTTTCTGCCTGCTAGAATGGCTGCTGGTGGAGACAGTTGAGGGAGGAGCCCAATCAAGGTGGGTCTTTCACCAGGGCTGGTGGAATGGTCCTGATTCCTGCCTTTGCTTTGACCCTCTCCAACCTCTGTCGAAATTTAGGTTGTAAGGTCCTTGGAGGCAAGGAACCGCTGTCCCCCTCGTCCCCTTCTTCCTCTCCTTCTGTTATTCTGCTGCTATAAAAATAAATTATTATTTCCCCCCCCCCCATCCTCATCTTTACATTGCACTTTACAGCACAACTATTTGACATTTAATAACATTTAACCACCTCCCCAACTGCTTTTGCCACCAAGGAGCTCAGAGTATTATTTATTTCTGATATTCATTCAAACAAAATAAATGGAAACAGCAACCCAAAGATCAAAGCCATCATTATACAGATCTCAGCTTAGATTATCTTTAAGAAGATGCCCGTTGAAATAAAACCGTATTTATCCGGACAACGTCTCCTTCTTCAGTAGTCCTGGCAATTGTGGGCACCCAAGCAAGAATCACGTGGCAGGAATGGGATCCGACTGTGGCACTCTCCAGTACCACTCCCGTGCCCTGTTTGCTACATCATGCTTCTGGTTCACGTGCAGAAGGCAGTTCTCTGCCGGCAAGGAGCTTGCAGTTTACAAATTGATAAGCACCAGGGATCACAGACTATAAATTGGGACTATAAGGCCATCAAGTCCAACCCCCTGCTTAAGGCAGGAATCCACCTTAAAGCATCCCTGACAGATGGCTCCGTCCAGCTGCCTCTTGAATGCCTCTAATGTGGGAGAGCCCACCACTTCCCTAGGTCATAGGTTCCATTGTCGTACTGCTCTAGCAGTCAGGAAGTTTCTCCTGATGTCCAGCTGGAATTTGGCTTCCTGTAACTTGAGCCCATTATTCTGCATCCTGCACCCTGGGATGGTCGAGAATAGATCCTGGCCCTCCTCTGTATGGATGGAAGATAACAAAGGAAGAGGGTTCCACATAGAAAAAGCAACAAGAAAACATCAGTTTTGATTATCTCTCTGGGAGAAAATACAGACAGCAAAGGCTTGATTGAGACTTTCTGCAGGAGGGTTCTCTTTACCCTGTTATTTTTGCATCCCTCAGAATGTTAGCAGATTTATCTCGTTCTACATACTGTAACAACGAGGCATGAAAGATCCCACAGTGGCGAGGGTTTCTTTCTTTGGGTTCTTTTCTAAAGCTGAAGAAGTTACATCAGCAGGTGGCCATTGAAGAGGCTGCCTCTGCCTGTGGGACATTTCCTGACATTTCACAGGCAACACCTACCTCCCGCTCACGCACCAGGCGCGTCAAGGAAAGAGTTTTGCTCATGCTACATGCAAAGTTCTTAATGAGGCGTCCTGGGAAAGAAAGCACAGCCTCAGCCATGATGGAGGGGGCTAAACCTCCCCCACCCCACCTACGCTTTTTTTAGAGGTCACAATTTGTTATTTGCTAGATTTTTGTTTATTATTTTTATGGATTAAAACACTCGCCACTTTCCCAACCGTTCAAAGTAGTTTGCAATAAAATGAAAATATATAAACTGGTGAAGAAATGTGACTTGGTGCTGCTCAGTTTCATCGCCACAGTTTGCTAAACCTGAGCTGCTTTTCAAGATAAACTGTGCATGAGCCTAGCATAGGGAGAAGGCATCAACAGTGGCAGCAGAAAAACCACAGCTGTGAGCATGATCCCTCCTGTAGACGTGTCACACCAGATGGGGATGGAGCGACGGACTTCTGAACAGTGTTACATACGGACATAGGTGAGGTTTGCCCTGGAGCTCTGAACAATTTCTGCCTGTTTGGCCTCTTTAATAGAGAGGGGACAGGTTCAGTGGTAGAGTATATTTGTTTATTTATTTATTTATTTATTGCATTTGTATTCCGCCCCATAGCCGAAGCTCTCTGGGCGGTTTAGATAAGATTAAAACATTTAAAAACAATATACAATAATTAAAACTGCAACATACAATATACAAATACATTAAAAACCATTATAATAAAAAGCTATAAGCCTAAAAACAACAACAACACCACCACAGACCCAGACTTATCAGATATTGCTAAATGCCTGAGAGAAGAGGAAAGTCTTGACCTGGCGCCGAAAAGATAACAATGTTGGTCCGCATGCAGAAGGTCCCAGGTTCAATCTCCAGCATCTCCAGGTAGGACAGGTAAAACACCTGCCTGGAAGTTTGAGAGAGCTGCTGCCAGGCAGCATCCTCTGTTCACATCTGCCAATACACATCTGATTTTGTGCCATCTCTCTCTCTCTCTCTCTCTCTCTCTCTCTCTCTCTCTCCATCTCCCTCCCTCCCTGCCTGCCTGCCTGCCTTTGTTCTGGTCACTTTCACTACAGATTAATCAACTCAGTGATATTTGAGTGATCTGCTGATTAAACCAATTAAAGCACATGGCCCTTCTAACTTATACCCGTACTATCACGTGAACTGGCTGAGAGAGGAAAGTTTTTTGATGATTTCTAGGTCATTAAAGAAAAAACTGGCATGCCTTGAGTTAAAAATGATGCTGGCTGCCTCGGTCTTATCTCGGCCATGGTGGAAACCTTTGCCTGGAGGCCTCAACGGACTGAGTACTGGAAATAATGCAAAAGATTGTATAGAGAATAGGGAAATTGTGGAAAGAACTTGGTGAATGTCTAGGCCGGGACTCTGTGTGTGCGTTCCTTTCCATCGCTTGTCTGTTTACTCTGGGTGGGGGATTCACAGAGTACGTTGGACTAGTTTTAAGGTGGGGGGATGGTGGGGGGAGGCGTTTGTGCTTCATCTTGGCCCCAGGACCTGTTTCCAAAAGCACAGCTAAGTCATGCAATCCATGAAGCCAAGACAAAAGTGCTTCTGAGCTGGTGCAGAGTGCTTTTCTCTCATCACTGGGGCAGCTGCCTTTTCCTGGCTTCTCCACCTTTGGGTCACAAGTAGATACCCCTCCCCCCCCAATTCCCCTCCAAGGTGGCTGCTAAGATGAAATGAGAGGCATCTCCTAGAGCAGAGGTGGGATGTGGGGAATACATGGCCCTCTAGATCATGCTGGACTGCAACTCCCATTAGCCCCAGCAAGCACAGTCAATGGTCAGGGAAGATGGGAATTGAAGTGCATCAACATCTGGAGGGCACCGGGCTCCCTAACCCTGTCCTAGAGAGATGAAGGGTGCAATCCTAGGGGTGTGGGTGGGAGAGAGAGAAAAGTCCCACAATTCCCAGCATCCCCAGAATTGTAGGTCTTTTTCCTCTCCCAGCATGCATTGGATTGCGCCCTTAATCAATGTGCAAGCAACCAACACCTGCCGCATCGGTGCCAGGAGATACAGATCATGGAAGTGCCAAGGGGCGGCTCCATAAAGACAAGGGCCTGTTCCTAAGAAGGGAAGAGCCCCCATCAATATCCCTCACCCCCAAAGCCTTTAAGGAGAGCCTTGCCCCCCAGCAGGACACAGGCACCTGGCTGCTGCCCCCTCCCAGCATTTGGGGCTCTGGGCTGGACGCCTCTGGGCCTGGAGGCTCCAGGCCCCCCCTCGCAGTGAAGGAGAGGAGGGGGAGCCCCGCTGACCCCCATCGTCCCATTTCCCCTCGGAAAGCCCTCTGGGCTTGCACCCCCCCCCCCCATCTCCTCATCTTGGGGTGGAGAATCCCACCCACGAATGGTGCTTTCCGCCTCCTGCACGCTCAGGCCCTGGAGTCCCTGATGGAAAGCGTGGATGGGCTGGATCCCCGCTGGCCTGCGATCCGAGGGCCTCGCCGTCCAGGCCGACCTCGCGGGGTTGTTGTAAGAAGAACCGCGCTTGGAAGCCCCCACTCGCGCAGGAGGGTTTCCTGGAGGCTTTTCTGCCCCGAGGGGCCTCTGGGCGCAGAGCGAGAGGGCTGGACGAGGGCGGGCGGGCGCTGAGGACTGCTCTGGGCGGGCTTTGCGCCTGGCTCGGAAAGGCGGCGGCGGGGACGGCTGCCCTTGGATGAGACGCAGCAGCGGCCGCGGGAGGCGGCGGCGGCGGCGGGAGAGAGCGAGAGGCGGGCGCTAAGGCGCTGCAGCCGCTGCCGGCGACGAGCGAGTCGCTGCTGCTGCTGCTGACTGGGGGAAGCGCGAGCCGCGCGGGGCTGCCTGCATCACTGCGGTAGTGCCACCGCCGCCGCCTTCTCTCGCTGCAGAGTGCCGAGCCAGGCAGGCAGGAGGCGCCCCGGCAGCCCGCGGCCCTCGCAGCCTCGCGCGCCGCGGACGAGGAGTCCCAGGGCCCCGCGAGGCAGCCTCGCCCCCGGGCTCGCCATCCGCCTCCCGGGCGCGGAAGAGCGCGAGGCTCGGGCGCGAGAACCCCGCCCAAGGAGAGCGGCCTGCCCGGGCACGGCCGCATCCTCCTCCTCCTCCTCCTCCTGGGTACCAGCAGCCGCAGCCGCCGCCTCCGCAGCACCTGAAGCGCATCGCATCGCGCCGCGCGGGGAGCCGCCGAGAGGCCGCGTCCGCAGGGCGGGGAAGCGCCGCCGCTGCCTGCCGCAGCCCTGGTCGAGCGGGGCGGCGCCAGGAGGCCCGCCGCCGCACCGCTGCCTCGCTGAAGCCGCCCCGGACGGACGGAGGGAGGGAGGCCCACCAGCGCGCAGCGAGGCAAGTCCCGGGTCGGGGGTCGCGGAGCTGGGCTGGCGCAGCAGAGGCCCCGAGCAGCCAGGCGACCGGGGGGGGGGGGGACAGGCCGACCTCTGCCGCGGGACAGGATGCTCCAGCAGCGCCGCCGCCGCCGCCGTCGCGCTCGCCTGCCTTTCAGATCACCTCTAGCCGCGCGAGGAGAGGCGGAGGGAGGGAGCGAGACTGCCCAGGTTCTGCTGCGGGTCGGGAGACCCAGGCCCGGGTCTGCTTGCGCCAGGGGAGGCGGGGGCCGGCCGAGGCAGAGGGCCCCTCCCGGGCACGCCTGGCGCCAGCTGCGGAGAGCGGCCCGCCAGCTGATGTGGGGGGGAAAAAGGGATCTGCTGGGGAGGAAGCCCCCCCCCCCCGCTGCTCGACCTCCAGGTTCGCTGTCCTGCAGCAGATCCTCGCCCCGAGGCACTTGCCGGAAGGGGGAAGCCGGCCTGGCTGGCTCTTCAGGGCGGCCCAGAGGGTCTCCCTGCCTCTCGCTTTGGGGCTGCTGGCTCAACAGGGGCCTCAGATGGAGAGCGCGGAGGGGTAGAGAAGGCCCTGAGGCCCCGCAGCTGCCAGGGGACATGCGGGGAGCGCACCTCTGCATGCCAGGTGTTGGTAGGGCACCGCAGGGCCTGGCCGCTGGGGGCTTCCCAGAGGCCTCTGCCCAGACATGGCAGGTCACAGGATGCTGGGCCTGGCCTGGATGGAACCACCATGTCTGGTCCAGCAAAGCCACTGTTTTCACAGGCAGACGCCTCTCTTCTTCCTCCTCCAGGTGCCCAGATTGCCGCCATGGCTCTTTCCAGGTCCACAGCGGTGCTCAGAGTAGCAGTCCCCCCCTCATCCCCCCCAAAGGCATTTACCCCATGGTGCCCATTGCTTATGTTGGCACAAGGGAAATTTTCATTTCTCTGCCACTGTGAAAACCTCACGTGGATAGGGGGATGCCACAAAGGGGTAGATCGTGGAACAGACCATACAGACCTCTGCTCTAGCACTGAGCCGTGCAAAGTGTTACTGGCCACCTTTTTGGCTTCCACCTGGTTCTCGGAGATGCCTCTGGACAGGCAGCGGTAGATGCCCATCCCACAGCTGGGGAGCTGCGAATGGCCTGCCCCATTCCCTGATCCATTTCTGAAAGCTTCCCTCTGCCAAAAAGCATCCCAACACTCTTCTTGTGGCAAGGATTAGGCAGATAATTTGGATTTGTATCCTGCCATACCAGTGCAATGACAACAGTCCTGTGAGGTAGGCTAGGCTGAAAGAGAGAGAGAGAGAGAGAGGTTGATTCAACCAGTGAGCTTCATGGCTGAGCAGAGTTTCTAACCCAAACTGTCTCCACAGGAGTAGTCAACATGGTCCCCTCAAGATGATTTGGACCACAACTCCCATAATCCATGTTCATTGGGACTGATGGGAATTGTGTTGAAAACATCTGGAGGGAATAAGGTTGCCTACATCTTGTGAGCATATGACTTCCCTAAATGCCTGTTTTATCTCAAGGGGGGGGGTGTTGGTGTGTTGTTTTCCCAGAGAGACCAGAGCAGTTTGAAAGAGGGATTTCTATTCTCTGTGAGCACCCACTTCCATCTCTGCTAAAGAGGTTTGGTAGGGTTTGGTATTATATCAAAACCTGCAGGATCTATTTGACCGGATTCTATAGTAGGATGAAAGAGAGACGTGTGAATAAATGCCCTGGGAAGTGATGCTTCTGTAAACCACTTTTAGGCCGTGGTTTTTCAAAAGAGCTTTCTCCTCCCATACTTCCTTTCTCTGGAGATGGAAATGGCTGTGGGCATTGTGGGGGGAAAGGAAGACTCACTTGGAGGAGAAGGCTATCAAGGGCTACTAGCCCTGTTGGCTATGTGTTGCCTCTAGTATCCGAGGCAGTAAGCCTGTGTGCACCAGTTGCTGGAGAACATGGGTGGGAGGGTGCTGTTGCACCCATGTCCTGCTTTGTTGATCTCTGGTTGACAGCTGGTTGGCCACTGTGTGAACAGAGTACTGAACTATATGGACCCTCGGTCTAAACCTGCATGGCACTTCTTACGTTCTTAGCTCCGTAAACTCCAGCGGTGGCACAATGACATCTCATTTTGTTCTACTGAAGGTTTCCTGATGCTCAGGAAAACAAAGTTCAGCCTGAAGCAGAAGAGGCCTGTGTGACTCACAAACTTCCATCATAAAACAAAGTTGGTTCACATCAATGCATCCTAACTTGCTTTATGTTGCCAGTCTGTGTCTCATTTAGTTTCGTTTCCATTCTGGCTGAATATATGTAATGTTTCACATGTTCAGTAATATTGTGCATCTTAAGCCCATCAGGTAGGCCAGTGTTAGGAACAATCATCCCCAAACTGCAGGTGTTGGGGCTGAGCCTGAAGGACTAGCAGCTTGCCTAGGTCCATCTCGTGTGCTGGTGGCTAGGGTGAGTTTGGACCGCCTTGTGCACTTGCTCAACACATGACCCCACTTCTCAAAGAGAAGAGTCCTGTGAAGCTGGAAAGCTTGCCTACTCCCACGCTCCTGGGAAGCAGTGCAATATCATTTCATCTTCTCACGGTCTCTAGGCTCCTTTACTCAGAGCTCTGCAGTCCTGGGGAGAGGAAATGACTAGTGAAGCAATCCAGGCCTGTGGTTTAGATGCGGCTTGAGTGCGAGGAGGGGCTGGGACGTGGCGCAGAAGCAGCGCTGCAGGCTGCGTGCTCGTGTTTGTGTATTGTGGCCCTCGGCCGCAGGAGAGACGTTGGCAGAGGTCGGAACCTTGCCCGTGCTTGGTGTGGGATGGAGGCACAGACACAGGGTGTCAGAAGGGTGACGTCAGAGCGCGCTGTTCATTTGAGTTGTGGGCTGGTGAAATTCGCACAATGGGAAACCACAGCAGCCGCCCGCTCCTTTCCCGAGCCCGGCGATGGGAGTGTCTGTGCGTAGGGGAAGTCCGCCCTTCATTTCCAGCGCTCTTCATTATGGAACAGCTCTGGGTTGCACAGGCTCAGGTGCAGCCTCTCTGTGACCTGCTGCCTTTCCAGGGGCTGAAGATCCGCGCTGGAAACGCCGCGTTGTGCTGAGATCTGCAGGGCCATGTGACTTCAGGCCGCTGCTTTCCTACCCCGGGGTGGGATTTAGCAACCTTCGTAATTGCTAAAGGGCTTGCGGAGGGCTTGCAACGATGGGGCACCTCTCACACTCCTTGCTCAAGACGAGGGAAGCACATGCTTCAGCCTGGACACACAGACAAGCCGGGTGGAGGTAGCAAGGGAACCATCCGGGGAGGTCCGCTGAAAGGGCGTGTGTGTCTCCCCAGGAACACAGCCTGACCGCTCATCCTTTCAGCGTATCCAAATATAGGCTCCATGGCTGGTGCTCCAGAATCGCAAAGGGGAGCATGGTTTTGCAGAGCATCAGGCGTCTAGTGCGAGGGTCCAGGCTTCAAGGCCCTGTGCAGACAGCTGCCAGGGAGGGGGCTGTAGCTCCATGGGAGATGCCCTGCTTTCCACACAGGCCCCATATTCAGTCCCCTGCAGCATCTCTAGACAGGGCTGGGAAGGATCTGTGCCTGAAACCCGAGAGAGAGACGCTGTTGCTGGTCAGTGTAGTCAGCACAAGGCTAGCTGTATCGAGGGCTCTGAGCTGGCAGGAAGCCACTTCCTTTGCAACAAAACAGTGGTGATATTTCCAGATCCCAGGGGGTTCAAAGAAGCCACCTGCCTGCAAAGGAAGCTGGAGAGGAGAGAGCACCAGAAAGCCTGAGGGACATATTCACTATGGGAAGGAGGGCAGGCAGATAGAGAATGACATTGGCACAGGGCAAGCGAAGCCCTGCCTCGCAGGGGACCAGGCCAGTTGTTACAAGATGAGAAGCAGGCTTCTGAGTTCCACAGAACTCTTTTTCGGGGGCAGGTGTTTGAAGGAGAGAGAGCTTGCTTGTGTAGCTGGAGTAGTGACTTTTCTCACTCCAAGTCTGCTACTGTGTTGCAGGTAGAATGGCTGAGCGGAAGGCTGCTGTTTCAGCACACAAACGCTGCCTGATATATATATATTTAAAAAATTGTTTGCTTCGTTTTCCAGGCCGAGCTGACAGACACCTTTGGCAACGACCTGGAGGAAGCTTGCTGCCCAGCTCCTGAGCAGGATGTGTTCCACCCGCGGATCCTTCTCCTGGTGCCTGGCCTCGGGGAATGAACTCCGTGGACGCCTGTGACCGGGAGAGTGGGAGAGAGAGGGAAGCCAGAGTGCAGGAATTTGCAAAACACATTCTTGAGCCCTGTTGGGATCTCCTCACACGTAAACAGGAATCAAGGCCCGTGGGGGAGGGGCGCCAGACGCGGCACGGGGCCGCTCCGATCGCATTCCACCCAGAGACGTGGTTGTAGCTCCACTCCCCTGCAGGCGAGGGGGTCAAGCCCTGGAGCGTGGGAGGGAGACGAGCCGGCCTCCGCCCCCACCGGTGTGGCCTAACAGCCTCTCCTCAGGCCGGTCTCCAGAGGGCAGCCCGGCAGGTGGCTTCCGCATCCCCTCCCTGGCTGGGGAACGGGTCCCCTTGTTCCCAAAGGCTCCGCCCGGCGGCAGGGCGCACTCACGCACCGGAGACGGTTTCCCCGACGCGCCTCCCGCCCTGCAGCCGGCCCCACTGGGAATGCACACAGCCCCCCCGGCCTAGCAGTGCGGGCCCCCCGGAAGGCGCCATAGTCGCGACCGCCGCCCCAGGATGTGCCCCTGCTCCCGCGGCTGCCTCCAGCACTGCCGCTTCACGGCCCGTGCGCGGTTCAAAGGCCGGCTTGCCGCAAAGGCCATCTAGCCTCATGCAGGAGACCCTCGGAGAACCCAGGGCCCCGGACAGCCATGTGAAGAGCCTCCTCATGTCATGCCTGAAAGGGCAGCAGGTCATCATCAAGATGGAGGCCATGAAGATTATCCACCCGGAGAAGTTCTCGGAGCTGCAGAGCTCCCAGGCGCGCTTCGCCCCCGCGCCCCACCGGGAGCCACCCCTGGTGGCCAAGCGGGCCTGGCCCTCCGAGTCGGAGATCATCGTCAACCAGGCCTGCGGGGACCTCCCAGCCTTAGACAGCAACATGGGCCCCATGGGACTGTCCCGGACACCACCCCTGCCTCGGCGCGAGCGGCTCTACCACGGGCAGCGCAAAGGCAGCTCTGACCTCTGCTACCACCGCCAGCCACCGCCACCGCCCTCAGACGAGGTGATCGTCAACCAGTATGTGCTGCACCCATCCACCCCCTGCGAGCCCCTGGAGTGCCCCACCTGCGGCCACATGTACAACTTCACCCACAAGCGCCCGCGCATCCTCTCCTGCCTGCACTCGGTGTGCGAGGAGTGCCTGCAGATCCTGTACGAGTCCTGCCCCAAGTACAAGTTCATCTCCTGCCCCACCTGCAAGCGGGAGACCGTGCTGTTCACCGACTACGGCCTGGCCGCCCTGGCCGTGAACACCAGCATCCTCAACAGGCTGCCCGCTGAGGCCCTGGCCGCCAACCAGGTGCAGTGGAGCAGCGACACCGACCGCAGCTGCTACCAGACCTTCCGTCAGTACTGCGGGGCGGCCTGCACGTGCCACGTCCGGAACCCGCTGTCTTCCTGCACCATCATGTAAGCTGCGTGTTCGCCACCCTCCCCTGGGTCCACCCGAACCCTTTCACCACCCTGGTAGTGGAACTGTGTGCGAGAGAGGAGAGCGCAGCGGTGGCTGCCGGCGCTGACAGAGACTCACCTGCCGCTCGGCTGGCTTTCTGGGATGGCTGACTGTGCGGCCGTACGGCCCTCCTCCGTGGCTCAGTGGCCCCTCTGTAAGCGAGTCCTGGTGTTTAAGTGGGGGAAGTGGCACGACCGGCACTCCTGGGCAGAGGTGCGACACGGAGGCACAGTTTGGCAGTGGGAAGACGCCTTGGTGCCCAGATGTCGGCCGGAGGGAGAGCCGTCGGGAAGGTTGGCGGAGGCCTCACGGCCCCCGCCCTCCAGCTTACTTGCCCTCCCTCCACGTCTGCCCCCCCACCCCCCAGGAGCAGCCTCCGCCCCAGCCTCCATCTCCAAAGGCAGCATTTGATCCCCCCTTCTGCTCACGGCACGGGGTCTCGGCAGGGCCGCCGAGGTCGCATCAGGATTGGTGGCCCTGGCAGTGAAGCCGTTGGAGCTTAGAGGAGCAGTCAAGGAGGTGGTGGGACACAGGAACCCCGGAGACGGGATGCCAGGCAGGGCCTGTGCCGTGAGCCAACTCGGGCTCCTGTTTTTAAGTTATTTGCCAAAGCTTCCGTTCCTGTGGCCAAGCTGTTGTGCGTCCGACTCGTGGCTGCCAATCAAAAGACAGTTGCCAACGGACCTCCCAATAGGGCTGCCTGATCTTCCTGATGCAGGTCTTTGGGGGAAGCGATGAACAGAGAGACATTCTTTTTATCCTCGTTTTGGAGGATTCGTGTTCCTCACCACTGTCTCAGAAATGCATCTTGTTTGGGCCTTGCCGTCAAATAAAATGGATTGAGGTTTCGATGATCCTTCTTGGGTTGCGTCCGTGTTGGGGATGAGGAAAGGCAGGCCCAGCCCCTCCCCCCCCAAATGGTCCTTATCCGGCAGGCTGCCTCCTTCCCATCGGCGATACCCACCCTGCGCTCTCTCCCAGCTAGTGAGATCTTGGGAGTGAACCGGGGGTGGGTTACCCTCAGACCACTAGCCAGGCCTTGCCACGAGAGCACTATCGGTTCATGAAACAGACACCTGCTTCCTAACTGGAGGGAAAAAGGACATACCTCTCCCTATATGCTTCCAAACCAGCCGCTTCTTTGGATCCCAGGGAGGGAGGGCGAGTGGGGGAGCAGGATGCCAGCTTCCTCTTGCACGGTTTGGTCTTTTGAGGGTCAACAGTTGCAAAAGGTTTTCCGTCAAGTGAGAGAGAGAAAAAAGCCATAATTTATTTGCTAGAGATCTTGTGAACACCCAGGCATGGAGAGTGGGGCAGGTCTCTGTTGTCCATCTGTGGGGGTTCAGCCCCATGTGCCTGTGGGGGGGAGAGGGGAGGGGCCCACTTGGGAGCTGGCTCTCTCCAGCAAGCTTTCCACAGGTGTAGCTTTGGCTTACGGCTCCTCAAGCCGGCCTTTCCAGAAGCCGGCCCAAAAGGCACGTGGTCCCCCCTCCCGCTTTTCACAGGTGTCCCGATAGCCGTAGGGTCCAGCAGTAGATGCTGCAAGTAACAGTGAGATCCAAGCCCACAGAGACCATCCAAGGGAGGAGAGGAGATTATTATTATGGGAGGCCAGGGAAGGGCCGCTGGCAGAATGTTCCAGCTGGACCTGACCCAGAAGGGGCTCTGTGCAGCTCCCAGGCAGTCAGGATTAGGGACATGGGGCTCTGGCTGGCTCTAAGGATGAGTTTGGGCCCACGGGAACTGGCCCCAATCCAGAGGATGGAAGAACTACACGCAATCCCTAGGTAGGTTAGGCAGAGTCTTTAGTGCTGGCCCTGAGGAAGCCCTTTGGGTCAGGGGGCCACCACTCTGCAGGCATCAGGAATTATCTGGAATTTGTGTTGCCAAAAGCCCTCTGCCCGCCGCACCTTGCCTGGGCTGCTAGGAGACCCCACCCTTGGGCCCAGGCAGGCAACTTGTGGTGGGCCCAGGAGAGGGGAGGCTGGCAGCCTGCAGAGGAAAAGGGGCTGAGACCACGAGGCTGCAGGGTCCTCCCTCCTGCCTGCCCATTCCTCCAGCTCCCGGTTGCGACGTAGCCCCTCCTGTTTTATACCGGCCTTGTTAACCTAAAACCGAATCTCCCAAATAAAGATGATACTACTGAACCCAAAAAGTGATGCGCTCAGCCATCTCCATTCACGACGTCTCGTGGCACAGGGGTGGGGGGTGGGGGGAAGGAAATGGGACAGGAATGGGAGGAGGGTCTGGTGTCCTGCCAGGGGCCGGCGGCATGGGGTGGAGGGGGGGCAGCCTGACACTGCCAAGGCTGCGTCTATGCTGCAGGACTGAGCCTGTTTCGTGGCCTTCCTCTCATCCCAGGGCAGCCTGGGAATTGTGCTTTTGCAGGTAGGGCTCTCTGCAGTTCTGGGTGGAGGTGGGGGTGGGCAGGCACAAGGCGCAAACCTGTGACCTGCTGTCCCTGGCCCGCCTCGGTGGCACCCTTGGCTGGGGCGATGCCAGTCCCATGGAGATGCCAGCCTCCTCGCTGACGCAGGGACTTCCCTTTCCCAGAATCCTTTGTGCAGGATTGGCTCAGCAGCCCTGCCTGACCCGGGAGGTGAGGAGCAAAGGGAGGGGCCAGGTCCTTTGCATGAAGCAATGCCACTGGGCCCGCTGGCCGTGGGCTGGGGTTTGCCCATCGCTGGCCTCCTGCTCTTCCTCTCCCTGGTCATTTCCCTTCTCCACGTCTCCTCCCCCCCCCCCCCAACCTCCATATCCCTGTCTGCATTGGCAGCAAAGGAGCAGGAGGTGCCGTTCTTGACGCATCGATCCCATGCTGCCAGATTCTGAAAGCAAACCGGTTTTCAGGACAAGCAAAGCTCCAGGAGGAAGAGGCTGATGCAAAGACTGTGGGTGACCCACGCAAAGGGGGTAACATGCCCCCCTCCCTCCCCAATAACCTCCCAACAATGCACTTTGCAAACGCTGCTCTCTCGCTTGCCCCTCTGGAACTGGCAGGGCTGGAAGCCTTTCTGAACTAGATTCAATGCCAGTAGCCCTCGCTGTGAAAGAGTGGAAGCCAGTGCCGCTTTTCAGGGCAACCGAGGTCCCTTCACACGCATGCTGACTTGAGAACCAAGCCCTACTGAGATCAAGGAGTTTGCTTCTGTGTAAATGTGACTCGGCATGGATGCACGTTCCTCCATGTTCAGAGGTGGTGCGGCGCCACCGGGGTAGACGAGTAGATGAAAATGCCCCTGAGCAAGTGCAGAGTGCATCTCCCACTCACTAGAGAGTTCACACAGACCTGGAATTAAAGGCAAGGGCTTCTGTAGTCCTGGACCCTGTCAATTAAGCACCGAGGAGAAGGAATTCTGCCTTCCTGTGTGGCCTGTGGGCTTCCCAACTGGGCATCTGGTTGAAAGATGCTGGATTGGGAATTGTAGGACTCTTTTTCTGCCCAAACATGCATAGGATTGCACCCTAAATGCACCCAACTAGTCAATGGCTAATGCCAGGTTTCAAGTGCAGACTCGTGCAGAGAACTGCTGGGCTCTGTGTTTTCAGTCAGGAGGCTTCTGTGTCCCAGCAGGACAGAGGTCCGTTTGCACATGGCTCCGCTGTGACGCAATTGCCCTGCGAAGGCTCCCGTTGTCACGGAGAATGACCCGCAGGCCTGGCTTCAGTCCATGGCTTTGCCCAGAAGCCTCTTTCCCTCCCCTGCCCCCAGTCTTTCTTTTAAAATGTTCCGCATCCAACTGAAGGAAGTGTTCTGTGTAGCCTGAAAGCCCACGAAGCCTCCCCAGGGTCGTGTTGCTTCCTTTCCTTTGAGGAGCATGTCACTCATCCTGCAAAGAGACACCACACCTGCATACCTGGAGCTGAGAAGAAGCACACAAACAGGAAGGAGCTCCGGGGCAGCAGGGACCATCTGGGGGCAAAACAGGAAGTCCGACCGGTTTTCCAAGGTGCAATTTGTAAATAGCTGGCAAAGGTGTGGGTGTGGGGAGGTGGGCAGGAGAAGATGCAGGTCAGGCGTGGCAATGTTTCAGCCAGATGTGCACGCCCTTGGGACTGTTTTCTTGGGGGAGAGAGCTCCTCTTTTTCCTGGCCTTTCGGATGCTCTGGCTAGCCCATGGCTGGACCGCACCGCAAGGGTCCCAGGTGCCTCCTGTCCTCTAAACTCTGGTAAATTGTTGCCCCTGACAATGCGCTTGACATTTGGGGACGTCTTGTTCAAATGTTGTTCATGTGAGTTGCTAGACTTGTCAGCCTTCAGGTTTCAAGCTTCTCCTGCTCAGGACATTAAGGGTGCAATCCTAAGCATGTTTAGAGAGAAAAAAGTCCTACAACTCCCAGCATGCCCCAGCCTGGGGAATACTCGGAGTTGTAGGACCTTTTTCTATCTAAAAATGCAAGGATTGCACTCTAAATCTAGGAGTGGGTGGACAGGTACAATGCCTCGTGCCTCTAGCATGCAAAGGGGCCAATACAAAGGAGCCACGCAACGCACAGCCTGACCAAAGAATCATTGACCTCTTGGCTTTTAAGTCCACGTGGGACAGGCTGTTGTCAGGTATGAGAATTATGAAGCATTAGAGGCAGAAATAAGTTGGCTCCTGTTTTCATCGGCGATTTTTTCGAGCAGATGAGCTGAAGCAGGGCGTGCCATTTTCCTACAATTGCACCCTCATGAAAGAAAATTTGGCATTGGGTGCAGCATTTAACTCTGCAGAAATGCAGGCTAACTTTTAAAAACAAAAACAAAAAGCCACGTTCCCAGTCTTCAAGGTTGCAAAGGATTGCTGGGAAACATAGGGCCACACCTGGCGAAATTCCTGAAGATCTGCCCAGCAGTGGAATCACCTTTCTGCTTCCACTGAACCACTTGAACATAACTGATCTGCAGAAGGGGAGACTCTGTAGCCTTGTTGTCAATCCAGTCTTGCATGGCCCCTCATGGCTAGCAAACGCAAACTGAGTTTTGAAACTATAAGGGCATTTGGTTAATCTGTACATTTCGGGCTTATCTTGGTGTAGAATTCAAGTGGCACAAGGCTCAACATTGGAAGTTCTTATGGGCACAGCCAATGCTGGAGAAAATCCTGCATCTGTTGGATTTCTGCCAGACATTCAGCTGCCAGAAGAAGATGGTAACTCCAACAAGCTATGGGTGTGTGCGTGGGAGAAAGGCTCCACCATAACTGAAGCATGGCAGGTGCTATTCTGCAGCGCATGGCGCAGGATAGTGAAGACGGTGCTGGGATCAGAGGACGTGGCTGGAGCTGGCCAGCAAGATGTCACGTTGAAACTGGGAGCAGCCTGCCAGTCCTGTGGCACAACACTGTACAAAAGGGGAGACCCCAATTCCACCCCCCAAAAAGCCGAGATGCAAATTAAACAGAAACTCTATCTGCAGCCGCACCTGCAGCCCGCTGGACCCCAAATGCCAAGGCAGAACGAGAGTGGAGGGCGTTGCTTTGCTGCTACATCCCTTGGGAATGTCTCCGCGGCTTCTGACTCACCACAAGAGAACTGGACTGAGACAGACCTGGGGTAGAATTCATGCAGTCTTCTTAAGAGCAGAGGCATGGCATAGAAGTTACTAGAAGTGTGCAGGAAAGGGCAAAGAGCTATAGGTGGCACTGGAGATTCACTATCTGACCCCCCCCACCCCCCAGCTTCTGGAAATTCATCAGGCACTGTCCATGCACATTCAAATCTACTACTGACATCTTAAGGGCTAGAAACTTGGTGTGTCCAAGTTCCTAGCCCTTAAGTTGTGTTTAAATGAAAACTAAAGTCTGAACCCTGCACTGTGAACATCCGGGCTAGTGCGGTTGCAATTGGGGAAAGGTTGAGTTAATTTATTCCACCACCCCCTGCACACACTTTTGTAAACTGCTCCTCAACCCTATGACAAGGTGGAAAGAGGAACTAGTTCTTCCCATGCTGAGTTGTGATAAGGTGAGAAACCCGAGGAGAGGGTGAGCGACGGAGATGAGCCTGGAGACGAACTTGCGGTTAACAATTCCTGGAACCAAAGGCCAGCAGTCACAGATGAGCCAGTGGGTTTATTGCGGCATCAGACCCATGGGGCAGGATGCGTGGGTTTGCGTGTGCAATGAAACTGACGGGCAGGCGAGTTCACAGACGGAGGAAGTACTTCTGCACATGGCACAAAATAAGCTGGTGGGACTCACAGCCACATAATGGAACCTCCATGCTCAGGGATAGTCTGCCCTTGGATGCCAGGCCTGAGGGAGAGGTGGAGCCATCATCCCCTGCTTGTAAAATCTCTGGACACAGCAGGGATCTTTTTGGCAGCACAGGAGATGGGCCTTTGCCCTGATCCAGAAAAGCAGTTTGTACATTTGCAGGAGAAGCAGCCCCACCTAGCAAGTAGGGAGGAGGAGGCAGGGTGGTCCATGATCATGTGCAGAGGACTCGCATCTTTAGGGTCTTTTCCCCTGCCCCAATCCTTAAATTCCTAAAACAAAAGGTGCAGGGGACCAGAAGTCCCATTCTATAATCTAAAAATCTACTGGGGAAAGAAGATCAAAATGCACTTTGCACATGCTCAGAAGTACTCTCTCATTTTTGAGCGCATGTCCTGGGGACCAAGCACCAGCCTCGAAAATAGTTTCGGGCTGTGTGTTTTTTAGTTCTCATCTCAATTGAAAGAATAATTCAACTAACAGGAATCCACTTTTAGGGCAATGTTGGTATCTAGGTACAGCTTAGAGCAGAGACCTCTGGGTCTGGATGAGAAGCCCTGGGCAGGTGTGGAAGCATCGCCAGAGATGGAGCCCAGAGCAGAAGCTGCCCCGATTTACCTAAAATATGTTATTTTTTTAAAGGGCTGGAAAGTGGGGGGGGGGGGGAAGGAAAGAGATCCTAAATTAACCAAGATAGGAAATGAAGCTCATTTGTGTTTTGGTTGTAATCTCCCTCTCTCCTTTGAGTCTGCTTAAGGTGTGTGTATGGGGGGAACAGCCCCCTGCGCTCCAGCTTTTTCACCCACTGGCCCCCACAGCACAACAGAAGGGAGGCAGGCTGCAAAACAGGCAGCTTCACCAGCCCTGGAGCTTCAGCATGCAAACACGCAAAAAGCCAGGGTGAGGCTGTAGTTCCTCTGCTCCAGCCTTCCTCCACCTGGAACCCTCCAGATGTGTCCCGCTACCATTCCGCACAGCTGGTGTGTGTGTGTGTGTGTCTGGGAACCACACACACCTGCAAGGTACCAGGATGGGAACAGCTGGCGTGGATGCCTGGCTCAGGTTCCGTGCGGTGGAGAGCCGTGAGAAGCCCCCGGCCGGGCCTCGCTCTCTGCTCAGGATCCCTCTCCTTCCGCATCCTTGCCCGGCTGGTACGGCAAAGCTCATGCGTGTTGCCAGGCAACACATCCGAGGCAGGAACCAATCCCAGAGGCTGTTTTCTCTCCCCCCCCACCCCCGCCACCGCTTCCTGAGCCATCCGTGCACACGCACACACATGTGTCTCCACGTGGGCCGTGCAGGGCCACGCTCCCTCTGGCGGCTTCGGAGGGCCTCTCGGTGCCGGCTGCCGAGGAGGCAGCTGGCAGAAGAGATTAGGGAACGCAGAGCAGATACACCCGCCCCTCCGTGCTCCCACCAAGCACCGGCTATATATAGGTGCTCACACGGAAGGCCCTGAGAGCTCAGCACAGTCGCCCTTGCAGCAGAAAATGCCTGCAGAGGGGCGCTTGAAAAGCTTGCTCAGAGATGTACCCCCAAAACGGTTCAAGGAGGATCACCTCTATGTTGCCACCGCAGCAGCAAATGAGCAGGGGAGGGGTCTGCTGCTCAACTTAAGACTGTTGTTTTTAAAGGCAGGCGCTTTCTTCTAATAAAGGGGGTGGGGAGACCGGCCGATTTTGAGGATAATGATTAATTCTTAGTACAGAACAAAAGCTGGGAATGAGCAGAACACGGGACTGGAAACAGAGTGGCCCTGAATGGGATGGCTTCCTTGCACACGGAAGGCTGCAGATGTTAAGGTACCAAAAAGAAACACAAGGATACAGCAGGGCTGGAGATGGTACAGAAAAGGGCAGCCAAACGGATCGAGGGGTTGGAGAAATCCTCCTACGAAGAAAAGCGACAATAGGGGCTATTTAGCATAAGAAGAGACATGACGTGGGGGGCGGGGGCCAGACTGAAATGAACACAGTTCTGCATGGCACGGACAAAGGGGATAGAGAGGCGTTTTTCTTACTCTCTTGCAATACTAGGCCCCATGGGCTGGACCTGACAGGCAGTAGATTCGGGCTAGGTGAAAGGGAGGCCTGCTTCATGCCCAAGACAAGAGCGAGCCAAGGGAACTCACTGCCACTGGATAACCGGCTACAGCACAGATGGCTTGAAAAGGGGCTGGAACAATTCAAGAGGAAGGCGCAGAGGCTTCTCATGTTCAGAGGCAGCCTGAGGAAGGTGCTAAACCAGATGCTGAGAACAGAAACATGGGGGAGGGGATACTGCCTTCCCATGCCCTTCTTAGGGGGCTTCCTGGAAGCACTTGAGCAGCCGCTGCAGGGACTAGATAGCCCCAAGAGGGCCCTTTCTGTGCTCGATCTCAGGGCATGAGAGAAGGTTGGCTAAGGCAGGTCCTCCAGCGCGATCTCTGGCTCTCCTCGCTGGTTCCTCTCCCAGGGTCAGCTGCTTTTCTGCTGGGCAGCCAGGCAGGCAGGGGCGCCCGGGGCCTAGCTGAGTCACAGAGCAGCTCCGCAGCAGGAAACCTCAAATGCCCTTTTTGCAGGCGCGTCATTTGGCAGCCTCTGGCGCTGAGTGGGCCTCCCCACTCCCCGCTTCCCCACATCCGTGCTGGACATCAGAGCTTGGTCAATGCAGGCTGTGTGCTCACACTCCGAGATGGGGCAGGCCTTGCGGGCTGGAGGCCAGCGGTGCTTTGCAAGAGCCCTGCTTCTGTCCCCTGGGACTGGAAGCAGCTGGCTCAGTGAGGCCAAGGAGAAAAGCCCCCCCCCCCCCAGCAAACACAGGTGCAGGACGAGGGACATCTTGAGAGGTGAAGCAAAGCGGGCGTCTGGACGGGGTGTCGGGGCACCTCAAGGATGAACAGCTGCATCCTGGCATTTGTAGCCTGTTGCTCACGTCATCAGGCTCAAGTACATCCGACGGAGTCCACAAAAGCCCCTGCCAGAATCAATGCGCGAGTCCTTGCTTCTGCTGCAATGGGCTAAGGCACCTGCTGTCCCTCCGGACATTAATCCTGCCAGGGTGCTGCCTGAGCCACAGTTCGGCTTCCCTAAGCTGTTTTCAATGCCCAAGCCTGGCCATGGATCAGAAAGAGAGTATCTGAGCACGGGATGAGAGACTTCCCTTCGCACCCGCATCAGGGAAGAGGGAGGAAGGCTGCGTGGGAGGAGGACGGCAGGCAGGCAGGCAGGCAGGCTCCTCCTCCTGGAAGCCAAGCCCAGGACTGTGCTGGGTCCGCCCCTGGGGAAGAAGCGGGGCCAGCTCCACCCCTCCTCGGCAAACAGGGCACACGGCACGCCAGTTGCATCTCCTCGCACAGCCCAATGTCATTGGGCTTTCATGGCTAGAGATGGCCTCCGAAATCACACATTAAGAACAGCAGTAATAAAATAAAAGAGAAGCAATAGTAATGGTGGTGGTGAGACTTTCTTTTCTCTTTCTAGCTTCATATGGACTAGCAGAATTGCCTCAGACATGAAAGACAAGCAGCAGCAGCAACAGCAGAGGCCCAGGCCGCCCCGTGGCCTCCTTCCCCCTCAGCTCCCTAAAGGCCCTCATGCGTGAGCGTCCTTGTCTCCGCTGCACCATTGCAAACAGGCCGCCCCTCCAGTTCTTAGCCCTGAAATGTCCCCTGAGAGAAACCTGCCACCCTCACCCCCCAATGGCACATTCATTCCGTGACCGTCCCTTTTCCCTCTGCTCATCAGTGTTCCACCACCAGTAGTGTGAGGGGGGGAGGGTCTGTGCGTTTGCGGCTAGTTTAAAGTTCCTAGTCCTTCGGAGCACGGGAGGGGGAGCCGTACTCTCGCATCCCTTCCCCGCCATTGGGAAGTGAAGACGGCTGGTCTTTCCTTGACTCCGGTGGTGGTGCGGATTCACCAGCCAGGGAAAGGCTGCACGGCTCCCTTCTGGGAGGAGGCAGAAGACAGTTCCAAGTCCCCTCCTGGGGTGGGGGTGGGGCCTACGCAGAGACATTGCCCCCTCCAGCCATGCTTTCCAGCCCCCTCGCACGGCGAGGGTCAGGCCAGCCGCCAGGAACCTTATTTGTCCAGGATGAGGAAGAGGATCAGGAGCAGCCCAATGGGCAGGAAGACGAGCAGCACGCTGAGCATCTCAGCCCCCAGCAGCAACAGCAGCGCCAGCAGGTAGCCCCAGCGGCAACGGCGCTGCAGCCGGTCCAGGCCGCCGATCAGGCAGGGCGGGTAGCGGAGGCAGGGCAGGAAGCCCACCATGCGGCTGGTGAGGAACCGGACCTGGAAGTGGTGCTCCAGGCCTCCCCAGAAGCCCGGGCGCCGGTCCGGCAGGGGCTGGAAGGAGGACGGCCCCAGGGACGGCCCCTGCACGGAGCTCAGCAGCAGCAGCTCCTCCTGCAGCTTGCAGATCTCCCACTCCATCATGGGCGTCTTCTGGCGGCAGATGGGGCAGCGCATGCGGCCGATGTCCGCGGCGCTGGCCGCCTCCATGATGGCGCACAGGCACTGGCTGCACAGCGTGTGGCCGCAGTTGAGCAGGGCTGGCCGGCGGCTGTTGCCGTCGTACACTTCCGTGCAGATGGGGCACTCCTGCTCGCCACCGCTGGCGTCCTCGGCCTGGATGCAGCAGGAGGGCTCTGCGGCCTGCCACTGGCCGCCCTCCGAGGCCAGGCCCATGCGCTCCAAGAGGCAGACCTGTTCCGCCTCCTCCGGGTCTCCTTCTACTGAAGGCAGCTCTCGCCCAGGGGCTGTCCTGAGGCTGCATTCGCCCAGGGCCAGCATAATCTCGCCACCCTCTTCTTTAGAGCTGGAAGGAAGTGGCAGCTCTGGAGATTCTGCCGGGTCCACAGAGGACTCACCTGGGGCCCCTTCCTCACTGCTGGCAGCCCAGCTGCAGTTGGGCTCCTCCAGGCTCCCTGATGACGAAGGCAGGTCTTCCAAGTGGACATCTCTGTGGTGTGGGAGGCAAGTCCCTCCTGCGTCATGCTCATGGCCACAGTCTCCATCCTCAACCCCCACGGCTGGAGTTTTGCTGTGGGTCCCGTCCTGTTGCAGCACCGCCTCCTGCCCAAGGGTGCCGGGAGGGGAGGCTCCCCGTAAACTGGCTGCCTCTGGCTGCTCTGGGTCAGGCACCAGAGGCCGCTGTTCCGCCATGGGGGCTATTTCGAAATCCGCGGGGCTCGTTCCCATCCCGATCTCAGGACCAGCCCCGGCACCTGTGCTGGGCCCCAGCCTCCCCACCTCGCAACCTCACGGATCTTCCGCTGCACAAGGCCAGGCAGGCAGCCACACGGCCCCATCCTGCCCGGCCCGGGACTTTTGCCAGGTGCTTGCAGGAGAGGGCCCGGAACCAGAAACCCACAGGCCCTTCCGCCGTTTAAAGGCTTGGTCTCGTGCCAGCCAGCGGAGGGCCCATGCAGCCGGCGCTCCGGGCTTGGCCTCCTCCGTGCTGCCGGTGCTCCAGTTCGCTCCTCTGCACCTGCACAGGCCCAGCAGCGGCCAAATATGACGGGGCAGCTGTGAGACTGGCGAAGGCTGGGCTGCTGTGTCAACTTGCACGGCTCAGCACGAATCAAAGCAGCCACCCGGCTAAGCCCAGCGCAGCTGCCAATCAGCTGCCTGGCCCCTTCCAGGGGGCGGAGCCATCTCTGCAGGTAAGGCCTTCCAGGTTGGCTTTGTGCGGCTTGCCAGTGATGCAATTCACGTTGGGGAGACGTGGTCAGGGCTTGAGGCCCTGCTCCCTTCCCTCCCTATCGACGACCTTTGAAAAAAACATGTGCCCCTTCAGGGCGGTGCGTGTGACGGCGGCTGAACCCTCACCTCGAAAACAGGCTCTTTTTCCCCTTCGGGGAAGGAGAAATGCTTTGCGCACAGCGGCCTTTTCCGGAAGGAGGAAATATCCAAGCCCAGCATTGCTCTCGTTAGGGGCCAAACACAGCCCCTCTGCGATGGGTTCACTCAAGCGTATTGCCGTAAACTGGGTCCTCTCACGTTCAAGAAAACATGTGTTTGGTTTCTGCTGGAAGAGGCGTTGCTGTGTTTGATAGCAAACACGCTAATCAGGGGAAACGTGGCCTAGGGTGCCATTCTGTGCATGTTTGGACAGAGGGAAGCCCTGCCCCTCCTAGCCTGGCTCAACCAACCATGCTGGCTGGGGGACGTTGGAGGGGGAGGGCCCTTTTCTGCCGGAACATGCAGGGGAGCTGTGCTCTTGGGAGTCAGCTAAGCCTCCAGGGAGATGTAACTGCAACCACGGCCTGCTCTCCCCTTTTCACCCCTGCTTTCATTTCGCTCCCCTTCGCCGCAGATATCGGGAAGAGCTCTCTCGCTTCCTCTCCCCTCAGCCTTGGAAAGCGCCCTGCCCATGGATGGGGCTATGTGCCTGAAGCAATGGCTCAACGCAATCCCTGCGGACAGTGGCCGTCTACCTCCAAGTTCCAGGCGGTGGGGACAAGCCGAAGAGGGGGACTCCGGCCCTGCCAGTGGGCTCCCCAGGGGTCTCTGGCTGGTCCCCGTTGGAATCTGGAGTCGATGGGACCGTGCTGGGATCCATCAAGGCAACGGCGCCCCTCCTTCTGGGTTCCTTGCCAACCTGTGGCCGGGGCTGGCCAGCCCAAGCAGCCAGGCACGTCCCTTCCCCCACAGGCAGGGCCTGGCCTGGCTCACACCATTGTTCCACTTCCCAGGCAGGAAGGGGACGGGGTCAAGCGGCTGAGTCAACCTGGGCCTGGCCACTCATTCCTGGCTGGCCAGGACGAGAGGGAGACGAGGGCAAGAGGAAGCTGGGAACGCAAGACAGAAAAAGTTCATAAGAGGAGGAGGAGGAGGAAGGTGACAGAGGTCGAATCCAGAGGGTGGAGGGGAGGAAGGTTCAAAAGGGCCGGGCCAAATGGGGGAAAGGGTTCAAGCCTGGGGCAAAATGACTGGAATCGCTGCCTGTTCCGGCAACTGGTTTTCTTCACGTGCAGCCTGCTCATTTGCTTAGGGTCACTGAGGACGTTGGGCGTCAAGCCCCTGCATTTCCCGACCGGCTCCGCTGCGCTCTCTAGCTCCGCGTGGTGCAGGAGCAAGGGGGCTGGGCTCAGAGCAGGGAGACCCTGTCCAAATCCCCTCGGCTCAGCCTCTCTCTCTCTCAGCCTAGCCTCCTGCGCAAGGTTGTTGTGAAGGTAAAGGGGGGAGGGCTGCCCCACGTGTGCAGCCCTGAACTCCCTCAAAGAAGGGTGGTGAATCAAGACGTGAAAATTAAACGGCATTCAGACATGGAACAGGGGAAGGGGATTCATGCTGCTTCGGCCAGCTAAGGCCAACAGCTGTGACGGACGGACGGATGGCCCGCTCCACTCCCACCACAAACCCTTCATAAAAGCCATGCCAGCCAGCGGGCATCTTTCTTATGCCGGCCCTCAATCGCCTGCCTGTCTGTTTCATAGGATGACCCCAAATCCCAGCATCAAGAGCGAGGGAGAAATCACGCTTCTCCACCTCTTCTACGCTGTGCACAAATTCTCCTTCTGGTACTGCAAGAAAGTGGAGAGAGAGAAAATGTTTCTCTCTTGCTCCGTACGAGAACTCCCTTTTAAGAACTCTGCCGCCTCCCCATCTCTTAGGAGGCAAAGGTTTTCACAGCAGAAGAAGTGAAGTATGGGGAGACGAAGGGGGCGGGAGAACAGGTGGGACCCCTGAAGAAGCCTAAAGGGGCATCCTGGGGCAAGGAGATAAGCAAAGCAACCGGACCACACAGTTCTGGGCTGGATCCAGCAAGGCTCTTCTTGGGTTAACAAAAGAAGAGCCCTGATGCTGGATCAGACCAAAGGTCCATCTAGTCCAGCTTTCTGTTCTCACAGTGGTCGACTGGCTGTCCACTGGAAACCCACCAGCAGGACATTGAGTGCATTAGCACCCTCCGCCCCCCCCCCCCCAATGTTCCCCAGCAACTGGTGCACACAGGCTTACTGCCTCTGATACTGGAGGCAGCACAGAACCATCAGGGCTAGTAACCCTGGATAGCCTTCTCCTCTAGGTATTTGTTCCCACCCCCTTATAAAGCCACCCAAATTGGGAAGATCTGGGCAGGCACCCTTCTGGCCCTCTCTCTCTGTGGCCTGCACAACTGCCGAGGTCCTGAGATTTTGAAAAACAAAGAGCAGAGTCTCCCCCAGGGCCCACGGCTACGCTGAAGCCCATCGCCCTGCCCTGCCTACCCCGAAATCCAGGAGCCAAGCTGCCGAGGGCTCAGGGAGATGGTCCAGCCTACTTTTATTGGTCACGGTCTGGGTCCAAGACCCCACATTTGCTACGTCTGCTTAACTCTAGAAGACTCCTCCTCTTCCATCCACACGTGGCCCCTCAAGACCAGGTCTCAGCCTGGAAGCGGTGGGTCCGTTCTAAGGTGGTCAGGTACTCCTCGGCTTGTGGGGCAGAGAGGCCTCCTTCTGACTGGAACACAAACTTCAGGGCCTCCGTCACGGCTTCCGGCATCTGCTTGGCGTTTCTGGAACACAGAGACACCCGAAGCTGCCTTATGCTCACCGAGACCTTTCCGCCCAGGTAGCCCACGATGATTAGCCATGGCTCTCCGGGATTTTTAAAATGCTTTTAGGATGGTTTTACGATGTTTTATTGCTATTTTAATAATGTGTACCATGTTTTTAATCAGTTCTATGTATTTTATCATATTTTATATTTACTGTTGTTCCCCGCTTCGATCCAAACGGAGAGGCGGGTAGGAAATAAATTTATTATTGTTGTTGTTGTTGTTATTATTGTTATTGTTGTTATTATTATTGTTGTTGTTGTTATTATTATTATTATTCAGGCCGGAATCTTTCCAGCCCTACCTGCAGAGGCTGCCAGGAATCGAACCTGGGACCTTCCGTGTTCAAAGCAGGGGCTTTCCCATGGAGCCACGGAAGAGAGGAGGCTATGGGGCGGAAGGGCAGGGGGGTGGAGGCCATGAACCGTTCGTCAACTATTGGGGTCTTGCTGCACCCCACTAGGCCAAGGCAGCAGCTGAGGGCATTGTTCTTTTGGCAGTGAAGGAAGGAAGAAGCGGGGGAGGGGGAGGGAGAATCCGGACCGGGCTTATTAAAGCTTCTTTTGGCACTTGAGAAAATTTTTTCTTCTGTTTTTTGGCATGACTGGTGCCTTTCCCTCTTGCCCCTCCTCTCTCTGACTAACCTACCTCTCAGGGCTGTTGTGAGGTTGAAATGTGGAAGGGGAGAACTCCCTTTGAGGAAGACCAAGACTCTCTCTCTCTCTCTCTCTCTCTCTCCACACACACGATGGAAATTTAAGGCATGATTCAATTGTAAATATTAAAAGCCTACATGCCAACTGCTTGCCAATCATCCCAGTGCCTTGGCGCTCATTCACCAGAACACATGAAAGGAGGGAGTAGAGCTGCCGGAACTTCCTTCACCTCTAACTCTATCACTAAAAGGGGCAAGAAACTGACTTTAAAAAAAGACAAGGCAAAAAAATAAAATAAAAGTAAATCCAGGGAAATGCCTTGACCATGTCCCCTTTTTTTGATTTTGACCTCTGCTCCATCATTACTTTGGCATGACTGAATCCGCTTACATTGTTCTGCCCTTCGTAAAAGCAATTCTTTCGTTCCTCAGAGGCCTTTCCGGGCCTGCCTGCTGCCAGCTGTGCTGGCTACGCCCACGGGCTTCCTGGAGGCCTCTTTGTGCTTCCAGGAATGTGGAAGAGCTGGTCTGACCCAGAGAACCGGCCCCACGTCAAGGTCCCCACCCAGGCCAGGAGGATGAATCGAGGTTTCCTCCTAGGATCAGGAAGGACGGCGCTTGCGTATTCGGGCCGGAGACACCTGCTGCTTCGGAGGAGGCCGCATGCTCCAGGACCGGGGGAGCGCAGGCGGCCTTCCGAGGGGAGCTCCGCCACCAGTGCAATTCCGGCACCAGGACCAAGGGGTCTGAGGCAGGGCAGGGCGACATTCGGTGGCCTTCCAGAGGTTTTGGTTTACAACTCCCATCAGGCTGAGCCAGTGAGGACTGGTAGGAACTGTAGGCCGAAACCTCTGGAGGGCTGCCAGATGTTGCCCAGCCCTGGTCTAAGAGAAAAGGTCCTGGTCAGGCACGCGAATGTGCCATGCTGAAGCACACCTGGATAGCCTATACCAGGTACTCCGGAACTGTGACCTTCCAGGTTAAAGTAATGTTAAGGACCCCCTGGACCTCCCTGCCCCAGGAAAGCCAAAACAGGAAGCCCTGCAGCCCCCTCTCACCAAGTCTGTTGCCCAAATCTGCAATTCTGAACCCAACTGGCTACAGTGTGACTCCTCCACCCCCTCCTTGAACATCACTGGTGGTGGAAATTGGGGTGAGGCATTGGCAAAGTAAAGCAGAGGGACACCGCGGGACTTACTGCGGAGGGCATCTGCATTGGGCGGATGAGGTGATGCTGCGGGGCCTTTGCAGCAAAGACAACAACACAGAAGCTCATGGCACCGCAAAGACTTGGGAATGTGTTACGGCAGAAGCTTTCGCGGTCAGGAGTCGGCTGACGTGGACTGTAGTCCGCAAAAGCTTCAGCCGTCATCAGCTCGACAGGGTTTCGGCCAGGGGGCTGCTCAAGACGCCCGGCTGTTTCCCCGAGACCCAGTGGGCCCTGGGGGGTGGCTCCTGCCCTCAGCGTCCGCTCTCATTCCCTGGGCTGCCTTCCGTCTCTCGCTTCACTGCAGCCCAGCGTGGAGCAGCCTGACGTCGGCATCTGGAGCGGGAGTGACCATCTGACTCGGATGTGATTGCAGCCGGTGAATCAGGGAGGACGAGACAGCCTGGCCCTGGGGAAACCCCAGGTAGGAAGCAGCTGTCTCAGTCCCCGGGGAATCCAAAGGGGGAGTCCTTCCGGCACGCCCAATGAGGTGCAACGTCAGGCCCAAAGTCTACTCAGGCCCCTGCCTCTATTACAGAGACCAGAGAAGGCCTCCACTCTCGGCACTCACCCAGCCAGGTAGAGGTAGGCGCCCCGTGTCAGCAGGTCCCACACACGTGCCTTATTCTCTCGGATCCGGTGTTGGACGTAAACCTTCTCCTCCTGTGGGGACCACCACCGGGAAGACGTTCATGGAAGTTCACATACTCTTGTCTAATCCGTGTGGTTAAACCCCCCCACCCCAAAACCCTGGCTGGGAGAGCAGGATCCATGCCCAGGAGAGGAAGAGGGTGGCCAGCTCCACTCCACCCCATTCCCCCAACCCCCTGTGCCAGAAAACATCCAGCCTGGGCCTTTGGAAGAGGAGCCCTGCAGCTGGAACAGGCCAATGTGGGTCTGTCCAGCCCAATGCCATCCTGCCTCCCACAGTGGCCAACCAGAGGCAGGGCCTGAGGACCAGCACTCTGCCTGGATGTTGCCCTCTGCCCAGCTATTACTACGCAACAGCTGGCTGTGGCGGAATGTGGGCTTCCACTGAGCCAACAGCCCTTGAAGGCTAGTGGGCCTCTCCCTTTCCACCTCCTCTGGGAGCGGGCCTCGTCCCCTTTGAAAAGCCATCTCTGTCTGCTAGCGGCTGCCTCCCCATCCTGTGGCAGGGAGTTCTGCAGGGCAACTGTGGTGTTGGGAGGACATGCCTGTCATTTGGTATGTCCTGAATCTCCTGCCAATCAGGGGGTTTTGCATCATTTGATAAGCTCCCATCAAATCTCATCGCCGTAGCCTTTTCCTAATCCCCAATCACTTTAGCCTTTCCTCAAAGGAGGAGTTGCTGCCCACCCACCCTGGTCATTGGGGTTGCCCTTTTCTGCACCTTTTCCCACCTGAGATTCATTTATTCATTCATTGTCATTTATTGCACTGATATCCTGCCTTTTTTCCCCGCCAAGGAACCCAAGGCAGTGTACATAATCCTCCCCCTCTCCATTATATCCTCACAACAACAACCCTGTGAGGTAGGTTGGGCCGACAGTCCATTGGGTTTCCATGGCTGAGTGGGGACTCTTTTTCCAGGAAGACATAGCTCCAGCTGTGCATGCACACACTCACACACGTCAGGGAAGGGAAAAGAAAGGCATCTGAAATATTCACAGAGTAATGATGACTACTCGGGTGAATCCAGGAGATGCTCCCGTCTACCGCACGCTCCCAAAACAAGCCAGCCAGCTGGAAGGTGGGCGGGAACTGGGGTCAGAGCTTCTAATGGCCTTCTTCCTTGTCCTGCTCCTCTGAGGCATCTCCCTGGCTGTTTGCCAGAGGTCAGCTGCACGTTCAGAAGAAGAATGTGGTACAGCCCCTTCCTGGGAGGGAACCACGTCAAAGTACAGCTGGTGGTGGGGAAATCGCATGCTTGTAGGGTCCTCCACATTTTAAGAGACTCTAGCTTTTGGCAGGAAGAGAATTTATGCAACGGGGCAGTTCCCCCCACCTGCTTTCTGAAGTGGGTCGGTCCCAAGAGGAGCACGCCAAGAGATCCTTCTGACTGGTCCCGAAAGCCACAGGCAGGGAGAGACAGAGCCGGGCGGCCACCTTGGACCAGGCCAGGCTATTTCTCCGGGCTGACTCTGACTGGCCGCAATGGTTCCCCGGGGCCTCAGGCAGAGAGAGAGGGGGGTCCGTGTGTCCCATGACCTGCCTGCAGGAGTCTTTTAATTAGAAATGCTACTGCCGGGGATAGAACCAGGACCTTCTGCATGCAAAGCGGGGGCTCCATCCCTGAGCTACGGTCTCTGCCTAGGCTAAGGGGAGGTGAAAGGCCATGCCTGGCCCAGCCTGGGACCAGAAATGGGCATCTCTCCCTAGTGTAACCAGGCGTGAATTGACTGGGCACTAAAATAAAGTCACACTTGAAAACTGTGTTAAGTTAATCTGCATTCTGCACCAAGAACAGCTCTATCTGTGAGGACTGGAACCTTGGCCTTATAGGCCCCTTCCAACTCTACTATTCTATGATTCTGTAGCCATTCTGGCCTCTTGTGCAAACATGGTGCACAACACTGTTCTGCATGGGCTTCTCAAAGCTAGAGCCGGAGGGCCTGGAGCCAGGGAAAGGGCAGGGGGCGGAGCCTGCTCTCCTTCAGCAGCGAGCCCTACCAGTTTGGCCAAAACCACTCCCGCTCCCAAGGTCGGGCAAAGCACCAGGCCTTCCCAGGTAAACAGAAAGAGCCCAGCTGCACAAGTAAGCACAAAGCACAGGACAGCCAAGGTTAAGCCGGTGGCATCTGCAAGAAGCCCCAGGGCCACCGCGGCTCCCACTGAGGGATTTCTGGCTGTGGGATCAGAGTGCTCCTCAGATCCAGCTTTTGCCTGGTTACGCTGGGCAGGGAGGGGTAGGAAGGCCTGCAGCTGGAGCCAGAGGGACCAAAACCGGAACTGCTCCTTTTCAAATGCCTCAACTGGGAATCCCGTGGGTTGGAAAACACACTGCAGCCCCCTCCCCCAATCCCTGGGTCTCGGTACTCACCTGATCCCGAGAAAAGGCCACAAAGAGCGTCAGGAATCCCAATTTAACAAGTTCATCCCATTCCTCCTGGCAATAAAAATCTTTGGCTTTCTGTCGGCAGCCAAAGAAGAGACAGTTCTCTGCAAAGAGATGGGGTGAGGGGAAAGACAGGGATTGTTTTAACAATTAGAGGAATGAGCTTTATCAGGCAAATCAGGCAGCTAAACCTTCAGCTCGTTCAATGGCGGGGCTGCAATTTAAAGGCATATTGGTTTATTTCTTTAATGCTACTTTGCTTCCGGTATGTTACTGTATGGACCCGTTTCCCATATGTAAAGCAAACTTGGGGTCCAAAACGAGTGTTATGCTCAATGGGGAACCGCAGCCAATCCCATTTTCCCGACAAGTGCACCCAAGGGAAAGGAAAGGACGCTCCCTTTCTGATGAACAAAGAGTGCCAGGCTGTGCTGATTGAATTGCTTACGGTCCTGATATTTGGTAGTATTCGGGGCATAGTACACATCAAGGCCATCAAGAGGCTGCCCAATTTACAATTGCATCAGCAGAACTCCACAGAGCTGGATGGTGGAAAGACTCAAATGTACCAAGTATGCAGATGATTAAATTACAGAGAGCTGCAGTATGGGAGATGGTAAGAACTGGTCACATGAAATTAAGGGGGCAAAATCTGATGCATGTTTAGACGGGGGGGGGGGGAGTTCTGCAACTCCCCGAGTTCTGCATAGGATTGTGCCCTGATATACATAAAGGTACAATGGCGACTCTTTCCAGAAGAAACGGGTGTGGGCAACCTGCTTGGCCCTTGAACGTGCCTGGACCACTCCCCAGAGCACTTGGCAACCGTTGGCACTTTCACTTTCAGGGATTGGGGCTTGAAGTCCTGACAGGACGATGAGCCAAAAGCCATCTCGCCAGGAAGGAAGCAACGTTCAGTCACATAAGTACGGTCTAAAATTAGCAAAGCCGCACAATCAAAACAGCGCTTGGCTAAGTGCCCCGTGATTGGCTTGACGCAATAATTAGGTTGTAGATATGTACGCATATTTCAGGCATGGGGTGACTTCCACTCCCCCATACCAGGAGTGACTTAACCATGGAAAGGAAATTCCCCGATGTCTGAGCCTCACAGTCGTAAGGTGCAGCACTGCCTTGACTGGATTGGGCCCGTCCCAAGCTAGCCCTGTCGGACCTTTGACGGGTTGAGAGACGAGCTGCAGCAGCCTTTTGTCCGGGGTCCGAAACCAGCACGGAGTCTCCGCAAGCATCTTCCAATCGCAGTTTAGTTCTATTAGTATTTTCAGGCGCCATCGTCCCTTTCTAGTCTTGGTTGGGTCCCTAGAAGAAACCTGGCCTTCGAGTCCGCAGCGTTCTGGTCCCCCTCAGCTGAGGAACTCTCTTGGTCCTGGGAACACACACCGGTTCCACTCCACTAAAGCACGTGGGCTACCTGGCCTTTCCACCATGCTCCCCCTAAGGGTCTCCCTGGTTGTTTGGCGAGCCTGCTTCCTCCTGGCTGCCTCTGCTGGCTCCCACTTGGGCTGCCGAAATTACCTTAAGTCACGGAAGGCCGGGCTCCTGCCACTGAGCCTTACTACCCACCTATGCCAAGGCTGCCCGAGTCTGCCCGCCTGAGCCCCCCCTTTGCACAGGCCGTGGCTGCTGGAAACCCCTCGCAAGGGCCCCTCCCATCGCTGACACCACGGGACCTTCCCCTTGCCCCAGCTTCATCGACAGGACGGATCTAAAGCTGGCCCAGGAAAGGCATCTTCCAAAGCCCTCTCCTGCCTTCTGGAGGTCTTCCAGCGACAAATCATCGCCTCTGACTCTGTCCCCACTTTCCTATCACAGGCCTGGGGAGAGAGTGGAAGAATCTGGTCTATTTTTGAACCGGTTTTTGGACGGAAGCCCAACCACTTTGGCCTTCCCCTGGTGGTCCGGGGGGGGGGAGGAAGAATCGGGGCCCAGCTTCCTAATTTCAGAGCTCCCTCACTCCTTCTTCACCCCACTGTGATGATCCCCGTTTCTCTGAAGAAGCCGGCTTGACGCGCAATGTGAGCTGGAGTCACAACGGCTCTGAATGTGAGGAGCAGACAAGAAGGGACAGGCGGGGGATTGTGCTCCAGGCGCTGGAAGTTAGAGGGAGCGTGCGCATGCGTTATCGGTAGCGCCCATCCCGCCTCCCCTTTGGTCACAGCGACTGTGTGCACAGAGACCAGCGAGCCCCCGCGAGTTCTGCCCTCCTCCCTGTTCTCGCAAGCCCACCCTAGAGACTGTCTCTCGCCCCCCCCAGTAATATTAGAGTGCCAATGTGCTTAACCCCAACCTTTGCAATCTCCTCAGAGTCGCCCAGCCCATATCACCGCGGCCTTTCCTTGCACCGCCCCCCTCGGTTTACCTGCCGAGTAGACGTGAAGCTAATTTCTCCACCATTTGAACCTGGTGCATTTTGCATTAGTTTACACTTGCTTAATCTGCCAGGGTTCATTTATAATCTATGAACTAACTGAACCCATTTTAGAATTTGTGCTAGTGTCTTTTCCCAGCCGGCTAGTTCCCAAGGTCTATTTTGATTTGCGTGCGTGTAATAAAATTGCCCATTATTGAAGAGGGGTGTGTGTGTGTATCATTGGGTCGTTCTTCCCAAAATGCACTATTGCCAAAGTTAAACGATCTCAGAACGCATGCGGATCTGCACACGTGTCCGGAGAGGACATTCAGTAACGCAGTGTCCCTTTTATTATGTGCTGACAACTTTGTGTGGGGGCTGCAATAGTTTTGTTGGTTAAGGGCGCAATCCTATGCATGTTTAGGCAGAAAAAAAGTCCTACAACTCCCAGCATGCCCCAGCCAGTCATAGGGACTGGAAAATGCTGGGAATTGTAGGATCTTTTCCTGTCTAAACATGCATAGGATTGCGCCCTAAATAATGTGCGTATAATGAAGTCTCCGTCTTTGCTAGAAGAGTAGAAAAAGTTTTTCCAGAAAAATTACATGGTCTAATAGCTCCTCTGATAACCCAAAAAGCCACTGATATTGAGAGGTTTTGACAATATGGAAATGTGAGTCAAAGTGATGGGTTAATTAGCAGACGATTTGACTAAAATCAGCTAAAAATCCTGTAATCAGTCCACAGCCCAAACAGCAACATTTTGTGGCAGTGCCTTGCTAGCCAGGAAGCTGAGATGTGAATAGTTCCATGCCCCTACATCTGACTAGGCATGTAAATAGAAACAGATACCTTCACTCTCACCGCACTGTGTGTCCCACTACGTTTTTGTTGCCATTTTTCAAAGCGTGTCTCATTAAGCCCCAAATTAATCCACAGCACCACCTACTGAAAACTAAAGGGAGGTTTCACAATGCACTTTGACGCTGTTCAGTTAACTGCAATCCAGTTTTGAATTAGCCTCACACCACCAACCCTCCCCACTCCCTGTCAGAACTTGAGAGGGGGCCCTTTGCCCAGATAAAAGCATCACCTTTTCTGCCCTGGGCGACTCGCTCCTGTATCGCTGCTCGTAAAGGCGCCACTCCCGTACCGGGGCCAATCAGGATCACTGGTGTGTGTGGTTCGGCCGGGAATTTCATCCCTCCCCTCTTCACCCAAAGGGGCACCCTCACGGCCTCTGGAGAAGAAGCGAAGAGCGCATGTGGATTGCAAAAGTGCCAAACAGCTGGGATTGAGGCAGTCGTTTTATTTCTCACACCATTTGGCCACTGGCATCCGTGGGAGGAAGCGACGTGGGCCACACCGTGGCTCCTAATGGGACAAGTTTAGCACCCCACTGTCTGAGTGGGTTCATGAGTGAAAGAGGCCTAAGCCTTCCCAGGACTGGTTGGAACAAAGTCTCACAGCCCCCCCCCCCTTATCCAGTCATTCTCTCCGCCCTCCTCCACTCATCAGAAAAGCACTTCGAAATGCGCCACCGGTGCCTGAGTCTTGGTTTTTTCCTCCTCCCTCCCAAAGCCTTTTCCTTTTGGGTGGTCTCTTTCAGACGGTAAGCAGAAAGAGAACCAAGGGGAGTCTTCTTATTAAACTTTGTCAGGCACTCTGGGAGCCTTTTTTGGCTGAAGAGTGAGGCTATAATGATAATAAATAACTACAACAAGTAAATAGGGGTTCTGGAATGATGAGAAGAACCGCAGCCCAGGAGAGCCAGGGGGATGCTCTGGACTATTCTGCCCCTCCAGCCCCACTCCGAAAAACAACAAGCACCAACTCCAGAAGAGTTTGTCCCCTCCCGTCCATCCCCCAATTTACCGTTCTGCGGATTGAGGGAGGCCAGCCACGTGGAACAGAGGCCACGCCGGGGCTTGCTAAGGCCAGTCTTGTAATGCACCACGGCCAGGAGGATTTCGATGTGGTGGGGGCGTAGCTGGAGCAGGGGAGAGGGAGAGACACACACCGGTTATGGGGTGGGATGGCTGGGGCAGGGGTGCCCCCTGAATCAGCAGGCAGGCAGGGACCTGGGGAGAGGCGGCAGCAGCTGCCCAGGGAACGTCAGATGCTGCCTTCGACTGAGTCAGGACCTTGCTTCATCTAGCTCAGTATTGTCCACACTGACTGGCAGCAGCAGCGGCTCTCCAGGGTTTCAGGCAGGAATTTTCCCAGCCCTACCAGGAGATGCTGGAGACCTGGGACCGTCCAAGAATGTGCTCTCCTAGGCAGGGAGGGAGGGAAGGGCTCCTGCCCAATGCCACAGAAGCAGTCCCTCAAGGCCCCAGCCATTGACCTACATCAGGCACAGGGGGCTTGCACCAAAGACCTACTCATGGGTAGAGCGACGCCCCCACCCGCATCGTGGGCCTGCCACCCACATGATGCTTTTCTGAAGCAGTTCCGGAAGTGGGGACATCCGGCCACTTGGCCAGCCTGGTTTCTTGGCTCTATGGGATTCAGGACAATGTTGAATTAGTGCCACCTGCAGGACAGGTGGGGAAGCACAGCCAAAGCCAGCAACGTCTCAGATATTTAATCAGCGTGAATTGATTAATTCAGCCTTCTCAAACCTGGCATCCTCCAGTTGTGATGGATCACAACTCCCAGCATCTGGAGGACACCAGGTTGGGGATGGCTATCTGTGATGAGTCCATGCTGCCTCCAGTATCAGAGGCAGAATGCCCGTGTACACCAGTTGCTGGGGAACATGGGCAGGAGGGTGCTGTTGCATTCCTGTCCTGCTTGTGGGTTTCCCATGGACAGCTGGTTTGGTCCAGAATGCTGGAGCAGACAGACCCTTGGTCCAATCCAGCAGGGCTCTTCTTCTGTTCTTATGTCCTTAAGGCTGCATTAGTTTCTATGAGAGGTGTCAAGCAGCTCTCCTCCCATGTTTCCGAGCACTGCATCCACGCCCACAGCTGGCAGAAAGATGCAAAACAAGCAGCAAAGTATTTGCATAATTTCAGCTCCAGGAATTGGGGAGGGGATGCTCCTTTGCAAGCTGGTGAAGATAACGTTTGCCCAACCTGAGCTGCAGGTAGCTCCTCAGACCCAATGCCCTCATTTCCTCATTCAGCAAGTGCCAGATATATCTACTTGTACCGTTTGTCTTCTGTACCCATAATCATGTTATAAAGGGCGGGGGGTGGGGAGGGAGCCAAAAAGACTCACTGTGGAATTTTACTGTGGGACAAGATCAATAGTCCAGAGATACAGAGGCCTAAAACAATTCCTCGCCAACCCCGGCTGGGGCAAAAGCCACCTGGCAGAAAGGAAGGGCGAGGCCCAGGGAGAGACACCAACCATGCCACTGACACATCTGGCCCAGGGCTGCACACTGAGACACGGGGCTACAATTCCCACTCTCACGCACAGCTGGGACACCCTCCCACCCTTACCTGCATCGAGGAAGCGATGGAGAAGGCGCGGGGCCGGATCCGTGGAATAAGGTCTAGCAGATAATCGCATGGGACGGCATAGGTCGCATGAGGGAAGTCACAGAGGACCTTGGAGGAGAAGATGATGTTGGTCTAAAGCAGCCTCCCCCAACCTGGTGCTGGCAGGGGGATTATGGGAGTTGCAGTCCAACACATCTGGAGAGCACCAGGTTGGGGAAGGCTGTTTGAGAGAATTCTGTGACCAGCACGATTTATGCAAGTCACAGAATTCAGCTTTTCTGGGCACAGAGTTGTATAGATTTACTGGCACGAAGTAAAGCAAGCTCTCGCAGAGCAGTTAAGCTGCTGTACCCATGAAGGCAGGCAAGGTGGGAGACGACACGAACCAGAAGGAGGCCTGGTGCCGCCTTACCTCAAGCGTGGTCCGGCGCGGCCGGTTGCAGTAGGCGTGGAGTTCTTCCTGGCCCTGGGCGGAGCTGAGTTCCCGCAGCTTCTCTTGCTCCAGGTCGTTCAGGGCGAAATGAGATAGGAGCTCGAAGAAGGAGCGGCGGGGGACACAGGTAATGTCCAGGTACTGGCTGACCAGGTGACGAACAGTGCAAGGCTGGTGCAGGAGGACAGGCAGGGGAGTGCCTGCAAGAACCAGGGAATGAATTTATGTTGTTGATCATTATTATTATTATTATTATTATTATTATTATTATTATTAATATTATCCAACTTTTTTCCCAGGGACTGGGACTCAAGGCGGTTTACAAGATTAAAACATGTACAATTAAAACATATAAATATAAATTTACAAGTTAAAATAGAATTGAACCTGCAGTAAAATCAAAAACATTTTTTTAAAAATTAAAACTGTAACAGATTATACACACACACACACGCACACACATTAACACAGGTCCAGAGTAGTTCCAAAAGCCTGCTGGAATAAAAAAGTTTTTGCCTGCCTCCGGAAGTGTAGCACAGAGGGAGCCAGCCTGGCCTTGGTCAGGTTGGTTAATGGAGGAAGGCCACAAGCCTTTAGACAGAAAAAAAGTCCTACAAATCCCAGCATGGCTGGCAGGAGAATGCTACGTGTTGTAGGAGTTTTCCCCCCTGCCTAAACGCACGCAGGGTTGCACCCTAAAGCCCTTTTTCGCTGACTAGAAAGAGCCAGTGCTGAGGCCTCAGGCAGGGCAAGGGTAATGTCATAGCTGCTCAAAAAGCCAGGAGGGCAAAGCGGCCCCAGGCGATTCAGCGGGGGAAACTACATGAGGGAGCGGCGTGTACCTGGCTCAGTAGGCCTCAGCACGAAGGCCGCCTCGGGATCCAAGCGCAGGATGTCGCAGAAGAGCTGCACCTCCTCGGGAGGGTTGCACGGCTGGATCATCACCACGTCACCGGCGCTGTACCTGCAAAGACCAGGCGGCCCATGAGCCTGGCCCGTCTCGCCCAAGGCCAGCTTAAGAAGCCATTGGAGGCCCTTTGACTCTTACTCTGTTCTCCCTGAAGGAGGTGGAAGCCAGGAGGTACACAATCCCCCTGCGGAGAGGAGCCAATTCCTCTGCTCCCGGAGAGCTTGCTAGGAACACTGGAAGCGGCCTCAGACCTACTGGACCGCTGGTCTCTCTAGCTGAAGACGCCCCAGGTACCGGGCTGGGGTTTTCTCACCCCTTGTGACCTGGTCCTTTGACCTGGAGACGCTGCCAGGGGCGGAACCTGGCACCTTCTGCCCCTCTGCTGTACTACTAAGCTAGGGCCCCTCCTATCTAGGTCAGATCCCGGGAGACCTCTTTCCCAGAATGCTCCAGTCAGAAGCCTGGACAAGGGAAGCCAGGAAGCTCACTCCATTCCGGAGCCAGCCACTTGGAACGCAATCAGGCGGACGTCCTGGAAATGCGACTCCGCCGTCACCCTCTGGTTGGACGCCATTCGGGCATGGAAAGGGTGCAGCTCTGATGAGGCACCCCAAGCGGCTTCGTCCTGCTGCAGGGGGACCTCACTGGAGACCTCATCCAGAAACTGGAAAGTGAACTTTGGCGGTAAGCTGCAGGAAAGAAAGGAACATGGCAGCGCTTGGTAACATGCGTTGGAGTGAATTCCCTCTTCTGAACACCTGGAAGTGGATGTCAAGGGGTAGGGAGTGGGGGGGGGGGTCTGGAGTAGCTGCTGCAGAAAATGTCCTTTTGCTCCAGCCCCTCAAACGCAGAACCACCCACAGGGCAATCTGGCTTTTACTCTGTCCTAGAATGGCAGCATTTCACTTGGTGGTTTAATAAACACCACCATAATAAACCTCAGTATCGTGCCACTTTTCCCAGCCATGCCAGCTGGGGATGATGCAGATTGCAGTTCAGCCCAGATGAAGGGCACCAGGCTGGGGATGGTTGATGTGGGTTCAAAGCCATCCCCGTGCCTTATGCATCTTGTACAACCGCCTCATGAGGCCAGCCGGTGGGCAATGCCCATTGCGGGCAGACGGACCGCAGCAGATAGCACACCTGGCAGCTCGCCTGAGAACCTCTAACCACTTCAAAGCAGGGGCAAGAGTCCAGCTGGGGCCTTCTTGATTCAGAGCTTGGGCTCGTAGCCACTACGCCACACCAGTTTACCTTGCTACATCTCGGATATCTGTACTATTTTGCAACATTTCCGGGGCGACCCTATGCAGGTCTGCTCAGAAGTGAGCCCCACCGAGTTCAATGGGGCTTTCTTCCTTATACACATAAGAGTGTGTATAGCAGGGGTGCATAGCCATTTTGGCCCTGAGGGCTGCTGTGGGCGGTGCCAGTGGGATGTGTGAATCCCCCCACCCCCCACCCCAATACACACATGTTGGGTTTCTCTTGCTACGCTAGCAAGGGAACGGAGTTAAGGGAGGGGATTCCCTTGCTAACACTAGCCTGGGAAACCCAAGGCAGCACCGCCAATATGTATTCAGCAGGGCGGGGTGTGTTTGTGTCTGGTGGGCTGCCGGAAACGGCTGTGCGGGGGCTCACTTGTTTGCATTATTCTATTCATTTTGCTGTTTTGTAATGTGTTTCCACTGTATTTTTGTGAACTCCTTTCAGGAATTTTCTTTCAACCAAGAAGCTCCAAGAGAAGCACAAAAAGCAAGCTCAGATTATTATTCACTGTTAGACTAAGCACACCAGAGGGCGGAGTTTCTGTTAAGGCACACACACATACACCCCGGATTCTGCATTAAAGCAACCCAAGCTCCGTAGCCGTTGTTGCTTTCCCTTTGTACTTACATGATGTCTGGGCTGATGGTATGGAGGCCAGAAGGAAGCGGATATGAAGCCAAGACCTTTTCCCACAAGTCCAAAAGCCACGGGTCGATCACCGCGTCTGGGCTGCAGAAGGCGGGCCAGAGAAGGGAGGCCCATTCAGACTGAGTCTGTTTCAGCTCGATCCAGACCCTAAAATGTGACCCTAACCCCCGATTCAAAATGCACACCTCTCCCACCTCTGACCCACACAACTCCTTTGCACACCCATGGGCTGAATGGAGGGGGATTTGGTGAGTCTGCCCCCCTAAGAACCAAAAGTCCCCAATTTCTATTCTTATAGGTTTTTTTAATCAAATATTTATTGACTGAATTTTTATTGAATTTATTTTGTACCGTTTTTATCATGTACGCTGCCTTGAAAGGGTTCTACTCTTAAAGGAGGCCTAAAGATACTTTTAAACAAAATAAAAGGCATCTCTCCTGCTCGGTCAAGGCCAAAGAACCACGGTGGTCTCTCTTTCCCAAAGTGGGGACATGCTTTCCCTTAAAAGAGGCGGCTGCATAGCTCAAAAGGGGCAGGGCGGCTGCTTTGCATGCAAAAGGTACCCAGCAGCATCTCCTGGCGGGGCAGGGAGAGACTTTTCTCTGTCCGGTCCCTTGAAGATCCACCGCCAGTCAGGTCCGTGGTCCTGGGGCAAAGGGACCAAGGGCCTGGCTGGGTAGAAAGGAGCTTCCTGTGTCCCTGTGAAGATGCTATTACATTTCTCAGGTGTCAAGCTTTTGACAAAACCCATGGAGAAAACCAGAAGGCTGGCCATGGGACACACATTCACCAGGGAAGGCAGGGAACCCTTCGTGGGCATCTCAACGGCCAGCTACTAACACCCTGGCACAAATCAGACTGGCGAAAATCCCCCACCCTTCACCCCCGGGGCCTTCTTACCCCAGGTCGTGCTGATCATCTCCCAAGGCCACTGGCACGATGGGGCTGCCCCCAAGCTGCAGAAGCCTCTTGTGCAGCTTCTTGGCAACGAAGTTGAACCTGAGCAGAGAAGCAGTCAAGACGTGGAGGTCAGGAGAGGGCGTCCAAAGAGCTGCCAGGACCTCGGCATCATCAGCAGCAAGAGCAGAAGCAGCCCCCTGCTGGCCCCGATAGAGGTCTTTCCCCTCAAAAAGGGTCCGAGCAGCTCAGAGTCCAAGACAGCTCAGCTCTTACTGGGGGAAAGCCTGTCAAATTACCCAGGTGGGGGGCAGGGGTGGACTGCATTCTGCCCCAACCCCTAAAGCCCTGGGACCCTGCTAGGCGGGGGCTCTGCCCCATATAAGTCTCCCCATTGGCACAGTGGGCATTTGGCCAGCAGTACAACAAAAGCCAGGCTTGACTCCAAAACATTAAAGGCCACTTTTTGTGCCATCTGTAAGCACAAGGTGGGGATGGGGATGGGGGGCGGGGGGAGAAAGAGCTCCAAACCCAATTAAGCTGATGGAGCTCACTGCTGTAAGAGGTGACCACATCCACTCATCTGATGGTGCCTTTTAGAAAGGGAATCAGAAAAAGCAACGGCAGAGGGCAATTCTACTGTGTCTGGGCTACTTGGGAGGCTTTTGCTGACATAGAAATAGTTGACTAAATCAAACGGATGACTCTCAGCTGTCACAGTTTGATCATCATCATCATCATCATCATGATGCCTTTATTGTTGGAAGCCAATGGCCATATCAATATTCAACAAAATCATACAATCATTAAAGTTTGATGGAACTGCACTGTTCAGAGGCCCAATGCTGGGGAGAAAGAAAAAGACAGAGCCGTCATGACCACACCCTGGCCACAAGCCCCCAGAGGCAAAACTTCTGGCTGGCCCTTGGGAACAGCGCCCAGATGGGCCTTCGGTCCCATCCTGCACAACAGGTTCTACTGATGCAGAGGCCGCCCCAGGGCTGGACAAGGCAACCAGCTGCTGGGATAAGTCTGCGGGCCAGACCTCACACGTGGCTGAGGACAAGAGAGCCATCTGTAGGCGGCGTAATACAGAAGCATCACTTACTTGGGATACGAGGAATCTCCGAGCCCCAGAACGGCGTAGTCCATCTGGCACAGGGAGGTGGGAGGCAGGTTCTTCCGGAATATGAACCTCCAGAAATTCTGGAATCCAACCAGCCGAGAGGGGAGGCGTCATGCTGGGGCTTTACGCCCAGGGAAAATGCTCTGGATTGTGACCTAGTGTGGCTCCCTCTCCTCCCTGCTGCTTCACTTATTCACAGGTGAAGAGGGCTTGCCACAGGTAGCGGAGGTGGGGTCGGATGCAACATCCTCACTTCAATTCCCAGCAGCCTCTTCAGGCAGGGCTGAGAAGCCGCTGCCAGACACTGTAGACCAGGGGCTAGGTGAGCCACCTGGCTCTCTTCACACATTTTGGACTAATTCCCATCATTCCTGAACACTAGTCATGCAGGCTGGGACTGATGGGAACTGTACTCCAAAACACCCAGAGGGTACCAGGTTGCCTACCGCTGGTGTCGAGTAAGACTGAGACGGGCCAAAGGTCAGAGACAGCGCGAGGCTGCTTCACACACCCCAATGCAGAGAGAGAAAGGCATTTCTCTAGGGTGGGGAGGACTCAGCCTTGCTCCTGATCCAGGTCTGGCGCCATGGCACTCTTGGGGGTCAGATGCCTCCCCTGCCCCCCATCAAAGGACTCTAGAAGGCAACAATCAGGAGGACCACCTGACCTTCATGTTATCCGGAGGGTCCCCTTGTCCCGTGGTTGCACAGACGAAAACCACCAGTGGCTCCTGGATCAGGGTTGCCTTGGGAGAAAAGCCACATAGGTTAACTTTGATGCAGAGGCATGCATTGCCTTCCCGGCAGATGCCAATCGTGCACCTCTTTCTCACAAAAAACCCTTACGACCATGTAAAGTAGGCCAGTGTTAGCTTCTCCCAGTCACAGGTGGGTGGGTGTGTCGAGGCCAAAATAATGGCTGGGAGCACAGCTGAAGCACTCACCACGCTGTAGCTGTCCAGGGCCTCAACTCGACACTGGAAATGGCGCCGCTTGGCTTCCCGGCCGATCCTCTCGGCTGTGTCTTCGGCAGTCCCTGTCTGGCTGCCGAAAAGAATGAGAATCTTCCGCACGGCCATCTGAAGAACGCAGGGTGTGGGGGGAGGGAGAAATCAATTCAATGAGCACGTCAAAGACTTCAGCCTCAGCCAACTGATTGTTGCCGGAGTTTTCCCCAACTTCAGACAACAACAATTCAAGTGAGAGAGGAGTGGAGACAAGAAGCAGATGTCAATGGCAAAAGAGAGAGCAAAGAACTGGGCCGTCTTGGGCCTCTGGCAGAGCTTGCCACAAGGCAGGATTCTGCACCTCGCGGTGTGAATCACACCAGAGAGGCACAGACCAGAGATCCCAAGAACTGCTCTCTGCACTCAACAGAGAATTTGAGGTGCTCCCAAACTAACACAGGCTGTCTTCCATTGCATGCAGGTGGCAGTGCGTCTTTGGGAGCCAGAAATGTGGTATCTCTTTTCCAACTGGCATCAAAGGCCTGAACTGGGTGGATTCGACAACGCCTTCTTGGAGAGCCCAGACTTGTTATGCTGCTTTGGAGCACCACTTTAAAATATAACTGCAGACCTGAGGATCCATGCGTCCCCTTTTCTTTTTTTAAAAAATACCTTTTTATTACATTTTCTTATCCAACAACATATAAATCATTTTAACAATAGCCACCAGTATCAAATATAATTTCCCCCCTTCCCCCTCAATCCCCCCCTCCACGGTTTTTCTTCTGGCTTGTCTCTTCTTTTCTTTCCCCCCCCCTTCTTTCTCTCTTCTTTTTCCTTTCTTTTATTTTCATAAGACCCATAACTTTTTATATGCTTCCGCCATATTTTCCCTATTTGGTTCTTTTTTCATATACTCTATATATGCTTTCCAGTCCATTCTGAAGGTATCTCTTCCCCCCCCCCCCGTGTCAATTTTTCATTTATTGCAATATTCCATAATTTTTTTTCCTACATTTTAATTGTCAACATCCTAGCTATCTTCCATTTGGATACTATCAGATGTCTTGCTGCTGTCAACATGAACCCAATTAAAATTGTATCTTCTAACCCTCTATTTTCTTTAATATATATATTCAGTAGAGCTAGCTCTGGCTTTATTTTTATGCGTCCCCTTTTCACATCACTGTAATATAGCATTTTGCAGCATTCTCCCAGGGTTTGCCTTCACTACATCCTGGGAAGGCAAGTTACTATGATCCTGGTTTTATGGAGAGCGGGAAGACTCAGGCTCAGACTCTGCAGTTTCCGCCGAGGCTCTACAAGGAACCTGTGGAGGAGGCAGGATTCGAACCCAGGGCCAGGATCTTCCCACCAAATCACTATTCTCTCCCAGCCCCCACAATCTGCAAAGCCCTTTCTTAGGGCCCAGACGTCCAGCCGGAATCTGGCTTCCTGTAACTTGAGCCCATTATTCCGTGTCCTGAACTCTGGGTTGATCGAGAAGAGATCCTGGTCCTCCTCTGTGTGACAACCTTCCAAGTATTTGAAGAGTGCTCTCATGTCTCCCCTCAGTCTTCTCTTCTCCAGGCTAAACATGCCCCATTCTTTCAGTCTCTCCTCATAGGGCTTTGTTACCAGACCCCTGATCATCCTTGTTGCCCTCCTCTGAACACGGTCCAGCTTGTCTGCATCCTTCTTTAAGTGTGGTGCCCAGAACTGGACGCAGTAGTCAAGATGGGGTCTAACCAGTGCTGAATAGAGGGGAACCAGTACCTCACATATTTGGAAGCTATACTTCTATTAATGCAGCCCAAAATAGCTTTTGTTGTTTTTGCAGCCACATCACACTGTTGATTCATATTTAGCTTGTGACCTACAACAATTCCAAGATCCTTCTCGCTTGTAGTATTGCTGAGCCAAGTATCCCCTATCTTGTAACTGTGCATTTCGTTTCTTTTTCCTAGGTGCAGAACTCGGCATTTATCCCTATTAAATTTCAATCTGTTGTTTTTAGCTCAGTGCCCCAGCCTATCAAGATCACTTTGAAGTTTGTTCCTGTCTTTCAGAGTTGTAGTCCAACCCCTCTGGAGGGTTTAGGTTGGAGCTGGCTGCCCCAAACTTAAGCGAAGGTGGGCCTACAGAACGGGGGAGTGAGCGCTGTGCCCTCTATACTAGGGAGACCATATGGAAAGGAGGACAGGGCTCCTGTATCTTTAACAATTGTACAGAAAAGGGAATTTCAGCAGGCGTCATTTGTATGCATGCAACACTTGGTGAAATTCCCTCTTCATCACAACAGTGAAAGCTGCAGGAGCCCTGCCCTCTTGACCAGATACAAAAGAGGACAGGGCTCCTGCACCTTTAACTATGGTGATAAAGAGGGAATTTCACCAGGTGCTGCATGCATACAAATAACACCTTCTGAAATTCCCTTTTCTGTACAATTGTTAAAGATACAGGAGCCCTGTCCTCCTTTCCATAGGGTCAGTCTACTCTATACCTGCTCAGAAGCACACTCGCCTTTGCGGCTGCAAAACAGATGTAAACACGCCCCCTCCCTCGCTGCTTCTCCGAATACCCCCCCTCTCCTATTATGCAGTATTATTCATAGTAATACAAAACTCGCCTGAGCCAAACCCGGCATCCTGCCGCTTCCGCGTACGTCACCGGAGCGCGCCGGAAGCCAGGGAACGGAACGCGCCGGAATCGACCTGTGGGGTGGGCGACGGCGGACTCTTATCTCGGTCGGGCGCCGCATGCGCAGGGGCGTCGTGGCCGTGTGAGGCGCCGGCTATAGCAGCAGGAGGCGCCGCTCCGCCGGCTGGCCGAGGAAGCAGCAAGAGGCGGCGGCGGCGGCGGCGCCCCCACCCCCCCTCCACCGGCTGCCCGGGCTGGCGCGATGCTGTTCTCGCTGCGGGAGCTGGTGCAGTGGCTGGGCTTCGCGCCCTTCGAGCTGCTGCTGCAGGCGGTGGCGCTGCTGGCCGCCTCGGTGCTGTTGGTGCTGAAGGCAGACGGCGGTGCGCCCGGGCTAAGCTGGTGGGGGGTCTTCAGCCCCTTCTTCGCCGCCGATGGGCTAAGCACCTACTTCACCACCATCGTCTCGGTGCGCCTCTTCCAGGACGGCGAGAAGCGGCTGGCCGTGCTGCGCCTCTTCTGGATCCTCACCTTGCTCAGCCTCAAATTCGTCTTCGAGATGCTGCTGTGCCAGAAGCTGGGCCAGCAGAGCGACGAGCTGTGGTACGGCCTCATCATGTCGCCCGTCTTCATCCTCCTCCAGCTGCTCATGATCCGCGCCTGCCGGGTCAACTAGGGGCTGGGGGGCCGGCCGCCATGCGTCCCCCTTGGCGTTCCAGCGCGGGCAGAGGACCCATGCGGCGGCGCTTGGTAGAGGTCACTGAAGCGCCAGGCTGCTTCCAGCACCTGCTGCGGTGCAGAGGAAGAAGTGACTTCCCTGTGCTTCACAACCAACCATCTTTCTCTCTCGTATCTGCCACGTCCAGACAACTCTTCCAGGGTGATCTTTGGGCACACTGTGCTTGCCTCCGATTGGGCTGGCGGTGTGGCACAGCCCTGCCTCGAGTGTTCCCGGATCAGGCACTCGCTGAAGGAGTCAGCTGGTTTTGATCCTGGTAATGAAGATTTGGAGGGAGAAACTTTGGGGATGTGGGGTGGGAATCCTCATGGCTAGACTGGCGAAACTCTCTTGGACTTGTGGGATCCACAAAACTGGGCCAAGCACGGCTCCTGGCGCTGTTGTTGCCATTGGACTTGAAACTTGTCTCCAATCTCTGTGATGCTGTCAGACCTGAGCGGGGTCAGATTAAGACTGTTATTTAAGAATAAAAATAGTTAGCTTGTAAGTACTGCTTCACGCAATCCAGAATATGACTTATGGGACTCGTTTCCACAAGATGTGGCCATGCCCAATAACTCAGAGATGACTTTGAAAGGGGATTAGCAGCCTGCATGGGGACGAAGTAGAGCCTTTTAGGGGCTTATGAGCCATAGGGAATATATGGAACCTCCATGTCCAGAAGCAGCACGCTGTTGAAGGCCCATTGCTGGGCTGGGAGACAGCAGCAGGGGAGGGCTGCTGCTGTCTTGCTTGTGGGCTTCCCAGAGGCACTTGGTTGGCTGCTGTGGTAAGAGGATGCTGGACCAGGTCAGCCTTGTCTTTAACAAGTTGCCTGGTAGCCACAGAGTGAGCTGGAAGCCACTCTGGGAGCCTTTTCAGCTGAAGAGCAGGGTGAAAACGCTTTTCAAAGATAAATAAGATGTGACCAGGGATTCCAGTGGCCTGGGAGAGGAGGGATGGATCTGTCCATTCCCCCTGCCAGTTTGCTTGGGTTCCATACTGGTTGTAGCGGAAGAGCCGTCCGTCCCTTAGCGGTGCCCCTCCTGTTACTGAATGTTCTCTTTAGGAATGGGTACGAACTTGTTCATGTTCCTAGACATGCACCTGTTAAGAGATCTTTTAACTTTGGCAGGAGGAGACACAGGGATACACACACAGAGGTTTCTTCATCAGGGGAATTAAGCACACAAGAATTACAAATGTACCATTATTACTTGTGGAAATAAGTCAGTAGAGTGTTCGTTACAGAATGACAAAAATATTGGCAGTTCCTTCATAGATTACTAATGAAATATGCAGAGCAAACCACTGGGTACAATCAAGGAATGGCTGATGTGCAACAGGTTCGAATGATGTGGAGATTACTTAATAGTCCTCTCTGTGGTTAAAACAAGGGCTGTGGTAGACAGACGATTCCGTGGACGTGCGTGAAGTGTCCAGGTTGGACTGAGTAGGGCTTATGGTCCAGCAGGGAATTGCAGAGTGTGGAGTTAGGCCAACAGAAAACCCTAATACTAGCGGGGGTGGGAGGAGGTTTGTGGGTGAACTTTCAAGGGTGGGGAGGAGAGAAGAATCCCACAGGGTCATGTGCCAAGACAGGACTTAGTGTGCAGTCTCTGACAAAAGGGGAAGTCAGGGCAGGGATAACCTACAGCTCTTTGACACACTCCAGTTTCCAGCACCTTATGGATTGTCTCTCTTGTCTCGTTATCGAGAACTATGTTGTTGAGAAAAAGTTGCAGACCGAGACAAATTGTGGAGATACAATGATAAGGAGGCAGGAGAGGCTCCCAAATCAAGGGGACATGGCTGCAATTCTTCCTTGATATCAACCAGCAGAAAGGTAAACGAAGCGGCTGGCTCCTATCGAAATATTGTAAAGAAAAAGAGAGGCCAAATTAGAACATACTCATGCAACAGGGAAGAGGGCACAGAGTATCCTGTTCCCAATTTGTTGATGAAGACCCTCTAGAAAATAAAACAGGGCTGTGAAAGATAACTTTCCCAGGGTTTGCAAAACTTGGAAGATTGGGGCATGTTAAAATTCTTGAAGTCAGACTCGGGAGGGAGGGTGTCTTTGCAAAAAGGTGGCAGAACAATGATGCCCCATAGCTCATCAATTTCTGTCTGGTCTAATGAAAGCTTGACTGCAACCAATGGAGAAGATACCAGGCCTTAGGAAGCTTTGGAACTCCAGGCAGTGAGTTGGAATCCTGCCAGGAGTGGGGAAGCCAGGAAACTGAAGGGAACCCAGGTGCCTCCTTGGCATGAGTTGGCTTCTTCAGCTTCAGGTCTCCATCTGTGAAATAGGTGCAGTTGAGAGTTTGTGAAATTTTGTCCATTCAAAGTGCTACAGAAAAGATGTATGAAGCATTAATATTTGCAATAGGCCCGGACTGCGCCCTCGCATGGGACAACCTCAAAAATCTTGGATGAAAGTGAAATCCCCCTTACCTCTTCAAAAACAGTCTATACGAGAGCCTCCCCCAAGGCATCGCCTCATCTGAAATGAATACAGGCTGTGGTTACGTAGGTGGTGAGGAAAATACACCTGCTCCAAAGCACTCCTTGGTCTTTTTGTTTCCTATGTCCCATGGCACAGCCCTGCAATTGTGGGGAAATTCCAAGCGTGAGCCCTTGGTTAGAGCTCCGCTAGAGCACATTGAAGGCTTATTGAGACCGGCCGGATGCCCCGAGGGGAAGCCTGCAAGCCTTGGACTAGAAAACACTGCAATGGGAAGAATGGTTCCCCACCTGAAAGGGTTAGCAAGAGCAGGAAGAGCGTCAAGGGGAAACCACCAAAGGCTTTGTTTATTGGGTTTAATCTGAGGCACTTCTCAAGTGAAACTGCTTTGTTTGAACACGGGCCGTACCTGGGAGTGGCTATCCCAGGGAAGGAGAAGGCCCAAAGATCAGCTGCTATGTGGGAGAATGTCTCCCCTCGGCTGGCACGGTCAGGATTTTACCTGAACTGGGACTGATCCCTGGAGCCCATTTTCAATGCCAGGAACGTGTGATATACAACAAAAGAACGGGGGACTCCAGAGGATTTACTGATTTAACATTTAGGCCTTCTAGATGTGGCTGGGCTCCAATTCCCCTCACCACTGGCTGTGCTGATGGGAGTTGCAGTCAAGCAACCTCTGGAGTGACACAAATTGCCCGCCCTGCTGAGTCAGACTAGGTTGGGAAGACCCAGCGTCCCTGCTTCTCTCACTCGGCAATGAAGCTCATGGGGAGACTTTTAGGCACTCTCAGCCTAGTCCTACCTCTCAGGTTTGTTGTGAGGATAAAATGGATCAAGGCAGGTTTGTGAGGGAAAATAAAGTTGTGCCCTTCTCCAAACTCCCTGGAGCAAAGGCAGAAGAGAAATGTACTGATAAATTTATAGCCACAGCTACTGTCTGTCAAAGGTCCTGATAATGAAGTGGAACATCCACATTTGGAAGCAGTCTAGCTCCCAAGTGCCAGATACTGGAGAGCCAGTGTGGTGTAGTGGTTAGAGTTTTGGAGTCTGAAGGCCCGGGTTTGAGTCCCCACTTTGGCTCAAGCCCTGATGAAGTGGAGAGGAGGAGGACCACGTACGCTGCCTTGGGCTCCATGTAAGGGGGTTGGGAATGGCAGGATATAAATCAATAAAATGAGCAGAAGAGGAAGGCCCTCCTGACCTGTGTGGGGCCTTCTTGGAGGACCAGGGTGGGCTGCTGTGTTAAGTGTGGGGCTCTGGGTGGACCCAGGAGTTCGGGGGCCCTTCTGTTCTTAAACTATACCTGCTTGAGAAGGAAATGGCTCTCTGCACATACTCAGGAGTGCTCTGTTCTTTAGCTTGTTCTTATGCTATATCTGTTTGAGAGGGAAATAGCTCTCTGCACATGCTCAGGACTCCTCTGTTCTTCAGCTCGTTCTTATGCTATATGGTTGAGAGGGAAATGTCTCTCTGCACATGCTCAGGAGCGCCCCTTCTTTAGTCATCCCTTCACCTTGCCCCTGGGCTGATTCCTGTGGGCATGGCTGTTGTGGGGAAGGGCACTCTGCACATGTTCAGAGGCACCCTCGAGTTAAAAAAAAAAGATGGCTCCGTTTCTAATTATGAGGAAACTCTCAATGATTAAAATCATAATGCTTGAATTCCGATTTCAGTCACGGAGACTCCCCCACCATTATAGGTCTCTCCAGTCTGGCTAATAGGCGATGGCGTTCTCAAACAGACAGGATTCCTGACCAATAGGCGACTGTTCCGCGAGGGACGGAGAGGAGGGAGTGCAGGTGCGAAGGTAGAAGCTGGTGAGTCATTTAGATAGAGGTAGGAATAGCTGCTTCTCCCATAGGGTGACTTTCTAAACGAATTACTCTGCATTTGAGACAGACAATAAGCTTCGTCCCTTCCTCAAGCGAAAGTCAAACACCTCGCCCAATGGGAGCGTTCCGAACGGTATTCGTGACAAATGGGAGCCTTCCCTCGGCGCAAGGGCGGGGCCGTTCATCTCCTACCCAATCAGTTGAGTCGCCACCTCAGGCGAAAGCCGAACCCCGTGGCTAATGACGGTGTCCCTCTCGGATCCAGAGGCGGGCGCTCAAGCCTGCACCCAATCATCTTCGACGCTACCTCAGGACACGCTCTCCGCCTTCGACCAATGGGCGGCGCCCGGGCAAAGGTCCTGCCCAATGGGCGGCGCTGCCGCTTGCCGGGGCTCGGAGGCGAAACCAGCCGCTCAGTCTTGCGCGGCGGCCGGCCGGGTCGGTCGGAGCCGGCGGCCGCTTCCCTTCCCGTCGTCGCCATGAGCAGCCCACCTCGGGGCCCCGGAGCGGCGGCAGCCGCCGGGCTGCCGGCCTGGAAGCAGGCCATCTTGGAACGCAAGCGGGCCAAGCTGGCGGCTGGCGTAGAGCTCGGTCGGGCCCCGCAGGCAGCGGAGGCGGCGAGGCCGAAGGGAGAGGCGGCGCCGGGGCAGGGGCCGGGCGAGCGGCTAGTGGTGGCCGAGAGCCTGGGCCCCTTGCGGGAGAACCCCTTCATGCGGCAGGAGACGGAGCGCAGGCGGCGGCGGCGGCGGCGCATCCCGCCGCCTCACGAGCCCGCGGCTGCCTCCCCGCCCTCCCCTGCGCCGGAGACCCCGGCCTTGACGCAGCTTCTCGAGCTCTACAGCTCCATGCCGGGCATCCGCACCATCCGCGCCGACAACATCCTCATCATCGAGTCCCGGCCCGCCTCCAGAGGCCCGGTCTCCCCCGTGACGTCTCCGGCCCCGCCCTCCCCCCGAGGCAGGGACCCTTTCCGCGACCTGCTCGCCCGCAGCGGCTCCCCCGTCACAGAGATCCGGGCCGCGGAAGTCATCATCTACGAGCCTGCCCCGCCCGGGCCCCAGCCGCCCCCAGCGGCCCCCGGGGCTGGCGCGGGCGGCCAGCTTGAATCGGAGCCCGGCAGGGTCAGCCGGCTGCTGCAGAAGTTCGACAGGCGGCCCAGGGGGGCCAATGTGGCTAGGGCGAAGTGGTGGGGTGGAGAGGCCCCCCGCTTGGAGCCGGTGGTGCCAAACGCTTGCCTGGAGGATGGAGCGGCTCCTGCACCCCAGCCTGCTACCCTTGCTGCCGCCGTCCACCCCAGCTCCCCGCACGGCCTGCAGCCTGGAGCCAGACATTTTGTGCAGAAGATTGGTTCCAATTCGTTCACGGTGAATCCGCGGGGCCACCGCCCCCATGGCCCCACTGTCTCCGGGCATGCCGTTGGTCCTGTGCCCAGCAATGGCCCTGTGGCCCTGGAGGTGGAGGCGGAGGCCACGGCCTTGCTAGCTGTGCCCAAGGGGCGAAGTCAGCGTGTGGCAGCCCCTGCCGGCCTCAAGCCAGTGCCATCGCCAAGCACCACTGCAGCTTCATCTCCAACCCGAGCCAACTCGTGGAAGCCAAAGCCCGAGGGAGCTGTCGAGACCCTGCCACTGCTGCCCCCGCTGTCCAGTGCCAGTCAGGACAGCTGTGCCACCGCTGGCTCACCCCAGCTCTCGCCGCTGTTCAGCTCCAGCTGCTCCTTTGAGATCCACCCGGCTCCCAAGCCGGACCTGGCTGCCATCCCTGCCCATGATGTCCAAGCACAGGCATTGGCCAGCTTGCGCCTCAGCTCCCGCAACTCCTTTCTCTTTGTGCCCCGGCAGAGAGGTGAAGCTCCAGGCCCACCTGAACCTTCAGAAACCCTCCCAATGTTGCCAGGAGGGGCCCTGCCAGCTGACCCTGAGATGCCAGCGGAGACTTTGGTGCCTGTGACTTACATTGATGAGGATTTGGTGGAGCTGGAGTCTGATCACTTGCCCCCCTTGAAAGTCCTGAGTCCGAGACTGGAGGGCTTTGATGTGCTCCAAGAAAATAACTTGGCGCTTGATATGGAGGACTCTGCTGTGCTCTCATACAGGCCCCATCCTGCTGGCTTAGCCACCGTGTCTCAGAAAGGTAGCAACACCATTACCATTGTGCCCAAAAGGAAACCCCCCAGTGCCGGACTGGAGACCTTCAGCAGAGCTTGGCTGCAGGAGGAAGAAGAGGAGGAGGAAGAAAGCCAAGCCAAAGCCAGGAATGATGCACCCCACCAGGATCTGGGTCAGCTTCTCAAAAAGCGCTACCCCACTGTGAATGAGATTGAGGTGATTGGTGGCTACCTCTCTCTGGATAAGTCCTGCATGAGCAAATCGGGTTCCCGGCGCAAAAAGGTAACCAGATGGCTTGAGTTCTGCCAGGCAATAATGGCGATCAACCATTTTTCTGATACAGGTCAAAGAATACGCCCTTCTCACCTGTCCTGGCACATGATCAAGACTGACAAATCCAAAGGAATGGCTGGGTTCTCTGTAAATGATCTACTTCAAGTCCTCTCAATCTCTGTCCTTGCCAGAACATTTCATGCTTACGGATTAACAACCTGTGCAGAAGTGTCCGATGAACGCAGTGTACTACTTCTAGTATCACTGGGTAACCTCTTGGCATGAAAAAAGTAAAATTTTATTATGGTCACAAGACCAGCATGAATGTACCAAACCATACTTAAAGTGGGTAAAGAGTGAGCTGGCATGTGTGAAGCTATGGGACAAGGGCAGTGTGTTCCAGGGCCTCTTCTCCTTGTAGGACATATGAGCAGGTTTTCTCCAGCGCACACTGGTCCCTTCTAGCCCATGTAGTTAACAGGAGGTGGTGAAAGTTCAGCATAGCTGACTTCATTGATCTTGGGAGTGTCCTGTAGGAGAAGGGGCCTTCCTTGTCCCAGGACACTGCCTACATTTCAGCCCTGTGCTGCACCATTCAGCCAGCTTGAGGCTTTCTGGTGTTTGGACCTGGCTCAAATGGGTGCTTCTACAGTCAAGTGTTTGTGATTGTGCAGTTAGCGCTGCCTTCTTGGGAGGTTTGCTCTGAAAAGCAAACTTTTTCGCTATGACAGCTGTGAACGTTTACCTGGCCAGAAAGTGAGGCGTATTGGGAATCAGTGTTGTGGATTTTGAACTCAGTAGGTGAACTGAGAATTTCCTCTTGGGCAACTAGAAGAACCCACATGCACCTTTCAGGAAATGTTGGTATAGCAGGTGAGTTGTGCTGAGCCAGAGGTTTTCCCCTGAAGTAGTCCATTAATCCTGTAATGTTCCTTGGCACTCACCAAGCTGACAGGAATCTGGGGATTTCAGCAAGCTCTAGTTAGCCACCTGAAATTATTACGTACTCACACTGGGGCATGGCTCTTCACTCCTAACTGTTAATCATGAGACTTGCAAAGTTCATTCTTGGTGTTGTCTTATGTGGGGCACAAGGAACTCTCCACTGAACTCAGAATTCCCAAGGCAGTAAGTTGTGCAGATGTTCAGGCTGTCTGTAGAAAGCCTGGAATCCTAGGAGTGACATTTGCCTAATCTGCTGTTGAGCTACTGCTAAGTGGTTTTAAGAGACTTCCTCCGTCTGTCAAGCTGCTGCAGGGGTTAATATCTCTCCTTGTGGTAACAGGCATGAGGCTGTAGCTTTGACAGCATGCCAGAAATGGGGTGAGGGGAAGTTGACAATGGGGCACAGTCTTTTTCACATAAAGAGCTATTGCTGAGCTGGATTGGGATATGTTTTGGTCCAAGATGATGCTAGACTATGGATCATGGTGGTGGTTGTGAGCTACTAGGCCATCTGTACCATCTGGGTTTTGAAATGTGGTGCAAGTCACCAGTGAATCTGCCCTGATTCCAGGCATTGAAGAAAAGTCTGGTTTCCTGGGGCTCTGCAAATAATTGCTTGAAGAACTGTCAACGGGTTGGTGGATCATGTTTAAAAATGTAGCCTAAGCAAGCCAGGCTATATCTCTTTTAGCCCAAGGACACCCAAATTCTATCCTAGAACAGTCTTGAATTGAAGAACTGTTAAAATCTCTACAAGAAAAGGATAAGGCTGAGTAGCTAGCCAAGGCATTCAGACCTAAGCTATGGCCTCTTAGGGGAAGGGATTCCAACAAAAATGTTTGCAGCTACATAAGTTCCATCGATAGGAAGGAGAGAGGTCTTTAGACTGCTGGCTGGCCCATGAGAATACCCTTTTTATGATCTCTTGTGTGCTGGTCTGGGACACTTGAATCTTTGGTTTGGAATTCCAAGAGTGGGAGGAGGAGAGAGAGCGAACATGATTTCCCCCTCGTCCTAGCATTTGGCTTTCAGATTTGAGTAGGTTTTAGATTGTGTTCTCCATGTTTCCCACACAGGACCACCTAAGGGAAGGGCATTCAAGACTCCGTGGCTGAAAGGCATAAACATATCTGCGAAGACTGCTGGGTGTAAAGTATGGCTTAGTCCTCTCTCCGCACCTCCCCTCGTTCAGCAAGATTATAGCTGCTTAGAAACTGACCCAGATGCAGTCTGATAGTTTTATTGTCCTTATCCAGTAAGGAGTTACAGTGCCAAGCAGTAAGTGTGCTTTGCAGTGTCATTAAGGTGTGTTTGCTTTAAAACAACAACCCAAAAACCACCACTCATGCTGAACCCAGCAGAACATGTTTTCTCCAAATACATTTAATTGTTATGCCCTTGCTGAGTGAGTCTGTAATGCTATATCTGACTGTAGAGTCGTGTAGCAGAAATAATAATGGAAAAATGAAACTATCAAGTGATCAAAGGCTATAGAATGCTGTCGTTTGGGATAGAGGAGGAGGAGGAATATGAACTAGCTCCTTTGGTATACACGTTCCTGTACATGTTTGAAAAACATTGGCATTCTCGTGCTTAGCTGGCAAACACCCATTTTTTGCCCTGAGACTTGCACTGCTAGTATGAGTGTCTTGAGGACTGGTCTCTTGGTGCAGCAGATTGTAAAGGTGTGACTAACCACATCTATAATGTTATCTAATCTTTTTCCTACGAATCATAGGTGTGTGCACAGCACCCCTCTCCCATCCTCTCCTGCTGCTTCTGAAAGGTTTCCCTCTTGTCCTGGGTGATACTGCTATATATATCCCATGCTGTGAAAAGGAGGAGGGAAACCTAGGGCTGAATAGCCATTGTGTTGCTGTGGTGTTCAGGTTGCACCAAAGCTGTGGATTCCTGGCTCTTGGCCTGACAGTTCAGGTGGCTGTGAATAACTGTTGCCTGAGCCATATCTGGCTTGCTCTTCTTAGAACAGGGGTGGGGAGCCTCTCTCAGCTAGAGGGCTAAATTCAATATTGGGGAAGCTGTGGGGGAGGGGCTCAGGCAAAAGGCAGGGGGAGCATTAAAAAAAAGCACACCAGCATACTGTAGCTTAAAGGTCTTTCTGTCAGTAGCAAAGTCTTAGGAGACGCACTTCAGCCTTTAGAATGGGTGGGGGGTGGGGAGAAACAAGGAAACCACAAAATGATTGGTGGTTAAGGGAAAGGTGGTGGGGCCAGGGAAAGGGTGTGTGGACATCTGGGGAACCCTGGAATACCGGATTGTGTCCCTGTGCCTGAGCTTCCCCACCCCTGTAGTGCTGCTGTTGTATACTTGCTCTTCTCTGTCCTTGAACGTTTCTTGCCTAGAATTCTCAGGTAAGGGGTTACTTCTGACATATTTCCAGATGTGAATGGTCTATTTCTGCCCAAGTACTTCGTTGGCAAAATGGGTGTTACCAGGGAAATACAGGCTATGGTATAGAGAAGAGCATGGTTTGCATGGAGCCAGGAAGCAGATAATGATTCAGTACAGACATCACGGCAGGGAGTGGGAGCGTGTGTGCTGACTTCTGGCTGGCCACCCGCTCCTGGGTTAGTTCTTGGGCTACATGTCTTGAGTTGTTCCTCCAATGTTGCATTTGGATGTCATGCTAAACAACCAGGAACAGAGCTTAGTGGGAGGGGCTGGGAGCTAGCATGGTTGCTTGTTCACATCTACCCAGGGTTTAAACTTTAAACCCTGGGTAACAGTGACGTCCGAACCAGGTCAAAGTGGCTTAAATTCTTTTAGATAGCTTTATTCTGCTTCCATGATTTACTGCTTGGTATGAAGAATTCTTATCATTCACCTGTGCATCTTTTCTTTTCTAAAGACATGGCCTTTCCTTAGAGGCACACAACCAGTAGCGTGTATATGTGCACTACGTGGGTGATAAGCAAGTATCATAGTACAAATTGACATATAGCTTTCTTTTTATAGAGACACTTGATCTCTATAAAACAGAGCACGCAAATTATGCAGCAGTCCTTATCCATAGAAACTTGGTTCTGCTGATCTACATCTGACAGGTTGTGTGAACTATACGTAGAATTTATTGCTTCATTGCTGTTTTTTTTTTTTTTAAGTATGCTGCCAGGAGTTGCTCCATATATTACCAAGCTGATTCATAAGGAAACAGAATTTGCTTCCCTTCCCATTCAGCCAGTTATGATCAAAGAGAGGATCCAAAGTCTACTCCCTACACACCTTTCCTGAGCAATTTGAAACTCCTCTGGTCCGGTAAATGACATGTGGTATTTTGAGCCTGGCGTATTGCTCCACCTGCCATGTGCTTTAGCATATTGATTACAGAGAGCTGGTCGCTGTATGGGCTTTCTCTCCTATAAAGGGAGATTGTGGCTCCTTGGTACAGGGCTTGAGAGTGTGGGGTAACGCTACAGGTATCCTTCCCCACTGGCAGAGAGCGACACGGCTGATGTTCCAGAACCTGAGTTAGAAAAACGCTGGTGTTCCACTTTTAAGGCTGGGGTTTCCACAGATTTATGTTTCACATGCCCACCTGTTCAGTGCTATCTCAGAAAATCTAAGTGTATGTTACACTGAGGGGAGGAAATTGCATGAGGAAGTTTTTTTTGCAAGTCATGTGATTTTGCATAAGCCTACGCAATTTGCATATCTTGTTTGCAAAATCAAGAATTAGAATGGTGCGTAAGAGGTGTCCTGGAGGCAGTGACAAGAATCCAGGAAACTTTGACTTTTGCTCTTTTTATTACAAAATACATTTTCATTACTATTCCAGGTGCAGCTTGCCCATGTGTTGGTTTTACTGGCTGTAAGCTGAGCCTGTAGTTGGTTGGCCCCTCTTAGCTGGGATCTGAGTGCTGTGTTGTCCTACATGGCATTTACAAAGCTGTGGCTACAGAAGCTGAGATGCAGCCTGAAATGGAGCGCAACCTTAGTAATGTGATTTTCATTGTGAAGCAGGGCCTGCTAATGCCCAGGCATGCTGCTTGGCTTGTCAAGCAATTTCTGGGATAATCCAAAGTAAAGCAATTGGCTGAATTAAACACGAAGCAGAAATCAATGCAGGCCTTGAGAGTGGAATTTCAGTCAGCCGCTCCAGCTGCAGAGACAGTGACCCCCTCACATCCTGGCTGCTACTATTGAATGTCTCTTGAGGGAGAGAAGCTATCTTTCTGACTAGGTCATCTGCTTAGGCAGCTCTGTGGCATTTTCCAAGCAACCCAGTGGAGGGAAGTGTGCAGAGCCCTTCAAATCATGATAGGGTTGTAGGAAGAATGAAGGCCAGTATTCACAGTACCGTGAAGGAGATGAGGAATTCTTGGAGTGCATGAAGGAGACTGGCAAATTCAGCAAATCCCTAAATTGAGGCAGGCTGCAGCACCCAAAGGGCACCACTGGTAGAAACCTCTGGATTTAAAGAGTGCTGTAGAGAACAACTGGTGTGTTTTTTGCTGCTGCTTGCAGCAAGTTAACAGTGCGGTAGCAGCAGTCCTGGTCACTGGATATCTGTTCCAGCAGCAGTGATCACTGAATATCTATTCTAGCTTGGTTGTTGGAGGCTGCCCCAGAGGTGGTAGCATGCATTCAAAAGGGCGTAAAAATTCACAGTGCTCACTAATTGCCATTGCTGTTAGCAGGCTGCAAGCACTGCTGAACCCCTAGGATAGCTCCAGCAAGAAGAAGAGCGCTGGGCTCCAAGGAAGGCTTGGGCGGCAGCTCTGCCTTCTCAGGGCCTGAAACTGTTTAAAGATTTAAAGCCTGAATGTGACCAGGTGTGTGGAATGTAGCTTCAGTCTAGCTGGTGCTAGACCAGTTGGCACTTGATTTGGAGAAACTTGCTCTTGCTAATTAGAAGACTAAAGACTTGGTCTCAGCAGCCCTTTTCTTTCTTCCCTGGCCCAATATGTCCAGAATTGTCCTCAGTGTGGTGCTTTGTTTGATCGGGAAAGGAGGCGATCTAAATGAAGCAGAAAGGGAAGAATTGTGTGTGAAAGAGAAGCTAAAGAGAGGAGCTCATCCTCCTGTTGTCTGACCGCCCAGTGTTTGCTGGCAAGGTAGCTCTTGAGGTTGAAAGTTCTTGTCCCACTGGAGTCAGAGTAAATGGGAGGCCGTCGTGCTTTTATGGCTTGAAATAAGCACCTCAGCCACTCCACTTTGGAGGTGGCCCAGTGCAGTGTGTGGGAGACGTTGTGGTGTAGTAGCTAGAATGTCAGACTAGGACTCAGGAGACCTGGGTTCAGCTCTCCTACTGAGCAATGGAATTCATTGGGTGATCTTGGGTCCAGTTGCCCCTCCTTTGCTTGACTCATTTCATGGGGTTCTGAGGATAAATTGGTGGCGGTGGAGAGAGAAGAATCATGTATATTGCCCTGAACTCCTTGACAGAAGGGTGGGATAAACGTACCATAGATGAATCTGTGCAGAAACAGGTGCAGTTAGGCTTGGAAGGGAAGCTTGGTACAAGGCCTTTTCTGCTGCAGCACTCAGATTATGGAGCTCCCTTCTTAAGGTGGTCTGGCTGGCCCCATCTTTACCTAGCTTTACTTTTGTTTAGGCTGGCTTTGGATGGGTTTTTAATAGTTTTACTCTATACTCTGGGCTTTGTAATGATTGATTACACCATCTTTAATTTGATTATTTTGATAGGAGATTGTTTAATAATAATAATAATAATAATAATATTTATTTATAACCTGCCTCTCCCTACGGATCGAGGCGGGGAACACAATGCAAATACAAGCATGACAAAGTTAAAAATTTAAAAAACAAGAGAAACACATCATTAAAACATTTAAAATTCATCCGGATAGGCCTGCCGGAAGAGAACAGTCTTCATGACTCTCTTAAATTCATGAAGACTGCCAATTTGTCTAACCTCCTCCGGCAGACCATTCCATAGTCTGGGAGCCATAGAAGAGTGATATGACTCTTTGGGGTCTCTTTTGGGCAGAAAGATGATTCACAAATAAGTCAATAAACAGCTCTTCCTTGAGCCACAGTATTATGATGCTAGTTCTTAAATTCTGCAGATCTTTATCCGTCTGCATTGGCAAAAGGTTCGTGAGAGATTATTCCAGTTGTCAGTCACCCGTTTTGTGTGCATCTCACCATCGCTGTATAAGGTCTGCAGCAGAGGTGCCTCCAGGGTATTTGTGGTCCTTGTTCCCTATCCGGATATCTCGAAAGTCGTTCCAAAATGTGGTCAAGTCTCTGTATTTGTGGTACCGAGGGGAAAAATGGGGCTTTAGCACCGGTCTTATTAAAATTTGCAATTGAATTGTTTTTCTTTTAATGGGTGACCTTTTGGTGAAGTGCGCTAGTAGAAATTCAGCTCGATCAAAGTTCAGGTAGAGTCACAAAGCAGCTTCTCATTGTCCTTCCTGCTTTTTCCAGATGAAGATTTCTTTCAATGAGAGCAGCCTGCAGACAATGTTTGAATACCCATCAGAGAGCTCCTTGGTGGAGGAGGAAGAGGAGGAGGAGGAAGAGTATGCCACAGAAGTGGATGAAATGCCTGCCCTGTTCATTCCTCGCCCAAGCAGTACCTTGCACTCAAACGGAACCGACTCAGGTGAGCCATGTAGTGTTACTGGCTACACTGAGTAGGTCATCTAGTATTCCATCCTTGCTCGTGACTCAATTCTCCGGCTCTGTGGGTGGCTGAAGCTATCTGGCACACCAGCCGTGGCTATACATGATCCTTGGGGGTGAGTGGGGAGGCAGTGTGGCTGCTACTTAATTCTTTCAGTTCAGGGAATGGGTTTTACGTGTCTGCAGTAGCCAGGAGCAAGGTCTAAAAATAGGATAGGGAAAATATTTGGTCTTTTTGTCCTTAATAGTGCTCCTTCCTTCCTTTTGCTACCTACTACTTTCCAGTCATGCACACAAGGAATAGTAGAAAGGTGGGAGTTGACCCCTTCCAATGCTTGTTAGCTTAGGGTTGTGATTATGAGGGTGCAACCAGAGGATAGTAGCCAGTTCCATCTTTAATTTTGACTGTTTATGCTTCTGGGAATATACTGGCAGTTCTTTTCAGTAGTTACAGAATGGCCCCCAATCCAGGCCCTGAGTGTCTGTTAACTTTATAGGCCATACACTAATATTAAAGCGTAATATGGGGGAGTTCAGGTACTCTCTCTTGCGGTGCTCTCCACTCTGTTTCATCAGTTGGCTGCAGGGATGATGAAGTGCAGTGCTTGCCTGATTACGCAGTTGGATTCATCAAGCTGTATCTCTTCGTTCCAGCCTCAGAGAGCAAAGGGGTGTAGGAGGATCAGCCCCTCTGGTGGTCCCACCCCCATCTCTCACTTCTGTTTACATCTTCTAGCGATTCCTGTTAAACCATGAGATTTTTATACTCTCTTAGTAGGTTTATCAGGTTACACTCCAAAGCACTCCGTAGAATTCAGCAAGTGGCAGGGGCAGCAATACGAGGAGATGCCTCCAAGCGCAGGAGCCTTTCCACAGGATGCTGATCTGCCGGGCAACCAGGTCATGGTAAGACGTGTGTGTGTGTAGGGGGTGGGTGCATTGCTACTTTCCTCTCTCACTTTGCCTTTAGCTGAGGGGGGGCTTAAGCACACCTACAGCATTTAAACGTGTGGCGAGGTGCTTCTCACATTGCTACTTTAAAACACCAAAGAGCAGAGGCAACACTGGAGTTTATTGGCTTGTCAGGAGGAAGATGGGGATGATATAGATATTCCTTTGGGAAGCCGTTTCTGTTGGCTCTTCTGAATGGCCATGAGAAGTGAGACTTGAAGCCATGCTTACACTCCCCATCCTTCCCTGTACCCCTCTTCTCTGGAAGGGGAGCAGTGCGGCTTCTATCCCTTTGTCTCTGTTTCCTCCCAGCTCACCCCAGCAGACAAGAGCAGCCTCTCCGACTTCAGTAGTGAACCTGCTCTCTACTTCTAACTTCTCGTCCCGGGTTGGTGCTGAACAGAGACCTCGCATTGTTGTCCTTGCCTCCGGGTGTCTGCAGAAGCACTTTGTGGAAGTCTCAGGCAGGCATTTAAGCCAAGCCTCTCTTTCCTTATCAGGTACTGAGGCACCGTGGAAGGGGTCTCATATTTACACTGGATTCTGGGGCATCTCTTGTTTTGAGGCAACTTTCTTTTTCTACCTGTGGCCTTAATCGTTCTTTCTCAAGACCTGGCTTTGAATGCAAATCCCCTTGCCTAGAGAGTGACTCATGAGGAGACTAGATTCTGAACGGGCTGCCAGAAGCCTGGCTGCTGCCACCGCTGTTCCTTTTGCTGGGCTGTGCTCTTCCTGTCAGCCAGGCATGTTTGAACTGGCTCAGCAATTACCTTGGTGCCGAGCCCTGGCAAACAAGCTGTGATTTGACAGCGGTGACCTAATGGAAAACATCGTCTTAAAATTCACCTTGGGGAACTAATGTTCCGAAAGACTTTACGGGACTTGTATTTGGATTCTTTCACTGTGCAAAGAGTGGTGAATGACGTTGCCTATTCTGGTGAGCTGATGAAAATGGTGGAAAGAGATGGAAGAAATGGTTCTGTTAATTTAAAGAAAGCAAATCTGGGAGGGGTTTCCAGCACCACCAGGGCTGACCAGGGGCGGGTGCTCTTAGTCAGATTATGGTAGCACTGTGACTCAGAGTAGCATTAAAGGATGCTTGGCCATGCCGCAATTACTTGCATGTGCCTTGTGGCAACTTGAACCATGGGGAGAGCCAGACATTGGTGACCTTCAGTTGTGTATTGAGCAGAGTCTTTGCTGCGCACACATCCGTTGCCAGGTTTGTAAGGCTGTTCACGGTGTCCAGCTGGCCAGCTCTCCCACATAATCTCGCCACACTGTGGCTCCTGAGTAAATGCTAAGCACAACTTCTGTGGCTGGGAAGCAAAAGGGCTGCCGTCGTCTCCTAAGTCGCGGCTCCTAGAGCCAAGATCTCCCAGCCTGCAGGACAGCTGTTGGGTCAGCCCAGACCCTGGTAGGGTGCAGGGAACCCCGTGGTTCTCAGGTCCTTACATTCCAAGTTCCGATAATGACCTCTTGCTACCGCATTCTTCAGGAATAGCTGACCTGGTCGCTGAAAGAGGATTACGCTAGTCCTAGTTTGCTGCTGCAATAACCATTCTACTGGCCCAGAGAAGTCATTTCTTACGTTCTGGTTATAGGAGCAAGATTAAGCACTGTAGCCACACTGCACTCCCTGCAAGAAGAGAATATTGCTTTGGGGGCAGAAATAGGGCTGACATTCCTGTTGTGTATGTAAATGGCCCATCTTCATGTTCAGCCGCCTCCTAAAGGACCAAGATTTCTGCTCTGAAGCCTACTGATGTATTTTTGTTTGTTTTTGTATGTCAAATCAAAATGAGCTAATTTACTGTGGTGGATTATAAAATGCTCTGTATTTTGCACACGGCAACCGTTTATTAACGGAGGGAGTGGGGGTTCTAGAACACATGCTCAGCTGCCCATTGTTGCTGGGTCTGGCTGGAGGGGCCAAACTACTGTACTTGTCATTCCCCCCCTCCCTCTTGAATGGTATCACTTTGTGCTTCCAAAGCTCATTAAACTACACAAGTGATTTCTTCAGTGTGGTCTTTCAAAAGTTTTTCTTGACCATCCCATGCAACACGAGCGCCGTCTTAGCAGTTCAACAGGATTCAGGATGCCACGTGGCTTGCAGCTTTCTGTCAGTGCTCTGCAGGAACCTAGGAGTGAAATGCAGCAAGTGGGACGAAGGTGCTGGCCCTTGCTGTTAACTCCCTTTGAAATCACTGGCATGGATACTGCTGGTGACAAGCGGAGTTATTTATGATCCTTTTATAATGCTGTGCTATTTTAGACACTCAGATCTTGTGCTTGCTTCGAAGTGGGAAAAGTACACGGACTTCTGCTTATACAACAGGGGACTGAAGGCGAAAGCAGCACCCAGGACCCTCTGGATGAAACCAGCCAAGCACCTCATCCACCCCCCCCTTGCTGTTGGCATTTCTATCCTATAGAAAATGGGGTGGGTGGATTGTTATAATATTCATTTGTCACTGTTTCATTCCTTGTTGACAGATATGGGAATGAAAGGGGTGTCTGCTTAAAGGCCCTGACTGAGTTTATGGGGTTCCCATTGGTCCCCAATGGAACATATTGGCTCTAGGACACCCACCAGCTCACAATCCTTCTGACCTCTCCTCCTCTCAGAATCTGTTTGTATTTCTCACAGAGAAATCTATTTACCATCCTGCATACGTACCTGCCTGTCTGCTGCAAGTGGGGATGACTCCTAACGCGGCCACTCCTACAGCTTATAACACCTGTCCCATAAACCGCCAAGCAGGTCCAGTTCTCTCCTCCCTTGGTATTGCAGCCGCCTCTTCCCACCTGCCTGCAGTGCCCTGGGCTTGGCCACTTGTGTAATATGTTAGAGGCTATGCCAAAACACAGGCAACGCTGCCCCTGCCAGGAATTCCATCCTCTGATAGATGGGGGAGAATGGCAGGTAGCTGGAGCAGGGGAAGCCTGACAGGAGGTCTGGCTGCAGTTCTGCCTCTGACAGGCTAGTTTGCATATGTTTTCTAGCTCGCATCACACACATGACTTGAGTCTTCTCATCCAAGGATGTGCTCTTTTGTGCCTTAAGAGGAGATACCTTTTCTAGAATATGATGGGAAGTGCTTGTTGAACAACGGTCCCATAAGCATATCAGTTCAGTGGATTCTAGCAAAAAAAGTTCTGTTCAATAAAGCAAAGCTTTAAGAAAACTAAACACTTTTATTATACATTGTGCTGCCTATAAAACAAGCTGTCTCTGCACAGCCTCCAGGCGAGTGTGGAATTATCCCTCAAAGGCTAACCGGCAGGGTAATTCAAGCTAAAATAGTCAGCTTTCTTTAGTTGTGGGGTTTTTTGACTCCGTGGCTTTGGCAAGATTTCCTGCTTCCTTCCTCAAGACATTGAGCAGCGTCTGGGAGCTTTCCAAGATCTGGGAAGTAGGGAAAAATAAATATAAATATTTGGAGATTTACGAATATAAATTCGTCTTTAAGAGAGAAAAAAAAGCAGCCAAACAGTTTTTGATACACATGCTTGTGTAATTTAATTAGAACCCAGGTTTCATCAGTAACCTTTATATCTGTATTTATATAGCCATCCCATAAGAGAAGTTCTCTATGCAGCTAACAAGTATGCCCTACCTCAGCTGCATTTAAGCTCAACAGCGACCAGCCAGTCTTTCCAAAGGAAGAATCAAGTCCAAAGTATGTTAAAAATCTATAGTTGAAAAAGAACCCAGGAATCTGCCTTATACCAGAGCAGACTCCTTTATCTATCTCGACCAGTATTGTATAAAATGGGAGTCATCCCATGAAGCTGATTGGTGGGAGATTAAGGACAGATGAAAGGAAGTAATTCTTCACACAGGGGAGAGTTAAACTATGGAGTTCACTTCCACACAATGTAGTGATGGCCACCATTTTGGATGGCTTTAAAAGGGGGTTGGACACATTCCTGGAGGAGAGGCTATCAATGGCCATTAGTCTTTATGGCTATGTGCTACCTCCAGTATCAGACGGTATGCTTGTGTACATCATTTGTGGGGGACATAGGTGGGAGGGTGCTGCTGCAGTCATGTGTCTTGCTTGTGGATTCCTGGTCAACAGCTGGCTGACTACTGTGTGAACAGGATGCTGGACTAGATGGACCCTTGGTCTGATCCAGCATGGCTCTTCTTATGTTAAGAGAAACCATGTCTTAAGAATGCCGCATAGAAGATGTATGGGCTCCGGAGGGGAGAATAAGGATCTCTAGAAGCTCTAAGAAGAGGAGAAGTGTGCATTGGTTATGAAAGATTATGAGTAAAGAATAAAGAGGACCAGGTTGGAAAGTATGTTTCTCCTAGAACTTCAAGAAAGACACACCTCTACGCACAGAGAAACAAAGTGTGTGGGAGCAAATGATGTGGGTTCAAAGAAGAAATTGCTCCCAGGAGCATGCAATTTCCTTCGCACGGAATGTGCGAGGCTAATATGGACGCTGGGAAGTTCTTATTTGCCTAACCTTCTCTGCCAGCACATCGTTTCCACCTGCAAAGGTGGAGACACCATACAGAACTTGAGGAAGGGTTAATTCAAGTGACAATGGCTATTTACCTGTCATTCTTTGTAGCACCATTCTCTTACTCCCCTTCAAGAACATTGCCCTTTATATTATGTTTTAAAGAAGGTACTTTACTTTTGAGGAGGATATGAAAGATTTTGGTTGCGCTGATTTGAACACATACTTTTGAAACCAAAGTCTAGCATGAGACCCCTTTGGCATATTGCACATATCTTGCTTGCTGCACTGCCCCCGCTGTCTTAAAGAAACATAAAGCAAGGCACACAAGCTCCTGCAAGCATTACCTTCATGTAAGCAGCCTCCGTCTCAGCGATGGTTTTATCAAACTCGTTCCTGGAGGCCATCTTGCGAGCCAGGTTCTCATTAATGCGGGCCAACCTCTCCGTCAGGATGCGGATGTCATTCTGCAGTTTGTTCTTCTCCTCTTCCTCCAGCCGGATCTGCTTGTTCAGCTCTTCCCTCTTGACACTGAGGTCTTCAATACCTAAGGAGGTAGGAGAGCAAAGTCAACGGCCGCATTCGGACAACGCTTTAGGCAACGGAGAGGGGAATAGCACACTCACTGTGCATTATTTTCCATGTTGCCCCTCCTTGGGTGGCTGGTGTGCCTTCCTCCCTCAGTCCTCCTGGCCCTATCCCATCATGCACCTCAAGTTCTGCTGGCTGTATAGGAGCGGCCGGGTTTTTTTCAGCCGTTCCTGCCAGAGAACTCTATGCCCAACTGGAAAGTACACGTGGAGAGGGGGAACCAGCAACCAGCAAGGGAGCCTGACACACGACATTTTAATCAATGGGTTTCGGGATAAGCAACGGAGCAGCCCATTGTTTCCCCCGTTGTTTAATTCACCAAAATAGCGTACTGTCAGTTGTGTGTCCATTGTGTGATGCCTGACACATGACACAATAATCAACACAACTGATGGTTGCTTCCACCCGCCATCGTTGATTATCATGTCGTCCAAATCAAGCCAGTGTTACTCGGGGTGGGAGGTCGGGTAGATGCACCCGGTCACATCTCCAAACATAGTTTGCTGACACGGATGTTTCATCCCAGGCGACGCTCTAGGATAGCAGTTAGGGCTCAAGGAGATGGGGGGACAGGTCTGTCCACAGGGGGTCACCCCTTTGGTCTTTGCAGCAAGTGCTTGCTGTGGTTGTTGGTGTTGCAGCCCCCATGTTTCTTCCGTGCCATGGTGCAATGCCTACACAATCCCCACACATGGCATGTGTGTGTGGGGGGGCACACACAACTGACCTGGATCATCACTAAAAGATATTTCCTGTGCATGTCTAACCCTGTGGCCTTCCAACCCGTATCCCTCAACTTTTGGGCACCCCCAAACACAAAACATGCACCCACTGCTCATGGCCCTCCACAAACTTACCCCACACCTTCGATCTACACCAAGCCGGATACAACACTTTGAAAACTATCTGGAGTGTGTCCTGGGCCCCAACCCTTGTCACTACTGTTATAAACCGTTTTAAACAGTTTTAAAGCAGTAGTGTAGATCCTGCCTTAAGCAACCCCGGTTTCCTCCAGAAGTTTTGGACTACAACTCCTTTTAGCCCCAGCCAGCAAGCGGCCAGCGGTTGGGAGTTTATGGCAGTTGCAGTCCAGGTCGCTTCCCCCGCGCGGCTCTGGAGAGCGGGAGGGCTGCACAACCCGTCTCCCCACCCCCACTTCTCTCCCCACAGATTCCCCGCTGCCCACCCCCCAGCCTCTGGAGAAGTCTGCCCTTCCCCCACCCCCGTTTTCTTTTCTGGACCCCTCGAGGCCTTCCCGCCCGTCCCGCCTGCCCAAGTAGGCCCCGTCGCCATGGCAACATGCGGCCTACTCTTCCAGCCGCCTCCTGCTCACATTTGACCAGCTCGTTGTTGTAGCTTTGCAGCGCTGCCCCTTGCTGGGTCATCTCTGGGCCTGGGGGGGGGGGGGCGGCGGCGGTGGGGCAACGGCCACGGCCTGCTCCCTCCTCCTCCTTCCTCCCTCGGCCTTCCTTTCCCGGCCGCGCCTCCCTTCCTGCGCCCCGGCTCCGCCTCCAACAGCCGCCTCCGGCTCCGCGCGCCCGGGCCAGTCATGGAGCTCTCGGCCGCCTGGCACACGCTCAGCACCGGCCTGGTGCCGCCCGCCGCCCTCGGCCTGGTACGGGGGGAGGGACGGGGGGGGTCCTGGGCGCAAGCCCCCCCCTCTGGGGTTTTTGTGAGGGGATGAGACGGGGGCTGTGGGGAGGGGGCCTCAGTGGGGCTGGGAGCGAAAAGGGTGGGGGTGTTCCTGGGCAGGGGGTGTATTTTGCTGGGGGGGGGGGAAGCGAATGACATGGAGTTTTTTTGGGGGGGTCAAAGGGCCGCCCCCTAAGGTGCAAATTGGGAGGGGGGCAGGCCGAGGGGGCAGAAATGGCATCCAGGGGGCAAACGGGCGGGCGGGGTCGTGGATGTCCCTAGTCGCCATGTATTCGTTGCGTGGGGAGGGGGGAAGGACGCCAATGTATTTATTTTTATTTATGACATTGGTATATAGGATATTTGGAGTGTGGAATAAAAGCAGGCCCTCCGGGTGCTAATTGGGACAGGTCCCGTGGCTCAAGGGGGCGCTTAGCAAATGGGGGTTGGGACAGCGCACGTGAGAGTGAAGTGACACGGGGGTGGGGTTTGGCGCGAAACCATATAGGTCGGGGACATACATGCCCTTATGCACAGGTTAAAGAGTGGCATACAAGGGATTTGAGGTTTATATTTATTTTTTTCCTCAAATCCCAGTTATGGTTATGGGTGGGTTTGGGGCATCCACTGGTAGAGCAGGAGGGCCGGGAAATCGGTATGTCATTATTTCATTGCATTTCTGATATTTCTAAGCCACCTCATACCTGGAGCTCTCTGGGCGGTTCACAAAAGTTAAAAACCATTAAAATACATTAGGTATATATTGCTGGAGGAGTGGAAAAACGGGAGGGGGGTATATCCCTGATCACAGACTGGGTGCTGTGGCAAAGGGGTAGGGGTCTCCTGGCACAAGTTGTGTGAGAGGTATAATTGGCACATAGGCTAAAAGTACACATTATGTGGAGGGGTGTCCTAGGGATATGGTAAAAGCGGGCACAGAGTACATGGGGGCGGGTGAGTGTGTGTGAGGACCCTAAAGCAAAAGTGAGAGGGGGACCAGTAGCCCCGGCCTGGAAAAGCTGCATGTGAAATGGGGTGGGGGAGAGGGGGCGTTTGAAAGCAAAATATGTGAGCCGTCCCGTCCATCTCGTCTGCTGGGACAGGACAGGTAGGCCCCTGTGCAAATCTACGACCGGGTTGGTTTGGTAGGGCAAAGGTAACTCCTTCGGGTGGGTAGGGGGGGTCCCAAGCAGGCACAGATTGAGCTCAGAGGGGGTCTCATCACTGCCCAGGAGGGAAGAGGCTGAGCAAACCTGGGAAGAGGGGAAGAAACCTTACTGCCCATGAAATTTAAAACTTAGGAAATGCTGTGGTAGCTCGGAAAGGTGTATTTCCTAATGCTGAGTGATGAGTCAGGTGAGGGGGACATAAAAGTTTGGCCGAAAATCCTAATGGCACCTCTCCCCACCCGCCTCGCCCCGCCCAGTTATTAATACAAAAATCGTCTAAATGTGCTGTCTTTAAATAAATAACAACTTGCTATTTTCCCTGAAATGGGCCGCCTGCCTCATAATAGGGCCAGTTCTGGATATGGACTGCTTGGTCACAACTGCGGAGAGACTGAGGAGGGTTGTGGGTGTATCCTGGCCACAGATTGTTCGTGTGGGTTCTTCTCTGTCCAGTATTGGGCAGCAGCTCTGGGGGACGCCTTCTTCTGCCCAGGATCCTGGGAGCAGCATGCAGCCAGCCTCCTACGTAGGGGGGCAGTTTTCTCTGGAGATCGAATGTTGACCTTTGAGGCTGAGCTTTGATACCGAATGTGTTGTCTTGCTCTCCAGGCGGCGCCCAGGTCTGGCTTGGCCGGGCCACCGAAGGACGGCGACCTGCAGGCGGCGGTGGAAGCCCTGCAGCGGCACGACTTGCACTCGGTCCTGGAGGAATGGTTCCTGGAAGTTTTACAGACCGACCTTCAGGGGAATATTGCCCCCGAGTTCTGGAACTGCATTGCGCAGTATGAAAACACTGCCGAAGAGCCTCAGTGCTCCCTCTTGCTCCTGGACGCCTTTTGTCTCTTGAAGTGCCGCCTGGACCCTTACCTGCACAGCCTGGACCTTCTGGAGGAATGGACCCGAGGCGGCTTGCTCCTCGGGACGGGCTCCCAGGGGCTGCGGGAGAAAGTCTACACCATGTTCCGGGCCATCCTCTTCTTCTCTACCACAAAGACCTTCCAGGAGATGATCCAGCAGTTCTACAGCCGCAGCTTCAAGATCTACATGCGGCAGTGGAAGGGAAGCGAGGAGCGGGCGAGTGAGGGAGAGAGCAGCATGAGTGAAAACGAGCAGGAGAGTGAGGCGGGAGAGGGGGAGCCTGGAGCAGGGGGCCAGCAGTGTGCTGGCTGTGGCTGCAAGAAGGACCGGTGTTGGTGCCCCACAGCCACGGAGCAGTTCCAGCAGCTCAGCGAGATCCTGTGGGTACCTTTCTGGCCTGGCCAACCAGGAGGTGCTTGCACCTGCTTAACCGAATCGCCGGCGTGGGGTGAAAGAATACGTGGTGGCGCGATCCGTGGGCTTAGAAGCCCCGAGTTCAAAAGTTGTCTCCACCGTGAACTCATGACGGCAGATTTCCCCAGCTGGGTTGCCCTCCAGATGGGCAACCCGGTTTAGGGAAGCTGACCTAGAGGGCCTTAGGACAGCTGCTAGTTAGTTTTATCCGCTGCTTTGTAATTTTTATCCTGCTGATTCTTAGGATGTTTTATCCATTCTTGTGTAAGCCGCCTTAAGGATAGTTATGTTGACGATGACATGGGATTTCTAAAAATAACATAAAATAGGTAGTTCTTACTGTGACCCTGGGAAGGGAAGCCAGTCGCATCATCCCTGGGTTGCAGAACGTTGCTGAGGGTCAGGGTGTTGCGCCAAAGGCTGCCTTGCCTTTGGCGCCATTATTTACATAGTGCCATCAGCGTGTTTGGTGTTTTGCAGTAACATAGGCAGTTTACAGGGAGAGACAACGAGGTGGCAACACACCGCTGGCCTGGCAGGGAGTTCCAGGTGCGAGAGGCAGCAAGGGAGGAAAGGCACCCAGGGTGGGGGTGGAGCTGGAGGGGCAAAGGTCATCGGCAGGGATACAAGGGCATAAAGGGAGGGCAAAGTCACAGACTTTGGAGATAAGGATGAAGACCTTGCGTTGGAAATGTTTCCCCCTTTATGTTCCCAGTGGTACAAGGAAGTATACAAGTTACAGGTGGAGTTGTAGCTGTTATCCAAGCCAAACAATAGAAATTACATTGGACGGCCACTGTGCCGTTTCCACACATGCCGCTGTCCAAGCACATCTGGAACTCGTAATTGTGGCATTCCAAGTGGAGCAGGAGGAGCGGCATATGGCCTAATGGAACACAGCAGGCAATGAAATGGTGTATTTCAAACAGGGAGACTGGGTCTGTTCACATTTTTGGAACAGGAAAATGGTCAGGGCACCAGCCTTTCTTGTCCAGCTAAGGTGTTTAGGAGACTTGTGGGCATCCTGTCCTCCCCATTGTGGCTTCTGAGCAAAGCCCCTTCCTTTGTCCCTCCAGTCACAGGCTGAACCTGCTGGAACGGGTCAGCGCTGATGCCGTCACCAACATCCTGCACCGGATGATTGAGGAGCGAATGGAGTGGAGGTGTCGGGGGGAGTACGAGCGATCCTTCCTGAATGAATTCCAAGAGGTGAGCAGGGGAGCCCGGGCTGAGCAGGGCGCTTCCCCCCCCCCCCCCCCCCCGAGCTAGAGGGGCCGTTCTCCAGAACCGAACCTCTCCAGGTGTGATTTTCACGGTGTCTTCAGGTGTTCTACTTTGGCTTGTCTGCCATGGTGCCTTGTGCGCTGCAGAGCTGCCTGGGGCTGGCAATCGGCGGGTCAGATTGGAGCCAGAACATTGCAGGGGGAAATCTAGTGATTGGTCTTCTCTGGGAAACATGGGTGAACCAGAAAGGGATTGATCCCTGCTTTCCTTTCAGGTTGTCTCTCAAATTTGTGTGGGCAGGTGGACATACCATGTTTGATCTAGTGTTTGGATTCCTGTGTCCACGGGCCCACCCTTGAGTGGTACTATTCGTGTGGGATGAGAATCCCTAACCAGCTGCCCCCCTAAGGAGCGTGCTGGGATGCGGAGGGCACAAGCCACGCTGCTCTCTGAAAGGGCCGCTCTTCTCAGGCAGCTGGCCTTACAGAAGGCCTGGCCACCAGGAACGCGCTCGGGAAAAGCAAAAGAGGCCGTTGGCATTTCATTGCGGGAGGCTGAGTTTGTTACATCTGAATCCTGCCTTTCTGCCAATGCCCTCGGAGAAGCTTTCAGTTTAAAATAACAGTATACAATCCAGTAGTACAAAGGGGGGTAAGGTATGGGGAGGGGGAAGGAGAGTGAGCAGATCCAGGTACCAGTTCCCAGATCACAGTCACAACGCCCAGGTGGTGTGGCGGGGGGAGGGAGGCAGCAAGGAGGAAGGGAAGCTTGCTCTCTCGCCCCTTCCTCGGGTGCAGCCACGTGGAGTGGCTGCTGCTGCTGCAGTCGGTTTCCCCTCAGATCCCTGCGCAGCCACAAAGCTCCCTGCGTGGCCAGTCCACCTCAGCGTAAATTTCCCGCTCTGCAGAAGGCGTAGATCGCAGTTTCCTCGCGCAGCGGTGAGGGTGGCGGAGAGGCAGCTCCGTAGCGCATGTGTGTTGGGCGTGCAGCAGCCTCCGACCGCCGCGGTGACCCTTTCTCCCTTGTCCTCGCCCTGCAGTGGATTGAGAAGGTGATTGGCTGGCTCAGCCGGGTGTTCCTGCAGGAGGGTGCCCGGGCCCACCCGGGCCCTGAGGCCGGCAGCACCCTGAAGCGCTGGCGGTGCCATGTCCAGAGGTTCTTCTACCGCCTGTACGCCAGCATGCGCATCGAGGAGCTCTTCAGCATCATCCGAGGTGGGGCGGCCGGAGTCGCTTTTGCCTCACATCTGTTGCGTTGCTCTTTCCCCCCAGCCCAAGCATACACACAGACACATGTGATTGATTTTGCTCTGCCTTTGCCGACCGTTGCCTGCCCTGGTTGTGCGTCTTGGTACATTTCTGTCATAGGCGTGCCCAGCTTGTTTCATTACGGTGTGCACCCAGGGGTATTTTTTTAAAAGGTGAACATCTATTGGATACTCAGTCATAAAGTCCATTATTTGTATTCGTTTATGTATTAAACACTGATGCCCTACTCCTCTTGCCTGACCACGGGAGGGCCGTTGCAGGTGAAGGGGTAGGGAATGAGGAGACGCTGCTCAAGCCCCAGCATTGTTGGGCTTCCTTCAGGCTTCTCTGAAGCGCTGCTCCTGGCAGAGAGGCTCCCAGCAGAATAATTTCTTTTTATTCCTGATGCCGGGCACCTGGAGGACCATTCCCACTGCTTCTGGATCCCCCTCTGGATCCCTACTCAGTGCCCCCCTCAATTTGGTTCTTATTGCTTGAGACATTAGGGTGTGCCTGGGCACACCTGGCACACCCCTTGCGCACACCTGTGATTTCTGTTCATTACTGTGTTTAATGTTTTGAGTAGTTGATGTCCCCAAGGATATCTTAACGTCAAAAGTCAGGATAAAAGCATTTTAAATCTACAGTACTGCTGCTGGGATTACTAAGAATACCGCAAGGGCAGCATGTGGAAATGTGCAACGTTGATGCAGCTGCTTAGTGTGATGGATTCCCTCCCCACCCCAGACACTCCGTGCCTTTCCCTGCCGCCACCTGGTGCCACAGACACACACTGCTCGGCGAGCACACGCAGGATTTCTCCATCCCAAATGCTCCGCGGCAGGTGTGTTGCTGTGGCCGGCTGGCTGAGGCCTTCCTCTGCTTTTTGGCCTCCAGATTTCCCAGAGTCGAAGCCGGCAGTGGACGATTTGAAGTACTGTCTGGAAAGGACGAATCAACGGCAGCAGCTTTTGAGCTCCCTGAAAAGTGCCTTGGAGATGCGGCTCCTGCATCCTGGTGAGTATTTGAACAGGTGGACAAAGAGAGGTTTTGCTTCCTCTTCTCCCAGTGCCAAAGTTAGAATTATTCAGTGAAGCTGCTTGGCAGGAGGCTCAGGACTGAAAAAAGCAGGAACTTCTCAGCAGCGCTGCAGAATTCACTTATGGGACTCAAGATGGCGAGAGGGCCTCTAGTGCAGAAGAAGGTGGCTATAAGAGGAAGGCAGGAGAGGTCGGTCACTGGCTGCTAGCAACACTGGAAATCAGGCAGCCAGGGAGATAGACTGAGAACCGGATGTGGAGTTCAGGGACTTGGCTTCAGATCCCTCCCAGCCTCCTGCCATGGGTTGGGCCATGGGCATGTGGCTTTCCCTCTTTGAGCCACTGTTTCCTGTTTATAAAAAGGAAGCAACAGCGGCCGGCCTCTTGGGCCCCTTCTGAAAGATGACACAGCCCACTGAAAATGTCGTTGAGCTCACAGATTCCTCGGGGAAAGCAGCCAGGGAATTCCAGTTTGAAGCCTGAATCTGGAGGGCTTGCCATGTCTGACGAATTGGATGGCGTGCCCAATTAAGCAGCACATGCTGGCATCCCTCTTTCTGCCCCTTTCGGAAGCAGACGTGGGCCTCCACTGAGGAACGCCAACCCCAGGGACTCAGAACAGATGCTGGCCCCTCCCTCCCTCCCTCCCGTATCTGTACCTGGGAGCATCTGTGCTTCTCAGCAGGGAAGGTAACAGCTTCCGCCTTTCTCCACCCCCAACCCCCAACATCCATCCTTGCTGCAGGGGTGAACACCTCGGACATCATCACCCTCTACATCTCCGCCATCAAGGCCCTGCGGGAACTAGACCCTTCCATGGTTATCCTGGAAGTAGCCTGCGAGCCGATCAGGAAGTACTTGAGGTGAGGGGGCAGGGGGTGGGCCGGCCTTTTCTGCCCACGCAAATGCCGTGCTTTGCCCCGGAGGAGCGCTGGGCGTCCAGCACAGCTTCTTCCCGGAAGCGGAAACCTTCGCCGGCCCTGCAAGGGGGCAGCGTGCGGCCATGGATGGGTGCAGAGCTGTTGCCAATGCCGGTTTTGGCGTGCGATGCAGAGTTCGGCCTGCTAGCCCTTGCTTCCTCCTAACAGAACCAGGGAAGATACGGTGCGGCAGATCGTGGCCGGTCTAACGGGGGATGCCGAAGGGTCAGGGGACCTGGCCAACGAGCTCTCCAAAGCGGATCCGGTGACCCTGGAGAACGGCCAGGAGAGTGACGACGACGTTTCCGAGCCAGAGGACTGGGTGCCTGATCCCGTCGATGCCGATCCAGGTCAGTGAGCGCTATGGAAGGCGTATCGGTCTGGGAGGGGGCCGGAGCCCAGGGGCAAAGCCCCCGCCTGGCATGCAGGAGACCCCAGGCTCAGTCTCCAGCTGCCCCCCAAAAGGCCTCTCTCTCTGCCTGAGGCCCTGGAGAGCCGTGGCTGCCAAGCATAGGGTGGACACGCTGTGGGGCCCTGCCTGAGGCAGTTTTCGAGGCTCCTGCCCTTGCTTGTCCATGCCCCCGCAGTCTTGCATGTCCTGCGCTCGTGGTGCTGCCTGCATTTTGGTTTCTCTTCCTCCCTTTTTACCCATTACAAAATTTGGGCTGGCCTTATCACTGTCCTTATTGAGCAGCTTGCCAAAGGTCTAGGTAAAAGGTACTTCGTCATCAGCCAGACTGTGAATAGATTATTTGAAGGCAGTGATCAGGTCAGTGCAATAGGTTTCTGCTTTGCAGAAATAGCTTTTGGTCTCTCTCTTCACGTTTGTTTTATTTTGAAATGTGTGGACCATTTTCTGTTTTACAATAGCAAAGACAGCCGTCACGCCCTTGGATGCTCGTGTGCGCTTTGTGTTCTGATGCAGGATTCACCATGTGGAAAAATCCAATTTGTTTTTTTTTTTTACAAGCTCATGGTTCTGATGGCTACAGAGGTCCATATATTTTATAGAATAAACCAATTTCCATATCCATGAAGGCTCAAGGCTTGCTTCAAAAAATATGAAAACCTGAGACTTGCCTATCTTAAAATGAATATTGATTAAAACTTTTCTTTAAAAGGCTGCCCTCACTTCAGATGATCTTTAAAACCACGCTCCTGGGGATCTAGGGGACCACCCCTCACTCCAGAAGTGGGGCTTTAGCATTTTGCAGAGGCCTTTGTGCCTCCCCAATGACCGTCAGGAGCAGGATAAGTGAAGGGGCGGAAGGACACTTTCCTAATTGATTCGGTTTTTAGATTTTCTTTTTGCCCTGGCACAGAATTTGAGTTCGTCAGAGCAGGATGTTTTTGTGTTGTGTGCTGGCCCAAAGCGTGCGCAGCCCCGGTTATGCCTTAAGCACACACGGCTCTTCTGGGACTTTGCCGGCGCCAGTCCCTCGGCGGCACCCCGGGCTCCCTCCTTCCAGCAAACTCCTTTCTCTGCCTTTTCACCATTTTCCTCTCTCACCAGGAAAGTCAAGCTCCAAGCGCCGCTCCTCGGACATCATCAGCCTGCTGGTGAGCATCTATGGCAGCAAAGACCTGTTCATCAACGAGTACCGCACGCTGCTGGCTGACCGGCTGCTGCACCAGTTCAACTACAGCGCAGAGAGGTGAGGGCCGGCCGGCCAGCTGCCTGCAGATGCCCAGCGGCGTGACTCTTCCCTTGGCCTGCTGGGTTGGGTGCCTTGGTCTTCTCTCTGGCCAGCTCTTTAGCCTGAGGAGGGATGGCGAGAGGTGTGCCTTTTAGCACCGGGCCCCCGGCTCCAGCTTGTCTTAGAACACAACTGGGTTTGGGGAGGGAAGGGGGGATCCCAACTCTGGCCTCAGACTGCAGCCACCCAAGAGTCATCCGGAACATAGCTCAAAGCTGCTGGTGCCGGGTGGGGGCAGCAGGCCGCCTCCTTTGCAAAGTCGGAGCTGGAGCTCCTAGTACCAGATGCTGCGGCGGCTGCGGCTGCTTCCTCCTTGTGTTGTGTGTCTCCTCCTCCTCCTCTCCACCCCAAAACACCCTCAGGCCTCTGCCTCAGCTCCCCTTGGGGCTCACGCGAGTCCTTTGCTTCTCTCTGCCTAAGGGAAATCCGAAACGTGGAATTGCTGAAGCTGCGATTTGGAGAAGCCCAGATGCATTACTGCGAGGTCATGTTGAAAGTAGGTGTTTGGGCCGGCCCTGGACAGTGTGCCCCCCCCCCCCCCAGCCTCTCTCTGAGCCTCCTTGACAGACAGCAGAGGAGCCTGGAGCTCATTGGGGGGAGGGGAGATGCCCATGGGAACGAGCCCTCCTCCTTGCTTCCTCTCTGGCCCTTCAGTGGGGACCACTTCCCTGTCTCTCTCCCGTACCAGGACATGGCGGACTCTCGCCGCATTAACGCCAACATCCGCGACGAGGAGCAGAAGCTCCCTGAGGAGGAGAGGCCCCCATTCAGCCTGGTGGCCGTCATCCTCTCCAGCGAGTTTTGGCCGCCCCTGAAGGAGGAGAAGCTGGAGCTCCCTGAGCAGATCAGGGGGGCCATGGAGGCTTACGCCAAGAAATACGAGAAGTTGAAGGTGAGCCAGCCCATCCCGGGGTGGGCAGCCTCAGGCGAGGAGGAGGAGGAGGAGCAGCAGCAGGGGCAGCTGCTGCGGGTCCGGCAGACTTTGGCCTTCAGAAACCCTCCCCATAGGGGCAGGAGGGAAAGACCTCCTCAGCTGTGGAACCTAGGGAGCTATTTCTACTGAGTCAGGCCCCCCTGGGTCCATCTAGCCCAGTCCTGTGGACACTGACTGGCAGCAGCAGCAGCACCTCTCCAGGGTTTCAGGCGGGGGTTTTCCCCCTGACCGGCCTGGAGATGCAGGTGGGCATTGAACCTGGTGACTTCTGCTTGCAAAGCCAGGGCTCTTTTGCCACGGAGCTCCGGCTCCTTTCTGCAGGAGGTTCTTCTGACCCCTTTCCTTCAGCAGGTGGCTTGCAGGCCACGGTGTGGCCCCTTGAGCTCTGCCGTTGGCCCTCCAAGCCCTCTGCCCGTCCCTTCGCTTACCCACTGGCTGCACCTTCCTTCAGCGACTCCCAGTCGCTTCCAGGCCTCCGTTCCCAGGCACTGTCTGTCCTTGCGATGGCTCCCCATGTGCCAGAAGCACCGGGTCTTGCAGGACCGTGAGGAGAAGGACTACGGGGCCACTCTGGACCATTTGCGGCCTCCGGGGAGAGCTGGGTTCCTCCTCCCTCGGCTGAGGCTGATGGCTTTTCTGGCCCTTGCTGCCTCTGGTAGCTGAGTGCCTCCGTCTGTCCCGTCCTTCTCAGGCCATGAGAACCTTGAACTGGAAGCACCACCTGGGCTTGGTGAACCTGGACGTGGAGCTGGCGGATCGCACTCTCTCCCTTGCTGTGTCACCGGTGCATGCGGCCATCATCCTGCACTTCCAGAGCCAGGGTGAGCCTCCCGGTTCTCCAGGAAGCTGGCGGCAGCACGCCACTTGCCTCTGCCTGGGGACGAACGGCAGCTGCTCTTGCAGAAGGAGGGTCCGACTGGCGCCGGGCCGCAGGACACGCAGGAGGGCTCAGGTGGACCCAACAGCAATGTGTCCCCTCCACCCCTCCTGTTTGGATCATTCACCCGCCTTCTCTCCTCTGTGAACTGCAGCGTCCTGTTCAAAATGCTGAGGAAGCTCCAAAGCACCATCTGTGTAGGACAGCATTTTGCCAGCTGCATTGGGAGAGGCGGCGGTGATGAGCAAGGCGGGCAGGGGCAACATGCTTGCCAGTCCGCTTATGGACCTGAGGCGCCTGCAACTTTTCTGTCTTGAATCGGCGTTTGCTCTCTTAGTCAGTTGTGATGAACGCAGCATCTGTGCGATACGGAGCCTGACTGGCAGCGTCTCGGGCAGAGGGTCTTATGCAGCCCTGCCTCAGGAGGTGCTGTCAGCAGTCAGAGCAGCCAGGACACCTCCCCCCCCCCACGCTGCCACTGAGCTCTTGGGCCCTGTCCAGTGTCGCCCCCCCACCCCCCACCACGTGGGAAATAACCCCGCCGCCGCACTTGACTTCTTACGCTGCTTTCTGTGTTGTGCTGGTGGTGTCTCCCTCCCCCCGCCGCCCCTTTTCAGGCACGTGGACTCTGGAGGAGCTGAGTGAAGCGCTGAAGGTGCCGGTGGCTCCACTCCGGCGCAAGATGGCCCTGTGGCTGCAGCAGGGGGTGCTGCGGGAGGACCCCCCCGGCACCTTCACGGTGATCGAGGAGGAGCAGAAGGACCGGGCCGAAAAAGTGGTGCTGATCGACAGCGACGAGGAAGGCGACTCGGCCATGGCCTCGCAGGCCGACCAGAAGGAAGAGGAGTTGCAGGTGCTGCTCTCGGGCCTCCCTGGGGTGGGGCGGGGGGCAGCTGGTGATGCAGTCCGTCTCCCAGCCTCTTCCTGCCAGAGGGGGGGAAGCAGAAGGAGCTGCAGGTTGACTACCGGTAGAGGTGCCAACCCACGGGAGCCATCTGAGTTGAACCTTGCAGCTCAGAGGGGGCTTGAGCCCCTGCACGCTTTGGTCTAGAAACGATACACTTCATTAGAGCCCTCTGCGTGCACCCGAGCCTGCAGCTTCCCTGTTTCTGATGTCTGCTTCAATTCCACTCCCCCGTGCAGCTCTTCTGGTCATACATCCAAGCGATGCTGACCAACCTGGAGTGCCTCTCCCTGGAGCGCATCCACAGCATGCTCAAGATCTTCGTGATGACGGGCCCCATGGTGACGGAGATTGACATCTTGGAGTTGCAGGGCTTCCTCCAGAAGAAGGTGCGGGACCAGCAGCTCATCTTCTCTGGCGGCGTCTACCGCCTGCCCAAGAGCTGCAACTGAGCCCTTGGCGGTGCTTGGTGGAGGATCCCCCTCAGAGGCTGGCCTGCCCCGGGCCTGTGTGGCTGCGAAGCAAGGCTCCGGAACGCAGATCTGGGCTGCCGCAGGGCTCCTCCCAGTAACTCCTGGGCACATGGGACTTTGGCACTTGGCAGGCAAAGCGCGCCTGTGTGTTCCGTCACCTTTGTTAATAATAAAATGGCTTTTTCATCTCGTAGCGTGGGCGGCAGTGGCGTTTTATTCCGTGATCTCGCCTGGAGGGCCGGCCCAGGGCCCAGGTGTGTTGCTCCCTGTGGGTGCCGCCACTCCTATCCCAGTTGCTGCATTTCCTTACGGTGCATGTGCAGGAAGAGATCCGAGGCGATCTGGCAGCTGAGGCTGTGATCCTCCAATCGGCACGGCAAGCAGAAGAGGAAGGCAGGAATGAGCCAGCGGCAGGCAGGGGCAAGGGGAGAGGAGAAGCCAAGGAGAGGCCCCAGGCAGAGGGAGGTCAGGCTTCCTGTGGCAGCTGGTGGCCCCTACTGCTGCCACTACGATTGTTCTACTGCTAACTACTGTTCATAATAATGTTTTACGTATTTATTTCATATTTTATTTTGATATTTCTGGTTACTTAAGTCTCCTCCCCTACGTCTTTGTTCGTAAAATCAATGAACTTACACCATATCTTCTTAAATTTATCCTCACTTAATTGTCCTCACACTTTGTCAATTTTTCCAGAAGAGCAATTTACCAAACCCTTTGTTACCAATTATCGATAGGAAGCCCTTTGCCATCTTTCCAGTGCTTGGCAATCAGTCATCTTGCCGCCAATAATAGATGGCTGATTTAACCATTATTTGAAAGTTTGATGTCCAGTCCTTTATATAAAAGTTTAATAGTGGTAGGAGGGGAGATGGATGCACCCATTGCCCAGTTATTGAACTAATCTCCTGGAACACCTTATTCCAAAAAATATTCGCCTTTGCACATGACCACATATGTATATATGTACTGTTAATAATAATAATAATAATAATAATAATAATAATTATTATTATTATTATTATTATTATTATTATTATTTGTAAAGGGCCTAAGGGTTTCCATGCATTGTATAGATTTTATTTATTTATTTACAGTATTTATATATCACTCCACTTCTAAACAGTTTCTGGAGCGATGAACAATAAAAGATAAAAAGATAAAAGAAATAAAACACCTCATTGTTATTATTTTATTTTTAAAATCAGAGTAACAGTAAAACCATGGCTGGTCAGTCAAGGAAAGCTTCCTGGCATAAGGCTGTTTTCAGGAGGCGCTGGAAGCAATACAGTGTTGGCGCCTGCCTGACCTCCAGAGGCAGGGAGTTCCACAGGAAAGGGGCCACCACATTGAAGGCTCTTTTCCGAGTGGACTGAAATCGGGCCATAGGTCCGTGCAGAACCACCAGGAGCATGCCTTCAGATGACCTCAGTGACAGGGCAGGTTGACGGGGGAAGGTATCAGGTATCCTGGTCCCAAGTTGTTTAGGGCTTTGTATACTAGTACCAAAATTTTAAACCTGGCCTGGTAGCAAATAGGCAGAGAAATCCCTGCCAGCAGGGGATAGAACCTGGTACCTTCTGCAGGCAAGTGAAGGGACTCCACCTGCCAACCACCTGTGCCTTTACCCCATGCTGAATACAGCTGAAGTGTCTGGGCAGAAAGCCTAAAGAAGCCAGAAGAGAGAAAGACTCACCAGTCAAGTCTTTGGTTGAGAACCGTTTGATACGGAATGTCCGTGTGTCAGCTGAAGACGCAGAAGCAGAAGAAACCGGAAGAGAGGAGTGGATTGCTGGGGAAAAGAAGGGGTGCGCCAGGCGTATAAAAAGCTCCGTATTTGGTTTGACTTGAATCTACTTCCAATCCATTTCCTTGGATTCCCCCCCCCCTCCCCACGGATTTTGCTGTTAGGGAGAGAAAAATGAATAATCCGCTCAACTCCACGCCATGCTAAAGTTTAGACGCTTCTAATTCCTTTTGTTGCAGGAAAAGTGCCCCTGGATTCCTTTGGCTGCTTGAGGTTCAGGCTGATGCAGATCCAGGATGAGATGGCTTCCAAAGTCACTGCAGCTGTGGTCTTCCTCCCGGGAGGGTGAGTGGGATGCCCAACCCCAAACCAACATGTTTTCAGAATTCCTGCAGAACTTCCTTTCCACCCTATGAGTCTATCTCAGCTAGTTAAGGTTTTTAAAGCGCATGCAAACACTACATCTGTAGTTGCAGCAATTTTTCAAAGAGTGTCCCTGGGGGAGGGGGGGGGAGTCTCAGCGCTACTTGTGCCCCCGTCACCACATTGCTGAGACTTGGTGAAGGGGCCAGGAGTGCCACCCATTGGCTGGGAAGCCTTCTGGGGCATTGTGATGTCACAGTCCATCCCAGAATGCCACGCAGGCCCCTGCCTAGCGGGCAGCCTGGCAAGCTTCCCTTCGCCAGAGCTCCTTGGAGGGTGGCAGGGACTGGGCTGAAGACCCCATTATGCTACTGGCTTGCATCTTCTCCATCAGCCTCCTTGCCTCGTCTTCAGGTGAGTCTGGGGCTTTGTCCCGTGACTCCTGTTTCGGGTGTGGCTGGAAGGGCTGCTTCTTTGCCTCTTCCCTCCAGGAAATGGAACCTAGGAAGCTGCCCTGTCCTCGGTCCACCTGGCTCAGTCGCTGACTCCCAGCCCCACTACCCGGAGAGGCTGCTGGGCGTTGCACCCACAACCTTCTTGTCTGCACAGCAGAGGCTCCAACACATTGGTGGCCACCCCCAGATCTTCTGGCAGCAAATGCCCTCCGCCAGCTCTGCGTTGTGTCAAGTAGTCTATTATTACTATTTCTATTATTATTATTATTTGCATTTGCATTTGCATACCACCCCATAGCCGTAGCTCTCTGGGTGGTTTACATAAGATTAAAACATTTAAAAACAATATACAAAATTAAAACTGCAAAACATGCAATATACAAATACATTTTAAACCATTATGATAACTTAAAAAGCTATAAGCCTAAAAAAGACAAAAATAGACCCAGGCTCGTCAGATATTGCTAAATGCCTGAGAGAAGAGGAAAGTCTTGACCTGGCGCCGAAAAGATAACAATGTTGGCACCAGGTGGGCCTCGTCGGGGAGATCGTTCTACAATTGGGGGGCCACCACAGAGAAGGCCCTCTCCCTTGTTGCCGACCTCCAAGCTTCCCTCGGAGTAGGCACTCGGAGGAGGACCTTAGATGTTGAGCGTAGTGTTTGGGTAGGTTTGTGTCGGGAGAGGCGTTCCGTCAGGTATTGTGGTCCCAAGCCGTGTAAGGCTTATAGGTTAAAACTAGCACCTTGAATCGGGCTCGGAATCATATAGGCAGCCAATACAGGCGGGCCAGAGTAGGTCTTATATGTTCAAACCTTTCTGTCTGTCTGAATCTCTCCTGCCCTCACAGCAGCTCTTCACCACTGTGAGGCTGAGGGCCTTCCAAACCAAGGAAAGTCTGCCCCTGTGCAAGATCAGTAGGCAGGGAGGTGACCAGGTCGATCCCTGTGCTCCGTGGGTTCCAGGGCATGCGCGTGTATGCGCGTTGCAACAGAGACAGCTCTGCTTCTCACCTGCAAGGCCTCTCGAGCTGATCTCAAGGGATGAGGAACGTGCTGGAGAAAGTGGAAGTGTAGTGTATCTCACCCCCTTTTTCTTCGGTAGGGGTGAGGAATCCCATTACGGCAGACTTCTAGAACCTTAGGATTCATTTATGTATGTATATAATGCCATCCGCGCACGTGGTGGTTGACCGAGTATGAGGCAGAGGTGGGGAACTTGAGGACTTCCAGATGTTTGTTTGTTTTATTTGCACCCTGCCCTTTTACCCAAAAACGGCACTCAAGATGGCGCACAGAACCATTTAAAGAGGATTAAAACAGCATATTAAAATGTAATGAAATGAACAATTGCAGAATATTTTTTTCCGTCGCCGTTGTTGGACTCCAACTCCAATCAGCCCCAGCCAGTATGATCAATGGACAAGGATGATGGAAGTTGTAGTCCAACGTCTGGAGGACTGCTGGTTCCCCACCCCTGGTATAAGGGGACAGGTCCCTGCCCCGAGGGGCTTCCAATCAAAAAGCTCAACACAGTGGAAACAACAGAAGCAGGTGTGGGGTGAACAGAAGTGATACGCAGTGAAGTTACAGTAGAACAGCCTTCCCCAATCTGGTGCCCTTGAGATGTGTTGGACTACAACTCCCAGCATGCCAGGAGTTGTATTTCCTGACGACAAGTCCGTAGGACGATCCAGCTGCCCCGGGACGGGCTGAGCTTGGTAGTTCCTTGCTTTGCCACATGGAGCAGAGGATTTTGTGATGCATCAGACTCAAGCGGGGGAAGAATACCATGGGATGGATCCCCAGAGGAAGCATTGTGGGTGTGTTTAAAATCAAAGTGGATCCTTCCTCTGCTTTTGATTTCCAGTGAAAATGAGCGAGGCAGAGATTTCTAGCGCTCAGACCCCTGCGTACCTGGAGCAAGAAGATTACGAAATGGACTCTTCTCCAGAAGACACCTCCTATGAGGAAGGTGGGGAAGAAGAAGACGACAGCGACGGTGGTCATATTGTCCGTCGAGCAGTGAGGAGGGTGAGTAACAGCTTCTTTAGGAATCCGCCTTTAAATCCTTTTGCTTGTGGGTCGACTCAACAAGAGGAGATTTGCGGATGGAACCTCAGCCATGCACACGTGAGCCTGCATGGAGGTTTTTGATCAGCAGAAGAGCTCTTCAGCCATGGAATATTGAACGTGTAAATAAGGCTGGGGGAGGGCATTTGACCCCCTTCAGCCCCTGCTAGGTTGTGGAGAGAGACAGTGTGGTGTAATGGTAAGAGAGTGTCGGACTGGGACTCAGGAGACCCGGGTTCAAATCCCCACACAGCCACAAAGCTCCACTCACTGATTCTCAGCCCAACCTACCTCGTAGGGTTGTTTTGAGGATAAAATGGAGAGGGTCATGTACTTGCAAGAGGAAAAAAGGTGGGATACCAATGGAACAAATAAATAAATATACCGTAGTATATAGAAATGAGCATTAGGGTTGGGGTGTGTATGTGTGTATGTGTGCTAGTAGATTAGCAGCCCCCAGGAAGAGTTCAAGGCTGGCTGCTGAGTTGGACACAAAGCCTTTAACCGGATGTGGTCCAAGCAAGGGAAGCTCCCAGAGGCAGCTGGGAAAGGACGAGGACGCCCTCTGCCAGCCTCAAGCCATGCCACTGACGTGATAGCGCTCTTCAAAGACTTGAAAGGTTGTCACACAGAGGAGGGCTAGGATCTCTTTTCGATCATCCCAGAGTGCAGGACGCGGAATAATGGGCTCAAGTTATAGGAAGCCAGATTCCAGATGGACATCAGGAAAAGATTCCTGACTGTTAGAGTAGTACGACAATGGAACCAATGACCTAGGGAGGTGGTGGGCTCTCCCACACTAGAGGCATTTAAGAGGCAGCTGGACAGCCATCTGTCAGGGATGCTTGAAGGTGGATTCCTTCACTGATCAGGGGGTTGGACTCGATGGCCTTAGAGGCCTCTTCCAACTCTACAATTCTATGATTCTCCCGTTCGGTGGAGCTGGGGATACACCGTTGCTTTTTAACCGGCTATCCTTCTAAGGTTCAGGCTCAGTGTAAACAGAAGGAAACCCCCACCCGAAAAAGAGGGGACACAGAGCTGCCCTTTCTGAACCAGACCGCTGCCTCGCCCAGCTCCGCCGTGGTGACCGGTCCAGAAAAGGGCCACAAATTCACCCTCTGACTCTTGTCAACAGTATCCAGAAGAAACCGGGCACCTGGAAGTCAGTCACCGGCGAGTCTCGATACCAAGTAAGGCATCCCCCTCTCTGCTGGCTGGGGAGGAGGTTGCAGAGGGTGCATGAGGGCGGGGCGAAGTGTGCAGGTGCCAAAACCAAGCCAGGGTCTCTGCGGAGCCCAGAGCTGTCCCTCCAGGGTGCTTCCGTCACAGGTGTCGTGGCTCTTCTTTCACCTTAGGTGTTGGGGATTGAACCTGGGCCCTTCTACCTACGGAGCGGGGCTCTTCCGCTGAGCTACGCCCCTCCCTTGAAATCGGGGGGGGGGGGGAAGACCGTCGCCTCTTCATGTCTCTCGCGTCTTGTCAGGAGACGTTGGCATTTTGGGGGATTTGGGACCAGGGCGGCCCTTCTTGTCCTCACAGATGTCTCCCTCCCCGCCGCCCCCACTTTGTGTCGCAGTCTCGGAAACCGAGTGCGTCTGCCCTGAGGTGATGGCCAAAGGGACCCTGGTGGCCCTGGTGGCTACCTTGGCTTTCTTGGGCTTCTTTTCCACGTCGGTGCTGGTGGTGGTGGCCGTTTGCATCTTGCGGATGGTGGAAAGGCAAAGGTGAGTTTCTCGGGCCGGGAATGAGAGAGAGGGATAGGGATCTGAATCCACCTGCCAGCCTGAGCTGCTCTGATTGGCAACCGCCCCCCGGGGGTCTTTCCCAGCCTGTGACCTCTTGTCCTTTTACCTGGAGATGCTGCCGGGGATCACACCTGGGACCGTGCATATAAAACAGATTCAGGCCCCCCCTCCTCTGTGCACATATATCCTGAGTCAGAACCGTGGTGCGCGAGGCCCAGGACCGTCTCCTTGGACAGGCAGCAGGTTGCTACGGCCACCAGAAAAGGGGCCTCTTGCCAGCATCTGCTCCCTGCACTCCTGGGCCTGGAGTCAGCCGGGGGGAGGGTGTGTGGCTTATGCGGGTATCGCCTCTGCTCTGCCACTGGGCTGCGGGCCGTGCCGGGCTCTGCACGAGTCACGGTGCCTACAGCTGCCCTCCCTCTTCAACATGCTGTGCCTGGGTGCTCAGGACTGGGCTTGAGCATGCAGGCGAGAGGCTGGGCCTCCCCCCCTTCCTGCCCTTTTTCCTGGGGTGGCAGTTGAGGGGGGGGAGGTGGACCACTGGAGGCCGTGTGGGCAGGTGACACTGGCCACGGCCCACCTGTTCTGCTCATGTATAGTTGAGGGGGGGGCAGGGAGTTCCTGGTGGCATAAGATCCGTGGCTGGTTCTGTGTCCCGCCATTCCCAACTCCTTGTGAACAGGCATTTGTGTGTTTTCCTCTCTGTCTCTCTGGCTTTCCAGGAATAAGGGGAAGGAAGCGAGTGCTCCGACCAAGAGGCCCCTCCCTCCAGTCCCGTAAGTGGTGCCGGGTGGGGTGGGGTGGGCAGCCTCCCAAATGCTAAGGGGAGGCTTCGGTCTCCCCAATTGTAAAATACACCCCAACAACAATGGCTCAGGCTAGGTTCTCTCGAGTTGAGCTGGCACATTGGTTCTCAGACCACGGACAAATATTGTCAGGTACTCTGTGACGGAATTGCTAATCAAGTTGGAATGTGTCATATCGAAAATAAATGATGATAATCCCATGAAGTGGGTGCCACATGAAGCAAGGCCCAGCTGCCTACTTTGGACTTTGAACTGCCTATAAAACACACTTTTGTCTGTGGATTGCTGTAGTTTTGTTGTCGTAGTTTTGTTGAGCCTGCAGGTGTTCCAGGATAAAATCCAAAGAGGAGAATAGACCAGGGATATAAACCTGAGCTGAGCTATAAAAGAAATAGTTTACAGTTTTTAAGAAGTCCCTTTCTTTGTTTCAAAACAGGTAATTATGTTTGTAATTGGCAGAAGAACGACACCTGTGGAAGATTGAAATGACGTGTTTTTTGTTCTAACAAAGTGAATGCTTTAAAAATAATTGACCGTCATTGATCAGATATTTTCTGACTGGTCAAGTGCTCCAACCTTAGAGTGACTATATGGAAAGGAGGACAGGGTTCCTGTATCTTTAACATTTGTATTGAGAGGGGAATTTCAGCAGGTGTTGTTTGTATGCATGCAGCAACTGGTGAAATTCCCACTTGATCACAACAGTTGAAGTTGCAGGAGACCTGCCCTCTTTTGTATCCGGTCACGCTAGACAGGGCTCCTGCAGCTTTCACTGTTGTGATGAAGAGGGCATTTCACCAGGTGCTGCATGCGTACAACTGACACCTGCTGAAATTCCCTTTCAATATAAATGTTAAAGATACAGGAGCCTTGTCCTCCTTTCCGTATAGTCACCCTACCCAGCCTTCTCTCAGAGCATAGTCTGCTTAGTTTCAAATGCCTGGTGCAAACTGGGAACACGGAGACCCATGGGCACCCGCTCACCTGGAGGCCCACAATGGGGCGGAGGTTACTGAGCTTCTTCTCCAGAAGCTGTGCTTGGGGATGCCTGTAGCAGGAGGGAAGGAATGGGGGGGGGGTGGTAAATGGGGGGGTACATGTATCGGAGCATATGTGTTTGCTTCCAGCACTGCCTGTGGCAGTGAGACCTTCGCTCTGTGACTGCAGGCCGCCCCGCCCGGAGCACACGTACATGACTGTGAAGGCTTGTTCAGGATATCAGCGGGTCCATCCAGACTCCCCGTGAGTAGCAGATCCACTTTTGCGCCAGAGAATTTGCATTATAAGCAGGACTCCCGGGTTCTGCACCCAAAATGAAATTGCCAAGGACTCAAGCGTAGCCGAATTCTGCAATGTCAAGGAATAACTTGCGACGGCTGCAAGTCTAGTGATTTGTGTTGTCTGTTGAACCATGATTGTTGGTAGGCTTAATAAATAAACTTCACTGGTTTATTTACAGCTCCCTGGCAGAGCTCTTAACACAGGCCTACGGCAGAGTTTCTCCGAAGCCCAGGGAAAAGAGAGAGAGGCTGAGTTTGCATGCAACGATAAACCAGAATTCCAGAGCATCCTGGCTTATTGTTCCTCATGCGCAAGCCCCGATTGCTCCACCGTGGCTCCTCCCACCAGTGGGAGCGGTTAAACTACCTAGGAATTGCAAGCTTAGCGTTATGTCTGAATCGGGGCTCCTGGCTTCTTACGCCCTGTACAAACCAGATCACAAACCAAGATTTGTTCTTGGTTTACAATTCCTGGCTTCTTTTGGAGCAGGAGGTGCAGAACCTCCGGCCCAGGGGCCAGATCCAGCCCACCTGGGGGGGGTCCCAATTTAGCCCTCCTGGGTTCCCCAAATTGCCCCACCCCCTTCCCCCCTGGCCCCACCCCTTTCCTTCAACCACCAACTGTTTGGTGGTTTCCTGCTGTTGTGCAGTGTCATCCCCCATCCCCCCCAGTATAAAAGGTTGAACGCCTCCTCCTGGCCACAGAAACTTTAAACTACCCAGCCCTAGCATCTTTTGTATGTCAGCCCTGCCTCCTGTTGCCTTTGGCTGCGCCCACCCCTGGAACGCGCCCCCCAGAACTGAATCTGGCCCTTGGGAGGAAAAAGGTTCTGCTCCCCTGTGTTGGAGCGACAAACCAGGACCCCCAGCGCAGACATAACAACAACACTCAGCTTCCCATTCCTGGTTAGTTTGAACGCCTCCCACAGGCGAGAGGAGCCAGGCAGGCGGGACCAGGCCTCAGGCCCTAGCTCAGAGTTCGCTCTCTGTGAGCCCGGCTTTCTCTGACCGTCATCTGTGGAACAGGGACTTCCTTCAAGAGATGGTGCATTGTTACTTCACTGGGCCCAGATGCAATTTCATCTGTTTGGCTGAAATGCTCTCTCTCTCTCTCTCTCTCTCTCTTTTTAGCCGTGCTAAGGAAGGGGCGTATATGAGTGCCAATGAACTGCAGCCTGGTCCCAGGTGGGTCAGGGTGTCAGGGACGGAAGGAAGTGGGTGAGACCTGCCGTTCCTTTGGGGCCTGCATCCCTGGACAAGGATGCGAGCACTCCGGAATTTGTCCAAACCTTCATTTAACATCGAGGTGCTTTTATGCTTTTCTAAATAGGGTAGGCTCCCTTGGGCACAGATGTAGAAAGGCAGACTGGACGTTTTTTATGGCAGCAATAGAAAGGATTAGACAAATCCTTGGAGGAGAACGGGTTTGATCGCAACTTGGGGTCCTATGTTTGGAGGCCGTCTGCTACATGATACCAGTTGTTGGGGGGCAATGGTGGAAGGGGGGCTGTTGCCTTTGAGCCCTGCTGGGGGCTTCCTGGAGGCTCCTGGTGGGTCACCGCGGGAGGCAGGATGCCGGGGCGAGATGGAGGCTTGGTCAAGGGCAGCCTCAGGGATTCTTCTTGCATGCCAGTGTTGCTGCTGGGTTGTCCAGGTTGTTACAGGTTTTTCCACACCTAGAAAAGCTACATTCTGTGACCAGCACAAAACTCTGGAATTTTTTTTAAAAATAGGCCTGTTCTGTTACTTTGCACCATTTATTCTGGCTGTGTTGACGGGCCAGAAGCTGTGTGAATTAGGCAGCGAAACCCCACACCTGGGCCTCCAAGGGAAACACTGTCTACCTCTTCTGACATTGCACTTGGCATGGCCTGCACACTTTAGAGCTTAGTCCCACAACCATGAGGTCTAAAAATACGTTTCTTTCACCATCGAAGCTGAGTTTCTCAGGATACTGAATTAAGAACATAAGAGCTTTGCTGGGTCAGGCCAAGGGCCCATCTAGCCCAGCATCTGGCTCCACAGAAGGCCAACCAGGCGACCCTGAGAAGCCCCCCGCCCCAGCCGTTCAACCTCCAGTACCAAATTGCTGCATCCAGTCTTGATGTGGTTGTGGGGCTCAGAGCCCCCTGCTCCCTCTCCGTCGGGCATAGTTTGAAGCAGCCTCTCCTTGGGTGTAGAACATGACATCGTGCAGATTCCTGCTCAGTGCTGCTGCCGTAGCTGATTGCTGTTTTCTGTGATTCCAGAACCTATCAGGGGCAACGTTACCAGAACGCCACGGAGCCGGCGCCCAGGTCAGTAGGAATAAGGGTGCCAAGCGCAGCCTGAAGACGGGGGCAGGGAGGGAAGGAGACGGGTGGGGGGTACCAAGGGAACTGACCCTTCAGCCCGTCACAGATGGAAACAGGCACGCTTGACCTCCCCCCCACCCCTGAGCCCCCTCTCAAGGCTGCCCTCCGCCTCCCCTGTGCCGTGTTCACGTCCTCTGGCGTCTCTCTTAAAAGCCAGGAGTGTGGCGGTTCCCTTTGGTTAACGAAGCGCCTGCTGCTACCTCTTGCTCAGAATAGACCACAGCAGCGTCAGGGGGTGAAAAGGTGTCCGCAAAAGGGAAATGGGGGCGCTGGTTCTTCCAGGGAGCAAAAAATGGAGTTTGGACCTCAGTACAAGTCCAGCCCCCCTGGGGACACAATCCAGTCTCATGGGAGAATCCCCCGAAGACCACGCCCTCTCCCCCCCCCCCCCGCCGTTATTAAAGTAGCCAATTAGGACGTGATCCTCTGTATGTCTAGACAGAAAAAAGCCCTACAAGCAGTCATACTTTTTCCTGTCTCAACATGCATCGGGTTGCACCTGGAGATGCTGTCTTCTTTCCCAGATGGAACAGCTTGGCACGTCCTCAGGAGGAGGCAGATGAAAAAGGCAGCAACCTCTTGCTCAGAGGCTTAGCAAGGGCGGCAGGACATCACTGCAGCTGCTTAAAAGTCTCCTAACACAGTCAGGCGCATTTGGCCACAGAGCTCTGCAAGCGGTGGGACACCTGGAATTCCCACTGGAGCCGCCTTCCTTTGGCCTCCTTCAGATTTTGTCCGGAACGCCCCACAAGCAGTCATTCCTGATTCCTACTTCTCACATTTGGTCTGTTAAAAATTATGATCTCCCAGAGATTATTTTTACAGATTTCACCTGGGGCGAGGCATTCTGCCCTGGGTAGAGAAACAGCTGGCAAACACGCCTCTTGCAAAGAGGCAGAAGCCACGCTAGGCTGTCCAGACGTTCTGCGTCCACGGAGTGTGTGTCTGATGTGTCTGTGGGTGCTTCATAGAGAATGCCGTGTGCACTCCTGGTCCTTAAAAAGGGTCTCGTAGAGCTGGAAAAGGCCAGCAAAATGATGGGGAGGGGCACTGTCGGCACTCCCTCCTGAAGAAAGGTTACCATGTGTGAGGCTTTTTAGCTTTGGAAAAAGGCGGGCGAGGGGAGGCGTGGAGGAGCACGACCAACTCATGCAGGGGTGGAGAGAGAAGCTTTACTCCCTTCCCTCTTATCGCGCTAAAATTTGGGGTTGTGCAATGAAATTGACCGGCAGGATTGAAAAAACACACGCATTTTTTGTCACCCAGCGCAGAATGAGCTCCCTTTTGAGGACAGGTGGCCCACCTGGGAGTGCCAGATTTGCACCTGTCAGGCCTACCCCTGCACGGCTTCTTTCTGTGCCTTGGTTGATCCCCCCCCCCCCCCCCCGGGCTTGCCTGCCTGCCTGCCTGCTGGGGTGGCGCTGTGATCCATTTCTTGTTTTTCCAGACCCACTCCAGAGAAAGAGTACGTTCCCCCGGAAACGGGGCAGCCTTTTTCAACGTGAGTGAGAAGAATAAGATGACGTCCCTTTTAACCTCTGTTACTAAGACATGGCAGATTAACCTCTGGACGTTTCTAGCCCGAGGCCGTAACCAGGGCCGGGGCAGAGGGTGCGCCATGTCACCAGGGGCAGGGATTCACCCCAGGTCCTTTCCAGGGCTTCGCCACGCGCACGGGAAAGGCTAACGGGAGAGGTGGGGGGAGCCCTCTTGCTCTACGGAGTGGTGCTTTGGGCGCGCTTCGAATGCTCTGATTTGTTCTTTGAGCTTGTAGAAACTCTTGGCCTTAGGCTTAGCATCTGTGGAACGGGGGAATTGTTTTCCAGAAGGTCTTCTTGCCTAATTCCTTAATAATGTGTTGCACATGTGTGTGTGGTACATGTGACTTACCATGCAAACTGCTGCTGCACCCCGTTAGTTGCGTTGGGCACTTTTAGTGCTGGGGCACACCTGGAGGCCGGCCTGTGGAAGGAGGATCGCTGTTGTCCAAGTCAGTGTTCTGCCTGGATGCATTGCTCGGTGGCCGGAGCCTCGTGTTCATGAGGAAGAGCAAGGCACCTTCACCTAGCACTCTCTGTGGGCTCCGCCCATTGTTCCTTGGCCATGCCCACTGGCTGCATGGGCTCCACCTCTCTACCTGCCCCAGTGCATGGATTCCTGGAAATCATTCCCATCTTGCAGGTTGGGGGTTCCAGGTGGATCCCAGCTCTTGATAAGATGAAGCCCATGACGGTTAAACAGAACCTCCATCTTCAGCTGCAGTATACCACAGCATTCCAGTTGCTGGGGGATGGAGGGGGAGGGTTCTGGCCTTGGTCCTCCTGCCCTACTGGTGGGCTTCCTGGAGGCACCTCACTGGCCACTGTGGAACACTGGGTACTGGGGCAGGGGGGATCGCCGGCCCAGCCCAGCAAGGCTCCTCTCATGAACTCTCTGCCTTTCAGACCCCCTATGGTCAACAAGTATTCCAATGTTGATGAGCCGCAGCCTGGACCTGGGTAAGTGGCAGAAAGGAGAACCTCCTCTCCCTGCCCCCCCTTCCATGTCCTGTTGTGTCAAAAGGAGTAGGTAGACAGGATGGGAGGGAGCGCAAAAGGCTGCAGGCCAAGAACAGTGCCATCCGGCACATCCGTGGCACTGGCCGTCCTCCCCAGGCTTTTCAAACCAAGAAGAGCTTTGCTGAGTCAGACCAAGGGTCCATCTAGCTCAGCAACCGGCTCCACCCAGGGCCAGCCTGGTGACCCTGGGAAGCCCCCCGCACCCAACAATTCAACCTCCAGTACCAAATTGCTGCATCCAGTCTTGATGTGGTTGTGGGGCTCAGAGCCCCCTGCTCCCTCTCGGTCGGGCATAGTTTGAAGCAGCCTCTCCTTGGGTGTAGAACATGAAATCATGCAGATTCCTGCTCAGTGCTGCTGCCGTAGCTGATTGCCGTTTTCTGTGATTCCAGAACCTATCAGGGGCAACGTTACCAGAACGTCATGGAGCCGGCGCCCAGGTCAGTAGGAATAAGGAAGGGGGAAGCTTCTCTGGGTGCCAAGCACAGCCTGAAGGCGGGGGCAGGGAGGGAAGGAGGCAGGGGTGGGGGGTGCCAGGGGAACTCATCCTCAGGCCCTTCACAGATGGAAACAAAGGCACGCTTGACCTCCCCCCCCCCCCCCCTGTTCTGTGTTCACATCCTCTGGCTTCTCTTAAAAGCCAGGAGGGTGGCGGTTCCCTTTGGTTAAAGATGCACCTGCTGTTGCCACCTGCTCAGAATAGACCTCACCAGCATCAGGGAGTGAAAAGGCCGGCTACACAGCACCATCGGCATCCCTGCACATTGCTTGCATGCACGCAGAGTACAGATACGATGCAGCAGGGAAGCTACCTTAGGCTTAGACCTGGCCCATGCCTGTCAGTCCATCTTGCCCAGGATTGTTCCTGTGATTGTCTGCCCCTTGCCAGCTGGTCCTTTCAGCTGGAAATGCCTCTGGGGACTGAACCCGAGTCCTTGTGCATCCCTCAGCGACAAGTGCCTTCCAGCTCATTAGTGGGGCTGGCTGCTTTTAAAACCGATTGAGGGCCATGCAAGGCAGGCAGGAGGCTCCCAGGATCCAGAAGCCATGGGGTGCTGAGCACGTTGCGTGTGCCCACACACACCCAGGCACACCATCTCCTGGCGCACCGCTGTTTCAAGAACCGTTGGCCACAAAATAAATAAATAGTGTCATGTGGTGTGACAGACCTGCTACCCCGCGGGAGCCGCCGTATCATTTTGCGGGGCTTCAGAAAAACGGCCCCTCTTTGCCACCTCCAATCGAAGCACGTGAGCTGGAGCCAGATCGCCCCTCCTTTGCTGGCAGCCCCAGCGTCTCCTAACCGTCGTCCGTCCTAGAAGAGCTTCCCCCTTCCATGTGGTCCCTCCATGGTACAGTCCCTGCTGCCCACCGGCGAAGACGTCCCAGGCCGCACCACCCAGGGAGCACCAGTACCTAGAAGACCACGGTCCCCTGAAAACCTTGGATGGGGACTGGCATGCTACTCAGCCCCAACCTTACCCACCTTTACTGTTCACCCCACAGGACTGATAGGTCTCCAGACGCCGTGATGTCACCGAGGTGAGTTAGCACATGCTGGGACTGTAGGAAACGAGCAGCTTGGGTGAGCCAGGCTGTGTACAGCCACGTCTAGGTGATAGACAAGACCAGGTTGTGTCTCGACCACCTTTTTGTATGATGCAGCTCAGACTCTGGGCTGTGACGCAGGGAAACTCCACGTTAATTTCCCCCACGCTCCTAGCCCTGTGGTGGCATTAAAACCTTTGAAAATAAGTGGGCAGTATCAGAATCGATGGGAGGGGAGCTTTAGCAGACCTCCCCTCACCCCGCCCCCCCCATTAAGCAAGAGCTCCGCTTGCTAGATGACAGCCGAGCATTCTCCTCTGCAAATATATAGAGCCTTGCAAAACCTGAGCTGCTCTGAGCTGCGTTCCTCCCCAGCCGCAGTTGATTTCAATGTGAAATAAGTAGAGAGACATTGCTGAACCTAAGCTGTTAAGAGCATGCAGCTCTGGATCCTGGAGCAGCAAAACAGAAAAGACCGCCGTGCGAGAGACTTGCTACTTACTTGATCGTGGCTTGTGCTGCTTTCATCAGCAAGAGCTGTGTCGGATCTTGCAAGAGCTTGGCTCTGTTGCCTGAAAGCAAAGCAAGGGGTGCTCAGGGTAGATGAGACAGCTCAGTGCTGCACCTGGATCCAAATGTGCTTTTGGCATGTTGTCCAGAACACAGCTGAAGCGCATGTGACTCCCCTTCGCTTCAAGTGGTGTCCAAGGTCTTCCTTTGGGGTTTCCCCAAAACCAGCAGGCATCCAATCTCTATGGCTTCTGTTTCCACCCGACCCCCTTAACAGACGCGAGCCCCATATTTATGAAGAAGTGGAATAAGGAAAGCACTGTCAAGATGGACGATTCGGAGGCCTTGTGCTGAGATGGTACAGTCCTAGCGAGCTGGATTCCGCCTGGGAAACGCCCGTGCCTCCTTCATATTAAAGAATAACGTATTCTCCCTTTAGTCCTGTGATTTTGCCAGTTTTCTGCCTTTGGGGGATCTCCACATTTTCCAAGGACCCCCTGCGCTTGCCGCCGGGCCCCTTGCATGCTGCAGAGGATTATAGGGTATGTGCTAGGGTATGTGCTCCGTTCCTTATTCATAAACATTGCTATTATTTCACCTGCTCTGCTCCTCTGCTACAAGCAGCTGGACACACAGACAGCTGTTCCAGGCATGGCAATAAAACAATGTGTTAAACTTCACCTGCCTAATTGGGTCTGCAGTAGGAGGGGCCCCATTCACATTGCTGGTTAAATGTGCCCCAAGGGACCCAGATAGGACTTTTGGGTTGCCTTTAAGCAGCACCTTGACTCTGACTGGATGTGTGCACTAAGTAATCCAAAGTTCCATTCTCCCCTATTGTATTCACGATCACTTACAGGGCCCCCAATTCCACTCCTACAGCAAGAGTGGAAATATGCCTTCTTTACCCATCCTGGGGATTCTGAAAGAGGAAACTCCCTTTTGTGCTAAATTGTGCTAAATGAGATTGCATTTGTATAGGGTTTTGTGGGTGGGACGGGGCAGGGGATCCTTCCTTGGCTGACTTCTCCCCATCCTCACCTGAATAGCAGACCCAAGACTTCAGTTCTTAACCGCACATGCCTCTGAGACCTCTGGCCTGCAAACTCCTGGTCATTTTGTGGCAGCTTGGTAGTTCTGCATATCAGGTGACCCTTCTTGACAGGCCTATAATGTGGGCTTGTGTACATTTTGTATTCCAAAACTGCTCACGTTATTTTTAAACCTCCCGCAGCTGAAGAAAAAAAGTGCCTGTAGTGCTGACTGTTCTATGTCAGGATTAGGATTGTCGAGGCGTAAAAGAATTGTAGTGTGTTTGTGTTTGTTTCTAAAACTTGAGAGTCACTTAGCTATTTGATAAAATGCTCAAAGTGAAATGCATCTAAAAAAGTTAAAAAAGCAAACAAACCAGCTAGCACAGCCAGCATATAAGGTCCGGCAACAGTAGCATTTCCATGGTTGCAATTCATGATATACAAGAGCACAGATCTCTTTGTGTCACTTACACGCACAGGCAGCAGCTGGAATCTGTTTTCTCTGCAGGCATTCTCGCTTTGCATTTTTTGGCTCACGCTGACCGGCCTTCTACTTAACATTGTTGCCATGGGAGTTGGAGGACAAAGTCCACCTCAACCCTGATGCTTGGAGTAATTCTTTGCATTGAGATGTGAATTTGTGTCTTTATGGCACCCTTTTTCAACCCCTCCCCTGGCTTCCTGTCCCCTCCCAGGCCCAGCACAAGCTCCTCACCCTTGACTTCAAACCCCTCCATGGCCTTCTCTCTTCCCCTCCGCTTTGCCTCCCTGCTCTAGTATCCCAGTGCATCCCTGCCGGGGATCTTTGCTCCTCCGGCTTCACCGCCCTCCTGCTCCCATGTAAGACTCTACCCTTGCTGCCCCTTCGGCCTGGAACGCCCCCCCAGGACACCTGCATGGTGATGCTTCCTCCCTGACGTCCTCCATGCCCACTTTGTGCTTGCCCCCGGGTCCTCATTCCCTGCTGCAACCGAAGCAACGGTGGTCCTCCCATTTGCTTCCTCTTCCTTTGAACATGCCTGACATGAAAGCCTTGTTTGTTGCTCTTCGCATCCTCCCATGAAAATGGATGCACGGGAAAAGGGAAGGGAATTAGAGGCCCCAGGGCTAAACGTTGCAATGTTACCAGACCCACGGTTTCCAAGTTCGATTTGCTATCTTTATATCTGCAGTGCAATTTATGCATGTTTGGAGATGGTAGGAACTGTGTCTGTGCATGTTGCAGGAAGCAAAAAAAATGTGAAGGAACGGGTTCACAGAAGGGGGGCTGTTGGAAATGAGACAGCCTGGATAGGATTGCAAGTGGCTATGAGTAGGTCTGTTTGTATGCCTGACGACCCCCACCCCATGCCACGCTCTCCACATGATATATATGTTATGCCCATGAGCATAACCTCCCTTCCTTTGCATGATGTAATCTGGGTTTGAGAGCCATGGAAAGGGGAAAGGGGCTAGGTCAACTCTCACACACAGCCTCTAACCACTGGCAATCATAACCCTTGGCTGTCTTGGATTTTCTAGAGGCCACGCCTTTGAGCACATATATGCAGCCATAAGGACTAGGAACTTATTTTTATATGTCAACCTATGATACCTGGAAAGCCAGATTCTTCCCCACCCTGGGCTGGTTTTGCTGTGCCCCCCTAGAAAAATGATGGCGTGTGCATAGGTCAGGTTATGCGTACTTCAAAGGACAGGACAGCGATGGCCTTATCCCAGCCCATAATATTAGGGTTCCTAGAAAAACCACCTATCTTGCTCTGCTGGCACAGACCTTTGTCCTCCCCTCCACTCTGTAACTTGTCCATCTTGTGTCGTCTATGTGGTCTGGGCACAACTGAACCATCTGCCCCAATGGGAGGCATGTGGAAAGGTGTCAACTGTCAAGAGAGCAGCAACTCATGCAGAGAGGCAGTGGGCAGCATCCTTGGTATTACAGGCACACAGAGCGCAAGAGTGGTTTGGAGATTGTTACATGTGTGTGTGTGTTACATATTTTTAATTAATTTTAAATGTAAAGTGAAATTGTTTTGTGGGGGGTGGGGAGCCATCTCCATCCCCATGGCTTTCAAGTGTGCTTCTTTACTTGTGCTTATTGCTAAACCAGTGTAAAAAAAAAAAAAACCTTTCCGTTTTCCTCAGAGATGAATATGCAGTGTGTGTTTGTGGCGAAAGGTTACTAGGCCGCACAGTTGCCATGAGGCAGGGAGAAGCGTTGCCATGCGGGGTCTTGGGTCAGGCCTTCACGCCTGTGTTAGTGGTGCTAGGCCCGTTGCTAAAGAAAGCCTTGGTTACCGCGTCCCCCGCAACCGCCTTTCGCCCATTCGGCTATTACGCCAATTGCGTAGTGCCATACAGTGGAAGCTCAAGGGTGACGCAGGGCCGTTACGCTGCGGAGGTGGCGTAGCCATCGTTATGAATAGGCTCTCCCGGCTGCTGGCTAAGGCGAATCGCGCGAGCTTCCAACGCGGCCGTTACCAAGAAACTTGTCTCGCGCTCTCAGCCCTCCTCAAACCCGCCTTTCACCCTTACACCGCTTAGAGTGGAGTCCAAGAAGCCAATCAGTGCCCACTATCAATCATTCAAACCGTCCAATCGCGTGAAGCCGTTTGGACGATTGGGCTGAGATGGTTGGAGAGGAGCGCAGGGGAGGGAGAAAGCCCGAGGCATCAGACCAATGGGGAGAAGACAGGCAGAACGGCTCAAGCCAACCGTTGCAGCGAACCAATGAGGAGACCGAGCTCTAGTCGAAAAAGCGTTGGGCTGGCGCGTGCGGGCGAGGGGGCGGTTGGCGCAGGGCGGGGACTGGCGGCGTCTTTGCCCAATCCGCGCCGCCGCTACCATGTGGGCGCCCAGTAGCCGTCGGCGGGGATCGTGACGGAGAAGGTGGAGTGAGCCGAGGGCGCTGGCCCCGCCCCCTTTCTTGCGTCTTCTATATAAAGGCGCGTCCGTTACCTTGACGCAGCCAGTATTCACCTCACCGCCCGTGAATCCATAGGGAGGCAGCTGCTATCGCCTATCTCGCGCCCGCCCGTCTTCCCGCCCGTCGCCATGAGAGAGATCGTTCACCTACAGGCCGGCCAGTGCGGCAACCAGATCGGCGCCAAGGTCCGCCGTACCGGATGGGCAGGGCCGGGGAAGGAGCTGCGACAGCGGCCGCCATCGCCGCCTCCCCAACTGACGCCTCCTTTTCTCTCTCTTTTCCTTTATTAGTTCTGGGAGGTGATCTCGGACGAGCACGGCATCGACCCCACCGGCACCTACCACGGCGACAGCGACCTCCAGCTCGAGCGCATCAACGTCTACTACAACGAGGCCACCGGTGAGGGGAGCTGCGCCCCGGAATCCACGCGTTGTTTTCTGCCTATTCCTCTTCCCCCAAAAAAGACTCATGTCTGTAGTTGTCTATAAAGTAGTGGGCGAGAGTGCCTTTGAGCATGCACAGAGCACAGCTGTTTCTACTGGGCGGCAAGGAAGAGATCCCGTCTTATGAAGGCCTCGGCCCCATCCCCTGATGTTGGATTACAACCCCCGGCCTTCCTGCCCATTGGCTGGGGCTGATGGGGTTTATGATATTTTTTTTAAAAAAGGCTCGGCATTCGGCTGCCTGGGCTCCCCCACCGCCCTTCCGTGTCCTGCAGCTCTTCTGCTTTCTCAGCGGCAGGAAACCAGCCTGAACTTCCTTGGAAGGAATTGCAGGTTGGACCCCAGCTCCCAGCATCCCTGCCCTTTGCCAACTGGGGCTGATGGGAGTTGGAGTCCAACTGTGTGTCTGGGGAGGCTGCTCTTCCGCCTCCTCGATCGGAGGGCGGTTCTTCCAATGTGGAAGGTGATGTGTCAGTCAGGTGAGCCTATCGCAGCTGGGCACACGTCGGCCGTCATCTTTGCCATTGCCACGGGGCCCGTCTTCTCACTCCCGACTGTTTTATTGCTCTTTTAATTAGCTTAGATGTGCGTTTGTGGCTGTTATTTTTTTTAAATGACAGCAAAGCATCTCTTCTCTAGCTCTGCGATTAGCAGGGGTGACAAAGTGACTTGCGCATTCAAAAAATAAGGAAGCACCATTATAGTCGGTTAATGCTTTAACCCTTTTGTTTCTTGCTACATTTAAGTAAGCATATTCTTGGGAAAGCATCTTGGCGCTGGTTAAACAGCCACGTTTTTGCAACTAATAAGATGGTGTTCATTTGGCAAGGTTATAGTGAATGCCTGCTGAGCTTTAGGTGAGCTCTCTCCTCCAGTGTTACTTTTTGTCTGCCTGTGTGAAGGCGTTGTCAAGGGTGCCTTAAAGTGTGGAGTGCTGCTGCCTCAAAGAAAACCTCTTTGCTGAGGCTCTTATTACAGGCTCCGGATAAGCTCTCTTTGGAGGCAGAGGTGGGTGGGTGGGGAACCTTGGTACTGGTAAAGTTCAGAGGGAATTGGAGACGTGGCCCCCGTGAGGGAGCATGTAGATCAAACATGAAGGCGCAAGAACATGAGACAAGGTGAGGTAATTTGCAACTGCCTTTGGCAGTTGACGTAATCAGGCTCCTCCTCAGTGGGCACCGGGTGTGTGTTGCAGATGGCCTTCGGAGCTGGCTGGAAGTGCTGGTGCCAGCCAGAGGGAGCAGGCTGCATGTTCGGTCTTGATTGAGTTTTGCACTGCTGCGAAAAGCCCATTTGAGCAATGAGCTCGTTCAGCTGGCTTCTGGAAGGTTCCCGGGCTGGGCCTCTGCCAAAAGAGCTGCTGGGTTCTTCTGGCAGATTCAAAATCTCCAAAATTGTTTTCAGGATGTATCGTTTCAGATCTTGCTACTTGGCAAAAGTCTTCTGACACCTTAAGGGCTAATACAGTTTAGCGTCCTGGGTGATTTTGTAGGTGAGCATTGCTTACTTGGATCTGATGCTGGTGTGTGGAAGCTCTGCATCACACTTAATTTGAACACTGGGTTCTCTTCTAGTTAGGAGAAGCATCCTGTCAGGTGCTGGCTCCAGGTTAGCCAGAGCCCCGGTACCTTCAGAGCAATAGGGCAGCTTTTATTTCTCTCTGCTAATCTCTATTTTCTTCCACAGGTGGCAAATATGTCCCTCGGGCTGTGTTGGTGGATCTGGAGCCGGGCACCATGGATTCTGTGCGCTCGGGCCCCTTTGGGCAGATCTTCCGCCCAGATAACTTTGTTTTCGGTGGGTAATATGGCTGTAGGATGGAGGTCGTAAGGCCAGATATTGGAGATGATGTGTTGGTGCACAGACAGATCTGATAGGCTGGTTGGGGTGGAGGTGATTTGAGCAGATAGATGGGAAGGAGTGCTCACAAGACACTGTTCGCATCTGCTAAACCTGGATGCCCATTATTTTAAGTTATTTTTTTAAAAAAATCCTGTGCTTCTTTGGCCTTCATGTGTGTAAGGCATAGGTTAACTGGTCTCCATGATGGTAATTTCTCTGGGAAATTGCTTAGAAGGAATTGCGCCTTGGGAGTGTACAAGCTGCATAGACTTAGGAGGATCCCAGAACTGAGACCGAATTGCTGGGGGTGCATTTTATTTTTACCTGATTTGTGCCAGAACACCAGGTGTGTCTAGCCTTGGCTGGAGTTGCTTTTGCATTTCGGCACTACCAGTACCTGGATTTGTACGAGCCACGCCAGGGCGTGAGCCAAGAGCTCCGTGATCTCAACCGACGGTGATCTCAGGGGTTCTGCTAACGTGTATACTGGTGTGTCTGAGATCACTTGTACAATACAGGCGGCAGCAGCGCCTGCCAAAATGGGCCCAGCATAATCTTGGAACCAGGCCTGAGCTGCCAGAGGAGATGGAGTTTCCCTTGCCCTTCAGTGGGGTCTCAGAAGGTGTTTGCGTGTGTCGCTCAAGGGTCTAATTTTCTTCTCCTTCCTTCCAGGCCAGAGCGGGGCTGGCAACAACTGGGCCAAAGGCCACTACACGGAAGGGGCTGAGCTGGTTGACTCTGTGCTCGATGTCGTGAGGAAGGAAGCAGAAAGCTGTGACTGTCTGCAGGGCTTCCAGCTCACGCATTCCCTGGGGGGTGGCACTGGTTCTGGGATGGGCACCCTCCTCATCAGCAAGATCCGCGAAGAGTATCCCGACCGGATCATGAACACTTTCAGCGTCGTCCCCTCCCCCAAAGTGTCGGACACTGTAGTGGAGCCCTACAACGCCACCCTCTCGGTGCACCAGCTGGTAGAGAACACGGACGAGACCTACTGCATCGACAACGAGGCCCTCTATGACATCTGCTTCCGGACCCTGAAGCTGACGACCCCCACTTACGGCGACCTGAACCACTTGGTGTCCGCCACCATGAGCGGGGTGACCACGTGCCTGCGCTTCCCCGGCCAGCTGAACGCGGACCTCCGTAAGCTGGCCGTCAACATGGTGCCCTTCCCTCGCCTCCACTTCTTCATGCCCGGCTTTGCCCCCCTCACAAGCCGCGGCAGCCAGCAGTACCGAGCCCTGACCGTGCCGGAGCTCACGCAACAGATGTTCGACGCCAAGAACATGATGGCGGCCTGCGACCCACGCCACGGCCGCTACCTCACGGTGGCCGCTGTCTTCCGGGGGCGCATGTCGATGAAAGAGGTGGACGAACAGATGCTGAATGTGCAGAACAAGAACAGCAGCTACTTTGTGGAGTGGATCCCCAACAACGTGAAGACGGCCGTCTGCGACATCCCTCCCCGCGGCCTCAAGATGTCCGCCACCTTCATTGGCAACAGCACCGCCATCCAAGAGCTGTTCAAGCGCATCTCCGAGCAGTTCACCGCCATGTTCCGCCGAAAGGCCTTCTTGCACTGGTACACCGGGGAGGGCATGGATGAGATGGAGTTCACTGAGGCGGAGAGCAACATGAACGACCTGGTGTCCGAATACCAGCAGTACCAGGACGCCACGGCGGAGGAGGAAGGCGAGTTTGAGGAAGAGGCCGAGGAGGAAGCAGCTTAAGGGCTCGGCCGTTAACACCTGTAAATTATGTTTAAAGCTGTCATGAACTTTATTCATTCCAAACTCGTTCTCCGTGTCTTTGTTCTGCACTTCCGGTTTCTTCTTGATGTCACCACCTGTCTGATGCTGTACAGACATTAAAAGCATTTTCACCCTGCATATTGTCTCCGCTGTAATTCGTCGTAGTATGCTTTCCGGGTGCTGTTTGCAAAGGTCAGCGCGTAGTTGTGCCTGATGGCTGGGAAAAGAAAAACTACATCAGTGGCGGCCCGTGCTCCGACTCATTCCTCCTGACGTGTGGAAACATGGGACGGAAAGGTGTGTCAAGAGCAGGGTGGGTTTGGCACGGAGAGCCAACGCACAGCCTCTTCTGAGGGCAAATAGTTCTGCCTTATCTCTGTCTGGGCCATGACTGCATCGTTCAGTCACCCATATAGAGGCAGAGCTGAACGATCCGCCCTCAGAACTTGGCCAGATCTCTGCACGAGCCAATGCGATGCGCTTGCCTTGTTCCACTCGGGAGGTGTTCTAGGGCAGGGACATGCGCAGAAACTGGGTGGGTCCTGCTTAATGAGGGGAAGTGTTGCTAAGATACCAGAGTCGGTAGTATAGACATTTTGAGATGCTTGGGCGGGTGTGTGTGTGTGTGGCTTCTGTGGGTCTGCTCTGTCTGCTGCAGAAAGCTTTGGCCCCGTAGACCAAAAAAGCATTGTAAAAATAGTTGCAAGGCTCTTGACATCTGGGATGTTGCCAGGCCCCTGTCCTCAAATGGGAAGCTTAACTGGCCAAGGGCCCCTACAACTGGATCAGCCCAAAAGGCCTGTCCAATCAAGCACCTTGTTTCCCACTGTGATGCCACTACAAAACCCACAAGAAGGATGAGGGGGCTGCAGCACCCTGCTGCTGCTTTCTGGTGACTGGTTGCCTTTTCTGCCCCGTTTCCAGCTCTATAATACCATTTTTAAGAGTTTTCAGAGGGGTAGCAATGCTTTAGTTTGTTGCAGCAAAAACACCCTCTTTATTTACTACACTTCCATGCTGCCCAATAGCCAAAGTGCTCCGGACGGTTCACAACCATTCAAGCCACAGAATACAATGTTTAAAACCACAATATAAAAGTGAAACCTAGCAGCAATGCAGCGGTTATATTTACGCGTTTTAACAGGACTAAAATGCCAGGGAAAGTATGGTCTTCACCTGGCCTCAGAAGGAGCACAACGTAACGCCTGGTCAATCTCTGGGAAGCTCATTCCTTTTGGCGCCTTAAAAGGCCGACACGACTGGCAGAAAGTGTTGCGGGCTATAGTCCTCTTAGATGTATTAAGCATTACTCGGAGTTACAGTAGTGACAACCAGATGTGTAGACACTTCTATGTGTGGTTACAAGATCTAAAGGCATTGTAGTCTTGGTAGTCTTATTTTTTTATCTCTTTTCTAATTCTCCCCAGGATTGAGCGTGGTATCTTTTTTTTTTTTTACAAATTCTGCACCCTTTCTCAACGTTTCCATTGAGCTCCACCACGCCCCCAAGAGCTCTTTTCTGGTCCGTCCCTGCCGGTTCAGACCCCATCCTCCTATATATGAAGTTGGGGTCTTTTTTCTCCTCCCCCAAATGTGTATTACTTGACACTTGCTTATCTTGCACTGCATTTGCTGTTGATTTGCCCAGTTTGGAGAGACTCTTCTGGAGTTCTTTGCAGTCCCTTTTGGCTTTGCTTCTGAATAATTCCTCCCTAGCAGACATCTGCTGCAGGCACTTTCAGTGGGTGGGAGCGAGGGAGGGGACAGTGTGTACTTGTTATAGGCTATTCTAGCATCTAGCTAGCTAGAAGTGCTAAAATATATTTTGAGATGGATTCTGCCTGTAAACCAGCATCCTCTTAAAGAGGCGAAGCACAGTGGGACTGTCAGCTGATCCAGATAATGTGATAAGTCACTCAAGCACGCTCCTCTGGCTGCCGGGCTGATCTGGCACACAGAGCAATTGTTCCAAGAAGTGAAATGGTTTTGTACAGCCAGCATCTAGGAGACAACTAGATCACTGCTAACTGCTTCGGTTATTAAAAGCATCAGGTACCTGCTTTCTTGATACTTTTTGCAGCTTTGAGCTTGGACGTATCTGAAGATCGGCTTTGACCTTGTTCACAACCTTCCCTCCCGCCCCTTACGGCAGACATCTTGTGCACAGATGCTCTGAGGCACAGTTCTGTGTCATAATTCCTCCATAACTCATTGTTGGTCCAAAAGGAGACTGGCCTTTTGAACGATGCTCTTTGCGGACGTGCTGCGACCTCCTTTGTAAGGATTTCCAGAGTCATTTTGAGGTTAGGGCTTTGCTAGGCAGAGTTCCTTAAGAAATTCGCCTGACGCGTGGGGGCGTTTGCCTTGCCCGAAGGGATAAGGGCCTAAAAAGCTCCAGAACCCAGCCTGGAAGGGGGCCTGTTCTATTACTGTGGAAGCACGCTCAGAGGAAGCCTTAAATGCAGGTCAAATTGTCCTATTGCAAAGAAACCTTTGGGGGTGGTTGCATTGGATCTTGAATCCTGCTGCATCTCAAGGGCTCCTAATGGCTTACATAAATACGCTAGGCTTTACAGAGAACGGGGAGGGAGGAAGAGGTGGAATTTCCCTCACTGTCCCAAGTGCTCCGTGCCAGTGACGCAGAGCAGCTGGCCGCCTGGCTGATGGGTGTGTTCGCTGTGAGGAAAAGAGGTGCAGCAGCTGCTAGCTGAGCAAAACCCGCCCTTTCCCCCCAGGCAGCAACCTTAGGAAGAGGGCATTTCATGTTCCTTAATGGGGTGGGTGGGGAAAGGTTGCCCTTTCAGACAAATAGTTGCCTGCTGGGACAAGAGGCCTGCCTGGGAGTCTTGGGGTGGGTCTTCTTATGACTTACTTGGCACAAACCCCGTGTAGAATGGCATCAGTCCATTGCTGCTGTAAATCTTGGTGTTGGGCCAGTAGGTGCGTGGCAGTCGCTTGCCAAAGCTGTATAGCGGGCTTCTCAGCATTTCCTGGAGGAAGGACAAAGGAGACATCTGATGGATGACGCCGGCAGCCTCTTGGCTTGGAGTCAAATCTCTTAGGAGGATGGCATGTTTTGGGATTGGAGCGTGCAGGCTTCGGAGTCCCACAGAGTTCTTCATCAGGGAAAGTCACTTGCATAAGAAAGGGTTCCCAACTGATCCAGTAAGAATTATGCTTTGATTTTCTGCCCTTGCATGGCCTCACGTTTGGCAGGATCTGGGTTTTAAGCGGGGGGAGGTCATGTCAAGCGGGGGCTGGCTGTTGAGGGTTTATAACTCAAGACCGTTCAGCCTGGCTGACTTGTTAAGATGGCTTCTGGTAGTGAGGACATTTCAGAAGGGGGTTATGGTTGTTCCTATTATTTGGCTTCTAACTTCCTGGGGTGTGTCACTGTTCTGAGGGAACAGTGGGTTCACACGCTCATGGAGTGGGAAATAAGGGATTTGCATAATTAGCCTCACTAGTGAGGGTGGCTTGTTGGTGTAGTTAATGCACCACCCAGAATCCGTGGCTCTTGTTATCCACAGGCATTTTGGAAGAGAAGCTCCAGATTACAGTTTTTTTAAAAAACAACAACACACACCCTTCTAATCTGGCCCCTTGCTAGCCCTCGGCTGCCATTAACGGGAAACGGCATGACTTCATTGCAGCCCTTCAGAGAGATCAGGATCTGCCCTATGCAGCCCGTTACCTGGTTTCGGTCAAATTCATTCATCGCGTCTTTTATTCCCTTCAGGTAGTTGACGCCCATGATCCAGGTGAAGCGTGGGATGAATCCTGTGTACCCTGTGGAAGAAAGCGTGGCGGAGGCACGGGTAAGTCTTTGCAGGAGACTGCCATGCGGAGGAAGCCCGGGATCACCCGGGGGTAAGAGAACGCTGGATCTGGGCTCCACACCAGGCCAACTCAAGAAGCCTTGCGGTGGCGCCAAGTGTGGATGCCTTGAGCCTGGGTGTCCTGTGGGTCGGATCCGCCGTGGGCTCCACCATCATCCCCTGGGGCGTTCACTCTGTCCCTTTAAGAACACCTCTTTGGGCAGCGTCAATGTTAAGCGTGTTCAGGGCATGGCGGTGAACCATTTCTTGCCCCCATGGCTGTCAATGGACGGACAGTATTTCAAAGCGTAGCCTGCAGCAACTCTGTACGCTTTCCTGTTCGGGCCCAGCTTCCATCCGACCCTCCTTTGCTTGGGGCTGGCCATTGGTCACGGCTGCGTCAGGTGGGGCTGGGTCATTCAGCCCCTCCTGATGCAACAAAGGCTCTGTCCTCAGAGGAGGCTGGCCGTTGCACCTCTGTGTGAGTGGCTGCTCTGCCCTTGCCCGTGCCCTGAACAGTGCCACATGCGGCACGTGTTGTGGGCGCTGAGTAATTCTCACCCTTGGAAATAAACCCCAGGGAGGGGGAGAAAGTGTTTTGATTCAGAAGCCGGGGAGGGTGCCTCAGGCAAACACAAACGTTTTCTGCCATGACCTAATGACCATGTGCCACAGCACTTCCTCTCTGCTCTCTAGGGCCTGCCTGAGGAGAGCGCCTTGCTCGTGGGCAGGCCCCAGGGGCCTTCTTGCTTGATGCATTTGGCTCTCACAGGGGGCCACAATGGGTAGAGAGCTGCTTTCCCAAGAGATGGGCTCCCACCGAGGCAACGAGGACGCCTGGGAGGGTTGAGGGACCAGAGCCGTGGCTGCTGGTCTCTCAGTTTCTCCAGAGAGCCTGGACATGCTCAAGAGGACTTTATTAAATGTCCATTCAGTTTTATCAGGGGCACAAAGGTGAAGATGTTTTAATGTCCCCCCCCCCCCCAACATTAAATAAACAATAATGTATGGGCTGCATTTCTGTCCCACGGTGCCTCGAATTTGCTCCGGGCCCCATTTCTTTTCCCTTCTCTTTCCACCTCGCTCGCAACAGCCCTGTCAGATAGATTCTTCTAGGCTCCCTCAGCCTGGAGCCGTCCAGATGCTTGGAGCACAGCCTGCAAAATTTCTGACCCTGCTGGCTGGGACGGGTGGGTGGGGGTTGAAGCCCAAACATTTGTAGGCTCCATGTTGAGGGAGGCTGGACTCATTCACGGGGCGTCCTGCTCGTCTTTCCAGGCTCTACGCATGACGCCGGCTCTCGTTGAGGTGCCCCTGTCTGCAGAGCCGCCCCTCCCCCAGCTCCGATTTCGGGGCCGTGCCGGGGTGTGATCGGACATGGGGACTCTGTGCAAAGGTGCCAGGTTCTCAAGACCCGGGGCACAAGGAGTGAAGCCCCAAGGCTGTGCATAAGCAGGAGCGGCAAGGAGGGGGGCGGTTTGTGCCTGAAAGACCCAAGGGAAAGAGGGCTGCTGCCTCCAAGCCATTCTCCCCTCCTGCTCCAGTGGCTGTTTTTCCTCCTTGCTGCCCTGCCTCCCACCTACCTGAGATGGCTTTTCGCTGGATGAGGTTGGGCATGTCCAGCCGGGGGGTCCGGCCAAACCGCTTCACATCCACGGTCTCCGTGGCTGGCGGGAGAGGCGCGGCCTCGATCCTGGATGGCTGGAAGCCAAAGGGACCAGATCAGAGAAATGCCCACCGGAGCGGGCAGGAGGGATTCAGTTACGTCCGTATCTCCCTCTTTGAACTTCTCTCCTGCCTTTTGCCTTGCAAGAGGCTTCAGCTCTCATAAGAACAGTGGGGGACAGAGGAGGGAAAGTAGCCTGGAATAATCAAGCAGCAGCGGCAGCTCAGCCCCAGCAGGGCCTCATCAGGACAGAAGGGGAGCTGCGCTGGGCCAGAGCAGAGGACCTTCCGTGCCAGCATCCTGAACCTAAGAAGAGCCCTGAGGCTGGGTCAGGCCAAGGGTCCAGCATTGTGTCCCCACAGTGGCCAAGCGGATGCCCTCAAGGGAAGGCCGTAAGTAGGCCATGAGTGCTACAGCACCCTCCCGCCCATTGTTCCCCAGCAACTGGAGATCCTGCTTGCCACAGTGTCTGGCTAGGGCTCTCGAAGCAGGCCCTGAGCTAGCCATGAAGGCAGCAGCCCCAGCGGAGCTCCATTCGGGCCGTCTTTGTGGCTAACGGCATTGGCGACGCCTCCTCTTCCTTGAATTTATCTATTTCCCTTTTCTAAGCCAGCGGCCGTCACCCCATCTTGTGGCAGGGCATTCCATAGGCCAACTGCGTGTTGTGTGGCAAGGTCCTTCCTATGGTCTGTTCAGAACCTTTCCTTGCGTGGCCCCAAGGGGTCTAGAAGCAGGAGGGAGGGCGGGAGGGAAACTCCATCCAGTCTCAAATCCCACTAAAAGCACAGCAATGGCTTTGATGTGACCCTGCTCCCTCCAAGCTCCTGACTGCCGCAGCAGGCAGGCATTTCACGGGTGACTCTTTTCTCCGCTTGGAGATGCATTGGTGAGGAGCTTCACCAGCAGAATTTCTGCCTGATGCAGTTATTGGAGACACAGGCACCTTGCTAGGACTGCAGGTGGCTCCATTTTGCAGTGTGTATCCGAGTTAAAGAGAGCATGGAAGCTGGTCTTTGGTCTCAGGCAGTCAGACAAGGCTCATCGCGCGTACCTGATCGGTCCCCGTGAGGCAGGGGACGTCCCTCCAGCCCTGGCCGCAGATTAAGGACATGTTGGCTTTACAAGGCCCCCGGCTCTCCTCCTGCCCACACACCAGGGCCACGTCCGGGTGGCACAGCATCTTCTGGTCCCCTTGTGCCGAGGCCATCTGGGATCCGACCGTGGCTGCAAACTGTCTCCAGCCGGGCCCGCACGCCAGTCGCACGCCCGGGTGGCAGGGTGTGTACTTCCTCTGCTCTGGCAGTTGGGCTGAATTGGCGTCTCTCCACATCTGGGGGCTGGCTCTCGACACGGGGGTCCGGGGTTCTTTGCCTGGAAGGGGAAAGCAACCATAGTGGGGTACAAAGCCTGAAAAAGAAAACAAACAAGAATTCCAGCCCAGTCGAAGACTCGCAGGGCAGCTGGAACAAGATGGCCGCTTTCTGTCGCTCGTGGGGCTGCCCTTAGAACCTGGGTGGCGGTTTAGTAGCATTCATTTCAAGCCAGCCCAGCCTATCTCTTGTTTGTCTGAGTGACTCAGTGGAGCTTCCTTCTTAGTAGACCTGCACAGGACTGAGTTGACTGGGAGGGCCACTAGATAGGAAGCAGGTCAGTACACAGTTTGGAGCCAAAGTTCCGAAGGAGCCCACGAGTCGAGAGAGTCGGAGGACAGGGAAGCCCCCCACCCATGGTTCCCAATCGGAGCAATGCACTAGGCCCCGATTCTGGAATGCAAGGAAGGTATGCCCAGTGCAAATGCTGGATTGCTCTGCGGCAACAGGCGAAATCAGTTTTCTTTGCCCAGGCGTTTAAAGTTCATATTTTTAACAACGGAGTGATATATATATATATATATATCCACACACACACACACACTTCTTTTTGGATAAAGACGCGCTCTCTAATTTTTTACAATAAAGAAATACTCCTGGGAGCCTAAAAGGAGGTGTCCCACTGCAGCTCTGCACAAGTCCCTGCTCCTTGCATCAGGAATCACGCCCAGAAGAGCGATACATGCAGAGGGCTACAAAACCACCTCCAAAGGTGCAGGTGGTGGGAAAGGGCTTTCTCTACCTGAGGCCCCGGAGAGCTGCAGCCGCTCAGAGTAGCGGGCTGGATGGGGCCCAGGGTCTGATTCAGTGTAAGATGGACTGGGCTGGTTTTAAACAAAGAGGGCGAAACCACCGCCAGGATTCCCAGGCAGCTTCCTAAGACAAACGAGTCTTATCAGGGGAGCCCTGGTCTTCCCAGGCTGGGTGGGGAATTTCAGGCCTGGGGGCCCAAGTCCAGCCCTGGGGGGTTTCTCAGAAGGCCCTTCCCCTTCCCCCCTCCAAGCACCCAGCGATTGGTGGATTTCTGGCTGTCCTGCGGGAAGCAAAGGCTGGCCGGCCTCTTCGCTGGCTTGGTTGCTGCCACCGAGAGCTACAATAGGCCGGTGGGTTTGGCCCTGCCCCTTTTGTATTTGGCCCCACCCACCATGGGAAGGTGGCCCCGAGAGCTTCTCCGAAATTGAGCTCTTGCACCCCAGGTCTAAGCGAACTCCCGGGACAAACCTGAGTCTGGCAGGACATATTGCACCGTATCGCCTGGCTTAGAGAGGAGCTGTGTTAGTGGCACCTTCAATCAGTGCCTTGGTTTTTTATTTTAATCTGTTTATGTCCCAGTGCTGTTAAGTGGCACAGGAGCTGAGCCTCTCTTAAGAAGAGGTAGCAGCCCCTGGCCCCCGAGCATTCGCAAGAGGGGGCTGCTGGTGGCATGGGTGGGGCCCCCCTCTGCTCTCATTCACGGGTTCCCTCCAGAGACCCACCTGTGTACCCAGGGATGTACGTTTGGTACTGATCCATCATCATCTCATGCTCAGGGACATTCCGGCGGCTGTAATCCTCAATGAACTTTGGCCGGACCAGGGGCGCCAGCACCGAGCAGGGGCTCTTGTGGACCACCGGGTCGGTCAGCATGTCGCAGGTGGTTCTGCCGTATGTCTTCCCCAGCTGGTAGCGGACCTGAGGGTAAAACCCCCCATATCTTGGGAGGAAAGAGTAGACAAGAAGGGACACATGTTGCACATTGCTATTTGCAGCGTTTCAGAAAAGGAGCATTAATCTAGCCACGTGGATATTTCCGCCACTGGCACTTTCCTCTTCTGAAAAAGCTTGGGAGGTACTGTTAGAAGCACTGAACACAGGAACAATCAAGGACTGCGGTGGGGGGAAGGGGCAACACAGGGATGGGGAGGGGTTCTATTTATTCCGGGGTTGGGCTGAATTCTGAGCCCAAGGAGGGCCTGATCCAGGAGGACCTGATATGGATGGGACCCAGTCCTTCTACAAAGCTTTCTATATTCAGAGCAGGAGCAGGGAATCCTTTTGTTGCTGCAATTGTTAAACAAAGGGAATTAGAAATCCTTGCCGATCTACTGCAGATCACCCAGAGATCTCTTTGTGGATCCAGATGTATCCTCTGGCCAGATTTGGTCTAGTCTGGAACACTTTTTCCAGCCAGACTTTTCAGGGAAGCCCCAAAGTAGGGCTTGGGAAGCAATATTGCTCATCCCTAGATCTTCAGAGTTAGACTGCCTCTGGCCCCGAAGGTTTCATTATACCAGCATTATTTTATTTCATTCAAGGGATATTTTTTTTTGCCCCCTTCTTCAGCCAAAAAAAAAAAAAAAAGGCTTACATTTAGCAGGTTTTCAACTTAAAAGACAACAAAGAGTCTTCTGTCACCTTTAAAACTCTGGCACTGCCTTGATGGCTTTTTAGCACGTTTTATTATTATTAAATTCATTTTTATACCGCCCAATAGCAGAAGCTCTTTGGGCGATTATATAAATATGCTGGTATATAAATGCCAACTGCAAGTAAAGAATAAAAATGAAGGACTTAATATGTTTGTTATGGCACAAGCTATTAAGTCCACAGAACAACTGCTGTAGTAAGAAATGCAGAAGGACTTTTTTCTCTCTCAACATGTGTGGGTTGTACTCTTTGTCTTTAAAAGTGCCACAAGACTTGTCATTTTGGCTGCAACTAAAAGAAATCTAAAAGATGTGACACAAAAGGGAAAGGGGGGTCGGAAAGCAAACCTAGCACTCATGCTAACAGTCCCAAGGCACTGCGTTGCTGCTCTGCCTTTGCCTCTTAATGGATTCTTTGTGGATAGCAGCAGCGGTGGGAAAAGGCGGGATGGCTACAAATGGAAGGCGCAGTTGTCCGGACTCCTTGTAAAAATGCCCACAACGGGGTAGGGGTGACTGCGCGCTCGACCCCTCGTCTGGAAGCACCCTCAGGCACTTCAGTAAAGTTATGCCAAGATCTGGCCTCCAAAAGCCCTTCCGACCCAGCTTCTTGCTCCTGACAACAGTCGGCCTTACACTTCCTTGGTAGGTGGAGGCTCCGCATGGTGCACAGTGTTTTACTGCGCTGGAGGATTCCCTCGGCTCTGATCCCAGCACATTTTAAGGGTGCCCTACCTTCACTGGGGCCTTATTTCTTCGTTATTTATGTTTTCTTTATTATTACATTTATATCTGGCCTTTCCCCTCCTCTTGCAAGAAGCCCAAGATGGCTTACATGGGCCCTCCTCCATTTCATCCTCATAACAGCCCTGCGAGGTAAGTCAGGTTGAGAAACAGGGACTGCCCCAAAGTCACCCAGGGAACTGCGTGGCTGAGTGGGGACTCGAACCCGGGTCTTTCCAGACCAACACTCCGGCTACTGGACGACACTGCCCCTCGTTACCTCCATTTTCGTTGGCAGCTGAGAACCAGGGGCCAGAGAACACGAAGACCTACCCAGGGATGTAGTAAGGCTCCTGGGGGAAAAAGCTGCATTTCTGAGCTGCTGACATTGTGCTCAGCACCGCTGCTGGGTTTGGGCCCTCAGCTCACAGGAGGTCTGGGACTGGCTGGGAGTGTGTGTGTGTGTGGGGGAGAGCAGATGACCAGCTTTGGTCACTGTGGCGACCATTGTGAAGCTGGACCCCGGCTTCACAATATCTATGCAGCTGGTGGAGGCAGGGGTGGGCCACTGGGGGCCCTCCAGATGTTATGGCCTCCAGCTACCAGCAGGCAAAGACAGTGGTAGGCCCAGAACAGCTGGGGGGCTGCAAGTGGCCCAACCCTGCAGTGGGTCATTAATGCCCAGCCTAACAGGTGGGGGGGATCAATGGGAGTTCCCCCCCCGCTTTCCTTCCTGTACAGCTACACCGCTTGGACATCTGCCTGTTTGGGTGCTTAAAAAGAAAGGCGCAGGGATACTCTCTGAAGGACTTGAGGGTGGGGTGGATAACATCAATCAAAGCAGCAGCCTTCCCACAACCTGGAGCCCTCCAGATGGGCCGGACTACAACTCCCAACATCCCCCAGCCAGCTGTGGGGGATGGTGGGAGTTGTAGTCCCGGCCCTTCTGGAGGGAGGCGGAATACATTCGGCCGCGTTCCGCTTCGGGCCGCGGTTCCCGGGAAGGACATCTTTAGGTGTTGCACCCGGCGAGTTCCTCCTTCCGGCGTCGTTGCCTGGTGAGTGGCAGCCGTTGCTGCGGCCCCCTCCCCCATATTGGAGAAGGGGGGAAACGGTGTGTGTGTGTGTGGGGGGGGGGGAATGAGGAAGAGGCCGGTCTCCCCCTCCCGTCCCCCCTCTTCCTCCTCCAACAGGACTAGGAGCCTGTCCAGGAACAGAGGCTCCCTTAGGCAGAGAAGGAAAGCTCTGGGGTGGGGCGGGTCCTGGGGCTGCTTCCCCTTCTCTACCCCTCCTCTACCCCACTTCTCTGATGTCTTTTCCTCTTTTTAAAAGGTGCTGGGGCTCAAAGGTCTTCTCCTCCTGGTTGCTAGCCACCTCGTCTCCCTAACCTCACTTGTGGGGTGACTTCCGGGGTGCCGCCAGTGCACCCTTGTCCCCCTTTTCAGACGCGGCTCCCCCCTTTTTTCGTCCTATTTTCGAAACAGGTTCTGGGGCTGAGAGCCCTTTTGCCTGTTCCCCTCTGGGGCGGGCTGCCCCATCCCTCTTGCTGGGATGTTTATCTTCTGCCTCCCTACACCTTGGTGTGGTCTCAGGTGTTTCAGACTACACCGCCCAGCACTTCTGACCATTAACCATGCTGGCTGGGGCCGATGGGAGTCCAGACCTCCGGAGGCTGTCGAGTTTGGGATCGCTCCGTGGGTTTGAGGAAGTGGACTTGTAATCCACACAAGCTTCTGCTGAAAAAAAAAATGTGTCGGCCTTTAAAATGCCACAAGAGTCTTTGTTGTTTTAGGAGCAACGTGTGTGTTGGACTTGGCCACGTTTTCTTTTAAGTTTCTGTGCAGAATCCATCCAAGACGTGGTTATGAAGCGAAAACACCTTTTCTTTTCTCTTGACTCTTTATTAATATGGACGTTTGTGCAGATTTAGTTAATTAAAACTTGGATGATAAATGTACTGAGATTTATTTAACCTTTATCTAGGTGCACATTTTAAACTAGGGAAGGATCCAAATCTCCTTGCAAGGGCAAAAGTAAGCAGATGGGTGAAAGCTCATTCCTGGCATAAATTTAAATCTGAAAATGTATCAGTTTCTAGGCCAGATACTGCAAATCTGCGTCCTTCTATTCTGTTGTTGTTTAGCACCAAGGCAGTTCAGTGTTCAGACTATCAAGGCATGGGCAAACGCTAGCAAAATGCATTGGATTTTTAAATGTTCATACGTGGCACTGACTGCTATATGAAATAATCCCCCCCCCCCCCCAATATAGGTGGTATGAGATGCCTGTTTGATCTCACCCAGCAAGGCTGTTCTCATCGTTCAGTGCTCAAGATGTGCCTTTGACAACACCAGAGGGCGGTGTTCCCCAAGAAATGGGGCCCAGAACTCTGTGGCTTCCCCTACATCATCGCTGGTCAATTCATTTAGAAGGAAGTGAGGGTGGATGTGCAGCGGGACGTTCTTGTGTGCCTTATTGTCATCCCCACCCCCATTTTAAAAAGTCCTCTCTGATATTTGGATCATTTAAAAAGATGCCTGTTTCCCCCGTTTCTCATGCCCCCCCCGCTTGTCAGCGTTGTGAGCTCTTTAATAATGCAAACAATAATAGCAATATTTATTACTCATATAATGTAGCCTTCTGCAACTTGGTGGCCTTCAGAGGTGTTGCACGGCTGTCTGGGGGATGCTGAGAATTGTAGTTCAACATACCTGGAGAGTGCCGATGTATAGAATCATAGAATAGTAGAGTTGGGAGGGGCCTACAAGGCCATCGAGTCCAACCCCCTGCTCAATGCAGGACTCCACCTTAAAGCATCCCTGACAGCTGCCTCTCTGTGGGAGAGCTGCCTCTCTGTGGGAGAGCCCACAACCTCCGTAGGTAATTGGTTCCATTGTTGTACTGCTCTAACAGTCAGGAAGTTTTTCCTGATGTCCAGTTGGAATCTGGTTTCCTGTAACTTGAGCCCATTATTCCGCATCCTGAACTCTGGGTTGATCGAGAAGAGATCCTGGCCCTCTTTTGTGTGACAACCTTTCAAGTATCTGAAGAGTGCTATCCTGTCTCCCCTCAGTCTTCTCTTCTCAAGGATAAACATGCCCAATTCTTTCAGTTTGTCCTCGTAGGGCTTTGTTTCTAGACCCCTGATCATCCTCATTGCCCTCCTCTGAACACACTCCAACTTGCCTGCAACCTTCTTGAAGCGTGGTGCCCAGAACTCGACGCAATGCTCAAAATGGGGCCTAACAAGTGCCGAATAGAAGGGAACCAGGACCTTGCAAGAGTTCAGAGTGTTTCACAGGCATTATGTCAGTGTTTCTTTGCAACGCCCCTGAAGTTATGTTGCAGGTTGGGCAGAGAGAGAGAGAGAGTGGTTTCTCTTGGGCCTGGGATACATCTTGAGCATCCTGGCTCATGCTTTTGGCATGTCACTGCAAAAGATGTTCCGGCTTCCAAATACTACAGCCTTTTCCCTTGCATTGGCTACATGTTTTCCAAAGTTTTCCCCCCAGCAACGAGGGTTAGCGGCTTGGCCTTCTCTCTCTTTCTTTCTCTCTCTCTCTCTCTCTCTCTCTCTCTCTTTCTTTCTTTCACTGAAAAACAAAACAACATAGCCAAGGGTTTCAAGAATGACAGAATGGCTGTGAATCTGGGTGACTTTTCGTTCAACTGTCACCACTCTTTGGATGTTGCTCCCCGGAAAAGAACTGTTTTGAAGGAAGGCCTGATGCCGTGACTATTTGACCTGAAGTTGCATTAAGGCACAGAAGGAGAGCAATCATTTCCTGGCTGGGGACGATAGTAGTTGTAGTCCAACACATCCGTAGGGTCCCAGGTTGCGGGGAGGCCGGAGGAGGCATTCGGAGCTAGATGGACTTGCGGTCCAACTCTGATACAGTAACTCCGCTTCTGTTGTTTCTGGCTAAAAGTGCTTGACTTGACTGGCACTAACCCTAGTTTGCCCCCGACAGTTCTTGTTCATGTCCAAGGAAATAGCATGACAGTAAAGGAAATAGAAGGGTGTTTTTTGTCGGTTCCTCTACTTCTCTCCCCGCCCCCCTTTCCATAACTGGGTCGTTTTTGCATTCATGGTCATCCTGCCTGATCCCACAGCTCAAATATGTCCAGTGTAGATCCAATTAGCACAGCTGGGTCATGGATATGGTGAAGTTTGATGGATTTTTGCATCCTTCCAGGACTGGCAGATGTTGGGACAGAATGGGAGGGGGGAGCTATTTTTGACCTAATTAGGAATTAAAACTGGGAGGGAGTGGGGTGTCCGGTTCTTGTTCCTGGTTTCCTCAAATTGCCCCTAATGTAAAGACTTCCATAAACCTTTCTGAACCACCAAAATAATAATAAAAAAATGCCTGGCCCACTCCTTGATTCATTTCCTGGCTGGAATCCTGACTTGGTCATCTCTTCTTTGAAATAGTTCAGGGGCATTTCTTTGGTTTGGTCCTTCAGATCTATATTTTGTCGGGGTTGCAGCGAAGCCTCTGACAGGAGCGGCTGAGCTGGGGTGTGATGGCACAGAATGTTCATGAGCGCTCCAACTGCTCAGGGAACAAAGCTGATAGAATATATGCAGCCCAGGTTCTATGAGGGGAGGGGAAGTTGCCATTTGGCTGGGATTAAAACATAATTCACCCATGGGTCCAAGGAAAGGAATGCCTTTTTGGGATGGGCTGAGCACTGGGAAGAAGGTCCCAGCGCTGCAGGTAGAGCTAAGGGGCAGGTATGCAGAGGCAAAATGGCTGGAAGATGGGGGCCAAGTAGGGAATGAACTGAGAAACTGGGGGGGAAGGAGAGGGCACTTGCGCTCCATCACGAGAAGGATATTGTAGAAAAGGTGCAGAAATGGGCACAATCCTTAAGGGTGTGTGTGTGTGGAGCACTTTCCCTAAAGCATTTGGAGCTGTGAACCAAACATGAACCTGCCCGTACACTGTGCTCAACATCTAAGGCCCTCCTCCAGGTGCCTACTCCAAGGGAAGCCCGGAGGATGGCAACAAGAGAGAGGGCCCCCCAATTATGGAATGATCTCCCCGACGAGGCTTGCCTGGCGCCAACATTGTTATCTTTTCGGCGCCAGGTCAAGACTTTCCTCTTCTCCCAGGCATTTAACAGCATACTGAGTTTTTAATTGACCCAGAACTATATTTAGGCCTGGGTGAGAGTTCAGTTGTTTTATACTGTGATATGTTGTCTGTTTTTATGCTTTTATGCTTTTAATTTTTGTATATCGATTTTTAATGTCCACAAAGTTTTAATTTTTGTAAACCGCCCAGAGAGCTTTGGCTATGGGGCTATATATAAATGTATAATAATAATAATAATGATGATGATGATGATGATGATGATGATAGGGAAGTGACAACAGATTCAGGACTGGACAACAAAAGAACTTTTTCTTACAATGCATAAGTAATTCATGGGATTTATTGCCATGAGAAGTAGTGGTGGGTAGTGGTTACAGGTGGCTTTAAAAAAATGCTAGAAAAAAATCCTGGAGGAGAAGTATTTATGTAGTAGTTATTTAAGATATTTATAAGCCAGTTTGTCAGGCCGAACTTTCAGAAAGCGACGTTTGCAAAAGAGTGAAACAGCAGTATACCTGGCAGATCACATCAGTGTAGACTAGATCCTGAAGTTAGATTTCTGAGGAAAAAACTGCTTTGGAAGCCGGGCCCATCACTTCTCTTTAATAAAAGTGGCAGTAAAAAGACAAGTTTTCAAGGTTTTCTTAAAGGCCTGTACTGAAGGGACCAAGCCAGTGTCAAAGGGAACACAGTTGTGGGGCCACCACTGAAGAAGGCTCGCCACTTGTGCTTGCCACCTAACCAATTTTATGGTCAGGCACATGAGCAGGGCTTGTAGGCATGATAAGTAAATGGAAGCTCCATGCCCAGGGATGGTATATCTCCTGTTTCCTTGATACCTTGTTCAGGGGCTTCCCAGAGCAATTGGCTGGGTCATTTTGGAGGCCTGATGCTGACCCAGATGGACTCCAGCTACAGGGCTCTTCTGATAGGTGGAGATGGAGGAATGAGGAGATGGGCAGAGTGAACAGGAGCCGCAACAGCTTTGCTGCGAAGCTTCCAATATTTGGGTTGTCGGTTTCTAGTCCTTTAATGTCGTTCTTTATGATGACTAAGAAGAGAGAAAGAAAGGAAGGAAGAAAGAAAGAGCCATTCGGCAGATGCGCTGTGTGGCCAGGGGCCTGCAGCCTTTTGCTCTGTCTCAGGTCTTAAAACATCAAGCCTGGCTCTTTCTTTTTGTAAAATGAAAGCAGGAAAATCCACGGGGTATTTACCATGTGTTAATTGCTAGTTTTGTGAAGTAACCTCTAGCTTTTCTGGTTTCGCAGCTTTCTACTGAGCGAGAATCATTCTGAAACGGAGCGCTGCAGACTCTGAGCGGTCAGGTGAGCTTGTTCACTTTGTGCGGAGCTGAGTGGTTGAACTCCCCCCACGCCCCCAAATTCTAAATTCTAACCTTTCGACCGTGTAGATATTTCCGGGTGGCATCAGAATTTGAGTAATGGCGGGATGTGGGACCCTCTAGACGTTATGGGACTGCAACTCCCATCAGCCGTAGCCAGCGGTCAGGTATGATGGGAGTTGTAGTCCCACAACAACTAGAGGGCTGGAACCCCCATCCCTGTGCTAGAGAAAGTGCTCTGCATCCATTTGTGCATGACGCATTGCGCTGGATGCTTCTCTCCTGAATGCTTCTTTCCTTTCCTTTGATGGGGCTTATACTTCGCCCTGGCAGTTTCAACAGTAGCACCTCTTTGCAAGCTGCTTTGCCCTTCTAATGACAAGCCAAAGGTTGCACTCCAGCAGGCTGAAGCGGATCAATGGGTGTTACGATTTCAATCAGACACGAGCGCCACTGAGTTCGGTGGACCTTTACTCCCATGCCCTGTTGCAAGATTTTATTAGTAGTTGTGTTGGTTTTGGATGACCGTCTTTTACGTGTGTGTGTGTGTGTTTAACTGGAGTGTTAGCTCCTTTGAGTATAAATACAAGGAAAGTTCTGTGTGTCTGTGGTTCTGTGAGCCACACCCATACCTAACCTGGGGGCATGACTACGGATTCTCCTGGGAGGTGTGGCTATCAGGCTGTCATGATGTGTGCTTACACTTACCCCGAATGCGGACTGGAGCAAAGTAACAGAGGAAGCTGGCTGAGATGGGCTCTGACCATTGGTCCCTCTAGAGTCACGCTGTCTCCTCCTAGTGGCAGTAATGGCTCCCCAGGGGCTCAGGCAGAGAGAGAGAGGGGGGGGGGTGTCCTTCCCATCAGAGGCTACATGGTCCTTTATTCCTGAAGATGCAAAACTCACTGCTCTAGGAATGTGCAGTCTCTCTGCTGCAGCAGTTCCTTAGATTCTGTTTTCAAGGGGTGTGTGTGTGTGAGGGGGGGGGGAATCAATCAAACTGATCGGCAGGAGATTCAGGACCTGCTTAATTCACATGGGGCCTGATCCAGTGGGACGTTCTCCTTCACAAGCCTGCCTGTCTTCTGTCATGCCTCGTGGCTCTGATCGGTCTGTCTGTTTTCTGCTCTGATGGCACCTGATCCTGTCTTCCGTGGCTTGAGAAGTAGTGGGCGTCGGGACACGGGGACGGTGCGGGGGGCGATAGCCAGCCACTCGGAGAGACAGGGCCAAAGGGCAGAGCCGTACGTGGGGTTCTAGAACAGGCCTTGCCCTAGGTCTGGCTCCCTGGGGTCGCCCCCTTCTTGGGAAAGGAAGGATGCTGTGTGGGGATGTTCGCAGGCGCGTGCCTCTTCCCTTTGGCTGTGTGGAGATCTGTGAGACGTCCTCCGTTCTGCAGGCTTCCCGTGTGGGGTTGCAGTCTGCTAATTGCCTGGCTTCTGCTTTGAATCTGCCTGGAATTTTCATGGCACTGCCGGCTGCCTCTGTGGTCAGTTTGTCTTCTTTACTTTCTGACTTTGAGGCATGTGCATAACTTCCGTCAGTCCCCGTTGTGTTTTTTGAACTGAAAAGCAGAGTAGAAATAGTAGCGGGCTGGCTGAGGATAATGGGAGTTGTAGTCCCAACAGAATTGGAGGGGGGCAGGTTGGGCAGGGCGGTCTCCCAGACTCCTGCAATTCACGCGGCCCCGTTTAACGAACTCCTGTCTCCATTAAGTCGCCGCCGTTAAGTAGCTTAACAGAACCGAGCATTCCGGAGAGCCCACTGGTGATCCCCACACCTCCTCCTTCGGCCCCTCGCCACAGCGCTTTCATTTCCTGTCGAGTTCATAGCCCCTTCGTCCACGAGCTGTGCAAGATTTGCCGTCCAGGAAGACGGGTTCGGTTTCTCTCTCTCTCTCTCTCTGTGCGTGTACGCTTTTGCCAAAGAATATCCTCCTCTTAGATGCAAGGATGACTCTCTCTGCATGTCTGCGTATCCCCCTTCTGTTTCTGGCTTCACCAGGGAGGCATCTGTACAGCCCGATCAGGTCTTGGCCATGGGAATGAAGCGCTGAGCTTTGGGTGGTTTTCCACGTCTTCCTGTGGAGTAGGACTTCAGCTTAGCCAGGCGTTAGACCTTCGGCCCTGTGACCTGTTTCCGTTGCTGCGGGTCAGTCGCGCAAAGGTGTCCCTCTCGTGGGAGGCCGCCCTGCGTGGAGGCGGCAGGTGTATCCTCAGCCACCCCATCCTCCAGCTTTGTTTTGTGTGTGTGTGTGCGTGCGTGCGTGCTTACTACATTTCAAGCCTTCCTCGGAGCTTGGGGAAGTGCGCCCTTGTAGCACCTGCCCCTCTTTGGCTCCGGCGTCTCTTCGGGAAGCCAATACCCATGTCGCCGTTGACCTGTTGTGTCCGTTGCCTGTTTGATCCCCTTGGAGGCCGTGCTGAGGAATTCCACCGCAGGTGCCATTGGCCGAAGAGTCCCGGAAGCCTCAAGACTGTTGCTCCGCTGCATGCAACGACTCGGCTCTCCATTGTTCTTTCCGCTTGGGAGGGTGGAACAGACCGTTGGGCCTGGCGGCACATGAGCTGCCCGGCTGGCCTTCTGCCGGCCGTTCATTGCATCCCTCCGCTTTGGGGGAAATGCGCGTCAGCGTCAGCTCTGCTCAAATGCCCCGGGGGGGAGTCGCTTTTGAGGTAACGCCTCGTGATTGATCGGGGCCCAAAAGCCACAGCGGGGCTGGGTTAGCTCAGCAGGCGCGGCTGCTTTGTGCTAGCGCTGCTGCGGGGCGCTGGCTGCTTTTGGCTTCCAGGGTGGCAGATGGTCCCAGAGAGCAGCCCTCTTCTCGGTGCTCGTGGGCAAGAGAAAACGGGCGATGGCCTGGCCTTCAGCAGATGCTGTGGATCGTCTCCGTCTGCTGAGTCTCCAGACCCCAAAGGGACATTGAGAAGATGTTGGGGGTCAGAGGAAAGGGCCCACAGCCCATGTTGAGACGAGTGGACCCAGGCAGGGATGGAAATGCTGATGGACCCTGAAATATTCTCCTGGGGTGATATTTAAGGTCCCCCACTGCCCTGGGCCCCCAGTGTTTTCTCAGCTGTAACAAGCTCTCTTCCCTGGCCTCTGCCCGCCACGGTACTGCCCGCCTACATCTCCCCTCCATTGTTGCTGCTCTGGGAAGCCAGCTCAGCAGCAGAGGTCTATCTGTGGATGCTGCATTTACTTGGGCTGGGCACTTCAGGCCACTTTTTCCCCACCAGGTTGATGACTGGGCAGGAAAGAGAAGAGTCAGGATGATAGCTCAGGTTTCTGAAATTGCCCCTCTGTAGCAGCTGCAGACGAGGCCCTGACAGGCAGGAACGGCGAGAGCTGCCCATTCCAGAACCCCCCACCCCCGCTTGGTCCACATGGTCAACACAGACTGGCAGCAATAGCTCTCCAGGGTTTCAGGCAGGAGCTTTTCCCTCCCTGTCCTGCCGGGGATTGAAGCTGGGCCCTTCTGCGTCTGGTGGATCAATCCAGGCATCCACCAAGTTCCCTCACCCGGCAAGCAGAACGCCACCCAGGTGCCTCCCTCGGAGGTCTCCTTTCGGCTGCAGGCACGAGGCAGCAGGAGAGACTCCTGCCTGCCTTCGCCTTACCCTGCACAGGTGGGAGAAGCCCCTGCCCCTCTCTCAAGCCTCGGCTGCATGCCTGTCAGGGCTCGTGTGGGATGGGACAAGACGGCTGGTGGCCACAAACAGTGGCCGGCCAGTAAGCCCAGCCAACAGTCGTGAGCCCTGGATGACTCCTTGAAGGACAAAGTTTCCGTCTCTGCACTGCTGCCTCAGTTGCAACCCAGCTGAGGTCTTGTCGAAGGCCCTGTTGTTGTCTCTGCATATGCCTCTCTGACCGTAGGGGCGCATCCTGGGCCCCGGCTGGAGCTGTCTGGATCGTGGTGCCTATCTAGAAAGAGAGATCCTGGCTTGAGGCTTGTGTGGGCGCCGTGTAGTCTGCCCGGGAACGAAGCTGGCTTCTTAATGCTTCAAACACCTGCAGACCAAGCTGCAGTTTGCTCCATGTTGAGGGAAAGGCACTCTTGACATGCTCTGGGGTGCTTTAGTAGTATCAGTTTTGTTAAACAGTCCTGGGCAAAGAAGGAAGAGGGTGGTGTGAAAGGCTCCTAGGCTAGAAGGGGTGGAGGGTCACAGGGCCTGAGACCCAGCCTGCCCTGCCCCATATGCCTCAACTGAGGCGTTGGCTGTAGGTTCGGAGCGTCATTCTGTCCTGAGGTGGAAAGCAGATGAAAGCTTTACGGGGTGGGGAAAAGAAAGGGGATCTCTGAACGCGCGAGGCAAACTTTCACCTCATAAAAAAAAACCCAATCCCAAGTAGGAATTGGGCCGTTTAATGGGGGCTCGTAAAACGATGCAGCACTCAACGTTTATGATGGAACATTTTTGCGCAAGCTGCTTCCAAGCGTGGCGGGGAGACCCAGTCGGGCTGACGGCGGAAGTCTCCTCCTGCTGGATGCTTGCCCGCGGCCGGAGGGTCCCTTCGGGAGCCATCTGCGTGTAGACAAACAGAGCTGTAGCCAAAAAGTATAAGAAAACAGAGGGTTTTTAATCCCCCTGATGCATAAATCTTGGGAGCTCAGCGACTGGGCATCGATGAGTCCAACTCAAAAAGCAGCATTGGGCGAATGACCCTGGCCTACCTCACAGGGCTGTTGCGAAGATCCTGCTGTGATGTACGTGTGGCACTTTGGGCCTTTTAAGGGAAACGCTGTGCAAAAAATACCATTTTTTGTTTGCGTGGGGGAAACGGCGAGATCAGCCAAATGGAACAAAATACCATCGTATACGACGATAGAATCCTACAGAGGAAGCCGAAGCAACGTGGGTGACATGCAGAAGATAAAAACAGGAGTCGCTTGGTCATGAACAGAGCCGGCCACTATAATTGTCGCCCCGATCCTGCATGCGGTTACTCAGAAGCAGACCCTGTTCTGTTTAAGGGTGCTTCTTGCCGTGGCCGTGTGCATAGAATTGCAGCCTTAATCTTTCAGGGCTTGTACATCTCAGATTGCGCTGGTGTGCATGAGAGAGAAAGAGACCATATTGCCTAGTGGCTAGAGTGTCCCACTTAGCCACAGATCTCCATTGGGCCAGTCACCCTCTTGCAGCCTAGCCTGCCTCACAGGACCGTTGTCTCTGGGCGGGAGTAAAATTATAACGTGCCATAGATGTATCTACCGGATAATTCTTCTGTCACATGTGGCATGGCTTGCTTATTCGAGCCACAAACGTGCTGGGCAAGATGTGTCCGTGTGCCCCCTCTCCGTGCTCTGCTTGCAGCACCCCCAGGGATACTATGGCAGCACGTGAGCCGTGCAGTGGGGGCCTTCAGAAACAGGGGCTGGCCCATGTCCTCTTTGAGCTCTGCATGTGAAACATCCTGGCCAGGCTCCCAAAGAGCGTGGCATGTGGGGTAGAGGTGGGGCGGACCGATTCGCCCGGGGTTGTAAAGGCCTTAGACCATGGCGTGGCATTCGCTGGAGTCATTCCTGGGTGATGGTGTGGTTGTTATTGAACTCGGCCGCCTCTGAAATGTGTTAAATGGATCACAGATGTGGGCTGAAGAGAGCCGGCTGGGAATCTGAAAAACGGCCCTGTCTGCGTTGCACTGTTTGGAGGTCCCGGGGAAAAAAAACCTCCAGGTCCATGGGAATCCTGTCTGTCTTGGCAGCGTGTCCAGCAGCCTCTGGTTTTTTGAGCTAGACATCATCTTTTTTTTTTCTGTTAGGGGCCGTTTGCTTTCCAAACAGGTTTTTTTCCCCATTTTGTTTTAAGTTAAGCACTTTAAGAAAAAGAAGGGGGGGGGGGTGAAGCAGCAGCCTCAGCCATCGGCCAGAAAAATGTTTGGCTCCCTTTACTTTTGCAGCTGTTTTTATCCTCGGAAAGTCATTCCAGCTCCCGGTGTGTTTCTTCAATTTGTAACTTATGGGTTGCAGGAGCATCCGATACGTTCTGGCCGGCAGCCCCAGATGAAAGCTGCGTCTGAGGGCTGATGGCGTGGGGGTTCTTTTAAAGCCCTTTCCCCTGCGCCCAGGGGAGAGGCCAGCCCAGTTAGCTGCCACGTGATGGTTCACATTGAGAGCGGTTTTTTATTGATTACACTGAATAATGATATTATTATTGTTATCATCAACAACAATAACGTTTACTGCTATTTCTCTATAAATTGTGGGGCTGTGTAGCAGGGTTGCATAATATTCCAACCTGGTTCCTTCCAGATGTTTTGGATTACAACCACAGCTGCCTGGAGGACTGCCTTGTCCAGTCCCACTCAACCCGGGAGAGGCTCTGCTTGAGGATACGACACGCGGCAGAGCCTTTTCGGTGATGGCGCCTCCGCTGTGGAACTCCCTCCCCATAGAGACTTCCCTGTCCCTTAGCCTTCTGTATTTGTACAGTATTTGGAGGTATAGGCTAACGCTTTACCTGTTTTAATGATGGTTTTGTTTTATTTTATATTGTTTGCAATCTGAGAGAGATGGTTTTAATGGCGTTTATACATTGTGCTGTTTGACATGGCTTGTTATTTTATTTATTTATTTATTTATTTCATTTCTAACCCGCCTCTCCATCTAGATCGAGGCGGGGAACAACACTAAATATAAATATAAAAACAATAAAATAGATAAACCATTAAAACAGATAAAAACAAATACATTATTAAAAACATCTTAAAATTAAACTGGATAGGCCTGTCGGAAGAGAGCAGTCTTCACGGCTTTCTTAAATTCCAGAAGACTGCTAATTTGTCGAATCTCCTCCTCTTAGCTGCCCTGGGCTCCCTGTGAAGAAGGGTGGGATAGAAATACAATTTCCTTTTCCTTTGCTAGCTGTGAGAGGGGGGCAGGAAGGCCTACAGGGCACCGAAGCCTGACACCCCCACCTCAAAAGCAGTGGAAATCTTACTTCATCTACCCTAGTCTCAGAATTGGGTAGGCGACCCTCACATTCATTTAAATGTCTCGTTTCAGCCCCAAAAGGTTAAAAACTTTTTAAAAAATGAACGTAAGGGGAGATGATTGAGCAAGGCTAGCCCTCTGTCCAGGATGCGACCCGTGCCTTTCCGCTCCTGCCCAGTGTGACATGAAGCCCTTCTTACACCCTGAGTTACACCCTGAGTTACACCCTGAGTTGCCTTCATAGATCCCAACCTTTTTGCAAGGCTTTCGTAAGACCACCTGCATCTCGGAGCGCAACAGGCTGGGATTTTTTCTCCATTCGGCGCCAGCCGGAGGGGCCAGGCTAGTCAGCCTGGGGGGCTTTCATACATGGAGTCGGTCGAAAAGACTACCGGGTTCGTAGCAGGGGCAGCCGGAATTCACCGTGACATTGTGGGTGGCGCAGGCCCCGAGTGCCGCAAGAACGTATTGTGCGCTGACGGGTGGCACGGGGCCTCTGGGCATGAGGCTGCTTTCCAGAACTCGGCATGCGGACCGGACCGGAAGCTGCTTCAGGAGGTGGTGATGCTGAGAGCTGCGGACATCACAGGGGCTCCATCGAGAAAGGCCAGGCTGTTCGTTTGCTTTTCCCCCCTCTGCTCTCTCGTAAACCCAAAGTCCCAAATGCTCAGCTGAGGATGGCTTCCACGCTGTGCATGCGTGTCTGGGAGTGTACGTGTATATATAGGTAAGTGTATGCGCGCATGCGTCTGTATGCATGCGCACACACGTTTGCGGACGTTTCTTGAGGCCGGCCTGTTTCAGGCGCATCTGGTTCGTGGGCGTTCGGAAGCTGTACAAACATGTTGCAGGGAGATCAGCAGGGACGTGGTGGGCATCTGCGAGGGCTGTAACGTCAGGGTGGCGGGTGGGGTGGGTGGAGAGTGCCGAAGCACTTTCAATGGGGCGGCTGAGCCGGTGTTGAAATCCTCAACTCGTTCGCCCGCGCCGATCTTGCGGAGGGCCCTGGTTGCTTGCCGGTCCTCCTGGGCCCCCTTTGGGTGTCAGGCTGCCCGCTTTTGACGTGGGAGAGGTGACGCCTGGAGGGAGGTGCGTCAGCCGGCGTGTGCTCTGTGTTTGAGAAGTGCTACATCCCACCACCTGTGCATATGAGGCAAATGGACTGGCACCGCTCCTCCTGTTTTGTCCTGGCCAGGGGTGGGTCAAGGAGGGTGCTCCATCCCTGAGATGTCTTACTCAGCCGCCCCCTTCAGGCTCCGGAGAAGTCGGCAACGCGCCTTCGCATTGTGAAGGGCTAGAAACTTGGCTGTGTGTGTGTGTGTGTGTGTGTGTCTTTTAAGCCAAAGCCGAAATTCTCAGCAAGCTGAATTCTACAGCCTGGACTGCATTCTTGGTGTTTGTTTTTATTTTCGGTACCCCCAGAGTATCGCATCGCAAATGTGGCCTTGAACGAAGCAAAGCAGGGTGTGTACCTGGGTTTTTGCCTGTGCTGGTGTTGTCTTTCTCCTCTTTAATCTTATGTAAGCCGGCCAGAGAGCTTCGGCTATGGGGCGGTATGCAAATAATAATAATAATAATAATAATAATAATAATAATAATAATAATAATTTCTTCCTAGCCCCACAAATGGCCCAAGGCAGTTTGGTGTCTCAGGCAGAATATCCAGATGCAGGTACAGAAGAATTGGCCATTTGCTGTTCTTTAACTGGACCCCAAAGCTCTGCCTCAGCCCACGAGGGCGCTGGCAGAGTCGCTCAAAGTGCCCCCAGGCTGCTCCGCATGCGACTGTGCTTGTGCGTGCGTGGAAAACACCAGGGTGGCGGCGGAGGCAGCAGGGTGGTCAGTGAAGGAACGTCAGGCCCCAAGACCCACCACGTCTGGAGCTTTGTAGCAAAAGAGGCTTGTGGGCCCAACCACAAAACCCATGTGCTCACCCGCATGTTACCGTCTCTTCCCCTCCCCAAATTTCTGCTTCCATCCTCCTTGCGCTCTCCCCCCCTCACATCTTTCTCTCCCTCCCTCCCCTCTTCCATTGTGTACAGCCAAACGTTGAACAATACAGATGGGGAAAGGGGGCTTTTATTGGCCGGTCCCTGGGATGGCTCGAAACGAGACCGCCGCGGCATCCCGGGGCACTCTGGGGAGAGGAGTCTGGAATCTTGATTAGACCAGACTTAAAAAAAATGCAAAACATTTCAAACTGGCTGGTGGGTCCTTCCTCCTCCTCCTCTCCCCCCTCCCCAAGGGCTGCACCTCCACCCCCTTCCATCCCAGCATGTAACACAAAGAGCTGCCAGATTTCTGGCCTGCGCGACACTGCTGAGCACGCAGCTGGGAGAGCGGAGTGGCCTCAATTTCCCCCTCTTCGAACTCAGGGGTGCCTTGAAGCGGCGGATGCCGCCGTGTAGCTTCTAATTACTTTCAGAACATCCGTGGTCCAAAACAGGGTTACGAAGATGAAACACACACACACGCCTCCTCCAGCAGGGCCGTCCTGCCTTTAAGATAGGGAAGCTCACAAGGAGGTCATGAAGGCAACAGGCGGAAATTCAGCAGGTGCCGCTTTCCCCGTCGCCACAGCCCTTCCAGCTCTGAAGCCCCCAAGCCTGTCCAGTTGGGCGGAGCAGTCATTTGTGTGGGAACAACCTCTAAGTGTGTGCAGAGTGTCTCCCTTCAGATGTGAATGCCACCCAAGGGGCCGTCAGGGCTGTTTTTCACCCCATACAACTGACTGTCCAGTTGAGACTGATTCCCACAAAGCCGCTTTCATGCCACGTGGGCTCTACAGACTGAGCTGGCCTGGAGGCCGTTTCATCCTCCTTGTGTTTGCCATAGCGCCCCTAACATAACTGGGACTTTTATTTCCTTTCCACGTGTGTGGAGAGGCACACGGAGCATGCTCACAAACGCAGCTGTGTGCTCATAGGCTTCTGTGTAACATGCGAGCCCTCTGCACGTGCTCAGAGACACCTGGCTTAAGCATTTTTTTCCGGAAGAAAAGGGTGTTAACCTGACGGTATTTGTATGCTGGGCCGTTGCCTTCGTGGGGAAGGTGGGCTTTGAGGAAGGAGTTGAAGGGAGAGGGGCAGCGCTAGCTCCGGGCTGAGGGGTAGGATTTTCGGGGGTGGTGGTGGCTGAGGGTGGTTGCAGCGCACCCTGGCCGGTCCCAGAGCTCTTAGCAGGCCAAGCGTTTGGTGTAAACAAAGCCCCTGTGTTTCCTTTAGCTGATTCCCAGGTGGTGTGGCCTTTGCTGAACCCCCATCTCCAGCTTGAAAGTACTGCCTAATGGTCGGGGCAGGGCCCCCTGCTTGCTTGTCATACATGTCCCAAAGTGCTTAGGGCAACGTAAGTGTTATCCTCACACCAACCCTGTGAGGTTGGTTAGGCCGATGAGTAGCAGCTGGCGGAACTCCGCCGGTTTGTCTCTTGAACTCTGCGCCACGCTGCTCTAAGATGGTGCACTCTGGAGGTGTCGGACTACAACTCCCATCGTGCCATTGGCCATGGCAGCTGTGGATCGGGTCCATTAATTGACCACGGCTGGCTCCTGAGGTCAGTGTGCTTTTGTGGGCCTTTGGCTCAGAAGTGCCCACTGTGCATGAGGAAAAGTGCTCGTCCAGAGCGCGACCCACAGTGTGCCTGCTCTCACGCTTATATCTGCATCAATGAGGGCTAGAAACTTGCTTTGTGCAGAAAATTCTGAAAGCTGGATTTGAGAAGGGGAGGGCCCACCGCTCAGTGGTGAGGCACGTCCCTCGTGTGCAAAAAGTCTCAGGTTCGGTCCCCGTGTCTCCCGTTTTACAAACAAGGACGAGAGTGAGCCATTGCCAGCTGAATGGGCCTCAAAGGCAGGTCCCTACGAGTCTGGTTTGAGCCAGGGCTCAGAGAAAGAGAGTGCCTCTGAACACGTGCAAAATACCTTTCCTTCGCCCCCAGAAAAGCAACTGCAGCCCATCCCCACACCGCTGGGGTTACAAGGAAGCTTCCTGAGCGCTGGCCTCTCTTCCCTCCCAGTTCCCAAGCAGTGCTTAGATTTTCTTCCCAGGGAGGGACGGCCACAGGGCTAGGCCAGCCAGCAGAGGGGGCCCAGGCCTGCTTGTGCCCCCTCTGCCTGCCTCTTTCCTACACACAGGGGGCCGGGCTGGGCCAGGAACCTGAGGGCCAGCGACGCATCCCTCCACTCTTTGGTTCAGCAAGAGCGTGGGTCAGCTGCCTTGGACACGGAGGAGCGTCCTTCCCCTGGCAGGCTGCTGCCGGCGTCTTGTTCCTCCGCTCCATCGCTCCACGTTTCCCAAGCGGGTGTGCCAAGGGACAGAGGGAGCCTGCTGGGAAAAATAGTGTGTGGGGGGGTGTCGGGCAGAGGAGGCGCTTTGCTGGGTTGCAGCCCGGAAGTCCATCCAGGCCGGCCTACTGCTCTCAGCAGGCCAGCAAGAGGGGGGGGGGAAGTCTTTCCTTGCTGGGGGTCGCTAAGAGCTGGGTGGCCGGTCCTACCGGGGAGGAATGGGCTAAGCGACCGGATCATGTTCCCATTCTGCCCTTGGGGTATCGATTCAAGGATTGATGGATTGGGTTTCTAGGTTTCCTCTCCACCCGGGAAACGGCACTCGAGGCTGAGATGATCACATTCCAGACGAACCAAATCGTGGTTTTAATTTTTGTGAACCACCCAGAGAGCTTCGGCTGTAGGGCAGTATAAAAATGCAGTCAATCAATCAATCATAGTGAAACCATGGCCTGAAAACAAAGCCGTGAAAAACACAACCATTAAAGGCTTCTGCCTCCTATGTGAGAGGGGAACGAAACCCCCATGGTCAGGAGCAGTCTACCTTGGAGTGTTATTGGATGCTGGGGGCATGACATCTGCAGGGCCCTTGCCTTCACACCCTGCTTGTGACCTTCCCATTGGGGGTCGTGGCTGGCCATGGTGGGAAGCTGGATGCTGGACAAGACGGAACTGCCTTGCCCGACCCAGCCGGCGACCCCTGGTCCCTTCCAAGCTCCATCTAGCTCAGCCAAGACCGGACAGTACTCTGGGGTAGATTGCTCCTGTCCACGGAGGCTCTCTTCCTTGCTCACGTGGCTCATAGGATGCAGGAGCCCTGTCGAGTCAGGTCCAAACACCCATCTATCTATACATGCACAGAATTCTGCCTCCGCCACCATAGATGTCTCTCGTCCGATTCTAGAGCCACCTTGGCCTTTGGGCGTTGCCCCATCTCATGGCAGCGAGTCCCTCAAACCGGCTCTGCTTTGTTGGAGAAGCCCTTTCTTTCTGCTGCCCAGCATTTTCCTGGGAGGACCCTGGGTGCTAGCAGGATAAGCGGGAGGGGGGCGCTTGGTTCGAGCCAGCCAAGGTGGTGTTCATGTCCCTGTGAGGTGCGGCACGTGCGCGCGGTGAGTGACGCCCTTTCCTCTCCTTCCAGAACCGAACTAGCGCTTGTGCCGTTCACCCCGGAGGGATGCTCGCAGACGGACCCCCGAGAGATGGCTTTGACGGTGAGCTTTCTACCTTCTCGATCTGTCGCTTGTGTCTCTCTGCTCTTGGAGACCCTCTTCGCCCACCCAGCAAAGCTCAGCGCTGCCCGGATGAGAGGCTTCACCCAGGGGAGGCTGCTGCAATAGACAAAGGTCAGGCATGTCCTTATCGGCGCACAGCGCCGGTTTTAAGAAGTGCCCCAATGAATCGGGCATTGGCAGCGGCTTCCCAGAGTGCTGCCGTCTTTAGCCCAAGGACGGGGGATGACGCTGTCATGTGCATGCCTGTTCCCTCGGGCGTTCACACATGCTGGCAAACCGATATGAGACACACACTTCAGTGAGACTTCTTTTTATTGAGGAAATCCCACGGTAACAGGCTTAACGGTTACACAGTCCAAGAACACACTTGAAGCTGAATGATGGGTCAGAAAGCCTTAGGCTCCATTCCCGATAAGGTCAGGCAATCACACGGGGTGCGAGGGGATCCTTGAAAGGCTGAGCAAACCATTCTAAGGGAGTTTCTCCAGACGCCGCATACGCTGGTAACTCGGGACACGGCCAAAGCCTAAACAAGGTCACAGGGTGGGTATCAATCTCAGGCGCAAGCACTCCCCTGCACGGACTTGAGCTCCCGGGGAGCTCTCGGCCACCTGAGTCTGGCAGGGAAGAAACCCAGCACGCGTCCTCTGAGAACCAGGGCTACTGCCGGACGAGTGTTTTGGCACACCTGCCCATGTCATGGCCCATGGGCTGAAATGTGCCCTGTCCGTCGGCTAGGATGTCTTGAACTGAGCGGCAGCTCTGATGCGGATGTGTCCTGCAGGCAGCCGCAGACACACACACAAACAGCAGTACCGTGTGAGTTTGTGTACGTCCCTGGGCTTTAAAAAAAACACATCACATCACACCACACCAGCAATTCCTTCCTTCCTGCGTTTCTGAGAAGCGGGGAGGGGTGCTTGCATGCGCGTAAAGAGTGCCTTGAACTGTGTTTGGCTTTGACAGAGGCGGGGAAACTGAAGAAAACAAGAGACAGGGCTGCTAAGGAGCCGCTGACCTTTTCGCTGCAGCCAGGCGATATTTTTCAGCCCTGGAGCCTCTGGGGAGCCGCTGCCTCCCTCCATCCCTCCCCCCCTTGCGCCGCCGGCCCCCAGCAGAGGCTAAAGTTCAGCTTTCATGATGTTCTCACCCCAGGCTTGTGGGAAAATACGAGGCGCGATTCCCTGCATGAGGTCACTCAAGTGCACGCAACGAGAGGCTCCAACAGGCCTCACCTTTTAAGGCTCCGTGCCAGGGAGGAACAAAATGTAAAACGTAGGGGGTTAAATATGGGCCCCAGATCTTTTCCGTTGAAGGAGGGGGTGGGTGGGAGAGGGTTCGTGTAGGTTGGCGTTGTTGGAGGCTATGCAGGATTATCCTTCCAGCGAGCCAGAGTGCGTGGGGTCCCCATTAAACCTTGGCAAAGGGTCAGTGGTTTAACGCACTTACATTATTCTGTTTTTAGTTTTGTGAAGCCGGGTTGGGACGAGAGCCTCCATATTCAGGGGCCAGTTACCTTTCACTGTCAGATGCTGGCGGAAACAGGAGGGACGGCCAAGCTGAACCATGCCCGCTGTGGGCAGTTCCCAAAGGTATCTGGCTAGCATCTGCGGAGACAGAATACTGGGCCAAAGGCAGCAGCAAGGCCATTGTCTTCTGGTTCAGTCTTCGAAGTCCAGCAGGTGGCCGCCCTTAAAGTTTGGGAAGCCACGGCGAAGGAATGGGGCTTGAGATCCCCCAAAGTGTCCTAGGCAGTTCCTGGCCAGATGTAATCACTCACGGAAAACTTTGGCTGCATTCTCAGACTCTCTCCTTTGTCTCCCGACTCCCCCGTCCGTCTGACCAACCAGAACTTTTGTCCCCCTCTTGCCGTTCCCCGTCCGGCCGCCCCCTACCCCACCCCGAGTCAAACAGTGCCGTCCTGGCCCTTTCCAAGACAAACAGCGGCTTTGCTGGGGTGGCTGACGGGAGGCCCCGTAGATGCTGGCTTCCTCCCTCGCCTTCGAGGCCTGGATGCCGGCCAAGTTGAAGACTGTGTCTCCGCTCCCATTTTCCCCTTTGATTACCGACTCGAATCCGCATCCCGAGTGGGCAATCAGGCACTGAGTTCAAATAGGCAAGGAGCTGCAGGCGTGCGTGGACCACTCTCCTCGCCGGCCACGTCCGCAAGGCCTGAGAGAGGCCCGCTTTCTTCGTTCCTGCGAGAGCCTGGGAGCTGGCCTGGGAGCCGCGGAGATGGCAGTGTGGATCCTGGCACGGGGCTGCCATCTCGCCGGCTTTACTCAAGACAAAAACAGGACACATTTGTGTCCGTAGAATGCCTGAGGTGCTCCCCACCCACCCGCCGGCTTCGGAAACGAGTGAGCAGCCACGAATGGCTTCTCCCTTGTAAACAACTGTTGAGTCTCACCATTGTTCTGGTGGTACTTATTGAAGAGTAGCTGCCAATACAGCGCCCTTAGTGATGTTTGTACACTGGATAGGTGATGGAGAGTCAGCCCGAGGCGACAGGAAACTGGATCTGGTGTTCCGTGTGTAACAACGCTCAAAACAACCCACTGGACCACTGCCCTGGCATGGCCCTATGCCATGGGGTGTGTGCCCCTGGGTGGCTTAAAAGGCTTCCAAAAGGAGGGAAGGGCCAGGAGAGCTTTGCAAAGAGCCAGCCGCAGGATCTGTCCCTGGCATCTCCAGATAAAAGCTCTCGCAGGCTCAATGGGCCAAGGCCTAGACTCGGGGTGAGGCGGTTTCCGAGGCACATCTGAAAAGGTTTAGAGACCTTCACAAGGGATCATGGGAACCAGCGCTGTATATTGAGGGAGAGTCTTGATCCATATTGCCTGCACGGACTGACAGCAGCGACTTTCCAGGGGTCGAGGCCGGGGGTTTTCTAGCCCTGCCTGGAGATGTGCGCAAAGCAGGGGCGCTGCTACGGAGCTGCGCTCTTCCATCCTCTGAGAACGGCCCCAAGGAGAGGAGCTGCGCATGCTCAAGGATAGGGGGAAGTAAGAAGCGAATCGGTTTTCAAAAAATCTTTTGAAAACCATGACACGGCGGTGGGGAGCTGGTGTGCTACGCTCATTTTTTTTCTGGCCGCTCTCAAGAGCAGTAGCCTTCAGCATTGAGCCAAACATGCGCAAAGAGAAGGGCCTCTTCTTTTTCAAACCATAGATCTGTACCTTGATAGTTCTGCAGGAGCCTGCTCAGCCGGGCGGGCCGCTTACATATGCCCAGTTGGTCGGCAAATCTGCTTGTGGGAGAGACCTGACAGGAGGGGACCCCATCTTGGTCAGCGTGGGGTCTCAGCCTGGGTGCCTCGGGGCTTCTGTTCCAGCCACCTCATGTGGCTCCATCTGGAACCTGCGCATGAAAGGCTGCACCTTTCTCCAAATGCAGCCGGGGTCCCATTTCTGACTTGATCCTCCAGGGCTGGCCTAAGAAGGCGGACCGTCAAATGGCTGCGTCACTTCTGCGCGGCACGCATGCCAAACAAGCATTGGGTTTCCTGTTGGACTGACACGAGAAAAACAGGATGCCGAGAGGTGTTTATCGGAACGGGAGAGATAAGGAGGAGGAGGGCGTTCCTCAAAGAATGCGGGAGTTTCGGGAATCGCAGAGCATGCGCTCTGCAGGGCAGGCATTTTTGAAAGAAAGGAAGGGCGGTGGATCGAACTGTCCAAGATGCCTGCGAGGAACGCCAGGCGTCACTTGCGAACACATGTAGCCTTTGGGTCCCTCCAGGAATCCTGAGATTGGGTGGTTTTCCCCCCCTGGATCCAAAGGTCGGTCTTGTTTTAGCCAAGAGGTCGTCAGCGTCGGTTCCTCCGACCTGGGAGGCTCGGCTTTGCGTTTCTGCTGTGGCCCAAAGCCACGCTTGATGGGAATGCGGGAGAGGGCCTCCTCCGTGGCAGAGCCCAGGCGGTGGAACTCCCCGCCTTGAGGTTCTCCTCTGGCCCCCTCCTGCGTGGCGGTTTGGCCCAGGCAAAAACGGTTGGATCCGGCATGCCTTCTGCTGAGCCCGGCCAGGAGGTTCATCTCCTGGTGTCTGTTTTGGAGGTTTTATTTTGCTGGAAGACTTGACTTCTGCTGCTTCAGGATGGAGCTGTATTTTACTGTTTTAATCTTCATAGGTTTTTTTTTTTTTTAAAGTCTCATTAGCCAATTTGGATCAGAGATGGAAAGGCTAAGATATCAGAATTGTAAATAAAAGATGTACAGATTCACTGGCTGGTTTCAAGTAGGCCCAGTGAAAGCCCAACGACCTCTTACCTTCCCTGGCTGATCAGGGTGAACAAACTGAGGGTACACTTGGCCAGCCCCCCACCTCCTCGATGCGAGACGACACGCCAGAGGCCTTTGTGCCACATGGGTGGGAAAACACCAGCGTGGCTAAGGCGAGGAAGCCTCAACAGATGTTGCAAATCGACTTTCTTTTCGCCTCCATATAAATGTCTCTGTTCTCCCCCCCTCTCTCCCCCCGGCCTTTTCTCTTCTTTCCAGAGCAAGACCCGTTGCTGCAAAAACTCCAGTCTCTCTGGGCAACGAAAGACATGGAGAAGGTAAGGCCACAGCTGCAGGCCAAGAGGCGCCTGTCTTCCCTGACATGAGCAAGTTACGCAGATAAGGGACGCTTGGTCACCCCTGCCTCTGTTTCGTACTCCTCTCCTGCTAGTCCCTGGAAGAGGGTTTGCAGAATACCGAAGCCCTGTTCTGGGGTCGGCTTGGTTGTGCCCCTGCCAAGGGCCCAAATGCCAGCAGGGCCCCGCTGGCCACAGCCCCCTGGTTTCGCTCCTCCTGTCTTCCGTTGCCTCCAGCTTGTCCACCTGCTGCCTCTCGCTCTAGCCCAGGCGACGGAGGTGGCGAGAAGGAGGAGCAGGAGACGCCGCAGCCCACATGCTCCCTGGATCCCTTGGCCTGTCCAGCAAGCCAGCGGGAGTGGCGATGAGGAAGAGCAACAGCAAGAGCAGCTGAGAAAGGGGATCTCTGGGCGAGGGGCTCATGGAGTGTGCCTCGACTGAGGGCCCTCCGACATCTTGAGCTGCCACTGCCCTGCTCCAAACAGTTTGTGGCCTTATTCGTACAGCCATAGTGAGGACTAGGAACTTGCTCTAAAATAAAGTCCGGGGTGGGGAGAAGGGAATGACAGCTAAGAGGCTCTGCGTTCAACACCAGATTCTGCACTAACGCAACAGCGATCAGGTGAACTCATCCACAGGGCCGAGAGTGGAAGGCGCTGGGATTGCTTTCTGACACTGCGCCAAAGGAAAGGTTGGTTCTGAACTTGCATAAATGGTGCAAATGGAGCCTCCTTTCTCTTATTTTGCAACTATATATATATATATATATATATATGGCTTAGGACTGGGGAAGACTGGGGTCATCAGGGCTATTTTTTTCCCTATCTAAGTATGCACAGGATTAATGCTATCATTTTATTTACAATATCTACTGCTCCATATCTAAAATAGATTTCAGGGTGGCGAACATAAGAAGTAAAACAGTAAAAACAACTAAAGAGAGCATACAGCCGGCTCTTAGTCTTCCTGGGCTAGCCGTGGGGGGAAGGCGCTCAGCTGAGCACTGAGTGTCGCGGCCAACACCGCCCCTGCTTCTGAGAGTCCAGCACCCGCTTCTAAGCGTCTCTTCACCCTCGTAAGGCGGGCAAGGGAGCGTAGCCGCCGCCCCCCCCCCCCCCCCGGATGTTCTTGGACTGCAGCTCGCATCAGCATAGCCAGCGTGAGTTCTGATGGGAGTTGTAGCTATACCCGGCACTCCCGCGGAATCGGAAGTGGTTTCCATGCGTGGCCAACAGCTCCACGTGCCCGTGTTTCCACAGCTCCGGGAGGAGACGCGTGTGGGCGTGGAGGCTCTTGAAGATCCCCTGGCGTGGCTCTTGGACGTGCTCAAGGGCTCCGGCGATTGGAAAGGGAAGGGGAAAGGCCACGGCTTGGCATTCCACGTGGTCCACGAAGTGCAACTGTGGGCCAAGAAGCACCCTGCGGAGCAGCCGGTGAGGCCGGAGGGCGCGCCCCTGGGTGGGATGGCATGCGCTCCTCCTCTTTGCCCCTGGTTGCCAGCATCGAGTCCTCTGAAGTCCACTGCCTCTCAGTAGGGAGGTGTCACTTGGTTGTTGAAGCTGCTCGCCATTGATAAGACTTCTCCAGGGATCTGTCCAGTCTTTTAAAAATTAGTGCTGGCCACTATTTATTTATTTATTTATTTATTTATTGCATTTCTATACCGCCCAATAGCGGAAGCTCTCTGGGCGGTTTACAAAAATTAAAACCACGAAAACCATTCAGAATATAAAACAAACAACAGTATAAAAACTTAATATAAAATACAGTATAAAAGCACAACCAGGATAAAACCGAGCAGCCATGCAGAAATTAATACAGATTTAAAATACAAATTTAAACAACAAAGTTAAAAATTAAGCTGAAGAACTGTTAAAATACCGAGAAAATAAAAAGGTCTTCACCTGGTGTCTAAAAGAGTATAATGTAGGTGCCAGGCGAACCTCTTTAGGGAGCTCATTCCACAGCCGGGGTGCCACAGCAGAGAAGGCCCTCCTCCTGGTAGCCACCTGCCTCACTTCCTTGGGCAGGGGCTTACGGAGAAGGGCCCCCGAGGATGATCTTAGGGTCCAGGCAGGTACATATGGGAGGAGGCGTTCCTTCAGATGACCTGGCCCCAATCTGTTTAGGGCTTTGAACGTTAATACCGGCACTTTGAATCGGGCCCAGACCTGGACTAGGCTTGCTGACGCTGAGCCCCCAAATTAATGTTGTGCTAAGACGACGCATCAAGTTGGGGGATGAAATGGAGTCTTCGTTGGCAAGCAAAGCTGGAGCGTGGATTTAGCTCCGTTCTTGGGCAGGGCTTTCCCACTTTGAATGGAGGTGAACGGAATCAAGCGCAGAATCGTGACTCTCTCTCTCTTCCTCTCTTCTCAGTCTGGCTTGAAGTTAAAAAAGCTCCAGGCCTGCATCTTCCCCGTGCTTGCTCAGTGCCACACAAACCTGCTGGGCCCACTGATCAGCATCTATCAGCTCCACACTGCCGACCGCCACCATCTGCTGGGCCATGTTGACTACCTCTACCACCAGGACAAATTCAAAGAGGTGGGTTCCTGTCCATTGCTGCGAGCGGCCGCTGCCCTGCCTGCCCCACCCCCTGAGCGCCGAAGCAGAGGGATCGAGCCCGGTCCGTGGGGAGCCACGGAGGGATGCTTGCCTTGAAAGCACCAGCGTGAAGGTCTCAGCGGCTCGATGCTTCTGCTAGTTCCCGAAAGATGCTTGTGTTGGAGACATGAGCATGTCATGTACCAAGCTGGCCACTCTGTGGCAGTGTTGCTCCTGCCCCGGGACCCAGCCAGCAAAGGCGTGGAGGTTGGTGGCGGGAGGCCAGAAAAGTGGGCTTTTTCTGAGCCGAGGGCCGAGATCTTGGGGACTGGGCCCTTCTGGAGCAAATGCAGCTGGCTTTTGGGCCCGTAGGAGAATCCCCCCCCCCCCCCCCCCGCTGCTTTTGTTTTGGTTGCTGAAAAAGGGCTTTGCTAGGAGGGATGGCGTTGGGCTGCAGGGCTGTGTCTACAGAGAATTGTGGGGTGGGTGGGTGGTGGCGGTCAGAGGGGTTTGGAGTGGGCCTGTCCAGATTCTCCCCAGAACCTCACCACCCACCCACCTGCCTGGATGGCCGGGGTCAACGCAGGCCACAGAAGGAAAGGAGTTGTCCACGTAGCTAGTGGCCACCTTGTGATGCTGGCCACTCAGGCCAGCTGGCCCAGGGTTGTCTGCTCAGGCTGGTACCCGCTCTCCAGGGTCCCATCGCAAGATCCGCTCCGGATTTCAGCCAGAGCCAGCCAGCACTCTGAAGGAGCTGTCCAAGGTGTGGAATACTTCGGATAGCTCCTCGAGAGTTTTGGCTGAAACCCGGAGTGGATTCACTGCCCTGCTGACATCGGAGCCGCCAGCCTCCACTGCCCAAGATCCTTTTACCTGGAGATGCTGCCGGAGGTCAAACCCAGGGCCTTAGCCGTGAAATACATGCGTGCTACCAATGAGCTGTGGCCCATTGCCGAACATCGTGCGCCCAGGGCCATATAGGCCAAAGTAGGAAAGACAGCTGAACTCCCATATTGCGTACCATAAGAAGAGGCCTGAGGCTGGATTAGACCCAGCGCCCATCTAGTTTCCCAGAGTGTCCAGCTAGATACCTCCAGGAAGCCTACAAGCGGGGCCTGAAGCGAAGGAATTAGCCCTCTCGCATTCTGGTATTCTGAGATACACTGCCTCTGAACATGGAAGCTCTTTAGAGCCATTGTGGCATGTGACCACCAATAGACTTCCCCTTCTCCATGAATTAATCCCCTTTTAAAGGTATCTAAGCCGGAAGCCGTCCTCGCATCTGGTGGTAGTGAATTCCATAATTAACTATTGTTGTGGGAAGGAGACCTGGCTTCTTCGATCTGTCATGAACCTCCTGCCAGTTCATGGCATTGGGTGATACCCAGTTCTAAGATTAGGAGAAAGGCGGTGGCGTGTGTGTGGGGAGAGCCCTCTATCCATTCCCCCGCCCCACATTACAAACAACTCCATGACCCTCTGTATCCTGTCCCAATTCAGTGCACACCAGAAACTGCTGCTCATGAGAGGCTCAAAAGGGCCTGGCAGCCATCTTGTTTTTGTCATGGGTCATATGGAAACCAAGACTGTGGGGCGTGCATAGGGTCAGGGAGAGGGTACGTGGGGCAAATAACCACACAAAGTCTCAGAGTTGGGTGAGGGTGAATTTTTACTATCTCTAAATTGCCTCAAACCCCACTAGGCACGATCCGCAGATAAAACTGGAGGCTCACAGGCATGTTGCCTAAATTTTAGCCTGCTTAGAGGCCTCCTTTCCATGGTTTCTGAGGGAACCAAGATGGCTGCCGGCGGGTCTTCTCCCCTGCCCTTTTTTTGGGGGGGGGGGGGGAACAATGCCAGAATTGAACAGACTTCGAGGCTAATATAGTGGCAGTGCCGTCCCCCCTCCCCTGAATAGGCCGGGGCTGTGCTTCAGAAAGAATGAGGGTCTAGGCAGAAAGCCGGCTACGGTTTCCTCTGCATCTTATGTTACACTCCAGCCTTTCAAAGGGTGTCTGGGCCCACTTGAATGGGCCTCTCTTGCGCTCCCCAGTGCGAGGATGGGGCGGACAAAGGGCACTCTTGTCACCGGCCGGCCCCTTTGGGGAAGAAAAGCCATTGTCCCATGAACAGGAGCAGTCTGGCGTGCTTCGGTGCCCCCGCGATGCCGCTAAGCCCCCCTCAGCAGAGCACATTGAAGGCCCTGTCAGCTTTGATTAGCGGGGTCTCATGACTTAATGTGCCACGATATTTCATGTCGGAGGGGTGGCAGCCGCCTTTGGGTCGGCATGAATGCCCTCGATTGTCCACGGAGTTATTTTATTTACATTTTTTTAAACAGCTTATAAAGGTGGGGGAAAAAAGATAACTGTGCTTTAAACCCCCCCCCCCCCTTCTTTTCTCTTTGGGATTTTTGGGGAGGAGGAGGAGGAGGAGATGCTTTTGTGGGTTGCATAGAGCGGGGCTTGTTTTTTAAGGCCAGCTTCAAAAGTTCTGCTCTTGTTTAATAGCTGTATATTAAATTCTAAACAGGTGGTAGCAGAAGACGGGGTGAGGAAGAGGTGCAGTAAAATAGCCTGGCTTCTGACAGTCGGATTCTGTTGAGACGGCTTCCATTTAGTGCTTTCTAGCCTGGGGAAATTATATTAATCTGTTTTATCGAAGGCATTCGGGTTTAGCGAAGGCGGGGTGGGTGGGAAATAGTTCTAATGCTCCTTTCATTCAGACATTTAGATGCATTTTCAGTTACAGAATTATAGGCAGGTAGGGGTGTGTGTGTTTGTGTGTGTGTGTGTGTAAAAGAGAGAAAAATGACCTGATCCTGAAGCAAAATGTGGTGCTAGACTTCCGAAGTGGCAGAATGGGATTGGATCATGCTGCGCTGGACTGCTTAGAGTGGTGGTGCGGGATACCCCATTTCAGTGCTTCCTTCTGTATTCTTCCCTGCAAGTAGAGAACTAGCACATCAGGGAGCAGGCTGGACTAGAACCTTTATCCCTAAGGTGTAAGTGGGTTTTTTTTATTTTATTTGAAAGGAAGTTCCTTTCTTGCTTTTGAATAGTGTGATTACAGAAAAGAGGAGCATGTGTAGCCGTGCGCATGGGTGTTGGGTGCCCAGGCGTGCTGTCTGTTTATGACAACATTTCTCAGTGCATAGAATAGATAGGATTAAACAAATGCACAGAGAAGGAGAGGTCTGTCGGTGGGCGTTAGCCATGATAACTGAGTGGAAACTCCAGTTTCAGCAGCAGTCTATCTACTGAATACCAATCTTGGGTGGAGAGGGGTGACAAAGAGAAGGGGAGGGCAGTGGCTCTGCTGTCTTGCTTTTGGGCTTCCCCTTTGGGCATCTCGCTGGCCGCTGTGGGAAGCCGGATGTTGGACGAGATGGACCTTTGCTCCGATCCAGCGTCAGGGCGCTTCGTATAGGCCATCCTCAGCTGCCATTTCTACTTCCCGTTACCAGATTCCAGAGAGAGAAAGTTCCCAAGTGTCTATAAAAATAACAGCAAGGGAAACAGCACAGTTGAGCCATTGGGTCTGCTGCCTCTTCCCTCGTGGCCTTCGCCGCTCTGCGCTCTCATTTCCAAAGTTGATCAAAATAGAAGCATGGGAACGGCCCTTGCCACCCACCTCCCCTTCTTCGCCTTTCGCTCTTCAGTTTTTAAGTTGCCGCGAAGTTCAGATTCGTATTGGGGCTGTGTGTTCAGAGGACATCCATTGCAAGAGGAATGTTTGGTTAAAGATGTACGTTTGGGAGAAGATCAGAAGCATTACACACACACCCACACCCACCCACAAATGGGACCTGCAGCACAAAGTTGCAGCATGCGGTGCTCCTGTTCAGGGCTGGATTCAAACCCTTCCCGCTCCTCACAAGTCCTCCGTTCCCCCTCCCCAAGAAGTCACTGTGCAGCCTGAGGCTGCCTGGACAGGCTCAGCTCTCATCTGCCTGGTTTGGTTTTTCCTGCCCTGAAGGTTTGTTGTACTTCTGCTAACCCTTCTAGGCGTTCTCCTGGGCCTGTCGATACCTTCCTCTTGTGCGTGGACAGTGCCATTTTGGCCAGATAAAACGTTGGCACTCTGAGAACGACCGCTGAGAATGATATAGATCAGGTGTGCAGAACGTGAGGCCCTGGGGTCAGATCCCCAGAAGGCTGTGTGTATTTCCCCAACCACCGGTCGCTGGGTGTTTTGGTGCAGTTTTTTCCCCTTTCTGAAAGGCTGAAATGCCCCTCCAACAGCTGAGATGCTGGCAGGAAGAACTTTCAGCTACAATAGGCTGGCATTCTGTGCCCTGCCCCCTTTGCCTTCAGCCCCCCTTTTTCCTTCCAGCCCCCTCCCCCCAGAATGCAGCCCGCGAGAGCTTCTCCACAGTGGATTCGGCCCTCCGGCTCTGCACCCTTGTTAAATATGATGCCATGATGTGTGAAGTGGCCTGGACCTCATTTGCTGACTCACGGGGACATCTATGTTGTTTGGGGACTTAAAAAATTGAAATGTGGCATGCCTGAACAACATTGCACGTTGAAAATTGGCATGTTGGAGGTCCCCTGATTAGGCTTCTGAATATGGGACAACTTGTAATTCTGTCCTTCAGAATGAAGGACCCAAAACGAAATGGCTCCAGTATTTCCATATCACTCAGAAGGTTGAAATTAGGTGTACGTGTAACCCTCTTGGGTTTGGGCCAGCCTTATCCAGTTCCAGCTAGGAGTTATGGGAGCTGTAGTCCAAGACATCTGGAGGGAGCCAGGTTGGCGAAGGATTGCCGAGACATCACGAGAAAGATCTGTAGATGGGGCATTTGCGCAGCTTATATATGAAGGATCCAAGTTCATGTTATGGGGGAGACGCTGACCAGTGTGTGGTTGGGAAAAACCTCTGTCATGGGTTGTCACTGGGTCTGCATTTCCAGCATTAGCTGGTGAAGCAGTGGAAGAGCCATATCAGCTGGTCTTCATGGAGGACAGTGTTTTAGAAATGCGGAGGTCGGATGTGGGGGTAGAGGGACTGTGGACATTTCATGCACTTCAACTGCCTGGCGGTGTGGAGGTGATTTTCACAGCTCCCAGGAAAGGCCTTTATTCCTGCAGTGTGTAGATATCTCCTCACACTTCCTGTTATGAGTTGTTGCTGTTCTCCATCGCAAAGCTTTCCTGTCTTTTTCTCTTCTTTAGGCTGCCATTTTAAGTATAAAACTGAACCTGCAGCCAGACCTGGAGTTTGAGAAGGTAAATCAATGCAAAACTGCAAAGCACAAGTCTTATAAACTGTCCTTTGTTTGCCTGTCTACTCACTTCGCTTTCTACCGGAAGCCCTAGCTGTCTACCTGCAGAGAGCTCTTTTTGAAGGGGGAGCATTCAAACATGTTATCCCCAAGGGTTCGGGGAAAAATGTAACCACAGTTACAAATTGGTCGTTGAGCAAACCAGGGAACAGTTTGACCTAGGTTAGGAGCTGCCATGGTGGGTCATTCACACAACCTTTTAAGTCTCCGGTGAGCCTCTTTTTTCAATTTGTCCTTTCTAAATATCACCCACGCTTGCCATGAGGTTAGCTGTTCATGTGACACACACACACATCCCCCAGAGCTTTCTGGGAGTTTCGCCTTCATGAACTACTGCATGCTGTTCAGAGCTAAAATTGGAGGCAAAACCTGTTCATGGGTATACAGTCTAAATGTTAGTCTCCCACAAGGTCTCCCTTATATATTTTGTGTTGGTGAATGGTTTCTGAGGGAACCAAGATGGCTGCCGGTTGGCCGTCTTTGAAGCCTTCTTGGAATCCAGCAGACCTCAAGGCTAGTATAGTGGCAATGCCCCCTGCAAGAAGCCAGGGCTGTTCAGCTGGGCCCCGAAAACCCATCCTGGCTCAACCTGGGGCCACGGCAGGTGGTCTCCGTGTGACCGGCTCAGCCCCTGTCAGGATCAGCTGGGACCTGAACTTGGAGCCTCGTGGTACGAGCACTTGTAGCTCTTGTGGTGCGGCAACCAGCAGGTCCCTGCTTGGCTCCATCTCACATCCACCCCAGGCAGCCCTTTTGCGCCTCCTGACCAGACCGGGGTAGAAATACTTTCAGTTTGAACCTGAGTCTTTGCCTGAGCATCAGGCAGTTCCTGGCCATGAGCCTGTGGGTCCTGAGTCTGCTTGTCAGCCTGCTTACTGGGCTGTTGGCCTCCGTGCCCCTCTGCTTCACTCCCCGTCCACCCGTTCCCTTATAATAATAATAATAACGATTTATTTCTTACCCGCCTCTCCGTCTGGATCGAGGCGGGGACTGTTCCCCAATATCGCAGGGCCAGCCTCATCCTGGCCAGAGTGCTCAGCTCGGACTCTGGCTTGGGATCGCCCCCGGAAGGGCCCTCTTGCCCTGCTCCCTGCAGCCTCCCGGTGCCGGGCTCCATCCGAGCCCCATGCCCTGTGGCAGCCTGTCCGGCTTTCTGCGTGTGTTCGGCCACTAACGGCCAGCGGACAATTGGCCTGGCCGGCCAGCCGAGAAACCATGGCTCCACTGGCGGCGAGGCAAATGCCCAAACTCTTCCTCTTCTCTGCCCCAGATGTGCGTCCCATTGCTGCTTCAAGATAAAATGGACCTCGTGGAAGCCTACGTGGAAAGCCACCCTGACCTGCAGCGGCAGCTCTTGCGGCTCTTGGACTCGTGGTTTGATCCCAGCTTCCAGATCCAGGACGTCACAAGGTTTGGACCTGGAGGAGTCCCCAGTCGTGTGTTTGTTTCTGGCCAGAACAGCACTGGTGGGACTGAGAGGATGCACAGGAAACAAGATTCTGCACCAACCCTTCCCAGACTCCGAAGGCCAAATACGCACATGTCTATCATCTCTCCGTTTGCGTAATTTGGCCGTTCCCCCACCCCGTTTTCAATCATTTGTTCTTGGGAGGGGTAAGAACTATGCAGAGCATAAAAGCCCCCCCCCCAGCCACTAAAAGTCCAAAACACCCCACCCTACTGGCTTCTAACATTTCACCAGGCATTGGCCAAATGCTTTCAGGTAGAATCTTTACAACCATAGGGACTAGGAACGTGCTTTTCAGACACACACACATGCAAACACCTTTGCATGTAAAAGCAGCTCATGTGCCCCGAGGGATTGTATCTCGGACAGCCAGTTGGTTCCAGGAGCCTCCAGAAGGGTTGCTCCCTCCCATAATGCCTTGCGTTCTTTCCCCTGGAGAATTGAGCTGGCCACGCTCCACAGAGGGAACGCAGAGTGTACTGGGCCAGGGCCAGCGTAAGAATTCTTACGTTCTTGCGTTGAGTAGACCTTTTTTGTGTTTGCTTCTTGGTCCTCTTTCAGGCAGTACCGGGGTGTGAGGCCAGAGAAGATCAACTATCGAACGTTGAATAAAATGGTCTTCCGATTCCTGGAGAAATACAAATTAGATCCAGGTAGGCGAACAGGGCGGCCTGTCAGAGAAATGCAAACAGAAGGCCATGTGGAAAAACTGTTGGCCGTGACCAATATTCCTCCATGTTTACTTGTACTAATGTATACCCCACCTTCTGTGCAAAAGGACACTCAAGACAGCATACAACACTGAAATCAAGTAAAGTCAGAGAATAATGTTTTATTAAAAAAAACCTCCCTGCCCATGGAAAGTGTCCACCCTAACAGGCTAGTTTTCTGTGTGCGTGGATTTTATTCGCTCTGTTTGTTTATGAATGTCGAATCATGCAGGCAAAAGAAGTGGCAGAGTTTCTGGGCTCAGAAACTCCAATGGATGCAGGGAGACTCCCCAGTCTGAGATTCCCCCTGGTGTTGCCCGCGCACCCTTTCAAGCATTTCTTTTCAGCCATAAGGGCTAGGAACTGGCTTTTTTAAAAAGCCGAAATTCTCAGAAAACGGAAATCTGTGCCCAATCTCCTCCTCTCCCCCCCTTCCCGTTTGTACCTGTGGAATTGCAGAATGCCCCAATCCCGCGTATTTACGTTTTCTTACTTCTTACCAATGAAAATGAATCCGCTCGGCTGGTTTTGAAGGATCCAGCCGGCTCTAAAGGCCTCCAACCACAGCTGAAACAGCTGAGCGTGTAGATCTCAAGCTGACGCGTATCCAAGCTGGGGTGTGTGCCGGCTGGCACCTCTGGGTCGACACTAGAGGGTAGGAGAGGGCTGGCTTGGAACGTCCGCCCGTTCCCAGGCGGCGTTTTTCACCGCCCTGTGAGCAGAGACCTCTTGTCATCTTCCTCGCCTCGCCTCCGGTTTGTGGTTTGGAGTGGTGACTAACCTGGCACGAGATGGATGGAACATCCTTTGCAGTATGGCAAGAACATCTCGGGGGCAGTGAGGGGCCTTGTGCGGCCTTTCCAGACGTATACGGGCAGAACCCACCGGGCCGTTCCTCCGTGCCAGCCCCTGCTGAGACGAGTGGGCGCAGGAGAGCATCCGGGCCAATGGTGCCTCCAGCTGCCCCGGGCAAGAGGCCCACTCTCCTTTAGATTCACCAAGGGCCGTACGCGCAATCTTGGGGTCGCACCCGTGCTCCATGGTGCGTACCGTGGTGACTGCATGGCGCTCCTGCACATGTGGCAACCCTCCCCCTCCCTTTTATTTTTGTTACCAGAGTGTTGGCAGTTGGGCGCTCCATGCACCCTCCCTCCCTTCCTTCGCCTTTTGCATCCAGAGCGCCTCTCTCAATAGAAATGTGCAGGGCAGCCATGGCAACCTCTTTGTATGCACCCGGGTCTTCAAGCCGCCGAGGTGCCAGAAGGGGCCCACGGCCTGGATTTGTCACTGAACGAACCGACGTTGCTTCAACGCGGAGGATCTTCGCTTTGGATAAAAGCAAGGACGTCACATCGCTGCTTCTAGGGGGAGCCATGGGCGGTTGAGGGGCAGAGCCCCGAGAGGGCCGTAGCGCTGTGGTAGAGTCCCTGCTTTGCATGAAGGAGGAGCCAGGTTTGACCCTTGGCAGGGAAAACTCCTGCCCGAAACCCAGGAGAGCCGTTGCTGCCGGTCCATGTCAGATGTCCTGGCCTAGATGGACCGAGGGCCTCGCTCCGCATAAATCCACTCTCTACCTGCTCCCCCCTCCCCGTTCAAGGGGAAAACATGTCAGTGTGAGAGCTTATAGGCAGGCTTTTCTCAAACGGTTTGAAGCTTCAGGAGACAAAAGTGTAGAAGGATTTTGTGTGTGTGTGTGTTTCTTACTAGCCGATTTCTTCTTAGGTAAGGACCGGCGATTTCATCCATCAGAGATGATGTAGCCCCTCATGGGCCGTTAAAAACGATTTGGATGGTGCCACCTCTGTATTCAGCAGCTACTGCTGATTTTGAAAATCATTCCAAATCCACACGGGCCGCATGGCTTGGATTTGGATGGGAAGGTCCGGGTTCAAACCAGGCTGAAGCAGAGGCCCCGCTTTGCTTGTGGAAGGTGGTCCCAACTCCATCTGCGGCATCTCCCGTTCGGAGGACCAGGAGGCAGGAGAGAGGAAAGGGGGCCCTGGGGAGAAATGGCTGCCACCCCCTCCCCCTGAGTAGCCCATGCTGGGCTGGGTGGACCGAGGCCCCGCTCCGTAGAAAGTGGCCCTGTGCGTTCCCTCCGCTTGACTGCCTGCCTGCTATCGTCTGCGTTTTGGCCCAGGCTCATGGCACAGGGATGGAAGAGCAGCTGTTGTGCCCTCCTAAAGTCCCAGGTTCAATCCCCGGCAGCATCCCCCGTTCAGAGAACCCTGGACGGCAGGGTCGAAAGAGACCCCTCCGCCCCCAAAGAACGTCCGTCTGCCAGGAAAGGCCCTCAGGGCCCGCTGGGTCAGCAGCAGCAGAGGCTCCCACTTTCCCCTCTCTTCTGCCACGGGTCCACTTGGACCGGCCTGTTGGGAGGACCGAATGGGGCTCCCCCTCCGTCCGCGGTCGCTTCAATGAGAGGGAGGTGAGGGGGCAAATGGGGCAAACTTAAATACACACTGGGCCCTCTTTGCGCGCTGATCTGCATTTCTCCTCATTTGTATCTCTCTTGTTTCTCCCACTCTCGCCCGCCTGTTCCAGCTCTTTGCCCGAATGTGATCAACCAGCGGCACCTGGGCACGCTGAAGTACCTGCTGCATAAGCGATTTGTGGAGGTAGGGGGGCGAGGGAGGGAGGGAGGGGGCAGCCCCAAAGCCCCTGTGTTTTCCGTGCCCGGAAGGTGTGACCCTGTTGCCTGCCGGTTTCTCTTCCAGAAAACCATGACGCAGGAAAACTGGGCCGACCACGTCCAGGTAAGTGAGAGAAGGATCCGCGTCTTCTCTACAAAATAAGAAATTCACATTCTGCATCCGGGCGCTCTGGGTTCTGCCCCAAGGAAAGTTGGATTCTGCAACCTGCGTGAATTAGGCAAATCAGCCAGATTTACATAACACCTCCCATTTTGCATAATTTATTCTGCAGTCCCTCTTTTTTTTTTTTTTTTAGCATTTTGCAAAATGTATTCTGTTTTTTCCTAGTTATATGAGAGAGGCAAGGAATGACGCAGGGCGCTGAAACCCCCCCCCCCCCCCCGGTCTCTGGAGATCTTTTTCCAGCTACCCCCTATGCGCCCGCTGCTGTTAAGCGTATGTCCACACCCGTAGGGGCTAGAAGCTTTCTCGTTAAAATGAAAGCTGAGATTCTCAGGACGCCAAATGCTACATTACTCTCGGTTCCATTTCTGGGTAAGATCATTTGCCAGGTTGGTGCCTGGAAGCCAAAACTGCTCCGAGGAGGTGGGTTGGTCCAAAGCGCTGCACTAGGCGGAGACGGGTTGTGCCATTCGAGAGTGCAAGGCGTGCAAAGTGGGAAGGAAACCAGAAACTGTTCCTCACGTTGAAGAATGCCTCTCTCTTTGGAATGTTGTAATTATGGATTTAGGGGAATCCGGGGCAGATTGGCCGGGTGTGAATTTCGGAGTTCATTCAGTCTGCCCTCTCAAGCATTCCGTCTCCACAACAGAAAGGACGGGGAAATTTAATGCACCGAGAGAGATTAGAGACAGAGAGTGAAAATGTCTCCACCAATCCTTCCATTTGCTAAAGATCCTGCAAACATACTTATTATTGCTTTGGCTTGCAGCCAGGTGGACTCCTTGAAACAAGATCAAGGAGGTGCAATCCAAGAGCGGCTCTCCGCATTTTGCAAGATGAGGCTGTCGCATTCTGGAGAGCAGGACTTCAGGTGGTGCCTGGGGGAGTGTGTGTGTGGGGAGGTATATCCACCCACCCACCTGGCATGAAGGACTGCCAGTCTATATCACACGAGCCCATCACGGAGAGGGCAGAATCTTCCTCTGTGGCATGCTAGCTTTCTCTATGCAGGGGTTTTATTTTTTAGGTGGGGGAAACACTTTAGAGGGCCCCCGCCTTTTGAAGCGGCACCCTCCACCTCCTTGTTCTCAGCGATACGTAGGCCGTATCTGTCGATTGCTCTCAGCCCCCCTCCCCTGAGTGCCAAAGGACGGCACGGCGGTGGGGTGGTGGTGGTGGTGGTGCAGTCCACCTCCTGGGCTTGTGGTTAGAATTCCTGAGCTCATGTGTATCTCACATTGTTATTAATAAACTGAATCTGGGCAAAGGAAGAAGAAGATATGGGCCGAAGGCCAGCCCTTCCCGGGGGCGTTAATCCCCTCCACGCAGATTTCGTTTTGGAATAATTCCCGGTATTTATACTGCCCAGGAGTTCTGAGTTCACAAGCTTCCAAAGCCGCTGACGTACGTTATCCCGATTTCCCTCGCACCGACCCTGTAAGATAGGCCACTATGGCTGTCTCTGAGACCACCCAGAGAGCTCGCAGGGCTGAGAAGAGATCTGGGGGTGGGGGCTCTTGCAGGCGCTGTGCAAGGCCAGCCCTACCGTTAGGCAAAGTGAGGCGGCCGACGCTGGTGGGGCGGGGAGGGTAGCAGCAGCAGCCCGCCCACCCTTCTGAGCTATTCCCCTCAGCCGTCCCCCTCCCCCGGACATTTCCATCCTCAGGAGCTGGTGCGCCGATTGCTTGTTGGTGTCCTGGGCTGCCTGGCTGGCTCGTCTGCCTGCCTTCTACCAAAGTATCACAGGGAGTATTTCTCTGTGAAATATTTTGCTGCCACATTTTTGTTCCTAGAATGATAGAATAGGAGAGTTGGAAGGGGCCTCTAAGGCCATGGAGTCCAACCCCCTGCTGAATGCAGGAATCCACCTTCAAGCATACCTGACAAGTGGCTGTCCAGCTGCCTCTTGAAGGCCTCTAGTGTGGGAGAGCCCACCACCTCCCTAGGTCATTGGTTCCATTGCCGTACTGCTCTAACAGTCAGGAAGTTTTTCCTGATGTCCAGCCGGAATCTGGCTTCCTGTCACTTGAGCCCATTATTCCACATCCTGCACTCTGGGATGATCAAGAAGAGATCCTAGCCCTCCTCTGTGTGACAACCTTTCAAGTACTTGAAGAGTGCTATCATGTCTCCTCTCAGTCTTCTCTTCTCCAGGCTAAAGATGCCCAGTTCTTTCAGTCTCTCCTCAGCTCTCTGTTTCAATTTCTTTCCCCCCCCTTTTTAAAAAAATTAATCGTTGAAGTACTTCCCCTTCTATTTCATGGGTTTGTACTTCTGTTGGTTTTCTTCATTCCTTGAGGGGCTACAGCCCCAGAGGCGAGGCAGAAATCCTTTAAGTGGAGTTTGCCACAGGCGTTGTGGCCGGAGTCAACAACCTCTGTGAATGCATCCCAAGTGATGCAAGGCGGAAGCCGCAACAGGGCTCCTGCTGGTCAGGGGCAGATGAGTCTGGGAACGCACAGGCTGCAAAAGGACATTGAAATGGACGAGAAACAAATGGCAGCCGTTGTCCTCTCACTCTCTGATCGGGGCTCTGCCCTCCGTTCTCAGCACCCTGGCATGTGCTTTGGACCTAATGCCTGCCTGCGACCATTCGGGGCTCTCAGCAAGGCAGTGAGAGGCGTTCGGGCCCAAAGGGGCGCAGGCTGTGGTGGCTCGTGACCCACAGTCCTCGTGGGGGGAGGCTTTCATCGCAGGTTCCGTTGGCGTTGGAAAACCTTTGTTTTGCATGCCTTGGGATTATGGAGGGAATGATACGTCTGGGTTGTGTGTGGTTTTTTTTTTGAGCTCTGGCTGTTCTTGTGTAATTTCCCCTCATCCCGAAAGCTGGAATGCGGGGCAGTTCTAGCTGGAGGTAGCGAGGGCTGTAGCAGGAAGCAGGTTTTCCCACGGAGAAGAACCGCCCCGGCTGATGGAGGGTAGTGGCCACGAGTCTTGCACGAGAGCTGGGAATTCCCCGGTGCAGGTTTCTCCTCCCTTCCACATTCACTGGGTTGCTTCAGGGCCACTTTAAACAGCCAGGAGGAGCAGGCGGATTGGGCCACTTCAGGGTGTGTGTCTGACGAGAGAGGACTTGCACATTTTAGTGCTCCCCTGCAAAAAAACAAACCCGCAAGAATAGCGTGCCTGAGAGACATCTGTGGGTTAACCCCCCTCCTATTTTCCTATCTGAATTGCCCCCTCACTTGGAGCTGCTATTTGTTCTGTGGAGGAAAGCTTCTGAAGAAGAAGAAGAAGAAGAAGAAGAAGAAGAAGAAGAAGAAGATTACTGATGATAATAGGAATAGTGATGACAGGTCTTTGAGAGAAACTCTCCCTGGGAAACACAGCACATACTTAAACGATGGAATTTGCTACCACAAGATGTAGTGATGGCCACCAATTTGGGTGGCTTTAAGAGGGGGTTGGATAAATTCCTGGAGGAGGAGAAGGCTATCAAGGGCTAACCCTGATGGCTCTGTGCTACCTCCAGGAGCAGAGGCAGTAAGCCTGTATATGTAGTTGCTGGGGAACATGGGCGGGAGGCTCATGTCCTGCTTGTGAGTTTCCTGTGGGCATCTGATAGGCCACTGCGTGAACAGAAAGCTGGACTAAAGGGACCCTTGGCCTGATCCAGCATCAGGGCTTTTCTGATGTTGTTGAAGAGCTACGTTCCTGATCAAAACTTCCTCAGTGGTGCCGTTTGTGCTCTGGACACAAAAAGCCTCCCTGGTTCAGTCCCCAGCAGTCCCTCCAGGTAGGGCTGGGAAGCCCCTTCTCCAGACGAGGCCCTGCAGAGCTGCCTCTGTCCATCGGCCTGGGCAGCCGTGAGCCAGAGGGGCCCGTGGTCTGGCTTGGTCCAGCGCCGCTCCCTCTCTGTGCTTTCAAAGACCAGGCCTGGATCCACCTGGCCTGCCGCTGCGCTGTTCCCCCCTTGTACGTGTGCGAACGCAGCCCTGCCGCCCGGTGGAATGCTGCTGCTCCGGCAGTCGGGCCTCATTCCTGAGATGCTTTCGACAGCAGAAAGGTGAGACGCTGCTCCTGTCGGGAGGAGCGGGCCCTAAATCACCCGATAGCCCAGGGTGAAGGAAAATGCCAAAGGGGGAACGTGGGTGGGTGCGGGGGCCAGACACAGTGCAGTGGCCAGGTGCGCTGCCAAACATGGCGTGGATGCAGCCAGGCCGCCACCCAGGCAGGCCACATGGCAGCCGACGTGGACATGGGCAGAAAGCGGACAGCCTCCCTGCAGCTCAGGTGACGAAGTCGCAGGGCCCTCCGGAGTGACGCGGGAGGAGAGTGCCACCCCCTCGCTGGAGAACGGAAGGCCAGCACCTGGCAACCAAGCCGGCTACCAACCGGGCGCTCCCCCCTGGAGCCCTGCACCCGCCTGAGACTCTGGTCCTGAAGCCAGAAGGGGGCTGTGTTTATTGCTCTGACTGCATTTGCGGCGTCCATCTGGCTCAGCTCTCTGGGGCCCTCATGTGCAAGGCACGAAGGCCCATGTTCCCCTGGTCTCCCGTATCCGGTGGCCTAGGCTGCCTCTGCGGGTGGGGGCCGTGTAGTAGCCCTTTGCAGGGCAGCTTCCTATGTGGGCTCGTCTCGCCCTGTTTTGAAAGATCCGCCTTTCCCCCCACGGTGGGCGCTCGGGGTTCTGTGCACGACCCGTCCCTTTTCCCATTATGATTGCTACAACGGCCTTGCGAGGCTATTTGGGCTGAGAGGGCGCCGTTGGCTCCAGGCCGCGGCGAGGGGTGTGCAGCTCGAGCCCAATTTTCTCCACCCCCACCCCCAGTCTGGCACTCTTAACACCTTCCAGTGATGGGTAGGGTGGGAGGCAAAGGGGCGTGGCCCAAAATGCTGAAAATGCCGCAGCCCGTTGTAGCTTCCAGCTCCTGCTGCCAGTCAGTCACTGGGCCTCCCGAGGGGCATTTCCACCTTTGAGGATGGGAAGAAGACCAAACAGTGGGTGGGTGGGGGAAAGGGGGCAGGGCCATGGGGATGGGCTCTCTAGGGAACCCAATTGGGGTTCTAAGCAAGCCGGATTTGGCCCACGGGCCGGAATTTCTGCACTTCTGCTCTAACGGCCCACTATGCCTGAACCCCGTGCGATCTGAAGGGTGGCCCTGGGCCAGATCGGGCCAAGGCGCTTCCACTTAGTCGAGCTGAGCGCCTCACAGGGCGCTCAGGACCAGGGGATCAGCGCACGGCAGGCTGGCCCAAAGCAGGGTGGGACAGAGAGCACCTGGCTCTCTGTGGGCCCAGCCTGTTCTTCTCTTTGGGGACTTGGAAGAGTTGCACAAAGCGCCTTGCCGGTGGGGTTGAGTGCTGCTGCCTCAGCAGCTCCGGAGGCCTGGGCACGGTTCCCACACGCTACCCGGAGCTGGGGAGAGGAATGCGGCTCGACCAGCGTTTGCCCTCCGGTGCTGAAGCCATAAAACGAAGCGCAGGCGGGAACGGCAAGAGGCCCAGGTGTTCAGCGCTCCCGTTTCATCCTTGCCAACTTCTGGAAAATCCCACGCAAGGGGGAGATCCCCCCCCCCCCCCGGGACCTGAAGGAACCACTTTTTAATAAGGCTGGCTGGAAAGCTAAGGGAACTCAGCACAGGCCTGCGTCAGGTGCTGGCCCTGATCTGGGACGTGACCTGAAATGCAGGCTTGAGGCCAGTGCTGATGTCACGCCCGCCCCCCTTCCGCCCCCCCCCCCCGTTCAGAGCACACGTGAGGCAGTGCTGCGCTTTCCCTGACTACGGTGAGCTCCAAACCACTCCCTTCAGCCACAGTTAGACGTGGGCTTGCCAGCCGTCGTTCCGTTAGCCGTGGTTTGCGTCACGGTGCAGGTGTAATGCTCTCTGTGGCCCATTCCCCAAGCCAGCAGAGGGGCTGCACAGCCACGGTTCTGCATAATGGGTCAGGCTGGAACGCTTCCGGACCCACCGATTCCCCACGTTGCTTTTTAGCCTGCTTTGTGCATCCAGTAAATTCTGTCTTCATGTCCTTCCTTCCCCTTCCTTCATTTATTTATCCCCTAGCATTTTTACCCTGCCTTTTAGCCCGAAATTATCCCAAGGGTGCTTGCAAAGGTATTCCTTAGGCTTACAGTCCCTGCCTGCAGGCATACAGTCTCAAAAACCCAACACAAAAGGAGAGGGTATTGGGAGGGAGGGGGAAAAGAGCAAATCCAGGCATTAGGCCTTTAGCTACAAAGGGCGATGGGAGAAAGGTGAGGGGCCAGAGGGCAGCCCACGATCCCAGGTGCGTCACCTTCGCTGGCAAGGCACAGTGCCCTCCCTGGGGCCAGGCCGGAGGAGCCAGTGCCATAGACGCTCCTGCAGTAGCATGGAGCGATCAAGAAAAGATCCGGCTGGTGCCTGTGCATGCAGCGCAGGTGAGCTGGAAGAAGGGACAGTCCTGCATCTGCTTGCATGTTGGGGGGGGGGAGCGGAGAGGGAGAGGGAGAGGGAATTGCATTTTTGTACGCTGGCCCTCGTGAAAAAAGCAAGTGGCTTCCTATAGGAGAAACCCTTTCTCCCAGAGGTGTTTGTTTTCTTCTTGCAGGGATTTTTCTTTTCCCTTGAGGGGAGGGGAGCATCCGAGCGTTTCCTCCTCTTTGCCGGCCAAAGTGTTGCAGCCACCCAGGCGTGGGAATCCCAGGAGTGCCGAGGGCCAGCGCTGGGCCTGGCAAAGCGCGCCTGCTGCCTTCTCCTTCCCTGGAAGGTGAATTTCAGCCCGTATCTCTTTGCATTGCAGAGCACCGTCCAGGGCAGCCAGTGGCTGCAAGAACAGTTGGTCCAGCTGCTGGTCCGTTACTGCGGCCTGGAGACTGCCGCCACGTGGGCGCTGCGTTACGACCTCCCCTCAGACAAGCTCCCTTATGGCATGGGTGAAGTGATGGAGACACTCCGGACACAGGAGAGGAGGTAGAGGGAGAGATGGGCGCTTTGCATTCAGAACGGGGGCTGCAGTGGGCTGACCCAATAGACAGGAGGACGGGGCTCCTGAATCTTTAACAGCTGTGTTGAAAAGGGCATTTCAGCAGGTATCATTTGTATGCATGCAGCACCTGGTGAAATTCCCTCTTCATCACAACAGTTGAAGCTGCAGGAGCCTTGCCTAGCATGACCAGATACAAAAGAAGGCAGGGCTCCTGTACCCTTGACTGTTGTGATGTAGATGGAATTTCACCAGGTGCTGCCCCTTTCAAAACAACTGTTAAAGATACAGGAGCCTTGTCCTCCTTTTCATATGGTCAGCCTAGGCTGGAGGGATGTTCTTGGCTTGAGGGCGCTCCTCAGGAGCAAGGCTGCGCCTCGTCCTTGCCGGGAGACTCCTCATTGTGCCCTAACAACAGCTGAATTCTGCAACTGGTACACGTCGCTCTCGCTACAGGCAGACCCAGGTGGTTGGTGCCATCAGAAATAAAGGCAAAACGGGGCTGCTGAGGAACAAGCGGGGGGGTGGGGTGGGAGGATCAGCATGCTCAGGGAACCTACAGTTTATAAACAACAACAAAACCCTACCCACTCTTAAGAGTGCCCAACTCCCCCCAAGAAGCCCATTGGGGACTGTGGATGCTCAGTTACTATGGAATGTTTATCGATTTACTTATTTAAGCTCCTTCTATATCACTTGATAACCTAAGGTTTTATTTATTTATTTTCATGCTGCCGAATATAATAAAATCTCTCCGCAATTCACAACAGATATTAAAATATGATATTTAAAAACACCACATTAAAACATAGCATTAAAAACGCTTCCAACGACAGTAAAAATTAAGGAGCAGTAAAAGGGAGAAGCGTAATTAATTTACTTACAGCCCAGGGAAAGACCGGGTGAACAAGTGTGTTTTAAGAAGGCGTTTAAAAGATGCCCCGTTTTTCTGCCTTCCGAAATGCATGAAGGTTGGTTTTCCAGAGGGTGGGTGCTGCTACAGAGAAGGTCCTGCTCTCTAGGTACTTCATGGCAACATTCTGTTCATTTTGGAATAATAATAATAATAATAATAATAATAATAATTTATTTCTTACCCGTCTCTCCATTTGGATCGAGGCGGGGAACAACAATATGATAAAATACATAAAACTGATCAAAACATGACACACATTATTAAAACTGCATTAAAATATCCTAAAAATATCCTAAAAACATTCTAAAATTCCACTGGATATGCCTGCCGGAAGAGAACAGTCTTTATAGCTTTCTTAAATTCTAAAAGACTGTTAAGTTGATGAGTCTCCTCCGGTAGGTCATTCCACAGTCTGGGAGCGGCAGAAGAAAAGGTCTTCTGGGTAACGGTTGTCAGCCTAGTCTTGGCCAACTGTAGTAAGTTCTTCCCAGAGGACCTGAGCGTGCGGGGTGGATTGTATGGGAGAAGGCGATCTCGCAGGTAACCTGGACCCAAACCATGTAGGACTTTAAAGGTAATGACCAACACTTTATACTTCGCCCGGAAACTAATTGGCAGCCAGTGGAGCGATTTTAAAGCTGGCGTAATATGGTCACCCATAGGTGTACTGGTAACCAACCTGGCTGCCATATTTTGAACTAGTTGAAGTTTCCGGGCTAGGCACAGAGGTAGCCCTATGTACAGCGCATTGCAGAAGTCGAGCCTCGAAGTTAGCAGCGCGTGCACTACTGTCTTTAAGTCTTCCAACTCTAGGAAGGGGCGCAGCTGGCGTATCAGCCGAAGCTGATAGTAGGCACTCCTGGCCATCGCATCTATGGGCTGTCATTTGGAGCGACGGATCCAGGAGCACCAGCAGGGCCTCCTCTGCGGGTCTTAAAGGTCATCTGGCTATATATAAAGGAAGGCAGCCTGCTAGGTGTTCCTGGTCCCAAATTGTTTAGGGCCTTTTTACGACAATAACATCACCTTGTATGTGGCTCGGTAGCTAATGGCATCTCTTAGGTGTGTGTGTATGAAATACATATAATTCAATATAAAAAGCAATATAAAATAATACATTAAAAATGTTACAACATAAAATGTTGAATGTCCACTGGAAAAGAATAACGGGAAACTGGAGAAGGCTGTGTGGAATGGAGTTCTCTGCAGAAGGGTATGGCTGGCTGGAAAGAACCCTGAACATTTTGTGGCCGGTCCCACGTCATCATCAGTATCACCATCCTGATCATGATTGCGCTCATTGGTCTGAGCTGCAAAGCAGAGTAGCATAAGCCAGGAGAACAGGCCCCTGCCCTTGGAGGCTCCCAACCTAGGGCAGGTGAGGAAATTATCCAAATTATACGTGGTGCGACTTTGCATTCATGTATTTGTTGCTTTCTTTGCATCATGAGCTAGCTCTGTTTCTGCTCGCTCCGGTCCCCTTCCTGCCCTCTGGAAATCTATCTCTTTGGCTTTTGGAAACATCAAGCGTGCCTCTGCACCTTCAAGGGCTAGAAACCAGGGTTGTGCTCTCCAGTCGAAGGTGTGAATCTGGGGAGGCTAGATTCAGCCCCCAATACTCTCTTCTCCAGAAACTTGGACCCCTCACAGAGGCCTGTTCTGGAGCTGCTCCCAACCTGTGGCTTGCTGTCTGGAGAGCTCTTTATCCGGTTGCTGATTCCCACTGCTTTCCATCCAGGATCTTCCCAGATGCACGAGGGGTGGTGGTGGTGGAGGAGGAGATGGGGATGGGGCGGTTTCACACACCCTTGCCAAATATTGCATGGAGGTTGCACAAATATTGACGGTCTCGTGTGCACACAGACCCTCTGTGAGCGAATGTTTGTCCTGCCCCGTGCCGCTGCCCTATAGAATTAGTCACACGCTCCCCCAAACACAAGATCGGCAAATATTTTGTCAAATAATAAACCCAAGGCTGCAGACAGTGTGGGAAAAGACACTGGCCAGAAACATGTGCTCCTCGTGGGGTAAAAATAGAAAGAAAAAGGCGCTGGATTCCTTCACCCCCCACCCCCCACCCCCATAATGCCTGCTTTTCTCAGGTTGCCCTGTGTGGGCAAGGCACGGGCCTGGTACGGTCTCCAGTCCCCTCCGGTGGCAAGAACTCTGGTAAGGACCTCGAACCAACTTCGCCTGCCCTGTGTGTGTGTGTGTGTCTCATTCCCCAGTCAGAAGAGGGCCATGCTGGGAAGGGAGATGGGAAAGGGGACGGAAGCGGCATCCTGCTGATCAGGGCAGCACAGTTTGGGCAAGACATGCTGGAGAAGGAGGTGGTAGAATCCCGGGATGTTAGCATGGACGCTGTGCCAGTAATCAACCAATATGCAGGCGATGCAACGCGCCTGATATAGCATTCCAAAAACGAAACTAATGACCCGAAGTAGCCCATTCAGTTTATAAACATTTTTAAAATACTAAAATTTCAAATGTTATAGCTTTACATTTTTTAAACACACACACACACACACGAACGAGTACAGATTTTAAAATGTGAAATGTTTCCGTATAAAACACCAGCTTCAGTCACAAATAATACCAGTTATACTATACTATATAAGCTGGTATACTACAATAACAGTTTATAAGTGGTACTGTAGCATACTCTAATTTGTGACCGAAGCTGGTGTTTTATGCTGAAACGTTTCTGATTTTAAAAGCTGTATATATGTTTAAAAATTGTAAAGCTATTTAAAATTTTATAATTTTAAAAATCTGTAAGAATTTATAAACTGAATGCACTACTTGGGGTCGTTTGTTTCATTTTTGCAATTCTGGACCACTTCAAACCGCAGGTGGGGATATCCCAATTTTGAATGCCCTCACATGTTTACAAAACCCATTGTAAGTAAAAATCTAGTACATCAGGGAGAATGGTCCTAGATCAGCCTGCCCCCTGTGTGCTGGTTTTCTACCTGCAGGGCCTTTTTAAAAGTGCCATTTTTTAAAATGTAGGATATACTCAAAAAGGACTACACCACCAGCACACTGAAGTGGCACCCTCTGTTCAACTGCCCCCTCCTGCTGAAATAAACAATTTAAAATTTGGTGCCTAGGAGATCCAGATTTTGTGCCGAGAAAAGCTGGACCTTGAGGCCTATATGAATAGGTTCATTATGTCCCTTGTTGACCGTCATTTCTTCTACAGCATTTGCTGTTTGGCCCAATTTATCCTTGTTTGGCTAGCCTGGGGCAGGGCCAGGATTTGCAAAGCATTGAAGCTCCACCCCCAGCTGCTGGAAATCTGATTCATCCGCCTCTGAGCTTTCAGCAGGTGCTGCCTAGGTGCTTTCACACACATCCTTGCAGCCAGCCATGAGGACTAGAAACTTGATTTAAAAAAAAAAAAAAAGACAAGTGAGATTCGCAGGGAGATTAATTCTGTGTTACGTCATGGAACCGTGGCCCTGGAGTTAGGGCAGACAAAAAGTATCCCGCAGTTACCGTGTGCGTGTTCATGTCCAGGGCTCTGGGACATCCTCCTGTTTTCCTAAAAGCAAGCTAGCTTTCTCTCTCCGGGTAGGGAAGGTGTTCCAGACCAGACTGTGTGCGACCGTAAGGACAAGAAGGAGTCTTATTACCAGCTCCCCATCCCCAGGGACGCCATCCTTTTCTTATCAACGTGGGAGGAGGTGCAGAGATGTCAGGAGCACCTGCTACAGGTGGGTTTGGCTCACCCTTCCCCAACTCCGTGAGTCGTACGTGTAGCCCTGTCGTTGAAGGCCTCTTCCAGAAGGCCTCCTTTGGGGGCTCCTCTTGAGGTCTCCCCATCTCCAGAGGTTAGGTGAGTTGTGACAAGAGAGGGCTTGCTCCATGGTGGCGGCCAACTGAAGGAGCCCCTCTGTCTAGAAATACCTGCGTACTGTTGATCCTCACTCTTCCCTTCAGTTTGGTTTTTGTTTATCCCAACGATTCCTCCAAGGAGCGCAGGGTGGCATCCGTGGCTCCCCGCCCCCCCGCCCCATGCCCCAATTTGATCTTCCCAGTGCCCTCCGAGGTAGGTTAGACTGAGAGAGCGGCACTGGCCCAGCTCACCCCAGGCATGTGGTGGGCTGAGTCGGGATTGAGCCTGCGTCTCCCCAGCACTCCGCTCCGCACTGGCTCTGATGGGTTTGGTTGGGCTTCGAGGCCAGGTCCTTCAAGGCTTTCTGTTCTTTGTGTTGTTCTTTTAAATTAGGGGTTCTGTTTTTATTGTTTTGGAAGAAAAAAACTCGGAAGTGTAACAGGCAATGGACGTGCTGGGCGTAAGCTGCCTTGAAGGCTTCGGAAAGACGTGGGATACCAGGGGATAGAAAATTTAAGTAGATAGAAATAAAGCACCTCACCCGTCTCATCCTGAAAGTTTTGGGTTGGCTGGAGATGGATTAAAACTCCAGTCTTGGGTGAACCTGAGGCCCCGGCCTGCTCCCGGGACAAGGAATAATGCAGGAAAAAACCTCACAGGTGCCATGGGAGTTCAGGAGGGAAGATTCATTCCAGGGGGAGGGGGGCTCAGTTTCCAGTGCTACGAGCTTCTCGTTACCTCCTGAGCATATGCAGAGTGCCTTTCCCTCCCCAGCCCGTAGAATGGATTAAGAGGGATGGAGTTTGCTTAATTAATGAATAGCCCCTCTTTCCTGCAAGGGAGGCCAGGGCAGTACATGTGTGTGGGGGGGTTCTTTCTCTGGCAGCCTTGTGGGGTAGGTTAGGTTCGCCTGGCGCCCTCCCGATGTGCTGGGCTGCCACTCCCATAATTCCCAGTGGCGGTACTGGCTGGGAATTGTGGGAGTTGTAGTCCAACACATCTGGAGGGCACCTGGTTGGGGAGGGCTGGCCTACGGGAGAGTGACTGCTTCAATTTCACCCAGGGAGATCCATTGGTAAGTGGCGCTCCTGACCTGGCTCTCCCCAGCCCCGGCTCTCCCCAGCCCCGGGCCAATGCTTCCACCACGACCTGGCGGCTCTGGCTCTCTGCGGGCCGCACGGAAGTCACCCTGCTTTCCTTCTCTCGCAGCCCGGCCAGGTTGTGGGGATCGACATGGAGTGGCGCCCGTCCTTTGGCGCTGTGGGGGGGAAGCCTCGCGTCTCGCTCGTTCAGCTGGCCGCCCGGGGCCGTGTGTTCCTCCTGGACATGCTGCAGCTGCTCCAGCCAGCAGGGGCGGAGGATGAGGCGGCCCTCGCTGGCTTTTTCCTGGCCCTCTTTGCTGACCCAGCTATCACCAAGCTCGGTAAGCGCTCATTCCCACCGTCACGCAGCTGTCCCGGCTGAGTGGGCGAGCCCTGCGGGACCCTTCCTCCTCCGCTGGTGCCATCAGCTTCCTCCGCCCACCGATACTGAATTTTTGTAAGCCCCTCAGGGCAGGGACCTGTCCTCCTTGAACCATATAGAGCGCCAGGCACACAGATAGCGCTATACGAACAATTGGCAGGCAGTGCAGAGCTGCGGGATTGGCAAGGCCTGGCTTGGCCTTCCTTTCCTTGACGGGGCAGATCCATCTGCCTGCCCCACTCCCAGCCCCCACCTCTGGCTCCAGCCCCACATCCGCGGCAACCAAACCCAGAGACAGGCCCCATCCGGGTTTAGGGGAGGGTCTCCCAGAGCCCGGCCCGGTTCCAATGGCCATTTCACAGCTTCTTTTCTCCAGGTTATGGGATGTCAGGAGACCTGCGTAACCTCGGTGTCACCTCTGCCGCTTTCAGAGACATGGACAGACAGCTGTGTGGCCTCCTGGACCTTCTGGTTGTACATAAACAGGTATGGCAGAAGAGCCGACAGGGGCTGGGGTCTCTCCCCCCCCCCCCCCCCGAGGGTGTCCAGGGAAGGACTTCCTGGTTTGTGGGAGGATGTCCCAACGCCCTATCTTTTGCCTGCTAGGGAGGAGGGAGGCCTTTCCGGTAGCGCCCAGAGGCTCCTGGGAAGGGGGGTGGAGGAGGGGGCCGGTTGACGCAGGGGACATACGGTGCAGACCTCCATGCATCCATGGGGGTGGGTTTGTATCTCTGCAATACTCTGTCTGTCTCCATTCCGCTGCCTCTCTAGGTTTCTCATTCATACTGTTCGCACGCGATGCACATGCGCTTACGATCCTTGCGCATGCGCATTTGTATAGGACCCTAGGAAGCTGCCTTAAGCAAAAGTGGCCCAGTATTGCCTAGCAGCTCTTCTCCAGGGTCCCAAGCCGAGAGAGAGAGAGAATGAGAGCTGTGGTCCCTCTGCTAGAATACGTGCCTGCCTACATCTGTCCCTCTCATGCGCACCTGTGCGCATACAGTTTAAGGGCTGACTAACACTTTGATAGTGCTGCCTCCTCCCTTTGCTGCTGTATCCCACCCACCGCTGCATCCCACCCACTGACTTTAGACCTTATCTTTCAACGTTGTTGTAAATAGCCGAGAAGTTTGAATGTTCATGAACATTCCACCTCACCTCAGTAGCAGAGCCCATGCCTGGAGAGGGTTTGTTTAAAGCTAGAGCTCCTGCAGGCAATAGTGAAGGAGGATTCAAACTCTGCCTTCTGTTTATCTCAGGGTTAGTTTTCTGCAAATCTGGATGTGCTTTCATTTGCTATGTGCTTCATCTGTCTGTGATGCTAGTCATTGCCTGAAGAGATTATCCAAAGCGGGCTACACACACACACACACACACACACACAGGTCCCGCAACTGATTTTTGTGCAGCGTCTCTGGCGTGTTCCTATATTTCTTCCCGCCCCATCACTCCTCCTCCTTCCTCTTCCTCCTCAAGAACCAGCACAGTGGTTTGTCCTCGGTGGTTAAATGTGCTCATGTTGTGTGTGGGCAGCTCGGCTAACACCCCTCCGGGGGCCCACTGCCTTTCGTTGCTCCTTCCCCCTCCCCATTTATTTACTTTTATTTCTGCAAAGTTTGTAGTTCAGCGCCACATGCAGGTCCTTCCTCCTTGCTTCCTGGTGAGTCCATTTTGCCGACCAAAGCAGCTGGCCTAGGGATCCCTCCCTCCGCGTCCTCCCTCCTCCAACAGGCACCTGGCTCCTGCTCTTCCCACCCTTCAGTCCCTCAGCTCGCAAGACCAGAACCCTCCGTAAGGCATGTGAAGAATGTCAGAGACGGACGTGGAGCGAGCCGGCTCTCCGTTCCCCTCTTGTGGAAACGTCTGCGCGAGGTTCCCCGCCTGCTGTGGCTCGCTCAATCCGCGCTCTCCTTGCTCTCTCCCTCAGCTTCCCAAATGCGCCGGCGAGGCCAGGAAGGGCTGCCGGCAGGCAGATGCTTTACAGCCGCAGGGCGCTGCGCGGGGGAGCCGGCTGCCGGAGAAGGGGCTGAGCCTGCTGGTGCGGGACGTCCTGGGCAAGCCCCTGAACAAGATGGAGCAGCTGTCCAATTGGGAGAAGCGGCCCCTCCGAGAGGAGCAGATCCTTTATGCAGGTGTGGCTGGTGGGACGGCTGCTGCTGCTGCTGCTGCTGCTGCTGCTGCTTAGAGCAGAGAGGTGCCATCAGCAGAATCTCGTGTGGCCAATGCCTGGGTTGCCACTTCCGCCCTCAATCTCCTCTAAGCAGCGACCCAGGAACGCCACCTTCCTGGGTTGGTATGATGTCATCCGAACCTGGAACTCTGGGTTGTTTGGAGGCTAAACCCAACAGTCGCCGGTGGTTTGTTGCTGGATGAACTGTGGGTGGTTTAAGCCCTAAACAACCCAGAGTTCCAGGTTCAGTCAACACAGTAACACCCAAGAAATGGGGTGTTCCTGGGTTGTTGATTGGAAGTGGAAGCGGTGAGTAGGCAGGAGGCAGTGTGCTTGGTTACGCCCACTCGGCCATGGCAATTCCTAGGTTAAAAACCCAGGTATTGGTCTATGCTGTGCTTCTTGCTGGGTTGTACCACTTCAGATTGCAGGGAAGGGAAAGCAAAGATCTCTCCTCTGCCATGAACTCAGTTGGTCAGGGGTCCCCAATGTGGCGTCCATAGGCACCTGCAAAACTATATATATATATATATATATATATATATATATGAATGCATATGAAATGCAGACAGCTTTCTAGCAATTCTACGTCAGCTTTAACAAAAGCGGACCAAGTATCCGAAGAGGTGCTCATTTGAAGGTGACATTGTGAGGTCCTGAATCCAGGGCATTAGAGGAGGTGAGCGTTTATCCTTCTAATGTTGTCATATCAGTCTTTTAAAAAGGACGCTGAGAATCCATTTACACTGACCATTTGTTAATATGTCCTTGAAGCAGGTAAATATTCTGAAGGTGTGTGTACATCCATGAATATTAAAGACTGTTCCAGGACAAAAATTATCTGTGTAATAACCTTCCTGCAAAACAAAGCAACTACTGGACATGGGCCAAAACACAGGTTTAAAAGAAGCATGAGCTGTAGGGCTATTGCCAGCCGATTAGACAACCCCTTATTAAAGAGACACTGCGTTGTCCAAAAGACATGAAGCAAAAACATTTGCCGAATAAAATGCAGCCTGAGTTCCAGAGATGTGACAGGTAGATGCCAAAGCAGCGATCCACTGAGCAGGTATTTTGTGGTGGTGCCCAGGGCAGGTTCTCAAATTCCAAATGTGCCCAAGGCTCCAAAACGGTTGGAGACCCCTGCACGAGGGGGCCTTATACAAGCCGCTCTCTTTCAGCATCAACCCCCCCCACCCCCACCCCCATACGCGCACAAACTACAACGCAGGGAAAACACTGGCCTATCTTGGAGTGGCTGTGTGTGGCTGTTGTAAGTGTACAGAAAGAATGGATGTAAATCGCTTTGAATGCTGCCAAGCGCTTGAGGCAGAGGCTTGATCACCACCATCCTCAAGAGCCTTTTTGCATTGTCCCCCTCTCCCTTCTGCAGCATCTGACGCTTACTGCTTGCTAGAGGTTTACACGAAATTGCTGGAGGATCCGGGAACCTTTGGCCTGACTCCGGACCTCTTGATGGCCCTTCCAAGGAGCGCAAAGACCAGGGAAGCCAAGGCCAAGAAGCTTCCCAGCCAGCCAGCGCCGCGCTCTCCTCGTGAGGAGGTTTGTAGGGAGGAGGCCTCGTCCGAAACCACACAGAACGGCAGGTGGCGCGTGGAAGAAGCGCGCGAGCTGAGCCGTAGGCCAGGAAACGCTCCGGCTTCTCTGTTCGCCTCTGCAGGCTCCCATCTCTCCCGGCCTCAGCCCAGAGGGTCCCGCGCCCTCCCTTTGGCCCTTTTCGAAACGAGGGTCAGTTCTAAAACCCCAATGTGGCTCTGTTTTCATAAAGGTTGTTACCTGCCGCCGGAGCAGGAAGGGCCCTGGCTCATGGGAGGGACCTGGCTCAGGAGTAGCAAGAGCCCCTGCTTTGCCTGCAGAAGGTCACGGGTTCAATCCCCAGGTAGGGCAGGCAAAACTCCACAGCTGCTGCCAGTCAGTGTCAACAGTACTGGGCTAGATGGAGTGGGGGTGGGGTGTGTGGCTCCGTCGAAGGCAGATTTCAGTGTTCCTACACGTACCTATGGCTACAGCATCCCCAGCCCACCCCTGTCCTTGTGGCAAGCTCTGTAAAGCAGGAGTGGGCAATACCCATCCCGCAGGACACACGTGTCCCCAAACCAAATCCCAGCAGCTAGGAAACAGCCCCGTTTTCCCTTCCGGGAGCACCATTTTGCATGAAAACAAGCCATGTGCTTCCCTATGGCTTTTCCCCCCCGTGCAGTGAGATTGCCGCCAAAATGGTGGTGGCCCCGGGGTGCGTTTGTGGCCTGGGGTGGCGGCGGCGGATATTAGCCCCCAGAGCTTCTGGTGCTGCCCACTCCCTTTCCAAAGACGTGAGCTCCTCTCCGGCTGGTTTCGTCTGCAGAATCCAGTGCCAAGCCCGGAAGCGGCGATGAGCCCTCCGGCCGCCATCTCGGCACGGGACTTCCGCGTGGTCTGTGACAACATGCTGCAAGGCCTAGGCCGGTACCTGCGCTGCCTCGGGGTGGACGTCCGGGTCCTGGAGAACGACGACGAACACCGGAAGGCGGCCGAGGTTGGTGGGCTGGGTGGGTGGCGCTGGGGCTGGGTGGGGAGTGCCAGGCGACCTCCTGTCCTTGGCCTGGGGCCCTGGAAAGAGTTGTGATCGCTTCCTGTTGAGGGAGCGGCACTCTGCACATGAAAGCATTTTCTTCTTGCTTTCGGAAGGCTAGGGAAGTGTGGCTCAGTGGGTGGAGCTTTTGCTGGGAATGGGCCATTGGGTGGAGATCACAGGCCCCCCAGTTTCCCTGTACTGGGGGGGGGGACGGTTGGAGCTGGGCTCTGTAGCTTGGGAACAGAGAACATGATTTGGATGCAGGAGATCCCTGGCTCGGTCCCTGGTCTCTCCAGCTTTGTGGGGAGGGCCGGACACACACTTTGCATGGAGAAGGTCCCGAGTTCGACCCCAGGAGGAGGCTGCTCCACCTAATGGGATTACAGCTGCCCCTCTGAAGAAACAGCATTGGGCTTCAAGGCCCACTTCGTGTACGGAGCTCCTGGGCTTTCCCTTGTCTCCATTCATTCAGAGTATTTAAAGGCTGCAGTTTGGGGCCAGGCCCTTGCAAAGCGACATCCAGTGAGGTGTACAGTTACTGAGGGGGAACCCGCTGGGCATAATACAAGTCATCCGCCTCCTTCAGGGAAGGCTGAAGTGAAGGGAGATGTTTTCAAGGCCGCCTTAAAGGCCTGTACTGGAGGGACTAAGTGTACATCACCTCCAGAACCGTGGGGTCACCACTGAGAAGGCCCTGTCTCATTAGCTTAGCCAATTTTTATCAGGAGGTGCGGGGCCTCCAAAGCAGGGCTGAGGGGCACAGGTGACGGCGGTCCTTGAGTGTAACCTGCTCCCAAGCCATCCAGGACAGGTTTTACACTTCCATTCAGATCGGGCTATTTCCCAGCCTGCAAGGCGTCCATCGTATCTGGACTGAGTTTGGGCGTGTTCTCCTTCTTCTATCCCGCTCCCCGTCCAGGCACCCGCTTGACACTTCCGCAGCCTCCCTAGGAAAAGAGGGGCAGAGCTGTGTGCCACCAGCGTATCGGTGGCAACGCGGCCCAAGCGGCCAGATGCCTTGGCCTGCTGAGCTCCAATCGAAGCCCTCTTTTTAAAGTCCGAGCTGGCTCTGCATCCTAACACACACATCCCACGGCGCCAGTCTCACGGGCTTCTCCATCCTGATACCCGTCTCATCAGGATGTCTTCAGCCCGCCGTCTCCATGGAGACCAGGCGATGTCCTTCGGCTTCCCCAAATCCTTTGAGTGTTACTGTGCCGGCGGTGGCTTTGATCCGTGCTTGGCTAATCAAAAGATCAAAATGCCTTTCCCCCCCCCACACCTCCCTTCAGCCCCCCACTTCCCTTCCCCCTAGAATAATAAACGTCGACTGCTGACCCGTAACGTATCAGACAGAAAATGTTTGTGGGGGGGACCGGACAGCGGCAGGATCAGCCCCCGCTCTTCAGGCAGCGGCTTCCGTCAGGTCCCCGAGGAAGCCTCTGGTCCATGGACAGAGCACTATGGATGTCGCAGGATCATGTCCCTAGCCGGCGTGAGGATTTTGCAGGGGGAAGGGCAGGGCTGCGCAGAGACACTCTCCGTGGGGGTGGGGGTGGGACTCACCAGAAAACGGGAGCAGTGGCAGACCCCGGACCCCACTGGCTCCTCCAAGGACGAGAGATGTAAAATTTCCAGAAGTTTTGAGACCGGGGGGGAGGGGGGGGAAATGTCCCCCCCCCAAGTGACAGTGGGTGGCAATGTGCCGCCCTGTACAGATCACAGAGGTCTATTGCATCCCCACGGGGTAGGAGCCAACCTGATGGAGTGTTTGGAGTGCTGGATGAGGCCCAGGGAGACCTGTGTTTGAGTCCCCACCTAGTCATGCCCATGGGCCAGGCAGACACCCTCAGGCTAATGTGAGGATCAGGTGTGTTTGCAGGCAGGGCGGGGGCGGGGGTGGGGGAGGCCATGCATGCTGCCTTGCGCCAAGGGCAGGTTTTAAGCAAATGCCATGGGATCCTTGGGATGTACTGGCCTTCCTCCGTTTGACATCTGTGCCTCTTGATGGGAAGGCATTTTGCTAGTAAAAACAATGTAGCCCTTTAAACAACTGTTGCAATCCAGCTTAAACTGGCAAAAAAGCATTCATAAAATGGCACAACCCGTGACTTTTGAAATAGCCAGGCCTTAAAATAGCCAGGCCCTCCTAAAAGAGTATGGGCTCGGTGGGTTTTCCAAGGGAAGGAGATGCACAAAGACGGGCCCCCCCCACAAACGAGTCCCTGCTCCCAGCCCTCATAGCCACCCTCTACCAGGCATCCGGTTCCTTCAGGGTTTAAGAAAGTGCCGCTTGATTCTGCCCAAATTAAACGGAGGTGTTATTTCTTTCCAGGTTGCCAGGAAGGAACAGCGCGTTATTTTAACCTCTGGGCTTCCATATCAGACGGTGAGTATGTGCCGTGTTTCTCGCAGGTGTGACAAAGTCTCAGGCGCGATCCTCACGTGCAGCAGAATGAGGCGGCAGTGCCTGGAAGCACGAGTAGAACCGCCTGAGGGTGCGGTGGAAAGGGAATTGTTTTTGAATATTCGCCTTGCAAAAAAACGCAACAAAGCACATCCTGTAAGGAGAAGACCAGCATACCAGACCCACCGCTGCTGTGCTGTCTTCCTACTGGCAAGGGATTTTGTACATATGGGAGCTTTCAAACGATGCGAACCCCTGCTCCGTTGTCTAAAGTGGTACTGTCTATTGTACCGCCACAGGACTCTACCACCTCATTCTGCTGCAGGTTCAGATGGGATCCACGTTTTTCTCCAAATGGGACCCTTGATTTAATGACATGGAATTGTTGGATGGGAGAGGTGGGGGGACGGACAGGAGAGGAAGCAAAGGCCCTGATTCCCCAAAGCCCCGGAGCCGAGCCTTCTCGTGGGTTGGAAGAAGGAATGTCCCCAGACCTCTCCGGCCTGTGGGAGCAAAACAGCTCCGTTGGCCGGTGTGGCTGGTCTCCCTGCAGGTCCCTCCTCTGACCAGGCCTGGGGGTGGGCAGGGGCAGCTGGAATCCCCCCCCCCCCGTCCGTGCTTCACATCCTGATGGTGGCAGGTGGGATGGAGAGAGGAGAGAGGAAAATCCTCCACTCAGCTTGACTCTGGGGAATCTGGCCAGGAAAGGAGAGGGACGTGAAGGAAAATAATGCATAGCATTCATACCACATTTTTGAATGTTCAAAGAGCTTCATTCGCACATGATGCTTCATGATCCTTACAACAGCCCTGTAAGGGAGAGTGGGTGGGATTTTGACAAGCAAGTGGCGGTGGCAAGGAGCTCATCAGGGCTTTGTGGGATGAGACAGAGGGCAGCCAGATACCTATGGAAAACTCACAGGCAGCAGGATTTGAAAGCAGCTGCTGCCTACACCCCGCTGCCCATCCCCAGGAATTGGGGTTCTCAGCCAGACTGCCTCTGGCCACGGAGGTTCCATCTCGCCATCATGACTCATAGCACCAGGTCGACTTCTCCTCCTCCTCCTCCTCCTCCTCCTCAATTGTTCTCATCTGCTTTTAAAACTATCTTTATTTTATCTTTATGGGTTTAAAAAAACCCTTTCAGGAAAGCTTATCCTCCCGAGGTGGCTTACAACAGTTGATAAAGCAACACAATAAGATCTAATAAAAAACCACTTTAAAATATTCGAACCGAAGACCGCTTGGAAATGAAGCCGCTGCCCTCCAGCGTGTCTCGCGGCAGTGAGTTCCACAAGTAATTTCTGCCTCGCTTGGCTGAGATTTGAACTAGGGGCTTCCCGGCTCCCCGGCTCCCCCTTCTCGACTCTAGGCCGGGCCCCAGGGAGTTGAGGCTTAGATTCCCTCTGGAGCACAGATCCTTTTTTTGGCCCTTCTCTAGCTGCAGTCCCAGGTGGGAGAAGGACGGTGTTTGCTGGTGAACTGCTCGGAGAAGGCCAAGGAGCAGGCTCTCCGGGTGCTGCAGCACTTCAACGTCCAGGTGACCTTGGCCGACGTCTTCAGCCGCTGCCAGGTAGGACGCCGGCGTCTCTCTGCCCTCCGGGGCCAGATGCTCCGTTTCCCTGCGTCTTCCTGCTGCTTCCAGGGATGGCTCTGACAGGGTCGTGCTCTTTTCTTTAGATGGAGGGAGGGAGAACTCCCCTTAGCTTCTGTGCAAGTGCAGAGCGGGGCTGGGCTGGGGCGGCAACCAACATCGGCCGGGCAAGGGATCCAGCTCTGGGGGAAGCGCTCCTTTTGCTCCTGGAGCAGGCGATTCTTCTGTTCCAGGGGAGCCCTGGGGGGCGTGTGTGCTGCTGAAGGGAAGCCTGCCTGGGGGTTGCTCCTTCAGACTGAGAGGGAAGAGAGAATCTGGGGGAGTCCTGGCTGGATAGGCCCCAGAGGGTGTGGGAGCAGCGACCGCCTTGAGCCAGAGAGTTGGGGGCGTCACGGAGGGTGGTTTTTCGGGGTGGGGGAAGAGACTCAGCAGACCTGGCGGTTTGTGTCATGGGATGCTCTGAAGTGCCTCGCTTTGTCTCTACTTGATGTGACCCTTCTGTCGGAATCTTCTCAATAGCCGTTTTCTGAAGCTCTTCTGTTGTTTACTGTTTTGTAAGTAGAAATGCGCCGGCCGTCTTGAGAACGTGGTGATGTCGCAAAAGCTGGGTTTCAACGAGAGGCGTGTGAGCAGCAACGGGCTAGCCCGGTGAAACGTGCAGGGGGGTTTGCTTTCCCTGCTTTTGAGTGTGCGCGTGGAAGACCCCCCGCTGCGGCACCGGCGCTGCAACGGAAGCCCCCGCGGGGCCATCCGTGGGTGGGGAGGAGATTGCACATTTAGCTGGATCTTTGCCTTGTTCCGGCACTGCTCCTTTGAGAGGGAGACAAAAGAACCCCTACTTGGCGCGAGCGTTCAAAGGGCTTCGCGGGTTTGAACTTGCTCTCATCCGTGCAAGAGCCCTGTAAGGTAGGCCAGTCATGTGGCCCCCATATTGCAGGTGGTGGAGGGGGTGGGGGTGTGTGCTTTCCTAAGGCTGCCTAATGTCCGAGGCGAGAGCTGAACTTCCTGGCTGGCAGCCCTCTCTCTTTCAGTCATTCCTCCACGTTGGCTTGTGGCTGTGAAGTTTCGTCATGTGCAAGCTCCTGATGCTGCTCTATCAGAGAGAGAGAGAGAGAGAGAGAGGGAGGAGGCCTTTTGACAAGGCAATGACACCGCCACCACCACTCCGAGCCTGGAGCGATTTGCAAGCAGCTTTGAAGCAACCCTGGGAACCTCTGCCGATACCAGGCAATAATTACTCATATGGATCCCACAAGCTGTCCTTTGGGTTAGAAAGTGTGTCTGAGGCTCAGAGAATCTGGTCAGGAGCGGGGAAAGGGGCAGGCGGCAGTTCCTTTCATGTGGGCTGGGCTGACGGGTCCGGAGGGTGCTGGGAACCCCCAGCCATCTTGGTTCTCACTGGCTTGCGCGTCGAGCGGCTGCGTCCCACCCTGTCATCGTGGCTTAGGGATGCTGGGACGTGGGGATGTGGCCCCTGGTCCCAGGCCGGTGAGATCCTCTTGCGGCTTCTCAGGCAAGGGCATGGTACCCCCTCCCCGGCGAACAGCTCCGGAGCTCTCTCTCTCTCTCTCTCTGGCTTTCATTTTCATTCTCCGAAATCTGTAAGGGTCACGAGGCCTCCTTGTGGTGTGGAGAGTTGCGGTGGTGTGGAGAGTTGAAAATTTAGGTCACCCTCAGTTTCAGGGCTCCCCTTTCTCCCTAGGCAGCCTCCCGACTTTGCCTGTGTTGGGTCAGTTTCACTTTGGTTGAACTTTCCTCCTCATTGTCAGCAGCTTTAGAGGCTCACCCATGGAGGGAGTTGACCGCTGCTCCGCTGCACGCCCCATTGATCTGGCTGAGCCCTCCTTCTAATCGCTCTCTCCTGGTATGGCGGCTGTGACGCTGCTGCCGCTCTCTGCTGCAGGGAGCTGAGTGTGTGGGGGGGTTCATCCAATTGCTCTCGGAATAATTCTCCCTCCGGGAAGGTTTGCCTGTTGTGACTCTGCATGAATTGCAGCTCTACTTATGACTGCCCACCAGTTAGGAGAGCCTGGGCTAGGGTGCTTTACTAGGCGCAACTCTCTTTCTGAACAATCGATATAATGGCAGGTATTTATTTCATTTATATCCCACTTTACCTTTAGGGAAATCAAAGCAATGTTTGTGGTTCTGCGCCCCCCCACCCCCCGCATTTTAGCTTCACAACGACCCTGAGAGGGAGGAGAGAGGGCGGCTGGCCTGAAGCCACCCAATGAGCTTCATGGATGAGAGGGGGGATTTGAACCCAGGTCCCACCCTCCTATTCTGACACTCTAACCACTATGACATGCTGTCTCTCTAAACCATAGGTCCCCAACGTGATGCCTCTGGGCACCCACAAGGCTTTTTTTTTTAACAACTCCCTCCCCAGTTTTTGAAATATACATACATGTTGTATATATCCAGAGCAAGGAATACCTATGAAATGCCTATATATGATAATACAGCTTTCTAGCAATTACGTATCGCCTCACTCTTTCTCATCCCTCTATCCCTTAGCTCTTCTGTTTCCCTCCCTCCTCGCCCCTCTAGACTAGCCAGGCCCCCCATGGCAGCCATTATGGGTTTAACCATGTCCCATGTGGTAGCCATTTTGTGCTGGCACCCACAGCAATTTCTCAGATTTCCAGGTGTGCCAATGGGTCCAAAGCGGTTGGGTCCCCCTGCTCTGAATGGTGACCTCTTGCTTCTGCTGTGAACTGGAAGCGCACTTCCGCTCGTAATTCAAGCTGCAACCCTAAACCTGCTTCCTAGTGAGTAAGCCCACGTGGACTCAACTGGCCTTTCTTCGGAGTAGTCCTGTTTAGGGAAATAAACAAATGGATCTGAAGACAGTTGGGTCAAGGAGCTGAGTCCTGCAAGCTCCAAGCACAGCCATGCAAAAGACTGTGGCTCTTTTGGCGGAAGTAATTTTGCAAAACCTGAGCTGCTAGATGGCCAGGCTCGGAAGCAGATGCTGTCTGCCAGCTGCTTTGGTTTAGCAAAAGTGCCCCCGATTTTGTAATATCTTGGTTGATCCTATTACAGGAATTGTCCAACTGTGGGTTTCGGACCTATGGACCAGCTCTTCCTTATTAGAGTGTGCATAAGAACACAAGAACCCTGCTGGATTAGAGCAAAGATCCCTCCTGCCCAGCATCCTGCTTTCAATGGGGGCAGACCAGATGCCCCCAGGAAGCTCAACAAGCCAGGTGTAAAGGTGGCAGGATTCCTTTTGGTTTGTCCCCAGCATCTGGTGCTGTAGAGATGATCTGCTCCTGAATGTGGAGGCTCCACTATACCCCCCCCTTTTAAAAATAAAAGTCAGCAGGGCAGGTGGGGAAGGAGGGAGCACAGGTGGCCAAGGCACCTGTAAACGCTGCACCGGGAGGCAGGTTTGACCCTGCTCCGAAGCACCTTTGCCTCTGCAGAGGAGTCTCCCCTGGCAGGAAATGCTTCCCTGTTGTTATTTCAAAGCCTGCAGAATTCCCTGTGTTCCTTCTGCATTTTCCTCTGGGTTCGAAGCCAAGAGCCTCCTGAAGGAAGAAGGGGAAAAGAAAAAGAGAACACCCCACCCCCACCCCGGCTGGCCCTCGGCCGGAATCTCTCCAGTAGCTGCAGCCTCCTCCTCGCACGGTGCTGCCTGGTTCCCACAGACTGTGCCTTTTCCTGCCAAGATCTCAGTATCTTCAGAAATCCAGTGGAGCATGAAGGTCATGACAAGGAAAGAATGACAGGCTGGGATTCTCCCCACCCCCGACCTTCCCCCTTGCTGCCAACAAGTGGACGACGGTCCTTCCCTTGCCTGGTACCCTCCAGATGTGCCGGGCTAACAGCTCCCGCAATTGCCAGTCAACAGGGCCATTGGCCAGCTGGACGGATTGGGCTAGACGGAGCTGCGGCTCTGGCCCAGGATCAGGCTGCTTCCTCTGTTCGCCAGTCACCCCAAGCAGAGCTGAGCAGCCAACGCCAAGCTGACTCCCAACTGCTTGGCAATTCTTGGAAGCAGAATCCCACAGCCTGTATCAAAGGGTGCCACTCTGCCTGGGCTCGCTTTCTTTTATTTTTCGAGCGGTGCTGCTTTTGCTACTCCGGGGGGTGGAGGAGAGGCAGGGATTCCTCACCGGCCCACAGGTATGGGGGGGGGGGAGGCGTTCACGCATTGTCAAATGAGGACATCTGTTTGCCTCTGCTAATTTATACGTACAGGTGCCCATTTAGAAATCCCGACTCTTAATTCCCCTAGAATACGTGAGGAAGATGGTGCCCGGGTGGCCGGTGGGCCTCCTGCCAAAGGGTTGATGGCCAGCATCACAGCCCTGCCCTGCCCTTCTGAATCTTTAAATTGGACATGGACTGTCCTGTCCCCTGCCAAATAATGAGGGCTAGGGGCTTGCTTTTAAAAGGCGCTGCGTTCTGTGTCCAGTGGCTTCCACGCGCTTCTGCGGCGTCACGCTGTATCCACAGCCCTGCGGATCAGCTGGATCCTCTGTGCTTCGGGAGGGGGGGATGTAGAATTCCTTAGAAAACGGAGGTGATTTTAGCTCTTCCTGGTGGGGGTCAGAACAGCTCTGAGGTCAGAGAAGGCGGTGGACTTAGAAAACACTGGCCACATCCTTTTTATTTCATGGGATTTTCCTAAAGGCTTGGTCTGCCAAGGGGGGATGTTCTGTGATAGAATGTCCTCAGTGCAGCTCCTGTGAGCGTAGAGAGAGTTCAGATTGGGCTGGGGGAAAAACCCAAAGGAAAGGGCAGAGGGCCACAACAAGAGGAGAGGGGACCTTTAGCGTCGTAAAATTATAATAGGGAATAATATAATTCTGTGGTGGCCCCCCAATTATGGAATGATCTCCCCAATGAGGCCCGCCTGGTGCCAACTTTGTTATCGTTTCGGCGCCAGGTCAAAACTTTTATTTTCTCCCAGGCATTTAACAGCTTAAGTTGAGTTTTCAACTGAGTCTTTGGCCTAGCTGAAAGTTTAAAAATGTTTTAAATGTTAGCTGTTTTGATGTTTTATGGTTTTAAATTGTGTATATTGACTTTTAATGTTCAATCTTTTAATTTTTGTAAACCGCCCAGAGAGCTTCGGCTGTGGGGCAGTATATAAATGTAATAAATAACAACAAGAATAACAATAATAACAACAACAATACAAAACCCACGAATAAACAAAGAACAATCGTACGAGTGGCTCAGGAAGGGTGAACTATTTCCAGAAACAGAAGGATTCCTAATAGCTATACAGGATCAAGTTATAGCCACCAAGAACTACAAAAATACATCATAAAAGATAACAGTGTGACAATAGACCTATGCAGGAAATGCCATCAAGTCCAAGAAACAATAGACCACATAACAGGAGGATGTAACATTCTGGCAGGAATGAACTATACAGACAGACACAATACAGCTGCAAAAATAATTCACCAACAACTGGCCATCAAATTCAACCTTATCAAACAACCTACACCATACTATACATACTCACCTGAAACAATCTTGGAAAATACAGATCATAAAATATACTGGGAGAGAACAATTCATACTGACAAGACAATACCCTGCAACCGACCAGACATAATGGTCATAGACAAAAAAGAAAAACACACATACCTCATCGGCATAGCAATACCGAATGACAAAAATGTTGAAAAGGAAGAAGAAAAGAGAGACAAATATACACCACTGGCCAGGGAAGTCAAAGAACTATGGCAACAGGAAAAGGTCACAATTATCCAATTAATCATATCAGTCACTGGCATCACATTAAAAAACTATCCAGAAAACCTCCAGAAACTGGGCCTACCAGAATACATCCACACCAACATCCAGAAGGCAGTCATACTTAAAACATGCTCAATTGTCAGGAAATTCCTGAATCTGTAAAAGGCAGCATGACTTGGGAAAGCCCGTCATGTCCAACTAGAAAAACCGCCACGAGCGAGAAAGAGATGAAATCATAATAAGAATTGATTAGACCCAACGCATTTAGTTTGCAGCCTTCATCAAGGGCAGCGTAAGGCAAAAAAGCCCTTGTGTTTCCAGATGCTTTGCTGCAAAGCAAGACCCGCATGACTTTCCTGGTGTGGGGGTGTGGGTGTATTTCTACCGTGGCCCCTGCCAAAGGTTTTAATCAAAGCTGGCTGGACCTAATACAGCCCTACATGGTGCACGTTGGTGAGGTTTCCAGTCCTCTTTATCGAGGGGGGAGGGAATCTCCACCCAGGGCCAAAGGAGAGTAGGGGCTCTTGGCAGGGACAGAGGCCAGGTGCTGAGGCAGCCTGGAGCCGGTGGGCTGGGGAGTGGAGGGCCGGGCATTGCGGCGGTAGGAGGATGGGCAAGTTGACAGAGGAAGGAGGGGGCATCCCAGGCTGGGAGAGGGGAGAGAAAGGGGGCTCTCAGAGAAAGTAGCGATAGTGTCAGGCCCCCTGACCCAGGACTTGTCCGCGGGTGTGGGCCCTGCTTTCGCCCTCTTCTCCCTCCCTCCCTCCCTCCCTCCCTCCCCCTTGGATGCACTGAGCGGAGAAGGCGCAGGATGGTCCCTGGGAGACGAGGATGGAGCCGCTGCCCGGGGAATGCCGAGCTTGCTGAGGAGGCCAGAGACACGGCCTCGCTTCCTCCCGTGCGCCAACCGCCCCCTGGTGTCGTGAGAAAACCCGCTGCCTGCCGGTGGCCACTGCCGAGCCCCCTTGGTCTCTGGTCCCTCGGGCCTTTCCGCTGTCAAAGTTCGCTGCTCGAGATAGCGGCATTCCCATGCTATCTCCTCGCTCCTTTGGCCTTGCTGTCCGGGGGGGGGGGGGCACTTTGGCTGGCAGGCCAGCTGGCTGGCTGCACCCCTCCCCCCAGTCTCGGGATCCTTCATCTTCAAGCGGAGTTGCTTACCCCTTCTTTTCAGCCGTGTGTGTGTGTGTGTGTGAGAGAGAGAGAGAGAGAGAAAGGGGGGGGGCATTGAATCCCTGGGAAAAGCCCTGACCTTTGGAATCTAGCACACATCCAGGGCTGCATGCGACCTGTCGAACCAAACTTTGGAGCGAGTCGGACTTCCCAGAAGTTTGCTTGGAAAGGCAGAAAGGCAGGGAGGGAAAGGTTGTGTTCTGTCTCCTCTTCCCATTCTTCAGAGTCCTTCTTCTTCAACCCGGTGCCCCCCAGATGGGTCAGGATGCAATGCCCATCATCGCCATCCAACAGGCTCCCCAGAAGCTGCTTGGGGTTTGTCCAATTCTCACGGCTCTGACGAGCGTCCCCAGAAGCTCCTGTCCTGTGCCTTTGATGGTGTGGATTGTTCGGGTGCGCCTGGACCAAGAGGAAATGGCGCAATTTCTGCTCCACGTTTGAGGCTGAGCAGCTGGGTGTGCGTGTGTGTTTGTATTTACATGTGGCTTGCGGACTCTGCCTGCGCCGGGCCGTTTCATTTTCATTTTATTTTTATTGATTGGTTTTCCTTTCCTATATTTTTAGGCCACTTTTCAAACTGTTCTACAACACTTCCACGGAAAGAAAATATAAAAATATTTAAACCACACTATTTTGGCATGGGCCATTAGAACTAGTTGGTGTAGCTGCTGAGACAGAATGTCTGTCGTCAGCTCCTGGAATTCCTTGGGGCAGCCTCGGGGGCCACTACCGTTTTGCATCTCAGGCCCCACCAACCCCTCTAAATCTCTAATAGTGGGCCTGGCAGTATGCAGCTCTGGCAAGAACAGTAGTGGTCTATCTTGCAGGAACGTTGTGAGAATTCTGGTGATTAATGGATTATTATGTGCCCCCTCTCCCCAATGCTAATATCAGTATCTTCTGGCTCTCTGGATGCTCCAGGGTCACTCTAACTCTCTGGGCATCCCCGTGGGAATGGAGTCCCCTCCTGGTTTGTGTTTGAGGGGCAAAAATGTAAAGAAGGACATGATGGGATGGCCCTGGGAGCGAGTGAGCTGCACAATGCTGCAGACTCCACACACACCCATTGGCAAGGGCCCAATTGACTCCATGGCCCCCCACAGGAAAAAGGCTCCCCCCTGGGTTAATGCATATGTCCCACAGGTCTTAGAATCATAGAATAGTAGAGTTGAAAGGGGCCTATGAGGCCATCGAGTTCAACACCCTGCTCAATGCAGGAATCCACCTTATAGCATCCCTGACAGGTGGCTGTCCAGCTGCCTCTTGAAGGCCTCTAGTGTGGAAGAGCCCACAACCTCCCTAGGTCATTGGTTCCATTGTTGTACTGCTCTAACGGTCAGGAAGTTTTTCCTGATGTCCAGCCGGAATCTGCCTTCCTGTAACTTGAGCCCATTATTCCACATCCTGCACTCTGGGACGATTGAGAAGAGATCTTGGTCCTCCTGTGAGTGACAACCTTTCAAGCCTTTGAAGAGTGCTATCCTGTCTCCCCTCAGTCTTCTCTTCTTCAGGCTAAACATCCCCAGTTCCTTCATTCTCTCCTCATAGGGCTTTGTTTCCAGACCCCTGATCATCCTCATTGCCCTCCTCTGAACCGCCTCCAGCTTGTCTGCATCCTTCTTGAAGTGTGGTGCCCAGAACTAGACGCAATACTCAAGATGAGGCCCAACCAGTGCCGAATAGAGGGAAACCGGTACCACCTGAAAGGCAGCCTATCAGCAAATATGGGCAGGTCCCTTCCCCAAGGCGCTTCCAGGATACAGCAGGCAGTGGGGGAAGGAGGGTGGTAAGAGCGTGGGCCAGGGTCATGGTGCATCCCTCCTGCCTGGTTGCAGTCAGGAAGGATGGAGGAGGGCATAAGTGCAAGGTGGGTTTGGACGGAGATTGAAGAGGAGGGAAGTGCCGCTTCTGGGGATGGGGATTTTTCGCTCTTCCCTTCCGTGCTGCACCTGCTCTCTGCTTGGTGCAACCTCTATCGCAGGGTCATTCGGCAAAGGGGCTGGGGGGAGGGGGGAGGGCCCTGCTCTTCACACCCCTGATGGCACAACATTCACGGAGTTTTGCACCCCCCCCCCGCCCGAATTCCATTCCCCCAGAAGGCACCTGTTCGCCTTTACCCCTGGAAGGACACAGGGAGTCTCCCCCACTCCCTCACTCCTTCTTGGGAAGTTTGGCAGGATGCGTCTCCCAGGCCAACGTTGCCCCCACACAGCCCTTCTCTGCTCTGGGCCCAGCTGAGCTGGTCCACCTCTGTGTCTGCCTGCCTGCCTCCCTCCCTGCCAAAGGTTCCACCAGGCTCGCGTCATGGCAAGCGAGCATAATTGGTTATACAGAGTTCATGGCATCGTGGGTCAGATTGCACGGTGCGACCGGGGAGGCGTGAAAGCGAAACCGGGTGTCAAGAGGGGTTTCTTCGCATGCCTTTACCGCCTGGAACGAAATGTCCTGACCACCCTGGAAGGCGTGGCTCCCACAGCCCGGGCCGTGACAGCCTGGAGTGCGTGACGGGTCTTCCTGCCTCCACGCCGCACGATGGGCTCCTGCTGCTGGGAAGGGCGGGCCAAAGGCACTGCCAAACAGCAGCTTGCACGTCTCTGAGTGAGTCCCTGTTCTGGCCGACCACACCGGGGCGCGTGATGCTGGTGCGTCTCTGTGTCGGATTGGATAATTCTGTTGCTCCCCTTCGTTGGTCTGGAAGGCGCCACAGGGTTGTTTTGCTGCAGCAGGTGGCTGCTCCCACCTCCCGCCGCCTGTCCAGAGGTCTTCTGCAGAGTCACACACCAGTGCGCTGTCTCGTTGAGAGCGGCCTGCTGTGACTAGTAGTGGTTGCCCACAAGACCTCTGGCAGGACAAGGCTCTTCCCCTTCTTGGAGTGAGGATGCGGGTGGGGGTCCCGATTTCCATGAGCTGCACTGGCTTGGGGGCGTTGTTTTCTTGAACCCCTCCCCCCACCTGTTTTGACGTGCAAAAGGACAGCGGGGCAAGGGGCAGCCCTGAGCCTTCTGCCCTCAGAGGAAAAGAAGAGACTCAGGGTGGGAAGGAGCCCCCCCATCTCATGCGAGTCCCCCCCTCCCTGCCTGGTTGTAGATTCAGGCCCCGCAAAAGAAAATGGCTCCTATGGCAGCGACCATTTAGTTTAGGTGGATTTTTATTTCAACCTGGAGGAGGAGGAGGGTCCGATCTGCAACGAAGCCTCCAGAGCTGTTGGTGCCGTGGTGAGAGAGCTGGTCTGGCACTGGGCAGGCCCGAGTTCCGGTCCCCTCCGTCTCGGCCATGAAACTCCCTGGGAGACTTCGGGCCAGGTGCTGAGGCTTGGCCCAACCTACCTGACCTACCTCACAAGGTTGTTGTCGTGAGGATAGAATGGGAACCATGCACGCCACCTCGCAAGAGGAGAAAAGATGGGGTATGAATGCCGTAAGACGTAAATAAACGAAAACAGAACCTGCATGTTCAAAGGCAGCCTACCTTGAAGGAGCAGCTGGTGGGGCAAGTCACAGAAGGGGACAGTTGACTCTGAGGGCTGCCTGGGAGGACGGGGGTCTGACTGGCCACCTTCCAAAGCGAGGAGCAGCGCTGGAAGGGGCCGCGTTCATCTGACCTGCAGGATTGTTCTGGCGTTCGTCTGACAGCTAAAGACTGAACCTCCCTGTTCAGTAGCAGGGTATCCCTGAACAACCTTTTCTGGGGAGGGCTCTTGCCACCCTCGTGGCCATCCCGCATGCTCTGGTTGGCCTCTGTGGACCCACATACAGTCCTAACCCGGCTGGGCTCGTGGTCCCTGGTTCGAGGTCTGCATATCTGGATGTCCAGCAGCGCCTGCAACCTGCCTTTCACTGCTGAGCCTTCAGGACCGCTTCTCCAGGGAGCGTGAAGTAGGCCCTGGCTGTGCCCACAGCCCATCGGGGAGGTGGGATCTTTACCCTTTGGACATCCAGTCTCCCTTAGCAAGCACTTTCCCGTCTTTGGGAACGTGGATTCGTCTTGTTTGCTTTCCCGGGCCGTTGGGGCTGGTCCCCGCAGCGAGAAAGGCCGCTGCAAAGTTCCCACGGCCGAGAACTGGCGCTGGCCGAGCCTTGGCCGCTGCGGTTATCTAAGGCCGTGGGCTCCGATCATTGCCGATCAAAACCAGGGCTTGTTTGGCTTGGGAACTTCCAGGCAGGACTTTTCCTTTTGGGAGAGGGCGACGCTGCTGCGGAGGCGAGCAGCCAAAATCGAGACGCCATTTCTCTGCTCGGTAGCTTGGCAGAATAGAAATCGGACGTGGAGGGGAGGGGGGGGGACAGGAGCATGGCTGCCTCTGGGAAGTATGTGTGGGGAGGGGAGGGCCGAAGGGGGTCCCTGCACGTCTCTGAAAGAGAATCTGAACCTCGGTTTTGGGCAGGAGGGGCGCTCTTCATATGCATTCTCCAACTTGAAATGGTCGCAGTATTTCAGGTCATGGAAAGAAATGTCCTGGAGATCTTGGGAGGACTTTTATGCGTGCAGGTTGTGGGCTTTTGGTTTTGTCTTTCCTTTTTCTTTTTTGGCATGTCCTTTTCTCTCCGAGGTGTAGCTTGGCTCGCTTACTTAAGTCGCCTGTGCCCTTTAAGCACCGCTCTGCTGCCATGCAGGATGCCTGCTCCCTCTCTTGCCCCCCACCCCCCGATTAGGGGCACTGTAGGTTGCTCTCCAAAGACCTGTTGTGGGCTTCGTGGCATGGCTGCTTTGCTTGGGGGGGGGGGAGCACCTTTCCCTGGAACCCTATTTCCTTGAAACCTTCCTTGCGCTTGGGAGAGCGGCTTCTCTCCCTCCTTCCTCTTTTCGGGCCGCCTCCCTCGGCGTCTCTTTTCCCACGGCAGGGGGCAGAGGGCCTTGGTCCCCGAACCCTTTGAAAACGCAGGGAGAAGAGACGGAGAGCGGAGGGATTTGCATGGGGGCACCCAGGTGTGAATAGCTGGGCCTTTTCTCCCCTGCAGCCCTCCTGCGCGCTTAGGAGCAGGGCGGCTGTGGCAAGGCCCCCGCACGCCCTCGTGGGCTTCTTATGCAGGGGCTCCCCCTCCAAAGGAGCAATGGCCGCAAGCCAGGCCGTCGTCAGGAATCCTTTCTACAGAGCCAGCCCGCGAATGCAGGTTACGAATTCTTTGGCCGTGGCTGGCGCGGGACAGACCTGACTCTCCTGTCCTGCTCCTGTGAAAAAACCAGCCCTGCGGTCGGCCTGGCCCCTGCTGGATGCGTGACGAGGGGCTGGAGGGGGGGCTGCCTCCCCTTGGCGCCTCAGTTGCCCAGTTGCTCCAGGGTTCATCTGAGTTGGGGAACCCAGGCCCGGAGAGGGACAGGAGGGCATGTGTGACCTTTTAGCGGACTGGTTGGTGCGTGTTCAGAAAGCCTGGAGAGAGCTCTGGGGTCTCACACGGCTCTTCTGCGGCCAGGGAGTGCTCAGGCTTTGGGTAAACTTTTCTCCGCAGAGACTGGTACCCCCCCCCCCCCCTTTATGGCATGAGGGCTGAATCCCCTCCCAGGGAATGGGACCACATGCAGGAGGTGCGCCCCACAAAAGTGGGCAGGGTCAAAGCGAATGTGGGCGGCCCACCCCGTGTTTGCACACACGCTTTCCCCCTCTCCCTTCCGCTCTGCTGTGCACACTCACGCATAACATGCGCGCAACTATGTCCGTGCTCACACACAAACACCTTCCTTCCTTCCTTCAGCTGGTCGGATCTTCACCCTTGTCACTCTGAAAATGCCTTCTCATTCAAGGAACCGGAGTTCTGGCTTTGGAGCAGCGACTCCTTCCGATTTCCAGGTTTTCCTTCAAATAATAGCTCCAAAAACATGCTTTGTCTGGGGAGGTTTGGACCCAGGTCCCTCCTCCTCCATCCCGACGTTCCTTTTTGACTGCTGGGCCTTATGTAGCCAGAGCAGCGCTTTCCCCACGCGCAACAGGGGAGGCGGCAGCAGCCTTGGAGGAACCCTGAGGGGGGAACTCCCCCAAACAGCCCAGTCAAGCGTGAACGTGCTCAGCAGCCTTGAAATGGTGCCTGCTGGTGTGGGCAAAACCCAGGAAACTGGTGGGGAGGGGGGGCGGTGGAATGGCGTGTCCTGGAAAGAGGGTAGGGCTGGTTGTCTCAAAGCTGGAGCATTCCACGCTGCAACATTTTGCTGCAGCTCCCACCTTCTGCCTTTATTAGCCGGCTTGGACCAGACAGGAAAGGTGCAATATAAATCTTTGAAATACATGAAGGATTGTGGTGGAGTTCGCGCCTGTTCCAATGCTCTGTGGTTGCTGTCAGCAAGCTTTTTAAAATTATTTTTTAAGTCCAAGAGAGCAGCGCTGTAAGGAAGCCTGTTCCTCTCTATCTGGCCTTCACGCTCTGGCGAAATAGGAAATGATAGATGCAGCGCCTCATTCTGCCTCTCCTGTTCCTGCTAAAGCATCTTGTGCCCGGCGCGCAGCCAGGAGAAAACATCCAGGTTAATTTCTGCCTCCAGCAAGCAAAAATATTAGTTGGCAGCCAGGCAAACAGTTCCAGTGACCCTCAGTTACCCATCTTGCTTGGGCCGGAGTCGCCTGACAAACAATTAGAAGTGAGATTCCCTTTAATCTGAGGAAGCCCAAAGGGTTTACCCAAATTAAGTCATTTGCATATACTTGAAAATGTAATATATATTCTGCTGTTTGCTCGTCATGGGGTGCAGAGCAAGGCCTCACAGGGCCGCTGAATCCCCTGACTCTCTCTCTCTCTCTCTCTCTCTCACACACACACACACGTCCTCCTCAGTCTCCACCCTGGCACCTGAACCTGTGGGCCAAATATTTTGCGCTTGGTCCCCCCCCCCCTTTCTTCCCTCATTTTGCAGAAAAACCCTGCAGGCTTATTAAGCCCCTGGCAGCCCACCCTAAGGCTTGGTCGATCCCTGTTTGTAAAAGCCTGGACGTGGCATTGGCCCACACATTCCCAGATCGATCTGCCCCACCTTGAGGGATAGGAACTTGGGAAAGATGTAAAAAGAAAGCTGACATTCCCCCGGTGGCGGATTCTGGCCTCAGTACCAGGTTCTGCGGTGTCTTTCTGCACTTGCTCAAGCCGTGGGCCGTTTTAATATCCCAGAGCTCACGCTGGATCTCAACAGATGTTTTGAGCGTTGGCGCAAATCACCTTTGTGTGATTATCGCCGCCTCTCCCAGCCTGCCGGCCTTCAAAGGGTGACCCTGGTTCGCCAAGGTGGTTGTGGACTGGGTCTCCCCACCCCACCCCCACCCCAAAAAGAATCCCAAGGCAATCCAAAGCCCTCTTCATATTTCTCCCAAATTCTTTGCGATCCTTATTTTTCACAGTCTGGGTTTTCCTCTCTTGCCAATTTCCCAAGAGGGCTGTTGGAGGGCGAAGATTTCTCACGATAACAAAACAACCGGGCCGTTCATTGCTGGGGAAAGAAAGTGCTCGCGTGACCTCCCAGTGCCCCCCTTTGTGGAAACACATCTGCTTAGATCCCCCCCTCTCTTTTCTCAAATTGCCTGGGGCTGCAGGACCCGCTTTTAAAAGCAAAGGTGCTTTTCCCCACATGCCTCTAGACCAAAGCAACCGGCGGGAGATGCGCCCTCCTCCTGGCCCGGCTCCGGTTCTGGGGGGGCATATCTCATCCTCTCCAGTTCCGGGGGGCTGTGGTTGGCTGCGCCTGGACCCAGAATGGACAAGCAACCTTCAAGGCCGATGTTAGGACGTAGGTCGGCCTCGTCCAACCTGGAACCCTCCGGAGGTTTTGGAGTACAACTCCCAGCATGCCATGCTGGATGGGGCTGATGGGAATTGAAGTCCAAAACATCTGGAGGGCATCAGCTTGGGGAAGGCTGAGCTGGAGGCAGAAGGAGGCCAGTATTTGTGCCCGGCCACTCCAGAGACTTTGAGCAAACTCCCGAAAGGTCACCAGGCGTGGCCGGTTTAGACTGTAGCCTAAGAAACCTGCCTGCAAGTCCACGTTCCCCCCCCCACGCCTCGGCCACGTAATATTTTGAATGCTTGAGGACAAGCTGTCAGCTGTAGAACGTTGACGGAACCGTGCAAGTTTTCTGGAAGGAGCATGAAGCCCATTTGGGCCGGGAATTGGGGGGATGGCTCAATGCAAAATCTAAACAGCACCGCCAGCAGGAAGAGGAGGAGGGCAGGATGGATCTAGGCGAGGGGAAGGCTGGGCAGTTGAGTGGGGAGAATTCCATGGGGCCTGGGGGTTGGAGGAAGTGGGGCTGGGGGGGAAGGAAGCAGGGGCTGAAAGGAAGGGTGGGCAGCCACCGAGGCCTGGGAGGCGGGAGTGCAGGACGCAGAGGCGACGCTTGCCAGCGAGGCTGCTCCCTTGTCAGCTGTTTGGCTTGCCTGTTCATCCGGCCTCTGAAGGATGGATGGATGAACTCCAAATACAGGAGCCCACGGCCTGCGCCTCAGCAGCATCGCGGCTCCTTTGAGGTGCAGAAGGAAGTGGGGAGAGAACTTGCACCCTGATCAGCGGAGGTTTGGATGAGTGCTGTTGTGCGTGCAGGGGTTAGAGCATCGACTCAAATTGGGCAGGCACTGGCTTCATTCCCTGCTAAGCCACTGGGTGACTTTGGACCAGTCGTTCGCTCTCAGCCTGACCTACTTAGGAAGGAAGGAAGGGCGGAAGGGCGGAAGGGCCACCTTTACTGATCAGAATGATGGAGTTGGTAGAGGACTGACGTCCACCTCCCTGCTCAGTGCAGGCTGCAGCTACAGCCTCCCAGAGCCAGGACCATCTGGGCTCGGCTTAAATGCAGAGCAAACCACCCCCAGGGCAGGGTCTTCTCCCCCTCCCCCCGCCCCCGAACAGCTGGCACGGTTAGGAAGCCTCTCCTAACGTTTACCCGAAATCTGCTCCCCTGCAATTTCCGCTCATGGGTTCAAGTTAGAGCAAGAGAGACCAGGTCTGTGCGTCTCCTGAGTGGCAGCCCTTAAAATGGCTCCCCTGTCTCTCCTTAATCTGCTTTTCTTTAATGCCAGGTTGTGCCTTACTGGGGTGGGAAAGGAACCCTGAATATAAAAACCCGGAAAGCCTCCACTACAAACCCACAGTCAAGAGAGGCCACGTCTCAGGATGCCGGAAAACGTTTCATCCTAAGCTGAACGCATTTCAGCCCCTCTTGATTTCAGAGCCTTCTTCTGGGGTCGTTAACCTGCCTACAGAGATCTCCGGTGGATGCATCGCCAACAACGTTCAATAACTGGCAGCCAGCTGTTTTCCTATCATCCCGAGACGTGTCCTCTCTTTCTCTGTGCTGCCCTGCATCGCCTGCTTTGAGGCCAACTTGGGAAGGTTGGAGATGGCATGTGTGTGCGCGCTTGCGCGTGTTTCTTGGTACCAAAAGCCACCCGCTCTGCTGTGGATTCGAATCTGCCTACGGCACACGATGCGTCCCGGAGCGTGTAAACGGATTGCAGAGGGAGACCCTCGCGGGTGTCCAGTCCTGTGTGGTAGCGAGAAAGCCGGACTAGATGTCCGTTTCGGTTCCCTCCGGTTCTTGACCTACGGGGCATTTCCCACGGGGACATGCGAAGGCGCTTTTGCCCAGAATGGGGCATTTTCTGCGTTCCCAGGGTCCCTTCCCCCCGTCCGATGCTGTGTTTGTGCGAGGGAGAGTTCTCACGCTATAAATACACAACCAGCGATAAGGGAAAGGGTGGGGGGGCAGGCATGGAAATAACCCTGCTTCAGGAGCAAAATATTTTTTTGCTGCTGCTAAAAATATGTGGGTCTATTCATCCTCCCTTGGCTCGTGGTTGAAAGGGGGAGAAGGCCAGAAGGCAGCCCGCTGGGTCAGCCAGGCCTCACCTCTTGCAAGCATTTTGTGCCCTCCGGATAGAGAGGAGCAGCTGAAGAGGAGCTGAAGTCACTGTCCCTTCGTCCTCCACCTGCCTGTTGAATTGCAGAATGCCACTGAGACAGGGAGAGAAATGTCCCAAATGGACCCTCCATCACAGGCAGCACCCTGTCCACTAGCTGCCCCCACCCAGCCCATAGGAGAGATGAGGGGAAACTCACGGGAGGGGGGGGCTCATCGGGAGAGCGAAATGCTGAAAGATAACTCGTGCAAGTGAGCCAAGCCACATTCCGTAGGAAGGAGACCTATGCGTGTGCTAGTCAATACAGCCTGCACTTGATCCCCCCTCCCAATCTACTGTCAGAGCCAAAGCCCAGTCCTCGAACGCCTGATGGAATGATGAGAGAGAGTTTCTGAGCACATACAAAGTCATATTTTCCCTCCGCCGCTCAGAAGACACAGTGACACACACACACACACACACTGACTGTTAGAGCAGTTCGACAATGGAACCCATGACCTAGGGAGGCGGTGGGCTCTCCCACCCTAGAAACATTCAAGAGGCAGGTGGACAGCC